>CM045995.1:57120710-58370710 GCA_025175895.1 Wurfbainia villosa | reverse complement strand
AAATTTTCAAATGGCTCAAAGTGTCTTGATATGATTCTTAGTAGACAAAGGGCGGTTTATAACAAGGCCGGGTTAGGATATAAGCCAAAAGAAAAAGAAGTTGCTTATATTTCATTAATTAATAGGAAAGCAACCATTAAGGATAAGGTTAAGAAAGCTTGGGTACCTAAGAAGTTTTTACTTAATGTTACCGGTCCAAATGTTTGGGTACCAAAAGCTTGTGTTTTTCATGTGATTTAGGTAGAAGAGCGAGGTATGTGGATTGTGGATAGCGGTTGCTCAACACATATGACCGGGGATGTGAGCAAGTTCTCCACAATTAAATATGTGAAGAAGGGAGCGGTGTCTTTTGGAAATAGTGGAAAACTCAAGATATTAGGTAGAGGTACAATTGAGGTATCCCCTAAAATTGTTATTCACAAAGTATTGCTAGTTGAAAATATGAAATTTAATTTATTAAGTTTTAGTCAACTTTGTGATGCAAACTATCATGTCTCTTTTGAATCCTCTAAATGCATGATTAGACACAAGGAATTAAATGATTGTATGTTAGTTGGATATAGGAAATCAAACATCTATTATGTTGATCTTTCATATGCTTCTAACATTTCTACTAAGTGTTTTGTTGCAAAAGAAGAGGAAAGTTGGCTATGGCATAGAAGATTGGGGCATATCAACATGAAAAACATAGCCAAGGTAGCCAAGATGGAGTTGGTCAAAGGGCTACCAAAGATCAAGTATGTCAAGAACAAATTGTGTGATGCATGCCAAGAAGGAAAACAAACAAAGGCATCACACAAAGGTAAAACCCTAACCAATACCTCTTTACCATTAGAATTGTTGCATCTTGACTTATTTGATTGCTATAGTACTCCATCTTTAAATGGTAATAAATATTGTTTGGTTATAGTAGATGATTTTTCTAGGTATACTTGGGTCTATTTTATGAAACATAAGGATGATACCTTAGAAATAATCATAGGATTTAGTAAAAGGGTTGAAAATGAAAAGAGTCTCAAAATCAACCGGATCCGTAGTGATCATGGTGGTGAATTTGAAAATCTAAAATTTTCACAATTTTGTTTAGAGCAAGGGTACAAGCATGAGTTCTCTTGTCCTAGAACACCCCAACAAAATGGGGTGGTGGAAAGGAGAAATCGTGCTCTACAAGAGGCGGCTAGGACTATGCTTAATGCATATTCTCTACCTAGCTACTTGTGGGCGGAAGCGATTAATACCGCTTGCTATATCCAAAATAGGGTTCAAATCCATAGGTTTTTAGGAAAAACACCATTTGAATTATGGAATGGGACTATACCCACAATTCATTATTTCAAAGTCTTTGGATGTAAAGTTTATATTCTAAACACCAAAGATAACTTAGGAAAATTTGAATCAAAAGCGGATGAGGGAATCCTAGTTGGATACTCATCCACAAGTAGAGGGTATAGAGTCTACAATAAGAGAACCAAAGGGATTGAGGAGTCTTCCAATGTTCAATTTGATGAAACTACTAGTACCTACCCTAGAAAGTCCTCCATTGATAAGGATATTAATGACAATAATCAAGACATTACCCAAAAACTTCAAAATTTGACCATTAGGGGTAATGATCAAGGGGGAGGAAGAGAAGACTCCGATGATGAAAGAAGGGTGGAAGATAACAATGATCAAATTGAAACCCCTTCTAGAAACCTAAGAATTCATCAAGATCATCCACTTGACCAAGTTGTAGAAGATCTATCTCAAGGAGTAAGAACTAGGTCATTTCATAAACCTCCTACTAGTCAAGTTGCTCTTATCTCACAAATTGAGCCCAAATCGATCAATGATGCATTACATGATCCGGATTGGATTTTGGCAATGCAAGATGAATTGGGTCAATTTGAGAGAAGTCAAGTGTGGGAACTAGTACCTAGACCCAATGATAGCACCGTAATTACTACAAGATGGGTCTTTAGGAATAAGCTAGACGATCAAGGAAATATCACTAGAAATAAAGCTAGGTTGGTTGCTAAGGGATTCAATCAAGTTGAGGGGCTTGACTATGATGAGACTTATGCCCCGGTTGCAAGGTTAGAATCTATTAGGATTCTCTTAGGGTATGCTTCCTACATGGGATTTAAACTTTACGCAATGGATGTTAAATCGGCATTCTTAAATGGTTTTATTAAGGAGGAAGTATATGTAGAGCAACCTCCCGAATTTGAGAACATAGACTATCCAAATCATGTATGTAGGCTTAGGAAAGCATTATATGGGATAAAACAAGCTCCCCGGGCATGGTATGAAAGATTGTCATCCTTCTTAATTTCTAAGGATTTTAGAAGAGGCCAAGTAGATCAAACTTTGTTTATAAAGTCAACGTTAAAAGATATATTCATAGCGCAAGTATATGTTGATGATATCATCTTTGGGTCAACAAATGATGATCTTCTTCAAGACTTTATAAAAAATATGGAAAATGAATTTGAAATGAGTTTGGTTGGAGAGCTTACCTTTTTCCTAGGCTTACAAGTCAAACAAACCAATGAGGGTATTCATATTTATCAAACCAAATATGCAAATGAAATGATCAAGAAATTTGGTTTGGAAAATGCCAAAATTGTAACCACTCCTATGACCACTAGCACTAGGATAGATAGTGATCATGAAGGTAAATCAATTGATCTTAAACTTTATAGAAGTATGATTGGTAGCTTACTATACCTAACCGCTAGTAGACCCGACATTTTATTTGCGGTAGGTATGTGTGCAAGATACCAATCTTGTGCCAAAGAAACACATTTGGTAGCCGTCAAAAGAATATTAAGGTATATTAAAGGCACCCTAAATGTAGGACTTTGGTATCCTAGGACTAGGTCATTTGAATTACTTGGTTATACCGATTCCGATTATGCCGGGTGCAAATTGGATAGGAAAAATACTAGTGGTGGATGCCAATTTCTTGGGTCCTCCCTAGTTAGTTGGAGTAGTAGGAAGCAACATTGTGTTGCTTTATCAACCACCGAAGCCGAATATGTGGCTATGGGTGGTTGTGTAGCTCAATTACTTTGGATGAGGCATACTCTTGTGGACTATGAGCTACACTACTCTAACATTAAAGTTTATTGTGATAATGTGAGTACCATCAATTTGACCAAAAATCTGGTACATCACTCTAGGACTAAGCACATTGAAGTGAAACATCACTTCATAAGAGATCATGTGGCAAGAGGGGACATTGAACTCAATTATGTAGAATCTAAGTCCAACCTTGCCGATATCTTCACCAAAGCTCTTCCCGAAAATGAATTTTCATCTTTAAGGAGAGAGCTTGGTATGTGCTTTGTAGAGTAACATTCTAGGTTTGCATGATTCCATGTTTATAGGTTATCTTTATACCTTAATACATCTCACAAAAAGCCTTAAGAAACCTTGATTGTTGTATTGAAACACTTAGAACCATGTGAGATAATAGGGAAGGTGTACTTGGCTCATCATGCTTGTTATGATGCATTACTATGAGCCAATGACACACCTAGAGACATAAATACCTTATGGACCAACCATTGGGAAGGCTTGTATTCAAGTAATGAGTACATAGCTCTAAGAACATGGTTGGAAATTCCAAATCATATATATTTTAAACTATGTTCATTATATTTTGGAAAATAGTTTTCAAGTGAATCACAAAAGTGATACAAAGGTTGAAAATTCTTTAGAACCTTTGTAAGTTTCCAAATTTGTATCAATCTTGAAATCTGGAAAACATATATTTTTCAAATTATTTTTCCTTAATAAAGTATGATTTCAGAAATGTGTACGCAAAATTTCGTGATTTTTCGAGATTTCTGGAATTTCTACCGCATTTCTGAAAATGGGCTGAAAAGGCTAAAATTTCGATTTCAGGCGTAGCAATCGACTGGTTCAGATACCAGTCGACTGATACACTGGGTTTTCTGATAATAAGCTCCATTTTTTGATATTTGGTGTATTTTTGATGTCCTACCACTCTAGTATGATAATATTGCGTATAAACGAGTTTTAGGACTGCTTAATACAGTGGTTTAGGGGGAGTTTCAATAAATTCTATCCTTGTATTCTCAAAACCATTGTTGGTGCAAAGTTAGGATTTAACTTTTGAATTTTAGATTATGCTTTGCTTCAAATATAATTTACATCCTATCTTGGATTAAGGGGGAGCTTAATTTCGATTTAATACCTTAGTCCAAGATCCAACATTCTTAATTCTTTCATCCTTCTCTTTTTGATGTATGTCAAAGGGGGAGAAGGAATGCTTAAGTTAGATGATTATGTGTGTATCTTTAAAGAACTAACTTAAATGATTGTCAAACATCAAAAAGGGGGAGATTGTTGGTGCAACAATGCTCCAAGCATTTATATGTTTTGATGTTTGGCTATTCATCTAAGTTAGGCAATATCTTGTGATCTAATTACGAATGTAAATCCAAGGATGAAGTACTTGGTAAAAGGAAGTCCAAGTATGATCTTGGCAAAGGAAGTTCAAGGGATGGACTTGGCGGCATAAGACCAAGCTTGTAGTCTTGGCAGCATAAAGTCCAAAGTGAACCTTGGCAAAGGAAGTCCAAAGTAAAGTCTTGGCAGCATAAGTCCAAGCTTGTAGTCTTGGCGGCGTAAAGTCCAAGCATTTGGCAACCCAAGACATGACGAAACCGAAGCAAGCTCTTGGAAGTGAAGCGCAAAGGATGAACAAGTCGCGGACTCGGAGGGATACTGAAGGCGCAAGGCTTATTGAGGAGCTAGAAGGTTAAGTCTAGGTCTAGGGTATAAAATCAAGTATGAATTACTCATACTTGATGAGTATCACGATCGATACGATGTATCACCGATCCGTCGCATTCGATCCGAGTCGATGAAACTCGACCCATCACCGACCGCTTTGATCGGCGATCGATGCCGCGATCACCGATCGCCAAGGGCATCACCGATCGATCAAGGGAAATATAGCCACGCAATGCGCCTCACTCGATCGCCGCTTAATCACTCGATCGATCACCCCATCACGATCGATGGAGGGATCACCGATCGATCACCGCCGCTGGAAATTGCGGCTAGAATCTCGCAAGATCGCATTTGTAAGCCGTTGGCTTCGGCGACAGTCGACTGATGGCATGCATCAGTCGACTGATCGACGCCCAACGGGAAAAATAGCCCCTCTTCTATAAAAAGGGGCCATGGGGAGCTTGGTGAAGCTAGTGCTCTTGCTCCTAACTATACTCTCGTGCTCACCAAGCCTTCCAAGTGTTTTTAGTGATTTAAATCCTCCTCTTCTCTTGTTCTTGATCATCCATCATTGTAAAGAAGAGGAGAGCATTGTAAGAAAGGTTTCTCCACCTTGGTTCATCCAAAGGAGGTTCTAGTGAAGGTCTATTAGGGCTAATCCACCTTACGGATTGCCGTGGAGTAGGAGCGTCATCTCCGAACCACGTACATCGGGTGTTAGCTTTTTCTTGCTTTGATTTGTGTTTATATTTGTATTGCTTCCGCTAACATTTTTGTAGAAAACAAGAAAGGCTAATCACCCCCTCTCTAGCCATTCTAAGGGTCCTAACATACCTTGGTTTTATCAACCGATGTGAAACCCTCCGGCTGTATCATATACACGTCCTCGAGCAGGTTTCCATTAAGGAAAGCTGTTTTCACATCCATCTGCCATATCTCATAATCATAATGAGTCGCTATGGCCAGGAGCATCCGAATGGATTTAAGCATAGCTACAGGCGAATAGGTTTCATCATAATCAACACCTTGTTTTTGACGATATCCTTTCGCCACCAATCTAGCCTTATAGGTAATCACATTACCATCCATGTTGGTTTTCTTCTTGAAAACCCACTTGCACCCTATAGGCTTTATCCCTTCAGGTGGGTCAACCAAGTTCCAAACTTGGTTTTTATACATGGAATCCATTTCCGACTTCATGGCACCAAGCCACTTATCCCTTTCTGAACTTGTCAGCACTTCTTCATAACTGGTAGGCTCCTCATCATCAATGAGTAACACATCATTCGATTCACTTACGAGAAATCCATATCTCTCAGGAATATTATGTGTTCTACCAGATCTACGAAGATGTGGTGTTACAATAGGTCCAGCCGATTGCTCATCACTATGAGTTATCGGCTGTTGTGCTTCACCAGGTATCTCATCAATGTCTATTTGAGTCTCTCGAGCCTCCTCAAGCTCGACGACACTCCCACTGTTTTCTTGCAAGAGAAACTCTTTCTCTAGAAACACAGCATGCCTTGAAACAAACACCTTTTGTTCCACAGGATGATAGAATTGGTAACCCCTTGTTTCCTTAGGGTATCCAATAAATAGACATTTATCAGACTTAGCATCCAATTTGTCTGATACAGTCCACTTCACATAAGCAGGACAACCCCATATCTTCAAGTAAGATACATGAGGTTTCTTACTATTCCATATCTCATATGGAGTAGTTAAGACTACCTTGGTAGGCATTCTGTTTAACAAGTAAACAGCTGTCTGAAGTGCATAGCCCCAAAAGGACTTGGGAAGAGTCGCATGATTCATCATTGACTGACCATGTCCAACAAGGTCCGATTCGCCTCTCGGATACACCATTATCTTTGTGGTGTATAGGGCGGAGTCCATTGAGACAATATACCATTGTCTCTTAGATAATCAAGAAACTCTTGACTTAAGTATTCACCACCTCGATCCGATCGAAGTATTTTAATACTCTTATCATGTTGTTTCTCTACTTTATTTCTGAATTCTTTGAACCTTTCAAAGGCTTCAGACTTGTGTTTCATCAAGAACACATACCCAAACCGTGAGTGATCATCGGTGAAGGTAATGAAGTAGCTATAGCCTCCTAAAGCTTGAGTTGACATAGGTCCACATACATCAGTATGTATTAGTCCTAGTAACTCTCCCACTCGTTCACCTTTTCCAGTAAAAGGTAACTTAGTCATCTTGCCTTTTAAGTATGATTCGCATGTATCGTATGAATCCAATTCAAACGATTCCAGAATTCCACATCGGTGTAAGTCGGACATGCATTTCTTGCTTATATGGCCAAGACGACAATGCCACATATAGGAGTCAATTTGATTATCCTTTCGAGCACGCGTGTTGCTCACTTCGATATTGAAAATGTCACTGGATACGTCCAACATATAAATGTCATTACTCAAGGTTCCAGTTCCATAAAGTACGCCATTCAAAGTTATATAACAACAATTGTTACTAAACGTCAAATGGAAACCATTTCAATTTAAACAGGAAATAGAAACAATGTTCTTTATTAGAGAAGGAACATAATAGCAATTGTCCAGTTCTAAGACTAGTCCACTAGGGAGCTTCAGCGAATAAGTTCCGATGGCGACCGCAGCAACCTTTGCTCCATTGCCAACTCGCAAATTTGACTCCCCTCTGACAAGTCTTCTTCTATTCCTTAGCCCCTGTATGTCATTACATATATGTGAGCCACACCCAGTATCCAATACCCAAGTGTCTAAGGAAATAGAATGACAATCAATAACGAAGATACCTGAAGAGGATGGGGCATCGGATGCCTTCTTCTTCTTCATGGACTCAAGATAAATCTTGCAGTTTCTTCGCCAGTGGCCTTCCTTGCCACAGTGATGGCAAGTGCCCTTTTGCGCTGGTTTTGCCTTCTTTGCCTTTTTCTTCTTTCCTTTCTTCTGTTCTTTTGCCTTCCTCTTAGAACCTTTCTTTGAGGAATCAACTAACAGAACCGCCTTCTCCTCATGCTTCACAGAAGGCTCCACAGTCTTCAGCATATTGAGGAGCTCGGGAATGGTGGATTCTAATTTGTTCATCCGATAGTTCATCACAAATTGTGAGAAACTCTTGGGCAAACAATGCAGAATTAAGTCAATACTTAACTCATGATCCATCACAAAACCGAGGGTTGCTAACCGCTTGATATACCCATTCATCTTTAGAACAAACTGCACTACAGATGAACCTTCTTGCATCTTCGTGGTGAAGAGGAGCCTAGAGACCTCGAACCTTTCGGATCTCACTTGCTCATCGAACAACTCATGAAGATGGAAGACTATAGTATTAGCATCCATATGCTCATGCTACTTTTGCAGCTCAGGTACCATCGCCGCTAGCATGATGCAACTCGCCAACTCAGAATCTGCCACATGCTTCTGATAGACCAACATTTGGTCTGGAGTTGCATCGTCCTTAGGACGGTCAGGAAGAGGCTCTTCAAGGACATATGCAAGCTTTTCTACCTTGAGAACAATTCTCAGGTTTCTAAGCCAGTCCAGGAAGTTAGGCCCAGTTAGTTTGTTCGAATCCAAAATAGTGCGCAAATTCAAAGACGTCATGATCAATTTATTGACCTAGAAATACAAAACGAGCATATATGAGAAAATGATTTTAAAATACATCAATATACATTTATAAATCCCATTCATTTTTCGAATTTCAAAAACCCCAAAATCACTTCGGGAGATCGTAGGTCCATCTCCGAATGGGCTGATATCCATCATAGTTATGAACAACCTTGGAGAGAGTCCAACAAGTCATTCATAACTACGACGGTAGGTATCATCTATACCGATTGCATATCACGTATATGCAACTATCCCAATGTGCTATCAACTAATTGAATGTTCACACATACATCGGGTTGTTAACACATTAACAAGTATGCATCATATGCATAGCACCCAACTTCACCTCCCTTTACATCGACCTTGGAGAGAGTCCAACAAGCCGATGCTCCAGGTTAAAGCCAACCCATTAATCGAGAAATAATTTTAATATGGTTAGAGCGCATTCAACCAATTAGCCCAGCTTGGAGATAGTCCAACAACCAAAGCTAACGATTGACCTCTGACTCTTACCATATTAGTATTAAACTATTCCATGGTTTGAACATGTTCGGGTTCGAGCCGGGCTTGGAGAGAGTCCAACAACCCAAACAAGAAATGGAACTCTGGTTCTAACCATATTAATGGAAGGTGTAGGCTTTAATATTGAGTAAGGGTTTTTATGTCTCATCCTCTTTGCATGCAAATAACTATTATCTACATGGCATGACATACATGGCATACATTTACATGTCACGACACGCATGACATAATGTTATGCATCTAATGCAATTACATGACATACAATTGTGTCATGTATATATTTCCTTATATGTCATAACTATTTATGGAAATAAAATATGTTTAAGATTTGATTCTCCAAATCAAATCATAATTAAATTAGGAAACAAATTTCCAAATCTAATCACATATTTTATTCATGGAATTATTTGATTAAGGAAAATCTATTTAGGAAACCAATTTTCTAAATCATTAAAACTACTTATGGAAATAAAATATTTTAAGATTTGATTTCCCAAATCAAATCATGATTAAATTAGGAAACAAATTTCCAGAATCTAATCAAATATTTTATTTATGGAAAATATCAATTTCCATAAATACTTCTAACTTTCCAAAAGTGGAAGATTTCCATAAATACTTCTAGACTTTTCAAAATTGAAAAATTTCCATAAATACTTCTAAATTTCCAAAATTAGAAAATTTCCAGAAATACATTATGACTATCGCAAAACCATTTTTACGATTATGTCGAAACACAACACAGGCTCACGATACCCTTTGTTGGGTTTAAGCACATGGCGTGTGTGTGTTCGATCGCGTTTAGTAAACATGAACACAGTGAAGCAATAAAATAATAAATCTACATTTATTACAACACACACAACACTGCGCATGCATATTACAACAAGTGTAGACATAACCGTAAATTTAAATTTGCAATAAAGGAAATTTATCTCGTTATACCTTTCGTATGGCGTGTAGCGGGAAACGACATCAGCGGAGCGATCCTCGCTAGAATCGTCTCTATCCGTATCACGCCGAGTTCCTCGGGATGACCCGCTAAGCCACGAGCCGTCTTCGTGCGGGTTACTAGCCTCGTGTTGAAAGGCGGCGTGATCGAGAGATGATCACGATCGAATCCAAATTCGGATCATAATCGAGTTCTCAAAACTTCGCTTCTCCGGAGGTATTCGTCAACCAATTTGGCGAATCGCCGTCCTCCACCTCAGAGGATTACGGAGATCGAATCCCGATAAGTTAGCGCTGTCGACTCTAACGTCGTCAAGCGGCGGCTCCAACGAGAGGAACAAGCTGTCCAGAAAACTGGACAGCTTTGGTGGAAGAGATAGGCGCGGCCAACCAAGGAAGAAAAAGGCTCACCTTGATGCCAAACCTATAGGAGATCACGGAGGGTCGCGGAGGATCACCGGCTGAAGCTTGATCGGCAAGGAGGGAGACAGCGGCACAACAAGCTGGGCGGCAATGGAGGTTGGGCGGCAACTCCAAGCTAGGGTTTTGGATTAGGGCTTAATTATCCCTTAAGCCCTCTTTTATAGAGAACTAATTCTCTTAATGGTTATTGGATCATAAACATTAGGCCCGTTAACCCACTCCATTAAGATAAGTTAAAATAAACCAAACCATGATGGTTTATTTTAAGTTAAAACAAACCGAACCAACTTTTGGTTCATTCGTTTAAAATAAACCAAACCCTTTTGTTTATTCTCCTCCATTGGATTAGAACCAAACCATTTTGGTCCATCCATTATGTCTTCATAAGACATGGCTCATCCACGCTTCCATTGCGCCTGAAACGATTTCATGCTCGCTTCATGTTTGGTCCAACCAAACCTAGTTTCTCTCGGTCTGAGAATCCCATTCTCAAGCTCGTTTTAAATCCTTTGGATTACGCTCGTTGTGCGTGTGACCAAATAGGTTCTCGGTTTATGTTGGCCGTCTATAATTAACCATTAATTATAGAAGCGATCATGAGTGGCACCTAGTAGTACATCATGATCCCCAATTAGCAAAAGATCAGCGGTTGATCGAACTATTTACGAAACCCTTTGACTCGAATGATTCGTGCCCCATTCCCTTCACTCATCTTATACCCACTTGGTTCAGGACATGGTCTATAGTGTTAGTCTCCACTAGGCTGACTACGTCACACCTAGCCCAAGTATCATTTCCTCATCCTACGGATTCTAGTTACTCCACATGTATCGAAGAGTACCTTACTCTAAACATGTAATGCTTTGACCAAAGACTTTAGTAACAATCCGACGAGAGGCCATGGGTATACATCTCCTCGCAAGGAGTGGTGAATCCTTTATAGGCTATTCAAACACCTTCAATCACTTCGACTTATACCCAATCATCCCGGGTCCACATCTCCTTAGAGATGCTTGCTTAAGATGTCAAAGCATAAGTCTCCATGATCAAGATGACTTGAATACCGCAAGTCAAAGGAACATCGCACTTAAGCCACAGTAAGAACTTCATTGACATATCTATATATGCAGAGAACCATATGAAGTCTTACGGCTGGTTACTCCAATGAACTAGTTACCATAACTAGCATCCACGATTAACTCCGGACATCACTATGTCTCCAGCCAGTGAGAATCAGCTGCTTGGATACACCAAGGAGTATACCTTGTGCTAGTCTTGATGGAATTGATGGTGTCAAAATCCATCAATTCATCGACTAGGGATAATTCTGATACATCACAATTACACATGTAGAGATACTCACTAGTTGTGATCCAATCACAAATTCTCTCATGCTGTGAATCGTATCGTGGACATTCAGTAAATGAGTTTAAGATCCAATCAAATATATAAAACATGTATACTCAAATAGTGAATCTTCATTTATCATATAAATGGTTCATACATAAGGCGATTGCCTTAGGACATCTCTCATATATTACTAACAATAAATAGACCGATTAAGCTTGCACACAAGATGCTCTTTGCCCTTTGCAATGAATCCCTTTGGTTGTTTCATATAGATGTTTTCCTCAAGATTTCCATTAAGGAAAGCTGTCTTGACATCCATCTGTCACATCTTATAATCCATATGAGCAGTAATACATAAGAGAATCCGGATAGACTTAAGCATGGCTACCGGCGAAAGGTCTCCTCATAATCGATACCCTTTTTCTGAGTATACCCTTTGGCAACAAGCCTTGCTTTGAAGGTCTCAACCTTCTCATCTATTCCTCTCTTTCTTTTGTAGATCCACTTGCATCCAATGGTTTTTACACCCTTGGGTGGTTCTAGTAGCTCCCAGACCTGATTTGAATCCATAGATTCTATCTCAAGGTTCATCGCACTTTGCCAAGATACTGCATCTTTATCTTGGATTGACTCGTCATATGTCCAGGGATCAGGTTCATGTTCATCAAGGACCAAATCAGAAGATTCTCCCAAGAACATAAATCTATCAGGCTGTCTAACAACCCTCCCACTACAATGAGGTATCACCTGTGTATCCTCTGTGACATGCAGTGCAGTCACTTATGGTATATCCTCTTGTACCGGTGGTATTGAAGTAGTGACTTCCCCTCTCAATTCCTCTAGAACAATCTTACTCATGGGCTTGTGGCTCATCACATAGTCTTCCTCTAAAAATCTGGCGTTCGTGCTAACAATCACCCTCTAATCTCTAGGACTATAGAACAAATCACCTTTCGTTCCTCTAGGATAGTCTACGAACATGTGCACTTCTATACGAGGTTCCAACTTACCAGCATCTGCCTTCAGCACATGTGCTGGACTCCCCCAAATCCGAATATGTCTCAGACTAGGCTTTCGCCCAGTCCACAATTCTGTGGGAGTAGAAGGCACTGATTTAGATGGTATCAAGTTCAGAATATACACTGTTGTATCCAGAGCATACCCCAGAACGAATCTAGTAACTCAGAATAACTCATCATCGATCTAACCATCTCCATAAGAGTCCTATTCCTTCGCTCCGCTACACCATTCTGCTGGGGTGTGCCAGGTGCAGACAATTGGGATTGAATCCCAGTCTCTGATAAGTAATTCCTAAACTCTCCCAAGAGGTACTCATCACCACGATTAGATCGTAGTGTCTTGATACTTTTACCTTGATGTTTCTCCACATCAACCTTGAATTCTTTGAACCTGTCAAAGCATTCAAACTTGCGGACTTGCGGTGCATCAAGTAAATGTATCCATATCTTGAATAATCGTCTATAAAAGAGACGAAATATTCAAAACCACCTCTAGCCTGGATCGACATAGGACCACACAAATCAGAATGAAGCAATTTCAACACATCTTTGGCTCTATACCCCTTTGCCTTAAAAGGCCTCTTGG
This sequence comes from Wurfbainia villosa, assembly GCA_025175895.1. Classification (NCBI taxonomy): domain Eukaryota; kingdom Viridiplantae; phylum Streptophyta; class Magnoliopsida; order Zingiberales; family Zingiberaceae; genus Wurfbainia; species Wurfbainia villosa. The sequence continues at coordinate 58,357,493 of CM045995.1, read as the reverse complement.
TCATTTTACCTTCTAAGCAAGATTCACAGGTTGGGAAATCTTCCACCACTAATGAACCCAGAGGTCCATCAGCTATCAACCTTTGAATTCTACTTAGGTTAATATGACCTAACCTTGGATGCCAAAGATATATTTGGTTCATTTTCGAAGGTTCTTTTCTCTTATTTACTTCTATTTGCATCGTTGGAGCTTTTGGTTCAAGGGTATATAAATTTCCTATCAATGCACCAGAACAGATAATCTCCCTATTCCTTTTTATAACAACTCTTTCATTAAAAGAAATAGAATATCCATCCAAAAATAATTTAGAAACCGAAATCAAATTCTTTCTAAATAAAGGTACATAAGGTAATTTTTCAGAACCAAAATTTTATTCCTCTCAAAAGATAAATAAATATCTCCCACTACAACAACCGCCACCTTCGTAGCATCGCCCAAGTAAATGGTAATCTCCCCCTCAGCTAGTCATCTGGTTTCCTTGAATCCCTGAAAAGTATTGGAGACATGATCAGTGGCTCCCATATCTACACACCAGGTGCCGGTAGATAACACCGCTAAACATGTTTCTACGACTAGACCAAAAGATATACCTTTGTTCTGCTTCCGGTTGGGGCAGTCCTTCTTCCAATGTCCAGTCTGCTTGCAAGTGAAGCACTTGCCTTTCGGCTTCTTCACTCCTCCCTGAGATCCTCCTGCCACCTTTGCTCCACCTTGTTTCTTCTTCTTCTTGCCTTTCGGCTTAGAAGTCAAAACCTTCTGAGCAACCATGGCCTGAGCCTGAGCACTCTGACAAAAAAGCCCCTCTGCCACCTGGAGTTCTGTCAAAAGCTCCGCCAACGAGTACAACCTCTTATTCATGTTGTAGTTCAGGAAAAACTGCTCAAAACTCCTAGGTAGAGACTGGAGAATGATATCGACCTGGGTTTCCCCATCGATCTCAGCTCCAAGGACTTCCAGCTCATTCAAATGAGCCATCATCTTGAGAACATTGTGGGGATGTATAGTGAAAAGTCTATCTTTTGTATGAACATCTTTATTTTTAAAATAAGAATCACATGATCATTGTTTGCATATTTTTATGGTTATGCAATATTGTCTAATACATTACATTGTAGATAACATGGTGTTATCGGCCCCTTGAAAAGTATAAGTAAAGGCCCACAACCGAGATGACTTTGGACAAACCATCAGAATGGTTGTAGTGTGATTTGGTATTAGTTTGTCTTGACCATAGAATCACACTAGTGCACTTTGTGTGTATTGAGCAGGACCGACTTAGAGGTGATTCGATTTATTGCTGACTACAAAATCGAATTGGACCACTGATATTATTTTTTACATGCTCTTAATCCCGATATAATAACTAGCACATATACTTAGTACTCATCTCTTTGATTTACCAATGGGCGAGATTTATAGATTAAATCGATAGGCTCGGTAAGTTGGGAGATGATATTATTTATATGGTGTACCATTGATTATAGGAGGAAACTGTGTCCTATATAGGATGATGATGTCCCCTTAAGGAGCTCATAAGGTTCATCATGTAAACCCTGCAGGTGGACTTGGTCCGGCATGATGAAAAGGTTGAGTGGTACTACTCAAGGAGTTAGATGTTGATTAATTAATGGTCAGTAAATTAATTAATCGATGAACATTCGAGATCTTAAACACGGGAAGAAAATGTACAAATAATATATGGAGCCCATATTATCATATGGGGGTTGGTGAGGTAGATCAATGATGAACCTTTAGTGGATTGGATCATCATTAGTGGATCAGACTTTATGTGGGCTTGATCCATGGGTGGGCAAGACCCAACTCCTCCTCATGGTCCCTAATGTAGCCTATTAACACCTCATGAAGCTTAGATCCAAAGGATAGAAACAAAACTCTAGATTCAAAGGTGGAGATTAAATCTCTAGATCCGACGGTTGAGATTGAATCCCTAGAACCAATGGAGGAGATTAAATCAATCCTTGAGCCCAACTCTATAAATAGAGATTAATAAGTGGGAGGCAAGGCTAAGGATGGATGAGGGGATTAGGGTTTTTCCCTTGGGCAGCAACCAATCCTAATTAGATTAGGATTGGGAGTGGTGGCTAGTGGCTAGGGTTAGGGTTTTGGGGATTAGAGTGGGCGGCAACTCAAGGAGGTGTTCCTTCTTCTTCCAAAGGTTGGCCGGCCCCTATTCTTCTCCTCTCTACCTTGGCATGAGATCATGCTATTCTTCTTCCCCTCTTCCATGGCCGGCAATAAGGAAAGCTAGGATTAGGGTTTGGAAGCTTAGGGTTTAGGAGGCTTGGGTGGCACTAAATAAGGAAGTAGTTTGGTTTCTTCTTCCTATCCTTTGGTGGCCGGCGCCCACAGCCCTATCCCAGCCCTTGGACGGCATCCAAAGACCCCTTCTCCTTCTCCTTAGGTGGTGGAAACAAGATATAGAGTTTTCCCTTGGTGTCTTGGCCGGTTTCCACCATTATCTCCTTCTCCTTATTGGCCGGCGGCAAGCATTTCTTTTGTTTCTTGTTGGTTGGCTATAGGAAGGAGATGAGCCTTGTTTCTATTCTTCCTCTTGCTTTGGATGAGCAAGGAAGGAAGATTTGTGATCTAGGAGCTTCGACTTTTGGTAGAGTGTCGCCCACACGACGTCCGAAAGAAGGAAGGACATACATTAGAAGATCGAGAGGTATATCGATTCTCTAATTTTTATATGTTACATGTTTGTATTTATTTTTCATTTATGATAAAGATATAAATCTGTAAATGGCTAAATAATACTTGGATCCCGAGCATAAATATGAAAACCGACGATCCGGACATCGTCTATTCCGCGACTACTCGTAGAATAGAGGATGGTCGCTTGAACAACTAGTTTGTTCAAGTGACCTCTTTAAACGAATAGCACAATGATGGCTTGGTGGTTTGGGCAATCCCTTTTGTCTAGGATTAAATTTTTTTAATCCGGGGACATCGAAGGGATTGCTATGGACAAGCTACCGAGGTGAAGAGGGAAGCGAAGTTTCCCCTCACGGACTCGATAAGCAATACCCTTCAATTGGTATCAGAGCCAAGGTTTCCGATTTTGTGTGTTTAGGATTCGGTTAATTTTTATGCACTTTTTCATATATTATATGTGCCGGATAATAGTAGGATATGTGTAGTTTAACTCTTTGGTTGCAGGCATAAGATCCGACTATTATGACAATATGTGTGTATGTGATTGTATGTGTTAGTAATATATGAGAGATATCCTAAGGCAATCGCCTTATGTATGAACCATTTATATGATAAATGAAGATTTACTATTTGAGTATACATGTTTTATGTATTTGATTGGATCTTAAACTCATTTACTGAATGTCCAGGATACGATTCACAGCATGAGAGAATTTGTGATTGGATCACAACTAGTGAGTATCTTTACATGTGTAATTGTGATGTATCGGAATTATCCCTAGTCGATGAATTGATAGATTTGGACACCATCAATTCTGTCGAGACTAGCACGAGGTATACTCCTTGGTGTATCCAAGCAGCTGATTCTCACTGGCTGGAGACATAGTGATGTCCGGAGTTAATCGTGGATGCTAGTTATGGTAACTAGTTCATTGGAGTGACCAGCCGTAAGACTTCATATGGTTCTCTGCATATATAGATATGTCAATGAAGTTCTTACTGTGGCTTAAGTGTGATGTTCCTTAGACTTGCGGTATTCAAGTCATCTTGATCATGGAGACTTATTCTTTGACATCTTAAGCAAACATCTCTAAGGAGATGTGGACCCGGGATGATTGGGTATAAGTCGAAGTGATCGAAGGTGTTTGAATAGCCTATAAAAAATTCACCACTCCTTGCGAGGAGATGTATACCCATGGCCTCTCGTCGGATTGTTACTAAAGTCTTTGGCCAAAGCATTACATGTTTAGAGTAAGGTACTCTTCGATACATGTGGAGTAACTAGAATCCGTAGGACGAGGAAATGATACTTGGGCTAGGTGTGACGTAGTCAGCCTAGTGGGGACTGACACTATAGACCATGTCCTGAACCAAGTGGGTATAAGATGAGTGAAGGGAATGGGGCATGAATCATTCGAGCTGCTGAAGGGTTTCAGAAATAGTTCTGGATCAACTGTTGATCTTTTCGGTTAATTGGGGATCATGATGTACTACTAGGTGCCACTCATGATCGTTCTATAATTAATGGTTAATTATAGACGGCCAACATAAACCGAGAACCTATTTGGTCACACGCACAACGAGCGTAATCCAAAGGATTTAAAACGAGCTTGAGAATAGGATTCTCAGACCGAGAGAAACAAGGTTTGGTTGGACCAAACATGAAGCAAGTATGAAATCGTTTCAGTTGCAATGGAAGCGTGGATGGGCCGTGTCTTATGAAGACATAATGGATGAACCAAAATGGTTTGGTTCTAATCCAATGGAGGAGAATAAACCAAAGGGTTTGGTTTATTTTAAACGAATGAACCAAAAGTTGGTTTTGTTCGTTTTAACTTAAAATAAACCATCATGGTTTGGTTTATTTTAACTTATCTTAATGGAGCGGGTTAACGGGCCTAATGGTTATGATCCAATAACCATTAAGAGAATTAGTTCTCTATAAAAGAGGGCTTAAGGGATAATTAAGCCCTAATCCAAAGTTTGGAGTTGCCGCCCAACCTTCATTGCCGCCCAACCTCCATTGCCGCCCAGCTTGTTGTGCCGCCGTCCAGCTCCTTGCCGGCGACCAAGCTTCAGCCGGTGATCCTCCGGCGACCCTCCGGTGATCTCCTATAGGTTTGGCATCAAGGTGAACCTTTTCTTCCCTTGGTTGGCCGGCGCCTATCTCCTCCACCAAAGCTGTCCAGTTTTTCTGGACAGCTTGTTCTCCTCTCGTCGGAGCGTCGTTTGGACAACGGTTAGAGCTCCGACAGTGGCTAACTTACCGGGGATTCGATCTCCGGTAATCCTCTGAGGTGGAGGACGAAGGATTCGTCAATTAGTTGACGAATACCTCTCCGGAGAAGCGAGTTTTGAGAACTCATATTAGGATCCGAATTTGGATTCGGATCGTGATCATCTCTCGATCACGTCGTCTTCAACACGAGGCTAGTAACCCGTACGAAGACGAAGCTCGTGGCTTAGCGAAGTCATCCCGAGGAACTCGGCGTGGATACGGATAGAGACGATTCTAGTGAGGATCGTTCCGGTTGATGCCGTTCCCGCTACACGTCATACGAAAGGTATAACGTAGATAAATTTCCTTTTAATGCAAATTTAAATTTATGGTTATGTCTACACTTGTTGTAATATGCATGCGTGTGTTGTGTGTGTTGTAATAAATGTAGATTTATTATTTTTATTGCTTCCGCTGTGTTCATGTTTACGAAACATGATCGAACACACACACGCCGCGGTGCCGGAAACCCAAAAGTGGTATCAGAGCCCAGGTTGTGTTTCGACATAATCGTAAAATGGTTTTGTGATAGTCATAATGTTATTTCTAGAAATTTTCTAATTTTGGAAATTTAGAAGTATTTATGGAAATTTTTCAATTTTGGAAAGTCTAGAAGTATTTATGGAAATCTTCCACTTTTGGAAAGTTGGAAGTATTTATGGAAATTGATATTTTCCATAAATAAAATATTTGATTAGATTATAGAAATTTGTTTCCTAATTTAATCATGATTTGATTTGGGAAATTAAATCTTAAAATATTTTATTTCCATAAGTAGTTTTAATGATTTAGGAAATTGGTTTCCTAAATAGATTTTCCTTAATCAAATAATTCCATGAATAAAATATGTGATTAGATTTGGAAATTTGTTTCCTAATTTAATTATGATTTGATTTGGAGAATCAAATCTTAAACATATTTTATTTCCATAAATAGTTATGACATATAAGGAAATTATATACATGACATAATTGTATGCCATGTAATTGCATTAGATGCATAACATTATGCCATGCGTGTCGTGACATGTAGATGTATGTCATGTATGTCATGCCATGTAGATAATAGTTATTTGCATGCAAAGAGGATGAGACATAAAACCCTTAAACAATATTAAAGCCTACACCTTCCATTAATATGGTTAGAACCAGAGTTCCGTTTCTTGTTTGGGTTGTTGGACTCTCTCCAAGCCCGGCTCGAACCCGAACATGTTAAAACCATGGAATAGTTTAATACTAATATGGTAAGAGTCAGAGGTCAATCGTTATCTTTGGTTGTTGGACTCTCTCTAACCATATTAAAACTATTTCTCGATTAATGGGTTGACTTTAACCTGGAGCATCGGCTTGTTGGACTCTCTCCAAGGTCGATGTAAAGGGAGGTGAAGTTGGGTGCTATGCATATGATGCATACTTGTTAATATGTTAACAACCCAACGTATGTGTGAACATTCAATTAGTTGATAGAACATTGTGATAGTTGCATATACGTGATATGCAATCGGTATAGATGATACCTACCGTCGTAGTTATGAATGGCGTGTTGGACTCTCTCCAAGGTTATTCATAACTATGATGGATATCAGCCCATTTGGAGATGGACCTACAATCTCCCGAAGTGATTTTGGGGTTTTTTGAAATTCGAAAAAATGAATGGGATTTATAAATGTATATTGATGCATTTTAAAAATCATTTTCTCATATATGCTCGTTTTGTATTTCTAAGATTGTTCATGATGTCTTTGAATTTGCGTTCCATTTTGGATTCGAATAAATTGACTGGGCCGAGCTTCTTGGACTGGCTTAGAAGCTTGAGAATTGTTCTCAAGGTTGAAAAGCTTGCAAATGTCCTCGAAGCGCCTCTTTCCGCCCGTCCTAGTGACGATGCAACTCTGGACCAATTGTTGGCCTATCAGAAACATGTGAGTGATTCTGAACAAATGAGTTGCATCATGCTAGCCGCGATGGAACCCAAGCTACGAAAGCAGCATGAGCATATGGATGCTCATATCGTAGTCCTTCATCTTTGTGAGTTGGTTGATGAGCAAGTGAGATTCGAAAGGTTCGAAGTCTCAAAGCTCCTCTTCACCTCTGAGATGCTAGAAGGTTCATCTGTGGAGTCTTCTGAGAAGCATGAGCATGGGACGGTGCTATTAGTTGATTCCTCGAAGAAAGGTTCTAAGAGAAAGTCAAAGGAACAACAGAAGGGAAAGAAGAGAAAGGCTAAGAAGGTAGAACTAGCACAAAAGGAAACTTGCCATCATTATGGCAAGGAGAGCCATTTGCGAAGAAAGTGCAAGATTTATCTTGAGTCCGTGAAAAAGAATAAGGCATCGGATGCCCCATCTTCTTCAGATATCTTCGTTATTAATTGTCATTCTATTTCCTCAAACACTTGGGTATTGGATACTGGGTGTGGCTCACATATATGTAATGACATACATGGGCTAAGGAATAGAAGAAGACTTGTCAAGGGAGAGTCAAATTTGCGTGTTGGGAATGGAGCAAAGGTTGCTGCAGTCGCCATTGGAACGCATTTGTTGAAACTCCCTACAAGACTTGTCTTAGAACTGGACAATTGCTTTTATGTTCCTTCGTTGATAAAGAACATCATTTTTATTTCTTGTTTAAATAGAAATGGGTACCATTTGACTTTTAGTAACAATTGTTGTTACATAACTTTAAATGGAGTTCTTTATGGGACTAGAACTTTAAGCAATGATGTTTATACGTTGGACGTATCCAGTGACATCTTCAATATCGAAGTGAGCAACATGCGTGCTCAAAAGGATAATCAAATAGACTCCTATATGTGGCATTGTCGTCTTGGCCATGTAAGCAAGAAATGCATGTCCGAATTACACAAATGTGGAATTCTGGAATCGTTTGAATTGGATTCATACGATACATGCGAATCATGCTTAAAAGGCAAGATGACCAAGTTACCTTTTACTGAAAAAGGTGAACGAGTGGGAGAGTTACTAGGTCTAATACATACTGATGTATGTGGACCTATGTAAACTCAAGCTTTAGGAGGCTATAGCTACTTCATTACCTTCACCGATGATCACTCACGTTTTGGGTATGTGTTCTTGATGAAACACAAGTCTGAAGCCTTTGAAAGGTTCAAAGAATTCAGAAATGAAGTAGAGAAACAACATGACAAGAGTATTAAAATACTTCGATCGGATCGAGGTGGTGAATACTTGAGTCAGGAGTTTCTTGATTACCTAAGAGACAATGGTATATTGTCTCAATGGACTCCGCCATAAACACCACAGCATAATGGTGTATCTGAAAGGCGTAACCGGACCTTATTGGACATGGTCAGGTCAATGATGAATCATGCGAATCTTCCCAAGTCCTTTTGGGGTTATGCACTTCAGACAGCTGTTTACTTGTTAAACAGAATGCCTACCAAGGTAGTCTCAACTACTCCATATGAGATATGGAATAGTAAGAAACCTCATGTATCTTACTTGAAAATATGGGGTTGTCCTGCTTATGTGAAGCGGATAGTATCAGACAAATTGGATGCTAAGTCTGATAAATGTCTATTTATTGGATACCCTAAGGAAACAAGGGGTTACCAATTCTATCATCCTGTGGAACAAAAGGTGTTTGTTTCAAGGCATGCTGTGTTTCTAGAGAAAGAGTTTCTCTTGCAAGAAAACAGTGGGAGTGTCGTCGAGCTTGAGGAGGCTCGAGAGACTCAAATAGACATTGATGAGATACCTAGTGAAGCACAACAACCGACAACTCATAGTGATGAGCAATCAGCTGGACCTATTGTAACACCACATCTTCGTAGATCTGGTAGAACACGCAATATTTCTGAGAGATATGGATTTCTCGTAAGTGAATCGAACGACGTGTTACTCATTTATGATGAGGAGCCTACCAGTTATGAAGAAGTGCTGACAAGTTCAGAAAGGGATAAGTGGCTTGGTTCCATGAAGTTAGAAATGGATTCTATGTATGAAAACCAAGTTTGGAACTTGGTTGACCCACCTGAAGGCATAAAGCCTATAGGGTGCAAGTGGGTTTTCAAGAAGAAAACTGACATGGATGGTAATGTGATTACCTATAAGGCTAGATTGGTGACGAAAGGATATCGTCAAAAGCAAGGTGTTGATTATGACGAAACCTATTCGCCTGTAGCTATGCTTAAATCCATTCGGATGCTCCTGGCCATAGCGGCTCATTATGATTATGAGATATGGCAGATGGATGTGAAAACAGCTTTCCTTAATGAAAACCTGCTCGAGGACGTGTATATGATACAGCCTGAGGGTTTCACATCGGTTGATAAAACCAAGGTATGCAAACTGCGATGGTCCATTTATGGATTGAAGCAAGCATCCAGGAGCTGGAATATCCGTTTTGATGAGACAATCAAAAAGTTTAATTTCTCACAAAATCTAGACGAACCTTGTGTGTACAAGAAGGTTAGTGGGAGTGCAGTCGTGTTCCTAGTATTGTATGTCGATGACATACTACTTATAGGAAACGATGTTTCAATCTTACAGTCAGTGAAGGTTTGGTTATCCAAGACATTCTCCATGAAAGACCTGGGAGAAGCAACCTACATCCTCGGGATTAAGATCTATAGAGATAGATCGAAATGGTTGCTTGGTCTTTTGCAGTCTACATATATAGACCGAGTGCTAAAGAGGTTTAGCATGTCGGAATCCAAGAAAGGTTTCCTACCCATCAGGCATGGGGTACACCTTTCGAAGTCTATGTGTCCGCACACAGAAGACGAGAGGATTTACATGAGTAAGATTCCCTATGCATCCGCAATAGGATCTATCATGTATGCTATGTTATGTACGAGGCCCAATGTATCGTATGCTCTGAGTGTCACGAGCAGATACCAGTCTGATCCAGGAATGGATCATTGGGTGACTGTTAAGACGATCCTTAAGTACTTAAGAAGAACTAAGGATGCGTTCCTAATATATGGAGAAGGGTACATGGTGATACGTGGGTATACGGATGTCAGATCCAGACAGACAAGGATGATTCCATGTCTTAGTCTGGGTATGTATTCACCTGGAATGGAGGCGCAATAAGTTGGAAAGGTTCCAAGCTTGACACTATAGCGGATTCTGCCACTAAGGCAGAATACATTGCAGCTTTGGAAGCAGCAAAGGAAGCGGTTTGGATCAAGAAGTTCATCTCTGAACATGATGTGGTCTCATCAATGATCCAAACATGTGCTTTGCCGCTATCATCTTATCAGAGAGATCATCAGTAGGAACGAAATACAAATCGAGAAAATTCCCACTGAAAGGAACTTAGCGGATCCCTTGACTAAGGTATTACCTCAAAATAAGTTTGAGGGTCATGTTCGAGCTTATGGTATTGGATACCGTAGCGATTGGCATTAGGCCAAGTGGGAGTCTGTTAGTAATATATGAGAGATGTCCTAAGGCAATCGCCTTATGTATGAACCATTTATATGATAAATGAAGATTCACTATTTGAGTATACATGTTTTATGTATTTGATTGGATCTTAAACTCATTTACTGAATGTCCAGGATACGATTCACAACATGAGAGAATTTATGATTGGATCACAACTAGTGAGTATCTCTACATGTGTAATTGTGATGTATCGAAATTATCCCTAGTCGATGAATTGATGGATTTGGACACCATCAATTCTGTCGAGACTAGCACGAGGTATACTCCTTGGTGTATCCAAGCAGCTGATTCTCACTGGCTGGAGACATAGTGATGTCCGGAGTTAATCGTGGATGTTAGTTATGGTAACTAGTTCATTGGAGTGACCAGCTGTAAGACTTCATATGGTTCTCTACATATATAGATATGTCAATGAAGTTCTTACTGTGGCTTAAGTGCGATGTTCCTTAGACTTGTGGTATTCAAGTCATCTTGATCATGGAGACTTATGCTTTGACATCTTAAGCAAACATCTCTAAGGAGATGTGGACCCGGGATGATTGGGTATAAGTCGAAGTGATCGAAGGTGTTTGAATAGCCTATAAAGGATTCACCACTCCTTGCGAGGAGATGTATACCCATGGCCTCTCGTCGGATTGTTACTAAAGTCTTTGGCCAAAGCATTACATGTTTAGAGTAAGGTACTCTTCGATACATGTGGAGTAACTAGAATCCGTAGGACGAGGAAATGATACTTGGGCTAGGTGTGAAGTAGTCAGCCTAGTGGGGACTAACACTATAGACCATGTCCTGAACCAAGTGGGTATAAGATGAGTGAAGGGAATGGGGCACGATTCATTCGAGCTGCTGAAGGGTTTCAGAAATAGTTCTGGATCAACTGTTGATCTTTTCGGTTAATTGGGGATCATGATGTACTACTAGGTACCACTCATGATCGCTCTATAATTAATGGTTAATTATAGACGACCAACATAAACCGAGAACCTATTTGGTCACATGCACAACGAGCGTAATCCAAAGGATTTAAAATGAGCTTGAGAATAGAATTCTCAGACCGAGAGAAACAAGGTTTGGTTGGACCAAATATGAAGCGAGCATGAAATCGTTTCAGTCGCAATGGAAGCGTGGATGGGTCGTGTCTTATGAAGACATAATGGATGAACCAAAATGGTTTGGTTCTAATCCAATGGAGGAGAATAAACCAAAGGGTTTGGTTTATTTTAAACGAATGAACCAAAAGTTGGTTCGGTTCATTTTAACTTAAAATAAACCATCATGGTTTGGTTTATTTTAACTTATCTTAATGGAGCGGGTTAACGGGCCTAATGGTTATGATCCAATAACCATTAAGAGAATTAGTTCTCTATAAAAGAGGGCTTAAGGGATAATTAAGCCATAATCCAAAACCCTAGTTTGGAGTTGCCGCCCAACCTTCATTGCCGCCCAACCTCCATTGCCGACTTGTTGTCGCCGTCCGGCTCCTTCTTTGGCGACCAAGCTTCAGCCGGTGATCCTCCGGCGACCCTCCGGTGATCTCCTATAGGTTTGGCATCAAGGTGAGCCTTTTCTTCCCTTGGTTGGCCGGCGCCTATCTCCTCCACTAAAGCTGTCCAGTTTTTCTGGACAGCTTGTTCTCCTCTCGTCAGAGCGTCGTTTGGACAACGGTTAGAGCTCCGAATGTGGCTAACTTACCGGGGATTCGATCTCCGGTAATCCTCTGAGGTGGAGGACGAAGGATTCGTCAATTGGTTGACGAATACCTCTCCGGAGAAGCGAGTTTTGAGAACTCGTATTAGGATCCGAATTTGGATTCGGATCGTGATCATCTCTCGATCATGTCGTCTTCAACATGAGGCTAGTAACCCGTACGAAGATGAAGCTCGTGGCTTAGCGAAGTCATCCCGAGGAACTCGGCGTGGATACGGATAGAGACGATTCTAGTGAGGATCGTTCCAGTTGATGTCGTTCCCGCTACATGTCATACGAAAGGTATAACGTAGATAAATTTCCTTTTATTGCAAATTTAAATTTACGGTTATGTCTACACTTGTTGTAATATGCATGCGTGTGTTGTGTGTATTGTAATAAATGTAGATTTATTATTTTTATTGCTTCCGCTGTGTTCATGTTTACGAAACGTGATCGAACACACACACGCCGCGGTGCCGGAAACCCAAAAGTATGTGTGTAAATATTTATTTTGTTGAATCCTTGGGGTTTAGGAGGCTAATATTTAGTTTTTGGTAAATTAAATACGACATTGTTTAGCCGCTCTTTATTTTATTTTACTTTCGATCTAGATTTTATGTACACTCCCTCGTGGAGTATAGGATCGATGGATGTAAAATAAAATAGGTTTTAGTCTCGGCTCGGATCTCCGAAGGCTTGTACATGGCGTAGGAGGAGCGGACGAGATGGCTATGCGACGGGAGTCATATTGAAGACAAAAGCCATAATAGTCAGAAAATATTTTATTTTTCTTATTTATTGCTTTTTGTTTGATATGCATGTCGTAGGCTAGGAAAATTCCTCAATTTCAAATTACTATGTGGGAGAGGGTATTTTTTTAAATTCCCACAGCCTCCATTACGATTTGACATGTGATGCAAACAAACTTGGGCGTCGGCTCTGAGTGCCTTCCTCCCCATCGGATGGGTTTGTTTGCAGATCACAAGGTCGAATATGGTTATAGGAAATTATTAAGGAGCGTGTGTACTTGCCCATTGTAAGACACATAACCCGAGATAATTACCTTAGTACCGAGTAATGGTGAACACTTAGATACAAATATAAGTATCCTCCCCATCAGAGTCAATGCTTTTATTTGTAGGGCCAAAGAGGAACCAACTATTAATTTTACTTGTCAAAAAGTTAGGTTGACAAGATAGTAAAATTAATGGGTAAAACCTCCTCTTACAAATGTAGAATTCGTATACATCTACACTATCGTGGCATACGATATTCTCGGTGTTTTGAGGTGTTGGTTGATTTTAAAATTTTATTGTTTGAGGAATCAATAATTTTTTGAAATCTAATGTTTTGATTTATGTGATTCTTAGGTTTTCTTTCAAAATGACTTTCAACCCACTTGCTGTGATACTGAAAGAGAACAAACTTACTGGACCCAACTATGTTGATTGGAAGAGGAATCTAGACATTGTCCTGACTGCAGAGGAATACAAGTATGCACTCTTCAAAGAGTGTCCTCAGGCCATCGTTGCTCAGAAGGTTTCTACTTCTAAGCCGAAAGGCAAGAAGAAGAAGAAACAAGGTGAAGCAAAGGTGGAGGGAGGATCTCAGGGAGGAGTGAAGAAGCTGAAAGGCAAGTACTTCACTTGCAAGCAGGATGGACATTGGAAGAAGGACTATCCCAATCCAAAGTAGAACAAAGGTATACCCTTTGGACTAGTCGTTGAACCATGATTAGCGGTGTTATCTACCGGCACCTAGAGTGTAGATACGAGACCCACTGATCATGTCTGCAATACTTTGCAGGGGTTCTAGGAAACCTGACGACTAGCTAAAGGAGAGGTTACCATTAACTTGGGCAATGCCACTAAGGTGGCAACTATTACAGTGGGAGACGTTTTATTTATCTTTTGAGAAAAATAAAACTTTGGTTCTGGAAAATTCCCTTTATGTACCTTTATTTAAAAAGAATTTAATTTCAGTTTCTAAATTATTTATGGATGGATATTCTATTTCCTTTAATGACAGAGTTGTTATAAAAAGGAATAGGGAGAATATCTGTTTAGGTACATTGATAGGAAATTTGTATACACTTGAACCAAAATCTCCCACAATGCAAGTTAATGTTAATAACTCATCTTCTAATTCCAATAAGAGAAAAGAACCTTCGAAGATGAACCAAACACATCTTTGGCATCTTAGGCTTGGTCATATTAACCTAAGCAGAATTCAAAGGTTGATAGCTGATGGACCTTTGGGTTCATTAGTGGTGGAGGATCTCCCAACCTGTGAATCTTGCTTGGAGGGTAAGATGACCAAGAGGCCTTTTAAGGCTAAGGGGTATAGAGCCAAAGATGTGTTAGAATTGGTTCATTCTGATTTGTGTGAACCTATACTATCCAGGCAAGAGGTGGTCTTGAATATTTCGTCTCTTTCATAGACGATTATTCAAGATATGTATGACACTACGATCTGATCATGGTGGAGAGTACCTCATGGGAGAGTTTAGGAACTACTTATCAGAGGCTGGGATTCAATCCCAATTGACTGCACCTGGCACACCCTAGCAGAATGGTGTAGCAGAGCGAAGGAATAGGACTCTTATGGAGATGGTTAGATCGATGATGAGTTATTCTGACTTGCCAGATTCGTTATGGGGATATGCTCTAGATACGACGGTGTACATTCTGAACTTGGTTCCATCTAAATCAATGCCTTCTACTCCCACAGAATTGTGGACTGGGCGAAAGCCTAGTCTAAGACATATTCAAATATGGGGGAGTCCAGCACATGTGCTGAAGGCAGATGATGGTAAGTTGGAACCTCGTATAGAAATACTCATGTTCGTTGGCTATCCCAGGGGAACGAAGGGTGGATTGGTTTATAGTCCTAGAGATCAGAGGGTGATCGTTAGCACGAACGCCAGATTTCTAAAGGAAGACTATGTGATGAGCCACAAGCCTAAGAGTAAAATTATTCTGGAGGAGTTAAAAGGGGAAGTCACTTCTATAGTACCACCGGTACAAGAGGATATACCACATGTCACTGCACC
Organism: Wurfbainia villosa; assembly: GCA_025175895.1. Taxonomy (NCBI): domain Eukaryota; kingdom Viridiplantae; phylum Streptophyta; class Magnoliopsida; order Zingiberales; family Zingiberaceae; genus Wurfbainia; species Wurfbainia villosa. The sequence continues at coordinate 58,342,367 of CM045995.1, read as the reverse complement.
GTGTGTCACAGAGGATACACAGGTGATACCTCGTCGTAGTGGGAGGGTTGTGAGACAGGCTGATAGATTCATGTTCTTGGGAGAATCTTCTGATTTGGTCCCTGGCGAACATGAACCTGATCCCTAGACATATGACGAGGCAATCCAAGATAAAGATGCAGTATCATGACAAAGTGCAATAAATGCTGAGATTGAATCTATGGAATCAAATCAGGTCTTGGAGCTAGTAGAACCACCCGATGGTGTAAAAACCATTGGATGCAAGTGGATCTACAAGAGAAATAGAGGAATAGATGGGAAGGTTGAGACCTTCAAAGCGAGGCTTGTTGTGAAGGGGTATACTCACAAAGAGGGTATCGATTATGAGAAGACCTTTTCGCCAGTAGACATGCTTAAGTCTATCCGGATTCTCTTATGCATAGCAGCTCATATGGATTATGAGGTGTGGCAAATGGATGTCAAGACAACTTTCCTTAATGGAAGTCTTAAGGAAAACATCTACATGAAGCAACCAGAGGGATTCATTGATAAGGGCAAAGAGCATCTTGTATGTAAGCTTAATCGATCCATTTATGGATTGAAACAAGCTTCGAGGTCTTGGAACATCTGGTTTGATGAGGTGATCCAGTCTTATGGATTTATTCAAAGTCCGGATGAGTCTTGTGTATACAAGAGATGTGACGGAAACGTAGTGATATTTCTTGTACTATACGTATATAACATTTTGGTGATTAGCAACAATATCAAAGTGTTATCGGGCGTAAGGGTATGGTTGTCCAAAAAGTTCGATATGAAAGACTTGGGAGAAGTGGGGCACATCCTTGGGATCAAGGTGTAGGGATGTGTACTGAAAAGTCTATCTTTTGTATGAACATCTTTATTTTGGAATAAGAATCACATGATCATTGTTTGCATATTTTTATGGTTATGAAATATTGTCTAATACTTTACATTGTAGATAACATGGTGTGTGGTGTCACACAGGAGACCATGTTATCGACCCCTTGAAAAGTATAAGCAAAGGCTCACAACCAAGATGGTGAGTATGGTTTGGTATTGGATTGTCTTGACCATAGAATCACACTAGTGCACTTTGTGTGTATTGAGCAGGACTGACTTAGAGGTGATTCGATTTATTGCTGACTACATAATCGAATTGGACCTCTGATATTATTTTTTACATGCTCTTAATCCCGATATAATAACGGGCACATATACTTAGTACTCATCTCTTTGATTTACCAATGGGCGAGATTTATAGATTAAATCGATAGGCTCGATAAGTTGGGAGATGATATTATTTATAAGGTGTGCCGTTGATTATAGGAGGAAACTGTGTCCTATATATTAGGATGATGATGTCACCTTGAGGAGCTCATAAGGTTCATCATGTAAACCCTACAGGTGGACTTGGTCCGGCATGATGAAAAGGTTGAGTGGTACTACTCAAGAAGTTAGATGTTGATTAATTAATGGTTGGTAAATTAATAAATCGACGAACATTCGAGATCTTAAACACGGAGAGAAAATGTACAAATAATATATGGAGCCCATATTATCATATGGGGGTTGGTGAGGTAGATCAATGATGAACCTTTAGTGGATTGGATCATCATTAGTGGATCGGACTTTATGTGGGCTTGATTCATGGGTGGCCAAGACCCAACTCCTCCTCATGGTCCCTAATGTAGCCTATTAACACCTCATGATGCTTAGATCCAAAGGATATAAACAAAACTCAAAGATCCATTGGTAGAGATTAAATCTCTAAGAACCGACGGTTGAGATTAAATCTCTAGATCCGACGGTTGAGATTAAATCCCTAGAACCAATGGAGGAGATTAATTCATGACTTATACCTAACTCTATAAAAGGATGGAAAAGGGAGTTGGCGTGAACTACATGATAGGAGAGCTAGGGTTTGGGCGGCAAGAAGGAATCCTATTTGAGATAGGATTAGGATTAGGGTTTGGAGGCAAGGGTGGCACCAAATAAGGAAGTCTCTTCTTCTTCCTCTTTTGGCCAACGTCCAACACCCTTCCCAGCTCTTTTCCAGCCTTGGCCGGCGCCCAAAAGTTTCCTTTTCCCTCTCCTTAGGTGGTGGAAATAAGATATAGGGATTCCCTTGGTGTCTTGGTTGTTTTCCACCATCTTCTCCTTCATCTAGTTGGCCGGCGGCAAGGATAAGTTTGGTTCCTTGTTGGTTGGTTCTAGTGAGGAGAAAAACATTGTTTCTATTCTTCCTCTTTCTTTGGAAGAGCAAGGAAGGAAGATTTGGCATCTAGGAGCTTCGACTTTTGGTGGATCGTCGCCCACACGACGTCCAAAAGGAGGAAGGTCATACATTAGAAGATCGAGAGGTATACCTATTCTACTTTCTTCTTTTGTTTGTTGCTTGTTTTTGTTTTTCAATTATAAGCATGTTATAAATCTGTAAATGGCTAAATAATACTTGGATCCCGAGCATAAATACAAAAATCGGCAATCCGAACATCGTCTATTCTGCGGCTACTCGTAGAATAGAGGATGGTCGCTTGAACAACTAGTTTGTTCAAGTGACCTCTCTAAACGAATAGCACGATGATGACTTGGTTGCTTTGGCAATCTCTTTTTTCTAGGATTAAATTTTTTTAATCCGGGGACACCGTAAGGGATCGCCATGGACAAGCTACCGAGGTGAAGTGGGAAGTGAAGTTTCCCCTCACGGACTCGATAAGCAAAACCCTACAATTTGTATTAGAGACAAGGTTTCCGGTTTTGTGTGTTTAGGATTCGGTTAATTTTTATGCACTTTTTCATATATTATATGTGCCGGATAATAGTAGGATATGTGTAGTTTAACTCTTTAGTTGCAGGCATAACATCCGACTATTATGGCCATATGTGCGTATGTGATTGTATGTGTGTAAATATTTATTTTGTTGAATCCTCGGGGTTGACGAGGCTAGTATTTAATTTTTGGTAAATTAAATACGGCATTGTTTAGCCACTCTTTATTTTATTTTACTTTCGATCTAGATTTCATGTGCACTCCCTCGTGGAGTATAGGATCGATGAATGTAAATTAAAATAGGTTTTAGTCTCGGCTCGGATCTCTGGATGGCTCGTACATAGCATAGGAGGAGCGGACGAGATGGCGATGCGACGGGAGTCTTATTGAAGACAAAAGCCATAATAGTTGGAAAATAATTTATTTTTCATATTTATTATTTTTTGTTTGATATGCATGTCGTAGGCTAGGAAAATTCCTCAATTTCAAATTACTAAGTGGGAGAGGGATATTTTTATAAATTCCTGCGGCCTCCATTACGATTTGACAAGTGATGCAAACAAACTTGCGCGTCGGCTCTGAGTGCCTTCCCCCATCGGATGGGTTTGTTTGCGGATCACAAGGTCGAATATGGTTATAGAAAATTATTAAGGAGCGTGTGTACTTGCCCATCGTAAGGCACATAACCCGAGATAATTAACTTAGTACCGAGTAATGGTGAACACTTAGATACAAATATAAGTATCTTCCCCATCGAAGTCACTGCTTTTATTTGTATGGCCAAAGAGGAACCAACTATTAATTTTACTTGTCAAAAAGTTAGGTTGACAAGATAGTAAAATTAATGGGTAAAACCTCCTCTTACAAATGTAGAATTCATATACGTCCACACTATCGTGGCATACGATATTCTCGTTGTTTTGAGGTGTTGGTTGATTTTAAAATTTTATTGTTTGAGGAATCAATAATTTTTTGAAATCTAATATTTTGATTTATGTGATTCTTAGGTTTTCTTTCAAAATGACTTTCGACCCACTTGCTGTGATACTGAAAGAGAACAAACTTACTGGACCCAACTATGTAGATTGGAAGAGGAATCTAGACATTGTCTTGACTGCTGAGGAATACAAATATGTACTCCACGAAGAGTGCCCTCCCAAGCCTGCAGATAATTCTGGGGAAAAGGAGAGTGAGAGCTATAAGAAGTGGATCAAGGCCGATGAGATGGCGCGATGTTACATTTTGGCATCTATGTCAAATGTACTGCAACATCAGCATCAAGCCATGTCCACTGCTTATGATATGATGCTCAATCTCAAGGAGCTTTTCGGACATCAGAATCGGGCTGCGAGGCAAGAGGACATGAGAAACTTGATGACGACCACCATGGTCGAGGGAACACCCGTGAGGGATCATGTTCGCAAGATGATGGCTCATTTGAATGAGTTGAAGGTCCTAGGAGCTGAGATCGATGGGGAAACCCAAGTCGATATCATACTCCAGTCTCTGCCTAGGAGTTTTGAGCAGTTTCGCCTCAACTACAACATGAACAAGAGGTTGTATTCGTTGGCAGAACTCCTGACAGAACACCAGGCGGTAGAGGAACTATTTCGTCAGAGTGCTTAGGCGCATGCCGTGGTGACCTAGAAGGTTTCTACTTCTAAGCCGAAAGGCAAGAAGAAGAAGAAACAAACCGGGGCGAAGGTGGTGGGAGGTACTCAAGGAGGAGTGAAGAAGCCGAAAGGCAAGTGCTTCACTTGTAAGCAGACTGGACACTGGAAGAAGGACTGCCCCAACCACAAGAACAAAGGTATATCTTTTGGTCTAGTCGTTGAAACATGTTTAGCGGTGTTATCTACCGGCACCTGGTGTGTAGATATGGGAGCCACTGATCTTGTCTGCAATACTTTGCAGGGGTTCCAGGAAACCAGACGATTGGCTGAGGGGGAGATTACCGTATACTTGGGCGATGCCACGAAGGTGGCGGCTATTGCAGTGGGAGATGTTCATTTATCTTTTGAGAAAAATAAACTTTTGGTTCTTAAGAATTGCCTTTATGTACCCTTATTTAGAAAGAATTTAATTTCGGTTTTTAAATTGTTTATGGATGGATATTCTATTTCTTTTGATGACAGAGTTGTTATAAGAAGGAATAGGGACATTATCTGTTCGGGTGCATTGATAAGAAATTTGTATACACTTGAACCAAAACCTCTCACGATACAAATTGAAGTTAATAACTCATCTTCTAATTCCAATAAGAGAAAAGAACCTTCGAAGATGAACCAAACATATCTTTGGCATCTTAGGCTTGGTCACATTAACCTAAGCAGAATTCAAAGGTTGATAGCTGATGGACCTTTGGGTTCATTAGTGGTGGAGGATCTCCCAACCTGTGAATCTTTCTTGGAGGGTAAGATGACCAAGAGGCCTTTTAAGGCCAAGGGGTATAGAGCCAAAGATGTGTTAGAATTGGTTCATTCTGATTTGTGTGGTCCTATGTCTATCTAGGCTAGAGGTGGTTTTGAGTGTTTCATCTCTTTTATAGACGATTACTCAAGATATGGATACATTTACCTGATGCGCCGCAAGTCTGAATGCTTTTACAAGTTCAAAGAATTCAAGGTTGATGTGGAGAAACGTCAAGGAAAAAGTATAAAGACACAACGATCTGATCATGGCGGTGAGTACCTCTTGGGAGAGTTTAGGAACTACTTATCAGAGGCTGAGATTCAATCCCAATTGACTGCACCTGGCACACCCCAGCAGAACGGTGTAGCAGAGCGAAGGAATAGGACTCTTATGGAGATGGTTAGATCGATGATGAGTTATTCTGACTTGCAGATTCGTTCTAGGGATATGCTCTAGATATGACGGTGTACATTCTGAACTTGGTACCATCTAAATCAGTGCCTTCTACTCCCCCAAAGTTGTGGACTGGGCGAAAGCCTAGTCTAAGACATATTCGGATATGGGAGAGTCCAGCACATGTGCTGAAGGCAGATGCTAGTAAGTTGGAACCTCGTACAGAAGTACACTTGTTCGTTGGCTATCCTAGGGGAACGAAGGGTGGATTGTTTTATAGTCCTAGAGATCAGAGGGTGATCGTTAGCACGAACGCCAGATTTCTAGAGGAAGACTATGTGATGAGCCACAAGCCCAAGAGTAAAATTGTTCTGGAGGAGTTAAAATGGGAAGTCACTTCTTTAGTACCACCGGTACAAGAGGATATACCATATGTCACTGCACCGCGTGTCACAGAGGATACACAGGTGATACCATGTCGTAGTGGGAGGGTTGTGAGACAACTTGAGAGATTCATGTTCTTGGGAGAATCTTCTGATTTGGTCCTTGGTAACATGGACCTGATCCCTGGACATATGACGAGGCAATCCAAGATAAAGATGCAGTATCTTGGCAAAGTGCAATGAATGCTGAGATTGAATCTATGGATTCAAATCAGGTCTGGAAGCTAGTAGAACCACCCGATGGTGTAAAAACCATTGGATGCAAGTGGATCTACAAGAGAAAGAGAGGAATAAATGGGAAGGTTGAGACCTTCAAAGCGAGGCTTGATGCAAAGGGGTATACTCAGAAAGAGGGTATCGATTATGAGGAGACCTTTTCACCGGTAGCCATGCTTAAGTCTATTCGGATTCTCTTATGCATAGCAGCTCATATGGATTATGAGGTGTGGCAGATGGATGTCAAGACAACTTTCCTTAATGGAAGTCTTGAGGAAAACATCTACATGAAGCAACCAGAGGGATTCATTGCTAAGGGCAAAGAGCATCTTTTATGTAAGCTTAATCGGTCCATTTATGGATTGAAACAAGCTTCGAGGTCTTGGAACATCCGGTTTGATGAGGTGATCCAGTCTTATGGATTTATTCAAAGTCCGGATGAGTCTTATGTATACAAGAGATGTGAAGGAAACGTAGTGGTATTTCTTATACTATACGTAGATGACATTTTGTTGATTGGCAATAATATCAAGGTGTTATCGGACGTAAGGGTATGGTTGTCCAAACAGTTTGATATGAAGGACTTGGGAGAGGTAGGACACATCCTTGGGATCAAGGTTATAAGGTATCACAGGAAAAGGATGTTGTGCTTATCCCAAGCTTCATACATAGACACGATTATGGAGCGTTTTAGCATGCAGAACTCCAAGAAGGGTTTTCTACCTTTCAGGCATGGAGTTCCTTTATCTAAGGAGATGTGTCCTAGATCATCTGAGGAGATAGAGGAGATGAAGGCAGTTCCTTATGCTTCGGCAGTAGGAAGCCTCATATATGCGATGCTCTTTACGAGACCAGATATCTGCTTTGCCGTGGGCATGGTCAGCAGATATCAGAGTAATCCAGGACAGGGACATTGGACTGCGGTAAATCATATATTGAAGTACCTGAGAAGGACTAGGGATTATATGCTGTTTTACCGGGCAGACCAATTACTCCCTGTGGGTTACACGGATTCCGACTTCCAATCTGATAGGGATAACAGTAAGTTTACCTCAGGTTTTGTGTTTAATTTGGGAGGTGGAGCCATTGTATGGAGGAGTGTCAAGCAGAAGTGCGTGGCGGACTCCACCATGGAAGCTGAGTATGTGGCGGCCTCTGAGGCGGCCAAAGAAGTTGTATGGCTCAGGAACTTCCTAATGGACTTGGATGTGATTCTTGGTTTGCCCAGAACTATCACAATTTATTGTGATAATAGTGGTGTAGTTGCAAACTCGAAGGAACCACGAGCCTATAAGTCTAGTAAACACATAGAGCGCAAGTACCACCTGATACGAGAAATCGAAAAGAGAGGAGAAGTTGTTGTGGCCAAGATTACATCGGAGGATAACCTGGCAGATCCTTTCACTAAGGCCCTTCCGGCGAGAGCTTTTGATAGGCATGTGGAGGGAATGGGGATCAGATGTATGACACTTTGAGGACAGCATAGTCTTTTAGTATAAGTGGGAGATTGTAGGGATGTATACTGAAAAGTCTATCTTTTGTATGAACATCTTTATTTTGGAATAAGAATCACATGATCATTGTTTGCATATTTTTATGGTTATGCAATATTGTCTAATACTTTACATTGTAGATAACATGGTGTGTGGTGTCACACAGGAGACCATGTTATCGACCCCTTGAAAAGTATAAGCAAAGACTCAAAACCGAGATGGCTTTGGACAAACCATCGGAAAGGTTGTAGTGTGGTTTGGTATTGGTTTGTCTTGACCATAGAATCACACTAGTGCACTTTGTGTGTATTGAGCAGGACCGACTTAGAGGTGATTCGATTTATTACTGACTACATAATCGAATCAGACCTCAGATATTATTTAGTACATGCTCTTAATCCCGATATAATAACGGACACATATACTTAGTACTCATCTCTTTGATTTACCAATGGGCGAGATTTATAGATTAAATCGATAGGCTCGGTAAGTTGGGAGATGATATTATTTATATGGTGTGTCGTTGTATATTAGGATGATGATGTCCCTTTGAGGAGCTCATAAGGTTCATCATGTAAACCCTGCAGGTGGACTTGGTCCGGCATGATGAAAAGGTTGAGTGGTACTACTCAAGGAGTTAGATGTTGATTAATTAATGGTCGATAAATTAATTAATCAACGGACATTCGAGATCTTAAACATGGGGAGAAAATGTACAAATAATATATGGAGCCCATATTATCATATGGGGGTTGGTGAGGTAGATCAATGATGAACCTTTAGTGGATTGGATCATCATTAGTGGATCGGACATTATGTGGGCTTGATCCATGGGTGGCCAAGACCCAACTCCTCCTCATGGTCCCTAATGTAGCCTATTAACACCTCATGATGCTTTGATCCAAAGGATAGAAACAAAACTCAAAGATCCATTGGTAGAGATTAAATCTCTAAGAATCGACGGTTGAGATTAAATCTCTAGATCCGACGGTTGAGATTAAATCCCTAGAACCAATGGAGGAGATTAATTCATGACTTATCCCTAACTCTATAAAAGGATGGCAAAGGGATTTGGCATGAACTACATGATAGGAGAGCTAGGGTTTGGGCCGCAAGAAGGAATCCTATTTGAGATAGGATTAGGATTAGGGTTTGGAGGCAAGGGTGACACCAAATAAGGAAGGTTCTTTCTCTCTTATTCTTCCTCTTTTGGCCAACGTCCAGCACCCTTCCCAGCTCTTTTCCAGGCTTGGCCGGTGCCCAAAAGGTTCCTTTTCCCTCTCCTTAGGTGGTGGAAACAAGATATAGGGCTTCCCTTGGTGTCTTGGTTGTTTTCCACCATCTTCTCCTTCATCTAGTTGGCCGGCGGCAAGGATATGTTTAGTTCCTTGTTGGTTGTTTCTAGTGAGGAGAAAAACCTTGTTTTTATTCTTCCTCTTGCTTTGGAAGAGCAAGGAAGGAATATTTGGCATCTAGGAGCTTCGACTTTTGGTGGATCGTCGCCCACACGATGTCCAAAAGGAGGAAGGTCATACATTAGAAGATCGGGAGGTATACCTATTCTACTTTCTTCTTTTGTTTGTTGCTTGTTTTTGTTTTTTAATTATAAGTATGTTATAAATCTGTAAATGTCTAAATAATATATGGATCCCGAGCATAAACACAAAAACCGGCGATCCGAACATCGTCTATTCCGCGGCTACTCGTAGAATAGAGGACGGTCGCTTGAACAACTAGTTTGTTCAAGTGACCTCTCTAAACGAATAGCACGACGATGACTTGGTTGCTTTGGCAATCCCTTTTGTCTAGGATTAAATTTTTTTAATCCGGGGACACCGTAAGGGATCGCCATGGACAAGCTACCAAGATGAAGTGGGAAGCGAAGTTTCCCCTCATGGATTCGATAAGCAAAACCCTACACAAGGTTATAAGGGATCGCAGGAAAAGGATGTTGTATTTATCCCAAGCTTCATATATAGACACAATTTTGGATTGTTTTAGCATGCAGAACTCCAAGAAGGGTTTTCTACTTTTCAGGCATGGAGTTCCTTTATCTAAGGAGATGTGTCTTAGATCATCTGAGGAGATAGAGGAGATGAAGCCTCATATATGCGATGCTATGTACGAGACAAGATATCTGCTATGTCGTCGGCATGGTCAGCAGATATCATAGTAATCCAGGATAGGGATATTGGACTACAGTAAAACATATATTGAAGTGCCTGAGAAGGACTAGGGATTATATGCTAGTTTACTGGGCAGACCAATTACTCCCTGTGGGTTACACGGATTTCGACTTCCAATCTAATAGGGATAATAATAAGTCTACCTCAGGTTTTGTGTTTAATTTGGGAGGTGGAGCCATTGTATGGAGGAGTGTCAAGCAGAAATGCATGGCGGACTCCACCATGGAAGCTGAGTATGTGGCGGCCTCTGAGGCGGCCAAAGAAGTTGTATGGCTCAGGAACTTTCTGATGGACTTGAATGTGATTCCTGGTTTGCCCAGAACTATCACAATTTATTGTGATAATAATGGTGCAGTTGCAAACTCGAAGGAACCACGAGCCCATAAGATAAGTGAACACATAGAGCGCAAGTACTACCTGATATGAGAAATCGTAAAGGAGGTAGAAGTTGTTGTCGCCTAGATTGCATCAGAGGATGACCTGGTAGACCCTTTCACTAAGGCCCTTCTAGCGAGAGCTTTGATAGGCATGTGGAGGTAAGGGGAATCAGATGTATGGCAATATGAGGAAAGCATAGTCTTTTAGTATAAGTGAGAGATTGTAGGGATGTATACTGAAAAGTCTATCTTTTTTATGAACATCTTTATTTTTTAAATAAGAATCACATGATCATTGTTTGTATATTTTTATGGTTACGCAATATTGTCTAATACTTTACATTGTAGATAACATGGTGTGTGGTGTCACATGAAAGATCATGTTATCGGCCCCTTGAAAAGTATAAGTAAAGGCTCACAACCGGGATGGCTTTGGACAAACCATCGGAATGGTTGTAGTGTGATTTGGTATTGGTTTGTCTTGACCATAGAATCACACTAGTGCACTGTGTGTATTGAGCAGGACTGACTTAGAGGTGATTCGATTTATTGCTGACTACATAATCGAATCAGACCTCTGATATTATTTTGTACATGCTCTTAATCCCGATATAATAACGGGTACATATACTTAGTACTCATCTCTTTGATTTACCAATGGGCGAGATTTATAGATTAAATTGATAGGCTCGATAAGTTGGGAGATGATATTATTTATATGGTGTGCCATTGATTATAGGAGGAAACTGTGTCCTATATAGGATGATGATGTCCCCTTGAGGAGCTCATAAGGTTCATCATGTAAACCCTGCAGGTGGACTTGGTCCGGCATGATGAAAAGGTTGAGTGATACTACTCAAGGAGTTAGATGTTGATTAATTAATGGTCAGTAAATTAATTAATTGACGGACATTCGAGATCTTAAACACGTGGAGAAAATGTACAAATAATATATGGAGCACATATTATCATATGGGGGTTGGTGAGGTAGATCAATGATGAACCTTTAGTGGATTGGATCATCATTAGTGGATCGGACTTTATGTGGGCTTGATCCATCGGTGGCCAAGACCCAACTCCTCCTCATGGTCCCTAATGTAGCCAATTAACACCTCATGAAGCTTAGATCCAAAGGATAGAAACAAAACTCTAGATCCAAAGGTGGAGATTAAATCTCTAGATCCGACGGTTGAAATTAAATCTCTAGATCCGACGGTTGAGATTGAATCCCTAGAACCAATGGAGGAGATTAAATCAAGCCTTGAGCCCAAATCTATAAATAGAGATTAATAAGTGGGTGGCAAGGCTAAGGATGGATGAGGGGATTAGGGTTTTTCCCTTGGGCGGCAACCAATCCTAATTAGATTAGGATTGGGAGTGGTGGCTAGGGTTAGGGTTTTGGGGATTAGAGTGGGCGGCAACTCAAGGAGGTGTTCCTTCTTCTTCCAAAGGTTGGTCGGCCCCTATTCTTCTCCTCTCTACCTTGGCATGAGATCATCCTATTCTTCTTTCCCTCTTCCATGGCCGGAAATATGGAAAGCTAGGATTTGGGTTTGGAAGCTTAGGGTTTAGGAGGCTTGGGTGGCACCAAATAAGGAAGTAGTTTGGTTTCTTCTTCCTATCCTTTGGTGGCCGGCACCCACAGCCCTATCCCAGCCCTTGGACGGCATCCAAAGACCCCTTCTCCTTCTCCTTAGGTGGTGGAAACAAGATATAGGGTTTTCCCTTGGTGTCTTGGCCGATTTCCACCATTATCTCCTTCACCTTGTTGGCCGGCGGCAAGCATTTCTTTTGTTGCTTGTTGGTTGGCTATAGGAAGGAGATGAGCCTTGTTTCTATTCTTCCTCTTGCTTTGGATGAGAAAGGAAGGAAGATTTGCGATCTAGGAGCTTCGACTTTTGGTAGAGCGTCGCCCACACGACGTTCGAAAGGAGGAAGGACATACATTAGAAGATCGAGAGGTATATCGATTCTCTAATTTTTATATATTACATGTTTGTATTTATTTTTCATTTATGAGTATGATATAAATCTGTAAATGGCTAAATAATACTTGGATCCCGAGCATAAACACGAAAACCAGCGATCCGGACATCGTCTATTCCGCGGCTACTCGTAGAATAGAGGATGGTCGCTTGAACAACTAGTTTGTTCAAGTGACCTCTCTAAACGAATAGCATGACGATGGCTTGGTGATTTGGGCAATCCCTTTTGTCTAGGATTAAATTTTTTTTAATCCGGGGACATCGAAGGGATCGCCATGGACAAGCTACCGAGGTAAAGTGGGAAGCGAAGTTTCCCCTCACGGACTCGATAAGCAATACCCTTCAAACATGATCCCTCACCGGTGTTCCCTCGATCATGGTGGTCGTCATCAAGCTCCTCATGGCTTCCTGCCTAGCAGCCCGATTCTCGTGTCCGAAAAGCTCCTTGAGATTGATCATCATGTCATAAGCTGTGGGCATGGCTTGATGCTGATGTTGCAATACATTTTACATAGAAGACAAAATGTAACACCGCGCCATCTCATCAGCCTTAATCCACTTTTTATAACTCTCTTTCTTCTTTTCCTCAGAATCATCCGCAGGCTTAGGAGGACACTCTTCGAAGAGTACATACTTGTACTCCTCAACAGTCAAGACAATATCAAGATTCCTTTTTCCAATCAACATAATTGGGTCCAGTAAGTTTATTCTCTTTTAGTATCATAGCAAGCGGGTTGAAAGTCATTTTTGAAAAACCTAAGAATCACATAGATCAAAACATTAGATTTTAAAAAATTATTGATTCCTCAAACAATAAAATTTTAAAATCAACCAATACCTCAAAACACCGAGAATATCGTATGCTACGATCGTGTGGACGTATACGAATTCTACATTTGTAAGAGGAGGTTTTACCCATTAATTTTCTTATCTTGTCAACCTAACTTTTTAACAAATAAAATTAATAGTTGGTTCCTCTTTGGCTCTACAAATAAAAGCAGTGACTCCGATGGGGAGGATACTCCTATTTGCATCTAAGTGTTCACCATTACTCGATACCAAGGCAATTATCTCAGATTATGTGCCTTCCGATGGGGAAGTACACACACTCCTAAATAATTTCCTATATCCATATTTGACCTTGTGATCCGCAAAACAAACTTATCTGATGGGGAGGAAGGCACTCAGAGTCGATGCGCAAGTTTGTTTGCATCACATGTCAAATCGTAATGGAGGTCGTGGAAATTTAAAAAAATATCCCTCTCCCACTTAGTAATTTAAAATTGAGAAATTTTCCTAGCACACGACATGCATATCAAACAAGAAGCAATAAATATGAAAAAAAATATTTTTCAACTATTATGGCTTTTGTTTTCCAATATGCCTCCCGTCGTGTCGCCATCTCGTTCGCTCCTCCCTACGCCATGTACAAGTGATCCGGAGATTCGAGCCGAAAAAAATTATTTTAATTTACATCCATCGATCCTATACTCCACGAAGGAGTGTACATGAAATCTAGATCGAAAGTAAACTAAAATAAAAGAGTGGCTTAACAATGCTGTACTTAATTATAAAAATTAAATACTAGCCTCGTCAACCCCGAGGATTCAAATAATATTACAATTACACACATCCAATCACATACACACACATATGGCCATAATAGTTGGATCTTATGCCTGCAACCAAAAAGTTAGCCTACACACATCCTACTATCATCCGACACATACAATATATGATAAGTGCATACAAGTAACTGAATCCTAAACACACAAAATCGGAAACCGTGGCTCTGATACCACTTGAAGGGAGAAACTTCGCTTCCCACTTCAACTCGGTCGCTTGTGCATGGCGATTCCATCTATGTCCCCGGATTAAAAAAATTAATCCAAGACGATGACGGATTACCCAAGCAACCGATCCATCATCGTGTTATTCGATTAGAGTGGTCTCTTGAACAAACTTGTTGTTCAAGCAACCTAACTCTTTTCCTCGATTAGCCGCAGAATAGATGATGTACGGATCACCAATTTTTGTGTTTATCTTTGGGGTCCAAGTAAATTAGCCACATGCAATTACATACATAATACAAAGAAACAAAAGGAAACCAAAACAAGAATTATACCTCTTGTTTACCTCTTGGTCTTCTATTGTATGTCCTATCCTCCTCTTGGACATTGTGTGGGCAACGATCCTCCAAGAGATGAAGCCTCCTAGATCACGTATCTTCCTTTCCTTGTTCGCTCAGAACAAAGGAAGATAATAAGCTCCCTTCTTCTCCTATCTAATTCCGAACACAATCCCTTTGGAGAAAGATCAAACCTCTTTCTCCTCTTTGTTGTTGTCGTCGGCCACCAAGGAGAGGGAGATGGAAGATGGGCGCCGACCAACCAAAGAAAGAAGAGCAAAGCCTTGCCCTAGTTGCCGCGCGGCCAAAGATTGAGGAAGAAAGGAGATGGGTGCCGACCAAGAAGAGAAGGAAGATGAGATATGGGCGCCGGCTAACCAAAGAAAGAAGAGCAAAGCCTTGCCCTAGTTGCCGCCCAAAGCCTCTCCGAACCCTAGCCGCCCAAGCCAAAGAGCAAAACCCTAATCCTTTCAATTGATCTCACTGCCCAAGCCCTAGCCCTCTTTTTATAGAGCTAGGCTTAAGCCTCCTTTCAATCTCCACCGTCGGATCTAGGGATTCAATTTCCACCGTCAGATCTGGGGTTTCATTTTCCACCGTCGGATCTAGGCTTCATGAGGGTTTTAATAGGCTACAATAGGGACCATGAGGAGGAGTTGGATCTTGGCCACCCAATGGATCTAACCCACATAAAGTCCGATCCATTAATGATAATCCATTCCACTAGAGGATTATCATTGATCTACCTCACCAACCCCCATAAATAAATATGGGCTCCATATATTAATTGTACAAATATCTCCCCATGTTTAAGATCTCGAATGTTCGTCAATTAATTAATTTATTGACAATTAATTAATCAACATCTAACTCCATGAGTAGTACCACTCAACCTTATCATCATGTCGGACAAAGTCCACCTGTAGGGTTTATATGATGAACCTTATTATCTCCTCAAGGGGACATCATCATCCTAATATATAGGACACGGTTTCCTCCTATAATCAATGACACATCATGTAAATAATACATTTCCCAACTTACCGAGCCTATCGATTTACTCTATAAATCTCGCCCATTGGTAAATCAAAGAAATAAATACTAAGTACATGTGCCCGTTATTATATTAGGATTAAGAGCATGTACACCATAATATCCGAGGTCTGATTCAATTATGTAGTCAGCAATAAATTGAATCACCTCTAAGTCGATCCTGCTCAATACACACAAAGTGTACTAGTGTAATTCTATGGTCAAGACAAACCAATACCAAATCACACTACAACCATACGAATGGTTTGTCCAAAACCATCTCGGTTGTGAACCTTTACTTATACTTTACAGGGAACTGATAACATGATCTCCCGTGTGACACTACACACCATGTTATCTATAATGTAATGTATCAGACAATATGCATAACCATAAATATACAAACAATGATCATGTGATTCTTATTTCAAAAATAAAGATGTTCATACAAAAGATAGACTTTTCAGTATACATCCCAACAGACTTTACCTTTGGACTTCCCTTTACAAATATCTATATTTGGACTTTTCTTACCAAGTATTCAAATTAAACTTGGACTTTCTAGATTGATTGCTCCAACAATCTCCCTCAAATAATTTCCCCCATATGACTTTGGATGTCCTAATCATCTACTAGTCATATGGTCAAAATATGATCAGACCCATATAGTCAAACATCAAAACACTACTCAAGTTTGTAAATTTTGACCCGGGGCCTTTTACACCAACATGGTGATTATAGCATAAATGATTGCATGATTTAAAAATATTTGCCCATGATGTATGATATCATAACATGATACAAATTAACATAAGCATTATCATGATATTTTAAATAATAATATGGGCATGATGTCATGTCATATATAAAGATAATCTGAAGCATAAACATGACATACATGGGCATGATACACAACAACTTGTTATAAACAATAGAACACACAATTTTACAACCAAACATTACAATGTAGATAATAGCAAATTTACAAAAAAAAAAAATAATTCCATTCATTCTCAAAAGTTGTTCATACAAGTTGTAAACACAACATTTTGGCCCTTAACTTGCCAAGAAGTAAAAAAAAATACACGACTAAAGTCCTGACTACCAACCACCAATGTCGTCGGTCGGAGGTGGTGGAGGAGGTGGAGGCTATTGACTCAGAGTCCAAGTTCGCATCATCTCGTACATCTTGAGATGACGCTGCTCGAATGTGTGGAGATCAGAGTCAATCTGTGTTAGGTGGTGAGTCACGGAGGAGTGCTTGAGACTGAGCTTCTCAAATTGTGTGTCGATAGTCTCATGGAGCTCCTCGAACTGGGACTCTAGATGCTTAAAATGGGCAGAGAGACCCACGTCTTGTGCATTTGGTAACATAGGAATATCCTCCTCCTCAGCATCCCCTTCAACCTCACTAGCCGGCTAAGGCTGCTCTAGCCATTCCATCCTTTTGAAGCCTTTAACTATCCCCGCCAGTGCAAGGTGTCTCAATGTGATACGGTCATATGTGTCTGATATCTGCTTTATCGTACCCCTGGAGACATTTATGCCCTTGAATGCTAGCCATGCAGTGATGATGTAGCCCAAGGGCATATGAATCTTGCCTTGGACAGGGGACACAAATTGGACTATGCAATGAAAGACATTTAATGACAAATTGACATCTAACAAATTAAGCATTGCATACATCAACAACAAATGGGGAGGGCAAATCATGGCTTGACCCCTAGTGACTATAGGTAGTAGACAACCTATAATGACCTTATAGAATACATTATCAAGAGAATATAGGCCATTGACTAAAAATATATTTTAACCTAAGCGACGGGGTCAGTGAAAGAAATGCTCATGCATATGATCTATTGTGATATGATCAAAAGGTATGGGGGTGACTCATCTAGAGCAGGATAAAACACAAAAGTATCATCAGATGGTCAGCACTCCAGAAATTTCTGTAGGATCTAAGTAGTAAATTCCAGATCACATTTTGCAATGCGAGTCTGATATGTCGGACCATCTTTAACTTTCCTAAGATTGGTGTAAAATTCAGAAAGTAGGTTAGTGTTTATGGAATGAGTACAAAAAACTAGTTTTTCTAAATGATAATGTCTAATGATTTGAATGACATCCCCACAATATTGTTGGTGCAATCGGCCCAGGTTGACTCGAGTTTGACTCGAGCAGTATTTTGATGATAGACAAAACTTATGACATGGGATTGTCATAGGAAAGTCCAAACATGGAGTTGGCATGGAAAATCCAAGCATAGAGCTTGGTGTGGAAAGTCCAAAGCATTGCGAAGCCGTGCGCTTGGTGCTTGGTGAGAAATGCATTGCAAAGTCGTGCGCTTGGTGCATTTGGGAAGTCTTGAGAACTTGGCAAGTTCACTAGCCTCAGGGTCCTTGAGTCGGTGAAGGATGGCATTGCGAAGCTGTGCGCTTGGTGCATCCGAGGGACCGTCGGATAGGGAGCGAATGGAGTGAGGCACAAGGGGAAGCAGACTTCTAGGGAAAGAGACGAGAAGGATGGCGTTGCGAAGTCGTGTGCTTGGCACATCCGAGGGACGTAGGCCGAGGGAAGAGAGCTTCGGTGGAGAACTCCATAAGGGATAAGGTGGACTTGGCCGGTGGCCTGCGGCCCGAGTGTCGGATGCTCCAAACAACTTGGTTTGAGGTTTTACCGACATCGATCGGTAGCATAGGTGCCCGATCGACTAAGGGTTCGGCGGTGTTCGATTGAGCAGTGTCCGCGATCGGTCGGCGCCGAGGGATGGCGATGGGTGATGACACCATCGGTCGGGATGGGAAGATCGATCGGCCCGATCGAGGTGTTTTCGACCACAGAATGGTTTCGATCGAGTGCTGCGTTCGGCCTTTCGGTGATGGTGTTACCAGTCGACTGATGGGTATCATCAGTCGACTGATGTGTGATCCATTGGAACTTGACCAACGTGGATCTGGCCATTGTGAGACAACGACTACAGGATCAGTCGACTGATGGTCACGATTAGTCGACTGACGCACGCGAAATCATCTTGATGCAGGTTATAAATGGAGCTCAAGATGGGGGATTTCGCCAAGACTTTTGTGAAGCTATTGGAGGGGAATTGTTGCTGCATTCCAGACCTTCAAGAGCCATCTAAAGAAAGCAACAAACAAGTGATCAAAAGCAATCGGTGAAAAGTGTTATTTTGTATTGTATTTGTATTCTTGTTTGTATTTCTATATTACATTGTAATTGTTTGTGAGAGATTTCTCCACCTCCGATGTGTTGTCGAGAAGGAGTGTTAGTTAGTACCGTGTGCATAACTAGAGCTCGATGAGCTCACTCGTGGAGTAGGAAGCATTCGGTTCCGAACCACATATATCTCTGTGTATTGCGTATGATTGTATTGTTGTTATTATTTCTATTATTTCCGCTGTGTATATTAACGACAATTGTAAACAAGCATGCAAGAACGAACGACTTTCGCTCATACGACGAAAGAGAGTTATTCACCCCCCTCTAGCCGGCCACCGATCGACCCTACAAATATGGCATGAAGAAGGGCTCATGCAAGTATCAAATCGGTATAAGCTGGAATGTCTGAGATTGACGACGGTCATCACTCGGAGCCCTAGTATCCGAGGATCCTCGATTCCTTGAGGATCCTTCATCTGACTCTAACCTACGTCTTTGTCTAAAATGAATGCATATGAATGTCATGATCATGAATGCTCAAACGATTTGGTTAGAAAATGAACATACATAAATAAACAACTAGGGTTAGGGCTTTAGAGTCATTACTTTGGTGTCATTTGGATGTGAGGTTGTAGAAGGCAATCGAAGAGAAGAGCAATGTAGGAAAAGATGGCCGAAATTGAACCCAAAGCTAGAACCCTAGACTGGGCAGAGGAACCCGAACCAAAGAGAAAATGGAGGCTCACATTAGCTTGAGGAGATCAAAGACCAATCAAACATACCTAAATCTAGAGTTTCGGGGCTTACCAGAGATGGAGATCATCGGAGAAGCACTCAGGACAAAGAAGTTTAGGTTTCAATGGGGTTCGCGTGAAACATCGAGTGACTAGGGTTCAAGTTTTTTAAACCAAAATCACGCCCAATTGGTCGACCTTTACGTGGTCGTGGTATTAACAACCAATGATCGATGGGTATCATCGGTCGATTGCTAGACATTCAGAATAACATTAGTGGTGTTTATCCAAAAGTTGGTAGTACTGAAGTTTTGGCTATAATTCTGAAAATTGATTTGTTCAAACCCAAACTTGTTAGATTTTGTGTGTTTGTTGCATGTATACTAATTAGAAGAGCATCATGCTTATATTTGTGTGTTTATTGATATGTTTTGATATTTTCTTTAGTTTTCATAAGCATTCTTCAACCAAGAATTCATTCCTAGCATCTCACTCTATCTAGATGTTGAAATACACAATCAAGGTAGGCCTTATATTTTGTGAGATGTGATATATCAAAAACACACCTTTCGTGCAACCATATGATATGACATATGAAGCATGGCGAATGTATGATATACAATAAGATTGTCTAGGCCATAATTCTAATTGTCATAATCTAGGAATATGCCAAATACAAAATTTGGCATACTTACAATTTAACTCCTTTAGTATGCCAAATTCCTAAAGTTTGGCACACTATACATCTGACCTAATTGTGCTAATTATGATCAATTTTTCAAACTCATAATTTCTATTGGCACATCTTAAATTCTTTTAGGATCAATTTCTAAACTCATTTCCAAGGTATCACATTACCTTGAAAATGTCCTAAAGTGTCAACTCTATCATTGTTAGGTTAACTACCCATCCATTTAAGGTTGACACACCCTAAACCCATCTAACATGAAGAGATCATGCTCCTAGGAATCCCAAACCTATTGATCTCCTTGGGTTTACAAGGTACTCACTAGGGAAAACCTTCCTTAGTACCTTCCTAATGACCCTCCTTTTGAAAAGCCTTGATCATTTTAGTCTCACAAAGTTTAACCCTAGGGATATCTTCCCTTGTAACCTTTTTAGTGACTTTCCTAGACTTCTTCGAAGCCTTAGTCACTTGAGTCCTATCACGGTTAACTCTAGGGATGGCTTCCTTTGTGACCTTGACACTCCTATGTTAGTGCAATTGGGCCAGGTCATGATTGACCAGACTCGAGTGGACTCGAGTATGGTTTTGATGTTTGATAATGGGTTGATAATGAGCTTGACCATTGTTTGACAATATGGTTTGACTATATGTTGACTATATGACTAATGGATGATTGAGATATCCAAAGTCATATGGAGGAGTTGTTGGACCATCGATGGCTAGCTAGAGGGGGGTGAATATCCCTCTTTTGTGTACGGTGGAATTCGCTCATTGATTTCTCATCTACAAACTCGTTAGCACAAGCTGAAATATAAACAATAAAGACAAAGCAATAAGGAATGAGACAAACGCTAACAAAGAGATTTAACATGGTTCACGACCTTGCTGCTAATCCACGACCCGATTCATCCAAGGTGAATCACGCCTTAAGCTTCACTATTCTCTCATTGGCATCAAGCAAGGTGGAGGTTACCTTTTCTTACAAAATCACTCTTCTTACAATAAGATTTAGATAAAAGCAAGTAAGAAGAGTAGGAAAATGTGTTGGCACTTGGGAGTATGTTTGGAGTTCAAGCATTAGGCTCCCCAAGTATCCAAAGGCCCCTTCTTATAGGGAAGAACTCATTCTTCCCGTTGGGCGCCTTGCAGTAGACTGATGTCTCGATCAGTCGACTGCTCCTGTAGCCGTTGCCCTATAATGACTTCTTCCACGTTGGATTTCATCAAACGACTCCCACATTAGTCAATTGATCTTCCCATCATTCGACTGATGGAGCTAACGATCGAGTCTTAGCAAGCGATGACTATCAACCATTTTGTGCACGAAACCCTTGCGACCCGATCATTCACGCCATCGTGATCGGTGATAATGGTTTCGACGGATCAACACTTGGTAGTCGACTCGAACACAAACCGGACTCGAACACGGTCGAGTCAAGCGATCGACAAGTGGTCATTGCCATGATATGGCAGTCGACTGTTGTCGGGAAAACCCATTCGACACTTAGCCAATTGGCCAAGTTTCACCTAAGCACTATCCGTCCTGGCTTACATTCGCTCACTCTCATCTTTCCTTGGAGTCCCTCACCTTTGAAGTTCTCTTCATCCGGCCACATCCCTCGGATGTGCCAAGCGCACGACTTCGCAGCGCCATCCTTCGCGTCTCGCCCTGAAGTCTACTTCCTCCAGCTTCACTCCAATGCTCCTCGTCCGGGGGTCCCTCGGATGCACCAAGTGCAAGACTTCCGCAATGCATCTTTCACCGACTCAAAGACCGAGTCATGAGAGGTGAAACTTGCCAATGCTCCATGTGCAAATTACTAAGTCCTGCATGACTTCAATGCACATATTAAATCCATAATAATCCTAACTTAAACCCTTTGCCACACACATCAAAACCACATCACATGGGTTGATTGCTCTAACAGGAGTTACTTTGGGGAGATTGTTGGAGCAATCAACCTTTGAAGTCCAAGTTTGGATACTTGGCATAGAAATTCCAAGTCATGGGTACTTGGCAATGGTAAAGTCCAAAGGAATAGACTTGGCAGTGTTGGTGTAGTAAGCACCAGATAATCAAACCTGAGTTTTGATTATAGCAAAGACCCAAAGCAAAGGTCATATTGTTGTCTAACAAGCTGAACCAAGTGTGCAGGAATGGTTAGGCTAAGCTGAAGGTCGGCGACATCCAGAGAATCTCGGATGGAGAAACCGTGGTGGTCGGGTGACACTAGAAAAACTTCATAGGGAGTCGAAGAACCCAGGTGGAGACCTGAAGCAAAGTTGCAAGTCACAAAAGGACTTAAGGTAAGCTTGTGTATGTGAGTGAAAGTTAAAATGGGTCTTCCGTACTGGGACACCCTTAGGCGACGATCCGATCAAGACTTCCCATGGAAGGTCTAGGTCGAGATCGAACGGTAAGTGACCATCGAATTCACTCTTATTACTTTGATTTCGAGCTAACTCTTTGATGCAGCTAGATACCCTAGCTAACAGTCAACTGCTAGTGATTAGCAGTTGACTACCGGTGGCATCAGTCGACTGATGAAGGGTAAACAGTCGACTGCTATTCAAATTTCCAACTTCAAGGAGAGTCAAACTTCATCCCCTTATCTTAGGGTGAGGTGGCCTTTGTTGATAGAACTTGATCTCAACATCTAGGGGGTTGGAAGGCTATACAAGACGGGGGGTTTCACCCCTTTAGGTCATCATTCAAGCTCTCCAAACACCTCCGCAATGCTACTCTTCTACGACGACTCTATGACGACGAAGCACTGTCGAAACTCCGACGACGTGAGCTCATCCTTCATCCTCTCAGTCATCGGTATTAGTTTTTAGAGTTGTTGTTTTTTAATCATTGTACCTTACTTTATTTTCGGAGCTTTTATTGTAACGACGAGAGGGGGTTTGTCTATCTACCTCAAGATTTCTCGAAGTTTTGTAATCATCATCTCCTACCTCCAACGAGGAGAAGTTTTAGTGAATTGCCCTCCGTATGCGGTCACGGACCGCTAGGGCCTTGGATTAGCACTCGGTAGGCTGTAAACCAAGTAAAACCAAGCTTTGTCATTTACATTTCTGCTTTGTATTTACTCTTACTATTGTTTTAATCGAATCGAATGAAAAAGAAACAAAAGATTTACATGTGCTATTCACCCCCCCTCTAACGCTCTTTTTACGATCCAACAATTGGTATCAGAGCGGGGGCACTACGATTTGGTGTAACTACCAATCTAGCATCTTATTATGTTTCTTTTCATATTAGTTTTTCGATTCGTAGCATTTTTGTTTCATTAAATTCCTATCTCCTACACTACTAATCCAAGACAAGAGTCTTGGTACCCCGTTTTTGTTTTTTTGCGAGGTTCCCTTTTCTTTCTAAATGGCCCATCTCGAAGGGTTTAGCACCGCCTGCTCCCCATTTTACAATGGAGATGACTTCCATTACTGGAAGGATCGGATGGAGTGCTATTTAAAAACCCAAGTAGAGATGTGGATCGTAATCCAAACCGGGTTCACACTTCCTACTAATAGAAATGGTGAATCGTTTGATTGCAATCAATGGACAAATGCCATGAAATGCCAAGTCGAAGCCAATGCCCAGGCTACGTAAATCCTACAGTGCAACTTGTCCAAAGAAGAGCTCAACCATGTCGGCCCCTTCATCAGTGAGAAGGATTTGTGGAACAAGCTAATCGAGCTACACAAAGGAACCGACAACGCTAAGGTATGTAAAAAGGATCTATTGTTTAATAAATTGTACAATCTTAAGATGCAGGAACATGAGACCGCCACCCAATTACATGCACGGATCCAAGATATCGTCGATAGTCTACATTCGATCGGACAAAAAGTCGAAAATCGAGACTTAATAAGGTACGCGCTTAACTCTTTCCCTAGGACTACCTTGTGGGCATCCATGGTTGATACCTACAAGGTTTCTAAGGAACTTTCTAAGATTAGACTGGATGAAATGTTTTCTGAATTTGAACTTCATGAACAGTCTAATTCGGCCCCCACCGAGAAAAGTATTACTTTATTTGGAGGACCGAAGAAGAAGCCCAAAAGTAAACCATCTCCGGAGAAAGAAGATGAGAATGAGTCGGAGATAGACGATGAGATGGAGATCAAACTAGTAAATCTAGTTCGGAAAATGATCAAAAGCCAAAAATGACACATCAATCAATCCATGGAAGGTAAGTCTAAATCAAATTCCAACTATAGACGCTATGAGTGTAATAGGTTGGGCCACATCAAGTCAGAATGCAAAGCTCAAGAACAAGGCACAAAAGTCCAAGAAAGCACTCAACGCTACATGGGAGGAATCGTCGGAGGACAAAGACGAGCTCAACAACCTTGTCTTTATGGTCAAGCTGACCGAACCAGAGGAAGAGTCCGAACCCGAGGAAGGGTCTAACTCCGGATCTGACGACGAGTCTCTTTTCAAGACAAACCACGGATCCGTATCCGATTCAAAAGGTTCACTCAAGGTAATTCAGTCTTTAATTGATACGCTATATAATGTAATTAATTTTTAAATAGAAAGTTAGCTAAGTACGAGTCCAAGGTCGAGACCTTAGTTGAGGAGGTTAAACTCCTTAAACACGAGGTCTCCCTAACCTCTTCGACTAGTCAAGTTTGTTGGTGCAATTGGCCCAGGTCACGATTGACCAGAACTCGAGCATGACTCGAGAGATATTTTGATATTCGACAAAAACATATGACAATGTGATTGTCATGGGAATGTCCAAGTCTTGGGTACTTGGCATGGAAAGTCCAAGTGGGACACTTGGAATTTGGGAAAGTCCAAGCATGGGTCTTGGCAATGGAAAGTCCAACATGGGTTGACAAAGAAATGTCCAAGCATGGGTCTTGGCATGAAAAGTCCAACATATGGGTTGGCAAGGAAAAGTCTAAGCATTGGTCTTGGCATGGAAAGTCCAACATGGGTTGGCAAGGGAAAGTCCAAGCTTGAGTCTTGTCATTTGAGAAGTCCAAGGGGTTTGATATTGGCGGCGTAAAGTCAAAGAGGGAGTCTTGGCAGCATAAGTCCAATGGTTGGAGACGTAAAGTCCAAGCGGAGTCTTGGCAGCTTAAGTCCAATGTGCCTTGGCGGTGTAGACACCGTTAGCATGACATAGCCGATGGAAGCACCTAAAGGCTAGCACGATGGATGAACAAGTCATGGATGACGTGGAGGGATCCGAGAGGCATGAGGCTGATGGAGGTGGTTAGAAGGCTTAGGTCTAGGCTAGGGGTGGTCTAGCAAGTATGGGGGAACCATACTTGGGGTAAAACCTCATGTTTGAGGTGTGCCAGTCGACTGGTGTCATATGACAGTCGACTAGTGAGATTCAACTAGGGTTTGACTGCGGGATGTATCCCAGCAGTCGACTGCCAGAGCTTGGAAGTCGACTAATTGGATGAGCAGTAGACTGATCTTGTTATCAGTCGACTGATGCTCGGGTTTTGAGGCACAGAATGAAGTCTCACTCAACCGCTGCGGTCAGCAGTCGAGTGATGGCTTGAACAGTCCACTGATAGTCATGATCAGTCGACTGATGTCCTAACCGTTGGATTTTTCCAGCGTGGATTACACCATTGTCTCACAGCAATAGTGTGATCATTCAACTGATGGTCCTGAGCAGTCGACTGATCGACTTTTTCCAGCCCAGGCAGAAGATATAAATGGAGCTCGTGGAGGAGAAAAAGCCATCCGAATCTTGAGCATCCTTGGGGAGATTTGCTGTTGCAAATCAGGATCTCCAAGGCCATTCTTCAAGCAACCAAAAGTAAGCAATCCAAAGGCATTTGTAAAGTGTTTTCTTTACTTGTATTGCATTGTATTTCATATTAGTTGCTTGTTGTATTTAGTTTATTGTTGTAAACAATTGTACGAGGTTTCTCCGCCTCCGAATTGTTCCGAGAAGGAGTGTTTATTAGTGGTTGCGTGTGCATCACTAGAGCTTGTCGAGCTCAATCGTGGAGTAGGAACCTTGAGGTTCCGAACCACGTTAAATACTCGTGTTTGCGTGTTTGTTCTTGTTGTATTTTATTATTGTATATTTCACTGCGTACTAACAAGATTGTAGACAAGCAAACGTGAACGATTTCCATCGACGTAACGAATTCAAGCTATTCACCTTCCTCTAGCGTTCCAATGATCTCCTACAATTGGTATCAAAGCGAGGCCGCTCTTCAAGGTTTAACAACTAAGGGAGCACGCTAGAGGGTGAAGATGGAAGTTCAAGAGCAACTAGGATGGGATATCAACACACCTATCCCTTATACCTTCTATGGACTAGAAGGGTTTAGACAACGGAAGGTGATAATTGAGGACTTCCTGATGATGAGGGACTTTGAAGAATGGTCCATCTTAATGGAGGGATATAGCTATCCAATAGGACCAAAGGAAGGGTTGTTGGACTTTCCTAGCCGCAAAAACCGCTTTTTGCATTGCGGAAACCTCAGAAGCCCAGCCACGGATCCGTTCGAAGATATATAAAAATAAAACTACATGTATGTGTTTAGAGAAACCTAGATCTACCTTAGATCTACAAGATGAGAGCGTTACCCTCGTAGCGATGCCCTTCGCTTATCCCGCTCGTCCAAATGGCTTGCCGAAACTCTAGAGTGTCAAGTGTACACTCCTCTATTGGTATCCACACGGACAAATGGTGGAGAAAAACAACCTAGAGTGTGCTAGCACTCCTTGGAAGTTTCGGCCAAGTTGAGGAATGGGAGAGAGCTTGAGAGGAAGAAGATCCAAGGAAGAAGAAGATGGAGTTACACCAAAATAACTTCACACCATATGGAATAAAGTGACCGGCCACTTCAATCTTGGGGGGTTACATGCATGCATGTAACTCCCAGAGCCAATGGCTTGGTCTCCCTCATGAGGTGGCACCACATGATAAGTCTATGATGATGTGGAACATCATCATTGGCCGGCCCCCATGCCAAGTTACTATGACATGGCAATTGGTCAAGTCAAAATTGACCATTCAACTTTTCTCTAAAGTCAAGTCAAACTTGACCTCTTATCTCTCATGGTTGATCAAATCTAACCATTTAATTCAAGTCAATTTGATTTAATGAATCTCTATTCATTAATTTAAATTGACTCAATGAATCAAATTTAAATTAGACTCATTCAACAATTGAATCAAATTGAGTCTAACTCAATTAGTCTAATTTGGATTACTCTTAATCTAATTTGGTTCATCCCATGAACCTAATCCTCATGGTTCATCATATGAACCTAATCTCCATCTAATTGCCCTTTGTGTGTGACCCTATAGGTTCTTGTAACGTTGGCAATGCTCCTAAACCGATTTAGGAACATAAACAATGAGCGGTATCTAGCAACACATCATTGCTACCCAAGTTACAAGAATGTTGAGATCCAACATCACCTTTGTGACTACTAATTATGACTCTCACAATATGTGACAATATCGCTCTATCCTTGACATCTAGATTCACCAATTGAGGCATAGACCGTATCATCCTCGGTACAATCTATATCTTGAACTCCAAGTAGACTCACTCAAATCAAATGAACTCAATATCTCATATTGACTCATTTGGGCATGGCTATGCACTTCGTGGTCTCACTCTATCAAGAATAACGATGTCACTCCCATCATATAGGAGGGATAGATCTCATCTACATCACTCACATCCCTCCGCATAATTTGTTACATACCCAATAATCACCTTTATAGTCCACCCATTTATGGGTGACATTTGACGAAGCCAAAGTATGCATCTCCTTATGTAGGGAACCATGGTAACTTCAGGTCCAAGGACTAATAGTCACATGAAAAAGTATATGACACTCATATAACGATCCATGATACTTTCTCATGGCGGGTCATTCAGTATACATTCTCTAATGCATACCCATGTGTCAACTTGATATCTCATATCCATGACTTGTGAGATCAAGTCATCGAGTTGACCTATATGCTAGTCTCTACACATTAACATTGTCTCTGAATGTTAATACTTGACTAGGAATGATTAAGAGTAGTGTTCTCTATATCATCTCATTATCGATTCAACCAATCGATTGATATAGATAAGAACCTTCTACTCAAGGATGTTATTATACTTAGTTTATTTGGCACCAATACAAGTAAATATAATAACCATGCCTTTATAAATAGGAATATGATACAATAAAGTCCATATAACAATCATCATATGATTGACTCTAGGGCTTTCACTAACAATCTCCCACTAGCACTAGTGTCAATCACCGTAGTATCTAATACCCAATGACCTACTGTGACCATCATGCTTTTTCTGTGCCAAAGCCTTGGTCAAGGGATCTGCAATGTTAGCCTCTGTGGGCACTCTGCAAATCTTCACATCTCCTCTATCGATAATCTCTCGAATGAGATGGAAGCGTCGTAGTATGTGTTTGGTCCGCTGGTGTGAGCAAGGTGTTAGGGAAATCTCTTGCCATGATAAGGTTTTGATGTGTGTGGCAAAGGGTTTAAGTTAGGATGATATTGTTATTTGATATGTGCGTTGGAGTCTTGCAGGACTTAGTAATTCGCACATGGAGTCTTGGCGGGTTCACCCTCACAACCTCGGTCTTTGAGTCGGTGAAGGATGACTTTGCGAAAGCCGTGCACTTGGAGCATCCGAGGGACCGCTGGATGAGATGACTTGAAGTGAAGCCAAGGAAGCAGACTTCAGAGGCAAGAGACGCGAAGGAGCATTGCAGAGTCGTGTGCCTGATGCTGCCGAGGGACGTGGCCGCGAACGAAGAGAGCTTCGGCGAGGGACTTCGAGTGAGATGAGAGAATGAGTGAAATGTAAGTAGCTCATTAGGTGAACTTGGCCGAATGGCTGAGTGTCGGAGACTTGACCGCAAGGGTTAAGGTTTACCCGACCGCCGGAAGCTCAAACTTATGTTAAGTTTGAGTTTCACACGGCACCGATCGCTCCATGGAATGGCGATCGGTCCCAAGTCAGTGAGTTTGAGTAGTATCCGATCGATGGGTTTATGCCCAGTGATCATTGCCGAAGGATATCGCGGCACAAAACCGCTCGTAGCCGAGGCGTCGACTAGAGGCTTGGACTACAATGGTCAAGATCCGACGTGTTCGGAGGCCTTTGTAGTGACGACAGTCGACTGCCAAGGGCAGCAGTTGACTGGTGGTGGCCAACGGGAAGAAATCAGCCCTCTCTATAAAAAGAGAGGGTGTGAGCCTTTGAGAGGCTAATGCTTATGCTCTAAGTGATCTTCCTAGTGCCCCACAAGCTCTAAACTCTTCTTACTTATTTTTTCTCTATTCTTATTGTAAGAAGAGTGATCTTGATTGTAAAGGTTACCTCCACCTAGCTTGGTGCAAAGGAGAGACCAATAGTGATTGGCTTTGGAGGAGTGATTCACCTCGGACGAATGGGGATCGTGGATTAGCGGCGTAGCCGTGAACCACGTTACATCTTCTTTGTTAGCGTTTGTGTTTTCGTTTATTGCTTTGTCTTTATTGTTTATGCTTCGCTTGCTGCGATTGTGAGCGAGCAAAGCGAGCGAGCAATTCCGACATCCATCGTAAGAGGGCTATTCACCCCCCTCTAGCCGGTCGTTCGATCCCCTACAAGTGGTATCAGAGCCAATGAAAGCTTGTCGAGGACTAACCGCCACAACAAGCAACTTTCAAAATGACCGGCTCCAACATCCATCCTCCGAAGTTTGAAGGAGAATTCGCTTGGTGGAAGAAGCGAATGGAGGTATTTTTCGAAATGGATTTTGATATTATGATTACAATGGAATCCAGTTTCGTTTTGCCTAGGGATGAAGAGGGGAAGCCAATAGAGAAATCTAGGTGGACCAAAAGACAAAGGGAAGAGCACCTTGCAAATTCAAAAGCCAAGCATCATCTCTTCAATGTGCTCCCCCAACAAGAAATCAACCGAATAGGAGAATGCCTAAGTGCCAAGGAGATGTGGGAGAAGCTAATTGAGCTTCATGAAGGCACATCCGAGGCAAAGCTAGCAAGGAGAGATCTCCTCCGCTCCCAACTATCCAACATTAAATTTGAAAAGGGAGAAAAGGTAACTTCTTTGCACTCTAGATTCAAAGAAATTTTAAATGGACTAACAAGTGTAGGAGAAAGGCTCTCCAATCGCGATATGATAATGAAGGCCATAGATGTTTTCCCCCGATCATCCAAGTGGAGTTCAATGGTGGACTCATTTTACATTTCAAAGAATCTAGAGGTAAGTACTCTAGATGAATTTTTCTCCACTATGGAATTACATGAATCTAGGCTTGAAGGAATACAAGAAGAGCCAAAAATACAACCTTCAAGGGGAGTAGCATTGTTGGCAAATAAGGGGAAGAAGAAGATAGAGATCCCCTCTTCCTTCGATGATGAAGCATCCTCTTCCTCCTCCATGGATAGCACCGAAGAAGCCTATATGGTAAGGAGGGTAAGACGTGCTTTAAAAGGTTTTCATTTTCATAAATCAAATGATAGGAATAGAAGACCAAGGAGGAAGGTCATATGCTACAATTGCCAAGGAGAGGGGCACATAAGGGATAATTGTCCCCTCCTAAACAAGAGCAAGGAAAAGAAGAAAAAGAAAGAAGAAAAGAAGAAGAAAAAGGGGAGCAAGAAAAAGAAGGAAGAGGAGAAGAAGACAAAAGAAAAGGGGAAGACCAAAGCTCTAGAGGCAAGGACTTGGGATGACCCATCCTCATCCTCCTCATCATCATCGGATGAGGAGAATGCCTTTGTCACCAATTTGGCCTTGATGGCCTTTGATGACTTGGATTGCTCTTCCTCCAAAAATGAAGGATCAAGCTCAAGAGGAGAGAGCTCAAGTGAAGGGGGAGCTTCTACATCCTCCTCATCCGAAGAAGAAGAAGAGGATATGAAAACTATGGTAACGAATGCCTCTCCTAAGAAAATAGTTTCCATAATTTCTAGTTTAACTAAGGACTTATTTGGAATGAAAAAGAAAAATAAAAGCATGCTTAATCAAATTAAGGCATTGGAAAATAAGCTAGAAAATGCATGCTTAAATGATAATATTTCTTCTAGCTTAAATGATGCATGCTCACATGATCTTTATGTGTCATTAGATGTTAGTGATGCAAGTATAAATGAAAATAGGGCCTTAAGGGAAAAGGTAGATTATTTAACAAAAGCCCTAGAAAAATTCACAATTGCCTCCAACACATTGAACATGATCTTAGGAAGCCAAAGAGCTAGCTTCAACAAAAAGGGCCTAGGTTATAAAGAAAAGAAAAATGAAAAGGCCTATAAATGTCTAATTGCTAGGGGACAAGATAAAAAGAAGGTAATAGCTAGGAAATGGATCCCCAAGGAGTATCTTGTGAACCCAATAGGAAAGAACTTATTTTGGGTTCCAAAATCCATCCTTAAGGGTTAGAAAACCCCTAGGGTAGTCAACCTTATGGAATTGATCTTTATCATATTTTGGTTGACTTAGGATGGCGGGACAACATTTTTAGAATAGTGTTGGGTGATGATAACGTGCCCATAAATAGATATTAATGCTTAAATCATGATGATTAATGTAATTCCTATGTATGGTTGCAATCATGATTTATGATTTTGAAATTCTGCACATTATCATAAGAAATAGGCTTAAATCATGCTTTAGGTAATACTTTACCTATTATCATCATATAATACCTAATGCATGATTATTATTTGATGAATACATGTGTTTAATGATCATAATGTGTAATTCATTCATATATGCCTTTATGATCATGAGGAATGTTAGGTTGACACTTAACCTTGGTAGAATCGCATGAATATAATGGTTAAGTGTATACAAATACCCCCTAGGATGCATCTCACACTCACCATAGGCTACTTTGATTGAAAACTTAGCATGAGTGAGATGTTAGGATGATACAAATGTCCACTAATGCCTATGGCATTTAGATGGTCATTTAAGGTATCAAAATAGCAATAATAGACCAATCATGGGGAAGACTTATGTTTAATTTATAGACATATTGCCCAAAGATCATGGTTGGATATTTCATAGGTTTTCAAAACAATTTCTTAGCCTAAAATCTATGTATTCATGTTTTGAAACAATTGGATGCAAAACTAGGTAGTTAACTTGATACTAGAATGATCAAAAACCTAGTGGTTTTTAAAGTTTTTGGATTTTTGGCAAAAACAAGAAAATATAATGAATTTACATGAAAACCTATTTTTCATTAATAGATATACTTAAAAGAAATATGTTCCTCAAATTTCATGATTTTTCAAATTTTCTGGAATTTTTAATGCATTTCTGAAATATGCCTAGAAAATCAGAATTTCGGAATCCATTGTGTCGATCATTTATCTTGATAGCGATCCAATATTTTCTAATTTCAGATTTTAATCATGTTTTTGGTATTTTCCTTCTATTTAACTTGATGTCATGGTTTTATAACTTAGTGTTAATCTTTTTAATGGTGTCAAAGGGGGAGAAGTAATTATGTTTAAGTAAATTATGATAGGGGGAGAAAAAGTTGAAAATTTGTATGGGGAGTTTCATGGATTAAGGGGGAGTTGCATGTTGCTATATCATGTTTATGTTTACATGTTTTCTTACCTTAGAATTTTCATCAAATGTTTTTACCTAACTTAAACGGATTGCCACACATCAAAAAGGGGGAGATTGTTAGGGAAATCTCTTGCCATGATAAGGTTTTGATGTGTGTGGCAAAGGGTTTAAGTTAGGATGATATTGTTATTTGATATGTGCGTTGGAGTCTTGCAGGACTTAGTAATTCGCACATGGAGCCTTGGTGGGTTCACCCTCACAACCTCGATCTTTGAGTCGGTGAAGGATGACTTTGCGGAAGCCGTGCGCTTGGAGCATCCGAGGGACCGCCGGACGAGATGACTTGAAGTGAAGCCAAGGAAGCAGACTTCGGAGGCAAGAGACGTGAAGGAGCATTGCAGAGTCGTGCGCCTGATGCTGCCGAGGGACGTGACCGCGAACGAAGAGAGATTCAGCGAGGGACTTCGAGTGAGATGAGAGAATGAGTGAAATGTAAGTAGTTCATTAGGTGAACTTGGCTGAATGGCTGAGTGTCGGAGACTTGACCACAAGGGTTAAGGTTTACCCGACCGCCGGAAGCTCAAACTTATGTTAAGTTTGAGTGTCTGACACCGATCATCGCCATGGAATGGCGATCGGCTCCGAGTCAGTGAGTTCGATCGTATCCGATGATGGGTTTATGCCCGATGATCCATGGAATGGCGATCGGCTACCAGAGGATATCGCGACACCGCTGAACCGCTTAGCCGTAGGCGATCGACGGAGGGCGCGGCCGTGGTGAGGTCCATCAGTCGACTGCCAAGAGTTCCGTTGGACTACAACGGTCGGGATCCAACGTGTTCGGAGGCCGTTGTAGTGACGGCAGTCGACTACCAAGGGCAGCAGTCGACTGGTGGTGGCCAACAGGAAGAAATCAGCCCTCTCTATAAAAAGAGAGGGTGTGAGCCTTTGAGAGGCTAATGCTTATGCTCTAAGTGATCTTTCTAGTGCCCCACAAGCTCTAAACTCTTCTTACTTGTTTTTACTCCATTATTATTGTAAGAAGAGTGATCTTTATTGTAAAGGTTACCTCCACCTAGCTTGGTGCAAAGGAGAGACCAATAGTGATTGGCTTTGGAGGAGTGATTCACCTCAGACGAATCGGGATCGTGGATTAGCGGTGTAGCCGTGAACCACGTTACATCTTCTTTGTTAGCGTTTGTGTTTTCGTTTATTGTTTTGTCTTTATTGTTTATGCTTCCGCTTGCGCTAACGATTGTGTAGACGAGCAAACGAACGAACGAATTCCGACATCCATCGTAGGAGGGCTATTCACCCCCCTCTAGCCGGCCGTTCGATCCCCTACACGAGGTTCCTTAGCCTGTGCAATCGCTCCATTGTTGTCACAATAATGCTCTATGGGATCTGCTATGCTAGGAACCACCCCAAGCTCAGTAATGAACTTGCATATCCAAACTGCCTCCTTTGCTACCTTAGATGCAGCGATATACTCGGCTTCTGTTGTAGAATCAGCAACTGTGTCCTGCTTCAAACTCTTCCAGCTCACAACACCACCATTCAAGCAAAACACGAACCCAGACTGTGATCTATAATCATCCTGGTCAGTTTGGAAGCTGGCATCGCTGTAACCCTTTAACGCTAGCTCCTCATCGTTTCCAAATATCAAGAAATATTCTTTAGTCCTTCTCAAGTACTTAAGAATATTCTTGACTGCTATCCAGTGACGCTCACCTAGATTTGACTGGTATCTACTTGTCATGCTCAAAGCATACGAGACATCAGAACGAGTACACAGCATGGCATACATGATAGATCCTATAGCATATGCATAAGGGATCTTATCCATGTGGTCTTTCTCCTATCTAGAAGAGGGACTTTGAGTCTTCAAAAGACTCACACCATATGACATCGACAGAAGTCCCTTCTTGGAATTCTGTATGACAAACCGTAGTAATACTGTGTCAATATATGTACTCTGACTTAGGCCAAGCAATCTCTTAGATCTATCTCTATAGATATTGATGCCTAGAATACAGGCTGCTTCACCTAAGTCCTTCATTGAGAAGCACATCCCCAGTCAAGTCTTCACAGAATGTAGCGAAGGGATGTCATTCCCAATGAGTAGTATGTCATCCACATACAATACAAGGAAGACAACTGTGTTCCCATTAACCCTCTTGTAGACACAGGGTTCATCTTCATTCTTGATGAAATCAAACTGTTTGATTGCATCATCGAATCGAAGATTCCAACTCCGAGAAGCTTACTTTAGCCCATAAATGGACCTTTGCAGCTTGCATACTTTCCCAGTATGCTGTGGATCTACAAAACCCTCATGTTGTGTCATGTACACATCCTCGAGTAAGTTTCCATTCAGAAATGCGGTTTTGACATCCATCTGCCAGATCTCATAATCGTGGTATGCTGCAATAGCAAGCATGATCCGAATGGACTTAAACATCATCACTGGAGAAAAGGTTTCATCATAGTTAATACCATGAATTTGCTTGAAACCTTTAGCCACCAATCGGCCCTTATAGGTATGAGTAAGTCCATCTATGTCAGTCTTTCTCTTAAAGACCCACTTACACCCAATGGGTTTGACCCCTTCAGGTGGATCAACCAAAGTCCATACTTGGTTGGTGTACATGGATTCCATCTCGGATCTCATGGCCTCTAGCCATTTCTCAGAGTCTGGGCTCATCACAGCTTCCTGATAGGAGGTAGGCTCATTCTCAATGAGCATAACGTTATCATGATCAGATAAGAGAAATGAGTATCTCTCAGGCTGACGATGTACCCTATCAGGCCTGCGAAGAGGTAGGTCTACATGAACAGGTGGTTGTTCCACAACTCTTTGTGCAACAATCTCATCACCCACAACACTTTGTGGTTCCTGTTCAACCTTCATCAAGGCCTCAGTGCTATGGTTCTTATCTTGAATTTCTTCAAGATTAAACGTACTCCCACTAATTTTTCTAGAAACAAAATCTCTTTCTAGAAAAACCCCAATCTTTGCCACAAACACTTTGTGCTGACTGGGAATGTAGAAGTAATATCCCTTCGTCTCCTTGGGTTATCCAACAAAATAGCACTTATCGGATTTGGGTCCCAGTTTGTCTGAGACTTGATGTCGAACGTAAGCCTCACAACCCCAAATCCTCATGAAAGATATCTTGGGATTTCTCCCTGCCCATATCGTATATGGTATCTTTATCACAGCCTTGGATGGTACATGGTTAAGTGTGAAGGATGTTGTGTCTAGAGCATATCCCCAAAAGGATATAGGAAGATCTGTGTGACTCATCATAGATCATACCATATCTAATAGGGTACGATTCCTCCTTTCGGATACACCATTCCATTGTGGTGTTCCAGGAGGAGTGAATTGGGATAGAATCTCACACTCAGCTAGATAGTCACTAAACTCATGGCTAAGGTATTCACCACCTTGATCTGATCGAAGTATCTTAATACTCTTGCCAAGCTGGTTTTGTACTTCATTCTTGAATTCTTAGAACTTTTCAAAGGATTCTGATTTATGTGTCATGAGATACACATAACTATATCTACTGAAGTCATCGGTAAATGTAATGAAGTACCTGTAACCACCTCTAGCAGCAACATTGAAAGGGCCACATACATCACTATGTATAAGTCCTAACAAGTCTGTTGCTCTTTCGCTGTGTCCACTAAAGGGAGTCTTGGTCATCTTGCCTAAAAGGCAAGACTCGCATGTCTCATATGATTCAAAATCAAATGAGTCTAGCAGCCCATTCTTATGGAGCTAAGATAAGTGACTCTCATTTATGTGACCTAAGCGACAATGCCAGAGATAGGTTTGGTTCAACTCATTTGACTTGAACCTTTTGGTACTTATGTTATAGATAGGGCTCTCTAAGTCTAGAAAGTATAGTACGTTCATTAGAGGTGCACTGCAATAGAACATATCATTTAAATAAACTGAACAACATTTGTTCTTTATTATAAATGTAAATCCTTTCTTGTCCAAACAAGAAACCGAAATTATATTCTTAGTTAAAGCAGACAAATAACAACATTCATCTAGTTCTAGTACAAGCCCAAAGGGCAGAGATAGATCATAAGTTCCTACAGCAACAGCAGCAACCCTTGCTCCATTGCCTACTCGTAGGTCCACCTCGCCCTTCGTCAATGCCCTGCTATTTCTCAGCGCCTACACATTGGTACAAATATGAGATGCACATCCGATATCTAATACCCATGATGAAGAAATAGATATATTGACTTCTATAACATTTATACCTAAAGTAGAAGTCTCACTTCTCTTCTTCTTAAGATCTTCCAGGTAAGCTTTACAGTTACACTTCCAGTGTCCAACTTCCTTGCAGTGGAAGCAAGCCCCTTCTTTGGCCACCCCTCGTTTGGGTTTCAATTCTTTGCCTTTGCCCTTTGTTTGGTACTTTCCCTTACCTTTAAGCTTGCCCTTGCCTTTTTTCTTTTGCACCGTCAAAATGGAGTCAGATTTTCCCTTCTTAAGATTGAGCTCAGCAGTTCTCAACATGCTGAGCATCTCAGGCAGTGGCTTATCAATTTCATTCATGTTGTAATTCATGACAAATTGATTGCAGCTTTGTGGCAAAGACTGCAAGATCAAGTCAGTGGCCAGCTCTTGGCCAAGTGGGAATCCCAATCTTTGTAGGTTTTCTATGTACCCAATCATCTTGAGTACATATGGATCTACGGGAGTCCCATCTTGCATCTTGGACTGAAACAATTCCTTAGAGACCTCATATCTCTCGTGTCTTGCTTGTCCTTGATATAGCTGACGAAGATGTTCAACCATATCATAAGCATTCATGGACTCGTGTTGCTTCTGAAGCTCAGAGTTCATGGTCGTGAGCATGAGACATGACACATCTAATGCATCATCTTGATGCTTCTTGTAAGTATCTTTGTCAGTTCGCAAGGCAGTGGCCGGAGGTGCCTCCGGAATGGGCTGCTCCAAGATGTACAGTTTCCTTTCTTGGGTGAGAACGATTCTCAAGTTCCTGTACCAGTCCTGGAAATTTGCTCCATTGAGCTTGTCCTTCTCAAGGACAGAATACAGGGAGAGAGTGTTCATGTTTGTCGACATAGTAATCTACAACATACACAATACAGAAAATTAATATCATATTCCTTTTATCATTTAATTAGGCCTTTGATCAAATGATGCTCCCACTGAATTATAGGACTTTTGTAGAATCAAGTTATGGATGTGGTCAAACCACATTACTAGATTCATACAAACATGCTATAATTCCTGCGGGACAAGATCCACATCATACTACGCCTTGAGTTAGCTTTGGCTAAATCGCCCAAAACTTAGTATGATCGGTAGGTAACACATTACCGATTACATCTCTATGAAACTCTTGTTTATAGGATCAAGACCCACATTTACAAAAGACCTTGAGTTAGCTTTGGCTAAATTGCCCAAGATTTAGTGTAAATGCGATCTTATCCTATCTTTCCAACGGTTGGAATATGCCTATAGTTCTACTCGATCCAATTGAGTTAACTAGTTTTACTCAATCTAATTGAGCTTACTCTAACCCAAGCCGTGATAGGCGGGACCAAGATTATCCCTCCGCACCCTACCAAGATAATATGCATTGCTCTGCTTTGGCAGATTCAACAACTACAAATGATTGAGGTAGTGATGGGTATCAAGACTTGGTAGGCATTTTCGAGTTGATTTGATTATGATCTAATCTAATCGTGAATGTGTATCATATACACATCAAAGCCTTTATTTTCCTATACTAGCATGCATCACATAAATACAAGCATTATACTAGCATGCATCATATACATACAAGTAAAATATCCTAGCATGCATCATATACATACAAACAAAATTTACTAGCATGCATCACATAAATACAAGCAAAAACAAATATATATATATATATATTGTTAGGGAAATCTCTTGCCATGATAAGGTTTTGATGTGTGTGGCAAAGGGTTTAAGTTAGGATGTTAGTGTGATTTGATATGTGAGTTGGAGTCTTGCAGGGCTTAGTAATTCGCACATGGAGCCGTGGCGAGTTTCACAACTCATGACTCGGTCCTTGAGTCGGTGAAGGATTGCTTTGTGGAAGCCATGCACTTGGAGCATCCAAGGGACCGCCGGACGAGGAGCTTGGAGTGAAGCCGGAGGAAGTAGACTTCGAGGCAAGAGACGCGAAGGAGCATTACAGAGTCGTGTGCCTGATGCTGCCGAGGGACGTGGCCGAGGACGAAGATAACTTCGAAGGAGAGGGACTCCGAGAGATGAGAGTGAGCGAATGTAACCCGGGAAGGGGTAGTAGCTCTAAGGTGAAACTTGGCCATTTGGCTAAGTGTCAGATGAGATTTCTCGACACCAATCGACTGCCATGGAATGGCAATGATCGCTTCCGAGTCGAACGTGGTTCGACCGTATTCGATCGTTGTTAGCGTGATCGCCATATATGTGGGAAGTCGATCCAAGACCATCACCGATCGGCCAAGGCGCAATGACCGTCGAAAGGGTTTCGCCCACTCGTAGCCGATCGGGCACGATTACGGAGCAATGATCGATGAGGTCCATCACCGATCGCCAAGTGTTCCATTGGACTACAACGGTCGAGATCCGACGTGTTCGGAGGTCGTTGGAGTGGCGGCAATGATCGCTAAGGGCAACAATGATCGTGGCGTACCAACGAGAAGAAAAGCTTCCTCTCTATAAAAAGAGAGGGTGTGGGCTTTTGGATGGCTAATGCTTATGTTCTAAGTGATCTTCCAAGTGACCCACAAGCTTTAAACTCTTCTTACTTGCTTTTACTCCATTCTTATTGTAAGAAGAGTGATCTTGATTGTAAAGGTTACCTCCACCTAGCTTGGTGCAAAGGAGAGACCAATAGTGGATTGGCTTTGGAGGAGTGATTCACCTCGGACGAATCGGACCGTGGATTAGAGACGTAGCCATGAACCACGTTACATTCTTTGTTAGCATTGCTTTTGTTTTTCTTTGTTTATTTGCTTGTCTTGTAGTTTCTGTTGCACTAATTAGTTTTATAGACGAGCAAATACCGGCATCCAACGACAAAGGGCTATTCACCCCCCTCTAGCCGGTCGTTCGATCCCCAAAAAGTGGTATCAGAGCCAAGGAAAGCTTGTCGAGGACTAACCGCCACAACAAGCAACTTTCAAAATGGCCAGCTCTAACATCCATCCACCGAAGTTTGAAGGAGAAATCGATTGGTGGAAGAGGCGAATGGAGGTATTTTTCGAAACGAATTTTGATATCATGATTACAATGGAATCCGGTTTCATTTTGCCTAGGGATGAAGAAGGGAAGCCAATAGAGAAATCTAGGTGGACCATAAAGCAAAGGGAAGAGAACCTTGCAAACTCAAAAGCCAAGCACCATCTCTTCAATGTGCTCCCCCAACAAGAGATCAACTGAATTGGGGAATGCTCAAGTGCCAAGGAGATGTGGGAGAGATTGGTTGAACTTCATGTAGGCACTTCGAAAGCCAAACTTGCAAGGAGAGACCTCCTCCGCTCCCAACTATCAAATATCAAATTGGAAAAGGGAGAAAAGGTAACATCATTACATTCTAGGTTTAAAGAAATATTAATTGGGCTAACAAGTGTAGGAGAAAAGCTCTCCAACCGGGATATGGTAATGAAGGCCATAGATGTCTTTCCCCGGTCCTCAAGATGGAGCTCCATGGTGGACTCATTTTATATCTCCAAGAACTTAGAAGTAAGCACCTTGAAGGAACTCTTCTCAACCATGGAGCTTCACAAAACAAGGCTTGAAGGAATACAAGAAGATCCTAGAATCCAACCTTCAAGGGGAGTAGCATTGATGGCAAATAAGGGGAAGAAGAAGATAGAGATCCCCTCTTCCTCCGATGACGAAACTTCCTCCTCCTCCTCCATGGATAGTATGGAAGAAGCCTATGGTAAGGAGGGTAAGACGTGCATTAAAAGGTTTTAGATTTAACAAATCAAATGATAGGAATAGAAGACCAAGGGAGAAAATCATTTGCTACAATTGCCAAGGAGAGGGCCACATAAGGGACAATTGTCCCCTCTTGAACAAAAGCAAGGAGGAGAAGAGAAAGAAAGAAGAAAAGAAGAAGAAAAAGGGGAGCAAGAAGAAAAAGGAAGAGGAGAAGAATGCAAAGGAAAAGGGGAAGGCCAAGGCATTCAAAGCAAAGACATGGGATGACCCTTCCTCTTCCTCTTCATCATCATCGAAAGAGGAGAACGCTTTCGTCACCAACCTTGCTCTAATGGCATTTGATGACTCGGATTGCTCCTCCACCGAAAATGAAGAATCAAGCTCAAGTGGAGGGAGCTCTAGTGAAGGGGGAGCCTCTACATCCTCATCTGAAGAAGAAGAAGAGGACATGGAAACTATGGTAACTAATCTTTCACCTAGTAAAATAGTTTCTATGATTTCTAGCCTCACTAAGGACCTATTTAGAGCTAAGAAGAAAAATAAGAGCATGCTTGAGCAAATTAAGGACTTAGAAAATAAACTAGAAAAAGCGTGCTTAAATGATGATAATATTTCTTCTAGCTTAAATGATGCATGCTCACATGATAACTATATGCCTTTGGATGTTAGTGATGCATGTATAGAAGAAAATAGGGCTTTAAGAGAGAAAGTAGATTATTTAACCAAAGCCCTAGAAAAGTTTACAATTGGCTCAAATACATTGAACATGATTATAGGTAGCCAAAGAGCTAGTTTTAATAAGAAAGGCCTAGGTTATAAAGAAAAGAAAAATGAAAAGGCCTACAAATGCCTAATTGCTAGGGGACAAGATAAGAAGAAAGTAATTGCTAGGAAATGGATTCCTAAGGAATTTCTAGTGAACCCCATAGGCAAGAATCTATTTTGGGTTCCAAAATCCATCCTTAAGGGTTAGGAAAACCCTAGGGTAGTCAACCATGTGGACTTGACCTATATCATATCTTTGGTTGACTTAGGATGTCGGGACACATTTTTGAAATAGTGTTAGGTGATGATAATGCACCTATAAATAGATAATAATGCTTAAATCATGATAATCAATGTAATTGCTATGTATATGTACAATCATGATTTATGATTTTGAAATTTGGCACATCATCATGAGAAATAGGGTTAAATCATGTTTGAGGTGATACCTTGTTTATTATCATGATATAATACCTAATGCATGATAACAATTCAATGAATACATGTGTTTCATGATCATAATGTGAAATTAGTTCATACATGCCTTTATGATCATGAGGATTGTGAGGATGATACTTAACCTTGATAGAATTGCATGAATATAATGGTTAAGTATATACAAATACCCTTTAGGATGCATCTCACACTCACTATAGGCTACTTTGATTGAAAACTTAGCATGAGTGAGATGTTAGGATGATACAAATGTCCACTAATGCCTATGGCATTTAGATGGTCATTTAAAGTATCAAAATAGCAATAATAGACCAATCATGGGGAAGGCTTATGTTTAATTCATAGACATATTGCCCAAAGATCATGGTTGAATATTTCATATGTTTTCAAAATAATTTCTTACTTTAAAATCCATGTATTCATGTTTTGAAACAATCCAAAGCAAGACTAGGTGTTAAAATGGATACTAACATGTTCAAAAACTAGTGGTTTTTAAAGCTTTTATATTTTTGGCAAATCTTGGAAAATATAATGACTTTTCATGAAAAAATATTTTTCATTGATAGATATACTTAAAAGAAATGTGTTCCCAAATTTCATGATTTTTAGAATTTTCTGGAATTTTTAATGCATTTCTGAATTTCGCCCAGAAAATTAGAATTTCAGAATTCATTGTGCCAGTCGACTGACATACTGATAGCAGTCGACTGGTGGCCTGAAAATCAGACTAGTTAAGGCCGAATTCAGGTTTTAGACCAATTTTTGGTATTTTCCTTCTATGAGACTTGATGTCATGAGTTTATAACTTAGTGTTAATCTTTTTGATGGTGTCAAAGGGGGAGAAATGATTATGTTTAAGTAAATTATGATAGGGGGAGAAATATGTATGGGGAGTTTCATGTATTAAGGGGGAGTTGCATGTTGTTATATCATGTTTATGTTTACATGCTTTCTTCTTAGAATTTCTATCAAATATTTTTACCTAATTTAAACGGATTGCCACACATCAAAAAGGGGGAGATTGTTAAGGCAATCTCTTGTCATGATAAGGTTTTGATGTGTGTGGCAATGGGTTTAAGTTAGGGTGTTAGTGTGATTTGATATGTGAGTTGGAGTCTTGCAGGGCTTAGTAATTCGCACATGGAGCCGTGGCGAGTTTCACAACTCATGACTCGGTCCTTGAGTTGGTGAAGGATGACTTTGCGGAAGCCGTGCGCTTGGAGCATCCAAGGGACCGCCGGACGAGGAGCTTGGAGTGAAGCCGGAGGAAGTAGACTTCGAGGCAAGAGACGCGAAGGAGTATTGCAAAGCCATGCGCCTGATGCTGCCGAGGGACGTGGCCGAAGACGAAGATAACTTCGAAGGCGAGGGACTCCGAGAGATGAGAGTGAGCGAATGTAACCCGGGAAGGGGTAGTAGCTCTATATGGAATGACATTCGATCGCTTCCGAGTCGAACGTGGTTCGACCGTATTCGATTGTTTAGCCAGCAATGATCGCCATATATGGGCAATGATCGCTAAGATATATCACCGATCAAGGCGCAATGATCGCCGAAAGGGTTTGGCCATTGACACTGTCGAGTCGCAAGACTACGAGGAGGCGATAGCCGATTGATGAGGTCCATCACCGATCGCCAAGTGTTCCGCTGACTACAATCCGGGATCCGACGCGGTTCGGAGGCCGCTGAGTGGGGCGGCAATGACCGTGGCGCCAACGGAAGAAAGCCTCTCTATAAAAAGAGAGGGTGTGGGCTTTGGATGGCTAATGCTTATGCTCTAAGTGATCTTCCAAGTGCCCACAAGCTTTAAACTCTTCTTACTTGCTTTTACTCCATTCTTATTGTAGGAAGAGTGATCTTGATTGTAAAGGTTACCTCCACCTAGCTTGGTGCAAAGGAGAGACCAATAGTGGATTGGCTTTGGAGGAGTGATTCACCTTGACGACCGGATCAGTGGATTA
Organism: Wurfbainia villosa; assembly: GCA_025175895.1. Lineage (NCBI taxonomy): Eukaryota > Viridiplantae > Streptophyta > Magnoliopsida > Zingiberales > Zingiberaceae > Wurfbainia > Wurfbainia villosa. Next base: position 58,298,630 of record CM045995.1, on the reverse strand, counting down.
GCGGCATAGCCGGAACCACGCTACATTCTTTGTTAGCATTGCTTTGTTTTTCTTTGTTTATTTGCTTGTCTTGTTTCATAGCTTATTTGTTAAATACCAAAGATCCAACGCTGGGGCTATTCACTTCTCAGCCGCGCATTGCCTCGATCCCAACAGCAATACGTAAATATATATATATATATATATATATATATATATATATATATATATATATATATATATATATATATATAAATTAATTGTGATTAGGTCATGACCCTACTACGATCTTATCAAGCCAATGAGAAGATCGGACGGTCAACCTAGGGTTAGCGGCTTCTCCAAGCGCCTCCTTTGACCGTCATGTGTTGTCGACTCCCTCCTCGTAACTCCGTCTACAAGTGGACCTTCCACCGCTCCATTTTTGTACATTACAAATATGAAACTCGAGTTACATTCAAGTCTAAAATTATTTACAACTAGAATTTTAAAAGAAGAGGCACGACGCGCAGGTCGCATACCCTATACAACATGCACAATCACAAAAACGACATGCATGCCGTATTATGAATTACAACACATTATCATCCAATCATATTTGGGTTCTTGGGCCATGACCATTAGAGAATTATACATAATTATAAATTATGTATTTTATAGAAAATTTCTATAATTTTTCCTATTTTTTTTCAATTTTATGAGTCACATCTCCGTAACGGTCCCGCTAAGCGATTTTCCGGGCGCGATCGCGGGACAAGGCCCCTTTCGGGGATAGGGGCAGTGCCCCTACTTGCAAAAATAAACTTTGTGAGTGTCCCTACTTGATCTTACAGTGACTTAAGTCGTTGTCGCAAAAACCTAAAGTGAGAACTCGCCGTTTCGGAGAGTTTTTCTCGATGGTTGAAGCCTATAAGTGTCCTAACACTTGTTGCTTCAACTCTTCGAGAAAAATACCCAAAAATTCTATAAAAATAGAAAATTTAAAGAAACTTAAAAATCTATAATTTTTATATCTAATATAAAAACTACAAATTTAAAACACATACATGTTCTGCACGTGGCTCTGATACCACTGTTGGACTTTCCGAGCCGCAAAAACTGTTTTTTGCATTGCAAAAACCTCGGAAGCCCGACCACGAATCCGTGCGAAGATATATAAAAATAAAACTGCATGTATGTGTTTAAAGAAACCTAGATCTACCTTAGATCTACAAGATGAGAGCGTTACCCTTGTAGTGATGCCCTTCGCTTATCCCACTCGTCCAAATGGCTTGCCGGAACTCAAGAGTGTCAAGTGTACACTCCTTTATTGGTATTGTTAGTAATATATGAGAGATGTCCTAAGGCAATCGCCTTATGTATGAACCATTTATATGATAAATGAAGATTCACTATTTGAGTATACATGTTTAATGTATTTGATTGGATCTTAAACTCATTTACTGAATGTCCACGATACGATTCACAGCATGAGAGAATTTGTGATTGGATCACAACTAGTGAGTATCTCTACATGTGTAATTGTGATGTATCGGAATTATCCCTAGTCGATGAATTGATGAATCTGGACACCATCAATTCTATTGAGACTAGCACGAGGTATACTCCTTGGTGTATCCAAGCAGCTGATTCTCACTGGCTGGAGACATAGTGATGTCCGGAGTTAATCGTGGATGCTAGTTATGGTAACTAGTTCATTGGAGTGACCAGCCGTAAGACTTCATATGGTTCTCTGCATATATAGATATGTCAATGAAGTTCTTACATGTGGCTTAAGTGCGATGTTCCTTTGACTTGCGGTATTCAAGTCATCTTGATCATGGAGACTTATGCTTTGACATCTTAAGCAAACATCTCTAAGGAGATGTGGACCCGGGATGATTGGGTATAAGTCGAAGTGATCGAAGGTGTTTGAATAGCCTATAAAGGATTCACCACTCCTTGCGAGGAGATGTATACCCATGGCCTCTCGTCGGATTGTTACTAAAGTCTTTGGCCAAAGCAATACATGTTTAGAGTAAGGTACTCTTCGATACATGTGGAGTAACTAGAATCCGTAGGACGAGGAAATGATACTTGGGCTAGGTGTGACATAGTCAGCCTAGTGGGGACTGACACAATAGACCATGTCACAGACCAAGTGGGTATAAGATGAGTGAAGGGAATGGGGCACGATTCATTCGAGCCATCTTGAAGGGTTTGAAATAGTTACGGATCAACCGTTGATCTTTTGGTTAATTGGGGATCATGATACTACTAGGTGCCACTCATGATCGTTCTATAATTAATGGTTAATTATAGGCGGCCAACATAAACCGAGAACCTATTTGGTCACACGCACAACGAGTGTAATCCAAAGGATTTAAAACGAGCTTGAGAATGGGATTCTCAGACCGAGAGAAACTATGTTTGGTTGGACCAAACATAAAGCGAGCATGAAATTGTTTCAGTCGCAATGGACGCGTGGATGGGCTGCGTCTTATGAAGACGTAATGGATGGACCAAAATGGTTTGGTTCTAATCCAATGGATAAGAATAAACCAAAGGGTTTGGTTTATTTTAAACGAATGAACCAAAAGTTGGTTCGGTTCGTTTTAACTTAAAATAAACCATTATGGTTTGGTTTATTTTAACTTATCTTAATGGAGCGGGTTAACGGGCTTTATGGATATGATCCATTAACCATTAAGAGAATTAGTTCTCTATAAAAGTGGGCTTAAGGGATTGTTAAACCCTAATTAATCAAAACCCTAGCCTCCCCCCTTGTGTTGCCGCCCACCCTTGTTGAAGGATTTCGGCGCCAACCCAAAGAGCAGCCACCGCCCAGCTTGTGTGCAGCCGTCCAAGTCGTTGTCGGCGTCCAAGCTCCAGCCGGTGAACCTCCGGCGACCCTCCGGTGATCCCCTATAGGTTTGGCATCAAGGTGAGTTTTTCTCTCCTTGTTTTGGCCGGCGCCTATCTCCTCCACCAAGCTGTCCAGTTTTCTGGACAGCTTCTTCTCCTCTCGTCGGAGCGTCGTTTGGGGCGGCGGTTAGTGCTCGACAGCGGCTAACATACCGGGATTTGATCTCCGGTAATCCTCTGAGTGGAGGGCGAAGGATTCGTCAATCGGTTGTGAATACCTCTCGGAGAAGCAAGTCTTGAGGACTTGTTTTAGGTCGAATTTGGATTGGATCGTGATCATCTCTCGATCACGTCGTCTTCAACACGAGGCTAGTAACCCGTCACGAAGGCGAAGCTCGTGGCTTAGCGAAGTCATCGAGGAGCTCGGCGTGGATCACGGATAGAGGCGATTCTTACGAGAATCGTTCGGTTGATCCGTTCCGCTACGTCATCTGAAGGTATAAGCGTAGTTTAATTTCCTTTATTGCAATTTTAATTTACGGTTATGTCTACACTTGTTGTAATAGCATGCGTGTGTTGTGTGTGTTGTAATAAATAGGAGTATTTATTATTTTATTGCTTCCATTTGTGCTCGTATTTACGAAACATGATCGGAACACACACATGCCATGGGTCTCGAGAAACCTTGATGGTATCAGAGCCCAGGTTGTGTTTCGACATAATCGTAAAAATGGTTTTGCGATAGTCATAATGTATTTCTGGAAGTTTCTAAATTTTGGAAATTTAGAAGTATTTATGGAAATTTTTCAATTTTGGAAAGTCTAGAAGTATTTATGGAAATCTTCCACTTTTGGAAAGTTGGAAGTATTTATGGAAATTTATATTTTCCATAAATAAAATATTTGATTAGATTCTGGAAATTTGTTTCCTAATTTAATCATGATTTGATTTGGGAAATCAAATCTTAAAATATTTAATTTCCATAAGTAGTTTTAAAGATTTAGGAAATTGGTTTCCTAAATAGATTTTCCTTAATCAAATAATTCCATGAATAAAATATGTGATTAGATTTGGAAATTTGTTTCCTAATTTAATTATGATTTGATTTGAAGAATCAAATCTTAAACATATTTTATTTCCATAAATAGTTATGACATATAAGGAAATATAAACATGACATAATTGTATGCCATGTAATTGCATTAGATGCATAACATTATGCCATGCGTGTCGTGACATGTAGATGTATGCCATGTATGCCATGCCATGTAGATAATAGTTATTTGCATGCAAAGAGGATGAGACATAAAAACCCTTAATCAATATTAAAGCCTACACCTTCCATTAATATGGTTAGAACCAGAGTTCTGTTTCTTGTTTGGGTTATTGGACTCTCTCCAAGCCCGGCTCGAACCTGAATATGTTCAAACCATGGAATAGTTTAATACTAATATGGTAAGAGTCAGAGGTCAATCGTTAGCTTTGGTTGTTGGACTCTCTCCAAGCTGGGCTAATTGGTTGAATGCGCTCTAACCATATTAAAACTATGTCCCGATTAATGGGTTGGCTTTAACCTGGAGCATCGGCTTGTTGGACTCTCTCCAAGGTCGATGTAAAGGGAGGTGAAGTTGGGTGCTATGCATATGATGCATACTTGTTAATGTGTTGACAACCCGATGTATGTGTGAACATTCAATTAGTTGATAGCACATTGTGATAGTTGCATATACGTGATATGCAATCGGTATAGTTGAGACCTACCGTCGTAGTTATGAATGGCTTGTTGGACTCTCTCCAAGGTTGTTCATAACTATGATGGATATCAGCCCATTCGGAGATGGACCTACGATCTCCCGAAGTGATTTTGGGGTTTTTGAAATTCGAAAAATGAATGGGATTTATAAATGTATATTGATGCATTTTAAAATCATTTTCTCATATATGCTCGTTTTGTATTTCTAGGTCAATAAATTGATCATGCGTCTTTGAATTTGCGCACTATTTTGGATTGAACAAATTGGCTAACTTCAACTGGCTTAGAAACACGAGAATTGTTCTCAAGCGGAAAAGCTTGCATATGTCCTTGAAGAGCCTCTTCTGCGCCGTCTAAGGCGATGCAACTCGGACAAATGTTGGTCTATCGAAGCATGTAGCGGTCTGGTGGCGAGTTGCATCATGCTAGCGGCGATGGTACCTGAGCTGCAGAAGCAGCATGAGCATATGGATGCTAACACTATGGTCTTCCATCTTCATGAGTTGTTCGATGAGCAAGCGAGATCCGAAAGGTTCGAGGTCTCTAGGCTCCTCTTCACCACGAAGATGCAAGAAGGTTCTCTGTAGTGCGATTTGTGCTAAAGATGAGCAGGTACATCGGCGACTAGCTACCCTCGGTTTTGTGATGGATCATGAGTTAAGTATTGACTTAATTCTGCATTGTTTGCCCAAGAGTTTCTCAATTTGTGATGAACTATCGGATGAACAAATTGGAATCCACCATTCAAGAGCTCCTCGATATCTTTGAAAGGCATGGAGCCTTACATGAAGCATGAGGAGAAAGCGGTTACATTAGTTGATTCCTCAGAAAGGTTCTAAGAGGAAGGCAAAAGAGCGAAGAAGAAAGGAAAGAAAAAGGCAAGAAAGGCGGAACCCGGTATAAGGGCACTTGCCATCATGTGAGGAAGGCCCTTTGGCGAAGAAAGCTGCAAGATTTATCTTGAGTCCATGAAGAAGAAGAAGGCATCAGATGCCCCATCCTCTTGTATCTTCGTTATTGATTGTCATTCTATTTCCTTAGACACTTGGGTATTGGATCTGGGTGTAGCTCACATATATGTAATGACATCTAGGGCTAAGGAATAGAAGAAGACTTGTCGGAGAGTCAAATTTGCGAGTTGGCAATGGAGCAAAGGTTCTTTGCGATCGCCATCGGAACTTATTCTTTGAAGCTCCTAGTGGACTAGTCTTGGGCGGACAATTGCTATTATGTTCCTTCTCTAATAAAGAACATTGTTTCTATTTCTGCTTAAATAGAAATGGTTTCCATTTAACGTTTAGTAACAATTGTTGTTATATAACTTTGAATGGCGTACTTTATGGGAACTTTGAGTAATGGCATTTATCGTTGGGCGTATCGGTGACATTTTCAATATCGAAGCGAGCAACAGCGTGCTCGAAAGGATAATCACATAGACTCCTATATGTGGCATTGTCGTCTTGGCCATATAAGCAAAGCGCATGTCGAATTACAGATGTGGAATTGCGGAATCGTTGAATTGGATTCATACGATACATGCGAATCATGCTTAAAAGGCAAGATGACTAAGTTACCTTTCTGGAAAAGGTGAGCAGTGGGAGAGTTACTAGGTATAATACATGCGTGTATGTGGACATATGTCAACTCAAGCATTAGGAGGCTATAGCTACTTCATTACCTTCACCGATGATCACTCACGGTTTGGGTATGTGTTCTTGATGAAACACAAATCTGAAGCCTTTGAAAGGTTCAAAGAATTCAGAAATGAAGTAGAGAAACAACATGACAAGAGTATTAAAATACTTCGATCGGATCGAGGTGGTGAATACTTAAGTCAAGAGTTTCTTGATTATCTAAGAGACAATGGCATATTGTCTCAATGGACTCCGCCCTATACACCACTGACATAATGGTGTATCGAGAGGCGCTTAGGACCTTGTTGGACATGGTCGGTCAATGATGAATCATGCGACTCTTCCCAAGTCCTTTTGGGGTTATGCACTTGAACATTTGTTTACTTGTTAAGCAGAATGCCTACAGGTAGTCTCAACTACTCCATATGAGATATGGAATGGTAAGAAACCTCATGTATCTTACTTGAAGATATGGGGTTGTCACCTTATGTGAAAGACAATATCGGACAAATTGATGCTAAGTCGATAAATGTCTATTTATTGGATACCCTAAGGAAACAAGGGTTACCAATTCTATCATCTGTGGAACAAAGGTGTTTGTTTGAGGCATCTTTGTGTTTCTAGAGAAAGAGTTTCTCTTGCAAGAAAGCGATGGGAGTGTCGTCGAGCTTGAGGAGGCTCGAGAGACTCAAATAGACATTGATGAGATACAGTGAAGCCTGATGACAACTCATAGTGATGAGCAATCAATTTGGACCTATTGTAACACCACATCTTCGTAGATCTGGTAGAACAATATTCTGAGAGATATGGATTTCTCGTAAGTGAATCGAACGACGTGTTACTCATTGATGATGAGGAGCCTACCAGTTATGAAGAAGTGCTGACAAGTTCAGAAAGGGATAAGTGGCTTGGTGCCATGAAGTCGGAAATGGATTCCATGTACGAAAACCAAGTTTGGAACTTGGTTGACCCACCTGAAGGCATAAAGCCTATAGGGTGCAAGTGGGTTTTCAAGAAGAAAACCGACATGGATGGTAATGTGATTACCTGTAAGGCTAGATTGGTGGCGAAAGGATATCGTCAAAAGCAAGGTGTTGATTATGACGAAACCTATTCGCCTGTAGCTATGCTTAAATCCATTCGGATGCTCCTGGCCATAGCGGCTCATTATGATTATGAGATATGGCGGATGGATGTAAAATGACTTTCCTTAATGGAAACTTGCTCGAGGACGTATATGATACACCGAGGGTTTCACATCGGTTGATAAAACCAAGGTATGCAAGTTGACGATCCATTTATGGATTGAAGCAAGCATCCAGAGTGGAATATCCGCTTTTGATGAGACGATCAAAAGTTTGATTTCTCACAAAATCCGAAACCTTGTGTGTACAAGAAGGTTAGTGGGAGGCAAATCGTGTTCCTAGTATTGTATGTCGATGACATATTACTTATAGGAAACGATGTCCATCTTCTGATCGCTTAAGGTTTGGTTATCCAAGACATTCTCCATGAAAGACGGGAGAAGCAACCTATATCCTGGGATTAAGATCTATAGAGATAGATCGAAACGGTTGCTTGGTCTTTCACAGTCTACATATATAGACCGAGTGCTAAAGAGGTTTAGCATGTCGGAATCCAAGAAAGGTTATCTGCCCATCAGGCATGGGGTACACCTTTCGAAGTCTATGTGTCCGCGCACAGAAGATGAGAGGATTTGCATGAGTAAGATTCCCTATGCATCCGCAATAGGATCTATCATGTATGCTATGTTATGTACGAGGCCCGATGTATCGTATGCTCGAGTGTCACGAGCAGATACTCCCGATCCAGAATGGATCATTGGGCATGTTAAGATGATCCTTAAGTACTTGAGAAGAACTAAGGATGTGTTCCTAATATATGGAGAAGGGACATGGTGATACTGATAGCGGCTTCCAGATGCGACAAGGATGATTCCGTGTCTCACCGATACGTGTTCACCTTGAATGGGCGCGTGAGTTGGAAAAGTTCCAAACAAGAGATCGAGCGGATTCTACCACGAGGCGAATATATTGCGGCCTTCGCAAAGGAAGCGGTTTGGATCAAGAAGTTCATTCATGAACTTGGTGTGATTCGCCATTGTTGAAGCAATACCGGTTCATCATGCGACAACAATGGAGCAATTGCAGACAGCGAAAGAGCCAAGGTCTCATCAACGATCCAAACATGTGCTCGCCGCTATCATCTTATCGGAGAGATCATCGAGGAATGAAATACAAATCGAGAAAATTCCCACTGAAAGGAACTTAGCGGATCCTTTGACTAAAGCATTACCTCAAAGTAAGTTTGAGGGTCATGTTGGTGCTTATGGTATTGGATACCGTAGCGATTGGCATTAGGCCAAGTGGGAGTCTGTTAGTAATATATGAGAGATGTCCTAAGGCAATCGCCTTATGTATGAACCATTTATATGATAAATGAAGATTCACTATTTGAGTATACATGTTTAATGTATTTGATTGGATCTTAAACTCATTTATGAATGTCCACGATACGATTCACAGCATGAGAGAATTTGTGATTGGATCACAACTAGTGAGTATCTCTACATGTGTAATTGTGATGTATCGGAATTATCCCTAGTCGATGAATTGATGAATCTGGACACCATCAATTCTGTTGAGACTAGCACGAGGTATACTCCTTGGTGTATCCAAGCAGTTGATTCTCACTGGCTGGAGACATAGTGATGTCCGGAGTTAATCGTGGATGCTAGTTATGGTAACTAGTTCATTGGAGTGACCAGCCGTAAGACTTCATATGGTTCTCTGCATATATAGATATGTCAATGAAGTTCTTACATGTGGCTTAAGTGCGATGTTCCTTTGACTTGCGGTATTCAAGTCATCTTGATCATGGAGACTTATGCTTTGACATCTTAAGCAAACATCTCTAAGGAGATGTGGACCCGGGATGATTGGGTATAAGTCGAAGTGATCGAAGGTGTTTGAATAGCCTATAAAGGATTCACCACTCCTTGCGAGGAGATGTATACCCATGGCCTCTCGTCGGATTGTTACTAAAGTCTTTGGCCAAAGCAATACATGTTTAGAGTAAGGTACTCTTCGATACATGTGGAGTAACTAGAATCCGTAGGACGAGGAAATGATACTTGGGCTAGGTGTGACATAGTCAGCCTAGTGGGGACTGACACAATAGACCATGTCCTGAACCAAGTGGGTATAAGATGAGTGAAGGGAATGGGGCACGATTCATTCGAGCTACTGAATGGTTTCAGAAATAGTTCTGGATCAACCGTTGATCTTTTCGGTTAATTGGGGATCATGTTGTACTACTAGGTGCCACTCATGATCGTTCTATAATTAATGGTTAATTATAGACGGCCAACATAAACCGAGAACCTATTTGGTCACACGCACAACGAGTGTAATCCAAAGGATTTAAAACGAGCTTGAGAATGGGATTCTCAGACCGAGAGAAACTATGTTTGGTTGGACCAAACATAAAGCGAGCATGAAATTGTTTCAGTCGCAATGGAAGCGTGGATGGGCTGCGTCTTATGAAGACGTAATGGATGGACCAAAATGGTTTGGTTCTAATCCAATGGATAAGAATAAACCAAAGGGTTTGGTTTATTTTAAACGGATGAACCAAAAGTTGGTTCGGTTCGTTTTAACTTAAAATAAACCATTATGGTTTGGTTTATTTTAACTTATCTTAATGGAGTGGGTTAACGGGCTTTATGGATATGATCCATTAACCATTAAGAGAATTAGTTCTCTATAAAAGTGGGCTTAAGGGATTGTTAAACCCTAATTAATCAAAACCCTAGCCTTCCCCCTTGTGTTGCCGCCCACCCTTGTTGAAGGATTTGGCGCCAGAAGCGACCACCGCCCAGCTTGTGTGCGGTGCCGTCCAAGTCATTGTCGGCGTCCAAGCTCCAGACCGGTGAACCTCCGGCGACCTGCGGTGATCCCCTATAGGTTTGGCATCAAGGTGAGTTTTTCTCCTTGTTTTGGCCGCGCCTATCTCCTCCACCAAGCTGTCCAGTTTTCTGGACAGCTTCTTCTCCTCTCGTCGGAGCGTCGTTTGGACGACGGTTAGTGCTCCGACAGCGGCTAACATACCGGGGATTTGATCTCCGGTAATCCTCTGAGGTGGAGGACGAAGGATTCGTCAATCGGTTGACGAATACCTCTCCGGAGAAGCAAGTCTTGAGGACTTGTTTTTAGGTCCGAATTTGGATTCGGACCGTGATCATCTCTCGATCACGTCGTCTTCAACACGAGGCTAGTAACCCGTACGAAGACGAAGCTCGTGGCTTGGCGAAGTCATCCCGAGGAGCTCGGCGTGGATACGGATAGAGACGATTCTTACGAGAATCGTTCCGGTTGATGCCGTTCCCGCTACACGTCATACGAAAGGTATAACGTAGTTTAATTTCCTTTTATTGCAATTTTAATTTACGGTTATGTCTACACTTGTTGTAATAGCATGCGTGTGTTGTGTGTGTTGTAATAAATAGGAGTATTTATTATTTTTATTACTTCCGCTGTGCTCATGTTTACGAAACATGATCGAACACACACACGCCGCGGTGCAGGAAACCCAACAGGTATCCACACGGGCAAATGGTGGAGAAAAACAACCTAGAGTGTGCTAGCACTCCTTGGAAGTTTCGGCCAAGATGAGGAATGGGAGAGAGCTTGAGAGGAAGAAGATCCAAGAAAGAAGAAGATGGAGTAACACAAAAATAACTTCACACCATATGGAATAAAGTGGCCGGCCACTTCAATCTTGGGGGATAACATGCATGCATGTAACTCCAAGAGACAATGGCTCTTGGTCTCCCTCATGAGGTGGCACCACATGATAAGTCCATGATGATGTGAAACATCATCATTGGCTGGCCCCCGTGCCAAGTCACCATGACATGGCAATTGGTCAAGTCAAAATTGATCATTCATCTTCCCTCTCAAGTCAAGTCAAACTTGACCTCTTATCTCCCATGGTTGATGAAATCTAACCACGTGATTCAAGTCAATTTGATTTAATGAATCTCTATTCATTAATTTAAATTGACTCAATGAATCAAATTTAAATTAGACTCATTCAACACTTGAATCAAATTGAGTCTAACTCAATTAGTCTAATTTGGATTACTCTTAATCCAATTTGGTTCATCCCATGAACCTAATCCTCATGGTTCATCATATGAACCTAATCTCCATCTAATTGCCCTTTGTGTGTGACCATATAGGTTCTTGTAACGTTGGCAATGCTCCTAAACCGATTTAGGAACATAAGCAATGAGCGGTATCTAGCAACACATCATTGCTACCCAAGTTACAAGAATGTTGAGATCCAACATCACCTTTGTTACTAATAATTGTGACTCTCACAATATGTGACAATGTCCCTCTATCCTTGACATCTAGATTGACCAATTGAGACATAGACCGTGTCATCCTCGGTACAATCTATATCTTGAACTCCAAGTAGACTCACTCTAATCAAATGAGCTCAATATCTCATATTGACTCATTTGACAATGACCATGCACTTCGTGGTCTCACTCTATCAAGAATAACGATGTCTCTCTCATCATATAGGAGGGATAGATCCCATCTACATCACTCACATCCTTCCACATAATTTGTTACATACCCAGTAATCGCCTTTATAGTCCACCTATTTACGGGTGATGTTTGACGAAGCCAAAGTATGCAACTCCTTATGTAGGGAACCATGGTGACTTCAGGTCCAAGGACTAATAGTCATACTAATAGTCACATGAGAAAGTATATGACACTCATATAACGATCCATGATACTTTCTCATGGTGGGTCATTTAGTATACATTCTCTAATGCATACCCATGTGTCAACTTAATATCTCATATCCATGACTTGTGAGATCAAGTCATCGAGTTGACCTACATGCTAGTCTCTACGCATTAACATTGTCCCTGAATGTTAATACTTGACTAGGAATGATTAAGAGTAGTGTTCTCTATATCATCTCATTATAAATTCAACCTATCGATTGGTATAGATAAGAACCTTCTACTCAAGGACATTATTATACTTAGTTTATTTGGCACCAATACAAGTAAATATAATAACCATGCCTTTATAAACAGGAATATGATACAATAAAGTTCATACAACAATCATCATGTGATTGGCTCTAAGGCTTTCACTAACAAGGGTTCCTCAAGAAAAAGAGATGGACCGAAGAGCAAGTCCAAGCCTTCGAGAAAAATGATAAGGTAATGAAGTTTTTAATTTATTTAATACCTAACAATATCTTATGTATGTTAGATAATTATATAGATGCCAAGGAGCTATGGAGCCAAGTGGCAAAGCTCCATGAAAGTCCATCACCGGTCCAAGAGGAAGGGACCGAAGAGGCAAGCACATCATTCTCACAAGGAAGTGAGGACATGGAGGTTGAGAGACCATCCACCTCTAAAATTGAGGGGGAGGAGATTAGAGCATCCTCAACACCGGAGCAACAAGAGGAGTCATCCACATCCGGTCGAGAGGAAGAGAAAGCTCAAGAGACCCTCACCACCGAACTAGGTAACTCAAGCAATTTGGTTTTAAATAAAAAAAATATATAATTTGCTTTGAGTGTAGGGAAAGTGGGCACTACAAGAGCAAGTGCCCAAAGAAAGTCAAAAAAACTCCTCTGGCACCAAAACCTCAAGAAAAATCAAAGGATGTCAGTGCCCCGATAACTAAAAGAAAAGAGCACGTGGTGTGCTTCAAATGTCAACAAAAAGGGCACTATAGGAGTTCATGTCCTAAAGGGAAAAAAGAAAGGGCAAGAAGGAGCATCACATGTAGGGGGAGCCTCTAAGGCAAACCCTAAGGTAAAATTTATCAATGCACCTTCAATTTCTAGGGATAAAAGGCATGCTAGGAATAATGTCAACAATCTTGCTATTGTACATGAAAAGCATGCTAGAAATAATAGATATATTTGTTTAGGTGCCAAAAATGTTAATATTTCAAAGAAGGAGAAATTTGGGACTAATATCCCTAGAAAAGTTTTACCTAGGGAGTCTATTAGGAAAATAGGAGAACACCTAGGTCTTAATCCTAAATGGACTAGGTATATGCCTAGGAAGAACAATGCCCATGGATCAAAGCAAAATTCAAAAATTGGGCAATTAGAGGTTGAAAATCAAGCCTTGAGGTCAAGGCTTGAAAAACTTGAAAAGACCCTTGCTCACATGCAAAATCAACTAAAAGAGTCAAATGGTCAAAGTCAAGAGTCTAGGACTCAAAGTCAACACCTAGGGCCTAAGTGACAAAAGTCATCCAAGGGCAAGAAGGGTTTGGGTCACAAACCTAAGCCTAAGGTGGCTTATCATAGTGTTCCATTTGATTATGGAACACAAACTAGGTCTAGGAAGACCAAGGTCAATAGGGAAGTCATCCCTAGAGTTGACCAAGGTATGTGCCTAGTGGCTAGGGTTTCTAAGAAACCTAGGGTGGCCACTAAGAAGGTTGCAAGAGGAGTTACCCCTAGAGTCAACCTAGGTAAGACCACAATGACCAAGGCTAACAAGTCTAGAAGGGTCATTAGGAAAGTATCTAGGGAGGTTATCCCTAAGGAATACCTAGTAAACTCTAGGAGCTCAAATAGGTTTTGGGTTCCTAAGAGCGTGATTGATTCACGCTAGATGGGTTTAGGGTGTGCCAACTTTAAATGGAAGGGTAGTTAATCTAACCATGGTAAAGGTGACACTTTAGGTAATTTTCAAGGTTATGGATACCTTAAAAATAGATTTGATATTATGATCCTAAAAGATTTTAGGATATGCCAATATATTTTTGGGATTATGAAAAATCAAGTGAATTGGCACAATTTAGGTTTTAGAGTCATAGTGTGTCATTTTGGGTTTTTGGCACACTTGGGAGAAAAGTGACAATATGGCAAAATACACTTAATTATATTAAATGACAACTAATATTGAAATTTAGGTGTTCTTATACCTATACTTTTTATTTTTCATGCCTTGTTTGCCATATTACATGTCATGACATCATATCTATTTTCAAGCATTTAATATGTCATGATCATGTTTAGGATTAATGCTTAATGTCATGTGTTTTTAGATTACATCATATGTCATGACATCATGATCATTGGTCATGCTTAATTATTGCTATTATTTATGCCATGATCATTCATGCATTTAATTTGATTTAAATTGATTTAAGGACAATGACATGACTTGGAGTCCCATTTATAAGGGAATCAAGTAGTGTTGCCTTAGAGAATGCATGAAACCCTAGATTAGGATGAACAAAACCCACATCTCACATCACATTGACATGTATGTATATTTATACACCCTAGATACATGTGAGATGATAGGATATGAGTTAAGTTCAAGGTGCATAGTTTTTGCATCTAGATGAACTAAAATTCATCTTATTTTAGTGGTGGATCATTGGGAAAGCTTGTGTACAAGTCATGTACATTGAGCCCAAGGAATATGATCCAAAATAAGGTTTTGAAAACATTTTAAAATCCTTTTGAAAAACCTTGGTGAAGTCTATCTTTTGATAGCAATCACTATTGATGAGATTGATACAAAGTGAGCTAAGACTTTGAAGTTTTTATTCACTTTTGAAGTTTGTATCAAACTCATTATTTTATGGGTAAAATAATTTTCAAACATTTTTCACCCATTGTATTGGTCATAAGTATTATACGTATGAATTTTCATGATTTTTTAAATTATGTATAATTATTTATGATTTTATGAATTTTATTTCTGATAACTGAAATTCTGATATTTCAGTTATTAGTCGCCTACGGGTGGCGATCGATGATAGTAGTGATCGTAGTGAGAGAGCTGACTGCCAATGTTGATTTCGGAAAAACAAGATTGTTTAGCCTGTGTTCAGCTACGGTTAAGGTCCCTAACCACTTCTAACCCTAGGATATGCTTTGGGAAGCATTTTAAAGGGTGAAAATCCATTGGATATGGATTAGGAGAGGTGTTAGGTCGATGTATCAAATTTAAGGGTAGGAAAGTTCATGTTTGGACTTTTAACCTTATTTTTGATGGTTTAGAGTTCCTATTGGCTTAGGGACTTCTCAAGGACATTATTGGTGCAATGGTCAAGGGGGAGCAAGCCTTTAGGGGGAGGTATTCATCATGGGATGATGGATGGTATTTTTCCTCATGAGGAGGGAAAATGGGATTTTGAGATACCCAATTTGGAAATTGGGAGAGTGTATAGGATTGCCTCTCTTGAGTGATATGGGACTTATCACTAGGAAGATGGTAGGCATCCTAGGTATTTTTGGACCAAGGGGGAGATTGTAAGATCTCATTGGGACATGAGACATTGACCTCCTTGGAGAAAACCTTTTTGATGTTAGTCAAAAAGGGGGAGAATGTTTTGGGGGAGAACTTATTAAGAGAATGACATCAATTGAGAAAATTGATGGGGATGATTGGGTTGAGTTAGATGGTCTAACTCAATGATTTGTTTGGTTTTTGTCAAACATCAAAAAAGGAGAGATTATTGGTGCAATCGGCCCAGGTCACGATTGACCAAGACTCGAGCGTGACTCGAGAGATGTTTTGATGTTTGACAAAAACATATGACAATGTGATTGTCATGGGAAAGTCCAAGTCTTGGGTACTTGGCATGGAAAGTCCAAGTGGGACACTTGGCATTTGGGAAAGTCCAAGCATGGGTCTTGGCAATGGAAAGTCCAACATGGGTTGGCAAAGAAAAGTCCAAGCATGGGTCTTGGCATGAAAAGTCCAACATGGGTTGTCAAGGAAAAGTCCAAGCATTGGTCTTGGCATGGAAAGTCCAACATGGGTTGGCAAGGGAAAGTCCAAGCTTGAGTCTTGGCATTTGAGAAGTCCAAGGGGTTTGATATTGGCGGCGTAAAGTCCAAGCGGGAGTCTTGGCAGCATAAGTCCAATGGTTGGCGGCGTAAAGTCCAAGCGGAGTCTTGGCGGCATAAGTCCAATGTGCCTTGGCAGTGTAGATAACGTTAGCATGACATAGCTGATGGAAGCACCTGAAGGCTAGCGCGATAGATGAACAAGTCATGGATGACTTAGAGGGATCCGAGAGGCGTGAGGCTGATATAGGTGGCTAGAAGGCTTAGGTCTAGGCTAAGGGTGGTCTAGCAAGTATGGGGGAACCATACTTGGGCTAAAACCTCATGTTTGAGGTGTGCGGTCGGCCCGGTGTCATATGACATGATTGGTGGTGAGAGTCAACTAGGGTTTTGATCGGGATGTGTCAGATCATTGCCAGAGCTTGGAAGTCGACTGATTGGATGAGCAGTCAACTGATCTTGTTATCAGTCAACTAATGCTCGGGTTTTGGGACACAGAATGGAGTCTCACTCGACCGCTGCGGTCAGCAGTCGAGTGATGGATTGAACAGTCGACTGATGATCATGATCAGTCAACTGATGTCCTAGTCGTTGGATTTTTCCAGCGTGGATTACACCGTTGTCTCACAGCAACAGTGTAATCAGTCGACTGATGGTTCCGAGCAGTCGACTGATCGACTTTTTCCAGCCCAGGTAGAAGATATAAATGGAGCTAGTGGAGGAGAAAAAGCCATCCAGTTCTTGAGCATCCTTGGGGCGATTTGTTGCTACAAATCAAGGTCTCCAAGGTCATTCTTCAAGCAACCAAAAGCAAGCAATCCAAAGGCATTTGTAAAGTGTTTTCGTTACTTGTATCACATTGTATTTCATATTAGTTGCTTGTTGTATTTAGTTTATTGTTGTAAACAATTGTACGAGGTTTCTCCGCCTCCGGATTGTTCCGAGGAGTGTTTATTAGTGGTTGCATGTGCATCACTAGAGCTCATCGAGCTCAACCGTGGAGTAGGAACCTTGAGGTTCCGAACCACGTTAAATACTCATGTTTGCGTGTTTTTTCTTGTTGTATTTTATTATTGTATATTCCGCTGCGTACTAACAAGATTGTAGACAAGCAAACGCGAATGATTTCCATCGACGTAACGAATTCAAGCTATTCACCCCCCTCTAGCGTTCCAATGATCTCCTACAAAGTTCAAGAGGAGGACTCAACTCGAGTTGAAAAACTCAAAGTTGAGAACTCACTCTTGAAAGGACAAGTCGAAGATCTTAGGCAAACATTGGAAAGGTTTACTTTGGGATCCAAGGGACTTGACCTACTACTTGGATCGCAAAGGGTCGTGTACAACAAGATCAGACTAGAGTTTAGATCAAATACGACCAACAAGTCGTATATGTCAATTGTAAACCGTAATAGAAAACAAGTCCAAGCATGGGTCCCTAAGACCAATTTATTTTCACTTTTAGGATCTAATAAGTACTGGGTTCCCAAGGATCAAATCCACTACGTGGATAGACCGAATCGATTCAATGGTCCAGGGGGAGCTAGTACTAAATTTGTTTGCTCTATTACATGAAATTAGACTTGCATGCTTAGTTTTTGTTTTAATTTTTTGAATGGCTAGATAGGGTCAATAACTCGTCAATATTGATAACATAGTACTAGGACACGGCGAGATGATAGTACGTTAGGGAAACGAAGTCTTGTGCGTTCGAACTAGATAAGGCATATCTAGCTTGGTGCACTCGACTAAGTTGAACTAGCTAAAACTACCTCATCGTATCCTTAACTAGTTAGATCAGAAAGTAATCTTAAGTGACTCAAATAATCAATTTCTTGAATTTGGTTTTGTCTAAGGAAGTGGTCGTTGTTCCAATCAAAGAAGGCCTCTGTGCCTCGCCACGACTTGGAAGCCAACTTCTCGAAAAAGTTACTTGACGAGCTTATGGTTAAATCTGAATCTAACCCAGGGTTGATTAGTTTCAATTCATTAAATTTAATCAAGTAAAATTGAAGTCATCTCATAGAACACATAAGGATAACATGTTTGATCATGTAGAAAGGGTGAGATGACTCTAGGACTAATAAACTTCAACCAAATCTCAAATTCTAATATTTGATCCAACTACTATATGTGTAGGATCAATGGATGTTAGACAATGGGTGCTCCTGACACATGACCGGAGATCGACTGAAATTTTCGAGGCTAAGATTCAAAAGTCAAGCATCGGTAGCTTTCAGAAACAACGGCAAGCTCAAAATCATCGGATCAGGTGATATTGAGCTGAACTCTAACTTTACAATTCGAAATGTTCTATTAGTTGAGAATTTTGAGTATAATTTACTTAGTGTAAGCCAATTGTGTGATAACAACTACAAGGTTATATTCTTAGAAAATGAATGTTTAATTAAAACTAATGAAACCTCTAAAACACTACTTAAAGGAACTAGGAATAGCAATATCTATACAATTAACTTACCTAACTCCTCATCCAAGTGTCTAATGACACAACAAGAGGAATCTTGGTTGTGGCACCGACGACTCGGCCACTCGCACCCAAGACTCATTCACAAGGTGAGTCAGAGTGGTTTAGTCAGAGGCTTGCCCAACCTTAACAACTTGGATAATAAAATCTGTAATGCTTGTTAACAAGGTAAACAAACTAGGGCACAACATCAACTAATTAACCAAGAACGAACCAAAAGTGTGCTTGAGCTCCTACACTTGGATCTATTCGATTCTCATGGAGCCAAGTCACTAAACGGAAGTCAATTTTGCTTAGTCATAATTGACGACTACTCTATGTTCACCTGGGTTAGGTTTCTTAAACACAAAAGTGATACCTTAGACCAACTTACCAACTTATGTAAATTAATAGAAAATGAAAATAACCTTAAGATTAAAAGACTTAGAAGTGATCATGGTGGTGAATTCGAAAACCATAGGTTCACCGACTTCTGTAACCTAAACGGATGCCACCATGAGTTCTCTTATCCTAGAACCCCACAACAAAATGGTCTAGTTGAGCGAAAGAATAGAACCCTACAAGAAGCCGCTAGAACCATATTAAACGAGTACAACCTACTCGATAGGTTTTGAGCAGAAGCTGTTAGTATGGCATGTTATGTCCAAAATAGAATCCTACTAGTAAAAAGACACCTTAAGACCTCATACGAAATCTACCATGATAAAGTACCTAACATTAAATACTTTAGGGTATTTGGATGTAGGGTACATATCCTAAATACTAAGGACTACTTAGGCAAATTCACCTCTAAAACAAATACCAGAATATTCTTAGGATATTCAACCACAAGTAGAGCCTATAGAGTCTACAATAATAAAACCCTTAAAATCGAAGAAACCATTAATGTTGTATTTGACGAATGAGATAAAACCACAAAACCCATAGTAAAACCAATTGATGAACCGATTAATACTAGACCCGAATCTAACCATGAAAATGAGTCTAACCCGAGTCAATCTAGGTTACAATCGAATCATCCTATTGATCAAGTGATAGGTGATCCCAACCTAGTGGTTTGAACTAAAGAATCATACAGAAACCTTAGTCAAACCTCTTTAATCTCAAAAATCGAACCCAAATTAATTGAACAAGCTCTTCTTGATCCCGATTGGATTATTGCTATGCAAGAAGAGCTAGCTCAATTCACTAGGAACGAAGTTTGGGAATTAGTACCACCACCTAAAGATAAATTGATTACTGGAACAAGGTGAATATTTTGGAACAAACTCGATGACAAAGGTGAAGTAGTTAGAAATAAAGTGAGATTGGTCCCAAAAGGATTTAGTCAAGTAGAGGGGTTAGATTATGACGAAACCTATGCCCCCGTAGCTAGTCTAGAATCAATCAGAATGTTATTAGCCTATGCTGCACATCGAGGATTTAAACTATTTCAAATGGATGTGAAGTCAGCGTTCTTAAATGGAATTATTAAGGAAAAAGTCTATGTTAGCCAACCCCCAGGATTCGAAAGTTTAGACAAACCTGATCATGTTTTTAAACTTAAGAAAGCCTTATATGAACTAAAACAAGCTCCTAGAGCTTGGTATGAAAGACTTTCTATTTATCTCAAGTCTAAAGGGTTTAGCCAAGGCCTAGTCGACCCAACCCTCTTCATAAAATCCGTAGGCAAAGAAATCTTTATTGCCCAAATTTACGTAGACAATATAATTTTTGGAACAACCAACTCAATCCTGCTAAACGAGTTCATTTCACTAATGGAAAGTGAATTTGAAATGAACTTAGTAGGAGAATTAACTGTTTTCCTAGGATTACAAATTAAACAAACTAAAGACAGAATTGACTTACACCAACATAAATACGCTAAAGAATTAATTAATCGATTCGGAATGCTAAATGCTAAGGTAATAAATACACCGATGGTCGCAAATGTTAATATAGGAGAAGACTTAGAAGGTAAACCAATATACCTTAAATACTATAGGAGCGCAATAGGTAGTCTCCTGTACTTAACTGCGAGTCGACCCGATATATTATTCACAGTAAGTATGTGCGCAAGGTTCCAAACTTGTGCTAAGGAGTCGCACCTAACGTTAGTTAAATGTATCCTTAGATACCTAAAGGGTACACTAAATGTAGGGATTTGGTACCCTATATCTACCGAGTTCGAACTAATCAGCTACTCAGACTTGGATTATTCAAGTAGTAAGCTCGATAGAAAGAGCACGAGTGGTTGTTGTCAACTCCTCAGCTCGAGTCTAGTGAGTTGGTACAATAGAAAGCAACACTGTGTTGCCTTATCTACCACCGAAGCCGAATACGTCACGATGGGTGAGTGTGTAGCTCAACTTCTTGGGATGAAGGACACTCTCCAAGTCTTTAAGTTAAACTTTAACAACACTAAAATTTACATCGACAATATTAGTTCAATTAATTTAACCAAAAACCCAATCTGTCATTCTAGAACCAAACATATAGAGGTCAAACACCACTTTATTCGAGAACATGTAGCAAGTGGGACCATACAACTTGAATACGTGGAGTCCAAATCAAACCTAGCAGACTTGTTTACCAAACTATTACCCGAAGCAGAATTTAGTCTGCTTAGATGTAAATTAGGTATGTGCGTAATAGAGTAGGACATAAAACTTATATTTTTGTTATACTCTATTTACTTTTCATGCAAAATGGAACCAGCCTAGGGCTTACCCTAGAAATCATGCACATATAGATTTAAGGAGTCAATACATCTCACAACACATAGGACTAATGTTTTTGTGTACTTAGCCACGTAGATGGGCGTGAGATGTTAGGACCTCACTCCTGGTTCCAGATGTAGATCTAGTGCATCAACATGAACCATGGAGTATAATTATCTAAATTAACCAACTCTAATCAAGACTTATTGATCATTCTATATCAATTAAGTCGAATAGAGTTGAACATACTATTAGATGAGCTTATGTTTAAAGTATTATTTTCAAAATCTAATAGGAACATGCTTGGACTTATAAAACATAATCATTATGTTTCAAAAAAGTTTTATATATATATATATATATAAACCCCCATACTTTTTGATTTATGGTAAAAGGGGGAGAAAACGACCAAAGTTAAGGGATCAATTTTTTTTATAACTTAACTTATACATTTAGGCCAATGTTAAGTAATCTTGATTACTTAACTTTTTAAGTTGCAATCGTTAAGGGGAAGAGCTAAGATCCTTTTTCAAGTACTCACCTAAGGTCAAGGGGGAGGTTACCTCAAGGGGGAGGACTTGAAAAAGAGTTTTACTCATACTCCTACTTATGCTAACTTACTAAGTTACTCACACTAACTTACTAAGTTATGCATTTATGATTCTTCCATAATTTATGAATATTTCATATTCATAATAATCATTTCAAACTTATGCATTAATTTTTCCCTTAGCTTTGTGTCGATTTGCCATAGATAAAAAAGGGGGAGATTGTTGGTGTAGTAGGCACCAAATAATCGAACCTGAGTTTGATTATGGAAAATACCAAAGCTAAGTTCATATTGTTGTCTAACGATCTGAACCAAGTGTGTAGGAATGGTTAGGCTAAGCTAAAGGTCGGCGACACTCGGAGAATCTCGGATGGAGAAATCGCAGAGGTCAGGCAACACCGGGAAAACTTCGGAGGGAGCCGAAGAATCCAGGTGGAGACCTGAAGCAAAGCTACAAGTCACAAAAGGACCTAAGGTAAGCTCGTGTGTGTGAGTGAAAGTAAGGATGGGTCCTCCATATAGGGACACCCTTAGGCGGTGATCCGATCAAGGCTTCCCATGGAAGGTCTAGGTCGAGATCGGATGGTAAGTGGTCGTCAAATTCACTCTTATTACTTTGATTTTGAGTTAACTCTTTAATGCAGCTTGATACCCTAGCTAACAGTTGACTGCTGGCGGTTAGCAGTCGACTGCTAGTGGCATCAATCGACTGATGAAGGGTAAATAGTCATCTGCCATTCAAATTTTCAGCTTCGAGGAGAGTCAAACTTCATCCCCCTTATCTTAGGGTGAGGTGGCCTTTGTTGATAGAACTTGATCTCAACGTCTAGGGGGTTTCACCCCTTTAGGTCATCATTCAATCTCTCCAAATGCCTCTGCAACGCTACTCTTTTACGATGACTCTACGACGATGAAGCGCTGTCGAAACGCCGACGACACGAGCTTATCCTTCATCCTCTCAGTCATCAGTATTAGTTTTTAGAGTTGTTGTTTTTTAATCATTGTACCTTACTTTATTTTTGGAGCTTTTATCATAACGAGGAGAGGGGGTTTGTCTCTCTATCTCAAGATTTCTCAAAGTTTTGTAATTGTCATCTCCTACCTCCAACGATGAGGAGAAGTTTTAGTGAATTGCCCTTTGTACGCGGTCACGGACCGCTAGGGCCTTGGATTAGCAGCCGGTAGGCTGTGAACCAAGTTAAACCAAACTTTTCCATTTACATTTTTGCTGTGTATTTACTCTTACTATTGTTTTAATCGAATCAAACGAAAGAGAAACAAAAGATTTACGTGCAATATTCACCCCCCCCTCTAGCGCTCTTTTTACGATCCAATAGGCAGCATAAGTTCAAGTGTGTAGTCTTGGCAGCGTAAATTCCAAGTGAACTTTGGAAATTGGAAAGTCCAATATGGAGTTAGCATGGAAAGTCCAAGCATGGTCTTGCCAATTTGAATGTCCAAGTCATGGGTACTTGGCAAAGGGAAAGTCCAAGGGTAGGTTTAGTAATGTAAAGTCCAAGCATGGGTCTTGGTGACATAAGTCTAAATGAACCTTGACAAAGGACCCGGTTAGCATAATAATAGCCGATGGAACAACCTAAAGGCTAGAGCGAAAGATAAACGAGTCATGGAGGACTCGAAGGGATCCGAGAGGCATGCGACTGATGGAAATGGCTAGAAAGTTTAGGTCTAGGCTATGTGTGTGTATTAAGTATGAGGGGATCATACTTGGGTTAAACCTCATAGTTGAGGTTTGCCAGTCTACTTATGTCTTTGACTAGTCGACTGGCCGAGTGTTTGACACTCGAAAGCCTAGTTGACTTAGAGCAGTCGACTGAGATTATAACCAGTCGACTGAAGGCTTGACTGTTAGTGTGAGCCATTGGCAGTCGACTTCCATGTTTGGGTAGTCGACTAGCCTTGAGCATTCGATTTCCATTGATGGCAGTCTATTGGAATTTATGGACACGAGCACAGAAAGGTCCGTAGTCGACTGCTATATAAGTGTAGTCGACTGATGGGTTAGAGCAGTCGACTGGTGTGCCCTAATCTGACATGGATTAGTCCATTGTGAGACAATGGATAAGTGAGCAATCGACTGGGGTCTTTTGGTAATCAACTTGAAGGCAAAAAATTAGCCTGATGGAGGATTTAAATGGTGTTCAAAGGGAGACTTTCCACCAACGATTTTTGGAAGCTTTTGAGGAGGAATTATTGTTGCATTCTAGATCTTCAAGAGCCTTTCAAAGCAACCAACAAGCAAGTAATCACAAGTTCTTTTTGTAAAGTTCCCTTGTATTTGATTATTGCTTAGTATACTTGTTGTATGGGATTGTATTTTCTTCTTATTATTGTAAGAACCTTGTAAGAGGTTTCTCCACCTCCGAAGTCATACCGAGAAGGAGAAATTTGATAGTTGTGGTGTTCATTATTAGAGATCGACTCATGAAGTAGGAACCCTAGTTCTGAACCACATTATATCTTTGCGTTTGTGTGTGATTTGGTGTTTGTATTTGTGCTTTTATTTTTTCACTACACACTAACCTTTTTATAGAGACAAACATGATCAAATTAAGACGAAAAGCAAAAAACACTATTCACCCCCTCTAGCGCGTCACCGATCATCCTCTATAATTGGTATCAGAGTGGGACGCTCTTCACCGGACTCATCACCGCAAGAGCAATGCTAGAAAAGATAGAGGTGCCAAACATTGGATTGGGCCACAACATCAACACACCACCATCCTACGAAGACTATTGATTTGAGGGTTTCGATCAATGGAAAGCAAGGATTGAGAACTTCCTTATGATGATGGATATCAAGTTATGGTCTTCCTTGATAGAATGTTGCAAATTTCCAAGGGCCAAGAAGGGAGGAATCCTCAAGATGGAGAAATGGACCAAAGAGCAACTCAAGAAATTCAAGACAAACCTTAAGGTAATTCAAATGCTAAGTAATTTAATTCCTAATGATGTATTGTCAAAATTAGGTGACTATAAGGATGTCAAGGAGTTTTGGAGCGAATTGGCAAAGTTCCATTAAAGTTCCTCATCGACACAAGTAGAGAAGGGGCCCGAAAAAGAGGAGTGATCCTCATCTCAAGCTCAAGAAGACTCGGAAGTTGAGAGATGCTCAACATCTATAGAGGAAGAATCATCATCATCATCTCAAGAGCTTGTAGAGTCAGAAGTTGAGAGGTTCTGAATATCCTAAGAAGAAGAAGTCGAAGAGGTTGGAGAAGCCTCCACTTCTAGAATTGAGGGGAGGAGAGACCATTGGCACCGGAGCAAAATCAAGAGGAAGCCTCTACTTCCGGAAGAGAAGAAGAATCCGACTGAGAGTCTCCTACCATCATCCAAGAAGGTAACTCGAGCATGATAAATAAAAATAAAGATCACATAACATGCTTTGAGTGTAGGGAGCAAGGGCATTACAAAAGTAAGTACCAAAAAAGAGTCAAGAAGATTCAACAGACACCAAAAGTCAATGAGAAGCCAAAGCCCAAAGTCAAAAGAGCAAGGAGCATATTATTTGCTTCAAATGCAATCAAAGGGGCCACTATAGGAGCCAATGCCCTAAGGGAAGACAACCAAAGAAGGCAAAGGAGGGAGCTCAAGTGTAGGGAGAGCTAAGGTAAACCCTAAGGTATCAATTAATAATGTTCCTTATTTGTGTAACAATCAAAAGCATGCTAGGAATTTTATTGTAATTTATCATAAAAAGCATGCTAGTAGTAAGCCTAAGGATCAATCTTAAAACAAATTTTTTTGTCTAGGTGCTAAAAGTTATGAATTTAGGTCTAAGGATAAATCTAGACAAATTACTTCAAGACCTAGCTCATCTAAGGATAATAATCTAGGCAATAATCCTAAGAAATCTAGACACATGCCTAGGAAGAAAAATATCTCAAGAAATAATGAAAACTCAAAAATTGAGGTATTAGAAAAGGAAAATCAAGTCTTGAGGTCAAGACTTGATAAATTAGAAAAGATCCTTGGAAAAATGACCAATTCAATTAAAGGATCTCGTAGTAAGAACTTAGGTTATAGGAGGCAAGACCTACCTAAGGATAAGAAAGGTTTGGGTCACAAACCTAAGTCCAAGAAGGTAATGCTCACCTACCATAGTGTTCCATTTGACTATGAAACCATCTCTAGGTCTAGAAAAATCAAGGTCACAAGAGAAATCATTCCTAGAGTTGACCATGGTAAATGTCTAGTGGCTAAGGTTTCAAAGAAACTTAGGAAAGACACTAACAAGGTTACAAGGAAAGTTATCCCTAGGGTTAACCTAGATAAGACCCAAATGACCAAGGCTTAAAAACCTAGGAGGGTCACTAGGAAGGTACTAAGGGAGGTTATCCCTAGTGAGTACCTTATGAACCCAATGAGCTCAAATAGGTTTTGGGTTCCTAGGAGCATGATTTCATCACACTAGATGGGGTTAGAATGTGTCAACCCTAAGTGGATGGGCAGTTAACCTAACCATGATAGAGTTGACACTTTAAGATATTTTCAAAGTTATATGATACCTTGGAAATAAGTTTGGATTTTAATCCTAAAGTGATTTGGGATGTGCCAATAGAATTTAAGAAGTTTGAGAAATCAATTAAAGTTGACACAATGAGGTTTAGAGTCAATGGTGTATCATTTTAGATTTTTGGCACACTTGGGAATTTGGTCATTATAATAAAATTAGGGTTTAATCCTAACAAATGGCAATTAATATTAAAATTTAGGTATTCTTATACCTTTATATTTTATTTGTCATGCTTTGTTTGCCAATGTGTCATGTCATAACATCATATTTCATTTAATCATATAAAATGTCATGAAAATGCTCATGTTAATTATGTCATGTTAGTGTTTAGGTTTATCTTTATGTCAAGACATTATAATTATTGGCTATGCTTTAAATTATGCACATTCTTATGTCATGATCATCATTCATGCATTTAGGTTAATAAAATTGAATTAAGGACAATGACATGATTTGAAGTCCCATTATAAGGGAATCAAATAGAGTTGTCTAGATAAATGCATGAGACCCTAGATTAGGGAAGAACATAAACCCACATCTAACAAAATATTAAACTGACATATGTGGGTATTGATACACCCTAGACACATGTGAGATGTTAGAAAAATGAGTTAAGTGTTGGTGCAGTAGGCACCTAAGTCGAACCTGAGTTTTGATTATAGCAAATGATACAAAGTTAAGCTCATATTGTTTTCTCATGAGCTAAATCGAGTGTGCAGAAAAGTGTCAATGCTGGAGCTGAAGGCTAGCGACACCCAAAGGAAGCCACAGTGGTCGGGCGACACTCGAGTGATTTCGGAGGGAGCCGAAGGAATCGAGTGGAAGGCCGGAAGCGAAAGCGACATAGTAAGTATTGAGGTAAGCTCATGTGTATGCGAGAGTAAGTGAGGTCGTATCCTCTTTATGGGGATGATCTTATGCGTAGATCCGACCAAAGACATCCTACAAATGGTCTAGGTCGAGATCGGATGGTCGGAGGCCGTTGAAATAATGTTTTTGTTTAGCTAACTTGTCATTTTAGCTAGCATCAGTCGACTGCCAACTTGGAGGACTCGACTGCTATCAATCAGTCGGCTGTCTTCGGTCATCATTCGACTGATGCTGCTATCAGTTGACTGATGATGGCTATCAGTCGACTGATGGTCAAGGATCAGCTTCGAGGAGTCAAGGCTTATCACCTCATTTCAAGGGAAGTGGTGCTCAAATTTGATTGGCTGAAGTTTCTCTCGAAAAGGGGCTCAAAGGCTATAAAAGGAGGGCCTATCCTAGGGTTTCATCATCAATTCTAAGCTTCCAAAAGCCTCCGCAAAGCTACAACTCTCCGACAACGAAGTGCTTATAACGCCCGCCCTTATCTGCTCTCAGGGCGGCGCTACATTTTCTTTTTTATATATATATATCATAACGTATAGGGATCATTTCACAATCTACATACTTAGACATGTTATCATGACCTAAACCTTCTTTTATGCATGCATCACACATCATATTCATAATTAGCATGTTAACATATCATAGCTTCTTTTATAACATGCATCACATTTCATATTCATAATTTGGCATGTTCCATATCTTATCTCATTTTACCACATGCATAACATGAAGATCTATTCATGAGTTCTATCATATCAAACTTTTATAAGTAATTGAACAGTAACATAACTAAGCAACACTCAATATGGTACTAATAAATCTCAAGTCTTATAAGCGGAAGCAAATGTCTTAAGGTGTTCACGGAGCATATAAATATAAGCAGATAGTAATAGGGTCATTTTCCACCATGCCACTATCACACACACTTGGCCCCTCCTGCTACTTCCTCTTAGTTCATGTTTCCTTTATCTGCAGTATATGAACAACATAAACTATAAGCATATAGCTTAGTAAGATTCTTGCCTACTCACAAAAGCCACAAACTTCATCAAACAATTAGAAAGCAGGAGCATACTAGCATAAATAGCATAAGTATTTCATAACAACACTATGCATCAACTTACCAACGTAATGAAAACATAAGCATGGCATACAATTTACATAGCATGCTAAACATAATTAAATCTAAGCAGGGCATAAATTAAACCATAAGCATTCATGGCATCATCAACCCTAAACATGCATAAAGGACATAATCATAAGCATTCTTAAACTTGACATAAGCATTCATAATTTCCTCAATTCTAACATGCATAAAGGTCATAATCATAAGCATTCTTAAACTTAACATAAACATTCATAATTTCATAAATCATAGACAAGCATCAGGGACATAATCATAAGCATTCTTAAACTTAACATAAGCATTCATAATTTTATAAATCATAAACAAGCATCAGGGATATAATCATAAGCATTCTTAAACTTGACATAAGCATTCATAATTTCATAAATCATAGACAAGCATCAGGGACATAATCATAAGCATTCTTAAAAGTCCTTTCTTTTCAAAACATATACATATAGGTACTTTAACATAATCATAACTTGAATGGGGGGCCCCAGGTTAAGTACCACATAATGTGCGTTCCCTAATAGGCTGGGGTAGCGAGCCACCAGACCTACTAAAGCAAGACCTCTTACGTCTTACCAGGGCAAGACCTCTTACATCTTCTTATGTCCCTATGGATTTGATTAACGACCACCTGACGGGTTGGGTACTTAACCTCTTACAAAGTAAAATACTTAATTCCTTTCTTTCTTGTCATATCATAAAGAATGCTCTTAATCCCCAACATAAACAGGGAAGCATCTCAATCTTGTCTTATCATAAGGAGAGCTCTTAATCCCTACTTGAAAGGGAAGCATCTTCATCTTATCTTATCATAAGGAGAGCTCTTAATCCCTACTTGAAAGGGAAACATCTCCATCTTATCTTATCATAAGGAGAGCTCTTAATCCCTACTTGAAAGGGAAGCATCTCCATCTTAGACATTTCATAGCATACATGCATTCATAACATAAGAGTACCCTAAAGGGGTCCTAAAGCATAAACATGTTTATCACATAAGCATATTTCATAGGCATATTCATGGCATATTAAATCATAAAACATGTTCATCACATAGGCATATTTCATGGCATATTACATCGTAAACATGTTCATCACATAGGCATATTTCATGGCATATTACATCATAAACATGTTCATCACATAGGCATATTTCATAAACATATTTCTTGGCATTTTAAATCATAAAACATGTTCATCACCTAAGTATAATTCATGGCATATTAAAATCATCCACATAACATAACTTCATAAAGGGAGTGTTTTCATGAAACCCTAGCCCTAACCCCAAGGTTGGCCGAAACATGTAGGGGGTACTAAAATTTGATTCTTGTCACCTAAATTCATTCATGTAGGCATACAACATAACATAACTTCATAAGGGGGGGGGGGGTGTTTTCATGAAACCCTAGCCCTAACCCCAAGGTTGGCCGAAGCATGTATGGCTATAAACTTGGATTTTTGGCACCTAAAAATTCCTACTTGAAGCATACAATCTATGAACATAACCCTAGAATCAAGTTCATGCAACCCTAACCCCAAAAGCCTTGGTTGGCCGAAACATGTAGGGCTATAATCTTGGACTTTTGACACCTAAAAATTCCTACTTGAAGCATACAATCTATGATCATATCCTTAGAATCATTTCCATGCAACCCTAACCCCAAAAGCCTTGGTTGGCCGAAACATGTAGGGCTATAATCTTGGACTTTTGACACCTAAAAATTCCTACTTGAAGCATACAATCTATGATCATATCCTTAGAACCATTTCCATGCCACCCTAACCCCAAAAGCCTTGGTTGGCCGAAACATGTAGGGCTATAATCTTGGATTTTTGTCACCTAAAAATTCCTACATGAAGCTTACAACCTACAAAAAAAATTCCTTAGTAGCATTTTCATGAATACTAGCCCAAAAACTTGGTTGACCGAAACATATAGGGCTACAAACTTCATACTTCTTTCATGTAACATGTCCTAAAAAACTAATATACTGCAGGTGAGGGAATCTTACATCCTTCGCTTGCTTTTAGTTGGTAGATGACCTTATGGAAGCCAAGAACTAGCCTTCTCCTTGCTTGGATGGGGTTCGGCCAAAGGGTGAAAATGGAGAGGGGGAGGGATGGTTTTCGGTGAGGAAGAAGAAGAGAAGAAGAAGTGGCCAAGTGGAACCTTCCCTCTTCTTTATAAAGGGAGGAAGAGAAGTTTCTCTTCTCTTTTCCATGCCTCTTCATTTACCCTCATCACACTTATCTACCATTTCCCCTCTTCCTCTAATGATATAATCCTATTGGGCTTCTGGTTAGTGGGTGCATCTATAGGGCTTGGCTATCTCTAGAGGTTTGGGGTTCAATCCCTAGGCCTTGCATTTCTTTTTGGCTATTTTCTTTTATTTTCGAAAAAGGCCCACCTAAAGCCCATTATCGTAAAGCCAAAAATTCTCGTAAAATTTCTAGAAATTTTACGGGCGTTACAGTGCTTCCTCTCCGACGTCTAGGTTTAAATTGTTTTTATTTTGTTACGTCGGTATAAGCTTTATTTCAGTTTATTGCTTTATTTTCTTGGAGTTTTTATCGTAACGAGGAGAGGGGGAGTGTCCCTCTACCTCAAGCTTTTGGTGTGTTCTTGTATCGATTAACTCCTACCTCTAACAAGGAGGAGTTCTTTAGTGATTTGCCCTCCGTGCGTGATCAAGGATCACTAGGGCCTTGGAGTAGTAGCCGAAGGCTACGAACCAAGTAAAAAATCTATTTGTCTATTTTAATTTTCATTTATCTTTCCTCTGTGTATATTTGTTTTGAAACGATTTCGAAAAAGAAAAGGTTTATCGCTATTCACCCCCCCCCCTCTAGCGATCCGCTTCGTTCCAACAATTGGTATCAGAGCCAGGGGTGCTAAGATTTGGTGAAACCATCAATCTAGCTTTTTACAGATTTTTTTCCTTTTTTATTCTGTTTATTTCGAATTTATTTCATTTGGTTAGTTTTCTCCCGCACTACTAATCCAAGACGCGAGTCTTGGTACATTTCGTGTGTTTGTGTCGTTGTTAGGTTTTTCATCTTCATCTCCTTGTTTATTTTGTCTCAATGTCCCATCTCGAGGGTTTTAGCACCATCCGACCTCCGTTTTACAACGGAGATGACTTCCGTTATTGGAAGGGTCGGATGGAATGCTTTCTTAAAACTCAAATCGAGATGTGGATCATAATCCAAACGGGATTCACACTTCCGACTAACGAAGTGGGTGAATCCTTGGATTATGACCAATGAACCATTGCGACAAAAAGACAAGTCGAAGCTGACGCCAAGGCAACTCAAATCCTTCAATGCGGCTTGTCCAAGGAGGAGCTTAATCACGTCGACCCCTTCATCAGTGCAAAGGACCTTTGGACAAAGCTAGTGGAGCTACACGAAGGGACCGATGAAGCCAAGGTACGTAAGCGCGATCTTTTGTTTAATAAATTATATAATCTAAAAATGCAGGAACACAAAACGGCGACACAACTTCACGCTCGCGTTCAAGACATAGTCAACAACCTACACACGATCGGGCAAAAGGTCAAAAACCGTGACCTTATAAGGTATGTTCTTAACTCCTTTCCGAGGACTACCTTGTGGGCATCCATGGTCGATGCCTACAAGGTCTCCAAGGATCTTTCGAAACTTAGGTTAGATGAGTTATTTTCTGATTTCGAACTTCATGAGCAGTCTAACTCGTAACCCGAGAAGGGTATAGCACTTTTTGTAGGTTCGAGGAAGAAAATCGCAAGCAAGCCACCCCCGAAGGAAGAAGAGGATAAGTCCGATTCGGAGGTCGACCCGGAAATGGAGGTCGAACTAGTCAACCTAGTTTGGAGGATAGTCAAGGGCCGAAAATGAACCGTCACTCGACCCAACGAAGGTAAGCCTAAAAGTTTTCGGCTACCATCGTTATGAATGCAACAGGTTTGGACACATCAAGTCGAATGCCCAAAACTCAAGAGCAAAGCACCAAAACACAAAAAACCACTCAACGCTACATGGGAAGAAGTGTCTGAGGAAGAAGATGATGATTGTGTCCTCATGGCTAAACCGGTGGAATCAGAGACAGAGTCGGAACCGAAACACGAATCGGAAATCGAAGATGAGTCGGACTGCGAAGCGCTATTCAAGACAAGCCACGGATACGCATCCGGTTCAAAAGATACACTCAAGGTAAGTCGATCCCTTATTAGTACGCTTTATAGTGCAATTAAGTTCTTAACTAAGAAATTAGCTAAGTCCGAGTCCAAGGTCGAGACCCTGGTTGAGGAAGTTAAACTCCTCAAACATGAGGTCTCCCTAACCTCTTCGACTAGTCAAGTTCGAGAGGAGGACTCAACTCGGGTTGAAAAGCTTGAAGTTGAGAACTCACTCTTGAAGAGTCAAGTCGAAGATCTTAGGAACACGTTGGAAAGGTTTACTTTGGGATCCAAATAACTTGACCTCATACTTGGATCGCAAAGAGCCATGTACAACAAGGCCGAACTAGGGTTTAGCTCAAATACAACCAACAAGTCGTATATGTCGATTATAAGTCGACATAAAAAATGTGTCCAAGCATGGATCCCTAAGACCGCCTTGATTTCAAACTTCGGATCGAACCAGTACTGGGTTCCCAAGGACCAAATCCACTATGTGGAGAGACCAAACCGATTAAACAGTCCAGGGGGAGCCAGTACAAAACTTGTTTGTATTTTAGCTTAGAAATTGCATGCTTAGGTTGTTTATTTAGTTTGATTTTTCTTTTTAGAATGGTTAGATAGGACTATAACTCGTCAATACTTGATAACATAGTACCAGGATGCGGCGAGATGATAGTATGCTAGGAAAGTGAAGTCTTGTGTATTCAGGCTAGATAAGGCGTATCTAGTTTAGTGCACTTGACCGAGTGGAACTAGCTGAAGCTACCTCGCCGTATCCTAGACTAGTTAGACCAGGAAGTGGTCTTAGGTGAGTCAAGTCTCTATTTTCTTTAAAATGGCTTTGTCTAAAAAAGTGGTCATTGTTCCAATCAAAGAAGGCCTCTGTGCCTCGCCATGACCTGGAAGCCATGATCTTGAAAAAGTGACTTAATGAGCCTAAGGTCAAATCCGAATCTAACGCAAGGTTGACAAGTGTTCAAATCATTAAATTTAAATCAAGTAAAATTGGAAGTCATCTCACAAGAACATTTAGGGTTAACATGTTTGATCATGTAGACATGGGTGAGATAATTTAGGTTAATAATCTTCAACCAATCTTTAATAAATCCAATGTCCGATCCAACTACCTTGCGTGTAGGATCAATAGATGTTGGATAGTGGTTGCTCCCGACACATGATCGGGGATCAACTCAAGTTTTCGAAGCTTCAATTCAAACGACAAGGATCGGTAGCCTTCGGAAACAACAGCAAGCTCAAAATCATCGGATCAGGTGATATTGAGCTCAACTCTAACTTTATTATTCAAAATGTCTTATTGGTAGAAAATTTTCAATATAATTTACTTAGTGTATGTCAATTGTGTGATAATAACTATAAGGTCATATTTCTAGAAAATGAATGTGTAATTAATACAAATGAAACCTTTAAAACAATCCTTAAGGGAACCAGAAATAACAATATTTACACTATTAACTTAACTAACTCCTCAACTAAGTGTCTTATGACACGGCAAGAGGAATCATGGTTGTGGCACCGATGACTCGGTCACTCACACCCAAGACTCATCCATAAGATGAGTCAGAGTGACTTAGTCAGAGGTTTGCCTAACCTCAATAACTTGGATAATAAAATATGTAATGCTTGTCAACAAGGTAAACAATCTAGGACACAACATCAACTAACTAATCAAGAACGAACCAAAAGTGTTCTTGAGCTCCTACACATGGATCTATTTGATTCACACGGAACTAAGTCACTTAATGGGAGTAAATTCTGCTTAGTCATAATTGATGACTATTCTAGATTTACTTGGGTTAGATTCATTAAACACAAAAGTGATACCCTAGATCAATTAATAAACCTATTTAAGTTAATCGAAAATCAACAAAATATTAAAATCAAAAGACTTAGGACTGATCATGGTGGTGAATTCGAGAACAATAGGTTTACAGAATTCTGTAACCTAAATGGATACCACCATGAGTTCTCTTGCCCTAGAACTCCACAACAAAATGGCCTAGTAGAACGCAAAAATAGAATCCTACAAGAAGCCACTAGGACAATGTTAAACGAGTATAACCTACCCGATAGGTTTTGAGCGGAAGCCGTGAGTACGACATGCTATGTCCAAAATAGGATCCTTATGGTAAAGAGGCACCTTAAGACCTCATACGAGATTTATCATGATAAAATACTTAACATCAAGTACTTTAGGGTATTTGGGGTGTAAGGTACATATCCTAAACACTAAGGATTACCTAGGGAAATTTACATCCAAAACCTCGACCAGAATCTTTCTAGGATACTCGACTACGAGTAGAGCGTATAGAGTATACAATCATGACACCCTTAGAGTCGAGGAAACTATCAATGTAGTATTTGATGAAGGACACGAACCTACAAAACCTCCGGCAACCCCAATTAGCGAGTTGAGTCATACCAGACTCAACTCTGATCCAACTAGACTCAACTCCAATCTGAAGATCAAGTCTAGTGTTAATCCTAACCTAAGTCAACCAAGTCAGTCTATCGACCAAGTGGTAGATGACTCTAACCAAACTAGGACTCAAATGAGTCATCCTATTGATCAAGTGGTAGATGACCCAAACCCAAACCCAAACCAAACTAGGACTCAAACGAATCATCCTATCGACCAAGTGATAGCTGATCCAAGCCTAGGAGTTCAAACTAGAGCCTCATACAAAAACCTTAGTCAAATCTCCCTGATTTCCAAAATTGAATCCAAAACTATTGACCAAGCTCTTCTTGATCCCGATTGGATTATTGCAATGCAAGAAGAGCTGGCTCAATTCACTAGGAATGAAGTATGGGAATTAGTACCACCACCTAAAGATAAAACAATAATTGGAACAAGGTGGGTGTTTAGAAATAAACTTGATGATAAAGGTGAAGTAGTTAGAAATAAAGCTAGACTAGTCGCAAAAGGGTTCAGTCAAGTCGAAGGCTTAGGTTACGACGAGACCTATGCTCCAGTAGCTAGGTTAGAGTCCATTCGGATGTTATTAGCATATTCTGCACATCGAGGATTTAAGTTAAATCAAATGGATAAAAATTCAGCATTCTTGAATAGATACATTAAAGAAGAGGTTTATGTTAGTCAACCCCCCTGTTTCGAAAGCCTAGATAAACCCGACCATGTCCTTAGGTTAAAGAAAGCTCTCTATGGACTTAAAAAAGCTCCTCGAGCTTGGTACGAGAGACTTTCGGTGTATCTTAAGTCTAAAGGGTTTAACCAAGGTGTAGTTGACCCAACTCTTTTCGTAAAAACCTTAGGTAAAGACATATTCATAGCCCAAATCTATGTAGATGATATTATTTTCGGAACCACCAATTCGATCCTACTAAATGAGTTCATTTCACTTATGGAAAGTGAATTTGAAATGAATTTACTAGGTGAGTTGAGTTTCTTCTTAGGTCTACAAATCAAACAAACTAAAGATGGAATATACCTACATCAACGCAAATATACTAGGGAATTAATTAAACGCTTTGGAATGCAAGGCGCTAAAATTATTAATACCCCAATGGCAACTAATGTGAATATAGAAGAAGATGTAATCGGAAACTCAATTTATTTAAAATACTATAGGAGCGTAATAGGGAGTCTCCTTTACTTAAATGCAAGCCGACTTGATATCTTATTTATAGTAAGTATGTGCGCAAGATTTTAAACCTGTGCCAAGGAGTCTCACCTAACTCTAGTCAAGCGTATCCTTAGATATCTAAAGGGTACACTTAATGTCGGTATTTGGTACCCTAGATCTACCGAGTTCGAACTAACCAGCTACTCCGATTCGGACTATGCCGGTAGTAAGCTTGATAAAAAGAGTACGAGTGGTTGTTGTCAACTTCTCGACTCGAGACTAGTAAGTTGGTGCAGTAGGAAGCAACACTGTGTTGCCTTATCTACCACCTAAGCCGAATACATCGCGATGGGTGAGTGTGTCACTCAGCTTCTTTGAATGAAGCACACTCTCCGCGACTTTAAGTTAGACTTTACAAACACTAAACTCCACGTAGATAACATTAGCTCAATTAACCTAACTAAGAATCTGATATGTCATTCTAGGACCAAACATATAGAGGTCAAACACCATTTCATTCGAGAACATGTGGCCAACGGAGCCATACAACTCGAATATGTCGAATCGAAGTCTAACTTGGCAGACATATCCCCTACCTGAAGCCGAATTCAGTCTATTTCCTACGTGAATCGAAGTCTAAATTGGGCATGTGCGTAGTAGAATAGGAACTTACAAATTATATTTTCTTACTACTATTTCTTACTTTTCATGGAACTAGCATAGGACATACCTTAAATATCATGCACCTATAGATTTAAGGAGCCAATACATCTCACAACACATAGGACTAATGTGTTTGTGTATTTAGCCACGTAGATGGGCGTGAGATGTTAGGACCTCACTCCTGGTTCCAGATGTAGAGCTAGTACATCGCCATGAACCACGGAGTATAATCATACATATTAACCGACTCTGACCAGGACTGGTTGATCTTTCATATCAATCAACGCAAATATGAGTCGAACATTTTATAGATGAGCTTATTTTCAGTATATTATTTTCAAAATAATATGGAACATGCTTGGACTTTAAATTTATTTTTGTTCTTCACACACCCCCACTCTTTTCGATATATGAAAAAAGGGGGAGAAAAAGGCCAAAATTTAAGTAAAAGTTAAGGGATCAAAACAAATTTTTGATAACTTAACTTTCACTTCGTATGCTTCATAGTTATTTACATGGCCAAAAGTTAAGTAAATGTTTACTTAACTTTAAGTTTTGAAAATTCACTTAACGTGTTTTTGTTGATAAAAAGGAAGTAAAGGTTAAGCTAAGAGAATTCTTAACTTAAACTTATTTTTAAACACTATGGTCAAACGTTAATGTTTTACTTAAGAAAGGGGCAGAAAGTGCCAAGTTAAGAAGTCCTCTTAACTTAAACGTTTTACTAAGGCCAACTTTAAGTGATGTTAATTACTTAATCTCTTCCTAAATAGCAACCCTCATGGGGGAGGATTAAGGTCTTCTTTCAAGACTCACCCTCGGTAAAGGGGGAGATGGAGATTTTCCCAAGGAGGAGTACTTGAAGAAAATCCTTACTACTCCTACTTAATCTTTTTTATTATTGTTTCTCATGCACATTATTATTCTTCATCCATGCTATTTTCTTAACTTTGTATGTGAGTTTGCCATAGATCAAAAAGAGGGAGATTGTTGGTGCAGTAGGCACCTAAGTCAAACCTGAGTTTTGAATATAGCAAACGATACAAAGTTAAGCTCATATTGTTTTCTCATGAGCTAAATCGAGTGTGTAGAAAAGTGCCAACGCTGGAGCTAAAGGCTAGCGACACCTAGAGGAAGCCACAGTTGTCGGGCGACACTCGAGTGATTTCGGAGGGAGCCGAAGGAATCGAGTGGAAGGTCGGAAGCGAAAGAGACATAGTAAGTATCGAGGTAAGCTCATGTGTATGCGAGAGTAAGTGAGGTCGTATCCTCTTTACGGGGATGATCTTAAGTGTAGATCCGACCAAAGACAACCTATAGGTGGTCTAGGTCAAGATCGGACGGTCGGAGGCCGTCGAAATAATGTTTTTGTTTAGCTAACTTGTCATTTTAGCTAGCATCAGTCGACTGTCAGCTTGGAGGACTCGACTGCTGTCAATTAGTCGACTGTCTATATTTAGCATTCAACTAATGTTGCCATCAGTCGACTGATGATGGCTATCAGTTGACTGATGGTTAAGGATCAGCTTCGAGGAGTCAAGGCTTATCACTTCATTTCAAGGGAAGTGGTGCTCAAATCTGATTGGCTAAAGTTCCTCTCGAAAAGGGGCTCAAAGGCTATAAAAGGAGGGCCTATCCTAGGGTTTCATCATCAATTCTAAGCTTCCAAAAGCCTCCGCAAAGCTACAACTCTCCGACAACGAAGTGCTTCCTCTCCGACGTCTAGGTTTAAATTGTTTTTATTTTATTACGTCGGTATAAGCTTTATTTCAGTTTATTGCTTTATTTTCTTGGAGTTTTTATCGTAACGAGGAGAGGGGGAGTGTCCCTCTACCTCAAGCTTTTGGTGTGTTCTTGTATCGATTAACTCCTACCTCTAACAAGGAGTTCTTTAGTGATTTGCCCTCCGTGCGTGATCAAGGATCACTAGGGCCTTGGAGTAGTAGCCGAAGGCTATGAACCAAGTAAAAAATCTATTTGTCTATTTTAATTTTCATTTATCTTTCTGCTGCGTATATTTGTTTTGAAACGAATTCGAAAAAGAAAAGGTTTATCGCTATTCACCCCCCCCCTCTAGCGATCCGCTTCGATCCAACATTAAGTTCATAGTGCATAGTTGTTGCATCTAGATGAACTTAGACTCATAGTATACCATGGATGAATCATGAGGAAAGCTAATGTACAAGTCATGTACATCTAGCCCATAGACCATGGTTCAATATAAGGTTTTAAAATCGTTTTGAAATCATTTTGAAAAATCATGGTGAAGTCTATCTTTTGATAGCAATCACCATAGAAGAAGATAATACAAAGTAGGCCAAAAATATTGAAGTTTCAATTGTTTTGAACTTTGTATTGATCTCTTAATTTAATGAGTATTTTAATTTAAAATTTTTTTTCATCCATTGTATTCCTAATAAGTAAAGTACGTATGAATTTTCATGATTTTTCAAAATAGGTATATTTACTTATAAATTTTTAAATCTCAATTCTGAACACTATTTTATGTGTTTGTAGAAATCAATCGACTACTATCAGAGGGCAGTCGACTGGTGGTGGTTCAGTCGACTAGTAGTTGAAACTAGTCGACTGATGTGTCTGATATTAGCTGAATAAAAGTTGTTTAGCCATGTATCAGCTATGTTATGGTACCCTAACATCTCCTAACCCTAGGATATGCTTTGGAAAGCATGGGAAGGGTGAAATATCATTGAAAATGATTAGGAGAGGTGTTTAGGGTGGAGTATCAAATTTTCAAATTTTAAGGGAGGTCAAAGTTTAAGTTTGATCTTTTACCCTTATTTTCGATGGTTTAAGTTTCCTTTTGGCTTAGGAACTCTCCAAGGACATTGTTGGTGCAATGGTTAATGGGGATTAAGCCTTTAGGGGGAGGTTATCTATCAAGGGATGATGGATGAGTATTCCTCAAAGGAGGAGAAATGAATGGTTTGAAACCCTCATTGTGCTCACCAAAGGGGGAGAATTGGAGAAGTGAGGATTGCCTCTCATTTAGTTTATGGGACTTATCACTATGAAGACTGAAGGCATCCTAAATGTTTTTGGACCAAGGGGGAGAATGTAGAATCTCTTTGAGAGATGAGGCATTGAAAACCTTGGTAGGTTTTTTGATGTATGCCAAAGGGGGAGAAGTTAGGTTTAAGTTAGGTAAACCTTTACTATACTTTGGCATTGGAAGAGTTAAGTTTGGGCTTATTGGTTAGCCTTGTTAGTGCCTATAAGATTCACATATCTCCACAATGACATGATATTGTCCACTTTGGGCCTAAGCCCTTATGGTTTTGTTTTTGGGCTTTACCCAAAAGGTCTCATGCCAATGGAGATATCTTTTCATCTTATAAGCACATGATCTTTTCCATGTCTTACCAATGTGGGACTTTGATTGTATTCCCAATACTCCAACAATCCCCCACCCCTCAAACGAAGGACCACATTGACCCCCCCCTCAAGCCTATCCGTCCTCCAAGGACATCCTCTGCTTGATGTCCGATCCTCAATCCACCAGGACTTCCTGCCAACTGTCTGGTCCTCTTGACCCAGCTGGACTTCCTGCCATTTGTCCAGTCCTTCTGGCTCAACTGGACGTCCTGCCAGTTGTTCGGTCCTTCCGACCCAACTAGACTTTCTACTTGGTGTATGGTTCTCTTGATCCGGACATGGGAGCTCAACTTCCTTCGTTCGAGGTTCATGGATTGACATGTACCATAGCTCTGATACCAATTGTTAGTGCCTATAAGATTCACATATCTCCACAATGACATTATATTGTCCACTTTGGGCCTACGCCCTCATGGTTTTGTTTTTGGGCTTTACCCAAAAGGCCTCATGCCAATGGAGATATCTTTTCATCTTATAAGCACATGATCTTTTCCATATCTTACCAATGTGGGACTTTGATTGTATTCCCAATACTCCAACAAGCCTAACTTAAAGGTGTTGTCAAACATCAAAAAGGGGAGATTGTTGGTACAATCGACCAAGGTCACGATTGACCATACTCGAGTGGACTCGAGTAGAATTTCAATGTTTGACAATGGGGTTGACCATTGTTTGATAATATGGTTTGACCATATGTTGCCCATATGACTAGTGGATGATTGGGATATCCAAAGTCATATGGGAGAGTTATTTTGGGGAGATTGTTGGAGCAATCAATCTCGGAAGTCCAAATTTGGATATTTGGCATGGAAAGTCCAAGTAATGGGTACTTGGTAATGGTAAAGTCCAAAGGTATAGTCTTGGCAATATAAGTTCAAGTGTATAGTCTTGGTGGCGTAAAGTCCAAGTGAACTTTGGCAATTGGAAAGTCCAACATGGAGTTGGCATGGAAAGTCCAAGCATGGTCTTGGCAATTGGAAAGTCCAAGTCATGGGTACTTGACAAAGGGAAAGTGTTATGTTTGAGAGGTGTCCGAAAGCAATCACCTTATGGTTGATCTATTTATTTGATAAATAAAGATTCACTATTTGAGTGCACATGTCATATGTGTTTGATTAGATCTTAAACTTATTTACTGAATGTCCACGATATGATTTATAGCTTAAGAGAACTTGTGATTGGATCTCAACTAATGAGTATCTCTACATATGTAATTATGAATGTATTGAAATAATCCTTAGTCGATGAATTGATGAGTTTGGACATCATCGATTCTGGGAGACTAGCACGGATTATATTCCTTGGTTTATCCAAGCAGCTGCTCCTCACTGGCTGGAGACATTGAGATGTCGAGAGTTAAACGTGGATGCTAGTTATGGTAACTAGTTCATTGGAGTAACTTGTTATAAGACTTCACATGGTTCTCTATATATAAGATATGTCAGTGAAGCTCTTACTACAACTCGAATGCAAGTTTCCTTCGACTTGAGGTATTCAAGTCATCTTGGTCATAGAGACTTATACTTTGACATCATAGTCGATACATCTCTACGGAGGTGTGAGTATAGGATGATTGGGTATAAGTCGAAGTGCCCAAAGGTGATTGAATAGCCAACAAAGGATTCACTACTCCTTGTGAGGAGATATATGCCCTATGGTCACTCGTTAGGATTGTTACTCAAAGTCTTTTGCCAAAGCATTGCATGTCAAGAGTATAGTACTCTTGGATACATGTCGAAGTAATTAGAATCCACTGGACAAGGAAGTAAGACTTGGGTTATGTATGACGTAGTTAGCCTAGTGGGGACTGACACATAGACCATGTCCTGAACCAAGTGGGTATAAGATGAGTGAAAGGAATGAGACACGATTCACTGTAGCTGTCGAAGGGTTCGAAAATGGTTCCGAGGTCAACTGTTGATTTTTCGATTGGGGATCATGATGTACTACTAGGTGCCACTCATGATTGTTCCATAATTAATGGTTAATTATGGATGACCAACATAAATTGAGAACCTATTAGGTCACATGCACTACGAATCCTTTGAAGAGACTTAAAACGAGTTTGAGAATTAGATTCTCAAGATCAAGAGAGATCAAGTTTGGTTGAACCAAACACATGACAAATATGGAAATATTTGTCAAGTGGGAAATGTGAAAGGAGCACGTCTTAAGAAGACGGGTTGGGTCTTAAAAGGTTTAATTATAAACCAAACCCATTTGGTTTTAATTAAAAGGGTCCTCTTTTGGTTAAGGGCCCAATTAGGGTTTAATGGATGAGATTAAGCTTAATGGTTATGGGCTTAGGGATTTGATCGACTAACCTATAATCCATTAGGATTAGTGCCTATATAAAGGTTTATAAAGGCTAAACCTAAGGAAAAGAAGTCCTTGAGGCCCTCTTCTTCAACCTTGCCGAACTCTCTACCCTCTTCCTTCTACTTTGCCGTCGGCCCTAGCAAGGCTCCCTCTTAAGCTGGACCAACTCCTCCCCAAGGAAATGGTGAACTCCGGCCAAGTCTTCCTCAAGGTGGATTGACTATTTGGCCAAGGCTTGGAACAAAGGTTTCTTCCTTTGTGCCCTTAGTCGAACCTAGGAGAATTAGGGTTTGGTTTTCTGCCGACCATCAAGGAAACAAGGGTTGTTTCCACCTCTTTAGAGGCCGACGACTCTAGGTTTTAGGGTTGTTATTATCACTTATTGAAACTTCAAAAACAGTGGCTAATTCCGACACGAATTGACAAACTTACGAAGGTTGTTCGAGGACTCATTTGTGTCGCAAAATGAGTCGGTGATTGCTCTCCAATCACCCAACCTTCTTGCTTCGTCTAGTAGCGAAGAGAAGGTCAAACTCGTGAGTTTGAGAAGTCGTCCCTCCGAAGATTTGCATGGATACGAGTAGAGACGAAGCTCTGCAAGCATTGTACGGTTGATGCCCTTCCGGCTCGCCATTATCCAAAAGGTATACCTAGAGTAAAATTTATTTTATTCTTTTTGTATGTAAAATTTTATTTGGCAGATATGTCTGCACGTGTTGTAATCCTGCATGCGTGGATGTGAGTATTGTAATAATTTAGGAAATAATTACGTTTTTCATCCGCTGCGTTCGTTTGTGAAACGATAAAAGTACATCTACGCGTCAGTTGTAACCCAATAGTGGTATCAGAGCTTGACTGTGCTTCGACATATTCATAAAATAGGTTTTACGATGTCATAGTTGGTCATAGAATTATTTTGGAAATTTTCCTATTTTGAAAAATTTTCATTTTTGGAAAGTTTTCTAATTTGTTAGAAAAAAAATCCAGATTTGGAAAATTCAGAAATAATTTAGGAAATTATATTTCTAAAAATATTTGATCAAGAAATATTAATATGGAAAATGTTTCCTAATTAATTGGATTTTCTTGATAGATATTTATTTCCTTAAATAAAGTATGTGATTAAATTGAAAATTGTTTCCTAATTTAATTATGGAATTTTGATTTATGGAAATCAATATTCTATAACATATTTTATTTATGAAAAATATTTATCAAATAAAATATGAAATTAAATTTGGAATTAATTCCTTATTTAATTAGAAAATCATGATTTATGAGAATCTAGATTCTAAATCATATTTTATTTCTAATATATTTCTTAGATAAAATATAATATTAAATTTGAATTTAAATCCTTATTTAATTAAAGAATCATGGTTTATGAAATTTAGATTCTAAAATATATTTTATCTTTAATATATTTCCCAAACAAAAATATGAGATTAAATTTGAAAATTATTTCCTAATTAAATCAAAGGAATGTTGCTTTATGGAAATCAAATTCCTAAACATATTTTAATTCCAAAATAATATAATGACAACTATGACATAATCATGTCATATCATATGCCATGATTAGATGCATTTTGTCATGCGTGTGTTGTGACATGTCATCATATATGTCATGTGTGCGATGTCATATAGGTAGAACATATGCATGAGGATGAGACCTAAAACCCTAATACAAATTTTAAAGCTTACACCTACCGTTAATATGGTAAGAACCAGAGTCTAATTCATTGTTTGAGTTATTGGCCCAAGTCAAGCTCAACCTGAAATTAGATATGTTCGAACCATAGAGATACAATCTCATGATTAATGAGTTGGCTTTAACTTGAAGCATTGGCTTGTTTACCAAACACCAAGGTCAATGTGGATAGAGGTGAAGTCGGGTGATATACATTTGATGTATACTTGTTAATGTGTTAACAACCCGATGTTTATCCGAACATTCAAATAGTTGATAACATAATGTGATAGTTACATATACGCGATATGTAATCGGTATACTTGATACCTACCACTATAGCTAAGAATGGCTTGTTGGCCTAACGTCAAAGTTGTTCTTATCTATAGTGGATATCAACTCACTCAGAGAAAAACCTACGATCTCTTGAATTCAAAGTAAGGGCTCTTGAATTCGAAAAGTGAGTGGGAGCCTAAGATGTAAATTGTTTACATATCAAATCATCTCACTCACATTCTTGATTTTTGTATTTCTAGATTAATCATTTGATAATGTTGTCTGTTAATCTGCGTTCGATTTTGGAATCGAACAAATTGACTGGGTTTAACTTCTTGGATTGGCTTCGAAACTTAAGAATCGTTCTCAAGGTTGAGAAGCTTGCTTATGTCCTTGAAGATCCTCTTCC
The DNA here is from genome assembly GCA_025175895.1 of Wurfbainia villosa. NCBI lineage: Eukaryota > Viridiplantae > Streptophyta > Magnoliopsida > Zingiberales > Zingiberaceae > Wurfbainia > Wurfbainia villosa. The sequence goes on along the minus strand of CM045995.1, from coordinate 58,253,727 downwards.
CACCAGTCTTGACCATGATGCAACTCCGGACCAAATGTTGGCCCATCAAAAGCACATGACTGATTCTGAGCTTGCAAGTTACATCATGCTAGCGACAATGACTCTTGAGCTGTAAAAGCAGCACAAGCATATGGATGCTTACACGATCATTTACCATCTTCGTGAACTCTTCGATGAGTAGTCGAGATTCAAAAGGTTTGAGGCCTCAAAGCATCTCTTTAGCTCGAAGATGGAGGAGGGTTCATCTGCAATATAGTTTGTACTGAAGATGAACAGGTACATTGAGTGGCTAGGATCACTAGGGTTTGCGATGGATCATGAATTAAGTATTGATTTAATTCTGCATAGTTTGTCCAAGAGTTACTCACAATTTGCGATGAACTATCAGATGAACAATCTTGAATCCACCATTTCTAAGTTGATCAATATGCTCAAGACTGTCGAACCTTTTGTGACTAAAGAACAGAAGACGGTGATATTGGTTGACTCCTCGAAGAAAGGTTCTAAGAGGAAGTCAAAGAAACAACTAAGAAGAATGCCAAGATTGGAGAGTCAACTCCAAAGGGTACATGCCATCACTGTGGCAAGATGGGCCATTGGCAAAGGAACTACGAGATCTATCTTGAGTCCTTGAAGAAGAAGCTGACATTTGATGCCCCATCCTCTTCAGGTATCTTCATTATTGACTGTCATGTTATTTCCTTTGATGCTTGAATATTGGATACCGGGTGTGGCTCACATATATGTAATGACATACATGGGCTAAGGGATAGTAGAAGACTTGTCAGGGGAGAAGCAAATTTGCGAGTCGGCAATGGAGCAAAGGTTGCAACTGTCGCCGTTGAAACATATTTATTGAAGCTTCCTAGTGGACTTGTCTTAGAACTTGACAATTGTTATTTTGTTTCTATTTCTTGTTTAAATAGAAAGGGTTTCCATTTGACATTTAGTAACAATTGTTGTTATATAACCTTGAATGGCGTTATTTATGGCACCGAAACTTTATGCAATGATATCTACGTGTTAGATACATCCAGTGATGCATTCAATATCGAAGCGCAATAAGCATGTTTGAAAGAATGATCAGTTAACCTCTTACACATAGCATTATCGCCTTGGCCATATAAGCAAGAAGCGCATGTCAAAGTTACACAAGAGTGGAATTCTAGAATCATTTGAATTGGATTCATTTGATACATGTGAATCATGCTTACAAGGCAAGATGACAAAGTTTCCCTTTTCTGGAAAGGGTAAGCCAGTGGAAGAGTTACTTGGTCTCATACATACTGATGTATGTGGACAAATGTCAATTCATGCTTAAGGAGGTTACAACTACTTCATTACCTTTATCGATGATCACTCATGATTTGGGTATGTATATCTTATGAGATATAAATCTGAAGCCTTTGAAAAGTTCAAAGAATTCAAAAATGAAGTAAAGAAATAACTTGGTAAAAGTATTAAGATACTTCGATCTGATCGAGATGGTGAATACTTAAGCCAAGAGTTTCAGGATTAAATACAAAATACAATGAGATGTTTGCCAAAACAACTACCTATAAGATTTGCACACTTCAATAGGATAGTAGCAAAAAGTCATTCGCTGACTAATAACTCATATTTTTGATATGATATTTGTATTCATTCCTCGATATTTTAATCCACTCGTATGTTTAATTCGACGTATTTATCATGTTTTACGAGCATTGGGTTATTTTATCACCTTAATGTAAATATATGCTAATTCGAAGTCCTCAACACCAATTTGATATGTATCTTATTTTATAGGGCATTTGAAGGACATATTAAGGGATTATGGAGCTTACCAAGCATGAAACATGACCATACCATGATCTCAAACACAACAAGGTCGTTTCCCAGGCTATAGAGATGAAGAAGATGAAGAAAGGCGGCCTCTAAAGGCTGGCATATTTGGGTCATGTCTGTGAGGCATGGTTGCTTGCTACTGAACGAAGGCACAAAACAGTGTGAATAAAATATGACCGTGCCACCACATTGGTCAGATGTTGGCATGACCAGGTTGTGCCAATAGGCACGGTCATGTGGCATCCTCTGCTTCAATTGGGAATCGGTATAAATAGCATTTTGAATAGGTTCACTACATCTCTTCTTCCCTAAAGCCTTAGCAACCGCCTCCACCTTCATCCATCCAATTCTTTGTTGGTGCAATCAACCTCTAGGGTTTTAGTGTTTGGTAATATACCATTGTCTGGTTGAGTATTGACTAAGGGTCAATCCAAACAGAACCAAAATGTTTGGACATGAGTTAAAAGTGAAAGTCCTAGTAGGTATGCGGGATTAGACTAAGCAAGTGGAAGTCCTGGTAGGTCTGTGGGATCGGACTAGGAAAGTGGAAGTCCTAGCAGATCTATGGGATCGAACTAGGTAAAGAAGTCTCGACAGGATCGAGAACACCAGTTGAAGGATTCGTGATGGGTCAGCGTGAGTTGGACATCAAAAAGAAGTTGTGGGGATAAGAATCAAAGGCTAAGCAGGGATCTGACTAAGGATTCTAAGGGAATGCGAAAGTCTAGATCAGACAATCGAAAGACTATCATTACTACTCTTTATATGTTGTGCTAACTCTATGATGTAGGTACTATAGAAGCGATTGGACTGGGTCTAGACACTTGGAACTCGATATAATCCATCCGAGATCAAATAGTCGGAAGACTGTTGTTGCAGGTACTATCCAGGCGACTGAATAAGTTCTAGTCGATTGGATATCCAGGTGAGTGGACTTGTGTTGGAGTATTGAGAATACAATCAAAGTCCCATATTGGTAAGACATGGAAAATATATGTGCTTATAAGATAAAAAGATATCTCCATTGGCATGAGGCCTTTTGGGTAAAGCCCAAAAATAAAACCATGAGGGCTTAGGCCCAAAGTGGACAATATCATGTCATTGTGGAGGTATATGATTCTTATAAGCACTAACAATTGGTATCAGGGCCATGGTTCATGTCAAGCCATGAACCTCGAACGAAGAAAGTGGAGCTCCCATGTCCGGATCAAGAGAACTAGACACTAGGTAGGAAGTCCAGTTGGGCCAAAAGGGTTGGACAATTGGCAAGAAGTCTAGCTGGGTCAAGAGGATCAGACAGTTGGCAGGAAGTCCTGGTGGGTTGAGGATCGGACATCAAGCAGAGGATGTCCTTCGAGGACGGATAGGCTTGAGGGGGGTCAATGTGGTCCTTCTTTGAGGGGGGGATTGTTGGAGTATTGAGAATACAATCAAAGTCCCACATTGGTAAGACGTGGAAAAGATCATGTGCTTATAAGATGAAAAGATATCTCCATTGGCATAAGTCCTTTTGGGTAAAGCCCAAAAATAAAACCATAAGGGTTTAGGCTCAAAGTAGACAATATCATGTCATTGTGGAGATATATGATTCTTATAGGCACTAACAACTTGGTGTTAGTAATATATGAGAGATGTCCTAAGGCAATCACCTTATGTATGAACCATTTATATGATAAATGAAGATTCACTATTTGAGTATACATGTTTTATGTATTTGATTGGATCTTAAACTCATTTACTGAATATCCACGATACGATTCACAGCATGAGAGAATTTGTGATTGGATCACAACTAGTGAGTATCTCTACATGTGTAATTGTGATGTATCGGAATTATCCCTAGTCGATGAATTGATGGATTTGGACACCATCAATTCTGTCGAGACTAGCACGAGGTATACTCCTTGGTGTATCCAAGCAGCTGATTCTCACTGGCTGGAGACATAGTGATGTCCGGAGTTAATCGTGGATGCTAGTTATGGTAACTAGTTCATTGGAGTGACCAGCCGTAAGACTTCATATGGTTCTCTGCATATATAGATATGTCAATGAAGTTCTTACTGTGGCTTAAGTGCGATGTTCCTTTGACTTGCGGTATTCAAGTCATCTTGATCATAGAGACTTATGCTTTGACATCTTAAGCAAACATCTCTAAGGAGATGTGGACCCGGGATGATTGGGTATAAGTCGAAGTGATCGAAGGTGTTTGAATAGCCTATAAAGGATTCACCACTCCTTGCGAGGAGATGTATACCCATGGCCTCTCGTCGGATTGTTACTAAAGTCTTTGGCCAAAGCATTACATGTTTAGAGTAAGGTACTCTTCGATACATGTGCAGTAACTATAATCCGTAGGACGAGGAAATGATACTTGGGCTAGGTGTGACGTAGTCAGCCTAGTGGGGACTGACACAATAGACCATGTCCTGAACCAAGTGGGTATAAGATGAGTGAAGGGAATGGGGCACGAATCATTCGAGCTACTGAAGGGTTTCAGAAATAGTTCTGGATCAACCGTTGATCTTTCCGGTTAATTGGGGATCATGATGTACTACTAGGTGTCACTCATGATCGTTCTATAATTAATGGTTAATTATAGACGACCAACATAAACCGAGAACCTATTTGGTCACACGCACAACGAGCGTAATCCAAAGGATTTAAAACGAGCTTGAGAATGAGATTCTCAGACCGAGAGAAACTAGGTTTGGTTGGACCAAACATAAAGCGAGCATGAAATCGTTTCAGTCGCAATGGAAGCGTGGATGGGCCGTGTCTTATGAAGACATAATGGATGAACCAAAATGGTTTGGTTCTAATCCAGTGGAGGAGAATAAACCAAAGGGTTTGGTTTATTTTAAACGAATGAACCAAAAGTTGGTTCGGTTCGTTTTAACTTAAAATAAACCATCATGGTTTGGTTTATTTTAACTTATCTTAATGGAGCGGGTTAACGGGCCTAATGGTTATGATTCAATAACCATTAAGAGAATTAGTTCTCTATAAAAGAGGGCTTAATGGATAATTAAGCCCTAATCCAAGCCCTAGCAAAAGTTGCCGCCCAACCCCATTGAAGGAGTTGCAGCCCAAGCTCCTTGGCCGCCCAGCCCCTTGTGTCGGCGTCCAGCTCCTTGCCGGTGACCAAGCTTCAGCCGGTGATCCTCCGGCGACCCTCCGGTGATCTTCCTAGGCCTCGGTGAAAAGGTGAGCACTTGGCTCCCTTGTTTTGGCCGGCGCCTACTCCTCCACCAAGCTGTCCAGTTTTCTGGACAGCTTCTTCTCCTCTCGTCGGAGCGTCGTTTGGACGACGGTTAGAGCTCCGACAGCGGCTAACTTACCGGGGATTCGATCTCCGGTAATCCTCTGAGGTGGAGGACGAAGGATTCGTCAATCGGTTGACGAATACCTCTCCGGAGAAGCGAGTTTTGAGAACTCGTATTAGGATCCGAATTTGGATTCGGATCGTGATCATCTCTCGATCACGTCGTCTTCAATATGAGGCTAGTAACCCGTACGAAGACGAAGCTCGTGGCTTAGCGAAGTCATCCCGAGGAACTCGGCGTGGATACGGATAGAGACGATTCTAGCGAGGATCGTTCCGGTTGATGTCGTTCCCGCTACACGTCATACGAAAGGTATAACGTAGATAAATTTCCTTTTATTGCAAATTTAAATTTACGGTTATGTCTACACTTGTTGTAATATGCATGCGTGTGTTGTGTGTGTTGTAATAAATGTAGATTTATTATTTTTATTGCATCCGCTGTGTTCATGTTTGTGAAACGTGATCGAACACACACACGCCGCGGTGCCGGAAACCCAACAGTGGTATCAGAGCCCAGGTTGTGTTTCGACATAATCGTAAAAATGGTTTTGCGATAGTCATAATGTATTCTGGAAATTTTCTAATTTTGGAAATTTAGAAGTATTTATGGAAATTTTTCAATTTTGGAAAGTCTAGAAGTATTTATGGAAATCTTCCACTTTTGGAAAGTTGGAAGTATTTATGGAAATTGATATTTTCCATAAATAAAATATTTGATTAGATTCTGGAAATTTGTTTCCTAATTTAATCATGATTTGATTTGGGAAATCAAATCTTAAAATATTTTATTTCCATAAGTAGTTTTGTTGATTTAGGAAATTGGTTTCCTAAATAGATTTTCCTTAATCAAATAATTCCATGAATAAAATATGTGATTAGATTTGGAAATTTGTTTCCTAATTTAATTATGATTTGATTTGGAGAATCAAATCTTAAACATATTTTATTTCCATAAATAGTTATGACATATAAGGAAACATATACATGACATAATTGTATGTCATGTAATTGCATTAGATGCATAACATAATGCTATGCGTGTCGTGACATGTAGATGTATGCCATGTATGTCATGCCATGTAGATAATAGTTATTTGCATGCAAAGAGGATGAGACATAAAAACCCTTAAACAATATTAAAGCCTACACCTTCCATTAATATGGTTAGAACCAGAGTTCCGTTTCTTGTTTGGGTTGTTGGACTCTCTCCAAGCCCGGCTCGAACCCGAACATGTTCAAACCATGGAATAGTTTAATACTAATATGGTAAGAGTCAGAGGTCAATCGTTAGCTTTGGTTGTTGGACTCTCTCCAAGATGGGCTAATTGGTTGAATGCGCTCTAACCATATTAAAACTATTTCCCGATTAATGGGTTGGCTTTAACCTGGAGCATCGGCTTGTTGGACTCTCTCCAAGGTCGATGTAAAGGGAGGTGAAGTTGGGTGCTATGCATATGATGCATACTTGTTAATGTATTAACAACCCGATGTATGTGTGAACATTCAATTAGTTGATAGCACATTGTGATAGTTGCATATACGTGATATGCAATCGGTATAGTTGATACCTACCGTCGTAGTTATGAATGGCTTGTTGGACTCTCTCCAAGGTTGTTTATAACTATGATGGATATCAGCCCATTCGGAGATGGACCTACGATCTCCCGAAGTGATTTTGGGGTTTTTGAAATTCGAAAAATGAATGGGATTTATAAATGTATATTGATGCATTTTAAAAATCATCTTTCTCATATATGCTCGTTTTGTATTTCTAAGATTGATCATGATGTCTTTGAATTTGCGTTCCATTTTGGATTCGAATAAATTGACTGGGCCGAGCTTCTTGGACTGGCTTAGAAGCTTGAGAATTGTTCTCAAGGTTGAAAAGCTTGCAAATGTCCTCGAAGTGCCTCTTCCCGCCCGTTCTAGTGACGATGCAACTCTGGACCAATTGTTGGCCTATCAGAAACATGTGAGTGATTCTGAACAAATGAGTTGCATCATGCTAGCCGCGATGGAACCCAAGCTACGAAAGCAGCATGAGCATATGGATGCTCATATCGTAGTCCTTCATCTTTGTGAGTTGGTTGATGAGCAAGTGAGATTCGATAGGTTCGAAGTCTCAAAGCTCCTCTTCACCTCTGAGATGCTAGAAGGTTCATCTGTGGTACTGCTCAATATGCTGAAGACTGTGGAGTCTTCTGAGAAGCATGAGCAGGGGACGGTGCTATTAGTTAATTCCTCGAAGAAAGGTTCTAAGAGGAAGTCAAAGGAATAGCAGAAGGGAAAGAAGAGAAAGGCTAAGAAGGTAGAACTAGCATAAAAGGAAACTTACCATCATTATGGCAAGTAGGGCCATTTGCGAAGAAAGTGGAAGATTTATCTTGAGTCCGTGAAGAAGGATAAGGCATCGGATGCCCCATCTTCTTCAGAAATCTTCTTTATTGATTGTCATTCTATTTCCTCAGACACTTGGGTATTTGATACTGGGTGTGGCTCACATATATGTAATGACATACATGGGCTAAGGAATAGAAGAAGACTCGTCAAGGGAGAGTCAAATTTACGTTGGGAATGGAGCAAGGTTGTCGTGACTCGCCATCGAACGATTTGTTGAACTCCTCAGGACTTGTCTTAGAATCGACAATTGCTTTTATGTTCCTTCGTTGATAAAGAACATCATTTCTATTTCTTGTTTAAATAGAAATGGGTACCATTTGACTTTTAGTAACAATTGTTGTTACATAACTTTGAATGGAATTCTTTATGGGACTGGAACTTTAAGCAATGGTGTTTATACGCTGGACGATCCAAAGGACATCTTCAATATCGGGCGAGCAACAAGCGTGCTCGAAAGGATAATCAATTAGACTCTATATGTGGCATTGTCGTTTGCCATGTAAGCAAGAAACGCATGTCCGAATTACACCGATGTGGAATTCTGGAATCGTTTGAATTGGATTCATACGATACATGCGAATCATGCTTAAAAGGCAAGATGACTAAGTTACCTTTTACCTGAAAAGGTGAACGAGTGGGAGAGTTACTAGTTCTAATACATACTGATGTATGTGGACCTATGTCTACTCAAGCATTAGGAGGCTATAGCTACTTCATTACCTTCACCGATGATCACTCACGGTTTGGGTATGTGTTCTTGATGAAACACAAGTCTGAAGCCTTTGAAAGGTTCAAAGAGTTCAGAAATGAAGTAGAGAAACAACATGACAAGAGTATTAAAATACTTCGATCGGATCGAGGTGGTGAATACTTGAGTCAGGAGTTTCTTGATTACCTAAGAGACAATGGTATATTGTCTCAATGGACTCGCCTATACACCACAAAGATAATGGTGTATCCGAGAGGCGAATCGACCTTTGTTGGACATGGTCGGGTCAATGATGAATCATGCGACTCTTCCCAAGTCCTTTTGGGGTTATGCACTTCAGACACCTGTTTACTTGTTAAATAGAATGCCTACCAAGGTAGTCTCAACTACTCCATATGAGATATGGAATGGTAAGAAACCTCATATATCTTACTTGAAGATATGGGGTTGTCCTGCTTATATGAAGCGGACTGTATCAGACAAATTGGATGTTAAGTCTGATAAATGTCTATTTGTTGGATACCCTGAGGAAACAAGGGGTTACCAATTCTATCATCCTGTGGAACAAAAGGTGTTTGTTTCAAGGCATGTTATGTTTCTAGAGAAAGAGTTTCTCTTGCAAGAAAACAGTGGGAGTGTCGTCGAGCTTGAGGAGGCTCGAGAGACTCAAATAGACATTGATGAGATACCTGGTGAAGCCTGACGGAGCAACTCATAGTGATGAGCAATCAATTTGGACCTATTGTAACACCACATCTTCGTAGATCTGGTAGAACACGCAATATTCCTGAGAGATATGGATTTCTCGTAAGTGAATCGAACGACGTGTTACTCATTGATGATGAGAAGCCTACCAGTTATGAAGAAGTGCTGACAAGTTCAGAAAGGGATAAGTGGCTTGGTGCCATGAAGTCAGAAATGGATTCCATGTATGAAAACCAAGTTTGAAACTTGGTTGACCCACCTGAAGGCATAAAGCCTATAGGGTGCAAGTGGGTTTTCAAGAAGAAAACCGACATGGATGGTAATGTGATTACCAATAAGGCTAGATTGGTGGCGAAAGGATATCGTCAAAAGCAAGGTGTTGATTATGACGAAACCTATTCGCCTGTAGCTATGCTTAAATCCATTCGGATGCTCCTGGCCATAGCGGCTCATTATGATTATGAGATATGGCAGATGGATGTGAAAACAGCTTTTCTTAATGGAAACCTGCTCGAGGACGTGTATATGATACAGCCTGAGGGTTTCACATCGGTTGATAAAACCAAGGTATTCAAATTGCGGCGGTCCATTTATGGATTAAAGCAAGCATCCAGGAGCTGGAATATCCGTTTTGATGAGACAATCAAAAAGTTTGATTTCTCACAAAATCCAGACGAACCTTGTGTGTACAAGAAGGTTAGTGGGAGTGCAATCGTGTTCCTAGTATTATATGTCGATAACATATTACTTATAGGAAACGATGTTTCATTCTTACAGTCAGTTAAGGTTTGGTTATCCAAGACATTCTCCATGAAAGACCTGGGAGAAGCAACCTACATCCTCGAGATTAAGATCTATAGAGATAGATCGAAACGGTTGCTTGGTCTTTATGATCTACATATATAGGACCGAGTGCTAAAGAGGTTTAGCATGTCGGAATCCAAGAAAGGTTTCCTACCCATCGGGCATGAGGTACACCTTTGAAGTCTATGTGTGCGCACGCGAAGGCGAGAGGATTTGCATGAGTAAGATTCCCTATGCATCCGCATGATAGGATCTATCATGTATGCTATGTTATGTCACGAGGCTCGATGTATCGTATGCTCTGAGTGTCACGGCGGATACCGATCCCGATCGAGAATGGATCATTGGGTGGTATTAAGGCGATCCTTAAGTACTTGAGAAGAACTAAGGATGTGTTCTAATATATGGAGAAGGTACATGGTGATACGTGGGTATCACGGATGCGGCTCGAGACGGACAAGGATGATTCCATGTCTCGATGCAGGTATGTATTCACTAGAATGGGCGCAATAAGTTGGAAAGGTTCCAAGCTTGACACTATAGCGGATTACGCCACTAGGCGAGAATACATTGCATCTTTAGGCGAAGCGAAGGCGGTTTGGATCAAGAAGTTCATCTCTGAACTTGATGTGGTCTCATCAATGATCCAAACATGTGCTCCGCCGCTATCATCTTATCAGAGAGATCATTAGTAGGAACGAAATACAAATCGAGAAAATTCCCACTGAAAGGAACTTAGCGGATCCTTTGACTAAAGCATTACCTCAAAATAAGTTTGAGGGTCATGTTAAAGCTTATGGTATTGGATACCGTAGCGATTGGCATTAGGCCAAGTGGGAGTCTGTTAGTAATATATGAGAGATGTCCTAAGGCAATCGCCTTATGTATGAACCATTTATATGATAAATGAAGATTCACTATTTGTGTATACATGTTTTATGTATTTGATTGGATCTTAAACTCATTTACTGAATGTCCACGATACGATTCACAGCATGAGAGAATTTGTGATTGGATCACAACTAGTGAGTATCTCTACATGTGTAATTGTGATGTATCGGAATTATCCCTAGTCGATGAATTGATGGATTTGGTCACCATCAATTCTGTCGAGACTAGCACGAGGTATACTCCTTGGTGTATCCAAGCAGCTGATTCTCACTGGCTGGAGACATAGTGATGTCCGGAGCTAATCGTGGATGCTAGTTATGGTAACTAGTTCATTGGAGTGACCAGCCGTAAGACTTCATATGGTTCTCTGCATATATAGATATGTCAATGAAGTTCTTACTGTGGCTTAAGTGCGATGTTCCTTTGACTTGCGGTATTCAAGTCATCTTGATCATAGAGACTTATGCTTTGACATCTTAAGCAAACATCTCTAAGGAGATTTGGACCTGAGATGATTGGGTATAAGTCGAGGTGATCGAAGGTGTTTGAATAGCCTATAAAGGATTCACCACTCCTTGCGAGGAGATGTATACCCATGGCCTCTCGTCGGATTGTTACTAAAGTCTTTGGCCAAAGCATTACATGTTTAGAGTAAGGTACTCTTCGATACATGTGCAGTAACTAGAATCCGTAGGACGAGGAAATGATACTTGGGCTAGGTGTGACGTAGTCAGCCTAGTGGAAACTGACACAAAAGACCATGTCCTGAACCAAGTGGGTATAAGATGAGTGAAGGGAATGGGGCACGAATCATTCGAGCTACTGAAGGGTTTCAGAAATAGTTCTGGATCAACCGTTGATCTTTCCGGTTAATTGGGGATCATGATGTACTACTAGGTGCCACTCATGATCGTTCTATAATTAATGGTTAATTATAGATGGCCAACATAAACCGAGAACCTATTTGGTCACACGCACAACGAGCGTAATCCAAAGGATTTAAAACGAGCTTGAGAATGGGATTCTCAGACCGAGAGAAACTAGGTTTGGTTGGACCAAACATAAAGTGAGCATGAAATCGTTTCAGTCGCAATGGAAGCATGGATGGGCCGTGTCTTATGAAGACATAATGGATGAACCAAAATGGTTTGGTTCTAATCCAATGGAGGAGAATAAACCAAAGGGTTTGGTTTATTTTAAACGAATGAACCAAAAGTTGGTTCGGTTCATTTTAACTTAAAATAAATCATCATGGTTTGATTTATTTTAACTTATCTTAATGGAGCGGGTTAACGGGCCTAATGGTTATGATTCAATAACCATTAAGAGAATTAGTTCTCTATAAAAGAGGGCTTAATGGATAATTAATCCCTAATCCAAGCCCTAGCAAAAGTTGCCGCCCAACCCCATTGAAGGAGTTGCCGCCCAAGCTCCTTGGCCGCCCAGCCCCTTGTGCCGGCGTCCAGCTCCTTGCCGGTGACCAAGCTTCAGCCGGTGATCCTCCGGCGACCCTCCGGTGATCTTCCTAGGCCTCGGTGAAAAGGTGAGCACTTGGCTTCCTTGTTTTGGCCGGCGCCTACTCCTCCACCAAGCTGTCCAGTTTTCTGGACAGCTTCTTCTCCTCTCGTCGGAGCGTCGTTTGGACGACGGTTAGAGCTCTGACAGCGGCTAACTTACTGGGGATTCGATCTCCGGTAATCCTCTGAGGTGGAGGACGAAGGATTCGTCAATCGGTTGACGAATATCTCTCCGGAGAAGCGAGTTTTGAGAACTCGTATTAGGATCCGAATTTGGATTCGGATCGTGATCATCTCTCGATCACGTCGTCTTCAATACGAGGCTAGTAACCCGCATTTAAGACGGCTCGTGACTTAGCGGTCATCCCGATGAACTCGGCGTGATACGGATAGAGACGATTCTAGCGAGGATCGTTCCGGTTGATGCCGTTCCCGCTACACGTCATACGAAAGGTATAACGTAGATAAATTTCCTTTTATTGCAAATTTAAATTTACGGTTATATCTACACTTGTTGTAATATGCATGCGTGTGTTGTGTGTGTTGTAATAAATGTAGATTTATTATTTTTATTGCTTCCGCTGTGTTCATGTTTGCGAAACGTGATCGAACACACACATGCCGCGGTGCCGGAAACCCAACACTTGGTCCAGGCATCTAGAGCAAGATAAGCCATGATTGAATCAATGGTATTAAAGTTCGCTGGAAGAATATCATGTCACCTCCCAAGTGCCTTGAAGGGTTCTAGGGCCTAGAATGGTTCCAGGTGCCTTGAACAGGATAAAGCCTCGCTTTAGCGGATCAATCAAGACTTGGCTAGAGGTGCCTAGAGGGACTTCTAGGCACCTAGATAATGTTGATAAAAGTAACCTCAAGCAGAAGTCTCAGAACAAAAGGAGAACGCTTAGTGGACAGACGCCTGTGCATAGGCCTTGGATGTACTAACCCTGGGGGGTCGGGAACCAAGTAAAAAATCTGTGCATCTATTATTTTAGTATTTCCACTACTACTAATACTCTAGACAGAAAGTATAAGAAAAAGTGATGAGCGCTATTCACCCCCCCCCTCTAGCGCATTATATCGATCCTACAATTGGTATCAAAGCCAAAGGCTCTTCAATTGGACTAATCGCCAAGGGAGCAGCTAGAGGTAAAAATTGGCATAACTTCTAACTCAGAGGGAGAGTTCAGATCAAGATTTACAAGGTAAAAAATTAAATTTAAAATTTAAATTTCATATAATATGTTTTAAGTGCAAGGAGAGAGGGCATTATAAGAATAAGTGTCATACTTGTAAGACTCGAACAATACAATCGGCGGCAAAGGAGGAATCGATGCAAGGAGTCCGAAGGAACAAGGAGCATATCATGTGCTTCAGGTGCAAATGATTCGGTCATTATAAAAACCAATGCCCTTAGAGAAAGAGAAAGCTCATTGAATTAAGGGATGAGACTAAGGTTAGTAAATTTAATATTTTTGAAATGCATGATAATTTAGATCATTACAATAAATTATATGTTAATTCTAGTATTACTAATGATAATTACTTAAATAAATCAAGCAAATTAATTGATCTTATTTTAATTAATAAAAGTCAATTAGACTTAATTAACTCAATTAATAAAAATAAATAAATAATTCTGATTTAACTATTTTAAATAATAAAATTATTAGTAAAGAAAATGATCAAGTTAATTTGACCATTGATCAAATTAATCAAAAAGTTGATCAAATCTTTGATGTAGTTATCTAGGCCTTGATCAGATTGATCAAAATCTAGGTTAGAATTATCAAAAGCTAGATATGATTAATCTAGATAATTCCGATTTGAAAAACTCTAATCCTATTTTGAAAATTTCTAATCCTAGTTTGAAAATTTCAAATTCTATTTTGAAAAATTCTAATTCTAATTTGAAAAATTCTAAATCTATTTTTAAAAAATTCTATCTTGAAAAGTTCAAATTTAAAAAAATTCTAAGTCTATTTTGAAAATTTCAAAACTTAACTTAATTAAGAATTCAAAATTAGATAATCAAACTAATAAAATTAATTATAATAGAATACCATTTAATTATACACAAATTAATAATTTAAAAGTTAAACCTTTAACTCTTGAAAATTAAACTAATATCTTGATAAAGAAAATTACTAAAAATATAGACTTGGGTCACAAGTCTAAGTCAAACTTAAACCAAAATTCTAAAATTCATGAACCTAATTATCATAATGTACCTTATAACTATGAAACAAATAAATTTCTACCCAATAAAACTAATAAATTAATTAATTTCAAAATGTGTCAAAGTGGGTTGACACATTCGTGGGTTAACACGAATGTATCAAATTGAATATTTGGTACATTATTAGAAACCAACTATTTTAAATTAGTTGATTTGAATTGATTCAATATGTCATGTTCATTCATACATTTTTAATTGTAACTTACCATATTTATTTATTGTTGGGTCGATGACATCGCACTAGAGAAGGGGGGTGAATAGCGATTTTGATTTTGCTCGATCGTGTCATGCTCGTCTACAATCATTAGTAATGCGTAGCGGAAACAAAATAAAGCATAAATGAAAGACAAATACAACACACATGCAATACCAAGGTTTTTACGTGGTTCGGAACCAACGGTTCCTACTCCATTGCGAGTTAGTGATCCACACCCACTATACTCTTCTCTCCTCTCGGCAACACGTCGGAGGTGGAGAAACCCCTTACAAAGAGCTTACAATGGAAATACAAAAGTATTATAAAGAAAGAATGAAATACAAGTAAATAAAAATTTACACAACAATCTTTGCTTGAGAGCTCTTGTGGTTGCTTTAGAAGCTTTTGAAGACCCTGAAATGTACCAGCACTTCGCTTCAAAATCACCCAAGAAACCTTGGCCAAAATACTCCACAAGATGCTCCTTTTATAACCCGCATCGAGCTGATTTCATGTCTAGTAGTCAACTTCCCAAAGGCACCAATCGACTGCTCGCCTATCCATTGTCTCACAATGACTCCATCCACGTTGGAATCTGCTCAACGAATACACCAGCAGTTGATTTCCCTTACTAGTAGTCGACTGCTGCCCAATAGTTGACTGGCCAGTCGACTACGTAAGAATCTGTGGACTGCCACAGTGATATCAGTCGATTTCCCATACATGGAAGTCGACTCCCACAACCTTAGCTGAGCAGTCGAGCCTCAGTCGACTCCTCGACTAGTCGACTGGTCATAATCCCAGTCGACTGCTCCGAGTTGATTAGGCTTTCGAATGATGAACACTCGATCAGTCGACTAACCAAAAGTTTTAGTCGACTGATAAACCTCAACCATGAGATTTAACCCAAGTATGATCCCCTCATACTTTATTGACCACCCTTAGTCTAGACCTAAGTCTTCTAGCAACCTCCATCAGCCTCATGCCTCTCGGATCCCTTAAGTCCGTGACTCTTCATCCTTCGCGTTAGCCTTCAGGTGCTTCCATCGGCTATATCATGCTAACAAGGTCCTTTTCCAAGGTTCATTTGGACTTATGCTACCAAGACTAATGCTTGGAATTTACACTGCCAAAACCTAACCCTTGGACTTCCTTGCAAAGATCCATTTGGACTTGCGCTGCCAAGACTATATGCTTGGACTTTACGTTATCAAACCTACAAACTTGGACTTTCCCTTTGCCAAGTACCTATGACTTAGACTTTCAATTGTCATGTATGTACCCATGAGTTGGACTTTCCAATTGCTAAGACCATGCTTGGACTTTCGATGCCAAGACCATGCTTGGATTTTATTTGCCAACTCCATGTTGGACTTTCCAATTGTCAAAGTTCACTTGGACTTTACGCCACCAAGACTACACACTTGGACTTATGCTGCAAAGACTTTACCTTTGGACTTCCCTTGCCAAATATTCATATTTGGACTTTCCTTGTAGAGTATCTAAACTTAGACTTCCGAGGTCGATTGCTCCAACAATCTCCCCCAAATAATCTCTCCCATTTGACTTTGGATGTCTCAATCATCCACTAGTCATATATTCAACATATTGTCAAACCATATAGTTAAAAAATGGTCAAACCTATTGTCAAACATCAAAATACTACTCAAGTCACACTCGAGTTTGGTCAACATTGACCTGAGACCTATTGCACCAACAATCTCCCCCCCCCCCCCTTTGATGTTTGACAATACCTTTAAGTTAGGCTAATAATCACCCAAACTTAACTCTTTCAATGTCAAAGCATAGTGATGGTTTACCTAACTTAAACCTCACTTCTCCCCTTTTGGCATACATCAAAAAGCCTACTAAGATTTTCAATATTTTATCTCCCATGAGTCATACATTCTCCCCCTTGGTCAAGAAACATCTTGGATGTCTTCACTTTTCCTAGTGATAAGTCTCATATCACTAAATGAGAGGCAATCCATAATGAAGGTTTACCGACCCTCACTTCTCCCACTTTGGTCAAAATTGCATCCATCTTCCCTTGATGGGCACACTCCCCCTAAAGGCTTGCTCCCCCTTGACCATGCATCAACAATGTTCTTGGAGAGTTTCTAAGCCTATAGGAAACTTAAATTATCAAAAATAATGGTAAAAGCTCAAACTTGAACTTTAACCTCCCTTAAAATTTGATACTCCACACTAAAAACTCTCCTAATCATTAACAATGATTATTTCACCCTTCCAATGCTTTCCAAAGTATATCCTAGGGTTAGGAGACGTTAGGATAACCTAGGGTAGCTGATACATGGCTAAACAAATCTTGTTCAGTCGAAATCAACACCATTAGTCGACTGCCTTACTACCAGTTGACTACTCCAAATAGGAGTCGACTGGTTTCTGCAAAATGCAAAAATCAGATTTTTAGAATTGGATTTTGATAAATCATAAGTAAATATATTTATTTTTAAAAATTTTTGAAATTTCATACATACATTACTTATATAAAATATAATGGGTGAAAAATAATTTTATATAAAAATACCCTTTAAATTACAATATTGATACAAAGTTCAAAACCATTGAAAACTTCAATATTTTTGCCTAACTTTGTGTCAACTTGTTCAATGGTGATTGCTATCAAAAGATAGGCTTCACCAAGGTTTTCTAAAATGATTTTAAAACCTTATTTTGAATCATGGTTTATGGGCTAGATGTACATGACTTGTACATTAGCTTTCCTCATGATTCATCCATGTTATATTATGAGTTTGTGTTCATCTAGATGCAACATCTATGAACCTTGAACTTAACTCATATTCCTAACATCTCGCATGTATCTTGTCACGCCCGCCCTTTTCGGACCCAGAATCCGGGAGGGGCGGCGCGTGACGCGACCGTACATACATACATTACATACAGCGGAAGACTTTAGACATACTTCTTTATTTCTTACAGCGGAAGACTTTAGACTTATTTTTTTTTTTCTTTTAAACATGTGCGTTGACATATACATATATATATACTTCTTCTTCTTAACATAGGGCATGCATCATAGCATATGTAGATACTTCTTCTTACTTCTTCTTTACTTCTTCTTATTAACATGGAGCATGCATCATAACGTATATAGATACCTAGTGCTTAGTTCAGGTTCATAACCATCGTTGTCATACGGAGACATAAGTAAGGACATCCATGAACATCATCATCATAGGTAAACATATATATATATAAACCTAACGGATCTTCTCCACCATGCTACTGCCACACACATTTGGCCCCTCCTGCTGCTCCCTTTAGTTTATCCATCCCTTACCCTTATCTCATAGATGAGGGAAAGATAAACTATAAGCACATAGGCTTAGTAAGATCCAAATCCTACTCACAAAACCATATATCGACATTAATCATAGCATGTACCATTCATAACATATAAGCATGTAACATTCATAACATATAAGCCACATAACATGCAACATACATGATGAATCAACTTAACATGTAGCATAAATAACGTGAGTAAACATAACATATCTCATCCATAGCATGGCAAAGATAACATGTATCATCTATAACATAGCATCATGTCATGTACATCTAGGACTTACTTAAACATAACATATAACATATGTAACGTAGCAAATAAACATAACATAAAACATATAGGTATGACCTATCAAACATAACCTACATCATATGTAGCATAGTGACATAACATGGCATATCAAACGTAACATGCATCATATGTAGCATAGTGACATAAACATGGCATATCAACATAACATACTTCATGTGTAACATAGGGGCATAAACATGGCATATCAAACATAACATACTTCATGTGTAACATAGGGGCATAAACATGGCATATCAAACATAGCATGCATCATATGTAGCATAGTGACATAAACATGGCATATCAACATAACATACTTCATGTGTAACATAGGGGCATAAACATGGCATATCAAACATAACATACTTCATGTGTAACATAGGGGCATAAACATGGCATATCAAACATAGCATGTAACATAATCAATCTAATCAGGTAACATATGCGAGATGCTTATGAAAACATAATATATAGGTACGTAAATATAAATCTCAACATATTTGGGCAGATTGTACCACTTCTTCATTATCATAGCGCGCATCCCTAAATAGGCCCGAGGTAGTAAGTCTCGAACCTAATAGGTTACTAGGCCCGATCTTAGTCCGTCGACCTAGGGCAATCGTCATAGCGTAGAAGCCCATCCTAGGCCCGAGTCTTACTCCATCGACCTAAGGCATCTTGGAGCCCATCCCGTACTAGGCCCGAGTCTTATTCCATCGACCTAGGGGCAATTATACATAGAAGCTCATCCTAGGCCCGAGTCTTATTCCATCGACCTAGGCATCTTAGAGCCCATCCTTCTTGGACCCTGTTAGGGTCTTGGTACAAGCCATGCAGAAGGTAAAATACTTATATGCTTATTTTATAACATAGCTTATTTCATTTTGCAAACATAGCATACTTCATTTCATAACACGTCATGCTTCCCTTCATGGACATATCATCTTTCATTTCGTAAACATGCCATTCTTCATTTCATAATATATCATTCTTCATTTCATCATCATGTCATATTCATGTCGAACATATCGTTTTGTTTCATTTCATAATCTTATCTTCTTCCATTTCATAACATATTTTAAATATCGCATACACATAGACATGGCAAAAAGGCATGACATCAAAAGTAAGTAAACACTAACCTAAGGCATGTTATCTTCATCTAGCATTATTTAATATCACAAGTCAACATGAATTCACCCAACATAAAACACATGTTAACCTATTCATTTAACTTAACAACAACTTCATATGCACATAAGACTTATATTAAAACTTCATCTAATCCCCAAAATGCATGATGGCCGAATGGTCCATAGGGTCTTCTAGGGTTATCTTTTAACCTAATTCATTTCATACAACAACAACTTCATTTGCATATAACATATGGATTAAAACTTCATTTGTTCACCCAAAACCTAGGTTGGCCGAATGGTCCAAGTAGGGTTTTTAGGGTTAACCTTTAACCTAATTCACTTCATATAACAACAACCTAATTCATTTCATATAACAACAACTTCATTTGCATATAACATATGGATTAAAACTTCATTTGTTCACCCAAAACCTAGGTTGGCCGAATGGTCCAAGTAGGGTTTTTAGGGTTAACCTTTAACCTAATTCATTTCATATAACAACAACTTCATTTGCATATAACATATGGATTAAAACTTCATTTGTTCACCCAAAACCTAGGTTGGCCGAATGAACCTTAGTAGCTAATAGGGTTAGCTTTTGTCCTAATTCATTTTAAATCCTAACATCATCATATAGTTACTAAAACATAGCATATAACTTCATGGAAACCCTAAATCATAGCTTGGCCGAATTCACCTTAGTGGTTATTAGGGTTAGCTTTTAACCTAAACCCTTTTTCCACCCTAACATCATCATTTACTTCCTAACAACATCTTCTTCTTACAAACATGACATAGAATTTCAATAAAACACCCAAAACCTCATCTTGGCCGAATATATCATATGAGTTTCTTTTACAAAATAGCAATCGAAGCTACCCGCATCAGCAGTGAGGGATACTTACCTCCTTCGCTTTGCTTTGGGTGGGGAAGATAACCTAAAGAACCAACCTAGCCTTTGCTTTCTTGCTTGGATGAGGTTCGGCCAAAAGAGGGAAATGGAGAGGGAGAGGCTCTAGGTTTCGGTGAGAAGGAGAAGAAGAGAGGAAGTGGTCAATTAGAACCTTCCTCTTCTTTATAAAGGGAGGAAGAGAAGTTTCTCTTCTTCTTCCATGCCTCTTCATTTACCTTTATCACACTTATCTATAATCCCCCTTCCTCTAATGATAATATCCTATTGGGCTTCGGTTAGTGGGTGCATCTATAGGGTTTGGCTATCTCTAGAGGTTTGGAGTTCAATTCCTAGGTATTGCATCCATTTTTGGCTTATTTTCTTTATTTGGAAAAAGGCCCACATAAAGCCCATGATCAACAAGAAAAATTCTTGTAAAATTGCTAGGAATTTTACAAAGCATAATCCTTCATACCTTTTAAAAGTTTCAGTCCTCGAAACTTAGAACAATTAATGGTACTTCGCTCATGTCCTCCTCGGCTCCTGTGTAGCTTCCTGCATCGCTGATTCTCGCCACGGGACCTTTACTAAGGGCACCTCTTTGTTCCTTAGCCTCTTGATTTCTGGCCTAGTATCCGGATAGGCCGACTTTCAATACTGTGTCCTCTTGAACTTGTACTTTGTGGCTCGATCACTTGGTCCGCGGAAATGCATTTCTTGAGCACAGAGACATGGAACACGCCAGAATAGCCGACATCTCGAGGCGCTCTAGCTTGTAAGCTACCTTGCCAATCCTCCGCAATATCTGATACGGTCCCATGTAGCGTGGACTCGGTTTACCCTTCCTTCCAATCTCATCACTCCTTTCATAGGAGCTACTTTGAGGAATACTAGGTCCCCAACTTCAATTCTAATCTGCCACGCCGCATATCCGCATAGCTCTTTGTCGGCTCGAGCGCTTTCAATTCTCGACGGATGTTACGATAGCTCCGGTGGTGTTGTCGATGAAGTCCGTCTGAGTCCCATCCTCTTCGCTTTCACCACCTCGTACGACAAAGATATGGGAGATCTACATTTCCTCCCGTGATAGAGCCTCAGAGGGTGCCATTCCAATAGTAGCCTGTAGCTATTATTGTAGGCAAATTCGCCAAACATAAGTATCGCACCAACTACCTTTGAAATCCAGTATGCAGCTCGTAACATATCCTCCAAGATTTGATTTACTCTTTCGTCTGTCTGTGTCTGGGATGGAAGGCAAGATCTTGAACAATAGCTTCGTGCCTAGGGCCTTCTGAATACATTCCTAGAAATGGGAACTAAAGCGACCATCTCTGTCAGAAATGATGGTCTTAGGAATTCCATGTAGCGATAATTTCTAGCATATAATCGAGCCAGCTTGCTCGTCGAATAGGTCATCTTGATTGCTAAGAAATGGGCGGACTTCGTCAATCTGGCCCATAATTACCCATATAGCATCATAACCGCTTGTCGCCTTGGGCAATCGAGATGAAATCCATAGAAATGTCCTCCCATTTCCATTCTCGAATCTGGATCTGCAGGTGTTCCTCCGTGTCTCGTGTTCTCGCCTTAACCCTCTCGGTAGGTCGGCAAATCGACATACTGAGCCACATCTCTTTTCATTCCGAACCACCAGAACTTTCGTTTTAGGTCTTGGTACATCTTGGTGGTTCCAGGATGCATCGCATAAGGAGTTCCGTGAGCTTCCTCAAATATCTCCTTCCGTAATCCTGGATCGTCGGGAATACACAAGCGATCCCTGAGGTAGAGTACTCCACTATCAGAGATCCGAAACCCGTCATCCTTTCCTTCTAAGACCTCTTGCTTGATCCTCTGAAGGCTTGGGTCACGGGCTTGTTTTTCCAGTATATCATCGAACAGCGTCGGTGTTATCGTCATGGTCGAGAGCTGTCCGGAGACGATTTCAACCCCGTAACGCATAATCTCTTTTTCTAAGGGCCGAGATAACACTGATAGAGACATCAAGGTGGCGCAGGACTTCCTGCTGAGTGCATCAGCCACCTTGTTAGCTTTCCCCGGATGGTAGAGAATCTCGCAGTCATAATCCTTGATGAGCTCGAGCCATCTGCGTTGTCTCACGCTCAGGTAATGCTCGGTAATCAGGGCACTACTGAACAGCTCCTCTGCGGTCTGCGGTCTATGAGCTCCGCCGGCCACATTCCGAGTTATTTCTGGTCGGAGCATCTTCATCATGAGTCTGCCCCTTTCTCTTTCCGTGCTGACCAACTCTGGGTATAGGCATGCGAGTCGGCTGAATCTCTTCACAGCTTCGCTGATTAATAGGTCACATGCAGTCTCTGATTGACTCAATGTCAAATTGAATTGGGTTACAACATCAAGCGGCAACTTCGTTTCCACTCATCATTCGTATGTCCCCAATCTAATCAACTATACCACATACATCCCATGCAATAAACTAATCACTAATTTCAAAGGAAACGAGCTCATAGGAAACAAGCTCATCATTTCTTATTCATACGTTCAGAAAAGAAAAATGTTAATATATAACATTCCTTATTTCTAATCGGAACAAAACTACTTGAGAAGATAGTTTATTACGACTCCCACTAGGACAAACCCTAGTGCAGTTGTAATTATGTTTAGTCCTATCTTCCTTGGCCTCATTAGGGTAGTCTCAGGCTGGCCAATAAGTTGACTGTTTGTGGAACTCTCTTCATTGTTTTCGAGGCTAGCTACCACAGGATTCCCTTGAACCTTGTGCTCCAGTAGTTCCCAGCACAACTCAGCATATGTTATCCGCCCTTCATAGCGGCCCCATACGTGATGCGCAACTACCATGAAATCATTTGGAAGAGAGCGTACCAAGGCCCATATCCTATAATTGTCTAGTAACGGAAACTCCCGGCCGCCGAGTCTCCTAAAAAGACCATCGAGCCTTTTTATGTGTCCGATGACCCCACCATTAGGTTTATAAACTATCTCTTCAATAGCTTCCCTCAATTTGTTTCGTAACACATCACAACGGGTCATTGTAGTCATCGTCCGTGCCATCTGAAATTGAAATAAATGAAGTCAGTATGAAACCGACTAACCAGTGCGAAACCGGCTTAATTCAATTTATACGAGCATAGACCTCACACAATTAATTACGAAAATCAATTCTTCGTAATTTTTGATCAATTTTGATTTACCTAACTTGTCCACCTTTGACCCCTATCACAAGTATTTCTTGTGAAGCTAATATAAGTTTCCGTTCGTTGACCTACGCATACTTAGACTAAAGCTAGCATAAAGTCATTTTAAGCTTAAGGCATCATTCATGTTCTCATGCATAGTTTAAGCTTAAGGTATTTTATATCATACATGTACAAGCATAAGGGTATCATACATATTTTCATGCATATTTAAGCTAGAAGCATTTCCTATCATACATGAAAAAAACATTTAACAAAATTAGAGTAGACATAGAATTCTTACTTGGAGCGGCAGGATTTGGAGCTTGATGTGTGTGTAGTGGAAAGGCAGATCCGCTCTGATACCAACCTGTCACGCCCGCCCTTTTCGGACCCAGAATCCGGGAGGGGCGGCGCATGACGCGACCGTACATACATACATTACATACAGCGGAAGACTTTAGACATACTTCTTTATTTCTTACAGCGGAAGACTTTAGACTTATTTTTTTTTTCTTTTAAACATGTGCGTTGACATATACATATATATATACTTCTTCTTCTTAACATAGGGCATGCATCATAGCATATGTAGATACTTCTTCTTACTTCTTCTTTACTTCTTCTTATTAACATGGAGCATGCATCATAACGTATATAGATACCTAGTGCTTAGTTCAGGTTCATAACCATCGTTGTCATACGGAGACATAAGTAAGGACATCCATGAACATCATCATCATAGGTAAACATATATATATATAAACCTAACGGATCTTCTCCACCATGCCACTGCCACACACATTTGGCCCCTCCTGCTGCTCCCTTTAGTTTATCCATCCCTTACCCTTATCTCTGATTTGAGGAAAGATAAACTATAAGCACATAGGCTTAGTAAGATCCAAATTCTACTCACAAAACCATATATCGACATTAATCATAGCATGTACCATTCATAACATATAAGCATGTAACATTCATAACATATAAGCCACATAACATGCAACATACATGGCGAATCAACTTAACATATAGCATAAATAACGTGAGTAAACATAACATATCTCATCCATAGCATGGCAAAGATAACATGTATCATCTATAACATAGCATCATGTCATGTACATCTAGGACTTACTTAAACATAATATATATAACATATGTAACGTAGCAAATAAACATAACATAAAACATATAGGTATGACCTATCAAACATAACCTACATCATATGTAGCATAGTGACATAACATGGCATATCAAACGTAACATGCATCATATGTAGCATAGTGACATAAACATGGCATATCAACATAACATACTTCATGTGTAACATAGGGGCATAAACATGGCATATCAAACATAACATACTTCATGTGTAACATAGGGGCATAAACATGGCATATCAAACATAGCATGCATCATATGTAGCATAGTGACATAAACATGGCATATCAACATAACATACTTCATGTGTAACATAGGGGCATAAACATGGCATATCAAACATAACATACTTCATGTGTAACATAGGGGCATAAACATGGCATATCAAACATAGCATGTAACATAATCAATCTAATCAGGTAACATATGCAGGATGCTTTTGAAAACATATAATATAGGTACGTAAATATAAATCTCAACATATTTGGGCCCGGTATTGTACCACTTCTTCATTATCATAGCGCGCATCCCTAAATAGGCCCGAGGTAGCAAGTCTCGAACCTAATAGGTTACTAGGCCCGATCTTAGTCCGTCGACCTAGGGCAATCGTCATAGCGTAGAAGCCCATCCTAGGCCCGAGTCTTACTCCATCGACCTAAGGCATCTTGGAGCCCATCCCGTACTAGGCCCGAGTCTTATTCCATCGACCTAGGGGCAATTATACATAGAAGCTCATCCTAGGCCCGAGTCTTATTCCATCGACCTAGGGCATCTTAGGAGCCCATCCCTTCTTGGACCCTGTTAGGGTCTTGGTACAAGCCATGCAGAAGGTAAAATACTTATATGCTTATTTTATAACATAGCTTATTTCATTTTGCAAACATAGCATACTTCATTTCATAACACGTCATGCTTCCCTTCATGGACATATCATCTTTCATTTCGTAAACATGCCATTCTTCATTTCATAATATATCATTCTTCATTTCATCATCATGTCATATTCATGTCGTGAACATATCGTTTTGTTTCATTTCATAATCTTATCTTCTTCCATTTCATAACATATTTTAAATATCGCATACACATAGACATGGCAAAAAGGCATGGCATCAAAAGTAAGTAAACACTAACCTAAGGCATGTTATCTTCATCTAGCATTATTTAATATCACAAGTCAACATGAATTCACCCAACATAAAACACATGTTAACCTATTCATTTAACTTAACAACAACTTCATATGCACATAAGACTTATATTAAAACTTCATCTAATCCCCAAAATGCATGATGGCCGAATGGTCCATAGGGTCTTCTAGGGTTATCTTTTAACCTAATTCATTTCATACAACAACAACTTCATTTGCATATAACATATGGATTAAAACTTCATTTGTTCACCCAAAACCTAGGTTGGCCGAATGGTCCAAGTAGGGTTTTTAGGGTTAACCTTTAACCTAATTCACTTCATATAACAACAACCTAATTCATTTCATATAACAACAACTTCATTTGCATATAACATATGGATTAAAACTTCATTTGTTCACCCAAAACCTAGGTTGGCCGAATGGTCCAAGTAGGGTTTTTAGGGTTAACCTTTAACCTAATTCATTTCATATAACAACAACTTCATTTGCATATAACATATGGATTAAAACTTCATTTGTTCACCCAAAACCTAGGTTGGCCGAATGAACCTTAGTAGCTAATAGGGTTAGCTTTTGTCCTAATTCATTTTAAATCCTAACATCATCATATAGTTACTAAAACATAGCATATAACTTCATGGAAACCCTAAATCATAGCTTGGCCGAATTCACCTTAGTGGTTATTAGGGTTAGCTTTTAACCTAAACCCTTTTTCCACCCTAACATCATCATTTACTTCCTAACAACATCTTCTTCTTACAAACATGACATAGAATTTCAATAAAACACCCAAAACCTCATCTTGGCCGAATATATCATATGAGTTTCTTTTACAAAATAGCAATCGAAGCTACCCGTACTGCAGGTGAGGGATACTTACCTCCTTCGCTTTGCTTTGGGTGGGGAAGATAACCTAAAGAACCAACCTAGCCTTTGCTTTCTTGCTTGGATGAGGTTCGGCCAAAAGAGGGAAATGGAGAGGGAGAGGCTCTAGGTTTCGATGAGAAGGAGAAGAAGAGAGGAAGTGGTCAATTAGAACCTTCCCTCTTCTTTATAAAGGGAGGAAGAGAAGATTCTCTTCTCTTCTTCCATGCCTCTTCATTTACCTTTATCACACTTATCTATAATCCCCCCCCCTTCCTCTAATGATAATATCCTATTGGGCTTCTGGTTAGTGGGTGCATCTATAGGGTTTGGCTATCTCTAGAGGTTTGGAGTTCAATTCCTAGGTATTGCATCCATTTTTTGGCTTATTTTCTTTTATTTGGAAAAAGTCCCACATAAAGCCCATGATCATCAAGCCAAAAATTCTTATAAAATTGCTAGGAATTTTACGGGCGTTACATATCTAGGGTATATAAATACACACACATGTCAATTTATAGTTCTTGTGAGATGTAGGTTTAGGTTCTTCCCTAATCTAAGGGCTAATGCATTTTATCTAGGCAACTCTATTTGATTCCCTTATCATGGGACTTCAAATCATGTCATTGTCCTTAATTTCATTTTAATTATCCTAAATGTATGAGATATGATCATGGCATATAATGATTGCATAATTTGAAACATAGCCAATAATCATGATGTCATGGCATAAAGATAAACCTAAATACAAATGATGGTACCTAGGAGTGTTGGTAGATATTCCTGACCACAAGACTTATTACCCGGGCACCCTCCTTATGGCTGAGCACCCTCCTTCCCATCGAGTATACTGTGTATTTCCAGAGTAGCATGTGTCTTTCCAGAGCATCCTATGTATTTCCAGATTGACCTATGTATTTCTAGACTGGCCTATGTATTTCTCGACAGACATATGTATTTCCAGATTGGCCTATGTGTTTCTCGACTAATGTATGTATTTCTAGACTGGCCTATGTATTTCCCAACTGATGTATGTATTTTCTGACTGACATATGTATTTCTAAGCTGGCCTATGCATTTCCCAACTAATCTATGTATTTCCAGACTAGCTTATGTATTTTCCAACTGACGTATGTATTTCCAAACTGGCCTATATGTTTCCCGACTTACCTATGTATTTCCTAACTAACCTTCTTCTTTGTTGAGGACTAGCCTTCTGTTTTAGTATTAGTCGACTACCTCATTATGGACCTCGTACTCAGACATTCTCAATCGCCCGATTACCAATTTTGTCCTCATTGTGTATAACAGTTATTTCTTAATATCACAAAGGGCATTATAGTTAATTAAGCTGGGAAGAAAGGCGGTGGCTACTCCTATATAAAGGGGTGGAAATGAGAAAGCAGGGGAGGGATTTTTTGGATCCGATCAGGATCCTTAGTAGCATCCTCACAGATTTTATATATCTCGCTTCTTACTAGTGAAAGAGGAGAAGGGATCTGAGCGTGCCAAAAAAAAGGGACACCATCAAATAGCATCTTTACAAATCTTATATATCTCGCTTCTTACTGGCAAACGAGGAGGAGGAATATGAGCATGTCGGAAAAAGGAACACCATCAAATTGGCACCATCTGTGGGAATATGAAAAAAAAGTTGTTAGCTCTTATTAAGGTTCAACATATCATCCTCCTCTGCTCTATTGACAATGACTCAATTCCTGAGAGGTTACTATCATGGGTTTTTTGGGTTGATGCAATTTCTGAATTTATTGTCATTCACCAGATCTAAGATTTTGTTATACTATTAGTATTATCATTCATTAGAACTGATGTCTTGTCATGTTGTAAGTAATATTATTCGCCAGATCTGACATTTCCATCGTATGAGGGTTACTTTCCTACTGAAATAATTTCAGTAGCTTGAAAGTTTATTGTCGGAGTTTCCCGTTTGAGATTTATTGCAAGTCCATTGTTTGATTGCATATATTCTAAATCTTTACCTGGGTTCTGATTTGGATTAGCCTGCCAAGTTATGTTGTAATTGATTCTGAATTAGATTGTGGAGGTTATCAAGGTTTGCACTGTTCCGTGTCAGATTGTGCAGGATGTGCAGTTTTAGATGTTCTGCTCTACTAAGTTAATTTAGTGAGTCTTTTGCAATTACCACTAGGGCTAGTTACTTGTTATTGTACTCTCCCTAGTATGGGTTGTGTTGTCAGAATTTGGTGATACTTCCCAGCTCTTGAAACTAGTTTTGGATTTGGCACTGATTCTAAAACCAAGTAATAGCTCCAAGTTAGATCTGTCCAGACATTATCTGAAGCTGATTCTGAGAAAGTTGTTGGATCGAGGAAAATGCTAGATGGGGGGTGAATATCATTTTAAAAACACTTTTCTTTTCGTCGAAAACACAAAGTGCACAGTGGAAGTAAAAACAAGACAAAAGAAAAAGACACTTTTCTTTTTACTTGGTTCACAACCAAAAGGTTGCTAGTCCAAGGGCCCACAATCCTAGACCGCTTTCAATGAGGCAATCCACTAGAAAGATCTCTTCCTTGTTGGAGATAAGAGACAATGGTTACACAAGAAATATAGAGGAAGAGGAAACAAGCCTACCTCTCCTCTTAGTAATGAAAAACACAAGTAAAAGAGTAAAAACTGTTGGAATGTATACTGAAAGCCTAGCTCTTTTTGTATGAACATTTTATTTTGAAATAAGAATCACATGATCATTGTTTGCACTTTATATATTTATTATATATGTGTGCATATTGTCTAATATTTTACATTGTAGATAACATGGTGCTTGGTGTGGCACAGAAGATCATGTTATCAGTCCCTTGTAAAATATAAGTAGAGGCTCACGACCAAGATGGTTTTGGACAAACCATTGGCATGGTTGTAGTGTAGCTTGGTATTGTTTTGTCTTGAACATAGAGTTACACTAGTACACTTAGGTGTATTGAGTAGGACCGACATAGAAGTGATTCAATTAATTGCTGACTACATAATTGAATCGGACCTCGGATATTATGTTGTACATGCTCTTAATCCCGATATAATAACGGGCACATGTACTTAGTATTTATTTCTTTGATTTATCAGAGGGTGAGATTTAGATGGATTAAATCAATATGCCCGGTAAGTTGGGAAATAATATTATTTACATGGTGTGCCGTTGATTATAGGAGGAAACCGTGTCTTATATATTAGGTTGATGATGTCCCCTTGAGGAGCTCATAAGGTTCATCATGTAAACCCAGCTAGTTGACTTAGTCAACATGATGATAAGGTTGAGTGGTACTACTCGAGAAATTAGATGTTAATTAATTGATGGTCAGTAAATCAATTAATTGACGGACATTCGATATCTTAAACACGGGGAGATGAATGTACAAATAATATATGGAGCCCATATTAATTTATGGGGGTTGGTGAGGTAGTTCAATGATGATCCTCTAGTGGAATGGAACATCATTGATGGATCAAGTGAGTGTGGTTCCGATCCATCGGGTGGCCAAGATCCAACTCCTCCTTATGGTCCCTATCGTAGCCTAATATAATCCTTGTGAAGTCTAGATCCAAGAATGTAAAACAAAACTCTAGAACCAATGGTTGGGATTAAATCCCTAGATCCGATGGTTGGGATGAAATCCTAGAACCAACGGTTGGGATTAAATCCCTAGATCCGATGGTTAGGATGAAACCCTAGAATCGACGGTTAAGATTAAATCCCTAGATCCGATGGTTGGGATGAAATCCTAGATCCGACGATTGGGATGAAATCCTAGATCCGACGGTTGGGATGAAACCCTAGATCCGACGGTTGGGATAAAACCCTAGATCCGACGGTGGAGATTAAAGGAGTCTTAAGCCTAACTCTATAAAAGGAAAGCTTAGAGTGGGGCGGTAAAATAATCAATGGGGGTTAGGGTTTTGAGTTGGGCGGCTAGGGTTTGGGAGTTAGGGCTTGGGCGGCAATCTTCTTCCATCAAATTGTTGCCGGCGCCCATCTTCCTCCATCAAGACTTGGCCGGCGCCCATCCTCTAGGCCACTCTCTTATTCCTTGGCCTGTGGTTCTCCTTCCATTGGTGGCCGGTGTTCACTCCTCCAATCTCTCCAAGGTGGCCGGCGGTTCTCCTTCCATTGGTGGCCGGCGCTTCATCCTCTCGTTCCTTGGCCAGCGGTTGCATCAAACTCCTTTGCTTGGTGGCCGGTTCTAGAAAGGAAAGGTTTTGTTGGTTCTTCTCTTTGTTTGCAGCGGACAAGGAAGGGAAGAATGCGATCTAGAAGGCTTCTACTCGTGGAGGATCTTCACCCACACGTCGTCCACGAGGAGGATAGGACATACGGTAGAAGATCGTAAGGTATAAAGTGGTACAACTTTATTTTCAGATCTGAGCATGTTATTTTAATTGTTGATTATACAATTATGCATATGTATATATTTTGTATAATCTTGGACCCCGAAGACAAACACAAAAATCGGCGATCCGTCCGTCGTCTCTTCCGCGGCTAACCAACTAGAAGAGTTGTGTTGCTTGAACAACTAGTTTGTTCAAGCGACCACTCAAGTTGTTAGCACAACGATGAGTTGGTTGTGCTAAGGAAACTCATCCCATCCGGATTAATTCTTTCATTAGTGAAAATTTTAATCCAGGGACATGGGAGCCAATAAGCCTCCGAAGCAACTCCCTTCAAGTGGTATCAGAGCCACGGTTTCCGGTTTTGTGTGTTTTGGATTCGGTTACTTTCATGCACATATCATATATTGAGTATGTCGGATAATAGTAGGATGTTCGTAGGCTAATTTTTTGGTTGCAGGCATAAGATCCGACTATTATGGCTATTTGGTTGTATGTGATTGTTTTGTGTGTGATTGTATGTATATTATTTGAATCCTCGGGGTTGACGAGGCTAGATTAGTATTTAATTTTTGCAATTAAATATGGCATTGTTTAGCCGCTCATTTTAGTTTACTTTCGATCTAGATTATTTGTACACTTCTTCGTGGAGTATAGGATCGATGGATGTAAATTAAAATAGTTTATCTCGGCTCGGATCTCTTTGGTGACTTGTGCACGGAAAAAGATGGAGCGAACGAGGTGGCGACACGACGGGATGCGTATTGGAGGACAATGCCATAATAGTTGGAAAAATTCTATTTTTTTCCATATTTATTGCTGATTTGTTTTATATGCATATTGTGTATGCTTTAAAATTCCTCAATTTCAATTTACTAAGTGGGAGAGGGATATTTTAATTAATTCCCGCGGCCTCCATTACAATTTGACGTGTGATGCAACAAACTTGCGCGTTGGCTCTGAGTGCCTTCCTCCCCATCGGACGGGTTTGTTTGCGGATCACTAGGTCAAATAATGGTTATAGGAAATTATTTAGGAGCGTGTGTACTTCCCCATCGGTAAGGCACATAATCCGAAATAATTCCCTTAGTATCGTGTAATGGTGCACACTTAGATGCAAATAAAAAGTATCCTCTCCATCGGAGTCACTGTTTTTATTTGTAGGGCCAAAGAGGAACCAACTATTAATTTTATTTGTCAAAAAGTAAGGTTGACAAGATAATAAAATTAATGGGTAAAACCTCCTCTTACAAATGTAGAATTCGTATACGTCCACACTATCGTAGCATGTGATATTCTCGGTGTTTTGAGGTGTTGGTTGATTTTGGAATTTTATTGTTTTTGAGGAATCAATAATATTTGAAATCTAATATTTTGATCATTGTGATTTTTAGGATTTTAAAATGGCTTTCAACCCACTTGTTGTGATTTTAAAAGAAAATAAGCTTATTGGACCAAACTACATTGATTGGAAAAGAAATCTAGATATTGTCTTAACTGCGGAGGAGTACAAATTTGTACTCTTCGAGGTCTGTCCTCCTAAGCCCTCCGATGACTCTAATGAAAAGGAGAAAGAACGTTATAAGAAATGGGTCAACGCAGATGAGATGGCGCGGTGTTATATTTTGGCATCTATATCAAATGTGCTGCAACATCAGCATCAGGCCATAGCCACAGCTTATGACATGATGTTCAATCTCAAGGAACTTTTCGGACATCAGAGTAGGGCGGCTAGACAGGAGGCAATGAGAAACTTGATGACGACCACCATGATCGAGGGAACACCCGTTAGGGATCATGTTCTCAAGATGATGGCTCATCTTAATGAGATGGAAGTCCTCGGAGCTGAGATCGATGGGGAAACCCAGGTCGATATCATTCTCCAGTCTCTACCTAGGAGTTTTGAGCAGTTCTGCCTCAATTACAACATGAACAAGAGGTTGTATTCGTTGGCGGAGCTTCTGACAGAACTCCAGGTGGCAGAGGGGCTTTTTCATCAAAGTGCTCAAGCCATGGTCGCTCAGAAGGTTTCTTCCTCTAAACCGAAAGGTAAGAAGAAGAAGAAGCAAGGTGGGCTGAAGAAGGTGGCAGTGGGACCTCAGGCAGGAGTGAAGAAGCCGAAAGGCAAGTGCTTCACTTGCAAGCAGACTGGACATTAGAAGGCGGACTGTCCTCGCCGAAAGAACAAAGGTATATCTTCTTGTTTAGTTGTTGAAACATATTTAGCGGTGTTATCTACCAATGCCTGGTGTGTAGATACAGGAGCCACTGATCATGTCTGCAATACTTTGCAGGGGTTCCAGGAAACCCGACGACTAGCTGAGGGAGAGATTACCGTCTTCATGGGCAATGCTTCAAAGGTGGCGGCTATTGCAGTAGGAGACGTTTATTTATCTTTTGATAGGAATAAAGTTTTTTTTTTGAGAAATTGTCTTTATGTACCTACTTTTAGAAAGAATTTAATTTCAGTTTCTAAATTGTTTATGGATGGATATTCTGTTTCTTTTAATGACAAAGTGGTTATAAAAAGGAATAGGGAGATTATCTGTTCTGGTATATTGGTTGGCAATTTATATACTCTTGAACCGAAAACTTCCACGATGCATATAGAAATCAATAACTCATCTTCTAAGTCTAATATGAGAAAAGAACCTTCGCAAATGAACCAGACATATCTTTGGCATCTAAGGCTTGGTCATATTAAACTAAGCAGAATTCAAAGGTTGATAGCTGATGGACCTTTGGGTTCATTAGTGGTGGAGGATCTCCCAACCTGCGAATCTTTCTTGGAAGGTAAAATGACCAAGAGGCCTTTCAAGGCCAAGGGGTATAGAGCCAAAGATGTGTTAGAATTGGTTCATTCTGATTTGTGCGGTCCTATGTCTATCCAGGCAAGAGGTGGTTTTGAATATTTCGTCTCTTTTATAGACGATTATTCAAGATATGGATACATTTACTTGATGCGCCGCAAGTCTGAATGCTTTGACAGGTTCAAAGAATTCAAGCCTGATGTGGAGAACCGTCAAGGTAAAAGTATCAAGACATTACGATCTGATCGTGGTGGCGAGTACCTCTTGGGAGAGTTTAGGAGTTACTTATCAGAGGCTGGGATTCAATCCCAATTGTCCCACTTTGACACACCCGTGAGAATGGTGTGGCGGAGCGAAGGAATAGGACTCTTATGGAGATGGTCGGATCGATGATGAGTTATTACGAGTTACGATTTGTTACGGGGTTTGCTCTAGAAACAACAGCACACATTCTGAACTTGGTTCCATCTAAGTCAGTACCCTCTACTCCCACAGAGTTGTGGACTGGGCGAAAGCCTAGTCTAAGACATATTCGGATTTGGGGTAGTCCAGCACATGTGCTAAAGGGAGATGCTGGTAAGTTGGAATCTCGTACAGAAGTACGCTTGTTTGTTGGCTACCCTAAGGGAATGAAGGGTGGTTTATTCTATAGTCCTAGAGATCAGAAGATGATCATGAGTACGAATGCCAGATTTCTAGAGGAGGACTATGTGATGAACCACAAGCCCACGAGCAGGATTGTTCTTGAGGAGTTGACAGGGGAAGTCCCGACTTCAGTACCACCGGTACAAGAGGAGACACCACAAGTTACTGCACCGCGTGTCACAGAGCATACACAGGAGGCACCTCATCATAGTGGGAGGGTTGTTAGACAACCCGAGAGATTCATGTTTTTGGGAGAGTCTTCGGACTTAGTCCCTGGTGAACATGAACCGGATCCCAGGACATATGACGAGGCACTCCAAAATAGAGATGCGGTATCTTGGCAAAGTGTGATGAATTCAGAGATAGAATCTATGGATTCTAATCAGGTCTAGGAGCTAGTAGAACCACCCGATGGTGTAAAAGCCATTGGATGCAAGTGGATCTACAAGAGAAAGAGAGTAGACGGGAAGGTTGAGACCTTCAAAGTTAGGCTTGTTGCGAAAGGGTATACTCAGAAAGAGGGTATCGATTATGAGGAGACCTTTTCGCCGGTAGCTATGCTTAAGTCTATCCGGATTCTCTTATCTATAGCTGCTCATATGGACTATGAGATTTGGCAGATGGATGTCAAGACAGCTTTCCTTAACGGAAGTCTTGAGGAGAACATCTATATGCGGCAACCAAAGGGATTCATGTCTAAAGGCAAAGAGCATCTTGTATGTAAGCTTAATCGGTCCATTTATGGATTGAAGCAAGCTTCTAGATCTTGGAACATCCGCTTTGATGAGGTAATCCAGTCATATGAATTTATTCAAAGTTCGGATGAGTCTTGTGTATACAAGAGATGTGACGAAAACGTAGTGGTGTTTCTTGTACTATACGTAGATGACATTTTGTTAGTTGGCAACAATATTAAAGTGTTATCAGACGTAAGGGTATGGTTGTCCAAACAGTTTGATATGAAGGACTTGGGAGAAGTGGGACACATCCTTGGGATCAAAGTTATAAGGGATCGCAAGAAAAGGATGTTGTGCTTATCTCAAGCTTCATACATTGACACTATCCTTGCTCGTTTTAGCATGCAGAACTCTAAGAAAGGTTTTCTACCTTTTAGGCATGGAGTTCCTTTATCTAAAGAGATGTGTCCCAAAACATCAAAGGAGATAGAGGACATGAAGGCGGTTCCTTATGCTTCGGCAGTAGGAAGCCTCATGTATGCTATGCAATGTACGAGACCAGATATCTGCTTTATCGTGGGCATGGTTAGCAGATATCAGAGTAATCCTGGACAGGGACATTGGACTGCGGTAAAGCATATATTGAAGTACCTGAGAAGGACTAGGGATTATATGTTGGTTTACCGGGCAGATCAATTAGTCCCTGTAGGTTACACGGATTCGGATTTCCAATCAGATAGGGACAAGAGTAAGTCTACCTCGGGGTTTGTGTTTACTTTTGGAGGTGGAGCCATAGTATGGAGGAATGTCAAGCAGAAATGCGTGGCGGACTCTACCATGGAAGCAGAGTATGTGGCAGCCTCTTAGGCAGCCAAGGAAGTTGTATGGCTCAGGAACTTCTTGATGGACTTGGATGTGATTCCTGGTTTGCCCAGAACTATCACAATTTATTGTGATAACAGTGGTGCAGTTGCAAACTCGAAGGAACCACGAGCCCATAAGGCGAGTAAACACATAGAGCACAAGTACCACCTTATACGAGAGATCGTAAAGCGAGGAGAAGTTGTTGTCGCCAAGATTGCATCAGAGGAAACCTGGCGGATCCATTCACTAAGGCCCTTCCAGCGAAAGCGTTTGATAGGCATGTGGAGGACATGAGGATCAGATGTATGGCAGTGTGATGATGACATAGTCTTTTAGTATAAGTGAGAGATTGTTGGAATGTATACTGAAAGTCTAGCTCTTTTTGTATGAACATTTTATTTTGAAATAAGAATCACATGATCATTGTTTGCACTTTATATATTTATTATATATGTGTGCATATTGTCTAATATTTTACATTATAGATAACATGGTGCTTGGTGTGGCACAGAAGATCATGTTATCAGTCCCTTGTAAAATATAAGTAGAGGCTCACGACCAAGATGGTTTTGGACAAACCATTGGCATGGTTATAGTGTAGCTTGGTATTGTTTTGTCTTGAACATAGAGTTACACTAGTACACTTAGGTGTATTGAGTAGGACCGACATAGAGATGATTCAATTAATTGCTGACTACATAATTGAATCGGACCTCGGATATTTTGTTGTACATGTTCTTAATCCCAATATAATAACGGGCACATGTACTTAGTATTTATTTCTTTGATTTACCAGAGGGTGAGATTTAGATGGATTAAATTAATATGCCCGGTAAGTTGGGAAATAATATTATTTACATGGTGTGCCGTTGATTATAGGAGGAAACTGTGTCCTATATATTAGGTTAATGATGTCCCCTTGAGGAGCTCATAAGGTTCATCATGTAAACCCAGCTAGTTGACTTAGTCAACATGATGATAAGGTTGAGTGGTACTACTCGAGAAATTAGATGTTAATTAATTGATGGTCAGTAAATCAATTAATTGACGGACATTCGATATCTTAAACACGGGGAGATGAATGTACAAATAATATATGGAGCCCATATTAATTTATTGGGGTTGGTG
Organism: Wurfbainia villosa; assembly: GCA_025175895.1. Taxonomy (NCBI): domain Eukaryota; kingdom Viridiplantae; phylum Streptophyta; class Magnoliopsida; order Zingiberales; family Zingiberaceae; genus Wurfbainia; species Wurfbainia villosa. Next base: position 58,216,618 of record CM045995.1, on the reverse strand, counting down.
AGGTAGTTCAATGATGATCCTCTAGTGGAATGGAACATCATTGATGGATCAAGTGAGTGTGGTTCCGATCCATCGGGTGGCCAAGATCCAACTCCTCCTTATGGTCCCTATCGTAGCCTAATATAATCCTTGTGAAGTCTAGATCCAAGAATGTAAAACAAAACTCTAGAACCAACGGTTGGGATTAAATCCCTAGATCCGATGGTTGGGATGAAACCCTAGAACCAACGGTTGGGATTAAATCCCTAGATCTGATGGTTAGGATGAAACCCTAGAATCGACGGTTGAGATTAAATCCCTAGATCCGACGGTTGGGATGAAATCCTAGATCCGACGGTTGGGATGAAATCCTAGATCCGACGGTTGGGATGAAACCCTAGATCTGACGGTTGGGATAAAACCCTAGATCCGACGGTGGAGATTAAATCCCTAGATCCGACGGTGGAGATTGAAGGAGTCCTAAGCCTAACTCTATAAAAGGAAAGCTTAGGGTTGGGCGGCAAAATAATCAATGGGGGTTAGGGTTTTGAGTTGGGCGGCTAGGGTTTGGGAGCTAGGGCTTGGGTGGCAATCTTCTTCCATCAAATTGTTGTCGGCACCCATCTTCCTCCATCAAGACTTGGCCGGCGCCCATCCTCTGGGCCACTCTCTTATTCCTTGGCCAGTGGTTCTCCTTCCATTGGTGGCCGGCATTCACTCCTCCAATCTCTCCAAGGTGGCCGGCGGTTCTCCTTCCATTGGTGGCCGGCGCTTCATCCTCTCGTTCCTTGGCCGGCGGTTGCATCAAACTCCTTTGCTTGGTGGCCGGTTCTAGAAAGGAAAGGTTTTGTTGGTTCTTCTCTTTGTTCACAGCGGACAAGGAAGGGAAGAACGCGATCTAGAAGGCTTCTACTCGTGGAGGATCTTCACCCACACGTCGTCCACGAGGAGGATAGGACATACGGTAGAAGATCATAAGGTATAAAGTGGTACAACTTTATTTTCAGATCTGAGCATGTTATTTTAATTGTTGATTATACAATTATGCATATGTATATATTTTGTATAATCTTGGACCCCGAAGACAAACATAAAAATCGGCGATCCGTCCGTCGTCTCTTCCGCGGCTAACCAACTAGAAGAGTTGTGTTGCTTGAACAACTAGTTTGTTCAAGCGACCACTCAAGTTGTTAGCACGACGACGAGTTGGTTGTGCTAAGGAAACTCATCACATCCGGATTAATTCTTTCATTAGTGAAAATTTTAATCCGGGGACATGGGAGCCAATCTGCCTCCGAAGCAACTCCCTTCAAAGACAACAATTAAAGAATGCTACTAACTAAAGATTGCGAAGTTAGGTGTGATGTCGGCTTTACAACGGCGTAGCATTGTCGAAGAAATCTTTGATTCATCGGAGCACTTTGGGAGCAATTTGAGATGATGAAATGAGGTAAAAAGCTTCTCCTTCTATAGCCACTTGAACCCTAGCTCGTCGAGATCCAGATTTGGGTCAAACCTCCACATCACTCCACTTTGAGTGGATCTTATCTTGACTATCTTCAAAGTGATCAGCTTGACCAGTAGTCGACTGGTGGTAGGTTTAGTTGACTGCCATTATCTCGCAGAATACTTCATTGATGGTAAATTCAATGGTTCCTTACCGTCTGACCTTGGCCTAGATCTTCCTCCGAAGTCTTAGTCAAATCGTCGCCTACGGTTGTCCCCATACGGAGGACACGACCTTACCATCACTCCGCACCTGATGCTTACCTTTGGTCCTCCTCACCTATCGCTTAGTTCCAGCCACCACCAAGGTTCCTCGACTCCCCGAGGTTCTCCTGGTGTCACCCGACCACCGAGGTTTCTCGTCCGAGATTCTCCTGGTGTCGTTGACCTTAGCAGAACTTAATACACTATCTGCACACTCAAAACGACATGTGAGATAACAATAAAGACTTAATTTTGAACCTTTGTCATTATCAAAGCCTAGGTTCGATTATCTAGTGCCCCTGCACCGACAAACTCCCCCTTTTTGATCTATGACAAACCGATTCAAAGTTAAGAAAAAATAAGCATGAAATGAACATGAATTAATTTCATTTTCAAATCCTCCCCCTCAAGGTTACCTCCCCCTTAACCCTAGGTGAGTTTTGAAAAAGAAACTTACTTTAAGTTTTGAAAAACTTTTTCTGCCCCTTAATGTGAGTTTTGAAAAAGAAATTTTTAACTTAATGTTCTAACTCAAAAAGGCTCAAGTTTTGAAAAAAAAAACTTTTTCTCCCCCTTAATCTTTGACCTCTTCTCCCCCTTTTTCCATATATTAAAAAAATGAGGGGTGTATTTATAAGATTAATGTGTGAAATGCTTATAAAGAAAAAGGAAACCTTATATGTGTTTGTAAGTCCAAGCATGCCCCTTTTTATTTTGAAAAATAATAGTTTCAACATAATTCATCTAATAAGTATGTTCAACTCTTTTTGACTCAATTGATATAATATGATCAATAAGTCTTGATTAGAGTTGGTTAAAAAAAATTATACTCCATGATTCCTGTTGATGCACTTGATCTACATCTGGAATCATGAGTAAGGTCCTAACATCTCACGCCCATCTACGTGGCTCAGTACACAAACACATTTAACCTATGTGTTGTGAGATGTGTTGGCTCCTTAAATCTATAGGTGCATGCTTTCTAAGGTAAGCCCTACTCTAATTCCATGTAGCACAAAAGAAAGAAAGAAAGGTTATAAGTAGAAAATTAGGTCCTACTCTATTACGCACATTCCTAATCTTCCTCTAAGCAGACTAAACTCTGCTTCGAGTAAGGGTTTTGTAAAAATGTCTGCTAGGTTCTATTTCGACTCAACGTATTCAAGTTTTATGTTTCCATTAGCTACATATTCTCGTATAAAGTGATGTTTTACTTCTATGTGTTTAGTTCTAGAATGACATATTGAGTTCTTAGTTAAGATAATTGAGCTAATATTATCAATTAAAATTTTAGTATTACTAAAGTTTAATTGAAAGTCTTTGAGAGTGTGCTTCATCCACAGAAGTTGAGCTACACACTCACCCATAGCTACATACTCTGCTTCGGTAGTAGACAAGGCAACACAATGTTGCTTTCTACTACACCAGCTGACTAGACTCTATCCTAGAAGTTGGCAACATCCACTTGTACTCTTCCTATCGAATTTACTACCGGCATAATCTGAGTTGGAGTAGTCGATTAGTTCGAACTCACTTGACCTAGGGTACCAAATTCCTACATTTTGTGTTCCTTTTAACTATCTAAAAATCTATTTAACTAACATTAGGTGTGATTCTTTGGCATAAGATTGAAATCTTGCACACATACTTACCACAAAGAGTATATCGGGTCGACTTGCAATTAAGTAAAGAAGGCTACCTATTTTAAATCAACAATTTTTCCCTCTAAGTCTTCTCCTATGTTTACATTGATTGCCATAGGTGTACTAGTTTCTTTAGCATTTTGCATTCCAAGTTTACTAATTAATTCCTTAGCATATTTATGTTGATGCATATAAATTCCTTCTCTAGATTGTTTTATTTGTAAACCTAAGAAGAAGGTAAGTTCACCTACTAAGCTCATTTCAAATTCACTTTCCATTAGTGAAATGAACTCATTTAAAAGCATTGTATTGGTTGTTCCAAAGATTATATCGTCTATGTAAATTTGTGTTATGAAAATTTCTTTTCCTATGGTTTTTAAATAGAGTTGGGTCAACTAAACCTTAATTGAATCCTTTATACTTAAGATAAATTAATAGCCTTTCATACCAAGCTCTAGGAGCTTGCTTTAATCCATAAAAGATTTTTTTAAAGTTTGAGTACATTGTTAGGTTTGTCTAAGATTTCAAATCCTGGTGATTGGCTAACATAAACTTCTTCCTTGATAAATCCATTTAGAAACGCTGACTTGACATCCATTTGAAATAATTTAAAACCTCAATGTGCAGTGTATGCTAAAAGAATTCTAATTGATTCGAGTCTAGCTATGGGTGCATATGTTTCATCATAATCCAATCCCTCTACTTGACTAAATCCCTTAGCTACTAATCTAGCTTTATTCCTTATAACTTCTCCTTTGTCATCAAGTTTATTTCGAAATACCCACCTTGTTCCAATGATTATTTTTCCTTTAGGTGGGGATACTAATTCCCAAACTTGACTCCTAGTGAATTGAACTAACTCTTCTTACATAGCAATCATCCAATCCGAGCCAAGAAGAGCTTGCTCTATGGTTTTGGGTTCGATTTTAGATATGAGTGAAATTTGACTTAGGTTCCTATAGGATGCTCTTGTTCGAATCCCTAAATTCGGATCACCTATCACTTGGTCAATTTGATGGTTTGCTTGTAATCTAGATTGATTTGGGTTAGGGTCTACACTAGATTCATTTTGTGGGTTAGGTTCAGGTCTAACATCATTTTCTACTTGCTCATTATTCAATTTTGTTGGATCAAAAGCATCGCTAGAGGGGGGGGGTGAATAACGAGCATAAAATCTTTTCGTCTTTTCATTTGTTCAATTAAAACACAGAGATGCACAGTGGAAAAATAAATAACACAAGTTTGTTTTTACTTGGTTCACAACTAAACGGTTGCTAATCCAAGGCCCCGCGATCCTTGACCACGTACGAAGGGGAAATCCACTATAGAGTCTCCTCCTCGTTGGAGGTAGGAGACAATAATCAAAAACCAAAAGCACGAGGATGAGGCAACAGACCTACCTCACCTCGTTACGATTAAAACCATGAATATAATAATTAAATAGAAACAAACTTGCTGTTGTCGATGAAGAAGTTGTAAGCTTGGCGTTGCGTTGGCGTTATGACGACATTAGAGCTTTAGCATTGTAGGAGCACTTGAGAATAAGATTGATGATCTTTGGGTTGGAGTCCTCCCCTCCTTTTATAAACATGTGTCTTGGAATAAGTCTAGATGCAGATCCTCAACTTTTGGAACTTATCACGAGGTGGCACCTTATTTTATCGCAAAGTGGCGGCGCCAAACATTACCATTTTTTACCTAGCGTAAAAGATTGATTCTTTGCCATCAGTCGACTGATGCTCTTCATCAGTCGATTGATGTGCAATAGTCGACTGCCAATAGCCAACAATCGACTGCTAGCCTGACCACTTCCTTGCAGTAAGAGGTTAGCACAGAAAATGGTAAATGCGATGGTTTTTTACCATCCGATCTCGACCTAGACCTTTCATTGGAAGTCTTAGTCGGATCACCGCCTACGGTCGTCCCCGTATAGAGGACATGACCTTACCATCTCTCTTCACACTCGTGCTTACCTATAGTCCTTTATGACCTGTCTCTTTGCTTCCGGTCTTCACTTGGGTTCTTCGACTCCCACGAAGTTCTTCCGGTGTTGCCCGACCACCACGGTTTCCCGACTCTAGATTCTCCGAGTGTCACTAACTTTCGGCTTAGCTTAACCATTTCCTGCACACTTAATTCAGCTCATGACATAACAATATGACCTTAACTTTGGATATTTGTCATAATCAAAACCTAGGTTCGATTATCTAGTGCCCCTGCACCAACAAATTTTACTTCGGATTTTGTAGACTTGTTTTCTTCATCAAACACTACATTAATTGTTTCTTCTATTTTTAGGATTTCATTGTTATATACCGTATAGGCTTTACTAGTGGTTGAATATCCTAGAAATGTTTCGGTAATTGTTTTAGAAGTAAATTTTCCTAAGTAATCTTTAGTGTTTAGTATGTGTACCCTACATCCAAATACCCAAAGTACTTAATGTTAGGCAATTTTTCATAATAAATTTCATATGACATTTTTTGGTGTCGTTTAACTAATAAAATACTATTTTTGACATAGCAGGCAGTATTGACCGCTTCTATTCAAAACCTATTAGGTAGATTATATTCATTTAGCATTGTTCTAATGGCTTCTTGTAGGGTTTCATTTTTGCATTCAACTAGCCTATTTTGTTGAGGGGTCCTAGGGCAAGAGAACTCATGGTGGTATCTATTTTGACTACAAAAATCGGTGAACTTATGACTTTCAAATTCACCACCATGATCACTTCTAATTCTCTTAATCTTTAGGTTCTTTTCATTTTCTATTAGTTTACATAAGTTAGTGAGTTGGTCTAAGGTTTCACTCTTATGTTTTAAAAACTTAACCCATGTGAACCTAGAGTAGTCATCTATTATTACTAGGCAATACTGACTTCCATTTAGTGATTTGGCTCCATGAGAGTCAAAAAGATCTTAGTGTAGGAGCTCAAGCACACTTTTAGTTCTTTTTTTATTAGTTAGTTTATGTGAAGTCCTAGTTTGTTTTCCTTGTTGACAATCATTACATATTTTATTTTCTAGGTTACTTAGGTTGGGTAGACCTCTAACTAAACCATTTTGACTCATTTTATGTATGAGTCTTGGATGGGAGTGGCCGAGTCATCGATGCCACAACCATAATTCCTCTTGTTGTGTCATTTGACACTTGGTGGAGGAGTTAGGTAGATCGATTGTATAAATGTTATTATTCCTGGTTCCCTTAAGTATAATTTTTGAATAATCACTATTTTTAATCAAGCATTCATTTGGTAAGAAAATAACCTTATAATTATTATCACATAATTGACTAACACTTAGAAGATTAAATTCGAAGTTTTCAACTAATAGTACTTGACATATTATAAAGTTCGAGTTTAGCTCAATATCACCTAACCCGATGATTTTAAGCTTCCCATTATTTCCGAAGGCTACCAATCCTTGATTTTGTTAGTAATATATTAGAGATGTCCTAAGGCAATCGCCTTATGTTTGAACCATTTATATGATAAATGAAGATTCACTAATTGAGTATACATATTTTCATGTATTTCATTAGATCTTAAACTCATTTACTGAATGTCCACGATGCGATTCATAGCATGAGAGAATTTGTGATTGGATCACAACTAGTGAGTATCACTACATGTGTCATTGTGATGTATCAAAATTATCCCTAGTCAATGAAATGATGGATTTGGACACCATCAATTCTGTCGAGACTAGCACGAGGTATACTCCTTGGTATATCCAAGTAGCTAATTCTCATTGGCTGGAGACATTGTGATGTCTGGAGTTAATTGTGGATGCTAGTTATGGTAACTAGTTCATTGGAGTGACCAACTGTAAGACTTTATATGGTTCTCTGCATATATAGATATGTCAATGAAGTTCTTACTGCAGCTTAAGTGTGATGTTCCTTTGACTTGCAGTATTCAAGCCATCTTGGTCATGAAGACTTATGCTTTGACATCTTAAGCAAGCATCTTTGAGGAGATGTGGACCTGGGATGATTGGGTATAAGTCGAAATGATCGAAGGTGTTTGAATAGCCTATAAAGGATTCACCACTCCTTGCGAGGAGATATATACTCATGGCCTCTCGTCGGATTGTTACTAAAGTCTTTGGCCAAAGTATTACATGTTTAGAGTAAGGTACTCTTGGATACATATGCAGTAACTAGAATCCGCAGGGCGAGGAAATGATACTTGGGCTAGGTGTGACGTAGTCAACCTAGTGGGGACTGACACTATAGACCATGTTCTGAACCAAGTGGGTATAAGATGTATGAAGGGAACAAGGCACGATTCATTGTAGTTGCTGAAGGGTTTCAGAAATAGTTCTGGATCAACCGTTGATCTTTTCAGTTAATTGGGGATCATGATGTACTACTAGGTGTCACTCATGATCGTTCTATAATTAATGGTTAATTATAGACGACCAACATAAACTGAGAACCTATTTGGTCACACTCACAATGAGCGTAATCCGAAGGATTTAAAACGAGATTGAGAATGAGATTCTCACATCGAGAGAAACTAAGTTTGGTTGGACTAAATAAGGAGCGAACATGAAATCGTTTCAGTCGCATTGGAAGTGTGGATGGGTCGTGTCTTTTGAAGACATGATGAATGAACCAAATTAGTTTGGTTCTAATCCAATGGTGGAAAAATAAACCAAAGGGGTTTGGTTTGTTTTAAACAAATGAACCAAAGTTGGTTTGGTTCGTTTTAACTTAAAATAGACCAACGCGGTTTGGTTTATTTTAACTTAAGTTATTGGAGCGGGTTAACGGATTTTGGTTATGAACCAATAACCACTAGGAGATGGTTTCTTAATGGTTAAGAAACATGTGCTCTATAAAAGCGCGATTAGAGGTTGGAGAGCCCTAAGGGTTTTGGTAGTTTTGGAAAATCTTTTCCTCTCCTCCTCTTCTCCTCTTCTCCTCTTCTTGTCGGCGCCCACTTCTTACCGTCGCCCACCACCGCCCAAGCTCCACTAGTTGGCATCCAACAGCTACTGTCCTCCCCACCTGCTAGCATCTAGATGTTGCTGGAGGAGCTCCGGTGATCTTCCTTGGCTCCGGAGACAAGGTGAGCACCTAGCTTTTCTTATTTGGCCAGCGCAAGTTCTCCACCAAAGTTGTCCAGTTTTCTGGACAGCTTGTTTCCTTCTTGTCGGAGCATCATTTGGATGATGTTTGGAGCTCCGACAGTGGCTACCTTGCCGGGGTTCAATCTCCGGTAATCCTCAAAGGTGGAGGACGAAGGATTCATCAAACGGTTGACGAATACCTCTCCGGAGAAGCAAGTTTTGGGGACTCGGTTTTGAATCCGAATTTTGATTCGGATTGTGATCTTCTCTCGATCACATCATCTTCGACACGAGGCTAGTGACTCGTACGAAGACGAGGCTCGTGGCTTTGTGAATGCATCCTAACGATACTCAGTGTGGATACGGATAGAGGCGATTCTAGCGAGAGTCGCTCTGGTTGATGTCTTTCCCGCTACACGTGATACGTCAGGTATACGTAGAGTAATTTCCTTTTATTGCAAAATTTGAAACTATGGTTATGTCTACACATGTTGTACTATGCATGCATGTGGTGTATGTGATGTAATAAATTAGATTTATTACTTTTTATTTCTTCCGCTGCGCACATGTTTACGAAATATGTTTGAACACACACTCGCCGCGGTGCCGAAAACCCAACAGATTTTTGAATCTGAGCTTCGTAAACTTTAGTCGATCTCCGATATCATGTCAGGAGCACCCACTGTCCAACATCCATTTATCCTACACATATAGTAGTTGGATCAGACATTGAAATTTTAAATTTGTTTGAAAATTTTAAACCTATGAATCATCTCACCCTTTCTACATGATCAAACATGTTCACCTTATATGTTTTGTGAGATGACTTCAATTTTACTAAGTTAAATTTAGTGATTTGAGGACTAATCAACCATGGGTTAGATTCGGATTTAACCTTTAGTTAGTTAAGTGAACCTTTCAAAAGATGGCTTCCAAGTCGTGGCGAGGCACAGAGACCTTCTTTGATCAGAACAATGACCACTTCCTTAGACAATGCAATCTTAAGAAATTGCTCACTTAATTCACTTAGGGTTACGTCCTGGTCTAACTAGTTTAGAATGTGGTGAGGTAGCTTTAGCTAGTTCCACTTAGCCGAGTGTACCAAGCTAGACACGCCTTATCTAGCTCAGATATATAAAACCTTGTTTCCCTAACATACTATCATCTCACCGCGTCCTGATACTATATTGTCAAGGTTGATTAATCATTGGTCCTATCTAACCGTTCTAAATTTTTTTTTTTTTTAAAAAAAAAGAAAACTAAGCATGCAAAGTTACACTAATCAAGAGATTGAGCACACAAGTTTAGTATTGGCTCCCCCTAGATCATTGAATTGATGCGGTCTATTCACATAGTAGATTTGATCTTTGGAGACCCAATACTTAGTAGCACCTATTTGTGAAATCAAAAAGGTCTTAGGGATCCAAGCCTAGACTTTTCGATTATTACGATTAACAATTGACATGTAGGACTTGTTTGTTGTTGTTGTTCTAAATCCGAGTCTGGCCTTGTTGTACACAGCTCTTTGCGATCCAAGAAGTAGGTCAAGACCCTTTGAACCCAAAGTGAACCTTTCCAACGTCTTCCTAAGCTCTTGAACTTGTCCTTTCAAGAGAGAATTCTCTTCCTCAAGTTTTTCAACTTGAGTTGAGTTTCCCTCTCAAACTTGACTAGTTGAAAAGGTTAGGCTAGCCTCATGCTTAAGGAGTTTAACCTCCTTAAGAAAGGACTCGACCTTAGACTCATACTTAGCTAACTTCTTATTTAAGTACTTAATTTCATTATATAAAGTATTGATTAAGGATCGACTTACCTTGATCGAATCTTATGAACAGGATGCGGATCTGTGGCTTGTCTTGAATTGAAGCTCGGTGTCGGATCCGGAGTCAAACTCGGTCTCGGACTCGTAGTTGGTCTTGAGTTCAAATTCAGACTCGAACTCGAACTTGGTTGGTTTTGCCATGAATGCCAAGTTGTTGAGTTCTTCTTCTTCCTCCGGGGACTCTTCCCAAGTTGCATTGAGAGCTTTCATGGTTTGTGGTTGCTTGTTCTTTAGCTTCGGACATTCGAATTTGATGTGACCTCTCTTGTTGCATTCGTAGCACTTGTAATTTGGATTCTGATCAGGTCTCTTCTCCCTAGTTTACTTGATGGGTCGCCTTCAACTCTTGATAATCTTCCAAACTAGGTTGACAAGCTCGGTCTCTATTTCATCGTCTACCTCCGATTCGTACTCTAGATGGGATGAGGCTTGCTCTTTGCCCTTCTTCTTTGTCCTACAAGCAAAGCAACACTTTTCTCGACCGGGGCCGAGTTATACTATTCATGGAATTCAAATTCCAAAAACAATTCATATAATCTAATTTTCGAAAGATCTCTAGATACTTTATAGGCATCGACCATGGATGCCCACAAGGTGATCCTAGGGAAAGCATTTAACGCGTACCTTATAACATCTCAGTTTTCCACTTTTTGTCCAATGAAATGGAGGTCGTTCATGATATCTTGGATCCATGCGTGGAGTTGTGTTGCCATCTCATTGTCCTGCATTTTTAGATTAAACAATTTATTCAAAAGTATGTCTTGTTTACATACCTTCGTCGGTCATCCCTTCATGCACCTCGATGAGTTTGTTCTAGAGGTCCTTGGTGCTAATGAAGGGGTCGACACGATTGAGTTCTTCATTGGAGAGACCACACTATAGGATTTGAGTGGCTTTTGCATCGACCTCTACTTGTCACTTCATCACATTTGTCCACTTGTTGCAATCCACGAACTCTTTGTCTTCATTTGTTGGTAAGGTAAAACCCGTCTGGATGACAATTCACATCTCGACTTAGGTCTTAAGATAGAATTCCATCTGACCCTTTCAATAATGGATGTCATCTCCGTTAAAGAACGGAGGTCGGGCAGTATTAAACCTCTCAAGATGGGCCATCAAAAAGAATCTTGCACAAAACACGAACAATGAAAAATTCCCAAGGCTTTGTCTTGGATTAGTAGTGCGGGAAAAAAACTTAAATTAAATTAAGAAATGAAAATACGAAAAGAATAAAAAAACTTGTTAGACCGGTGGTTGCACCAAATCTGAGCGCCCCCACTCTGATACCAATTGTTGGATCGAGGAAAATGCTAGAGGGGGGTGAATAGCGTTCTAAAAACTCTTTTCTTTTCGTCGAAAACACAAAGTGCACAGCGGAAGTAAAAACAAGACAAAAGAAAAAGACACTTCTTTTTCCTTAGTTCACAACCAAAAGGTTGCTAGTCCAAGGCCCCACGATCCTAGACGCTTTCGATGGGGCAATCCACTAGAAAGATCTCTTCCTCGTTGGAGGTAAGAGACAACGGTTACACAAGAAATATAGAGGAAGAGGAAACAAGCCTACCTCTCCTCTTAGTAATGAAAAACACTAGTAAAAGAGTAAAGATAACAATTAAAGAATGCTACCGACTAAAGATTCCGAAGTTGGGTGTGATGTCGGCATTATGACGACATAGCGTTGTTGAAGAAAGCTTGGATTTGTCGGAGCACTTTGGGAGCAATTTGAGATGATGAAATGAGGTAAAAAGCTTCTCCTTTTATAGCCACTTGAACCCTAGCTCATTGAGATCCAGATCTGGGTCAAACTTGTTAATATATGAGAGGTGTCCTAAGGCAATCGCCTTATGGTTGTACCATTTATTTGATAAATGAAGATTCATTATTTCAGTATACATGTTTTCATGTATTTGATTGGGTCTTAAACTCATTTACTGAATGTCCGCAATACAATTCACACCATGAGAGAATTTGTCATTGGATCCCAACTAGTGAGTATCTCTACATGTATAATTGTGATGTATTGGAATTATCCCTAGTCGATGAATTGATGCATTCGGACGCCATCGATTCTATTGAGATTAGCACGAGGTGTACTCTTTGGTTTATCCAAGCAGTTGTTCCTCACTGGCTGGAGACATTGGGATGTCCGGAGTTAATCGTGGATGCTAATTATGGTAACAAGTTCATTAGAGTGACTAGCTGTAAGACTTCATATAGTTCTCTGCATATATGGATTTCAATAAAGTTCTTACTGCAGTTTAAGTGCGATGTTCCTTCAACTTACGGTATTCAAGTCATCTTGGTCATGAAGACGTATGCTTTGACATCTTGAGCAAGCTTCTCCGAGGAGATGTGGACCCGGGATGATTGGGTATAAGTCGAAGTGGTCGAAGGTGTTTGAATAGCCTACAAAGGATTCACCACTCCTTGCGAGGAGATGTATACCCTTGGCCTCTCGTCGAATTGTTACTAAAGTCTTTGGACAAAACATTACATGTTTAGAGTAAGGTACTCTTGGATACATGTTCAATAACTAGAATCCACAGGGAGGAGCCTACTAGTTATGAAGAAGTTCTGAAAAGTTCAGAAAGGGACAAATGGCTTGATGCCATGAAGTCGTAAATGGATTCCATGTATGAAAATCAAGTTTGGAACTTAGTTGACCCACCTGAAGGAATTAAGCCTATAGGGTGCAAGTGGGTTTTCAAGAAGAAAACCGACATGGTTGGTAATGTAATTACCTATAAAGCTAGATTAGTGGCGAAAGGCTATCGTCAAAAGCAAGGTGTTGATTATGACGAGACCTATTCACTAGTAGCTATGCTTAAATCCATTCGGATGCTCCTGGCCATAGAGGCTCATTATGATTATGAGATATGACAGATGAATATAAAAATGACTTTCCTTAATGGAAATCTATTCGAGGATGTGTATATGATACAGCCTGAGGGTTTCACATCAGTTGATAAAACTAAGGTATGCAAGCTTCGACGATCCATATATGCATTGAAGCAAGCATCCAGGAGCTGGAATATCCGTTTTGATGAGGTAATCAAAAGGTTTTATTTCTCACAAAATTCGGACGAACCTTGTGTGTATAAGAAGGTTAGTGGGAGTGCAGGTATGCCAATGACATATTACTTATAGGAAACGATATATATATCTTACAGTCGATCAAAATATGGTTATTCAAAACATTCTCCATGAAAGACCAAGGAGAAGCGACCTACATCCTCGAGATTAAGATCTATAGAGATACATCGAAATGGTTGCTTGGTCTTTCGCAGTATACATATATAGACCGAGTGCTGAAGAGGTTTAGCATGTTAGAATCCAAGAAAGGTTTTTGACCCATCAGGCATGGGGTGCACCTTTCGAAGTCTATGTGTCCATGCACAGAAGACGAGAGGATTTGCATGAGTAAGATCCCCTATGCACTCGCAATAGGATCTATCATGTATGCTATGTTATGTACAAGACCCGATGTATCATATGCTCTGAGTGTCAAGAGCATATATCAGTTTGATCCAGGAATGGATAATTAGGCGGTTGTTAAGATAATCCTTAAGTACTTGAGAAGAACTAAGGATGTATTCCTAATATATGGAGAAGGCGATATGGTAATACGCAGGTATACGAATGACAGCTTTCAGATAGACAAGGATGATTCCAGGTCTCAGTCTGGTTACGTATTTACTTTAAATGGAGGCGCAATAAGTTGGAAAAGTTCCAAGCAAGGCACTGTAGCGGATTCTACCACTGAGGCAGAATACATTGTAGCTTTGGAAGCAACAAAGGAAGCAGTTTGGATCAAGAAGTTCATCTTTGAACTTGATGTGGTCTCATCAATGATCCAAACATGCACTTCGCTGCTATCATTGTTGGGTTTCCGGCACCGCGGCGAGTGTGTGTTCGAATATATTTCGTAAACATGTGCACAGCGGAAGGAATAAAATAATAAATCTAATTTATTACAATACACACACCACACGCATGCATAGTACAACATGTGTAGACATAACCGCAATTTCAAATTTTGCAATAAAATGAAATTTATACTACGTATACCTGACGTATCACATATAGCAGGAAAGGCATCAACCGGAATGATTCTCGCTAGAATCGTCTCTATCCGTATCCACGCCGAGTATCTTCGGGATGACTTCACAAAGTCACGAGCCTCATCTTCGTACGGGTTACTAGCCTCGTGTTGAAGATGATGTGATCGAGAGAAGATCACGATCCGAATCAAAATTCGGATCCAAAACGAGTCCTCAAAAACTTGCTTCTCCGGAGAGGTATTCGTCAACCGTTTGACGAATCCTTCGTCCTCCACCTATGAGGATTACCGGAGATCGAATCCTCGGCAAGGCTACCGCTGTCGGAGCTTCAAACGTCGTCCAAATGATGCTCCGACAAGAAGGAAACAAGCTGTCCAGAAAACTGGACAGCTTTGGTGGAGGAATAGGGGTCGGCCAAAAAGGAAGGTTGAAGCTCACCTTGTTGCTGAACCCAAAGGAGATCACCGGAGCTCCTCCAGCAGCAGCTCGACGCCGGCAAGGGGAGAGGACGGCAGCTGCTGGACACCGGCAAGGAGATTGGGTGGTGGTGGGCGGCGGCAAGGGAGGTTGGCACCGACTACACCAAGGAGAAGTGGGCGGCAACAATTAGGGTTGCAAGGATTTGGATTAGGGCTTAACAAAACCCTTAAGCCCTATTTTATAGAGAACAAATTCTCTTAATGGTTATCGGATCATAACCAAAAGCCCGCTAACCCGCTCCATTAATTTAAGTTAAAATAAACCAAACCATGATGGTTTATTTTAAGTTAAAACGAACCGAACCAACTTTGGTTCATTCGTTTAAAACAAACCAAACCCTTTGGTTTATTCTCCTCCATTGTATTAGAACCAAACCAATTTAGTTCATCCATCATGTCTTCATAAGACACGGCCCATCCACACTTCCATTGCGACTGAAACGATTTCATGCTCGCTCCATGTTTGGTCCAACCAAACTTAGTTTCTCTCAGTCTGAGAATCTCATTCTCAAGCTCGTTTTAAATCCTTCGGATTACGCTCGTTGTGCGTGTGACCAAATAGGTTCTCGGTTAATGTTGGCCGTCTATAATTAACCATTAATTATAGAACAATCATGAGTGGCACCTAGTAGTACATCATGATCCCCAATTAACCGAAAAGATCAACGGTTGATCCAGAACTATTTCTGAAACCCTTCAGCAGCTCGAATGAATCGTGCCTCATTCCCTTCACTCATCTTATACCCACTTGGTACAGGACATGGGCTATAGTGTCAATCCCCACTAGGTTGACTGCGTCACACCTAGCCCAAGTATCATTTCCTCATCCTACGGATTCTAGTTACTGCACATGTATCGAAGAGAACCTTACTCTAAACATGTAATGCTTTGGCCAAAGACTTTAGTAACAATCCGACGAGAGGCCATGGGTATACATCTTCTCGCAAGGAGTGGTGAATCCTTTATAGGCTATTCAAACACCTTCGATCACTTCGACTTATACCCAATCATCCCGGGTCCACATCTCCTTAGAGATGCTTGCTTAAGATGTCAAAGCATAAGCCTTTATGATCAAGATGACTTGAATACCGCAAGTTAAAGGAACATCGCACTTAAGCTGCAGTAAGAACTTCATCGACATATCTATATATGCAGAGAACCATATGAAGTCTTACGGCTGGTCACTCCAATGAACTAGTTACCATAACTAGCATCCACGATTAACTCCAGACATCACAATGTCTCCAACCAGTGAGAATCAGCTGCTTGGATACACCAAGGAGTATACCTCGTGTTAGTCTCGCCAGAATCAATAGTGTCCTAATCCATCAATTCATCGACTAGGGATAATTCTGATACATCACAATTACACATGTAGAGATGCTCACTAGTTGTGATCCAATAACAAATTCTCTCATGCTGTGAATCGTATCGTGGACATTCAGTAAATGAGTTTAAGATCTAATCAAATATATGAAAATATGTATACTCAAATAGTGAATCTTCATTTATCATATAAATGGTTCGAACATAAGGCGATTGCCTTAGGACATCTTTCATATATCACTAACAAACTCCCACTTGGCCTAATGCCAATCGCTACGGTATCCAATACCATAAGCTCTAACATGACCCTCAAACTTACTTTGAGGTAATGCCTTAGTCAAAGGATCCGCTAAGTTTCTTTCAGTGCGGATTTTCTCAATTTGTATTTCCTTCCTACTGATGATCTCTCTAATAAGATGATAGCGGCGAAGCACATGTTTGGATCGTTGATGAGACCTTGGCTCTTTCACCTGTGCAATAGCTCCATTGTTGTCGTAGTAGACCAGTATTGCTTCAACAATGGTTGGAATCACACTAAGTTTATAAATGAACTTCTTGATCCAAACCACTTCCTTTGCTGCTTCCGAAGTTGCAATGTATTCTGCCTCAGTGGTAGAATCTGCTACAGTGTCTTGTTTGGAACTTTTCCAACTCACTGCGCCCCCATTCAAGGTGAACACATATCCAGACTGAGACCTGGAATCATCCTTGTCTGTCTGGAAGCTGGCATCCGTATACCCGCGTATCACCATGTCCCCTTCTCCATATATTAGGAACACATCCTTAGTTCTTCTTAAGTACTTAAAGATTGTCTTAACAGCCAATGATCCATTCCTAGATCAGACTAGTATCTACTCGTGACACTCAGAGCATACGATACATCGGGCCACGTACATAACATAGCATACATGATAGATCCTTTTGCGGATGCATAGGGAATCTTACTCATGCAAATCCTCTCGTCTTCTGTGAGCGGACACATAGACTTCGAAAGGTGTATCCCATGCCTGATGGGTAGGAAACCTTTCTTGGATTCCGACATGCTAAACCTCTTTAGCACTCAGTCTATATATGTAGACTGTGAAAGACCAAGCAACCGTTTCGATCTATCTCTATAGATCTTAATCCCGAGGATTTAGGTTGCTTCTCGCAGGTCTTTCATGGAGAATGTCTTGGATAACCAAATCTTAACTGACTGTAAGACTGAAACATCATCTCCTATAAGTAATATGTCATCGACATACAATACTAGGAACACAACTGCACTCCCACTAACCTTCTTATACACACAAGGTTCGTCTGGATTTTATGAGAAATCAAACTTTTTGATTGTCTCATCAAAACGGATATTCCAGCTCCTGGATGCTTGCTTCAATCCATATATGGACCGTCGCAATTTGCATACCTTGGTTTTATCAACCGATGTGAAACCCTCAAGTTGTATCATATACACGTCCTCGAGCAGGTTTCCATTAAGAAAAGTTATTTTTACATCCATCTGCCATATCTCATAATCATAATGAGCCGCTATGGCCAGGAGCATCCGAATGGATTTAAGCATAGCTACAGGCGAATAGGTTTCGTCATAATCAACACCTTATTTTTGACGATATTCTTTCGCCACTAATCTAGCCTTATAGGTAATCACATTACCATCCATGTCGGTTTTCTTCTTGAAAACCCACTTGCACCCTATAGGCTTGATGCCTTCAGGTGGGTCAACCAAGTTCCAAACTTGGTTTTCATACATGGAATCCATTTTCGACTTTATGGCATCAAGCCACTTATCCCTTTCTGAACTTGTCAGCACTTCTTCATAACTAGTAGGTTCCTCATCATCAATGAGTAACACGTCGTTCGATTCACTTACGAGAAATCCATATCTCTCAGGAATGTTGCGTGTTCTACCAGATCTACGAAGATGTGGTGTTTCAATAGGTCCAGCCAATTGCTCATCACTATGAGTTATCGGCTGTTGTGCTTTACCAGGTATCTCATCAATGTCTATTTGAGTCTCTCGAGCCTCCTCAAGCTCGACGACACTCCCACTGTTTTCTTGCAAGAGAAACTCTTTCTCTAGAAACACAACATGTCTTGAAACAAACACCTTTTGTTCCACAGGATGATAGAATTGGTAACCGCTTATTTCCTTAGGGTATCCAATAAATAGACATTTATCAGACTTAGCATCCAATTTGTCTGATACAGTCCACTTCACATAATTAGGACAACCCCATATCTTCAAGTAAGATACATGAAGTTTCTTACTATTCCATATCTCATATGGAGTAGTGGAGACTACCTTGGTTGGCATTCTGTTTAACAAGTAAACAGTTGTCTGAAGTGCATAGCCCCAAAAGGACTTGGGAAGATTTGCATGATTCATCATTGACCTAACCATGTCCAACAAGGTCCGGTTATACCTCTTAGATACACCATTATGTTGTGGTGTATATGGCGGAGTCCATTGAGACAATATACCATTGTCTCTTAGATAATCAAGAAACTCTTGACTTAAGTATTCACCACCTCGATCCGATCGAAGTATTTTAATACTCTTGTCATGTTGTTTCTCTACTTCATTTCTGAATTCTTTGAACCTTTCAAAGGCTTCAGACTTGTGTTTCATCAAGAACACATACCCAAACTGTGAGTAATCATCGGTGAAGGTAATGAAGTAGCTATAACCTCCTAAAGCTTGAGTTGACATAGGTCCACATACATCAGTATGTATTAGAGCTAGCAACTCTCCCACTCGTTCACCTTTTCCAGTAAAAGGTAACTTAGTCATCTTGCCTTTTAAGCATGATTCACATGTATCGTATGAATCCAATTCAAACGATTCCAGAATTTCACATTGGTGTAATTCGTACATGCATTTCTTACTTACATGGCCAAGACGACAATGCCACATGTAGGAGTCTAATTGATTATCGTTTCGAGCATGCTTGTTGCTCGCTTCGATATTGAAAATGTCACTGGATACGTCCAACGTATAAATGTCATTGCTCAAAGTTCCAGTTCCATAAAGTACGTCATTCAAGGTTATATAACAACAATTGTTACTAAACGTCAAATGGAAACCATTTCTATTTAAACAGGAAATAGAAACAATGTTCTTTATTAGAGAAGGAACACAATAGCAATTGTCCAGTTCCAAGACTAGTCCGCTAGGGAGCTTTAGCAAATAAGTTTCGATGACGACCGCAGCAACCTTTTCTCTATTGCCAACTCACAAATTTGACTCCCCTCTGACGAGTCTTCTTCTATTCCTTAGCCCCTGTATGTCATTACATATATGTGAGCCACACCCAGTATCCAATACCCATGTGTCTAAGGAAATAGAATGACAATCAATAACGAAGATACTTGAAGAGGATGGGTCATCGGATGCCTTCTTCTTCTTCATAGACTCAAGATAAATCTTGCAGTTTCTTCGCCAGTGGCCTTCCTTGCCACAATGATGGCAAGTGTCCTTTTGTGTTGGTTCTGCCTTCTTTGCCTTCTTGTTCTTCCCTTTCTTCTGTTCCTTTGCCTTCCTCTTAGAATCTTTCTTTGAGGAATCAACTAACAAAACCGCCTTCTCCTCATGCTTCACAGAAGGCTCCACAATCTTCAGCATATTGAGGAGCTCAGGAATAGTGGATTCTAATTTGTTCATCCGATAGTTCATCACAAATTGTGAGAAAATCTTGGACAAACAATGCATAATTAAGTCAATACTTAATTCATGATCCATCACAAACCCGAGGGTGGCTAGTCGCTCGATGTACCCATTCATCTTTAGCACAAACTGCACTACAGACGAACCTTCTTGCATCTTTGTGGTGAAGAGAAGCCTGGAGAATTCGAACCTTTCGGATCTCGCTTTCTCATCAAACAACTCATGAAGATGGAAGACCATGGTATTAGCATCCATATGCTCATGCTGCTTTTGCAGCTCAGGTACCATCGCAGCTAGCATGATGCCTTCGCCCGGCTCGAATTTGCCACATGCTTGATAGACCAACATTTAGTGCAGGTTGCATCGTCCTTAGCCCAGTTGGGAAGAGGCTCTTGAGACATATGCTAAGCTTTTCGCGAGAAAAATTCTCATATTTTTTCTAAGCCACCCTGTGAAGTTAGGCTCAGTCAATTTGTTTGAATCCAAAATAGTGCACAAATTCAAAGACGTCATGATCAATCGATTAACCTAGAAATACAAAACGAGCATATATGAGAAAATGATTTTAAAATGCATCAACATACATTTATAAATCTCATTCATTTTTCGAATTTCAAAAACCCCAAAATCACTTCAGGAGATTGTAGGTCCATCTCCGAACGGGCTGATATCCATCATAGATATGAACAACCTTGGAGAGAGTCCAACAAGCTATTCATAACTACGATGGTAGGTATCAAATATACCGATTGCATATCATGTATATGCAACTATCACAATGTGCTATCAACTAATTGAATGTTCACACATACATCGGGTTGTTAACACATTAACAAGTATGCATCATATGCATAGCACCCAACTTCACCTCCCTTTACATCGACCTTGGAGAGAGTCCAACAAGCCGATGCTCCAGGTTAAAGCTAACCCATTAATCGAGAAATAGTTTTAATATAGTTAGAGTGCATTCAACCAATTAGCCCGGCTTGGAGAGAGTCCAACAACCAAAGCTAACGATTGACCTCTGACTCTTACCATATTAGTATTAAACTATTTCATGGTTTGAACATGTTCGGGTTCGTGCCGGGCTTGGAGAGAGTCCAACAACCCGAACAAGAAACAGAACTCTGGTTCTAACCATATTAATGGAAGGTGTAGGCTTTAATATTGAGTTAGGGTTTTTATGTCTCATCCTCTTTGCATGCAAATAACTATTATCTACAGTACTCTGACTTGGGACAAGCAATCTCTTAGATCTATCTCTATAGATCTTGATGCCTAGAATACAGGCTTCTTCACCTAAGTCCTTCATTGAGAAGCACATCCCCAGCCAAGTCTTCACAGACTGTAGCGAAAGGATGTTATTCCCAATGAGTAGTATGTCATCCACATACAATACAAGGAAGACAGATGTGTTCATCTTCATTCTTGATGAAACCAAACTGTTTGATCGCATCATCGAATCAAAGATTTCAGCTCCGAGAAGCTTGCTTTAGCCCATAAATGGACCTTTACAGCTTGTATACTTTCCCAATATACTGTGGATCTACAAAACCCTCAGGTTGTGTCATGTACACATCCTCAAGCAAGTTTTCATTCAGAAACGTGATTTTGACATCCATCTGCCAGATCTCATAATCGTGGTATGCTGCAATAGCAAGCATGATCCGAATGGACTTAAACATCACCATTGGAGAAAAGGTTTTATCATAGTCAATATCATGAATTTGCTTGAAACCTTTAGCCACCAATCGACCCTTATAGGTATGCATAAGTCCATCCATGTCAGTCTTTCTCTTAAAGACCCACTTACACCCAATGGGTTTGACGCCTTCAGGTGGATCAACCAAAGTCTATACTTGGTTGGCGTACATGGATTCCATCTCGGATCTCATGGTCTCTAGCCATTTCTCAGAATCTGGGCTCATCACAGCTTCCTGATAGGAGGTAGGCTCATTCTCAATGAGCATAATGTCATCATGGTCAGACAAGAGAAATGAGTATCTCTCAGGCTGACGACGTACCCTATCAGACCTGCGAAGAGGTAGGTCTACTTGAACAGGTTGTTGTTCCACAACTCTTTGTGCAACAATCTCATCACCCACAACACTTTGTGGTTCCTATTCAACCTCCATCAAGGCCTCAGTGCTATGATCTTTATCTTGAATTTCTTCAAGATCGAACGTACTCCCACTAGTTTTTCTAGAAACAAAATCTCTTTCTAGAAATACCCCAGTCTGTGCCACAAACACTTTGTGCTGACTGGGAATGTAGAAGTAATATCCCTTTGTTTCCTTGGGATATCCAATAAAATAGCACTTATCGGATTTGGGTCCCAGTTTCTCTGAGACTTGACGTCGAACGTAAGTCTCACAAACCCAAATCCTCATGAAAGACATCTTGGGATTTCTCCCTATCCATATCGTATATGGTGTCTTTATCACAGCCTTAGATGGTACACGGTTAAGTGTGAAGGTTGTTGTGTCTAGAGCATATCCCCAAAAGGATATAGTAAGTGTTGGGAGTTGCTTCGGAGGCTCATTGGCTCCCATGTCCCCAGATTAAAATTTTCACTAATGAAAACTAATTCGGATGGGATGAGTTTCCTAGGCACAACCAATTCATCGTCGTGCTAACGACTTGAGCGATCGCTTGAACAAACTAGTTGTTCAAGCAACATAACTCTTCTAGTCGGTTAGCCGCGGAAGAGACGACGGACGGATCGTCGGTTTTTGTGTTTATCTTCGGGGTCCATGATTATACAAATACATACAAATGTAAACTAGTATAATCAACATATACTAACATAAAGAACATAAGCTAGCATATCAATAAGAACATGTAAAGAACAATAATAAAAGTTGTAAAACTTTTATACCTCTTGATCTTCTATCGTATGTCCTAACCTCTTTGTAGACTTCGTGTGGGCGAAGATCCTCCACAAGTTGAAGCTTCCTAGATCTTCTTCAATCCAAAGAAAGAAGAACTCTCTTTCCCTTCTTGCTTGAGTCAACCACCAATCCGCAAAGGATTGATGCTGCCGGCCCCAAGAATAGAGAGAACAAAATGGAAACCACCAAGGAACCAAACTAGGGACAAACCCTAGCTTCTAGTGCCACCGGCCAAGATGGAATGAAGAGGAGAAGAGGAATACATTGGGCGCCGGCCAAGGTGGAGGGAATAGAGGAAGGAGCCGGCCACACCCTAGGAAGAAGAATAGCTCCTCTCCTATAGATGCCGCCCACCTTCTTGCAAACCCTAGCCGCCCAACCATAGGAGCCAAACCCTAATTAGGGTTTCCTCCTTAGGCTTTCTTGCCGCCCAACCAAGGTGGAGAGAAGAGATCTAGGAGCCGGCCACCTTCTAGGAAGAAGAAGAGATACTCCTCAAGTTGCCGCCCACTCTTCCTTCCACACCTAGCCGCCCAACCAAAGAGCCAAACCCTAATCCAATTAGGGTTTCCTCCTTAGGGTTTCTTGCCGCCCAAGCAATGCTAGGAAAAACCCTAATCTCCTTAGCATCCATCATCCAACATCAAAAAAAAATTTTGCCGCCCACCCTAAGCCACCCTTTTATAGAGTTAGGGATAGGCCTTGGTTTAATCTCCATCGTCAGTTCTAGGGTTTTAATCTCAACCGTCGGATCTAGGGTTTCATCTCAATCGTCGGATCTAGGGTTTCATCCCAACCGTCGGATCTAAGGATTTAATCTCAATCGTCGGTTTTAGGGATTTAATCCCAATCGTCGGATCTAGAGATTTAATCTCAACTGTCGGTTCTAGGGATTTAATCCCAACCGTCGGATCCAGAGATTTAATCTCAACCATCGGCTCTAGGGATTTAATCCCAACCGTCGGATCTAGAGATTTGTTTTCCATCATTTGATCTAGACTTCATGAGGTTTATATTAGGCTACGATAGGGACCATGAGGAGGAGTTGGATCTTGGCCACCCGATGGATCGGAACCACACAAACTTGATCCATCAATGATGTTCCATTCCACTAGAGAATCATCATTGAATTACCTCACCAACCCCCATAAATTAATATGGGCTCCATATATTATTTGCACATCCATCTCCCCGTGTTTAAGATATCGAATGTCCGTCAATTAATTGATTTACTGACCATCAATTAATTAACATCTAACTCCTCGAGTTGTACCACTCAACCTTATCATCATGTTGACTAAGTCAACCTGCAGGGTTTACATGATGAACCTTATGAGCTCCTCAAGGGGACATCATCAACCTAATATATAGGACACGGTTTCCTCCTATAATCAACGGCACACCATGTAAATAATATCATTTCCCAACTTACCGGGCATATTGATTTAATCCATCTAAATCTCACCCATTGGTAAATCAAAGAAATAAATACTAAGTACATGTGCCCGTTATTATATCGGGATTAAGAGCATGTACAACATAATATCCGAGGTCCGATTCAATTATGTAGTCAGCAATAAATTGAATCACTTCTATGTCGGTCCTGCTCAATACATCTAAGTGTACTAGTGTAACTCTATGTTCAAGACAAAAAAATACCAAGCTACACTACAACCATGCCAATGGTTTGTCCAAAACCATCTTGGTTGTGAGCCTCTACTTATACTCTACAAGGGACTAATAACATGATCTTCTGTGCCACACCCAAGCACCATGTTATCTACAATATAAAGTATTAGACAATATGCACATATATAAATAAAGTGCAAACAATGATCATGTGATTCTTATTTCAAAATAAAGATGTTCATACAAAAGAGCTAGGCTTTCAGTATACATCCCAACAAAAAGATCTGTGTGACTCATCATAGATCGTACCATATCTAATAGGATACGATTCCTCCTTTCGGATACACCATTCCACTGTGGTGTTCCAGGAGGAGTGAGTTGGGATAGAATCTCACACTTAGCTAGATAGTCACGAAACTCATGGCTAAGGTATTCACCACCTCGATCTGATCGAAGTATCTAATACTCTTGCCAAGCTGGTTTTGTACTTCATTCTTGAATTCTTTGAACTTTTCAAAGGATTCTGATTTATGTGTCATGAGATACACATAATCATATCTACTGAAGTCATCAGTAAATGTAATGAAGTACCTGTAACCACCTCTAGCAGCAACATTGAAAGGGCTACATACATCACTATGTATAAGTCATAACAAGTCTGTTGCTCTTTCGTTGTGTCCACTAAAGGGAGTCTTTGTCATCTTGCCTAGAAGGCAAGACTCACATGTCTCATATGATTCAAAATCAAATGAGTTCAGCAACCCATCCTTATGGAGCTGGGATATGCGACTCTCATTTATGTGACCTAAGCAACAATGCCAGAGATAGGTTTGGTTAAACTCATTTGACTTGAACTTTTTGGTACTTATGTTATAGATGGGGCTTTCTAAGTCTAGAATGTAGAGTCTGTTCATTAGAGGTGCACTACAATAGAATATATCATTTAAATAAACTAAACAACATTTGTTCTTTATTATAAATGAAAATTCTTTCTTATCTAAATAAGAAGCCGAAATTATGTTCTTAGTCACATAACAACATTCATATAGTTCTAGTACAAGCCCAGAGGGTAGAGATAGATCATAAGTTTCTACATCAACAACAACAACCCTTGCTCCATTGCCTACTCGTAGGTCCACCTCGCCCTTCATCAATGCCCTACTATTTCTCAGCGCATGCACATTGGTACAAATGTGATACGCACATCTGGTATCAAATACCCATGATGAAGAAATATATAGATTGACTTCTATAATATTTATACCTGAAGTAGAAGTCTCACTTCTCTTCTTCTTAAGATCTTCCAGGTATGCTTTGCAGTTACACTTCCAATTTCCAGCTTCCTTGCAGTGGAAGCAAGTCCCTTCTTTGGCCACCCCTCCTTTCGGTTTCAATTCCTTGCCTTTACCCTTGGCTTGGGACTTTCCCTTACCTTTAGGCTTGCCCTAGCCTTTCTTCTTTTGCACCATCAAAATGGAGTCAGATTTTCCCTTCTTAAGGTTGAGCTCAGCAGTTCTCAACATGCTGAGCATCTCAGGCAGTGGCTTATCAATTTCATTCATGTTGTAATTCATGATAAATTGATTGTAGCTTTGTGGCAAAGATTGCAAGATCAAGTCAGTGGTCAGCTCTTGGCCAAGTGGAAATCCCAACCTCTATAGGTTTTCTATGTATCCAATCATCTTGAGTATATATGGACCTACGGGAGTCCCATCTTGCATCTTGGACTGAAACAATGCCCTAGAGATCTCATATCTCTCATGCCTTGCTTGTCCTTGATATAGTTGACGAAGATGTTCAACCATATCATAAGCAATCATGAACTCATGTTGCTTCTGAAGCTTAGAGTTCATGGTCGCAAGCATGAGACATGACACATCTAATACATCATCTTGATGCTTCTTGTAAGCATCACGGTCAGTTCATGAGGTACTGGTAGGAGGTGCCTCCAGAATGAACTGCTCCAGGACGTACAGTTTCCTTTCTTGGGTGAGAACGATTCTTAGGTTCCTGTACTAGTCCAGGAAATTAGCTCCATTGAGCTTGTCCTTCTCAAGAACAAAAAGTAGGGAGAGAGAGTTCCTGTTTGTCGACATGGTAATCTACAACATACACAATGCAGAAAATTAATATCATATTTCATTTATCATTTAATTAGGCCTTTAATCAAATGATGCTCCTACTGAATTATAGGACTTATGTAGAATTGAGTCAGGGATGTGGTCAAACCACATTACTAGATTCATACAAACTAGCTATAATTCTTGCGGGACAAGATCCACATCATACTACGCCTTGAGTTAGCTTTGGCTAAATCGCCCAAGACTTAGTATGATCGGTAGGTAACACATTACCGATTACATCTTTATGCAACTCTTGTTTATAGGATCAAGATGCACATTTATAAAAGACCTTGAGTTAGCTTTGGCTAAATCGCCCAAGATTTAGTGTAAATGTGATCTTATCCTATCTTTCCAACGGTTGAAATATGCCTATAGTTCTACTCGATCCAATTGAGTTAACTAGTTTTACTCAATCTAATTGAGCTTACTCTCACCCAAGCCGTGATAGGCGGGATCAAGATTGTCCCTCCGCACCCTACTAAGATAATATGTGTTGCTTTGCATTGGCAGATTCAACAACTACAAATGATCGAGGTAGTGATGGGTATCAAGACTTGGTAGGCATTTTTCGTGTTGATTCGATTAGGATCTAATCTAATCGTGAATATATATCATATACGCATCAAGGCCATTATTACCCTACACTAGCATGCATCACATACATACAAGCATTATACTAGCATGCATCATATACATACAAGCAAAATTTACTAGCATGCATCACATACATACAAGCAAAAAAAAAATATAATATATATATATATATATATAAATTAGTTGTGATGAGGTCATGGCCCTACTACGATCTTCTCAAGCCAATGAGAAGATCGGACAGTCAACCTAGGGTAAGCGGCTTCTCCAAGCGCCTCCTTTAATCGCCATGTGTCGGCACCCTCCTCATAACTCCGTCTACTAGTTGACCTTCCACCGCTCCATTTTGTACATTACAAACATGAAACTCGAGTTACATTCGAGTCTAAAACTATTTACAACTAGAATTTTTAAAGAAGAGGCACAACGCGCAGGTCGCATACCCTATACAACATGCACAACCACAAAAATGGCACGCAGGTCGTATTATGAATTACAACACATTTATCATCCAATCATATTGGGGTTCTTGGGTCATGACCATCACAGAATTATACATAATTCTAAATTATGTATTTTACAGAAATTTCTGTAATTTTTCCTATTTTTTTCAATTTTACGAGTCACCTCTCCGTAACTGTCCCGCTAAGCGGTTTCCGGGTGCGATCACGGGACAATGCCCCTTCGGGGTTAGGGGCAGTGCCCCTAGTCACAAAATGAACTTTGTGAGTGTCCCATCTTGATCTTAAAGCGAGTTAAGTCGCTGTCCCAAAAACCTAAAGCGAGAACTCACCGTTTCGGAGAGTTTTTCTCGGTGGTTGAAGCCTACAAGTGTCCCAACACTTGTTGCTTCGACTCTTCGAGAAAAATACCCAAAAAATCTATAAAAATAGGAAATTTACAGAAACTTATAGATCTGTAATTTTTATATCTAATACAAAAACTACAAAACAAAAACACATACATGCTTCGCACGTGACTCTGATACCACTGTTGGACTTTCCGAGCAGCAAAAACTGCTTTTTGCTTTGCAGAAACCTCGGAAGCCTGGCCACGGATCCGTGCGAAGTATAACAAAAATTACATGTACATGTTTAAAACCTTAGATATACCTTAGATCTACATGAGAAGAGCATTACCCTTGATGTGACACCCTTCGCTTATCCCGCTCGTCCAAATGGCTTGCCGAAACTCGAGAGTGTCAAGTGTACACTCCTCTATTGGTATCCACAAAAGCAATAGGTGGAGAAAAAACAACCAAGAGTGTGCTAGCACTCCTTGGTAATCTCGACAATGGAGGATTGGGAGAGCAAGAGAGGAGCAAGGAAGAAGATGAAGTTAATCACACTAACTTCACACTATTATTCCTCCTAAAGTGGTCGACCACTTCTTTGGGGGGTTACATGCATGCATGTAACTCCAAGAGTCAATTTCTCTTGGTCTCCCTCATGAGGTGGCACCCCATGATAAGTCCATGATGATGTGGAACATCATCATTGGCCGGCCCCCATTCCAAGTCACCATGACATGGAAATTAGTCAAATCTAACCAAGGTTGATCACATTTACTTGACTTGACTTGACCAAGTCAAATCTAACCATGGGAGAGAATAGGAATAGGTCAAGTTTGACTTGACTTGACTTGACCTATTCTCTCCCATGGTTGATCAAATCTAACCACTTGATTCAAGTCAATTTGATTTAATGAATCTCTATTCATTAATATAAATTGACTTAATGAATCAAATCTAAATTAGACTCATTAAACACTTGAATCAAATTGAGTCTAACTCAATTAGTCTAATTTGGATTACTCTTAATCCAATTTGGTTCATCCCATGAACCTAATCCTCATGGTTCATCATACAAACCTAATCTTCATCTAATTGCCATTTGTGTGTGACCCTATAGGTTCTTGTAACATTGGAAATACTCCTAAACCAATTTAGGAACATAAGAAATGAGCGGTATGTAGCAATACATCATTGCTACTCAAGTTACAAGAATGTTGAGATTCAACATCATCTTTGTGACTACTAATTGTGACTCTCATAATATATGACAATGTCCCTCTATCCTTGACATCTAGATTGACCAATCGAGGCATAGACCGTGTCATCCTCGGTACAATCTATATCTTGAACTCCAAGTAGACTCACTCTAATCAAATGAGCTCAATATCTCATATTGACTCATTTGGGCATGGCCATGCACTTCGTGGTCTCACTCTATCAAGAATAACAATGTCACTCCCGTCATATAGGAGGGATAGATCTCATCTATATCACTCACATCCCTCCGCATAATTTGTTACATACCCAGTAATCGCCTTTATAGTCCACCCATTTACGGGTGACGTTTAACGAAGCCAAAGTATGCAACTCCTTATGTATGGAACCATGGTGACTTCAGGTCCAAGGACTAATAGTCATACTAATAGTCACATGAGAAAGTATATGACACTCATATAACGATCCATGGTACTTTTTCATGGCGGGTCATTTAGTATACATTGTCCAATACATACCCATGTGTCAACTTGATATCTCATATCCATAACTTGTGAGATCAAGTCATGGAGTTGACCTACATGCTAGTCTCTATGCATTAACATTGTCCCTGAATGTTAATACTTGACTAGGAATGATTAAGAGTAGTGTTCTCTATATCATCTCATTATCGATTCAACCAATCGATTGATATAGATAAGAACCTTCTACTCAAGGACGTTATTCTACTCAAGGACGTTATTTGGCACCAATACAAGTAAATATAATAACCATGCCTTTATAAATAGGAATATGATACAATAAAGTTCATACAATAATCATCACATGATTGGCTCTAGGGCTTTCACTAACAAATGCAATTACATCTACCTGACTAGGGTAGGAAATTACCCACCTGATATGTAGACTATGTCGATAGTCTTCACTTCCATGATCCTATCTTGAATCAAGGTCCCCAACTGTAGAATACAATATAACCAGTCACTATCATGCATACGATAGGAATATGAATCTAAGCCAATCTTAGTCCATTTTGTAAACCACATATATACTATAAGTAGAATTTCCTTACAGTACCAAATTAAATCAATTTACATAGAAATCTCAATCTAAACTTACCTCACATTGATTCAACCTCCTCTCCTTCTTGATAGGCTAAAGAGGATCCAATCTCCAGTAAATCTGAATTAATCATCTATCACTACACAACGAATAAGAAACTATATCCCATTACCATATTATAACATATCCCAACTGTCAATTTAATCAAGCTATCTAAATGAACATCTCTATCTACAATTAAAGTAATAGTCCATAGAATTTACCTATTTTCGAATCCATGGTAAGAGTTTCTTGATCCAAATTCAAATATCCCCTCCAGATCTCACAGTTGTAAACAACTCCAATATCACAACCATACATGTAACATACAAAACATGGTAAAATCATGGATCAACATAAACCTTACCTTAACCTTAAATTAACCCCAGCTCCAATACAAGGCATAAAAGAGCATCTATGCGTGCTCCTCTAATACCTCATCCTCGCCTCAGTCATCAATTCCACACACATAACATAACAGTCGACCAACCTCCACTCCACAGTCGTGCACAGCTCTTTCACAGCCGAGCAACCTCTAGCAACACCATCGACAGAACACAAACAACAAACTAAAAGGAGGAGATAGTTTGAGTTTTTTACCTGCCCTTTAGACTCCACCGGCAGAAACCACAGCCCTAGCAGACTCCATCGAAAGCCCAACCCTTCTCCTATCCCCTGTTCACCGGCACCAAATGCTGCCCAAACCATGGATCATGCTCAGCAAAAGGAAAATGCACCGTAGCCCTAAATCTGGTCCAAGGTAAGCCAAAAGCAAGTTCTTACCTAATTATCGCAGAATTAAGTAATGACGAAAGAACAATGTTGCCGATTCCTTGCTCGAGGTAAATACTCACCTGAATCCCCCCCCCCCAAAATCCATCTGTTCGCCGAAAATCCTACTTCCCTAGCCTTGCTCCGACGACCACCGTGAGACCCATGGAAGCAACTCTCTGTCACGGTGATCATGCCCCAATCGACTAACACGAAGGGGTCGACAAGAGCCTGGAGAAAAGGAATCGAGCTGCCCTAGCCCCGCCCGTTCCTAAGCTTGCTCCGGCAGAGATCGCAAAGGCAGATTACAACCAGACGCCGCCGATTTCCAAGCTCCCCGCCACGCATGCTCACCGTCGACTCATCCTTGTGCTCCATCGAGGTCGGTCATCGTCGCCCGCCGCAAGGAGAAAGCACGAGAGGGACAGGTCGGCTGCGATGAGAAACAGCGACGTGAGGAAGAGGAAGGGCGTTCGGCAGCCTACATTTCGGAAGAGGGGAGGGTTGTGCATTTTCGGAAGAGAGGAGGAGAATCGCGAATGTGAGAAGGCGTTCGGGAGAGAAGAAAATGGCAATGAAAATTAATAAACGACAATACATGGGTCGGCTAGGAAATGGTTTACTTAATAAGGATCAACCCTGGCTTAGGTTTCATCAACTCCATAAGTTTAAACCTAGGTTAGATTTACATAAATCCTTAGTCATCCAATACTAATTTAATTTATCCAATAATATATTCTCTATTTAAAAAAAATAATAGAGATACTATTCTATCGAGAGAAATGAAAAAAAAATTATTCGTGGTATTTTATATTCTCCCCCACTTAAATAAAATTTGGTCCCCAAATTTCATACTTAAATGCAAAAATTAATTCAAGCAAGTTTTCGGAATGACCACATACCTCAAGTAGATAGATGAGGGTATCGTGCTAGGATAGTATCTTTCAGGTCCCATGTAGCCTCCTCATCAGTATGATGTTGTCATCTAACCCTTACAAGTCGAATGGTTTTGTTCCGTAATTGTCGTGCCTTGTGATCAAGAATTCACACTGGAATCTCCTCATAGGTCGCAATAGACTGAGGTAGAATCAGAACCTCTTTCAGAGCATGATCTGAACGCGGAACATATTTTCTCAGAATATAAGCATGCAATACGTTATGAACTCCCGCAAGTGTCGAAGGTAAAGCCAACTGGTAAGCTACACCCCTAATCCGCTCCAATATCTCAAATGGACCAATGTAGTGTGGAGATAACTTTCCTTTTTGCTCAAATCACCTCACCCCTTTCGTAGGTGAAATGCGCAGACGTACCTATTCCTCAACTGAGAATTCCAAAGGCCTTCGCCTCTGATCTACGTAACTCTTTTGTTGACCCTGTGCCTCTAATAACCATCATTCGATGACGCGCACCAACTCTGCATCATGCTGAATACTCTGTGGCCCCCAATAGCTGTCATTCCCCGACTTCCTTCCACAGCACGAGAGATCTACAGAGTCTACCATATAGGGCCTCAGAAGAAGTCATCTGTATGGATAAGTGATAACTGTTCTTATAGTCAAATTCCACTAAAGGAATATGATTCTCCCAACTACCTTCATAATCCATAACACAAGATCTTAATAGATCCTCTAGAGTCTAAATGATACACTCAGACTGTCTGTCTGTCTACGGATGAAATGTTATACTGAGGCGAAGCTCTGTGCCCATAGCTTGCTGTTGACTCTGCCAACATCGCAAGGTAAATCACGAGTCTCTATCAGACATGATACTTAAAAGTACCCCATGCAGTCTGATAATCTCTCGGCAGTACAACTCTGCTAGACGATCCAATGGATCCGACCTACGAATAGGCAGAGAGTGAGCTGATTTGGTCAGTCGATCCACAATCACTCAAATTTCATCATGTCCTTTATGGGTTCTAGGTAATCCCGCAATGAAAATCCATCATGATATACTCCCACTTCCATTCCGAAATCGAAATTTTCTAGAGTGACCCAGCAGATTTCTGATGTTCAGCCTTTACCCACTGGCAGACTAAACATCGTGCAATGAAGTCTGCAATATCACTCTTTATACCATTCCTACCAGTATAAACATTTCAAATCTCGGTACATCCCAGTACCACCAGGATGTATAATAACTCTCAATTAAGGTGCCTCCGGTAGCAATCCTATAGTAGCTACACAGTAATTGGTCAAAACTCCATGAGCACTTCTGCTCCATACCACTACTACACAAGCTCATATTTGTTAGAACCACGTCACGTGCCTAACAGCTTATCTCATAGTTTCTCAACTGACATAGGCATAAGATACGTCTCATGCAACTGTATCGGATTTGCTCCGATCCCTGAAATGATACATTTGCATACAACATCCTTTTATCCACCCCGGAAGGATTAACTAATACTCGTGTAAAAGTTAACCACCGTCTAGGTCCTACAACTGGTTTCACCAGCTTCCGACTAAATGATTTCCATCATCACCTTTGTTAAACAAGTTCGTGGTATAGTAATGTCAGACATTCTATCCACATCTATAGAATTAACCAAAACATACAAGGAAAACCACCATCTATGGTGGTCGAGTGCACAACTCCAACTACCACAATCAACAGTGGTCAGGTTATGCAACTCCAACAACCACAAACTGATCCAATCGTGTCCAAGATACACGATTCTCAAATTCGGTGGTGACTAAATCGTTAATTAGTCTAACAACTTAATCAAAACTCATACAATTCATACCAAGTATGAAATTGTCGTCTCTACACACCTGCATCCCCTTTACTCTAAGCTGATGATATATATTAATCATCACAACAACAATGATAATTGTATGACACCATGTCACTACAATATCAACACTCCAGTCGTAAATCGATCCTAGAGTATACACAGGTGTCCTTAACTAATCTAGACAGATCATCTATCTACAACGAAGGATATTTACTTTCAACAACTATCGCATTTCATCATCGATAATCGATGCCTAATTTCAAAGGTCCATCCCTCTTTTAATAAAGAGTTCTGGATCCTTCTCAAGGAGAAATACTGGGACAGATAAATATTCCCTCCAACATCTCCTATAATCACAACTTACATTATTCCAATTCCCATAGTGTTTAGTAACACTTACACCAACAAAATTATCCCTCGTATGAGGTATTCAATATCGACACTCCTACTCCACTTGCCTATGCAGTGGCAAGCCTAGGAGTTCATCCAAAACTACATCCGACTACTCTCAGATTATTCGCACATCCGAGAGACATATCGTACCATACTTCCAATAATTTGTCAATCCGTAAGGATATGTCTACAGTAAAGATATGTCTATCCAAGTCTAAGGACATCCCTTAACTTCTTAATTGTTGGTCCACATCTCACTTGACGGTAGAGATACCACTGACCCACAAATCGATGTATAGGAATTCTACTAATCTGAACTAAGAATGTTCTAGACAAGGATACCTGTAAACTACAAGTATCTCTCAATATATTAACCCAGAGGGTAAACTAGAGTAATACCCTGAATGATCAATTATCTGCCGATCCGATCCAAACAGTCGATAGTCTGTGTCGATAGTCTTCACGTCCATGATCCTATCTTGAATCAAGGTCCCCAACTGTAGAATACAATATAACCAGTCGCTATCATGCATACGATAGGAATATGAATCTAAGCCAATCTTAGTCCATTTTGTAAACCACATATATACTATAAGTAGAATTTCCTTACAGTACCAAATTAAATCAATTTACATAGAAATCTCAATCTAAACTTACCTCACACTGATTCAACCTCCTCTCCTTCTTGATAGGCTAAAGCGGATCCAATCTCCAGTAAATCTGAATTAATCATCTATCACTACACAACGAATAGGAAACTATATCCCATTACCATATTATAACATATCCCAACTGTCAATTTAATCAAGCTATCTAAATGAACATCTCTATCTACAATTAAAGTAATAGTCCATAGAATTTACTATAGGGATGTATACTAAAAAGTCTACCTTTTGTATGAACATCTTTATTTTGAAATAAGAATCACATGATCATTGTTTGCATATTATTATGGTTATGCATATTGTCTAATACATTACATTGTAGATAACATGGTGTGTGGTGTCACACGGGAGATCATGTTATCGGCTCCTTGTAAAGTATAAGTAAAGGCTCACAACCGAGGTGGCTTTGGACAAACCATCGGAATGGTTGTAGTGTGATTTGGTATTGGTTTGTCTTGACCATAGAATCACACTAGTGCACTTTGAGTGTATTGAGCAGGACCGACTTAGAGGTGATTCGATTTATTGCTGACTACATAATCGAATCGGACCTCAGATATTATTATGTACATGCTCTTAATCCTGATATAATAACGGGCACATATACTTAGTATTCATCTCTTTGATTTACCAATAGGCGAGATTTATAGATTAAATCGATAGGCTCGATAAGTTGGGAGATGATATTATTTATATGGTGTGCCATTGATTATAGGAGGAAACTGTGTCCTATATATTAGGATGATGATGTCCCCTTGAGGAGCTCATAAGGTTCATCATGTAAACCCTACAGGTGGACTTGGTCCGGCATGATGAAAAGGTTGAGTGGTACTACTCAAGGAGTTAGATATTGATTAATTAATGGTCAGTAAATTAATTAATCGACGGACATTCGAGATCTTAAACACGGGGAGAAAATGTACAAATAATATATGGAGCCCATATTATCATATGGGATTGGTGAGGTAGATCAATGATAATCCTTTAGTTGATTGGATTATCATTATTGGATCAGACTTTATGTGGGCTTGATCCATGGGTGGCCAAGACCCAACTCCTCCTCATGGTCCCTAATGTAGCCTATTAACACCTCATGAAGCTTAAATCCAATGGATAAAAACAAAATTCTAAGATCTATAGGTAGAGATTAAATCTCTAAGATCCGACGGTTGAGATTAAATCTCTAGATCCGACGGTTGAGATTAAATCCCTAGAACCAATGGAGGAGATTAAATCATGACTTATCCCTAACTCTATAAAAGGAGGGCAAGGGAGTTGGCGTTAAGATCATCCAAGAGAGCTAGGGTTTTGGGCGGCAAGAGAGCAATCCTAGTTGAGATAGGATTAGGGTTAGGGTTTGGAGGCTTGGGCGGCACCAAATAAGGAAGGTGATTGTTTTTCCTTTCTTCTTCCTTCTCCATTGGCCGGCGTCCAGCACCTTTCCAGCCCCTTTCCAGCCCTTGGCCGGCACCCAAAAGGCTCTATTCCCTTCTCCTTAGTGTTGGTGCAGTAGGCACCTAAGTCGAACCTGAGTTTTGATTATAGCAAACGATACAAAGTTAAGCTCATGTCGTTATCTCACGAGCTAAATCGAGTGTGCAGAAAATTTCTATAGCTGGAGATGAAGGGTAGCGACACCCGGAGGAAGCCGCGGTGGTCGGGCGACACTCAAGTGACTTCGGAGGGAGCCGAAGGAATCAAGTGGAAGGCCAGAAGCAAAAGCGACATAGTGAGTATCGAGGTAAGCTCAAGTGAGTAAAGTGAAGTGAGGTTGTGTCCTTTGTACGGGGACGTCCTTAGGCGACGATCCGACCCAAGACTTCCCATGAAAGATCTATGTTGAGATCGGACGGCAAGTGGTCGTCGAATTCACTTATATTTTGAGCTAACTCTTTATTGTAGTCAAAAATCCTGGCCATCAGTTCAACCGGCCAGTTCAACCGGGCCAGTTCAATCGGCCAGTTCAACCGGTGGTCAAAAATCAACCTCGAGGAGTCAAGTTTTATCACCATTTTTCAAGGAGTTTTGTGCCCAATTCCTATTGGTTGAAGACCCATTCGATGAGGGGCTTAAAGGCTATAAAAGGAGGGCTTCTCCTAGGGTTTTTCATCATCTCTAAGTGCTCACAAACCTCCACAACTCTGCGATTTTCCGACGACTCTACGACGAAGTGCTGTCAACAACCCTAGTTTACTTTCTACTCTTTTAGTTGTTGATATTCTTATTTTGTCGTCTCTTTAAATATTGCAATTCCTTTTATTAATCGAGTTTTTCTATCATTTCACTTTACATTAATAGAAGAGAGGGTTTGTCTCTCTATCTTCTCTTTCGAAGTTTTTTTTGTAATCGTCAAACTCCTACCTCCAATGAGGAGGAGTGTTTTTAGTGAATTGCCCTCCGTGCGTGATCAAGGATCACTAGGGTCTTGGAGTAGTAGCCGAAGGCTACGAACTAAGTAAAAAAACATTTGTCTCATTTATTTTTAGTTTATCTTTCCACTGCAATTAACTGTCTACTCGAGTTTTAACGAAAGAATTAAAAAAAAAGGTTTATCGCTATTCACCCCCCCCTAGCGATCCGCTTCGATCCAACAATTGGTATCAGAGTCGGGGGCGCTTAGATTTGGTGAAACCACCAATCTAGCATTTTTTACAGATTTATTTTTCGTTCATTTAAATTTTTCTCCCGCACAACTAATCCAAGACGAAGTCTTGGTACTCTTCGTTTGGTTTTGTTTTGCAAGTATTCGCTTTTGGAGTAGCCGACGGTAAAATGGGCATAACTTTTCGTACAAGTTGACCCACGAAACGGTCTACCTACCAAAATGAAGCTCTCAGAAAGATATACACTTATTGCCAGGGTAAACCCTCATAACAAGCTGTATTCATCCCGAAAAACCATCGTTTTGTACCATTTCCGGGACATCGAAGGTTGTAAGTGCTCATCTTTTATTTTAGTTGGTTATTTCTCATTTATTCCTTTTGTTTCTTTTCATTTCCTACATTACTAATACAAGGCGAAGTCTTGGAACCCTTTTTTCATGTTTTTTTTTGGTATTTTATGTGCAAGGTTTCCCTTCCAAATGGCCCATCTCGAGGGTTTTAGCACCGTCCGACCTCCGTTTTACAACGGAGATTATTTCCGTTACTGGAAAGGTCGGATGGAATGCTTTCTCAAAACCCAAATCGAGATGTGGATCATAATCCAACGGGTTTCACATTTTCGACTAACAAAGTGGGTGAATCCTTGGGTTATGACCAATGGACCATTGCGACAAAACGACAAGTCGAAGCCGACGCCAAGGCAACACAAATCCTCCAATGTGGCTTGTCCAAGGAGGAGTTAAATCGCGTCGGCCCCTTCATAAGCGCAAAGGACCTTTGGACAAAGCTAGTGGAGATACACGAAGGGACCGATGAAGCCAAGGTATGTAAGCACGACCTTTTATTTAATAAATTATATAATCTAAAAATGCAGGAACATGAAACGGCGATGCAACTCCACGCCCGCGTCCAGGACATAGTCAACAATCTACACGCAATCGGGCAAAAGGTCAAAAACTGTGACCTTATAAGGTATGTCCTAAACTCCTTTCCAAGGACTACCTTGTGGGCATCCATGGTCGATGCCTACAAGGTCTCCAAGGATCTTTCTAAACTTAGGTTAGATGAACTTTTTTCTAATTTTGAACTTCATGAGCAGTCTAACTCGGAACCCGAGAAAGGTATAGCACTATTTGCAGGTTCAAAGAAGAAAACCGCTAGCAAGCCACCCCCGAAGGAAGAAGAGGATGAGTCAGATTCGGAGGTCGACTCGGAAATGGAGGTCGAACTAGTCAACCTAGTTGAAGGATAGTCAAGGGCCGAAAATGAACCGTCACTCGACCCAACGAAGGTAAGCCTAAAAGTTCAAATATTAGATGTTATGAATGC
Source organism: Wurfbainia villosa (assembly GCA_025175895.1). Taxonomy (NCBI): domain Eukaryota; kingdom Viridiplantae; phylum Streptophyta; class Magnoliopsida; order Zingiberales; family Zingiberaceae; genus Wurfbainia; species Wurfbainia villosa. The sequence continues at coordinate 58,178,017 of CM045995.1, read as the reverse complement.
AACAGGTTTGGACATATCAAGTCCGAATGCCCAAAACTCAAGAGCAAGGCACCAAAACACAAAAAGGCACTCAACGCTACTTGGGAAGAAGCTTCCGAGGAAGAAGACGATGATCGAGTCCTCATGGCTAAACTAGTAGAATCGGAGATGGAGTCAGAACTGGAACTTGAATCGGAAACCGAAGACGAGTCGGACTGCGAAGCACTATTCAAGACAAGCCACGGATACACATCCGGTTCAAAAGATACACTCAAGGTAAGTCGGTCTCTCATTACTACACTTTATAGTGTAATTAAGTTTTTAAATAGAAAGTTAGCTAAGTCCGAGTCCAAGGTCGAGACCCTGGTTGAGGAAGTTAAACTCCTCAAACACGAGGTCTCCCTAACCTCTTCGACTAGTCGAGTTCAAGAGAAGGACTCAACTCGGGTTGAAAAACTCGAAGTTGAGAACTCACTCTTGAAGAGTCAAGTCGAAGATCTTAGAAATACGTTGGAAAGGTTTACTTTGGGATCCAAAGGACTTGACCTCCTACTTGGATCGCAAAGGGCCGTGTACAACAAGGCTGGGCTAGGGTTTAGCTCAAACACGACCAATAAGTCGTATATGTCGATTGTAAGTCGACATAAAAAATGTGTCCAAGCATGGGTCCCTAAGACCACCTTGATTTCAAACTTAGGATCAAACCAGTACTGGATTCCCAAGGACCAAATCAACTATGTGGAGAGACCAAATCGATTCAATGGTCCAGGGGGAGCTAGTACGAAACTTGTTTATGTTTTAACTTAGAAATTGCATGCTTAGGTTTTTATTTAGTTGGATTTTTATTTTTAGAATGGTTAGATAGGACTATAACTCGTCAACACTTGATAACATAGTACCAGGACGCGGCGAGATGATAGTACGCTAGGAAAATGGAGTCACGTGTATTCGAGCTAGATAAGGCGTATCTAGTTCGGTTCACTTGACCGAGTGGAACTAGCTGAAGCTACCTCGTCGTATCCTAGACTAGTTAGACCAGGAAGTGGTCTTAGGTGAGTCGAGTTACTATTTTCTTGAAAATGGCTTTGTCTAAGGAAGTGGTCATTGTTCCGATCAAAGAAGGCCTCTGTGCCTCGCCACGACCTGGAAGCCATGATCTTGAAAAGGTGACTTGATAAGCCTAAGGTCAAATCCGAATCTAACGCAAGGTTGACAAGTGTTTAAGTCATTAAATTTAAATCAAGTAAAATTGGAAGTCATCTCACAAGAACATATAGGGTTAACATGTTTGATCATGTAGACATGGGTGAGATGATTTAGGTTAATAATTTTCAACCAATCTTTAATAAATCCAATATCCGATCCAACTACCTTGCATGTAGCATCAATGGATGTTGGACAGTGGTTGCTCCCGACACATGACCAGGGATCAACTCAAGTTTTCGAAGCTTCGATTCAAACGACAAGGATCGGTAGCCTTCAGAAATAACAGCAAGCTCAAAATCATCGGATCAGGTGATATTGAGCTTAACTCAAATTTTGTTATTCAAAACGTTTTATTAGTAGAAAATTTTCAATATAATCTACTTAGTGTAAGCCAATTGTGTGATAATAACTATAAGGTCATATTTCTAGAAAATGAATGCGTAATTAATACAAATGAAACCTCTAAAACAATTCTTAAGGGAACTAGAAATAACAACATTTACACTATTAACTTAACTAACTCCTCAACTAAGTGTCTTATGACACGGCAAGAGAAATCATGGTTGTGGCACCGATGACTCAGTCACTCACACCCAAGACTCATCCACAAGATGAGTCAGAGTGACTTAGTCAGAGGTTTGCCTAACCTCAATAACTTGGATAATAAAATATGTAATGTTTGTCAACAAGGTAAACAATCTAGGACACAACATCAACTAACTAATCAAGAACGAACCAAAAGTGTGCTTGAGCTCCTACACATGGATCTATTTGATTCACACGGAGCTAAGTCACTTAATGGAAGTAAATTCTGTTTAGTCATTATTGATGACTACTCTATATTTACTTGGGTTAGGTTCATCAAACACAAAAGTTATACCCTAGATCAATTAATCAACCTATTTAAGTTAATGGAAAATTAACAAAACATTAAAATCAAAAGACTTAGGACTGATCATGGTGGTAAATTCGAAAACCATAGGTTTACAGAATTCTATAACCTAAATGGATACCACCATGAGTTCTCTTGCCCTAGAACTCCACAACAAAATGGCCTAGTAGAACGCAAAAATAGAACCCTACAAGAAGCCGCTAGGACAATGTTAAATGAGTATAACCTACCCGATAGGTTTTGGGCGGAAGCCGTGAGTACGGCATGCTATGTCCAAAATAGGATCCTTATGGTAAAGAGGCACCTTAAGACCTCATACGAGATTTATCACAATAAAATACCTAACATCAAGTACTTTAGGGTATTTGGGTGTAAGGTACATATCCTAAACACTAAGGATTACCTAGGGAAATTTACATCCAAAACCACGACCGGAATCTTTCTAGGATACTCGACTACAAGTAGAGCTTATAGAGTATATAACCACGACACCCTTAGAGTCGAGGAGACTATCAATGTAGTATTTGATGAAGGACACGAACCTACAAAACCCCTGACAACCCCAATTAGCGAGCCGACTCATACTAGACCTAACTTTGATCCGGAGATAAGGTCTAGTGTTAATCCTAACCTAAGTCAACCAAGTCACTCTATCGACCAAGTGATAGATGACTCCAACCAAACTAGAACTTAAATGAGTCATCCTATGGATCAAGTTGTAGACTCAAACCCAAATCCAACTAGGACTCAAACGAATCATCCTATCGACCAAGTGATAGGTGATCCAAGTCTAGGAGTTTGAACTAGAGCCTCATACAGAAACCTTAGTCAAATATCTTTGATTTCTAAAATTGAACCCAAAACTATTGACCAAGCTCTTCTTGATCCCGATTGGATTATTGCAATGCAAGAAGAGTTGGCTCAATTCACTAGGAACGAAGTATGAGAATTAGTACCACCACCTAAAGATAAAACAATCATTGGAACAAGGTGGGTATTTAGAAATAAACTTGATGATAAAGGTGAAGTAGTTAGAAATAAAGCTAGACTAGTCGCTAAAGGGTTTAGTCAAGTCGAAGGTTTAGATTACGACGAGACCTATGCCCCAGTAGCTAGATTAGAGTCCATTCGAATGCTATTAGCATATGCAGCACATCGAGGATTTAAGTTGTTTCAAATGGATGTGAAATCTGCATTCTTAAATGGATACATTAAAGAAGAAGTTTATGTTAGTCAACCCCCCGGTTTCGAAAGTTTAGACAAACCCGATCATGTCCTTAGGTTAAAGAAAGCTCTTTATGGACTTAAACAAGCTCCTCGAGCTTGGTACGAGAGACTTTCGATTTATCTTAAGTCCAAAGATTTTAACCAAGGTGTAGTTGACCCAACCCTTTTCGTAAAAACCTTAGGTAAAGACATATTCATAGCCCAAATCTACATAGATGATATTATTTTCGGAACCACCAACTCAATCCTACTAAATGAGTTCATTTCACTTATGGAAAGTGAATTTGAAATGAATTTAGTAGGCGAGTTAAGTTTCTTCTTAGGTCAACAAATTAAACAAACTAAAGATGGAATATACCTACATCAACGCAAATATACTAGGAAATTAATTAAACGCTTTGGAATGCAAGACACTAAAATTATTAATACCCCAATGGCAACTAATGTTAATATAGAAGAAGATTTAATCGGAAACTCAATTGATTTAAAATACTATAGGAGCATAATAGGGAGTCTCCTTTACTTAACTAAGTGACGACGATATCCTATTTGCAGTAAGTATGTGCGCAAGGTTCCAAACCTGTGCCAAGGAGTCTCACCTAACTCTAGTCAAGCGTATCCTTAGATGTCTAAAGGGTACACTTAATGTCGGTATTTGGTACCCTAGATCTACCGAGTTCAAACTAACCGGCTACTCTGATTCGGACTATGCCGGTAGTAAGCTTGATAGAAAGAGTACGAGTGGTTGTTGTCAACTTCTCGGCTCGAGTCTAGTGAGTTGGTGCAGTAGGAAGCAACACTGTGTTGCCTTATCTACCACCGAAGCCGAATACATCACGATGGGTGAGTGTGTCACTCAGCTTCTTTGGATAAACACACTCTCCATGACTTTTTAGACTTTACGAACACTAAACTCCACGAGATAACATTAGTTCAATTAATCTTACTAAGAACTGATATGTCACTCTAGGACCAAACATATAGAGGTCAAACACCATTTCATTCGAGAACATGTGGCCAACGGAGCCATACAACTCAATACGTCAATCAAGTCTAACTTAGCGACTATTTACTAAACCCCTACCCGAAGCCGAATTCAGTCTATTAAGACGAAAATTGGGCATGTGCGTAGTAGAATAGGAACTTACAAATTATATTTTCATACTACTATTTCTTACTTTTCATTTTCATGGAACTAGCATAGGACATACCTTAGATATCATACACCTATAGATTTAAGGAGCCAGTACATCTCACAACACATAGGACTAATGTGTTTGTGTACTTAGCCACGTAGATGGGCGTGAGATGTTAGGACCTTACTCCTGGTTCCAGATGTAGAGCTAGTACATCGCCATGAACCACGGAGTATAATCATACATACTAACCGACTCTGACCAGGACTGGTTGATCTTTCATATCAATCAAGTCAAATATAAGTCGAACATTTTATAGATGAACTTATTTTCAGTATATTATTTTCAAAATAATATGGAACATTTTCAAATTAATACTTATTTTTTATTCCACACACACCCTCACTCTTTTCGATATATGGCTAAAGGGGGAGAAAAAGGCCAAAGTTAAGGGATAATTTTTTTTATGGCCAAGGCTTAGTTAACTTGTTCAAGGTTTACTTAACTTTAAGTTAACTTGTTAACAAAATGGAAGTAAAGGCCAAGGTTAAGAAATCAGTTTTTTGATTTCTTAACTTAAAACTTATTTTAAACACTATGGCCAATATTAAGTAATTGCGGTTACTTAATTCTTTTGTTTAGTTGCAAACATCAAGGGGGAGAGTTAAAACTCTTTCTCAAGTACTCACCCTCGGTCAAGGGGGAGGATTCCTCAAGGGGGAGCACTTGAAAAAAAAGTTTTTATATACTCCTGTTCATTCATGCTTTTTTATACTCCTGCTCATTCATGCATATCTCTTGCTCATTTTTCTTAATGCACTTAATTTATTTTTCTTAACTTTGTATGTGGGTTTGCCATAAATCAAAAAGGGGGAGATTGTTGGTGCAGTAGGCACCTAAGTCGAACCTGAGTTTTGATTATAGCAAATGATACAAAGTTAAGCTTATGTCGTTATCTCACGAGCTAAATCGAGTGTGCAGAAAATTGCTATAGCTAGAGCTGAAGGCTAGCGACACCCGGAGGAAGCCGCGGTGGTCGGGCGACACTCGAGTGACTTTGGAGGGAGCTGAAGGAATCAAATGGAAGGCCGGAAGCAAAAGCGACATAGTAAGTATCGAGGTAAGCTCAAGTGAGTAAAGTGAAGTGAGGTTGTGTCCTTTGTACGGGGACATCCTTAGGCGACGATCCAACCCAAGACTTCCCATGGAAGGTCTATGTTGAGATCGGACGGCAATTGGCCATCGAATTCACTTATATTTTGAGCTAACTCTTTATTGTAGTCAAAAATCCTGGCCATCAGTTCAACCGGCCAGTTCAACCAGGCCAATTCAACCGGTGGTCAAAAATCAGCCTCGAGGAGTCAAGCTTTATCACCATTTTTCAAGGAGTTTTGTGCCCAATTCCTATTGGTTGAAGACCCATTCAATGAGGGGCTTAAAGGCTATAAAAGGAGGGCTTCTCCTAGGGTTTTTCATCATCTCTAAGTGCTCACAAACCTCCATAACTCTGCGATTTTCCGACGACTCTACGACGAAGTGCTGTCAACAACCCTAGTTTACTTTCTACTCTTTTAGTTGTTGATATTCTTATTTTGTCGTCTCTTTAAATATTGCAATTCCTTTTATTAATCGAGGTTTTCTATCGTTGCACTTTACATTAATAGAAGAGAGGGTTTGTCTCTCTATCTTCTCTTTCGAAGTTTTTTTTGTAATCGTCAAACTCCTACCTCCAACGAGGAGTGTTTTTAGTGAATTGCCCTCCGTGCGTGATCAAGGATCACTAGGGTCTTGGAGTAGTAGCCGAAGGCTACAAACCAAGTAAAAAAACATTTGTCTCATTTATTTTTAGTTTATCTTTCCGCTGCAATTAACTGTCTACTCGAGTTTTAACGAACGAATTAAAAAAAAAGGTTTATCTCTATTCACCCCCCCCCCTCTAGCGATCCGCTTCGATCCAACACTTAGGTGGTGGAAACAAGATATAGGGCTTCCCTTGGTGTCTTGGCTGGATTCCACCACAAACTCCTCCTCCTAGTTGGCCGGTGGCAAGGATCTATTTGTTCCTTGTTGGTTGGTTTATGGGAGGAGAAGAACCTTGTTTCTATTCTTCCTCTTGCTTTGGGAGAGCAAGGAAGGAAGATTTACGATCTAGGAGCTTCAACTTTTGGTAGATCATCGCCCACATGACATCCGAAAGGAGGAAGGTCATACATTAGAAGATCGAGAGGTATATCAATTCTCTAATTTTTATATGTTACATGTTTGTATTTGTTTTTCAATTATGAGCATGACATAAATCTGTATATGGATAAATAATACTTGGATCCCGAGCATAAATACGAAAACCGGTGATCCGGACATCGTCTATTCCGTGGCTACTCGTAGAATAGAGGTTAGTCAAAAAAATTACTGAAGCGCCTTATCCCAAGTGGTAAGCGTGGAAGTACATGTTGTGGGAGGTGCCGGGTTCGAGCCCTCCTCAGCGGCGAGGAGTTACATTTCTTGAGATCTTGGTGGCCCAGCGTTGCTCTTATCAACATCGTGGTACCGTGCCTCCAAAAATTCCCAAAAGGGGTTTCTGATGAGGGGTCGCTTCGGCGGTGGGGCCGATCACGTAAAAAATTTTACCACCACAGTTTTTAACTGAAGTGCCTTATCCCAAGTGATAAGCGTGGAAGTACATGTTGCGGGAGGTGCCGGGTTCGAGCCCTCCTCAGCGACAGGCAGGGTTCTGTTGACTAAGATACTGTGCTGGCCCAGCGTTGCTCTTATCAATATCGTGGTACCGTGCCTCCAAAAATTCCCGAAAGGGGTTTCTGATGAGGGGCCGCTTCGGCGGTGGGGTCGGTCATGTAAAAAAGTTTACCACCACAGTTTTATCGAAGCGTCTTATCCCAAGTGGTAAGCGTGGAGGTACATGTTGCGGGAGGTGCCAAGTTCGAGCCCTCCTCAGCGACAGACAGGGTTCTGTTGACTGAGATACTGGGCTGGCCCAGTGTTGCTCTTATCAACATCGTGGTACCATGCCTCCAAAAATTCCCGAAAGGGGTTTCTGCTGAGGGGCTGCTTCGGCGGTGGGGCTGGTCACGTAAAAAAGTTTACCATCACAATTTTTTAGAAACTCCAGGAATACGACGGTCACAGGCGGCTGTGAAGGAGCGGCAAGGCATCAACAGCATCTACGGTACCTCCTAGGATCACTGGAACTGGTGGAGGTACTCAAGACTGTGGATCCATGGGGGAATCGACAAATCAAGGAGTATCTGAGATTGGCGCGGCGTTGTGGTTACCACCGGACAAGGAAAGGCACCTATTCCGGTGAATACGAGGTATGTGCACGCAACTAAATTAATAATACAGGTAAAGGAAGGCAGGAATGAGCAACTGAGGTGGAGCGAAGGAAAGGACGATGACTGCGATGGAATAGAGTGAAGGTGGCGCACAACCTGGGAGCGCGGGAAACCAAAGCCTCTAAGGCTGCTGGACCTTAAAGTCCAAAAGAACACTGGTGCGTGCAACGCCTTCTCCAGTGGCCTAGGGTGTCAAACTCGAAGTTCACCGGCGACGGGAGGAAGACGAAAAGCAAGGACAGTGGTAGGTGAACACCAAGCCGTCGTACTATACGGAAGGCGCGGTCAACGAGACGACAAAAGGAACATTGCTGTTTTCAAAATTCAGGATCCAACGAAGCTTCGCCCGGGACCACTATTCCTAGTTTTCTCTGAACCCGACAACCTGTTCACTTAAGTTTATTTTTTTCTGCACCCGCTAACCCGGTTAGCTTAGGGCACCTGTGACGAAAAGGAATGGGGAAGAACGCGAAACGACAATGGAAGGTCTTACAGCTGGACAAGATAGAAATCGCAAAGGAACACAGTGCCGGAAGGTGTGCCAACAGAGGAAGGAAATGGGCCTGGAAAGGAAACTGGGAACGCTCAACAAGGGGAGGCAACAAATAGAGACACGGGCGAGGGGAAAGAAGAAGGATATCATGTACCACCACTGCCGGCGCAGACGGACCTACCACAAAAGCAAATACGCAAGACAAACAAATGGGCTGATCTTTTCAGAGAGAATAGAGTATATACTTTAGACACTGCCCTGAAACAATTCCAGAAACAAGAAGGGCGGGCGAAATTAGGTGCTGAGGACTTAGAGGCAATAGAAGAATCAGTTGGATTTTATCTGATTGGCAGATTCTTAGGGAAATTCCCAGGATGGAGGGCGTTGAAAGGGATCACAGCAAGATGGAGGGCACCACATAAGCTGCTCACGCATAACTCACTATAGATGGTGTTCAAATTTACAAGTAAGGAGTCATGGGATGCAGTACTAGAAGGAGGACCATACATTGCATATGGAAGTCCCCTGTACCTCAAAACATTACCGACGTGCTTCTCTTTCGGGGTGGAAGCTCAAGCTCAAATACCAGTGTGGATGCAAATTCGCAGATTGCCTTTGGATTGCTGGTCCACCTCAGGGCTAAGCAAAGTCGCCTCGCAAGTTGGCACACCGCTATACACAGACAGGTACACCAAGGTAAGGGAGCGGGTTAATTACGCCAGAGTCTTGGTAGAAGTGGATATCTCAAAGGAACTACCCACAGTTATAGGTGTCACCCTACCGGATGGCACAGACACTGATCTAGAGGTTAAATTCGAATCCAGCTTGAAAATTTGTAGCTTTTGTAAACAAATGGGCCACTACCAAGGAAACTGTCCAATGATTGTGAGGGAGCAACAATCAACAGCTCCTATGGAGGCAATGGAGGTAATGGACCATCAAATAATAGTATACATGGATGCTGCAGCAAAGGGAATGATGATAGGGGGGAAGCTGAAGCAGGGGGAAATACAAAAACAAGTACACGAAAGAGGCGAGCCAGGAACACGTGGCAATATAATGGAAAGAGGAGGAAACAACATCATGAAGGAATGCAACTAAGGCGGCCAGAATAGAGGTAGCAGGAGTTCATGCACCAAGGAGGCGGAAACAAAAACAAGGGCAAAAGAAATAAGGGAAGGAGCAAAGCCCGGCAAGAGCAGAATGAGCGAGAATGGGCACGATCGGTGCATGTACGGTCGATCCATTATCAGTGAAGCAATTGATCCAGGACCAGGATAAAAATCAGACAAGAGCCAAGAATGATGCAAACAACATGGTGGAGACTGGTACGAAATTTGGCACATACGAATACCATCCAGAGGATAGAACACAAGATGGGGAAAGAAGTACAGGAAATCAGGGGAGAAGGAAGATGTTAAGCATCAAGGAGAAATCAGATCAAGAAGTAGGTTTGGAAGCAATAGCATCAGATAAAGCTCAGGCTGGCACAAAAACTGGCATGCATGATAGTAGTAAGCCACAAGCGAAAGAGAGGACCCCCAGGCAGCAAAAATCAAACATTGATGGGAAAGCTATGCAGGAACCCGTGGTATCGGCTAGGACTAACACAGAAAATATAAGGTATATCAGAATGGAACTTGAAGTACATGACCAGGCAGGGCATAAAATAGGAGATGGGGACAACATAATAAGAGGCCAGCCAGCAACCATTATGGCAGACGGAACAACGAAGAGTGGCACACAAACTGGCACGCTAGATGACAGCAACAGGGACACTAAAATAACAGGTTTGGGAGAGATGAACAATAAATAGGTTAGTCTCAGACGGAGTACCAGAAAGCAAGGGGGGAATAATGAGGAACAGAAAGAAATGGACAAGAGCAGTAGACGCCTGCACAACGTAAGAACACAATAGCTACCTACACAACATAAGAACAGAACACTAAAGCTATCATCAGTTACACCACAAAGGATAAGATCAAGAGCAGGGGATATAGATAATGACAGAAAAGATCTTTCAGAGACCAGTGGTACAGACATAAAAGCAAAAGCATCGAGAGGAAACAACACAAGAACTTCAGACAGTCCAAATGAAGAAGCGGGAGGACATGAGACAACAATCAACAAGACAAATCACGGGAAGCGACATAGCGGTGACGAGATGAATAGTGGGGAAGCAGAATTGCAAGACAGGCCAGTAAGTAACCTCCCAATGATCATCCTAGGGTTACCAGCTGATCATTGGGGCAAGATAGAGACATCAACAAAAACAGTTGGAGATAAAGAAATACAGGAGGAATATCTTGAGGATACCCAAGAAGAACCAGAGAAAAAGAAAGCAAAGAAAGGAAAAGGATTGAACATGGAGCAGAAACATGAAAAGCAAGGGAAGACCACTAATGCTAGACGGCGGAAGCCGGTTACAAAACCATGAAGATTGGATCATGGAATATAAGAGGCCTCAATAAAGGCCTCAAACAGAAAAGCGGGCGACCTCCATACGCAACAAAGATGGGTATTCTATGTGTACTGGAGACAAAGATAACACAACAATACTACCTGAAGTTAAAGAATGGAAGGTTTCAGAAATGGGAGATCGAGCAGAGATTAGGTAACTCTCTAAGGAGCAGAATGCTACTCATATGGGAACCACAGCTCATTGAACTTACTGTTGAGAGGTGGGAAGAGAAATTGATACACACCAGGATAAAATGCAAAACCACAGGGTGCATTTATGCAGTCACATTCATATACGGTCAACTCTCAATCACAAGTAGGAAAGCCATGTTGGTAGCACTCTCACAGATTGCCGGTACAACACAGATACCATGGCTAATATTAGGAGATTTCAACTCACCTCTTTCCCCGGCAGACAAGCAAGGAGGCATGCCCGTCACATCCTACGCCATAGCTAATTTTCAGGATTTTATAATGGAGGCTGGTATTGAAGATTTACACTCCATAGGGTGTCAATTCACATGGACAAACGGGCACATAGTGAGTAAATTAGACCGAGCAATGGGTAATAGAATATGGATGGAACAGAATCAGAGCAGTTATGTCGATTTCCGAATGCCAGGAACAATCTCGGATCATGCAGCATGTGTTGTTTCTATCCTTGGAACCCCAAAGCAAAAAGCCAAACCATTCAGATTTTATAATATGTGGATGACTCATCCTGACTACGGGCAAATACTGCAAGAAAAGTGGCAAGCAGCTATCCCCAACACTATGAATGGCACAATGCAGTATAAGCTAGAAAAACTTCGCTCCTCAAACCACATTTCAAGCAGTTCAACCGTCTCCACTACCAACACATTCAAGAGAGAATTGGGTGGCGGCAACATCTGGAGGCGGTGCAACAACAAGGATCTGGAGGCAGTGCAACAACAAGGACTCACACGAGGACATATGGATGAGAATTATAAAGCCATAAGGAGGAAAGTGGAACTACTTGAGAGAGCAGAATACCTATTCTACCTACAGAGAGCAAAACATGAATATTAATGGGAATGCAGACGAAACACATCTTTCTTTCATGCACTGGTAAAGAGAAATAACAAGAAAAGAGAAATAGTAGCTATAGAGAAGACTAATGGGGAACATACAAGCTCAACGGAGGAAATAACAAATGAATTCCTAACATATTTCCAGAATCAACTAGGAGTAGAAGAGACAAGAACTGATTTCAAAGAAGAATGCATGCAGTTTGGAAGGAAACTCATCAAATTAAGAGCCAAATAACCAGATTACCAACTGAAGAAGAAATTCGGACAGCCTTATTTGACATTGGAGACCTCAAAGCCCCAGGACCAGATGGATACAATTCAAAATTTTTCAAGCACTCATGGGATCTAGTCAAGCACGATGTAGTAGAAGCAATCCTGGAATTCTTTATCAATGGTAAACTCCTGAAATCCTGGAATCATACAGTAATTGCCTTGATTCCGAAATCTCCACATGCACACAAGGTCCATGAATATAGACCAATATCCTGCTGCACAGTGGTGTACAAGATTATTGCTAAGCTCCTAGCAGGCAGACTATCAGAAGTTATGGATCATTTGCTACATAAAGAACAAACTGCATTTGTGCAAGGGCGAGGCATTGTAGATAACATACATCTAGCTCAAGAGATTATGCATAATTACACCAGGAAAAGAATTTCTCCACGGTGTATACTTAAAGTTGATCTACAAAGAGCTTTTGACTCAGTACACTGGGGGTTCCTTCAAGATATCCTCTCATCGTTGCAGTTCCCAGACAAATTCACAGCAGGGATTAGAGAAAGCATCACCAGTCCGACATTCTCGGTCGCAATTAATGGCTAGATGCACGGGTTCTTCAAAGGTCGCAGGGGAATTAGACAGGGGGATCCTCTCTCCCCATATTTGTTTGGTTTATGCATGGAATACTTTTCACGAATGCTAGCCAAGTACACCAATAGATCGGATTTTTAGTTTCACCCCAAGTGTAAGGAACTCAGAATATCTCACCTAATGTACGCTGATGATCTCTTGCTCCTTAGCCATGGGGATATATCATCGGTGGTTGTTTTGAAAGACTGTCTAACACAATTTGCCAGCATGGCAGGCCTGAGTGCTAATATGGCTAAATCAAGCATCTATATGGCAGGAGTGGATCCGAGCACCCGTGAAAGTTTGATTCATATCACTGGGTTCAAAGTAGGGGAGATGCCATTTAGGTACTTAGGGATACCAATTGCCTCCAAGAAACTGAAAGTCACTGATTATTGCACATTCTTGGGCAACTCATGGCCAAAAGCCACATTGTCATATGCAGGGAAAAGCCAGCTAATAGCCTCAGTTTTACAAGGAATAGAATGCTATTGGATGTCAATCCTGCCAATCCCGATAGGAGTAATAGAAAAGATATATGGTATCTGCCGATCACTTATGTGGAATACGAAGAATCCTCCGATAGCCTGGAAGATAATGTGCAAACCCAAGGATGAAGGAGGATTAGGGCTAAGAGACCTGAAGGCATGGAATATGGCATTACTAGCCAAGGTCCTATGGCGGATACAAGAGAAGCAAGACATGCTGTGGATACGGTGGGTTCATCATGCGTACATACAGGGAGGAGACATCTGGGGATGGAAAAGTAAACAGATATACTCACCGCTCATGAAAAAATTAATATGGATCAAAAACACCATCCTAGGCACCACAAATACTGCAGTGGCAGCAAGTCAGTGTCTGACAGCATGGTTTGGGCAGGGCAAAGGCGGGGTTAAGAAGGCATATGACTACTTCAGGCAAAGTGGAGACAAAAAGCCTTGGACAATAACAGTTTGGCAAAAAGATATACAACCTAGTCACAGATTCACACTGTGGATACTGGGCAATGGCAAATTACCAGTCAGAGCAGGAAAAGAATATATGGAGGACAAACAATGCATTTTCTGTAAACAGGAGGAGGAAACCATGGAACACATTTTCTTCAAATGTGAACAAATACGGCTTCTATGGAGCAGGATTAGAGGATGGCTAAGGATGACAGGAGCGATGGTAACTTACCGATGTATGTTCAGAATTTTCAAATCGCGGTACAAGAAAGATACGCCTATGAATTAAGCCCGACACCTAGCAATGTCAGCACTAATCCACATAGTCTGGAGGCAGAGAAACTCAAGCAGATTTTAAGATGCGAAGTTTGATGGAGATCTAATCTTTCGCAAGGTGCAGATCCATGTGTATAGGACGATGGAGGACAACAACATATCACTGCCAGTAGAGATCACATGAAACCAAGGTAATAATTCACCTGCCTCCACCCCACCCGCCTCATAATCTCTCACCCCCTACTCAAAAAAAAAAAATCTTGAAGTTCCTGTCCAAGGCACATCATCCGCATTGCCTCTCCTTACATCTGGGTTACTTCCTAACTCCAAAACACCCCACTCCACAAAGCTCTACTTAATCCCAGAGCAGTTCCTCTATTTATTCCAATCCCAGGACGTCTGTTTCCTATCCTATTCTCTACTCCAGTTCCAGGGCAAACCGTCTCCTATACTACAATCCCTCCCATCAACCCCAAGCCAAGGCCAGGGCGATTCCTCTTCTTTCTTTTCTTTCTTTCCTATCTCAATTTCAGGACGGTTTGCTCAACTCCAGGGCGATGTGTTTCAAAAAAAAAAACTTTCCTCAAAGCCAGGGGGGTCTTCGAGCGGACGGCAAGGCGGTATTGGCAGAGCGGTATTATTCAAAGTGGTTTTGCACAGAGAAGTTACCTCGAGTGTATTGCCCAGGCGGTTTTATCCAAGCAGGTGGTTTTTCTCAAGCGAAGTCTTTGGCGGCGCCGAGCGATGCCCAACTTCAAAGCAATCAGAGCAATCAGAGCGGTATTGGCAGAGCGGTATTATTTAGGGTGGTTTTGCGCAGAGAAGTTACCTCCCAGGGCGGTATTGTCCCAGGGCGGTTTTGTCCCAGGGTGGTATTGTCCCAGGGCAGTTTTGCGCAGAAAAGTCACCTCCCAGGGCGGTATTATCCCAAGGCGGTATTGTCCCAGGGCGGTTTTGCGCAAAGTGCCAGGGCAGTTTTTCTCAACTCCAGGGCGCTTAGTCAAACTCCAGAGCAATCAGAGCGGTATTGCCCCACGGTGGTTTTGACCCAGGGTGGTTTTGCGCAAAGACAAACCTCTCGGTATTGGCGGGAGGTTTCGCGTATCCTTCAGGCGGTTTTCAAAGGTGGCATCGAGGGCAAATTTGAGCATACCTTCTCCAAATCCGAGCAATCAGTGGTATGGCGCGGCGGTTTGTTGCAACCCTAGAGGCGTCTGCTCAACTCGAGGCGATTTTGAGGGTTGCCAAGCGGGTTTACGCAAGGAGCGAAGACCAGGCGGTTGGCGAGGCGGTTTTGAGCGCCCTTTCCCTCAAGCCGGTCAATAGAGGCGAACCAGCGCAAAGAGCGGGGACTTTCCAACCGAGGTGGTTGGACCAGATCAACCTTCCCAAATGCAGACCAGACTAGTCTCATCTCCAAGGATTCAAGACGCTAGGCCAATTTTATCAAGATGAAGCGGGTGTAACTTCAGGACAGATTGAAAAAAAAAATGGTGAATAGGCCAACCTATAATAGCCTATCTAGTCCGTAGCAAACGGCTACGGTAAAGACACTCTAAATCCGTTTATGGCTGAGGCTTGGCCAATAAGCCTAGTAGAGGTGAATAGGCCCACCTGAATGGCCTATCTAGTCCGTAGCAAACGGCTACGGTAAAGACAAGGCAAATCCGTTGATGGTTGGTCACTTACCAAAAGTGACAAATATTTGACGATTGAGAGCATAAACTTCGCGACGAAGATGGACATGGATAGACAATGCGAGAAGGAACACATGAAGCGGCGGACGCAAAGAGATAGTATGGATGAGAGAAGGAAACACAGGAGATACACTTGCACTGTGCAAGTGAAAGGGTGGAATATGGACACATGTATGGGGCTATGTAGTCATGAGAGATGTAGTATACATGAGAGTTAAGATACCCATGAGAGCACATGTACACCACCTGCATGCATCTCAGATCTGACACATCGTCAGACATGACATGAGAATGTATCCCAGGATTTTGTATGTACGTGCAATCTTTGATGATATATATTTACCTTTCATCAAAAAAAAGTAGAATAGAGGTTAGTCGCTTGAACAACTTATTTGTTCAAGTGACCTCTCTAAACGAATAGCACGACAATGACTTGGTTGGTTGGGCAATCGCTTATGTCTAGGATTAAATTTTTTTAATCCGGGGACATCGATGGGATCGCCATGAACAAGCGACCGAGGTGGAGTGGGAAGCGAAGTTTCCCCTCACGGACTCGATAAGCAAAACCCTTCAATTGGTATCAGAGCCAAGGTTTCCGATTTTGTGTGTTTAGGATTCGGTTAATTTTTATGCACTTTTCATGTATTATATGTGTCGGATAATAGTAGGATATGCGTAGTTTAACTCTTTGGTTGCAGGCATAAGATCCGACTATTATGGTCATATGTGTGTATGTGATTGTATGTGTGTAAATATTTATTTTGTTGAATCCTTGGGGTTGACGAGGCTAGTATTTGATTATTTGTAAATTAGATACGACATTGTTTAGCCACTCTTTATTTTATTTTACTTTCGATCTAGGTTTCATGTACACTCCCTTGTGGAGTATAGGATCGATGGATGTAAATTAAAATAGGTTTTAGTCTCGGCTCGGATCTCCGGATGGCTCGTACATGGCGTAGGAGGAGCGAACGAGATGGCGATGCGACGGGAGTCATATTGAAGACAAAAGCCATAATAGTTGGAAAATAATTTATTTTTCATATTTATTGCTTTTTGTTTGATATGCATGTCGTAGGCAAGGAAAATTCCTCAATTTCAAATTACTAAAGTGGGAGAGGGAATTTTTAAAATTCCCATGGCCTCCATTACGATTTGACAAGTGATGCAAACAAACTTGCGTGTCGGCTCTGTGTGCCTTCCTCCATATCGGATGGGTTTGTTTGCGGATCACGAGGTCAAATATGGTTATAAGCAATTATCAAGGAGCGTGTGTACTTCTCCATCGAAAGACACATAACCCGAGATAATTACCTTGGTACCAAGTAATGGTGAACACTTAGATACAAATATAAGTATCCTCCCCATCCGAGTCACTGCTTTTATTTGTAGGGCCAAAGAGGAACCAACTATTAATTTTACTTGTCAAAAAGTTAGGTTAACAAGATAGTAAAATTAATGGGTAGAACCTCCTCTTACAAATGTAGAATTCGTATACGTCCACACTATCGTGGCATACGATATTCTCGGTGTTTTGAGGTGTTGGTTGATTTTAAAATTTTATTGTTTGAGGAATCAATATTTTTTTGAAATCTAATGTTTTGATTTATGTGATTCTTAGGTTTTCTTTCAAAATGACTTTCAACCCACTTGTTGTGATACTGAAAGAGAACAAACTTACTAGACCCAACTATGTTGATTGGAAGAGGAATCTAGACATTGTCTTGACTGCTGAGGAATATAAATATGTACTCCTCGAAGAGTGCCCTCCCAAGCCTGCAGATGATTCTGGGGAAAAGGAGAGAGAGAGCTATAAGAAGTGGATCAAGGCCGATGAGATGGCGCGGTGTTACATTTTGGCATCTATGTCAAATGTACTGCAACATCAGCATCAAGCCATGTCCACTGCTTATGATATGATGCTCAATCTCAAGGAGCTTTTCGGACACCAGAATCGGGCTGTGAGGCAAGAGGCCATGAGAAACTTGATGACGACCACCATGATCGAGGGAACACCCGTGAGGGATCATGTTCTCAAGATGATGGCTCATTTGAATGAGCTGGAGGTCCTAGGAGCTGAGATCGATGGGGAAACCCAGGTCGATATCATACTCCAGTCTCTACCTAGGAGTTTTGAGCAGTTTCGCCTGAACTACAACATGAACAAGAGGTTGTATTCGTTGGCGGAACTTCTGACAGAACTCCAGGCGACTAAGGGACTATTTCGTCAGAGTGCTCAGGCACATGTCGTGGTGACCCAAAAGATTTCTACTTCTAAGCTGAAAGGAAAGAAGAAGAAGAAACAAACTGGGGCAAAGGCGGTGGGAGGTACTCAGGGAGGAGTGAAGAAGCCGAAAGGCAAGTGCTTCACTTGTAAGCAAACTGGACACTGGAAGAAGGACTGCCCCAACCGCAAGAACAAAGGTATATCTTTTGGTCTAGCTGTTGAAACATGTTTAGCGGTGTTATCTACCGGCACCTGGTGTGTAGATATGGGAGCCACTGATCATGTCTGCAATACTTTGCAGGGGTTCCAGAAAACCAGACGACTGGCTGAGGGGGAGATTACCATGTACTTGGGCGATGCCACGAAGGTGGTGGCTGTTGCAGTGGGAGATGTTCATTTATCTTTTGAGAAAAATAAACTTTTGGTTCTTAAGAATTGCCTTTATGTACCCTTGTTTAGAAAGAATTTAATTTCAATTTCTAAATTGTTTATGGATGGATATTCTATTTCTTTTAATGACAGAGTTGTTATAAGAAGAAATAGGGACATTATCTGTTCGGGTGCATTGATAGGAAATTTGTATACACTTGAACCAAAACCTCCCACGATGCAAATTGAAGTTAATAACTCATCTTCTAATTCCAATAAGAGAAAAGAACCTTCGAAGTTGAACCAAACATATCTTTGGCATCTTAGGTTTGGTCACATTAACCTAAGTAGAATTTAAAGGTTGATAGTTGATGGACCTTTGGGTTCATTAGTGGTGGAGGATCTCCCAACCTGTGAATCTTGCTTGGAGGGTAAGATGACCAAGAGGTTTTTTAAGGCCAAGGGGTATAGAGCCAAAGATGTGTTAGAATTGGTTCATTCTGATTTGTGTGGTCCTATGTCTATCCAAGCTAGAGGTGGTTTTGAGTATTTCGTCTCTTTTATAGACGATTACTCAAGATATGAATACATTTACCTGATGCGCCGCAAGTCTGAATGCTTTGACAAGTTCAAAGAATTCAAGGCTGATGTGGAGAAACGTCAAGGTAAAAGTATCAAGACACTATGATCTGATCGTGGTGGTGAGTACCTCTTGGGAGAGTTTAGGAACTACTTATCAGAGGCTGGGATTCAATCCCAATTGACTGCACCTGGCACACCCCAGCAGAACGGTGTAGCAGAGCGAAGGAATATGACTCTTATGGAGATGGTTAGATCGATGATGAGTTATTCTGACTTTCCAGATTCATTCTGGGGATATGCTCTAGATACGGCGGTGTACATTCTGAACTTGGTTCATCTAAATCAGTGCCTTCTACTCCCACAAAGTTGTGGACTGAGTGAAAGCCTAGTCTAGGACATATTCGGATATGGGAGAGTCTAGCACATGTGCTAAAGGCAGATGCTGGTAAGTTGGAACCTCGTACAAAAGTACGCTTGTTCGTTGGCTATCCTAGAGGAACGAAGGGTGGCTTGTTTTATAGTCCTAGAGATCAGAGGGTGATCGTTAGCACGAATGCCAGATTTCTAGAGGAAAACTATGTGATGAGCGACAAGCCCAAGAGTAAAATTGTTCTGGAGAAGTTAAAAGGGGAAGTCACTTCTTTAGTACCACCGATACAAGAGGATATACCACATGTCACTGCACCGCGTGTCACAGAGGATACACAGGTGATACCTCGTCGTAGTGGGAGGGTTGTAAGATAGCCTGATAGATTCATGTTCTTGGGAGAATCTTCTGATTTGGTCCATGGCGAACATGAACCTGATCCCTGGACATATGACGAGGCAATCCAAGATAAAGATGCAGTATCTTGGCAAAGTGCAATGAATGCTGAGATTGAATCTATGGATTCAAATCAGGTCTGGGAGCTAGTAGAACCACCCGATGGTGTAAAAACCATTGGATTCAAGTGGATATACAAGAGAAAGAGAGGAATAGATGGGAAGGTTGAGACCTTCAAAGCGAGGCTTGTTGCGAAGGGGTATACTTAGAAAGAGGGTATCGATTATTAGGAGACTTTTTCGTCGGTAGCCATTCTTAAGTCTATCCGGATTCTCTTATGCATAGCAGCTCATATGGATTATGAGGTGTGGCAGATGGATGTCAAGACAGCTTTCCTTAATCGAAGTCATGAGGAAAACATCTACATGAAGCAACCAGAGGGATTCATTGCTAAGGGCAAAGAGCATCTTGTATGTAAGCTTAATCGGTCCATTTATGGATTGAAACAAGCTTCGAGGTCTTGGAACATCCGCTTTGATGAGGTGATCCAGTCTTATAGATTTATTCAAAGTCCGGATGAGTCTTGTGTATACAAGAGATGTGACAGAAACGTAGTGGTATTTCTTGTACTATACGTAGATGACATTTTGTTGATTAGCAACAATATCAAGGTGTTATCGGACGTAAGGGTATGGTTGTCCAAACAGTTTGATATGAAGGACTTGGGAGAGGTGGGACACATCCTTGGGATCAAGGTTATAAGGGATCGTAGGAAAAGGATGTTGTGCTTATCCCAAGCTTCATACATAGACACGATTTTGGATTGTTTTAGCATGCATAACTCCAAGAAGGGTTTTCTACGTTTCAGGCATGGAGTTCCTTTATCTAAGGAGATGTGTCCTAGATCATCTGAAGAGATAGAGGAGATGAAGGTGGTTCCTTATGCTCCGGCAGTAGGAAGCCTCATGTATGCGATGCTATGTATGCAGGAAAAGAAGTGACTTCCCCTTATAATTCCTCCAGAACAATTTTACTCTTGGGCTTGTGGTTCATCACATAGTCTTCCTCTAGAAATCTGGCGTTCGTGCTAACAATCACCCTTTGATCTCTAGGACTATAAAATAAATCACCCTTCATTCCTCTAGGATAGCCAACGAACATGCATACTTCTATACGAGGTTCCAACTTACCAGCATCTGCCTTCAGCACATGTGCTGGACTCCCCATTTCCGAATATGTCTTAGACTAGGCTTTCACCCAGTACACAACTCTGTGGGAGTAGAAGGCACTAATTTAGATGGAACCAAGTTCAGAATGTACACCGTCGTATCTAGAGCATATCCCCATAACAAATCTGGCAATTCAGAATAACTCATCATCGATCTAACCATCTTCATAAGAGTCTTATTCCTTCGCTCTGCTACACTGTTCTGCTGGGGTGTGCCAGGTGCAGACAATTGGGATTGAATCCCAGCCTCTGATAAGTAATCCCTAAACTATCCCAAGAGGTACTTACTACCACGATCAGATCGTAGTGTCATCCATATCTTGAATAATCATCTATGAAAAAGACGAAATATTCAAGACTACCTCTGGCCTGGATAGACATAGGACCATACGAATTAGTATGAACCAATTCTAACACATCTTTGGCTCTATACCCCTTGGCCTTAAAAGGCCTCTTGGTCATATTACCCTCCAAGCAAGATTCACAAGTTGGGATATCCTCCACCACTAATGAACCCAAAGGTCCATCAGCTATCAACCTTTGAATTCTTCTTAGGTTAATATGACCAAGCCTAAGATGCCAAAGATATGTTTGGTTCATCTTCGAAGGTTCTTTTCTCTTATAGGAATTAGAAGATGAGTTATTAACTTCAATTTGCATCGTGGGAGGTTTTGGTTCAAGTGTGTATAAATTTCCTATCAATGTACCTGAACAGATATTCTCCCTATTCCTTTTTATAACAACTCTATCATTAAAAGAAAATAGAATATCCATCCATAAATAATTTAGAAACTGAAACTAAATCCTTTCTAAATAAAGGTACATAAAGGGAATTTTCCAGAACTAAAATTTTATTTTTCTCAAAAGATAAATAAAACATCTCCCACTGCAATAGCCGCCACCTTCATGGCACTGCCCAAGTAAACGGTAATCTCTCCCTTAGCTCATCGTCAGGTTTCCTGGAACCCCTGCAAAGTATTGCAGACATGATCAGAGGCTCCCGTATCTACACACCAGGTGCCGATAGATAACACCACTAACCACGTTTCAACGACTAGACTAAAGGATATACCTTTGTTCTATTTCGGATTGGGACAGTCCTTCTTCCAATGTCCATCCTGCTTGCAAGTGAAGTACTTGTCTTTCGGCTTCTTCACTCCTCCCTGAGATCCTCCTATCAGCTTTGCTCCACCTTGTTTCTTCTTCTTCTTGCCTTTCGGCTTAGAAGTAGAAACCTTTTGAGCAACCATGGCCTGAGGACACTCTTCGAAGAGTGCATACTTGTACTCCTTAGCAGATAAGATAATATCTAGATTCTTTTCCAATCATCATAATTATGTACAGTAAGTTTATTTTCCTTTAGTATCATAGCAAGTGGACTAAAAGTCAATTTTGAAAATCCTAAGAATCACCTAGATCATTACTTTAGATTTCAAAAAATTATTGATTCCTCAAACAATAAAATTTTAAAATCAACCAACACCTCTAAACACCGAGAATATCGCATGCCACGATCGTGTGGACGTATACGAATTCTACATTTGTAAGAGTAGGTTTTACCCATTAATTTTACTATCTTGTCAACCTAACTTTTTGACAAATAAAATTAATAGTTGGTTTCTCTTCGGCCCTACAAATAAAAGCAGTGACTCCGATGGGGAGGATACTTATATTTGTATCTAAGTGTTCACCATTACTCGGTACCAAGGTAATTATCTCGAGTTATGTGCCTTCCGATGGGGAAGTACACACGCTCCTTAATAATTGCCTATAACCATATCCGACCCTGTGATCCACAAACAAACTCATCTGATGGGGAGGAAGGCACTCAGAGCCAATGCGCAAGTTTGCTTGCATCACATGTCAAATCGTAATGGAGGTCGTGGGAATTTATAAAAATTTCCCTCTCCCACTTAGTAGTTTGAAAATGAAGAATTTTCTAGCCTACGACATGCATATCAAACAATAAGCAATAAATATGAAAAATAAATTATTTTCCAACTATTATGGCTTTTGTCTTCAATATGTCTTCCGTCGCATCGCAATCTCGTCCGCTCCTCCTACGCCATGTACGAGCCATCCGGAGATCCGAGCCGAGACTAAAACCTATTTTAATTTACATCCATCGATCCTATACTCCACGAGGGAGTGTACATGAAATCTAGATCGAAAGTAAAATAAAATAAAGAGTGGCTAAACAATGTCGTATTTAATTTATAAATACTAAATACTAGTCTCGTCAACCCCGAGGATTCAACAAAATAAATATTTACACACATCCAATCACATACACACATATGGCCATAATAGTTGGATCTTATGCCTGCAACCAAAGAGTTAAACTACGCATATCCTACTATTATCCGGCACATATAATATATGAAAAAGTGCATAAAAATTAACCGAATCCTAAACACACAAAACCGGAAACCTTGGCTCTGATACCAATTGTAGGTTTTGCCCGGAAGCTCTGATACCAATTGTAGGGTTTTGCTTATCGAGTCCGTGAGGGGAAACTTCGCTTCCCACTTCACCTCGGTCATTTGATCTGTCACGTCCGCCCTTTCCTAGGGTCCGGAGGGGCGGCGCGTGATGCGACCGTACATACATACATCATACTACTTACAGCGGAAGACTATACATATCGTACTTCTTACAGCGGAAGACTTTAGACATATTTTTTTTTCTTTTAAACATAACATGCATCGTCATTTCATAGGTACTTCTTCTTAACATAGAGCATGCATCATTATTTCATAAGTACTTAGTGCTTAATTCAAAACCATAAACAAAACATCTTAAGGAAAACATGCATAAGGGACATAACAGATCTCTTCCACCATGCCACTGCCACACACACTTGCCCCTCCTGCTGCTCCCTTTAGTTTATCCACCCTTTACCCTTATCTACAGTACAAGGGAAAATAAACTATAAGCATATAGGCTTAGTAAAATCCTGTCCTACTCACAAAACCATACATCGACATTAAGCATAGCATGTGACACTCATAACATATAAGCAACATAACATGTAACATATGTGACATAAGCAAACATAACATGTAGCATAAATAACATAAGCAAACATAACATGTAGCATAAGTAATATAAGCAAACATAACATGTGACATATATAACATAAGCAAACATAACATGTAACATATGTGACATAAGCAAACATAACATGTAGCATAAATAACATAGCAACATAACATGTAAACACAAATATAACATGGCAATCATAACATGTAAACATATGCGTAAACACAAATATAACATGGTAATCATAACATGTAAACATATGCGTAAACACAAATATAACATGGTAATCATAACATGTAAACATATGCAGGATGCTCTTTGAAAACATATATTATAGGTACGTAAATATAAATCTCAATATATTGGGCCCGACATTGTACCACATCATCATCATCATAGCGCGCATCCCTAAATAGACCCGAGGTAGCAAGTCTCGAACCTACTAGGTTACTAGGCCCGATCTTAGTCCGTCGACCTAGGGGCCATCGTCATAGCGTAGAAGCCCATCCTAGGCCCGATCTTAGTCCATCGACCTAGGGCATCTGGGAGCCCATCCCATACTAGGCCCGATCTTAGTCCGTCGACCTAGGGGCAATCATACATAGAAGCCCATCCTAGACCCGATCTTAGTCCGTCGGCCTAGGGCATCTTAGGAGCCCATCCCTTTGGACCTTGTTAGGGTCCTGGCACAAGCCATGCAGAAGGTAAAATACTTATATGTTTTTTTTATCATAACATATCTTATTTCATTTCGCAAACATATCATACTTCATTTCATAACATATCATATTTCATTTCATAAACACATCATACTTCATTTCATAACATATCATAATTCACTTCATGACATATCATATTTCCTTTCATAATCACATCATACTTCATTTCATAACATATCATGTTTCACTTCATGAACATATCATATTTCATTTCATAAACATATCATTTTCATTTCCTAACATATCTTAATATCACACACATATAGGGCATGGCATAAGGTATAAACATCAAGAGGAAGCAAACACTAACCTAGGGCATGTTATCTTCATCTAGCATCATTTAATATTACAAGTTAGCATGAATTCATCTAAGCATAAAACACATGTTAACCTAACCTAGAGCATGTTATCTTCATCTAGCATCATTTAATATCACAAGTCAACATGAATTCACCTAAACATAAAACACATGTTAACCTAACCTAGAGCATGTTATCTTCATCTAGCATCTTAACATCATCATATACATACAAAATATGGTATAGAATTTCATGGAAACCTCAAAAACAATGTTTGGCAGAATGGTTCATGGGGGCTTTTAGGGTTAAACTTTTAACCTAATCCATTTAACATCCTAACATCATCATATGCATACAAAATATGGTATAGAACTTCATTGAAACATCAAAAGCCAAGGTTGGTCGAATGGTTCATGGAGGCTTTTAGGGTTAAACTTTTAACCTAATCCATTTAACATCCTAACATCATCATATGCATATAAAATAGGGTATAGAACTTCATTGAAACATCAAAATCAAAGGTTGGCCGAATGGTTCATGGAGGCTTTTGGGGTTGAACTTTTAACCTAATCCATTTAACATCCTAACATCATCATATGCATATAAAATAGGGTATAGAACTTCATTGAAACATCAAAATCAAAGGTTGGCCGAATGGTTCATGGAGGCTTTTGGGGTTGAACTTTTAACCTAATCCATTTAACATCCTAACATCATCGTATGCATACAAAATAGGGTATAGAGCTTCATTGAAACATCAAAATCAAAGGTTGGCTGAATGGTTCATGGAGGCTTTTGGGGTTGAACTTTTAACCTAATCCATTTAACATCCTAACATCATCATATGCATATAAAATAGGGTATAGAACTTCATTGAAACATCAAAATCAAAGGTTGGCCGAATGGTTCATGGAGGCTTGATACAAAACTTCAATCGGAAAGCTACTTGTATGCAGGTGAGGGGATACTTACATCCTTCGCTTTGCTTTTTGGTTGGAAGATGACCTAAGGGAAGCAACCTAGCCTTTCTTCTTGCTTGGATGGATTTTGGACAAGGGATGAGAAGGGGGAGGAGAAGTGGATCTCGGTGAGGAAGAGGATTAGAGGAGAGAAAATCAACTTGATAACTCATGTCTCTTCATCCCCCCCCCCCTATTTATTCATTTGAAGAGTCCCTTAGTCTCCCTTACCCCTAACTATAATTTCCCATATTCCTCTAATAATACAATCTTGTTGGGCTTCTGGTTAGTGGATGCATCTATAGGGCTTGGCTATCTAGAGGTTCAATTCCTAGGTCTTGCATCCTTTTTGGCTTATTTTCTTTTATTTTTGAAACAACCCACATAAAGCCCATTATCATCAAGCCAAAAATTCTTGTAAAATTGCTAGAAATTTTACGGGCGTTACATGATCATGGCGATCCCTTCGATGTCTCCGGATTAAAAATTTAATCCTAGACAAAAGGGATTGCCCAAACAACCAAGTCATCGTCGTGCTATTCGTTTAGAGAGGTCACTTGAACAAACTAGTTGTTCAAGCGACCATCCTCTATTCTACGAGTAGCCGCGGAATAGACGATGTCTGGATCGTCAGTTTTTGTGTTTATGTTCGGGATCCAAGTATTATTTAGCCATATACAGATTTATATCATGCTCATAGTTGAAAAACAAATACAAGCAAGTAACCATCCACACAAAACATGTATATAATTGAAAAGCAATTATAAACATAATACAAAATAATACTAATCAAAATAAACAAGATTATACCTCTTGTTATACCTCTTGATCTTCTATTGTATGTCCTTCCTCCTTTCGGACGTCGTGTGGGCGACGATCTACCAAAAGTTGAAGCCTCCTAGATCACCAATCTTCCTTTCCTTGTTCACTCCGAACAAAGGAAGATCCTAAAACAAAAACTCATCTTCCTATCTAGAACCGACCACCAAGTCAATAAACTTGATGTTGCCGCCGGCCAAGAAAGAGAATATGGAGTATGGAAACCAACCAAAGGAGAAACAACAAGGGCATGGGTGTCAGCCAACACTTGGAGAAGAGAAAAGAAAACACTCCTTCTCCTTGTTGCCACCCAAACCCTAAACCAAGCTCTCTTAATTTTGGGCCAAGGATGAAGGGGAGAAGAATAGATTGAGCTTTGGCCAAGGTAGAGGGAAGAAGGATAGTGGCCGGCCAACCTTAGGAAGAAGAAGAAAGGAGCTTCATCTTCTTGTTGCCACCCAAACTAATCCCAAAACCCTAACCCTAGCCGCCCAAGCCCAATCCTAATCTAATTAGGATTTGGTTGCCGCCCAAGGGACAAGCCCTAATCCCCATCCATCATCATCCATAGATGAAAGGGAGAATGGTGGATGTCAGCCAAGCCAAGGAGAGATGAGGGAAGAAGGGTGCCGGCCACCAAAGGAAAAAGAAGAAGAAAAACTTTCCTTAATTGTGGCCACCCAAAACCCTAACCTCCCTTGCTCTTGCCGCCCAAAACCCTAGCCCCCTTTCCTCTCCATCATCTTACCGCCCACCCCTAGTCCACCCTTTTATAGAGTTAGGGATAAGCCATGATTTAATCTCTTCCATTGGTTCTAGGGATTTAATCTCAACCGTCGGATCTAGAGATTTAATCTCAACCGTCGGATCTTAGAGATTTAATCTCTACCTATGGATCTAGAGTTTTATTTCTATCCATTGGATCTAAGCTTCATGAGGTATTAATAGGCTACAATAGGGATCATGAGGAGGAGTTGGATCTTGGCCACCCATGGATCAAGCCCACATAAAGTTCGATCCACTAATGATGATCCAATCCACTAAAGGATCATCATTGATCTACCTCACCAACCCCCATATGATAATATGGGCTCCATATATTATATGTACATTTTCTCCCCGTGTTTAAGATCTCGAATATCGGTTGATTAATTAATTTACTGACCATTAATTAATCAACATCTAACTCCATGAGTAGTACCACTCAACCTGTAATATATCGAGAAAAAAAAATTATAATAATAACAAATGAAATTAAAAATTTAATATAATGTAATATGATAATAATGTAATTTAAAACGTGATAAATAACATAAAATTTATTTATTTATTAAAAAGGAAATGTAATTATTTATTAATATTTTGGTTGTTAATTATGGGATAAGATTTTTTATGAGATTGGATGAGGTCAAATTAAGGTTAATATGTTGATTAATTCGGTTAAGTTTAAGATTATATAACTTAAAACCTAGGTTAGGATTTTGAATAGATAACCCTAAGGTTGATTAAGTCAATTAGCTTAATTATATAATTAAGCCCTAGGTATATAATTAAGCCTAGGTTATAACTTTTCCTAAACTTTAATTTAGGAATCCTGTTTCCCTTCTCGCGATCGAGCTGTCGCCACCTAAAATTCCCAATTGTCGTTCCTTCTTCTCCTCACGTCGCGACCATCATCGACGCCAGCACTATGCCACCTCACATGGCCGCTTTCCCTACCTCTTCCTTGCGTTGCCTTCTTCACGATTCACGATTTGCTCCGCTTCACTTGCCATGCACAATGCTCGCTGCGCGTCGCGCATCCGCATATGCACCTTTGGCCGTCGCGATCGTCATGACCACTGTGGCAACTAGTGCATGCACCCATCGCCTCGCCCATTGCTACCTTCTAACTAGCATTGTCGCTGCCCTAGCTCCACCCTCGCCAGCGATGATCCCGTCGTCGGCTCCTTCTCCCCTCCAAAAGAGCTCAACCTCGTCGAGTTCGCTGCCTGTGGCTATGGAAGAAGAGGAAGAGGCAGATGCAACATCGACAGTTGCCTCATTGGATTCTTTCGATCGAGTTCGAGGTGTCTCGGTGGATGCGGTGAACCAGGTGGATCAGTTCTTCAAGAGGCTTTGGAGAAGCCTCGGAAGCGACTAGCGATTCTTAGGATGGAACAAGATGTTGAGAAGTTCATCTGTGGTCCTACTCAACATCAACTGGAATTTTCAGGAAGTCCCAAATTCTTACCTACGATTAGCAGCACACAGGGTTGCTCAACATTATCACCTTTAATCCATTGCCATACCAGAGAATAGCATGCCAGATGGATCTGGTTCTAGAATTTCGCTTTGTAAATCTTCTATAAACTGTAGGCGACCTTCAGTTCGTGTTGCTGATATTCCTATCAATCTACTGCAAGAAGATAATGGTGTGCTGCTTAAAATTTGCAATCAAGCGATCTGTGAATGAAGGATCAGGAAATTCTCATGGAAGGGGGTTCTATATGGATCGGTGGATTTGTTTGTGATATTATAGGCTAAGGAATTGCCAAACGTGTACCTATTGTGGTTATGGCTTTCACTGTTGGAGTTCAATTTTGCCAACAACTATGGAGGCATGCAATTTGTTGATTGGGCTCGAGGGAGTGGTGTTCAAGGAGGTCTTTGATTGGAGGTAAATTCTTTGATGCAGAGGCAATCAACATTCTACAAATCAGGTGGGTGGATTCTATAATTTCAGAATTTAGTGCATATTTATATTGGTTATATTGGTTATGCTGTTTACTTAGGTTGGTGTCATATTTTCACTTTGTGATTTGTCTAGCGTTGTTTTAACCTTATATCTGATAGACTGTGGACTTTTTAAGTTGTTGGTTTATCGTTAGCATATGATTATAAATTGCTATTACTGTTATACGTACCTAGTTATCATTGAGATAGAAATGATTAAGTATTATCGGTAGATGTTTACCTCTTAATTGTTGGACTAGTATTAGGATTAGACTAGTAGAATAATATGACTAAAATAGATAAATTCGTAGAAGGTACACATATAGGTTCTTTGATTCTCTAGATCCTAGTGCATGATGACATGACTACATGGCTTACGTAGTTTAGGATATATATATATATATATATATATATATATATATATAGGCATCTGATGCTTTATTTAGTATTGCCTTGACTTTGTCCTGGCATGACCTCCTTAGTTATACAGTAATTAGTTTCAGCTATTGATCTCCATTAATGTGTTTTTGCTGTTATTATTGGACATCATGGTTAAATGCTTATTTGGTTATGTATTGTCGCGATTGATACCATGATTGAGATTAGTAGATAGTATAACTTGGGTGAGGTGATTCCGTAGGGGCGGATCTCAGGAATAAATTTGGTTATGTATTGTCGCGATTGATACCATGATTGAGATCTGTAGATAGTATAACTTAAGTGAGGTGATTACGTAGGAGCAGATCTCAGGAATAAAACAACATTAGTAGAATCCTAGGTGTAATAACTCAGACGTGCTCGTTGGTATAGGGACATCCAATTGCTGTAGAGATAGTATAATTTAGATGAGGTTATCTCTTAGGAGAGAATCTAAGGAATGAAACGACAATGATATAACCCTAGGTGTTGGAATCCTAGACATAATAATTCGGACATACTTATTGGTAGATGTTGTTGGTATAGGTTTGATCTACTTATTGGTTCGGTGGATATTGTGATTGAACTATCAGAGGTGGTATGATCCTTAGAGGGTATATACCATTTCTCATATTTCGGTTGTCAATTAAGTCTCTCATTCGTAGTTGAGAAAGTTTACAGTAGAGTTTTCTCTATGGTTGCTTTGTATATCTGGGGTCGATCGTGTTTCTCAATCATGGATGAGATGACTTACCGTAAAGTCATACTCTGGTATTATCCGTTCGGAGTTAGTGATAATTGGAATCGTATATTGGTTGTAGCTAAATGACTATCTTACATCTTAAGTACCCACGAGACCTGTTCGTAGTAGCATGTTGTAGCATGCATGATTGAATTGGTAGAAATGGTATAATTTAGACTTGATCGTCTCGATGGGTTATGAGAAGGTTTATGATCTTAACGGTCGTGATAGGTGTTCATGTTAGAAGGGTTGGAACCCTAGGTTTTACTACCTTGATGTATTTATTCTAGGAGTTGTGACATACACTT
This sequence comes from Wurfbainia villosa, assembly GCA_025175895.1. Lineage (NCBI taxonomy): Eukaryota > Viridiplantae > Streptophyta > Magnoliopsida > Zingiberales > Zingiberaceae > Wurfbainia > Wurfbainia villosa. Next base: position 58,147,261 of record CM045995.1, on the reverse strand, counting down.
GACTAGCTTTTAGATATACTTTCCCTGTATACCTAGGTCATCTATATGTACTCATTTTTTTTTGTACATATTATTTGGAGATGTATATTGGTTGGTGTTACATGCTTTAGTGACATGCACCATCTTCCATGATTGCATGATGGCGAGCAACGACTCCTTTGTAGTGACCCTGCAGCCAGTTACATAGCCTGCATACACTGTCACTCATGGGTTAGTGGTACATTAGGAGGGTGTGTACAGTTGCTCTGTCAGACTCTGCTGGTCCGCTCATGGGTAACTGTGATGCAGTGTGGTAGCAGGCAGGGATCCCTCCTCTGGTCTACGACACCGAGAGATGAGAACTTTGCTCCCCCACTCTGTTTGGGGTAGGAGGATAGGTGTACTTCGACAGCATCCTGTTCACTCGGTCACTCAGGAGCAGTGATGGCAGAGTGCATAGTTGGCATAGCCCTACCCACTCGGCCTCACCATCACGTGTGAGGCGGCTGACTGGCGTCAAGGGTGACCATGTCATTTGCATCGCATGCATATCGCATGGATTTCATTTGTTTGTGTTTGCTGCATTTTGGTTGTTGTCTTGGTTGTTGCATATGATTGACATGCATATAGGATACATCTTATATTTGGTCTAACGACCTTACTCCTGCTAGTATAGCCTACACTCCATAGACAGTACTTCGTATTTTGCTTGTCGACCCACGAGTCTCGTTCGTGGTAGTTAGTAGATAGTACCTCTTCGCATTACCTTGAGAGTCGAGGCTTTGTCGCAGTTTCTTGATATTCATTACTTGTAGATTTGCAGTTGGTTATGTGTTATAGATGTATTTATTATATTACTGTCCAGGTTAGCGGCGGACTGATACAGATACTCTGAGGTTTGAGTTACTCTAGTTGGTTTCTTTGACTTTCATTATGTTCATTATGTCCAGCTATCCATTATGTCCATTATGATTATGCACTTTATTCTATCCACCCACTGAGTGGTTGTACTCACCCCCTTTTTCTCATATTCTCCAGGTTAGCTGATAGAGGATGAGTCTAGTTGACTTACCATTGTGTCGCTCAGAGAGTCCCTGGTCGTGCTAGTCCCACAGCATTCGATCGAGATGTCGTTCGATCTTTCTTTTGTTGTTATCGTAATTTGTTTACACATTTTGGATTTTTTCGAAATTGGATTTAGTGTTAAAAATGTATTTTACTTTTAATTAATTGATACTTAGTCGTGCATGCATGCGATCCATAAAATAATTATATTTCTATATTATTTCAGAGTTTTTACCAGATCTGGTTCCAGTATTGTGTTTATGAATATTGTCACTAAGGGGCTCCTCCGTCATTTGGATGGCGAATAGGCCCCCGGGGCGTGACACAACCTTTTCATCATGTCGGACCAAGTCCACCTGCAGAGTTTACATGATGAACCTTATGAGCTCCTCAAGGGGACATCATCATCTTAATATATAGGACACAGTTTCCTCCTATAATCAATGGCACACCATATAAATAATATCATTGTTGGTGCAATCGACCCAGATCACGATTGACCAGACTCGAGTTTGACTCGAGTGATGTTTTGATGTTTGACATAGGATGTTTGACAAAGTGGTTTGACATTGATGTTGGACATTGATGTCGGTTAATATGTTGGGGAGATTGTTGGAGCAATCGACCCAGGTTATAATTGACCGGACTCGAGTTTGACTCGAGGGAGACTTTGATGGTTGACTAGGGTTGACCATGTGATCAAGGGTAAGTCCAAGCATGGGTCTTGGCAAGGGAAAGTCCAAGTCATGGGTACTTGGCATTTGGGAAAGTCCAAGTCTTGAGTACTTGGCACAAAGGAAAGTCCAAGCATGGTCTTGGCATGGAAAGTCCAACATGGGTTGGCAAGGGAAAGTCCAAGCTTGAGTCTTGGCATTTGAGAAGTCCAAGGGGATTGATATTGGCGGCGTAAAGTCCAAGCGGAGTCTTGGCGGCGTAAGTCCAATGTGCCTTGGCGGTGTAGACACCGTTAGCATGACATAGCCGAGGGAAGTACCTGGAGGCTAGCGCGATGGATGAACAAGTCATGGATGACTTGGAGGGATCCGAGAGGCGTGAGGCTGATGGAGGTGACTAGAAGGTTTAGGTCTAGGCTAAGGGTGGTCTAGCAAGTATGGGGGCACCATACTTGGGTTAAAACCTCATTTTTAAGGTTGGCAGTCGACTGGCATTATGGCCGGTTCGACTGTCGTGAGTCGACTTGAGTTCGACTGCCGTTTAAGAGCTGAAATTGCTCAGGCGATCAAGCTGCTCGTGGAAGCGATCGTGATGTCGGCAATGATCGCCAAGGAAGACGGTGATCGCTAGTTCGGCAGCGAGCACGCGTGCTCCGTCCCGTGGCGGTCGACTCGGTGCGATCGGCCGCGATAATGTTGCGATCGCCAAGAGATCCGTTGGAGTTTTTCCAGCGTGAATCGAGCCGTTGTCTCACGACAACAGTGGCATCAGTCGACTGGTGACTTATGGCAGTCAACTGATAGGCGGAAATCCAGGTCGCACGCAAGGATAAAAGGAGCTCGACGGGAGGGTTTTGGCAGTGATTTCTTGGACGTTTTTGAGGCGATTTGCTGTTGCAAATCAGGGTCTTCAACCACGGTTCAAGCGATCAACAAGCAAGCAATCGAAAGGCATTTGTAAAGCGTTTTCTTTACTAATATTGCATTGTATCTCATTTTATTTGCTTGTTGTTATTTGATTATTGTTGTAATCATCTTGTACGAGGTTTCTCCGCCTCAAGATTGTTCCGAGAAGGAGTGTTTTATAGTGGTGTGTGATTTGCATCGCTAGGGTTCGTACGAACCCAATCCGTGGAGTAGGAACCGCTCGGTTCTGAACCACGTTATATCCTTGTGTTTGTATGTTTGTTATTGTGATTGTTGTTTCATTTCTATATTCCGCTACATACTAACAATCATAGGCAAGTGAACGCGATCAAATTCCATCTACGTACGGTCAACGCGCTATTCACCCCCCCTCTAGCGGGCGCATAGGTCCTAACAAGTGGTATCAGAGCCCGGGGCTCTTCTACGGATTAACAACCCGGAGTCAAGACGCTAGAGGAAAAGATGGAAGTCCAAGGACAATTGGGATGGGATATCAACACCCCAATTCCGTATGCCTTCTATGGACGAGAAGGTTTCAATTCTTGGAAGGCGAGAATTGAAGATTTTTTGATGATGAGAGACCTTGAGGAGTGGTCCGCGTTGATGAAAGGATTTGAATATCCTAAGGGACCAAAGGGAGGGTTTCTCAAGAAGAAGAAGTGGAGTGAGGAGCAACTCCAACAATTCGATAAAAACAAGAAGGTAATCAAATTCATTTTTAATTTAATTCCTAATGACCTCTTGTGTAGCCTAGGTGACTATGTGAATGCCAAGGAGCTATGGAGCGATTTGGCCAAGCTCCATGAAAGTGTTAGTAATATATGAGAGATGTCCTAAGGCAATTGCCTTATGTATGAACCATTTATATGATAAATGAAGATTCACTATATGAGTATACATGTTTTTATGTATTTGATTGGATCTTAAACTCATTTACTGAATATCCACAATACAATTCACAGCATGAGAGAATTTGTGATTGGATCACAACTAGTGAGTATCTCTACATGTGTAATTGTGATGTATCAGAATTATCCCTAGTCGATGAATTGATGGATTTGGACACCATCAATTCTGTCGAGACTAGCACGAGGTATACTCCTTGGTGTATCCAAGCAGCTGATTCTCACTGGCTGGAGACATTGTGATGTCCGGAGTTAATCGTGGATGTTAGTTATGGTAACTAGTTCATTAGAGTGACCAGCCGTAAGACTTCATATGGTTCTCTGCATATATAGATATGTCAATGAAGTTCTTACTGTAGCTTAAGTGCGATGTTCCTTTGACTTGCGGTATTCAAGTCATCTTGAATCATAGAGACTTATGCTTTGACATCTTAAGCAAGCATCTCTAAGGAGATGTGGACCCGGGATGATTGGGTATAAGTCGAAGTGATCGAAGGTGTTTGAATAGCCTATAAAGGATTCACCACTCCTTGCAAGGAGATGTATACCCATGGCCTCTCGTCGGATTGTTACTAAAGTCTTTGGCCAAAGCATTACATGTTTAGAGTAAGGTACTCTTCGATACATGTGCAGTAACTAGAATCCGTAGGACGAGGAAATGATACTTGGGCTAGGTGTGACGTAGTCAGCCTAGTGGGGACTGACACTATAGACCATGTCCTAAACCAAGTGGGTATAAGATGAGTGAAAGGAATGGGGCACGATTCATTCGAGCTGCTGAAGGGTTTCAGAAATAGTTCTGGATCAACCGTTGATCTTTTCGGTTAATTGGGGATCATGATGTACTAATAGGTGCCACTCATGATCGTTCTATAATTAATGGTTAATTATAGACGGCCAACATAAATCGAGAACCTATTTGGTCACACGCACAATGAGCGTAATCCGAAGGATTTAAAACGAGCTTGAGAATGGGATTCTCAGACCGAGAGAAACTAGGTTTGGTTGGACCAAACAAAAAGCGAGCATGAATTCATTTAAGTCGCAATGGAAGCGTGGATGGGCCGTGTCTTATGAAGACATAATGGATGAACTAAAATGGTTTGGTTCTAATCCAATGAAGGAGAATAAACCAAAGGGTTTGGTTTATTTTAAACGAATGAACCAAAAGTTGGTTCGGTTCATTTTAACTTAAAATAAACCATCATGGTTTGGTTTATTTTAACTTATATTAATGGAGCGGGTTAACGGGCCTTATGGTTATGATCCAATAACCATTAAGAGAATTAGTTTTCTATAAAAGAGGGCTTAAGGGATTGTTAAGCCCTAATCCGAAAGCCCTAAACCTAGTTGCCGCCCACCTCCTCTCCTTGGAGAATTCGGCGCCAACTTCATTGCCGCAGCCCATCTTCTCCAATCGGCGTCCAGAAGAAGCCTTCCTTCCCCCTCGCCGGCGTCGAGATGCTGCCGGTTGGTGCTCTGGTGATCTCCCTTGGGTGTGGCGATAAGGTGAGCACTTGGCTTCCCTTGGTTGGCCGGCGCCTACTCCTCCACCAAAGCTGTCCAGTTTTCTGGATAGCTTGTTTTCCTCTCGTCGGAGCGTCATTTGGACGATTGTTAGACCTCTGACAATGCCTAACTTACCGGGGATTCGATCTCCGGTAATCCTCTGAGGTGGAGGACGAAGGATTCGTCAAACGGTTGACGAATACCTCTCCGGAGAAGCGAGTTTTGAGGACTCATCTTTGGATCCGAATTTGGATTCGGATCGTGATCATCTCTCGATCATGTCGTCTTCAACACGAGGCTAGTAACCCATACGAAGACGAAGCTCGTGGCTTAGCGAAGTTATCCTAAGGATACTCGGCGTGGATACGGATAGAGACGATTCTAGCGAGGATCGTTCCGGTTGATGTCGTTCCCGCTACACGTGATACGAAAGGTATACGTAGTTAAATTTCCTTTATTGCAAAATTTAAATTTACGGTTATGTCTACACATGTTGTACTATGCATGCGTGTGTTGTGTGTGTTGTAATAAATGTAGATTTATTATTTTTTATTTCTTCCGCTGTGCACATGTTTACGAAACATGTACGAACACACACTCGCCGCGGTGTCGGAAACCCAACAGTGGTATCATAGCAAGGTTTTGTTTCGACATAATCGTAAAATGGTTTTGCGATAGTCATAATGTTATTTCTGAAAATTTTCTAATTTTGGAAATTTAGAAGTATTTATGGAAATTTTTCAATTTTGGAAAGTCTAGAAGTATTTATGGAAATCTTCCACTTTTGGAAAGTTGGAAGTATTTATGGAAATTGATATTTTCCATAAATAAAATATTTGATTAGATTCTGGAAATTTGTTTCCTAATTTAATCATGATTTGATTTGGGAAATCAAATCTTAAAATATTTTATTTCCATAAGTAGTTTTGATGATTTAGGAAATTGGTTTCCTAAATTGATTTTCCTTAATCAACTATTTCCATAAATAAAATATGTGATTAGATTTGGAAATTTGTTTCCTAATTTAATCATAATTTTATTTGGAGAATCAAATCTTAAACATATTTTATTTCTATAAATAGTTATGACATATAAGAAAATTATGTACATGACATAATTGTATGTCATGTAATTGCATTAGATGCATATCATTATGCCATGCGTGTCATGACATGTAGATGTATGTCATGTATGTCATGCCATGTAGATAATAGTTATTTGCATGCAAAGAGAATGAGACATAAAAACCCTTACTCAATATTAAAGCCTACACCTTCCATTAATATGGTTAGAACCAGAGTTCCGTTTCTTGTTTGGGTTGTTGGACTCTCTCCAAGCCCGGCTCGAACCCGAACATGGTCAAACCATGGAATAGTTTAATACTAATATGGTAAGAGTCAGAGGTCAATCATTAGCTTTGGTTGTTGGACTCTCTCCAAGCCGGGCTAATTGGTTGAATGCGCTCTAACCATATTAAAACTATTTCTCGATTAATGGGTTAGTTTTAACCTGGAGCATCGGCTTGTTGGACTCTCTCCAAGGTCGATGTAAAGGGAGGTGAAGTTGGGTGCTATGCATATGATGCATACTTGTTAATGTATTAACAACCCGATGTATGTGTGAACATTCAATTAGTTGATAGCACATTGTGATAGTTGCATATACGTGATATGCAATCGATATAGTTGATACCTACCATTGTAGTTATGAATGGCTTGTTGGACTCTCTCCAAGGTTGTTCATATCTATGATGGATATCAGCCCATTCGGAGATGGACCTACGATCTCCCGAAGTGATTTTGGGGTTTTTGAAATTCGAAAAATGAATGCGATTTATGAATGTATATTGATGCATTTTAAATCATCTTTCTCATATATGCTCATTTTGTATTTCTAAGATTGATCATGATGTCTTTGAATTTGCATTCAATTTTGGATTCGAATAAAATTGACTGGGCCGAACTTCTTGGACTGGCTTAGAAACTTGAGAATTATTCTCAAGGTGGAAAAGCTTGCGTATGTCCTCGAAGCGCCTCTTCCCGCCCGTCCTAGTGACAATGCAACTCTAGACCAATTGTTGGCCTATCAGAAACATGTGAATGATTCTGAAATGGTGAGTTGCATCATGCTAGCCGCGATGGAACCCAAGCTACGAAAGCAGCATTAGCATATGGATGCTCATATCGTAGTCCTTCATCTTTATGAGTTGTTTGATAAGCAAGTGAGATTCGAAAGGTTCGAAGTCTCCAAGCTCCTCTTCACCTCTGAGATGCAAGAAGGTTCATCTGTGGTACTGCTCAACATGCTGAAGACTGTGGAGCCTTTTGAGAAGCATGAGAAGGGGACGGTGTTGTTAGTTGATTCCTCGAAGAAAGGTTCTAAGAGGGAGTCAAAGGAACAACAGAAGGGGAAGAAGAAAAAGGCTAAAAAGGCAAAACCAGCTCAAAAGGGCACTTGCCATCATTATGGCAAGTAGGGCCATTGGCAAAGAAATTGCAAGATTTATCTTGAGTCCGTGAAGAAGAATAAGGCATAAGATGCTCCATCTTTTTCATATATCTTCGTTATTGATTGTCATTCTATTTCCTCAGACACTTGGATATTGGATACTGGGTGTGGCTCACATATATTTAATGACATACATGGGCTAAGGAATAGAAGAAGACTCATCAAGGGAGAGTCAAATTTACGTGTTGGGAATGGAGCAAAGGTTGTTGCACTCTCCATCGGAATGTATTTGTTGAAACTCCCTGCAGGACTTGTCTTAGAACTGGACAATTGCTTTTATATTCCTTCGTTGATAAAGAACATCTTTTCTATTTCTTGTTTAAATAGAAATGGGTACCATTTGACTTTTAGTAACAATTGTTGTTACATAACTTTGAATGGAGTTCTTTATGGGACTGGAACTTTAAGCAATGGTGTTTATACGTTGGACGTATCCAGTGACATTTGCAATATCGAAGCGAGCAACAAGCGTGCTCGAAAGGATAATCAAATAGACTCCTACATATGGCATTGTCGTCTTAGCCATGTAAGCAAGAAACACATGTCCAAATTACACCGATGTGGAATTCTGGAATCGTTTAAATTGGATTCATACGATACATGTGAATCATGCTTAAAAGGCAAGATGACTAAGTTACCTTTTTTCAGGAAAAGGTGAACGAGTGGGAGAGTTACTAGGTCTAATACATACTGATGTATGTGGACCTATGTCAACTCAAGCTTTAGGAGGCTATAGCTACTTCATTACCTTCACCGATGATCACTCACGGTTTGGGTATGTGTTCTTGATGAAACACAAGTCTGAAGCCTTTGAAAGGTTCAAAGAATTCAGAAATGAAGTAGAGAAACAACATGACAAAAATATTAAAATACTTCGATCAGATCGAGGTGGTGAATACTTGAGTCAGGAGTTTCTTGATTATCTAAGAGACAATGGTATATTGTGACAATGGACTCCGCCATATACACCACAACATAATGGTGTATCTGAGAGGCGTAACCGGACCTTGATGGACATGGTCAGGTCAATGATGAATCATGCGAATCTTCCCAAGTCCTTTTGGGGCTATGCACTTCAGACAATTGTTTACTTGTTAAACAGAATGTCAACCAAGGTAGTCTCTACTACTCCATATGAGATATGGAATAGTAAAAAACCTCATGTATCTTACTTGAAGATATGGGGTTGTCCTGCTTATGTGAAGCAGACTGTATTAGACAAATTGGATGCTAAGTCTGATAAATGTCTATTTATTGGATACCCTAAGGAAACAAGGGGTTACCAATTCTATCATCCTGTGGAACAAAAGGTGTTTGTTTCAAGGCATGCTGTGTTTCTAGAGAAAGAGTTTCTCTTGCAAGAAAACGGGAGTGTCGTCGAGCTTGAGGAGGCTCGAGAGACTCAAATAGACATTGATAAGATACAGTGAAGCATAACGGTAAACTCATAGTGATGAGCAATCAATTTGGACCTATTGTAACACCACATCTTCGTAGATCACGGTAGAACCCATGATATTCACGAGAGATATGGATTTCTCGTAAGTGAATCGAACGACGTGTTACTCATTGATGATGAGGAGCCTACCAGTTATGAAGAAGTGCTGACAAGTTCAGAAAGGGATAAGTGGCTTGGTGTCATGAAGTCGGAAATGGATTCCATGTATGAAAACCAAGTTTGGAACTTGGTTGACCCACCTGAAGGCATAAAGCCTATAGGGTGCAAGTGGGTTTTCAAGAAGAAAATCGACATGGATGGTAATGTGATTACCTATAAAGCTAGATTGGTGGAGAAAGTATATCGTCAAAAAAAATGTGTTGATTATGACGAAACATAATAGCCTGTAGCTATGCTTAAATCCAATCGGATTCTCCTGGCCATAGCGTCTCAGTATGATTATGAGATATGGCAGATGGATGTGAAAACAGCTTTCCTAAATGGAAACACCGAGGGCGTGTATATGATCTGACTGAGGTTTCACATCGGTTGATAAAACCAAGGTATGCAAATTGCGACAGTCCATTTATGGATTGAAGCAAGCATCCAGGAGCTGGAATATCCGTTTTGATGAGACAATCAAAAAGTTTGATTTCTCACAAAATCCAGACGAACCTTGTGTGTACAAGAAGGTTAGTAGAGTGCGATCGTGTTCTAGTATTGTATGTCGATGACATATTACTTATAGGAAAGCGATGTTTCAATCTTCTGATCGATTAAGGTTTGGTTATCCAAGACATTCTCCATGAAAGACACGGGAGAAGCAACCTACATCCTCGGGATTAAGATCTATAGAGATAGATCGAAAGCGGTTGCTTGGTCTTTTCGCGGTCTACATATATAGGCCGAGTGCTAAAGAGGTTTAGCATGTCGGAATCCAAGAAAGGTTTACCTACCCATCGGGCATAGGGTACACCTTTCGAAGTCTATGTGTCGCGCCGCGAAGGCGAGAGGATTTGCATGAGTAAGATTCCCTATGCATCGCAATAGGATCTATCATGTATGTTATGTTATGTCACGAGGCCCGATGTATCGTATGCTCACGAGTGTCACGGCGGATAATCTCGATCAGGAATGGATCATTGGGTTTAAGATGATCCTTAAGTACTTGAAGAACTAAGGATGTGTTCCTAATATATGGAGAAGGGACATGGTGATCTGGCGGGTATACGGATGCGGCTTCGAGACGGACAAGGATGATTCAGTCTCGATGCGGATCGTGTTCACCTTGAATAGAGCGCGATGAGTTGGAAAAGTTCAAACAAGACAGCTGGATTCTACTGAGGCGAGAATACATTGCGGCCGGAGCGGCAAAGAGGCGGTTTGGATCAAGAAGTTCGTTTATGAACTTGGTGTGATTCGGCCATTGTTGAAAATCAGGTCTCTGCGACAACAATGGAGCAATTACGAGCGAAAGAGCCAAGGTCTGCATCGATCCAAACATGTGTTTCACCGCTATCATCTTATCGAGAGATCATCGAGGGAACGAAATACAAATCGAGAAAATTCCCACTGAAAGGAACTTAGCGGATCCTTTGACTAAGGCATTACCTCAAAATAAGTTTGAGGGTCATGTTAGAGCTTATGGTATTGGATACCGTAGCGATTGGCATTAGGCCAAGTGGGAGTCTGTTAGTAATATATGAGAGATGTCCTAAGGCAATCGGCTTATGTATGAACCATTTATATGATAAATGAAGATTCACTATTTGAGTATACATGTTTTTATGTATTTGATTGGATCTTAAACTCATTTACTGAATATCCACGATACGATTCACAGCATGAGAGAATTTGTGATTGGATCACAACTAGTGAGTATCTCTACATGTGTAATTGTGATGTATCGGAATTATCCCTAGTCGATGAATTGATGGATTTGGACACCATCAATTCTGTCGAGACTAGCACGAGGTATACTCCTTGGTGTATCCAAGCAGCTGATTCTCACTGGCTGGAGACATTGTGATGTCCGGAGTTAATCGTGGATGCTAGTTATAGTAACTAGTTCATTGGAGTGACCAGCCGTAAGACTTCATATGGTTCTCTGCATATATAGATATGTCAATGAAGTTCTTACTGTAGCTTAAGTGCGATATTCCTTTGACTTGTGGTATTTAAGTCATCTTGAATCATAGAGACTTATGCTTTGACATCTTAAGCAAGCATCTCTAAGGAGATGTGGACCCGGGATGATTGGGTATAAGTCGAAGTGATCGAAGGTGTTTGAATAGCCTATAAAGGATTCACCACTCCTTGCAAGGAGATGTATACCCATGGCCTCTCGTCGGATTGTTACTAAAGTCTTTGGCCAAAGCATTACATGTTTAGAGTAAGGTACTCTTCAATACATGTGCAGTAACTAGAATCCGTAGGACGAGGAAATGATACTTGGGCTAGGTGTGACGTAGTCAGCCTAGTGGGGACTGACACTATAGACCATGTCCTGAACCAAATGGGTATAAGATGAGTGAAGGGAATGGGGCACGATTCATTCGAGCTGCTGAAGGGTTTCAGAAATAGTTCTGGATCAACCGTTGATCTTTTCGATTAATTGGGGATCATGATGTACTACTAGGTGCCACTCATGATCATTCTATAATTAATGGTTAATTATAGACGGCCAACATAAACCGAGAACCTGTTTGGTCACACGCACAATGAGCGTAATCCGAAGGATTTAAAACGAGCTTGAGAATAGGATTCTCAGACCGAGAGAAACTAGGTTTGGTTGGACCAAACAAAAAGGGAGCATTAAATCGTTTCAGTCGCAATGGAAGCGTGGATGGGCCGTGTCTTATGAAGACATAATGGATGAACCGAAATGGTTTGGTTCTAATCCAATGGAGGAGAATAAACCAAAGGGTTTGGTTTATTTTAAACGAATGAACCAAAAGTTGGTTCGGTTCGTTTTAACTTAAAATAAATCATCATGGTTTGGTTTATTTTAACTTATATTAATGGAGCGGGTTAACGGGCCTTATGGTTATGATCCAATAATCATTAAGAGAATTAGTTCTCTATAAAAGAGGGCTTAAGGGATTGTTAAGCCCTAATCCAAAAGCCCTAAACCTAGTTGCCGCCCACCTCCTCTCCTTGGAGAATTCGGCGCGAACTTCATTGCCGCCGCCCATCTCCTCCAACCGGCGTCCAGAAGGAGCCTTCCTTCCCCCTCGCCGGTGTCAAGCTGCTGCCGGTTGGTGCTCCGGTGATCTCCCTTGGGTGTGGCGATAAGGTGAGCACTTGGCTTCCCTTGGTTGGCCGGCGCCTACTCCTCCACTAAAGCTGTCTAGTTTTCTAGACAGCTTGTTTTCCTCTGAGGTGGAGGATGAAGGATTCGTCAAACGATTGACGAATACCTCTTCGAAGAAGCGAGTTTTGAGGACTCGTCTTTGGGTCCGAATTTGGATTCGGATCGTGATCATCTCTCGATCACGTCGTCTTCAACACGAGGCTAGTAACCCATACGAAGACGAAGCTCGTGGCTTAGCGAAGTCATCCTAAGGATACTCGGCGTGGATACGGATAGAGACGATTCTAGCGAGGATCGTTCCGGTTGATGCCGTTCCCGCTACACGTGATATGAAAGGTATACGTAGTTAAATTTCCTTTATTGCAAAATTTAAATTTATGGTTATGTCTACACATGTTATACTATGCATGCGTGTGTTGTGTGTTGTAATAAATGTAGATTTATTATTTTTTATTTCTTCCGTTATGCACATGTTTACGAAATATGTACGAACACACACTCGCCGCGGTGTCGGAAACCCAACAGAAAGTCTATCATCGGTCCAAGAAGAAGGACCATCACCCTCTCAAGCTCAAGAAGAAACATCCAAAGAGCTAGAGGATTCAGAGGTTGATAGGGAATCAACATCCGGATCTGAAGAGGTAGAAGCGGTGGAAGAAGTGGAGGAGGCATCCACCTCTAGGTTTGAGGGGGAGAGACCATCCACACCGGAGCCGAAACCAATTCAAGAAGAAGTCTCAACCTCCGAGAGGAATGAAGAATCCACTCCAATCACCACAACCACCCTAGGTAACTCAAACATATCAATTTGTAATAAAAATCATATCATATGTTTTGAGTGTAGAGAAGTCGGGCACTATAAGAGCAAGTGCCCAAAGAAGATTAGGAAAGCTCCGTCGGCACCTAAAAGTCAAGAAAAGTTAAAGGATGCCGGTTCCCCAACACCTAAAGGCAAGGAGCACATCATATGCTTCAAGTGACATTCAAAAATACATTATAGGAATCAATATCCTAGGGGGAGCAAAAAGACTCAAAATGGAGCATCACAAGTAGGGGGAGCCACTAAGGCAAACCCTAAGGTATATTTTAATAATGCTCTTTCTTTAATCAATAGACAAAAGCATGCTAGGAACTTTAATTCTCTTGCAATTTATGAAAAGCATGCTAATAGAAATAAATACTTGTGTTTAGGAGCTAAAAGTGTCCACCTAGATAATAAGAAGAAACTTGGGACTAATGTCCCTAAAAACAATTTACCTAAGGACAAACCTAGGTCAAATAACTCAAGATCAATTTTACCTAGGGAGACAATTAGAAAGGTGCAAGAGCACCTAGGTTTCAATCCTAAATGGACTAGGCATATGCCTAGGAAGTCTCATGCCCAAAGACCAAATCAAAATTCTAAAGTTGGGCAATTAGAATTAGAGAACCAAACCTTGAGGTCAAGGCTTGAAAATCTTGAAAAGACCCTTAAGGTTATGCAAAATCAAATGCAATGGTCAATTAGTCAAACTTCTAGGTCAAAATCTCAAAGTCAACATTTAGGACCCAAGAAGCAAAAGTCATTCAAGGGCAAGAATGGTTTGGGTCACAAACCTAAGCCTAAGGTGGCTTATCATAGTGTTCCATTAGATAAGAGAACATGTTAACATAACGGAACATTCTTGTAGTCGAATAGTCTGTACTGCCAAGAATTGTAAATCCTAGAGCAATACGCAACTGATAGGAAACCTAGGTTAGCCACTAAGAAGGTTATTAGGGAGGCAATCCTTAAAGTTAACCATGGTAAGACCCAAATGACCAAGGCTAATAAGCCTAGGAGGGTCATTAGGAAGGTATCTAGGGAGGTTATCCCTAAGGAATACCTAATTAACCCTAGGAGCTCAAATCGGTTTTGGGTTTCTAAGAGCGTGATTGATTCACGCTAGATGGGTTTAGGGTGTGCCAACCTTGATTGGATGGGTAGTTAACTCAACCATGGTAAAGGTGGCACTTTAGGATAATTTCAAGGTTATGGTTACCTTGGAAATAGATTTGAATCGATATCCTAAAAGATTTTAGGATGTGCCAATGCACTTTTGAAATTAAGAAAAATCAATTAAATTGGCACAATTTAGGTTTAGAGGTTAGTGTGTCATTTTGGGTTTTTGGCACACTAGGGAGATTAATGATAATATGGCAAAATATATCTAATTATATCAAATGGCAATTAATATTAAAATTTAGGTATTACTATACCTATATATTTTATATGTCATGCTTTGTTTGTCATATAACATGTCATGACATCATGTTTATTTTTAATCATTTTATATGTTATGTTCATGTTTAGAATTAAGGTTTCAAATGTCATGTGTTTTTAGATTTCATCTCATGCCATGACATCATGATTATAAGCATATGCTTATTTATATCATTTCTAATGTCATAATCATTCATGCATTTAAGATAATTTGATTAAAATTGAATTAAGGACAATGGCATGACTTGGAGTCTCATTTATAAGGGAATCAAGTAGAGTTGCCTTAGAAAAATACATGAAACCCTAGATTAGGGAGAACAAAACTCACATCTCACATCAAATTGACATGTATGTATATTTATACACCCTAGATACATGTGAGATGCTAGGATATGAGTTAAGTTCAAGGTGCATAGTTGTTGCATCTAGATGAACTCAAACTCATCTTATATAATTTGTGGATCATTGGGAAAGCTTGTGTACAAGTCATGTACATAGAGCCCAAGGAATATGATCCAAAATAAGTTTTCAAAAACATTTTGAAATCAATTTAGAAAACCTTAGTGAAGCCTATCTTTTGATAGAAATCATTAATGATGAAGTTGATACAAAGTGAGCTAAAACATTGAAGTTTTTCTTCACTTTTGGATTTTGTATCAATTTCGATAGTTTATGGGTAAAATAATTTTCACCCATTGTATTGCTTATAAGTAATGTACGTATGAATTTTCACGAATTTTCAAAATACGTAGAATTACTTATGAATTGTCAAAATTGGATTCTGATAGTTGAAATTCGGAAATTTATTATCGATCATCGCTTGGTGGCGATCGGTGATGAGAGTGTGATCGTGATTCTTGTCGAGTCATTGCCAGGTCTGATTTCGGGAAAACAAGGTTGTTTATCCCGTGTTCAACCATTGTAAAGGTCCCTAATCACTCCTAACCCTAGGATATGCTTTGGGAAGCATTATAAAGGGTGAAAATCCATTGGATATGGATTAGGAGAAGTGTTAGGTTAAAGTATCAAATTTAGGGTGTGGAAAGTTCAAGTTTGAACTTTTAACCTTAATTTTGATGGTTTAGAGTTTCTATTAGCTTAGGGACTTCCCAAGGACATTGTTGGTGCAATGGTCAAGGGAGAGCAAGCCTTTAGGGGGAGTTATCCATCTTGGGATGATGGATGTGTTTCTCTTCTTGAATGGGGAGAAGTTATTGGGAGAGTATCATCAATTGGAAAAATTGATGGGATTTTGAGAAACCCAATTTGGAAATTGGGAGAGAGTATAGGATTGCCTCTTTTGAGTGATATGGGACTTATCACTAGGTAGATGGTAGGCATCCTAGGTATTTTTTGGATCAAGAGGGAGATTGTAAGATCTCATTGGAACATGAGACATTGACCTCCTTGGAGTGATAATCTTTTTTATGTATGTCAAAAAGAGGGAGAAGATAAAATTACCAATTTGGAAAATTGGTAAGGGAATTTGAGTTAGGGGTCTAACTCAAAGTTTGTTTTGTCAAACATCAAAAAGGGGGAGATTGTTGGTGCAATCGGCCCAGGTCACGATTGACCAGACTCGAGTTTGACTCGAGTGATTTTTTGATGTTTGACATAGGATGTTTGACAAAGTGGTTTGACATTGATATTGGACATTGATGTCGGTTAATATGTTGGGGAGATTGTTGGAGCAATTGACCCAGGTTATAATTGACCGGACTCGAGTTTGACTCGAGGGAGACTTTGATGGTTGACTAGGGTTGACCATGTGATCAAGGGTAAGTCCAAGCATGGGTCTTGGCAAGGGAAAGTCCAAGTCATGGGTACTTGGCATTTGGGAAAGTCCAAGTCTTGAGTACTTGGCATTTGGGAAAGTCCAAGTCTTGAGTACTTGGCACAAAGGAAAGTCCAAGCATGGTCTTGGCATGGAAAGTCCAACATGGGTTGGCAAGGGAAAGTCCAAGCTTGAGTCTTGGCATTTGAGAAGTCCAAGGAGATTGATATTGGCGGCATAAAGTCCAGGCAGAGTCTTGGAGGCGTAAGTCCAATGTGCCTTGGCGGTGTAGACATCGTTAGCATGACATAGCCGAGGGAAGCACCTGGAGGCTAGCGCGATGGATGAACAAGTCATGGATGACTTGGAGGGATCCGAGAGGCGTGAGACTGATGGAGGTGGCTAGAAGGTTTAGGTCTAGGCTAAGGGTGGTCTAGCAAGTATGGGGGCACCATACTTGGGTTAAAACCTCATTTTTTAGGTTGGCAGTCAACTGGCATTATGGCCGGTTCGACTGTCGTGAGTCGACTTGAGTTCGGCTGTCGTTTAAGACCTGAAATTGCTCTGGCAGTCGACTTCTCATTAGAAGCGATCGGCGGCGATCGACTACCAAGGGACGGCGTGATCATTGCTAGTTCGAGCGACGCAGAATGCCGTGGCCGTAGGCGATCGACTCTGCGCTAGCAGTCGACTGCCAATGTTGGCAGTCGACTGCCAAGAGATCCGTTGGAGTTTTTCCAGCGTGGATCGAGCCGTTGTCTCACGACAACAGTGGCATCAGTCGACTGGTGACTTATGGCAGTCGACTGATAGGCGAAAATCCAGGTCGCGCGCAAGGATAAAAGGAGCTCAACGGGAGGGTTTTTGGCAGCGATTTCTTGGATGTTTTTGAGGCGATTTGCTGTTGCAAATCAGGGTCTTCAACCACGGTTCAAGCGATCAACAAGCAAGCAATCGAAAGGCATTTGTAAAGCATTTTCTTTACTAATATTGCATTGTATCTCATTTTATTTGCTTGTTGTTATTTGATTATTGTTGTAATCATCTTGTACGAGGTTTCTCCGCCTCCGGATTGTTCCGAGAAGGAGTGTTTTATAGTGGTGTGTGATTGGCATCGCTAGGGTTCGTACGAACCCAATTCGTGGAGTAGGAACCGTTCGGTTCCGAACCACGTTATATCCTTGTGTTTGTATGCTTGTTATTGTGATTGTTGTTTCATTTCTATATTCCGATGCGTACTAACAATCATAGGCAAGCGAACGCGATCAAATTCCATCTACGTACGGTCAACGCGCTATTCACCCCCCCCTCTAGCGGGCGCACAGGTCCTAACAATCATCTCCCAACTTACCGAGCCTATCGATTTAATCTATAAATCTCGCCCATTGGTAAATCAAAGAGATAAGTACTAAGTATATGTGCTAGTTATTATATCGGGATTAAGAGTTTGTACAATATAATATCTGAGGTCCGATTCGATTATGTAATCAGCAATAAATTGAATCGCCTCTAAGTCGGTCCTGCTCAATATACACAAAGTGCACTAGTGTGATTCTATGGTCAAGACAAACTAATACCAAATCACACTACAACCATTCCGATGGTTTGTCCAAAGTCATCTCGGTTGTGAGCCTTTACTTATACTTTTCAAGGGGCCGATAACATGATCTCTCGTGTGACACCACACACCATGTTATCTACAATGTAAAGTATTAGACAATATTGCATAACCATAAAAATATGCAAACAATGATCATGTGATTCTTATTTCAAAATAAAGATGTTCATACAAAAGATAGACTTTTCAGTATACATCCCTACAGTAACATGACTAGGAGAATAGAAGAATGGAGATTAAAAAATCACGACATGGAAGGTGGGGCCAAATGGAGAGGACCATAGCTCGGCGAATATAGCGGAGTCAGGAAAGGATTAGCTTTGAGGACTGAGCCGAACTAAGAGAAACACAGCTCGGAGCATATAGTCGAGTCAGAAAAGGATTAGCTCTGGGGACTGAGTCGAACTAAGGGAACCACAACTCAAAAAATAGAGTCGGGCCAAAAGTATAACAGTTCGATTGTTAGAATTGAGCCAAGTCACAACTCGAGGAAATGGGCCGAGTCAGGAAGACGATGACTTGAAAAATATAGCTGAGCTAGGAGAATAGTAAGAGGTCTAATCGAAGGAGAGAAGGGTTTGGTGGTAAAATGAAGGAAATGGAGGACCCCATGACGTGCCCTTGCACCAGTTTGTTACAAGGCACAACAAACTAGGACACTTCATAGGACCCACCGGAGATTCCTGATTGGGGTATTCTCTAACGGCCTAGGGGCACTTTCATTGGTGACTCTAGAGCTCCCCACGTGGACGGTGATTAATATAGTCGGTGACGCTACAGCTTGTCCAGAAGGGAGTGGAGGAGGAGAGGGAAAGGAATCTGATCTCATTTTTCATTCTGTTTACATGCACTATTTTCTTACTGCAACTCCTTTTTGCTTCTTTCCCATATACAAGTTCTAATTTAAGCATTGGAAGATCTCCGTCGAATAGACCAATGGCAATTTAACGTGTATTAATTTTTACAGGAAAGAAGCAATTCAAGAAAATTTTCACTGCTGTGGTCGAAGAGAATCCTAATCCTCTTCGACAGTTTCATCGCAAAGAGGGAAAAAAAATCCGTGCCGCATATATATATAAAGAAACTCTTACCGTAGCATCCATATACACCATAATAATCAATGGGAGTATGTCTTACGGACTCAATTGAATTGATACTTAGAGGGAAAATTATCACAATGAAATAGGAGTTGATTTTTGAAAAAAAAAAAAAATTTAAAAGTTTTTTTTTTATGATGATTGGAAATCAATTCATAAGGACATTTGAGATGAATAAATTATTTTTTAACACAATAATGCAACTAACACGAACTCACGGGGACAGACCAATGAAAAAAATATCGAGGACACGGAGATCTATCAGCTGATGCGCAAGTACCGCTTTGCTGTCACGTGCCTTTTCACGTAATGTGTCTTTTCTAAACCGAGTTCTACGCAGGTCATGAATTTGTTGTCGGGAACGTTCTTTAAGAAATACTCAAGTCCAGCTGTTGCAGCACGCACTCGGCAAAGCCGATGAAGCGAAAGGACATGTGCATGGACTTTGGAAAAAGATGAGGACAGCAGCTGTCTCTGTCAGCTCACTGTTTTGCTCACTAGACTTCCACTCTCTCCTGCAAAGAGACAAATCACAAAGCAGCAATAATGGAATGAAAGGGTTAACAATGTCTTTGCAGCAGGGCAACTGGTAGGCGCTTTGTTTTAATAACGTACCTGATTCCGTGCGTCTCTTTTGTATACGTTAATTAACAAGAAGCCATTGCAGATAAGCATACGAAATCCAAGCACTAAACGATATTAGTAATTTCATAATATTCATCTACGGCATGGATTTGTCTTTAATTTTACTAAGATGCAATGCATCCATGTTTCGACAGCACATGTATGTCTTCTAGTCTTCTCTTCTGTGAAACTCTATGGAGACGGCGACCCAACTTATTTTGACACTCCCAATAGGACCATAGAGAACAGAACTAAGCCTTCCTCAGTATCAAAGAATATATACTTTGTGATATATGCCAATCATCTCCTTATGTGTAACACTTCATCATCAAGATGCAGCCTTTCAACGGAGAGGCACGTTTTTTAGTGGAGAAAAAGCCAACGTTCCTGCATAATAAATAACACTCTCCTAATAGCACGATAGTGGTTGTCGCTGTGAGTGCGCATGCACAAAAAAGAAAACATCCCCGTACACTTTTTGGTGCATTATAAGTAACTGCTGAGTTGATCTCATTCGACTTCTCTTCGACAAAACTCCCTCCATTGCAACGTTTTTCTATGTTTGAAGGCAAGGCTACGCCAAAACGCGGGTGTAAGGGAACTGGCAAATATGCTCAAGCAATACATATTTACCATACCAAGTAAGGTTTACACTTTTTTATTTTTCTCTCGTTCTCGAATCATTCAGTCACAAGATTTAATTCTTACATGCACAAAAAATTGACTTCTATGCAATGTGTGCGCGCGGATTTGTATATATAAAATAAACATACAGGTACCGGAGTCTCTTTTTGGTGATGTTTCTTGAGTTTTTTTTTTTTTTTCTTTAACAGCGTGTAGGAGCTTTCACTACCAAAAAAAAAAACAGAGAAATTAGCAACGAATTATTTTCGTCACTAATACCAACACTTCGCCGCTAAATATATTTTACGACGAAAAACTTTCGTCGCTAGAGTCATCGTAATAAGCTTGTCGCTAAAATAAATTAGCGACGAATTAAAATATTTTCGTCATTAATATTACTGACGGAAATGAAAATATCACCAAAAATAAATATTTTATTGTAAAATATAATCTCGACACCGAAAAATAAGAAAATCACCGATATTAGCGACGAAATATAAATAATCGTCGCTAAACATCAGTCGCCCAGACTAGCGTCTCGACTGGAAGTTAACGACGAAAACTCCTTATTTCGTCGCTAAAATCTATTTTTTGGCCAGCCACAGAAGTGGGAGTCTTTCGACTGGCGCCTCGATTGGAGATATTTTTGCGACGATATTTACACATTTCGTCGCTAACATCTATTTTTGCCCAGCCACAGCAGCAGGAGCTCCTCGACTGACACCTCAACTGGAGATACTTTTGCGACGATATGTATAAATTTCCTCGCCAAGTCCTACTACTGTCGAACACGTCGACTGGCGACTCGACTGATACTCAAAATTTAGCGACGAAACTATAAATTTCGTCGCTAACCCTCAAAATCCTAAAGTTGTATATCGATCGTTAGCGACGAAATATTAAAAAATCATCGCTATCCATGAAAATACAGATTTTCAAAATTCAATTTATTTGTATTCAAAATCCTGTAATACAATATCAACCACACAATTTAACTTAATAACATACAACTGAAACAATAAAACCAACATATACATTTAAAAACAACTAACATAACATCAAATTTAAAGTCCAAAATATCCATTTTCACAAATTCATAGTATTAAAATGCAAATACATTCAAATCGAGCACAATTTCACTAGGTCAAAATATAAATGTTCACAAACTCTAAGGTGGATGAGGAGATGGAGCTGAAGATGACTCATGCATCAATGATTATAATGCTCCAGGTGCAAATCGATTTAGAATTGCTTCGAACATTTCTTGTCTTAATCTCATTGATGTCAACTCATCTTGGGTGCTAGCTAATCGAGCTTGAGTGTTTTCTAGCTCCTCTTGGGTGGACTGAAGTTGTTCACGCAGTGCTGCGTTAGTTGTTCTGGAGGAGGAGCTGACATCTGAAGAAGTGGATCTAACTGGTTTTGGCCCACTTCCAAGTCCTCTAATATATCCAGAGAGAACATCGAGCACTTGATCACATACCTGATCTGCAATCTGAACTGTATCAATGTCATCTTCGGTTTCTTGTGACTGGATGTGTTCATCTCGCAGTCTCGCCATTTCACCCTAAGAATAACAAACACATTATCAATATGTTTACAAATAATTACTAATATTTAAAAATAACTTTACTAAATTTTATGGATGATATCTTACGTATGCAGCCTCGGCTCTCTCCCCACTCTATCCTTTTGACGAGGTACAATGGATTGTATTAAAGACAGTAATCCGATTTTTTCTCTGAGACTGATCGGTCTGAAAAATATTATAATGTGTTAATATTAAAAATACCAACCAATATACTCTACCTATAAAATTTGTACTTATACAATCGTAACTGTACTGGATGAATGATTTTGAGCCACCTCGATGGGTAAATGGTAATTGTGCTCGATTTTGAGCATTTATTGTCGATCGGGTCTACAATATCAAAATTTGTTAAGATAAAACTTAAAACATGAGTTGCACATATTTTAATTTATATATAACTCAGATAATTGGTATATATTGAGTTAACTAAAATTTCTCTGATTCAAATAGATCGCACATATAGTGTCAATCTTCTTGCATCTCATAAAACTCGCTCGGCATATGATATCGTCACTTGGTGGGGGGAAGATGCAGTAGACTCTTATAATGAGTGTGCATTATATTTCGATTATCTCGGTACCTTACACTCATTAATCTGTCAGTCTCCTTCCTTACCGACATTGCCTCCTCGACAAAGCTAATATCGAAAGTAGCCTGAAAAAATACCAATATTGAATTTTAATAATGAATGATGGTTGATTCTTTAAATAGCAAAATACTCGTACTTACAGATAATCGATCATATATCATCTGTTTATTATCTACAGGGATATGCTTCCAACTCTTAGCTTGTAGGGGAGCGAACTTCTTAATTGAAAGACCTAACTCTGTCATAAAAGCAGCTGCATTGGTCCCAATAGGGTGACCATCGCTCTTACAAAATGTAATGGGTAATCTACCCCGTTCCTCGATTTGCCGTCGAAGCCGATCGGAGTGTGTGCCTCGTGTCTCTCTACGTGTCGAATGAACTGTAAATCAAAGAATATTAACAATTAACAAGTTAAATATGTAGAAAACAAAATATACATACTTAAAACCACATAACTAACCAGTAGGAGCAGGAGCACTGTCATCGTCAGGCGTAGGCACAACTGGGGGGGCTCAATTCTTTTAGGCGACATAGCTATGATATAAGCATTATATACAGATCGACGTATAAAAAAAAGATTATATTAAATACATAAAATATAAATGAAGAATAATATAAATACCGTGTAAATACATCTAATCACTATCATTATCTGAAAAGGATAAATAATCATCCGCCTCACTGTCAATTTCACTATATTCACTATCGACAATACGATTACTTTGAGCGCCCATATCTAAATTCACTTGTGCATTTTCCATATTAATTTGGTGATGCTCAACATTTAATCGATAAAATTGAGTTATTGCTAAGTCTTCACCGACTACTGAAGTTGAATCATTGGATGAAATCTCTTAGTTTGGCTCCATGATCAAGATATTACCACCCTCAAAATCATCAGATAATTCATCAACTTCAGTTACTTCGTATATATCGTGGTGGTGAACCCTTTGCACGACCTTCTAGTGACCTCCACGTTTGATATCATTCAAATAATACACTTGATTTGCTTGGTTTGCCAAAATGAATGGATCATCATCATACCATATTTTAGAAGTGTCAATACACGTGAGATCATACTCTTCCACCAATAATTTTTTTTTTTTTGGATTACATTGGAACCATTCACACCAAAATAATTGAACTTTATACCTGAAAGAGTAAAATATTTGGACCACATCCTTCAACACACCAAAAAAATTCCAAATTGTCCCCATCGTCAGAGGGTGGTACACTGACCCCACTATTCTGAGTAGTTCTGCGTGAATCACGGGACGTCGTATGATATTGAATCTCATTTACTATGCATGCAACATATAGTTGAACTTCAACATTAGGTCCCATTGCTAAATAATACAACTCATCTGTGATATCTGAATTTATTAAATTTTTTAGCGCTACAATTTTATCCCTAAACCACAATGGGAAATCTCGCTCGTGATTTTGCATCACTTGATCATCATGAACTTTTTGGGACACAAGTTGTAAATGCTCACTATATAAAACTTAATCAATTTAAACTCTGTAAATGAAAAAGAATTAAAGTAATAACTTAATGTAAACACTTACTTTCGATATCGGTCGACTTCTTTACAATTGTAATATTTTAGGTGGCAAAATAAAGCTTCTAAATGGCACAGTATATTTATCAAATGACAATTCTAACTAAAAATGTATTATAATATGCATGGAAAAGCAAAGAAATCTTTTATTGTATGATTATATGATACCAATTAAAAGTGACCTAGGATTGAAACACATTATACTTATGACTATATCTCATTCATTGAGCTCAACCGTATGGCAATCTAAGGCAGTATATCTCGGCGTGGCATTATGTCTCGGCACGGTCGAATGATATTCTAAAAGTATTATATCTCGTGGCCTGACCGTATTATATACTGGAAATATTATATCTCAGCAGGCCCCATGGAGAACATTACAATATTATATATCTCGGTCAGCTTGTATCTCGGCGAGCCCAGTGATGTGGTGGTCATTAAAGTCAAGATGTTCAGTGAGGTAATCTCTGTCAAAGGCCCTCATTCGACAAAGAGGCATATGTCCATGCCTGCCTCCAGGAGGGATGTCCACCACATTAATAGAGTCTTGTCTCCCATCAACCATGCGGGCAACATTAATTACACTTCATATGTCTACAGTATTTTATGAGGGTAATGACCCTATTATTTCTAAAAATGGCAGACCATCACCTTAAGAAGTCATGCTATCCATACCTTCCGTACCGCTCTATAAGGATGGATCCGCTTATATAAAGGTACTTTGAGGAGATCGAAAGAGAGGTTGGGAAAAATCCCTTAATACTTACTCTTTGCATTCATTGCTTCTCTTTTCCTACTAATCCCTAACTTGAGCGTTTGAGGGGTTTAGCCGAAATCTCTCTCGACGTCCTTCACGGTGTTTCCTTTTGCAGTGCTCTTCTCGGTCATCTGTGATACGTCATTCGTCACCAATCGGAATAGATCCACATCCATCCGAATCCACGAAATTTCTATTTTAGCAAATCCATTCGTGTCAACAAACAAGCTGAGTCATCAACCAAAAGTCACTTTTGCCCTTGGACACCTTTGCATCTCAGTCTTAGTCAAAACATAATTGGTGTCGTCTGTGGGAACTCATTAATATAATTGAGACATAGATGGGATGCCAAGGAGCAAATACCGACAATCGAAATTCTATTGAAGGAAATATGACAAGGGAAAGCATCATCACCCTAGTCAAGTCTATCATGGAAGACGTTCTACGGGAGCATTTTTCTAAGGGCCCTACTCCGATGCTTACCTCTCCTAGTCCAGCTCAAGCCCCAACACCAGCATCTACTCCTTCTACACCGGCCCCTCAGAAGACAATTCCGATAATATCATTACCGATCGAATCCTCTTCAACAACATCTCTACCAAAGTCGTCCGAGGAAGCACTCTCCTACAAGTTAATAAATCGGGACCCGAGAAAAGGAAAAGCTCCAGTGATTAGTAGAAGCTCCCCGCTCTCTCTCGGTGTTGTAGCCGAAAAACTCCCCAAACATTTCAAGTTATTGTCTATCAGAGAGTATAACGGTTCCACCGATGTGGAGGAGCATTTGGGTCGATTCGAAAAAGCTGCCCTGCTATATAACTATTTTGATGGTGTGAAGTGTAAAGCCTTTTCCATCACTTTAGTGGGATCGACGCAAAGATAGTTCGATCGGCTTCCCTCAGGGTCCATTGGTTCTTTTGAGGAACTCTATGTTCTTTTCCTTCAACACTTCGCCAGCAGCAAAAGATACCGTAAAACTATTTAATACCTTTTGGCTATAAAATAGAGAAGACAGGAAACTCTGAGGGAGGATATACATCGCTTCAATCGCGTAGCTATGGATGTCTCTGGTGTCTCACCCGAGACAGTTGTTAATGCCTTCTCCCAAGGCTTAGTGCGAGGAGTCTTCTCTAAATTCCTGATGAAAATACCTCCTGCTAGTTTCGAAGCCCTGCTGGGACGAGCAAAAGTGTACATCAACTTGGAGGAAGCTGAAAGAGCCGCGAATGAGCAAAAAATCGGGGGAGAGTCAAGCAAACCACACCCGTCGCGGTCGAACAAAAAGGCTCTCATCCCTACCCTGGTGCATCCCCCATGAGCTCCTCACACTTATGCATCGCATGTAGCTAGGGACAAGATAATCTAGATGGTGCAGGAGATCACTAAATCCTCAATGATGTCAAGTCAACCAGGCCCCTTTTGTGCCTTCCACCAAGTACACGACCACTCCACCCGAGAATGTCACAATTTAGCTGAAGAAATTAGACAGGTGATGCAGAAGCAACAATGGATTTTGAGCACCTAGCTCGGACCCCCACGAGTAGAAACCAGGTTAGAGTCAAGGAACAACACCCACCAAATCCCCCCGAGATAGGCTCGGCGACCTCCGCCTGAAGAAACTGGCAGGCGGGCCAAGATGCTACGAAGAGAGTTTTCCCCAAGGTGGCAAGCCTCCCATCAGGATTCTCCAAGAAATCTATCTAACACTCCTCATCGAGGTACCATTAATATGATTGTAGGAGGAACCACGGATAGAGATTCAAACTGGGCTCAGAAAGCCCATGGAAGGTGATTGGAAAATATGGAAGTAAGTATTAACCGGCGGCACACCGAGGGACCATCTATAAGCTTCACCTCCGAGGACCTGTGAGGAGTTTCTATTCCACATGATGATACTTTGGTGATTCGAGCCACCATAGCCAACTACGATGTGGCAAGAATCTTCATGGACACAGGTAGCTCGATTAATATTTTGTTTAAAGAGGCCTTTGTTCGCATGCAGCTCGACCTGGCCCAACTTCAACTGATAAACACTTCTTTATTCGGTTTCTCGGGCCATGAAGTGACTCCAACCGGTCGAATTGATTTACCCTTGTCCTTGGGAAAGGAACCCCTCCGCCGAACCAGAATCACCACCTTCATAGTGGTGGACGCTACTTCAGCCTACAATGTCATTTTGGGGATGCCAATACTACATTCTTTTGAAGTCGCCATTGTAGGGGATCCTTGGAAACTAGAGGGGGGTGAATAGCTTCTTTTCGTTTCATGATGGAAATCGTTCGTGATCGAGTCTACAATTTTCATTAGCGCACAGCAGAATAATAGAAATAATGCAATAACGAAATAAGCAACCACAAATACACAAATACACAAGTATTTAACATGGTTCAGAACCGAACGGTTCCTACTCCACGGATCGAGCTCTAAAAAGCTCAAGTGATGCACACACAACCACTAATCACAAATACTCCTTCTCGACACAAATCGGAGGTGGAGAAACCTCGTACAAATATTTTTACAATAATAAGAAATAAATACAAGCAATTATAATAAGGAAATACAATGCAAGTAAAGAAAACTACTTTACAATTGCTCTTTTGGATGCTTGATCTTTGGTTGCTTGAATTGCACTTGGAGACCCTGATTTGCAACAGCAAATCGCCCCAAAATCCCTCAAGAAATGCTATTGATTTCCTCCTCCTCGAGCTCCATTTAAAGCTTCAACCTGGGTTGGAAATCGCCGATCAGTCGACTGCTTGGGACCATCAGTCGACTGATGCCATTGTTGTCGTGAGACAATGGCTAGATCCACGCTGGAAAAATCCAAATGATCCATCATTAATCGAATGATAATGACCATCAGTTGATTGTTCGAGCCTCCACTCGACTGCTAACCTTAGCAGTCGAGTCAGACTCTATTATGTGCCCGAGAAATCGAGCACCAGTCGACTAATCACACGATCAGTCGACTGCTTGGACAATCAGTCAACTACCCTCCTCTGGCAGTCGACTGCTAGGCTAATTCCCACAGTCAAACCCTAGTTGACTCACGCCAGTCAACTGCCACATGGAACCAGTTGACTGGCACACCTCAAACATGAGGTTTTAACCCAAGTATGGTGCCCCCATACTTGCTAGACTACCCTTAGCCTAGACCTAAGCCTTCTAGCCACCTCCGTCAGCCTCATGCCTCTCGGATCCCTTCAAGTCATCCATGACTTGTTAATGCATTGCGTTAGCCTTCAGGTGCTTCCATTGGCTATGTTATGATAACGGTGTCTACACCGCCAAGGCACATTGGACTTACGCCGCCAAGACTCCGCTTGGACTTTACGCCGCCAACCATTGGACTTATGCTATCAAGACTCCCACTTGGACTTTACGCCCCCAATATTAAACCCCTTGAACTTTTCAAATTCCAAGACTCAAGTTTGGACTTTCCCTTGCCAACCCATGTTGGACTTTCCATGCCAAGACTCATGCTTGGACTTTACATGTCAAGTACTCAAGACTTGGACTTTCTCATGACAATCACATTGTCATATGTTTTTGTCGAACATCAAAATATCTCTCGAGTCAAGCTCGAGTCCTGGTCAATCATGACCTGGGCCGATTGGACCAACAATCTCCCCCTTTTTGATGTTTGACAAAAAACAAACAAACCATTGAGTTAGACCATCTAACTCAAACCCCCATCAATTTTCCCAATTGATCTCATTCGCCCAATAAGTTCTCCCCCTTTTTGACTAACATCAAAAAGGTTCTCTCCAAGGAGGTCAATGTCTCATGTCCCAATGAGATCTTACAATCTTCCCCTTGGTCCAAAAATATCTTGGATGCCTACCATCTTCCTAGTGATAAGTCTCATATCACTCAAGAGAGGCAATCCTATACTCTCCCAATTTCCAAATTGGGTATCTCAAAATCCCATTTTCCTCCTCTTGAGGAAAAAATATCATCCATCATTCCATGATGGATACCTCCCCCTAAAGACTTGCTCCCCCTTGACCATTGCACCAACAATGTCCTTGGGAAATCCCTAAGCCAATAGGAACTCTAAACCATCAAAAATAAGGTTCAAAGTTCAAACATGAACTCTCCACACCTTAAATTTGATACATCATCCTAACACCTCTCATAATCCATATCCAATGGATTTTTCACCCTTTATAATGCTTTCCAAAGTATATCCTATGGTTAAGAGTGGTTAGGGACCTTTACTGTAGCTGAATATGGGCTAAACAACCTTGTTTTTCTCAAAATTAGCTTGGCAGTCGACTTTATCAGATCGATTCATTCACTCTCATCGATCGGCCACCGCCAATTGATAATGATCGATAAAAAATCTTATTTTCAATTATCAGAGTTGAGTTTTAGAAATGCATAAATAATTATACATGTATCGAAAAATCATGAAAATTTATACATATAATACTTATGGCACATACAATGGGTGAAAAATATTTGAAAATTATTTTACCCATAAAATAGGGAAATTGACATAAAGTTCAAAACCATTGAAATTTTCAATGTTTTGACCCTACTTTGTATCAACTTCATCAATAGTGATTGCTATCAAAAGATAGACTTCACCAAGATTTTCTAAATTGATTTTAAAATGATTTTAAAACCTATATTGGATCATATTCCTTGGGCTCAATGTACATGACTTGTACAAAAGCTTTCCAAATGATCCATTACATGATTTTACATGAGTTTGAGTTCATCTAGATGCAAAAACTATGCACCTTGAATTTAACTCATATCCTATCATCTCACATATATCTAGGGTGTTTAAAATACACAAAAGTCAATGTGATGTGAGATGTGGGTTTTGTTCATCTAATCTAGGGTTTCATGCATTTTCCTAAGGCAACACTACTTGATTCCCTTATAAATGGGATTCCAAGTCATGTCATTGTCCTTAAATCAATTTTAATCAAATTCAAATGCATGAATGATCATGGCATAAATGATAGCATAATAAAGCATGACCAATGATCATGATGTCATGACATATGATACAATTTAAGCATACATAACATTTAACCTAACCCTAAGCATGATCATGATCATGACATTTTAAATAGATATGATGTCATTGCATGTTATATGGCACACAAGGCATGTCAAATAGAATGTATAGGTATAATAATACCCAAATTTTATTTTTGTTGCCATTTGATATAGTTAAGTATATTTTGCCATAATACCAATTTTCTTCCAAGTGTGTCAAAAAACCAAAATGACACACTATGACCCATAAACCTAAATTGTGTCAATTTGATTGAATTATCAAACTTCTTAAATGATATTGGCACATCCTAAAATCTTTTAGGATTAAGAATCAAATCTATTTTCAAGGTACCCATAACCTTGAAAATTACCTAAAGTGCCCCCTTTGCCATGGTTGAGTTAACTACCCATCCAATCAAGGTTGGCACACTCTAAACCAATCTAGCGTGAATCAATCACGCTCTTAGGAACCCAAAATATATTTGAGCTCCTAGGGTTTACTAGGTATTCCTTAGGGATAACCTCCCTAGATACCTTCCTAATGACCCTTCTAGGCTTATTAGTCTTGGTCATTTGGGTCTTACTTAGGTTGACTCTAGGGGTGACTCCCCTTGCAACCTTCTTAGTGACTTCCCTAGGTTTCCTTGAAATCCTAGCCACTAGACACACACCATGGTCAACTCTAGGGATGACTTCCTTATTGACCTTGGTCTTCCAGACCTAGTTTGTGTTCCATAATCAAATGGAATACTATGATAAGCCACCTTAGGCTCAGGTTTGTGACCCAAACCTTTCTTACCCTTGGTTAACTTTTGTCTTTTAGACCCTAGGTGTTGACTCTTGGTCGTAGACTCTTGACTTTGACCATTTGACCCCTTAACTTGATTTTGCATAATCCTAAGGGTCTTTTCAAGTTTTTCAAGCCTTGACCTCAAGGCTTGATTTTCAACCTCTAATTGCCCAATTTTAGAATTTTAATTTAATCCTTGGGCATAATTCTTCTTAGGCATATGCCTAATCTATTTGGAGTTAAAATCTAGGTGCTCTTGTACTTTTCTAATTGTCTCTCTAGGTAGAATTGGTCTATAATTGTTTGACCTAAATTTGTATTTAGATAAGATATTTTTAGGAACATTAGTCCTAAATTTCTCCTTATTTTCAAAACGAATATTCTTAGCTCCTAGGAAAAAGTATTTGTTATTTCTAGCATGCTTTTGTCTATTAACTAAAGAAAGAGCATTACAATATACCTTAGGGTTTGCCTTAGAGGCTCCCCCTACTTGTGAAGCTCCCCTTTGAGTCTTCTTCTCCCCCTTTGGGCATTGATTCCGATAGTGTCCCGATTGCCGACATTTGAAGAAAATCACTTGCTCCTTGTTTTTGGTTGTTGGGGGACCGACATCCTTGACTTTTGGTGTCGGAGGAGACTTCTTGATCCTTTTAGGACACTTACTCTTGTAGTGTCCTTGCTCCCTACACTCAAAACATATTATATGATTTTTGATTTTAGCCACAATGTTTGAGTTACCTAGGTCAATGGTGGAATTTTGGATTTGTTCTTCTTCTCGACCGAATGTTGAAGCTTCTTCTTGATGTTGCTCCGGTGATCTAATCTCCTCCCCCTCAATCCTAGAGGTGGAGGTCTCCTCCGATTCTACTTCCTCTACCTCCTTGGATGTTGATGGTCTCTCAACCTCCAAGTCCTCACTTCCTTGTGAGGATGATATGTTTGCCTCTTCGGTCCCTTCCTCTTGGACCGGTGATGGACTTTCATGGAGCTTGGTCACTTGGCTCCATAGCTCCTTGGCATCTACATAATTATCTAACATACACAAGATATTTTTAGGTATTAAATCAATTAAAAACTTCATTACCTTATCATTTTTCTCGAAGGCTTGGACTTGCTCTTCGGTCCATCTCTTTTTCTTGAGGAACCCTCCCTTTGGTCCTATTGGATAGCTATATCCCTCCATCAAAATGGACCATTCTTCGAAGTCCCTCATCATGATAAAATCTTCAATTCTTCTCTTCTAAGAATTGAAGCCTTCTCGTCCATATAAGGTGTAAGGAACCGGTGTGTTGATGTCCCAACCTAGTTGCTCTTGAACTTCCATCTTCACCCTCTAGCGTGCTCTCTTAGTTGTTAAACCTGAAGAGCGACCTCGCTCTGATACCACTTGTAGGGGATCCTTATAAGCTAGAGGGGGTGAATAGCTTCTTTTCATTTCATGATGGAAATTATTCGTGATCGAGTCTACAATTTTCGTTAGCGCACAGCGGAATAATAGAAATAATGCAATAACGAAATAAGCAACCACAAATACACAAGTATTTAATGTGGTTCGGAACCGAATGGTTCCTACTCCACAGATCGAGCTCTAAAGAGCTCTAGTGATGCACACACAATCACTAATCACAAATACTCCTTCTCGACACAAGTCAGAGGCGAAGAAACCTTGTACAAATGTTCTTACAACAATAAGAAATAGATACAAGCAATTACAATAAAGAAATACAATGCAAGTAAAGAAAACTACTTTACAATTGCTCTTTTGGATGCTTGATCTTTGGTTGCTTGAATTGCACTTGGAGACCCTGATTTATAGTAGCAAATCACCCCAAAAGCTTTCAAGAAACGTTATTGATTTCCTCCTCCTCGAGCTTCATTTAAAGCTTCAACCTGGGCTGAAAATCGCAGATCAGTCGACTGATGCCACTATTGTCGTGAGACAATGACTAGATCCACACTGGAAAAATCCAATGGATCCATCATCAATCGACTGATAATGACCATCAGTCGACTGTTCGAGCCTCCACTCGACTGCTAACCCCAGCAATCGAGTCAGACTCCATTCTATGCTCGAGAAACCAAGCACCAGTCGACTGATCACATGATCAATCGACTGCTTGGCCAATCAGTCGACTGTCCTCCTCTGGCAGTCGACTTCTAGGCCAATTCCCATAGTCAAACCCTAGTTGACTCACGCCAGTCGACTGTCACATGGCACCAGTCGACTGGCACACCTCAAACATGAGGTTTTAACTCAAGTATAGTGTCCCCATACTTGCTAGACCACCCTTAGCCTAGACCTAAGCCTTCTAGCCACCTCCGTCAGCCTCACGCCTCTCGGATCCCTCCAAGTCATCCATGACTTGTTCATCCATTGCGCTAGCCTTCAGGTGCTTCCATTGGCTATGTCATGCTAACGGTGTCTACACCGCCAAGGCACATTGGACTTACGTCGCCAATACTCCACTTGGACTTTACGCCGGCAACCATTGGACTTATGCTGCCAAGACTCCCGCTTGGACTTTACGCTGCCAATATCAAACCCCTTGAACTTATCAAATGTCAAGACTCAAGCTTGGACTTTCCCTTGCCAACCCATGTTGGAATTTCCTTGCCAAGACTCATGCTTGGACTTTACATGCCAAGTACTCAAGACTTGGACTTTCCCATGACAATCACATTGTCATATATTTTTTTTGAACATCAAAACATCTCTCGAGTCAAGCTCGAGTCCTGGTCAATCGTGACCTAGGCCATTGCACCAACAGCCGTGTCCACCTACCACTAGAAGGTAAAATTTCCCATAGGAAGCCAAGTTGGGGAAGTGGTGGGAGATCAAAAGGCGGCTAGAAAATGTTATGTGGAGGAGGTCTAGGCGGGCCCCAAGAAAATTCAGAGGATGGAGGCTACAAAAGTCTACACTCTACGGGAAGAGCCGTTAGGCGAATATGAAGTTGTGCAGATATGGCCGGATTAGCCTAGTTAAGTTGTTCGAGTTGCTGCTGATTTACCGCCCGAGCTGAAGCAAAAGGTGGTTGACTGTCTTGTGGACAACTGAGATGTCTTCACTTAGCTAGAAGAGAAGAACAAAAGCATTTCCAGAGCCGTGATCGAACATCGATTGAATATTTTACCCGGAGATCGACCGGTGAAATGAAAGAGAAGACACTTCGGCCTAGAAAAGGATCAGACTATCCGAGGCAAAGTATAAAAATTACTGCAAGCGGGATATATCTAGGAAGTCCAATTCCCTGTATGGCTCTCAAATGTTGTACTAGTATCCAAACTAGGGGGCAAGTGGAGGGTGTGTATATATTTTTGTGATCTTAATAAAGCGTGTCATAAAGATTGTTACCCCTTGCCTCGAATAGATCAGCTAGTCGACTCCATAGCATGATACGAACTTATTTATATGCTAGATGCTTATCAGGGGTATAATCAAATCTCGTTGGCCCAAGAAGATCAAGAAAAGGTTAGCTTCGTCACGACGGATGACACTTTTTGTTACAAGGTCATGCCATTCGGATTAAAGGACGCTGGTGGCACTTATCAAAGGTTGATGGATAAAGTTTTTCAATCATAGATTGGCCGAAATATAGAAGTATACATGGATGACATCCTCATCAAGTCCACCAAGGTAGAGGACATTATTGAAGACATGTCTGAAACATTTAGTACACTTCGCCGGTACAGAATTCAGCTCAATCCTAGCAAGTGTATATTCGGCGTCAGAAATGGTAGATTTCTCGCCTACATTTTGACTGAGAGAGGCATCGAAGTCAATCCTAAGAAAGCCCAGGCCTTACAAAATATGATTTCTCCCCAAAATATCAAAGAAGTACAGAGGCTATTGGGGAGGATAACAACTCTCTCACGATTCATCCCTAAGTCGGCTGAGCAGAGTCTCCCCTTTTTCAAGATACTCCGCAAGTCAACTCAGTTTTCATGGGATGAAAAATGTGAACAGGACTTTACTGAATTAAAGAAATATATATCTGAACTATCCACTCTATCAATGACAGTGGTGGGAGAAAGCTTGTAGTTGTACTTGGCTACATCCGAAGAAGTTTGGCATACGTTATAATCCAGCAGGAAGATGGTAAGCAATTTCCTGTTTATTTTGTCATCCACTTGTTAAAAGCTGCTAAAAGTCGTTATACTTCATTGGAGAAGTTATCTCTTGCCCTTCTTATAACGGCTCGGAGGCTTCACCCCTATTTTTTGTCTCATCCAGTCACAGTACTGACCAATAGTGGGCTGGGAAGAATATTGACCCATCCTGAAGCCTCTAGTCGCTTAATCAAATAGACCACGGAGTTAGCTATAGGTGCAGTAGGCACTAGATAATCGAACCTAAGTTTTGATTATGGCAAAGACCCAAAGCTAAGGTCATATTGTTGTCTAACGAGTTGAACCAAGTGTGCAGGAATGGTTAGGCTAAGCTAAAGGTCGGCGACACCTGGAGAATCTCAGATGGAGAAACCACGGTGGTCGGACGACACCGGAAGAACTTCGGAGGGAGCTGAAGAACTCAGGTGAAGACTAGAAGCAAAGCTACAAGTCACAAAAGACCTAAGGTAAGCTCGTGTGTGTGAGTGAATGCAAGGTCAGGTCCTCTATACAGAGACATCCTTAGGCGGCGATCCACCCAAGACTTTCCGTGGAAGGTCTAGGTCAAGATCGGACGGCAAGTGGCCGTCAAATTCACTTAGGGTGCATTTGGTTCAAGTAATCATATATAACCTTGGTTATGTGATTATTAGGGAATAAAACATAACCTTGGAATAAAGTATAACCTTTGATAAAAACCTTGTTTGGTTAGAGGTTTTAATATATAACTTAGTTTAACATTTTACTAAATTATCCTCTATCTTTTGCTCAATCAATTCGATGACGACGATGGAAATATTAATGATGACGGCAGTGATTGGTCGGCGGCGATGTCGGTGGCGGCGATGGCGATGATTGATCGAGGCCGGTAAACAATGGCGGTGATCGGCCGTGGACGGCCGGTAGTGTGGCCGTGGCCGAAGCGAAATGACCCGGTCGACAGTGGCGATGGTTGACCGATCGGCGGTGACAACGGTGGTCCATAAATTGATGGCAGCAACATTGATCGATCGACCCGCGGCGACAACGATGGGCGATCGATCGACGGTGCGGCCGAGCGGCACGGTCGGCAGCGGTAGCCGGTGACCATCGGTTAGCGGAGGCGGCGATAAGCGGCTATGTGATGGCGGTGGCGGCAGCGGCAATGGTAGCGATAAGCGGCCCGGCGGCAGCCCAGCGGCAGGCAGCAGCGGCGGCGGCAACAGCAGCGGTGAATGCGGTGGCGGCGGTGGCGGCAGCGGCAAGCAGTTTTACAAATTGACATTTAATATATTGCTAGGGGTAATATTGAAAAAAAAATTCCTTAACCCCGGGAATCAACAAAATCCTTTGTTCTCCAAGGTTTTCCTATTCCCCCTAAAAAGGTGTTTGTCCATAACTAGGTAATGAACAATTATCAGGTAATTGTTCATAACCTAAACCAAACAAGATTTTTGTGGATAACCTAACAAGGTTATCGACAAAAACCCCCAACCAAACGCACCCTTATATTACTTTCATTTTCAAGCTAACTTTTTGTTGTAGCTAGAAACCCTAGCAACAGTCGACTGCTGGTGGCATTAGTCAACTGATAGGGTTGATCAGTCAACTGTCATTCAAATTCCAGCTTCGAGGAGAGTCAAACTTCATCCCCTTATCTTAGGGTGAGGTGGCCTTTGTTGATAGAACTTGATCTCAACATCTAGGGGGTTAGAAGGCTATAAAAGAAGGGGGGTTCACCCCTTTAGGTCATCATTCTAAGCTCTCCAAACGCCTCCACAACGCTACTACTCTACGACGACTTTACGATGACAAAGCACTGCCGAAACGCCGATGACACGAGCTCAACCTCCATTTCGCTAGTCGTCGGTATCAATTTATTTTGTCATCTTCTTTAAACATTGTATTTCACTTCTTTATCGAGTGTTTATCGTAATGAGGAGAGGGGGTTTGTCTCTCTACCTTGAGTCTTTCGAAGTTTTGTAATCGTCGTCTCCTACCTCCGACGAGGAGGAGAAATTTTAGTGATTTGCTCTCCGTACGCGGTCAAGGACCGCTAAGGCCTTGGATTAGCAGTCGGAAGGCTGTGAACCAAGTAAAACTAAGTTGTGTATTTACTTTTTTCACTGTGCTTTTACTCTTATACGTGTTTTATATCGAACGAACGAAAAGAATTCTCGTGCGCTATTCCCCCCTCTAGCGCTCTTTTTACAATCCAATAATTGGTATCAGAGCGTAAGTTAAGGGGGAGTAAAAGGGGAGTAAACAAAAAATTTAAATTTAAAGAATTAAAGTATCTTTTTCAGTACTGACCTAAGGTCAAGGAGGAGGTTACCTCAAGGGAGAGGACTTGAAAAAGAGTGTTACTCATACTCCTACTTATGCTAACTTACTAAGTTACTCACACAAACTTACTAAGTTATGC
The DNA here is from genome assembly GCA_025175895.1 of Wurfbainia villosa. Lineage (NCBI taxonomy): Eukaryota > Viridiplantae > Streptophyta > Magnoliopsida > Zingiberales > Zingiberaceae > Wurfbainia > Wurfbainia villosa. The sequence goes on along the minus strand of CM045995.1, from coordinate 58,110,148 downwards.
ATTTATGCTTCTTTCATATTTATACTTATTTCATATTCATCACTTACTTAATGTTTTAAGTGTTACCCTTAACTTTGTGTCGGTTTGTCATAGATCAAAAAGGGGGAGATTGTTACTGCAATAGGCATCAGATAATCGAACCTAAATTTTAATTATGGCAAAGACCCAAACCTAAGGTCATATTGTTATCTAATGAGATAAACCAAGTGTGTAGGAATGGTTAGGCTAAGCTAAAGGTCGGCGACGCCCGGAGAATCTCAGATGGAGAAACCGCGGTGGTCGGGCGACACCGGGAGAACTTCGGAGGGAGTCAAATAACCCAAGTGGAGACCGAAAGCAAAGCTACAAGTCACAAAGGACCTAAAGTAAGCTCGTGTGTGTGAGTGAATGCAAGGTCGGGTCCTCTATACGGGGATGTCCTTAGGCGGCGATCTAACCAAGACTTTTCGTGGAAGGTCTAGGTCAAGATCGGATGACAAGTGGTCGTCAAATTCACTTATATTATTTTCATTTTCGAGCTAACTTTTTGTTGCAGCTAGAAACCCTAGTAACAGTTGACTACTGACTGTTGGCAGTCGACTGATGGTGGCATTAGTTGACTGATAGGGTTGATCAGTCAACTTCCATTCAAATTCCAGGTTCGAGGAGAGTCAAACTTCATCCCCTTATCTTAGGGTGAGGTGGCTTTTGTTGATAGAACTTGATCTCAACGTCTAGGGGGTTGGAAGGCTATAAAAGAAGGGGGGTTTCACCCCTTTAGGTCATCATTCTAATCTCTCCAAACGCCTCCACAATGCCGCGACTCTACGACTATGAAGCGTTGCTAAAACGCTGACGACACGAGCTCAACCTCCATTTTCCTAGTCGCCGGTATCAATTTATTTTATCGTCTTTTTTAAACATTGTATTTCACTTTTTTATCGAGTGTTTATCGTATCGAGGAGAGGGAGTTTGTCTCTCTACCTCGAGTCTTTCAAAGTTTTGTAATCGTCATCTTCTACCTCCAACGAGGAGGAGACATTTTAGTGATTTGCTCTCCGTACACGGTCTTGGACCACTAGGACCTTGGATTAGCAGTCAGAAGGCTGTGAACAAAGTAAAACTAAGTTGTGTATTTACTTTTTCTATTGTGCTTTTACTCTTATACGTGTTTTATATTGAACGAACGAAAAGAATTCTCGTGCGCTATTCACCCCCCCCCCTTCTAGCGCTTTTTTTACGATCCAACATTAGCCGAGTATGATATCCAGTACCAACCTTGGAAACCCCTCAAAGTGCAAGAACTGGAGGATTTCTTAGCCGAGACACTAGTATCCGAGAAGAATGAGGTATGAAAAGTATATGTTGATAACTCAGTTACAAAATAAGGAAGTGGTGTAGGAGTGTTGTTAATATCCCCGCAGAAAGACATGATTTGAATAGTTGTACAGCTTAATTTTTGTGCCTCCAATAATGAAGTTGAATATGAAGCTTTTAGAATTATCTTATATTCTGACTCACAGCTAGCAGTGGATCAAGTTAAAGGATCATTCGACACTAACAATAGTCGGCTCCGGCTTTACATACAAGCTTACCATAAGTTAGTAGCAAAATTCTAAGAGATAATTCTTCATAATATTCCTCGGGGAAATAATCAGAAGACTGATGAATTAGCTTGCGTGGCCAGTGCACTTACCACCTGGAGCCTAGAGGGTTCATTTGTCGAGATGCAGCTTATCGCCCATATAGATCAGAGTGCACCAAGAAGCCCCTTCGATTGGAGAGATCCACTGATCAATTATCTGAGAAAAGGAGCATTGTCGGATGACAAAACCGAGGCACAACTCATAAAGAAAAGAGGGGTCTAATTTGTCCTAGTTGGAGATACTCTATACAAGCAGGCTTTCGCTCATCCTTTACTCAGGTGTCTCGACCTAGAGGAAACTGATTATGTTATGAGAGAAATACATGAAGGTTGCTGCGGGAATCATTTGGGAGGAACGACCTTAGCTCGAAAGATTTTATTAGTCGGATATTTTTGGACAACCCTCTAGAAAGACGCTGCTCATTGTGTCCGTATATGTCTTAGCTGTTAGAAACATCAGAATTTCTCCCAACAACCGACTGAGTTATTAAAGGTGTCAGTAGTATCATACCCATTTGACCAGTGGGGAATGGACATAGCGGGTCCACTACCTGTTAGTGCCTATAAGATTCACATATCTCCACAATGGCATGATATTGTCCACTTTGGGCCTAAGCCCTCATGGTTTTGTTTTTGGGCTTTACCCAAAAGACCTCATTCCAATAGAGATATCTTTTTATCTTATAAGCACATGATCTTTTTCATGTCTTACCAATGTGAGACTTTGATTGTATTCCCCATACTCCCAACAATCCCTCCCTCAAACGAAGGACCACATTGAACCTCCCTCAAGCCTATCCTTCCTCAAAGGACTTCCTCTGTTTGATGTATGATACTCAACCCACCAGGACTTCCTGTCAACTGTCTGGTCCTCCTGACCCAGTTAGACTTCCTACCAGTTGTCCAATCCTTCTGGCCCAACTGGACTTCCTCCCTGGTGTCTGATTCTCTTGATCCAGACATGGGAGATCCACTTCCTTCATTCAAGGTTCATGGCTTGACATGGACCATGGCTCTGATACCAATTGCTTGTGCCTATAAGATCTACATATCTCTACAATGGTATGATATTGTCCACTTTGGGCCTAAGACCTCATATCATATCATTGTGGAGATATGTGGATCTTATAGGCACTAACACTACCTACCGGACCGAATCAAAAGAAGTTTATACTAGTCGCCGTGGACTATTTTTCGAAGTAGGTGGAGGCAGAACCATTGGCCAAGATAACCGAGGAGGCTATATTAAAGTTCCTCTAGAGAAATATAGTCTATCGATTTGGCATTCCTTGGAGGCTAGTCTCAGATAATGGTCGATAATTCCAAGTCCGAAAGATTAAAGAATGGTGCCAACAGCTGGAGATCCAACAAGCCTTTACTTTTGTTGCCTATCCCCAAAGCAACAGACAAGCTGAAGTCAACAATCGAGAGTTGATTCAGGGACTCAAAATTAAGTTGGACCATACTAGGGGAAGTTGGGTTGAGGAGCTGCTGAGTATTTTAAGGGCATACCGAACAACCCCCAAAGACAGTACGAGCCTCACTCCTTTTCACCTGGTTTATGGCTCTGAAGCTCTCATCCCGGTAGAAATTGGAATGGGCTCACCAAGGGTTTCTGCTTACACTCTGGGCGATTGCGATAATGATGAGAAAAGATTGGTAGAATTTGATTTAGTGATCGAGGCACAAGAAAGCACTACCGCCCGAATGGAGGCCTTTCGGCGGAAGATAGTTCGGGCTTACAATAAGAAGGTTGTACCTCGCTCCTTTCAGTGGGGGGACTTTGTATGGAAGAAGGTTCAGCCAGCAGGGGAGGTTCATAAATTGTCACTCCAATGGGAGGGCCCTTATAAGATCATCAAGAAGCTCAGCTCGGGGGCTTATTATCTGCAAGATAGTGAGGGGAAACTGCTCGCCCGACTATGGAATGCTTTTCATTTACGACCTTACCATATATAATGGGTGATGGCCACAGGGTATGTACTAGTACTTTTTTCTTGAATAATAAAAAGTTCCTTTCATTGTTGCAGGAAAGTCGCCTATCATGACGCATTCTTAATAAAGTCGTTTATCACGGCACATCTCGACAAAGTCGCCTATCACAGCACATTCTTAATAAAATCCACCTATCATGGTGCATCTCGACAAAGTCGCCTATCACATCGTATTCTCAATAAAGCCACCTATCATGGCGCATCTCAGCAAAGTCACTTATCATGGTGCATTTTTAATAAAGACGCCTAACATGACATATCTCGGCTAAATCGCTTATCATGGTGCATTCTTAATAAAGATGCCTATCACGATGCATCTCGAAAAAATCGCCTATCACGTCGCATTCTTAATAAAGTCGCCTATCACGGCGCATCTCAGCAAAGTCTCCTATCACAGCATATTTCTTCAAGTTGCTTATCACGGTGCATTTATTCAAATTGCCTATTACGGTGCATTTTAGCAAAGTTACCTATCACGGTGCATCTCTTTAAGTCTCCTATTACGACGCATTTCTCCAAGTCGCCTATCATGGCGCATTTCAGCAAAGTCGCCTATCATGGCACAGTTCATTGTCTTATATTCCTTAGTGCTTTAGAAAAATCGAGACATACAACTCTTTCTTCAAATAAAGGTATGCGACAATATTTATGCTCGGCAAAATACTTTTTATATTAAAAAAGCCTAGTACAAGCATTCAGTACAAGTATTCAAAATTGTCGAAAGGTCGAAAAGGAAGAAAAACAACAAAAGTGATTAAAGTTAGCTACAGGAGACAAAAAATGCTATTTAGGGAGTCCGCTGAGTGATGAGTCTGGAGTCTCGTCGATTAATCGTTGAAGATCTAGGAAGTCCGCAAAGACTCCTTCGGGAGGATAGCCGACCTCCTTAAAATGTCGAATGGCACCCTCATATCCTATATCTAGGAGGTCAATGGTGAGCTCCCCTAAGATGTTGGCGAACTCCTCGAAGGCCAGAAAATCCTTTTTTCGACTTTCCCACCTACCCTCTTCTCCCGCCTAGTAAGAAGATAGCTCGGCTCTGGAGGTCTCCGCTCGAGTGGCTAGCTCCTCACGTCGGGCCACTTCTGAAGTCGCCTGGGCTAGTCATGCCTGCTCAACCTCCAATAGTTTGGCTCGTAGCTCCTTTACATCTGCAGCCTGCGCTCGAAATTTTCTTACTTCGGCAGCTTGAAGGTGTAGGCTCTCGATCTCTTGGGCCTGACTCTGTAAGTCAGTCTCATAGTGAAGAGCCTTTGACCGGTAGATGGCTGCTTTGGCCTGTGCCATCTCGAGCTCCTCTTTTTCTTGGAGCTGAGCCGAAACAACCACCGTTTGGGCCCGCATCCCCTGGAACATAGTGTTCATGTGGGGGAGATGAGCCATCAATTCTAGGTGATGGGCTCAGAACTGCAAAACAGAAGGGAATGCGTTAGTGGCCATAACAAAAAAGGGAGGAGAAGAAAATATTTTTACCTGTGTTAGATAACCGATCATGGTGTCACAAAGCACCGGTACGGTCTTGTCTCGAGCAGACGCCTCCGCCGCGTCATGGATTTCTTTGAGATATTCTTTCGGAGGAGGTCGCTCCCTCCTTGGCACGGAATGCCCCGACGTCATCCCGGGGAGAGAAGGGCTTAGGCTATTCTGGCGAGAGGCAGGTAGCTCAGAAGGTGGAGTTGGAGCCTCCGGATATGGCTCGAAGGGAGCAGGGGCTGGGCTACCAGAGGATCCGGCGTGACTCGGCCCAGCCGAGCTATTGATAGTTGGGCTAGGAGATCAGCGAGAAGGGCTCCCCTCGAGTGAAGAGATAACCACCCTGCTCCTCTTCCGGCATTGGTGCAGCTCCTCTGACTCTCCAAAGCTAATAGTCTAGGCCACCATAGATGGCCGAGGTGGAGGGAGTTAATCTAAACCCGCCTCTTCCTGTGTCTCAGCGAGAGCATCCAGAGGGGCGATCATCTGAGCCTACTTCCATTTCATTTGCTTGTTGATAGAAGCCCTTAACATGACTTCAGCTGTGAAAAAGCATAAGACAAGTTAGGTGTTATAAAAATAAAAAGAAAGGTAAGTAAACCTTTTTACCTAAGGACCCACTCAACTAGGCCTCTATCGGACTTAAACCGAAGTGGTATAGCAGCCCCTCCTCTAGTAAGACGTTGACGTCAAAGCTCAGGTCAGATAGGACTTCAGCTATCTCTCGACAAGTGGCTGATTTCTTGAAATTTCTCAAAGAGGGAGTAGGCGGCAGCTCGAGCTGCCAACCACTCGGCCAAGAGAAGGGGGAGGCTGGTTTTGCATACAAATATCGGGTCTTCCAATACTTGTGAGAAGTAATGAGGTGGACTAAGAATTTGGTCTTTCGGCACGCAGTGAAAAAGAAAACTCCTACTTCTTTCCACTTCAGGACGAAGCAGTAGTGGAATGATTCGGCAGATAGAGACAGGTGATAAAATAGAAAGATGATAAAACTGTTAATAAGGCTAAAAGAATTAGGAGTCATCTGTTATAGGGGAATACGAAAATAAGCAAATAGCTCAGCGTAAAATGGTTGAATAGGAAAACGAAGGTCCGCCGCCAGTTGGTCATGAAACAAGGTTGTAAAGTCCTCAAGCGATTCGTGAGGATGTTGGTCTTATGGAGGTGCCCTAAGTCTATGGGTGAGGAGGATATGAAAAGCTGCCCTAAGCTTGTGGCGGTCTTCGGGGGCGATGACGTTGCGGGTCCTAAGGAACCAAAAGCTAGAGGTCTCTACCATAAGAAAAGGAAGGAGAAAAGGACTTACAAGGGGGCAAAAGCACCGGAGAGGACAAAGGGAAAGAATCGCCAGAGAAGACGGAGAAAGGAATTCATCGGAGAAGATGATGCCACTGAAGAGATTGTGAGGGACAGATAGTGGGCCCTGGGTTTCTAACGTCGCTTATAAAGAAAAGTTGTGTCGGTTTGTCTCTCGAATAGTCTGATTTAGGGCTTTAAGAGACACGTGGTGATGTTTCATAAAGCCTCAGGAAACAAGGCAATTATATCAAATCTGCGGATTTATGGTTCGTCTTTAAGAGGAGATCTTGTACGTCCCCGAAGACATGCTTTAAGCACGCCCCCCATACTCATATTATCTGGTCGAGAAGGCACAGTCATCAGATCCCAAAATGCATTAAGGCTAGTCCAGTCAGTCATGCTGCACATATCCTTCGACTATAATTGGGGGGGAGGGGGATGCTAAGATACCAGTTAAAACTAACCTAGGATTGAAATGCATTATACTTATGACTATAACTCATTCATTAAGATCAACCGTATGACAATCTAAGGTAGTATATCTCGGCATAGCATTATGTCTCGGCATGGTCAAATGATATTCTGAAGGCATTATATCTCATCCTGGTCGTATTACATACTGGAAATATTAATCTCAGCAGGCCCCGCGATAAACATTGCAGTATTATATATCTCGGCGAACCCGGTGGCATGGTGGTCATTAAAGTCAAGATGTCCAACAAGGTATCCTCTGTCAAAGGCCATCATCCGACAAAGAGGCATATGCCCATGCCTGCCTCCAGGAGGGATGTCCACTACATTAATGGAGTCTTATCTCCCATCAATCACACGGGCAACATTAATTACATTTCATGCGCCTGCAGCATTTATGAGGGTAACACCCCTATTATTTCTAAAAATGGTAGGTCATCACCTTAAGAAGTCATGCCACCCATACCTTCCATACCGCTCAACAGGGATGGATCCGCTTATATAAAAGTACTTTGAGGAGATCAAAAGAAAAGTTGGGGAAAATCCCTTAATACTTACTCTTTGCATTCATTGCTTCTCCTTTTCCTACTAATCCCTAACTTGAGCGTCAGAGGGGTTTAGCCGAGATCTCTCTCGGCACCCTTCATAGTTTTTCCTTTTGCAGTGCTCTTCTCGGTCATCCGTGATACGTCATTCGGCACCATCCGGAATAGCTCCACATCCATTTGGATCCACAAAATTTCCATTTTAGCAAATCTAGTCGTGTCAACAAACAAGCCGAGTAATCAGCCAAAAGCCTCTTTCGCCCTTGGACACCTCTGCATCTCAGTCTCAGCTGAAACATTATATATTTCAATGGTCACGATTCAAAAGGCTCCATTCCTATAGAAGGGACAAGAACCTTTCGGTAACAACAAAGATGATTCTGAAATGGTGAAAATTTTAATGGGTCCTGGGTGAAACAATAAAAAGGAGCCCTTTTAATGGTGAAAATTGATACTTTTATAAAATTTAAACCTTTTGTATGAAAGACCAAATTTTGGGCCCTGAGCGAGGGCCCAATAACCCTCCCCCAAGGCTGGCTATGGATAACAATATTCACAATTGCAACATAACAATAAAATAACAATATCACGTGAATAGATGAGACACTATAATAACAATAAATGCTATAATTTTGCCCCCATGAGAACAGTGCAACGACAAAAACGAAAATGCATCTCACAAGAGAAACACAATTCGAGATAACATTTGACGACGAATCTCGAAAAAATTCGGGAGGGTAGACCTCTGTGCAGGAGTTTATCCGGCGAATAGAGTAAGACTTCAACGTTGGATAGTCTTTCAGAGATGACACGACTGTGGAGTCCGAGTTAGACCACCAAGCTATAAGCGCTTCTCTGATATACCCAGGTGGTTAATGCAGATCCATAGGGACATCGACCTCTTCTGACTTAACTGTTGAAGAGACATATCCATAAGGCCGTGGGGTCGGATTGACCATCCTCATAGATTAGTCGAGTTGAAGGCTCAGATATCTTGATGCCAATAAAAAAATAAAAATAAATAAATGCTATAATTTTTGTTAAGTTAAAATATACTAACACAAATGTCTAACTTATTTTGAAAATAAAAATCAAACTCATTGATAAAAAGAAATATACTAAAATGAAAACAAAAAATAATAATGTGTGCAATATGAAAATAAAAGGGCAATTAAGTTCTTCTCATACATAGGCATCAGGTATCTCTAAGCATGATAAATCTAAAATAGAAATTCAACTTGGAGAGATTGCCTCAGCTGTATATACAAACAGTGGTTCACACAAATGCAAGTAGAATAATAAAATATATGTATGATATACCATTGAGAAAAAAAATTAAAATATTCAACATGTTAATGACTCATATTTTTTTAACATCAACTAATCATTAATCATTTCTGTCGTTATTTCTTTTTCATTTCTATTAAGTTAATATTTTTCTTATTTTTTTCCTTTGTACAAACTTTCCCATTTTATTTCATTAATAAATATGTATGAGGAGAAGATTCACAATCTACCCAATAGAAAATACACCGTATATAGAAGTATGAACGAGTAAGTTATAATCTTCCCAATACAAAATGTATCATATATACATGTAAAGATGAACAATTAACAAGCCATCCATTAGGGAAAATGAATATCATGTTTGGAGCAATAAGGTATTTTGGTGCAATTATACCCTAAGTGGTTTGATATCCAACGTTGGATTTTGATGTTCATGTAGAGGGTTTAAGTTAGGTCTTCAATTGTAATTTAATATGTGCATCTAAGTTGTAAAGGAACTTGATATTGCATACATGGAGTATTTAAAATTTGTAACTTGATCAGGTCAAGTGATGATAACAACTTGCATGACCAAGGCAAATCACTCAATGTCTTGGAGTTACGTCAAAGTTTAGAGAAGGTTGCATGAGAAAATATAAGGATCGCAAGACGAGAATCACCAACGACATGTTGGAGTAGTTCGTGGAGTATGAGTTAACGTAACCAAGTTGATAGCTCAATGGCTAAGATCTATTAGAGATTAAAAAAAAAGGATGGTGTGGACTGTTGTGATCGTTGACATCGCTAAAGGAGAGGTGAATATCGATCACATTCGACCTTGATAGTTATTTATTTATGTTTATCTATAAACAATTAATACACAGTGGAAAAAAGAAATAAAAATAAAAATTACAAAATAAGCACAACAAATTGAGATTTTTATGTGATTCAAAACTCTTGGTTCTTATTTCACGGTATAACTTCATAGCATGAGAACCACTATCTTTTCTCCTTTTCAGACATCTTTCGAAAGTGAAGCAATCTTTTACAATCTATTTCTTTATAATAAATACAAAGATATAAAAATATAATATAATATAAACACCAATTTATACAATGATCTTTACTTTACTCGTTATTAGATTGCTTCGAATTTATCTTCTAAATATTTGGAATGCAACAATACTTCTTCTCCAAAATCCTCAATATCCAGCTATTCAAATCTTCTATGAAATCTTCTTTTATAGAATTATTATTTAGCTGATTTCAATCAATTAGTTGACTACTTTCTCCCATTAGTTGACTACTTTATTATAGATTTGAACGTTGTTATGCTCTGTCAACTCAATGACTACATTAATCTTAAATATCAATTGACTGCTCATTACCATCAATCGACAATTTCCTAGTTAGCCCAATTTTGCAGTCGAATTCTGAACTTTCTGTTGCTTAAATAGTAACATCAGTCAATTGCTCCACTCTATTAGTCAATTGATATTATAATCAATTGAGTTGAATATCAAGTTTCAAATTCTCTATTCCCTAGAATAGCAACAACATTAATCAATTGCTAACTCTAGTAGTCGATTAATTACACCCGAAGCTTCGTAAACCCTCAGGGTTTACGATTTATCAAGTGGCTATTATATCCTATTAATCAACTGATACCTCAATTTCAGTCCAAACTGAGGATAAACCTTTTCTTCACATGATATATGATAAATCTCAACCTACTAGAACTTCTCTTTCCTAGCATCTAGTCACTCTTAACCTGCTGAGACTTCACCCGCCTAGTATTGAGTCACCATTGACCAGCTATGACTTCATTCTCCTAGTATTCAGTCACTTTTGATTTGTTAGGACTTTATTTACATAGTATTCGATTGCCCTTAACCTGCTAGGATTTCATCAACACTACACATTCGGTCCTCCCTGATCTGTTTGAACTTTCCTTTTTTGTTCCTAACATCAGGTCAATTTTAACCTACCGGGACTTCTCTAATGTCATACATTTGATCTTTCGTGATCTATTTGGACTTCTACACTCACTTAACATTCAATCCTTCATAACTTATTAGGACTTTCTGTTGGTGCAATCGGCCCAGGTCACGATTGACCAGACTCGAGTTTGACTCGAGTGATGTTTTGATGTTTGACATAGTATGTTTGACATTGATGTTTGACATTGATGTCGGTTAATGTTTTGGGGAGATTGTTTATACAATCGACCCCGGTTATAATTGACCAGACTCGAGTTTGACTCAAGGGAGACTTTGATGGTTGACTAGGGTTGACCATGTGATTATGGGAAAGTCCAAGCATGGGTCTTGGCAAGGTAAAGTCCAAGTCATGGGTACTTGGCATGGAAAGTCCAAGTGGGACACTTGGCATTTGGAAAAGTCCAAGTTATGAGTACTTTGCACAAGGGAAGTCCAAGCATGGGTTTTGGCATAGAAAGTCCAACTTGGGTTGGCAAGGGAAAGTCCAAGCTTAAGTCTTGGAATTTGAGAAGTCCAAGGAGTTTGATATTGGCGGCGTAAAGTCCAAGGGTGGAGTCTTGGCAGCATAAGTCCAATGGTTGGCGGCGTAAAGTCCAAGCGGAGTCTTGGTGGCATAAGTCCAATGTGTCTTGGCGGTGTAGACACCGTTAGCATGACATAGCCGATGGAAGCACCTGAAGGCTAGCGCGATGAATGAACAAGTCATGGATGACTTGGAGGGATTCGAGAGGCGTGAGGCTGATGGAGGTGGCTAGAAGACTTAGGTCTAGGCTAAGAGTGGTCTAGCAAGTATGGGGGCACCATACTTGGGTTAAAACCTCATGTTTGAGGTTGACAGTCGACTGATATTATGACCGGTTCGACTGTCGTGAGTCAACTTGAGTTTGATTGCCAGTTGTAGTCGACTGCTGGCAGTCGATTGTCAGTTGAGTTGCGAGCACAGAATGCTCCGTAGTTGACTGGGCAGTCGACTACGGGGCTGGCAGTCGACTGCCAATGTTGGCAGTCGACTGATGAGAGTCCCGTTGAAACTTTTCCAGCGTGGATTGAGCCGTTGTCTCACAGCAACAGTGGTATCATTCGACTGGTGACTTATAGCAGTCGACTAATCGGTGGAAATCCAGCCCGATGCAGGTTAAAAGGGAGTTGTTCATGGAGATTCCGGCATTGGTTGTTTGGGAGCTTTGGTGAGGCGATTTGCAGGTGCATTTCAGGGTCCTTCAAGCTCATCCAAGCAACCAACAAGCAAGCGCTCAAAAACCCTAGATTGTAAAGTGTTCTTTATATTTCCTTGTATTTTGCTTGTATTTTCGTATATTACTTTTGTAATCTATTATAAGAGGTTTCTCCGCCTCCGACGTGTTGTCGAGAAGGAGTTTATTGCTTAGTGGTGTTTGTGACATCGCTAGGGTTCATACGAACCCAATCCATGGAGTAGGAACCGTTCGGTTCTGAACCACGTTATATCCTTGCATTTGTGTGATTGTGTTTCGTGTTATTGCTTTTATTATTATCATTCCGCTGCGCTAACATGATTTGTATACGCGATCACGATCGAATTCCATCAACGAACGGTAACGTGCAATTCACCCCCCCCCCTCTAGCGTCCAATCGATCCCCTACAAGTGATATCAGAGCAAGGCCGCTCTTGAAGTTTAACAACTAAGGGAGCACGCTAGAGGGTGAAGATGTAAGTCCAAGGACAACTAGGTTGGGACATCAACACATCGGTCCCGTACTCATTATATGGATAAGAAGGCTTCAATTCTTTGAAGAGAAGAATTGAAGATTTTTTGATGATGAGGGACCTTGAGGAATGGGTCATTTTAATGGAAGGCTTTGAATTGCCAAGAGGGTCGAAAGGAGGATATCTCAAGAAGAAAAGATGGACTCAAGACCAACTTCAAAAATCCGAAATCAATGACAAGGTAATCGATATGATAGTTAATTTAATATCTAACGAGTTATTGTCCAAGATAGGTGAAGTTCTAGATGCCAAGGAGCTATGGGAAAAATTATCCAAGCTCCATGAAGAACCATCCATGGCCCAAGAAGGAGAAAGCTCATCCTCACAAGAAAGTGAGGATTCGGAGATTGATAGGGAATCAACTTCCGGATCGGTGGAAGAGGAGGTGGAAGAATTGGAGGAGACCTCCACCTCTAGGATTGAGGGGGAGGAAGTTAGACCATCCACTTCGGAGCAAGAGCCAAGTCAAGAAGAAGCTTCTACTTCCGGTCAAGAAGAAGAGCAAGCTCAAGCTTCCACCACGGCCCTAGGTAACTCAAACATATCAATTTGTAATAAAAATCATATCATATATTTTGAGTGTAGGGAAGCCCGGCACTACAAGAGCAAGTGCCCAAAGAGAGTAAAGAAAGCTCCTCCGGCACCTAAAAGTCAACAAAAGTCAAAGGATGTCAGTCCCCCAACAACTAAAAGCAAGGAGCAAGTCATTTGCTTCAAATACCGACAACCGGAATATTACCGGAATCAATGCCCGAAGGGGGAAAAAAAGAGGCAAAATGGAGCATCACAAGTAGGGGGAGCCACCAAGGCAAACCCTAAGGTAAAATTTATTAATGCACTTTCAATTTCTAGGGATAAGAAGCATGCTAGGAATTATTTTAATAATCTTGCTATTTATCAAAAAGAGCATGCTAGAAATAGGGAATTTTGTTTAGGAGCCAAAAATGTCTACCTTTCAAAGAAGGAGAAATTTGACACTAATGTCCCTAGAAACGTCCTTCCTAGGGAGTGTATTAGGAAAATAGGAGAACACTTAGACCTTAATCCTAAATGGACTAGACAAATGCCTAGGAAGTCCCATGCCCAAAGACCAAATCAAAATTCTAAAATTGGGAAATTAGAATTAGAGAACCAAGCCTTGAGATCAAGGCTTGAGAAATTAGAAAAGACCCTCAAGATTATGCAAAGGTCTAATGGTCAAAGTCAAGGGTCAATATCTCAAAGTCAACATCTAGGACCCAAGAAACAAAAGTCAACCAAGGGCAAGAATGGTTTGGGTCACAAACCTAAGCCTAAGATGATTTATCATAATGTTCCATTAGATTATGGAACACAATCTAGGTCTAGGAATACCAAGGTTACTAGGGAAGTTATCCCTAAGAGTAACCAAGGTTTGTGCCTAGTGGCTAGGGTTTCTAGAAAACCTAGGGTGGCCACTAAGAAAGTTGCAAGGGGAGTTACCCCTAGAGTCAACCTAGGTAAGACTAAAATGACCAAGGCTAACAAGTCTAGGAGGGTCATTAGGAGGGTATCTAGGGAGGTTATCCCTAAGGAATACCTAATTAATCCTAGGATCTCAAATAGATTTTGGGTTCCTAAGAGCGTGATTGATTCACGCTAGATGGGTTTAGGGTGTGTCAACCTTGATTGGATGGGTAGTTAACTCAACCATGGCAAAGATGGTACTTTAGGATTATTTTCAAGGTTATGGATACCTTGGAAATAGATTTGATTTTTGATCCTAAAAGATTTTAGGATGTGTCAATACATTCTTGGAATTATGAAAAATCAATCAAATTGGTACAATTTAGGTTTAAAGGCTATAGTGTGTCATTTTGAGTTTTTGGTACACTTGGGAGATTAGTGATAATATGACAAAATATATTTAATTATATCAAATAGAAATTAATATTAAAATTTAGGTATTATTATACCTATATATTTTATTTGTCATGTTTTGTTTGTCATATAACATGCCATGACATCATTCTTATCTTTAATCTTTTATATGTCATGATCATGCTTAGGGTTAGGATAAATGTCATGTATACTTAAATTATATCATATGTCATGTCATCATGATCATTGGTCATGCTTAATTATTGCTATCATTATGTCATGATCATTTCATGCATTTAATTTGACAAAAATTGAATTAAGGACAATGGCATGACTTGAAGTCCCATTTATAAGGGAATCAAGTAGGGTTGCCTAGGAAATGCATGAAACCCTAGATTAAGGAGAACAAAACACACATCTCATATCACATTGTTATGTATGTGTATTTATACACCCTAGATACATGTGAGATGCTAGGATATGAGTTGAGTTCAAGGTGCATAGTTTTTGCATTTAGATGAACTAAAACTCATCTAATTTCAATAGTGGATCATTGGGAAAGCATGTGTACAAGTCATGTACATAGAGCCCAAGGAATAATGATCCAAAATAAGGTTTTAAAAACATTTCAAAATCATTTTGAAAAACCTTGGTGAAGCCTATCTTTGGATAGCAATCACCATTGATGAAGTTGATACAAAGTGAGCTAAAATATTGAAGTTTTTCTTCACTTTTGAATTTTGTATCAATTTCGATATTTTATGGGCAAAATATTTTTCACCCATTGTATTGCTTATAAGTAATATACGTATGAATTTTCATGATTTTTGAAAATACGTAGAATTACTTATGCTTTTTAAAAATTCGATTCTGATAGTTGAAATTTGAGAATTTCAGTTATCACGATCGCCGCTGATGGCAATGATCGGTGATTCTTATCAGAGTCGATCGGAGTTTGATTTCGGGTTAACAAGGTTTGTTTAGCTTGATTTCAGCTATGGTAAGATTTCCTAACCACTCCTAATCCTAGGATATGCTTTGGGAAGTATTATAAAGGGTGAAAATCCATTGGATATGGATTAGGAGAGTTTTTAGGGTTTTTATCAATCTTAAGGTGATTGAAAGTTCCATGTTTGAACTTTTAACCTTAATTTTGATGGTTTAGAGTTCCTATTGGCTTAGGGACTTCCCAAGGACATTGCTGGTGCAATGGTCAAGGGAGAGCAAGCCTTTAGGGGGAGGTATCCATCTTGGGATGATGGATGTGTTTTTCTTCTTGAAGAGGAGAAGTTATGGTGAGACGGACATCAATTGGGAAATTGATGAGTTTTTGAGAGACCCAATTTTGAAATTGGGAGAGTGAATAGGATTTCCTCTCTTGAGTGATATGGGACTTATCACTAGGAAGATGGTAGGCATCCTAAGTATTTTTGGATCAAGGAGGAGATTGTAAGATCTCATTGGGACATGAGACATTGACCTCCTTGGAGAGATAACCTTTTTGATATATGTCAAAAAAGGGGAGAAAGATAAGATTACCAATTTGGGAAATTGGTAAGGGAGTTTGAGTTAGGGGCCTAACTCAAGATTTGTTTTGTCAAACATCAAAAAGGGAGAGATTGTTGGTGCAATCGGCCCAGGTCATGATTGACCAGACTCGAGTTTGACTCGAGTGATGTTTTGATGTTTGACATAGTATGTTTGACATTGACGTTTGACATTGATGTCGGTTAATGTTTTGGGGAGATTGTTTATACAATCGACCCAGGTTATAATTGACCAGACTCGAGTTTAACTCGAGGGAGACTTTGATGGTTGACTAGGGTTGACCATGTGATTATGGGAAAGTCCAAGCATGGGTCTTGGCAAGGTAAAGTCCAAGTCATGGGTACTTGGCATGGAAAGTCCAAGTGGGACACTTGGCATTTGGAAAAGTCCAAGTCTTGAGTACTTGGCACAAGGTAAGTCCAAGCATGGGTCTTGGCATGGAAAGTCCAACATGGGTTGGCAAGGGAAAGTCCAAGCTTGAGTCTTGGCATTTAAGAAGTCCAAGGGGTTTGATATTGGCGGCGTAAAGTCTAAGGGTGGAGTCTTGGCAGCATAAGTCCAATGGTTGGCAGCGTAAAGTCCAAGCGGAGTCTTGGCGGCGTAAGTTCAATGTGCCTTGGCGGTGTAGACACCGTTAGCATGACATAGTCGATGGAAGCACCTGAAGGCTAGCGTGATGGATGAACAAGTCATGGATGACTTGGAGGGATCCGAGAGGTGTAAGGATGATGGAGGTGGCTAGAAGGCTTAGGTCTAGGCTAAGGGCGGTCTAGCAAGTATGGGGGCATCATACTTGGGTTAAAACCTCATGTTTAAGGTTGGCAGTCGACTGTCATTATGACCGATTCAACTGTCGTGAGTCGACTTGAGTCTGACTGCCGATTAGGGGCTGAATCGGCTCTGGCAGTCGACTGCCAGTTGAGTCGCGAGCATAGAATGCTCCGTAGCCGACTGGGCAGTCGACTACGGGGCTGGCAGTCGTCTGCCAATGTTGGCAGTCGACTAGTGAGAGTCCCGTTGGAACTTTTCCAGCGTGGATTGAGCCGTTGTCTCACAGCAACAGTGGCATCATTCGACTGGTGACTTATGGCAGTCGACTGATCGACGAAAATCCAGCCCGATGCAGGTTAAAAGGGAGCTGTTCATGGAGATTCCGGCATTGGTTGTTTGGGAGCTTTGGTGAGGCGATTTGCATGTGCATTTCAGAGTCCTTCAAGCTCATCCAAGCAACCAACAAGCAAGCGCTCAAAAACCCTAGATTGTAAAGTGTTCTTTACATTTCCTTGTATTTTGCTTGTATTTTTGTATATTACTTTTGTAATCTATTGTAAGAGGTTTCTCCGCCTTTGACGTGTTGTCGAGAAGGAGTTTATTGCTTAGTGGTGTTTGTGGCATCGCTAGGGTTCATACAAACCCAATCCGTGGAGTAGGAACCATTCGGTTTCAAACCACGTTATATCCTTGCGTTTGTGTGATTGTGTTTCATGTTATTGTTTTTATTATTATCATTCCGCTGCGCTAACACGTTTTGTAGATGCGATCACGATCGAATTCTATCAACGAACAGTAACACGCTATTCACCCCCCCCCCTCTAGCATCCAATCGATCCCCTACACTTTCCATACTTACTTAACATCAAGTTCTCCTTAACCTATTAAGACTTTTATCTATGTGTCAAGTGTTTGATCCTCCATAATCCGCTTGGATTTTATCCATCTCATGCCAAGTGTTCAATCCTTCATGATCCACTTGGATTTCACCTCTTACCAACTCCTCCAACTGTCAAGTGTCGGGTTCTCTTTGACCCACTTCGACTTCATATCTTGCTAATTCTTTATTGGACTTCTGACTGGCAAGTGTTAGTCCTCCATGACTCACTTGGACTTTTCTACTTGTTAAGTATCTGATCAATTTTGATCTACTTGACTTCTCACTCAACCAACCAACATTAAACCTATATCCATCATGATCAACCTGGCCCAAGGTTCATTACACTAGTAATCTTGCTCTTCAACACTCTTCATCTATGATCAACCTAAGCTTGGTCATCCTTGACCAATAATGTTACTCTTGAGAAATAATGCTAGATATCATATTGTTCAAATATCAAAACTCAACTCGAACTAAACTTGAGCTTAGTCAACCTTA
Source organism: Wurfbainia villosa (assembly GCA_025175895.1). Classification (NCBI taxonomy): domain Eukaryota; kingdom Viridiplantae; phylum Streptophyta; class Magnoliopsida; order Zingiberales; family Zingiberaceae; genus Wurfbainia; species Wurfbainia villosa. The sequence goes on along the minus strand of CM045995.1, from coordinate 58,092,190 downwards.
GCCAAAGGTCGATTGCACCAATAATCTCGTCCTTTTTTTATATTTGATAGTATGTTTAAGCTAAGTTAGCCTAACTTGTCACTTCTTATGTCAAAGCATAATGAAGATTTCCTAATTTAGACCCTTCATTCTTCCCCTTTGACATGCTTCAAAAAGATTCTATATACTTTAAAATTATTCTCTATTCATCAACATCAGAAATCCTTCATTCTCATCCTTTCAACCATTTCTATGGTTGAAATATATCTATTCTTCTTTCTTCCCAATTGATCATTCTTTAAGCCTTGAAGAAGGTCAATCCCCCAAAGATATACTCCCTCTTAACCATTGCACAAACAATATTTGTAGAGTTCCTAAACCTTTAGCAAGTGTCAAATTCTAAATCATGAGTTCAAAAGTTTAACATTGAATCTTAACCTCCCCTGAAAGTTTAATTATCCCCCTTTTAACTCTATTATTCATTTTCACTAACAAATCATTCCTTTGAATGCTTGTCCAAGTGTATCAGGAAGATATGAATAGATAAAATACCTAGAGTTGAACTTAAATGGATAAAACAATCTTATTTATCCAAAAATATCCCTAATAGTAGATTGATATAGTCCATCAGTCGATTGTTTTTTCTGAAACATTCGAGTAATGTATGATAATCTTGTAGTTAAATTTTTTATCAAAATTCAAAGATGCATAAGTAATTTTATCGTTTTCAAAAAATCTTAAAACATCATACAAATAGTACTTATGTCAAATACCATGGGAGAAAAAAATAGATTTATATAAAAATATCCATTTTTTTAAAGAATGATACCAAGATAAAAACCATTGAATATTTCAATGTTTCATCTTAAATTTATATCAACCCTATCAATGTGATTTCTATCAAAAAATACAACTCACCAAGGTTTTAAAAACTAATTTTAAAAATATTTTTAAAATTAATTTTCAATCATGATTTATAGTCAAGTGTATATAAGTTGTAAATTAACTTTTCCTATGATTGTTCCATATAAAATCCTTGTTATTTGATAAGACAGTTCATTTGATACACCCTGTCAACACCTTGAACTTAACTTATCATTCTAATATCTCACTTGTGTCTAATGTGCCTCAATACACACACAAGTCATCCTATGATCTTTGTGAGATATAAATTGATTCTTCCCTAGATTAAAGTATTAGGATTGATGTGCGCTAGAGGGGGTGAATAGTGCATACTTACGACTTTTTCTTTTCTTGCCTTTTCTGCAAGATAGTTACATAGTGGATATAAAATAAAAAGGGAATACATAAAGACAAAAAAAATTACATGGCTCCTTACTACTCCACAAGCTATAGCTCAGTTGTGAGTCATTAACTTTTTATCCTTTCTAGAGGTGGAGAAACCTCTTGAAAATTACATATTATAACCACAATAAATGATAAAAAATAAAATAAACAAGTTACTCAAAAAGGGATCTCCTCTAGAAGCCCTAATGCATAACACTCTCCTTGGCACTTCCTAGATTGCTTTAGCAGCAGTTGAGATTTAAGAATGAGAGATGATTGTTTTCTTGTGATTGATGTTGTTCTCAAATACTACTATCGAGTATCCTTTTATAAAATTGTTCTAGAAGCCATTCTGGGTGTCCCCATCTCAGCCTCAATCCAATTTGACTGCTCCGATTCATATTCGACTCTGGCGGGTTGAATGCCTTCCGAGCGCCCAGATGCTAATATGGTAGAACCCCACTACCATCTGATCAGTCTATCTATTCTCCTGAACACCATGGCTTTCCCGAGCACTTAACAATGCAACCTACATGGTGCTCTACTTGGAATATTCTGGTCTCCTCAAAGTATAACAAAGAGGAAACAAGTCAGAACAGTAGAAGGCTTCATGTCACGGTTGTCCCCTAACAACCCTCCAAGGAATGTTACAGGTGGATTTGGTCAACAAGTTGGTGCTTAAAATACTATATAAAGCCCGAAGGTAAAGGAGAAGGGGATGGTTCTTGTAGGGATTTTTTTATGCAAAATAGCATATGCGCAACGGAAAAAATAGGATCCCTTCCAAGTGATCCTTGCGAAAGAAAACCTCGTACAAAAAAAAATAAATTTCTCTAAAAGAAAAACCTATCTTATAGGAGAATATTACCTTTGTTGCGTGCCCTTTTTAATCTCGCTTCTCCTTGGGTTTGTTGGATCTTTTAGCACGTTCAATTGTCCGTGCCTCTATATGTATCCACACGAGCAAGCTCTTGTCTCACAAAAGAAACTAGAAGAGCTCTCCTTTACTTCTTGCTAGAGAAGTCCCTAAAGGAGAGGAAGGTAGGAAAAAGAGAAAGGAAGAAGAAGACCACTCTTCTTGCTAGCCTACACTCACAAAAGCCACACAACCAAAGCCTCTCACCACCAAGATCTCTCCAAGCCTCAAGCTTCCACCACATTGGCCGGCCACCCCAGGGAGTGTTTTATAGGATTGAAAAAACCTTTTACCTCCTATCACATTCAATGCAATCAATTGCATTGAAAAATAATCAACACTCCTTATTTGGCCGGCCACATGTGGAGAAATTCCAAAGGTCAAAACCCTTTGTCTCCTTCCACCTCATCAAGCTTAGGTGGCATGCTTATGTAGCATTCATGCATGTTGAATTAATCTTATTAATTCAATAAGCTTATGTTATCATATTGAATTAATCTCATTAAATCAATAAGGTAACATATTGAATTAATCTTATTAAATCAATTAAGTTTAAGCTATCATGATAACATATTTATTTAATCTTATTAAATTAATAAGCTTAGCATATTGAATTAATCTCATTAAATCAATAAGCTAAAATTCTCATTAAGCTTAAAGTCCAAAAATCATTTTGTACTTAAGCTTATTCTAGTCAAACTAGAATGCACTAATTCTTCTAATCATCATGCTCTTTGTGGGTGACCCTATAGGCTCTAATAACATTGGCAGTGGATCTAAACTCTTTTAGATACACAAGCAATGAGCGACATCTAGCAATACATCATTGCTACCCAAGTTACGAAATAAGTCAAGATCCGACTAACCTTTCCGTGACTACTATAATGTATGACCGTGTCCTTCTATCCTTGATATCAGATTGACCAATGAGGCATAGACCGTGTCATCCTCAATCAATCTATGTGTTTCTTGATCCCTGAGTAAACTAACTCAAACAAATGAGCTCAATATCTCATATTGACTCATTCGAGCATGGCCATGCGTTTTAGTAGTTCTACTCAATCAAGGGGCCCACAGATATCACTCTCATCATATGGGAGGGATAGATCCCATCTACATCACTCACATCCCTCCGCATAATTTGTTATATACCCAGTAATCGCCTTTATGGTCCACCCTGTTACGGGTGACGTTTGACGATACCAAAGTACATAACTCCTTATGTAGGGAACCGTAGTGACTTCAGGTTTGAGGACTATTCATACCAATAGTCACATGAGAAAGTTTATGACACTCATATGACGATCCATGAAACTTTCTCATGGCAGGTCAGTTTAGTATATATTCTCTAATATATACCCATGTGTCAACTTGATATCATATATCCATGACTTGTGAGATCAAGTCATCAATTGATCTACATGCTAGTCTTTATGTATTAATATTGCCCTTGCATATTAATACTTGACTAGGAACATTTTAGGAAAGTGTTCTCTACAGCCTCTCATAATCAATTCTGTCAATTGATGTGCTGTAGATAAGAACCTACTTTTCTAGGGCATTATTATATTTAATTTAGCTGGCACAAGCAAGACGTAAATATAATAACCAATCCTTTGCCTTTATAAAATATGATACAAAATGTTCCCTATTCAACCATCACATGATTGGTTCTAGGGCTATAACTAATAGTTCTTTCTCTTTTTTGGTGCGTAGAGACAACTCTTATTCTCTAAGCTTTCTCCACTTGTTATTTTACTACTGTTCTTCACTTCTCCTCAGTGAATACTGACTTGAGCATCAAAGGGGTCATGCCATAAAGCTAGCCAACCTCTAACATTCCTTGCATAAGCAGGCAAAAACTGCGACGACTTCCTTAACGAGCAACTACCCGGCTTGCCCAAGACAAGGGGGGAAGGGGAGTATGAGCATGCCGAAAAGAGACCCCATCATTCCTAATTCAAAAGGAGGTGGAAATCAAATGTTGTATCTAAATTTATCTTCAAACTCTATGAATTTTGATGGATCCTTCTGGCTTTATACTCTCTTAGCAGTTAGTCAAGTAAAGAGCAACCTTGCTTTGATATCATTTGTTAAAATCATTGATGTTGCTAGAGAGGATGAATAACGATCATGTTTGACCTTGATCGTCATTTGCTCATGCTTGTCTATAAAAAATAATATGCAGAAAAATAATAAATATAAATAAAAAAGCATAGCAAGTCATGATTTTTATGTGGTTTGGAACTCTGTTTCTACTCCACGATTGAGTTTCCTAGCATGATCACAACTATCTTTTCTCCTTCTTGAATATATTCCGAAAGTAGAGAAACCTATTACAATCTGTTTCTTTACAATAAATACAAGCAATACAAAGATATACAGAAAAATTAAATATAATACAAACAATAATTTATATAATGAACTTTGTTTTTTTCGTTGTTAGATTATTTCAATTTTGTCTTATGAAGATTTGGAATGCAATAACACTTCCCCTCCAAAATCCTCAATATTAAGCTACTCAAATCTTTTATGAAATCTTCTTTTATAGGTTTATTGGTTGGTTGATTTTCATCAATCAATCGACTATCTTATCCCATCAGTCGACTACTCCACATAGATTCGAATGCTACACTAACCTATCAACTTAATGACTCTGTCCACCTTAGAATTAGTCGGATATCACCTAATCAATCGAATCTCTCAATCGAGTTTTGAACTTTCTATTCCCTTCAACAATAATATCAATCGACTGCTCCACTTCATTAGTCGATTGATTACGATTAGTTGAGTTGAACAGTCAAATTTCAAATTCTCTATTTGCTCGAATAGTAACATCAGTTGACTACTAACCGTAGTGATCGATTGATCACACTCAAAACCTCGTAAACCTCCTAAACCCTCGAACTCAGTGTTTATGATTTCTCAATCGATTGATATCTCAATTTCAATCCTTATTAAGGCTAAACTCTCACTTTAATTACCTGATATTTGATTAACATCAACCTACTAAAACTTCTCTTGCCTAGCATATAGTCATTCTTGACCTACCGAGACTTCACCCACCTAGCATCTAGTCACCCTTGACTTATCAGGAATTTATCGTCCTAGTATTTGAGAACCTTGGCCTACCAAAACTTCATCCATCTAGCATTTAGTCACCATTAATTACTAAGAATTCATCAACACCACACATCTATTCCTCCTTGACTTATTTAGACTTTTTTTCTTATGCCTAGCATCTAATCAACTTTAATCTATCGAGACTTCTCTAATGTCAAACATCCAGTCTTCTTTGATCTCTTTATGTTTCCTCACTCACCTAACATCCAGTCCTTCATGACTTGTTAAAAACTTTCATTACTTGCCTAACGATTAATCCTCTTTGACTTGTTAGGACTTTCATCCATATACTAAGTATCTGATCTTCCATGATCCACTTGGACTTCATCCATCTCATGCCAAGTGTTCGATTCTTTATGACAACTTGGACTTCACCTCTTGCCAACTTCCTATTGAACTTCTAACCATTGATGTGTGATTTCTATAAGTACACGGTTGTCATCAAGTAATAAAATATCAATCACACAAGGAATGGTTCAAGTACTAATTATCCACTAATGTAGATTATCCAGACAAGATTATTTTCGAGAGTTTAGTTTAAGAAAAGACAGAATTACAATGAGCGAGAATGAATTGAAAAATTAGCAGTTAGAGACAATCCTAGGATTTCAGTTTCACCATAGTAACTATTAACACGATGCTAAATTTACTTTCCTATAATGATAAGTTTTCCTGAAGGTGGTCTATCCTAAGGTAATCAATGACCTCTTTCGAGTGCACGCCGATGTATCTACTAAACACAACCTCTACTTTTCTCGATATCCATACAAAGGAGGCCAAAATCAACTAAAGGAACCTATTATGAGAACCCCACAATCCTTCCTAGACTTACTATCATTACTTAGTGAGATTGGTTAAAATAGATCCTTTATGTTACGTGATAGCTTATAAAAATCCTCGAGAGGTATTGATCTATTTTCATAATGTCAGTGCAAAGGAGACCAAAATCAGCTAAAGGAACATGTCACATGATTCTCTATAAGCCTACCCTTACTGAGCAACATTACGTATAAATAATCCCTCAAGTTTGGTTTTATAATCCTGAAACAAAGTTTCTCCTTTTAGTTCATCCCTTGATTTCTAAATCATGCAAGAAGAATCGCAATTAACAATTAACTTTCTAAAATCAAAATCAGGAAATAACAAATCAATTAATAAAAAAAGAGTTTAACAAATGTGAAAAATAGTTAAAGGGTTATTCACTTATCCTATGATCATAAGAATTCACTCCATAACATGAAGGTTCAAACTTGAAAAATCTAAAAAAGATGTTGGTGCAATCGGCCCAGGTCACGATAGACTCGAGTTTGACTCAAGTAGTATTTTGATGTTTGCCAACGGGTTAACCATTGTTTGACAATTGGTTGACTATATGATTGACATGGGGTTGACCATATAATGGAGAAGTCCAAGTGGAACACTTGGCAATTGGAAATTCCAAATCTTGTGTACTTGGCAAAGGAAAGTCCAAGTCATGGGTACTTGGCAAAGAAAAGTCCAAGCATGGGTCTTGGCAATGGAAAGTCCAAGCATGAGTCTTGGCATTTGGAAAGTCCAACATGGAGTTGGCATGGAAAGTCCAAGGTGTTGGGGAATTGATCGTCGCTAGAGGGGGGGTGAATAGCATTTCGACGTTGATGGATATCGTTCGCGTGCTTGCTACAATTTGATTAGTATGCAGCGGAAATAATAGAACAATATAAATAAAGACACAATCACACAATTACACAATCGATATAACGTGGTTCGGAATCTCAAGGTTCCTACTCCACGGGTTGGGCTCGAACGAGCCCTAACGATGCAAATATCACCACCAATCAATAATACTTCTTCTCGACAACACGTCGGAGGTGAAAAAATCTTGTACAATGATTACAACAGTAATACAAAACAAATACAAGCACATACAAAGTGAAATACACAAAAGAATGCAAAGGACACTTTATAAACAATCTTTTGGAAGCTTGCTTGTTTGATTGCTTGAGCTGCACTTGGAAACCCTGAATTGCACCAGCAAATCACCCCAAATCACCCTAAGAAACCATGGTAAAAACCTTCTCCACGAGCTGCTTTTATAACCTGTATTCAGGTTGGATTTTGCCTAGCAGTCGACTGATCATGACCATCAGTCGACTGCTCCTGTAGTCGTTGTCTCACAACGACCTGAGCCACATTGGATAAGTTCCAACGGATAGACCATCAGTCGACTGATCATGCACATCAGTCGACTGATTGAGCCATCACTCGATTATTAAACCCTAACAGTCGACTCTAGAACCTTCTGTGCCCGCGACATTGACCATCAGTCGACTGTCAAGCCATTTTCTGCAGTCGAACTCCAGTCGACTGAGCATAATATCAGTCGACTGATAACCTCATCCATGAGGTTTTAACACCAAGTATGATGCCCTCATACTTGCTAGACCACCCTTAGCTAAGACCTAAGGCTTCTAGCCACCTCCGCCAGCCTCACACCTATCGGATCCCTCCAAGTCATCCATGACTTGTTCATCCATACGCTAGCCTTCAGGTGCTTCCATCGGCTATTATCATACTAAGCTGGTCTATACCGCCAAGGCACATCGGACTTACGCTGCCAAGACTCCGCTTGGACTTTACGTCGCCAACCATTAGACTTATGTTGTCAAGACTCCACCCTTGGACTTTACGCCGCCAATATCACCCCTTGGACTTCCCTTACCAACCCATGTTGAACTTTCCTTACCAACTCATGTTGGACTTTCCATTTCCAAGACTCAAGATTAGACTTTCCCTTACCAAGACCCATGCTTGGACTTTCCATGCCAAGTACCCATGACTTGGACTTCTCATGCTAAGTACCCATGACTTGAACTTCTCATGCCAAGTACACAAGACTTGGACTTCTCCATTATATGGTCAACCCAATGTCAACCATATAGTCAAACAATGGTCAAGCCATCATCAAACTTCAAAATATCACTCAAGTCAAACTCGAGTCCGGTCAATCATGACCCAGGTCGATTGCACCCACCATCTCCCCAAAATATTGTCAAACATCAAAACACTACTCGAGTCCAACTCGAGTCTGGTCAATCGTTACCTAGGCTAATTGCACCAACACAAGGGTGTAGTCTTGGTCACGTAAGTCCAAGTGTGTAGTCTTGGCGGTGAAAGTTCAAGTCATGGATACTTGGCAATTGGGAAGTCCAAGGGTATGATATTAGCAGCGTAAAGTCCAAGCAATAGTCTTGGCAGCATAAGTCCAATGTTTGACAGCGTAAAGTCCAAGCGTATGTCTTGGCAGCGCAAGTCCAAATGTTCTTTGGCGGTGTAGACCCGGTTAGCATGACAATAGCCGATGGAAGCACCTAAAAGCTAACGTATGGATGAACTAGTCATGGATGACTTGGAGGGATTCGATAGACATGAGGCTGATGGAGGTGGTTAGAAGGCTTAGGTCTAGGCTAAGAGTGGTCTAGAAAGTAAGAGGGGATCATACTTAGGGTAAACCTCATGGTTGAGGTTTATCAGTCGACTTGGGTTATGGACCAATCGACTGGTCAAGTGTTTTGATACTTGGTAACCGAGTCAACTCTAAGCAGTCGACTGGGATTATGACCAGTCGACTAATCGAGTGTTCGACTGCGGCCACATGACCTTGGCAGTCGACTACCATGAAGGGCAGTCCACTGTTGGTCGAGGACACAGACACAAAAACTTCCTTAGTCGACTGGGCAGTCGACTGATAGAGCAACAGCCAACTGCTAGGGTTTGGAAATCGATTGGCGGGTTATCCGTTAGAGTTTTCCAGCGTAGATCAAGTCATTGTCTCACAATAGCTACAAGAGCAGTCGACTGATATGTATGAGCAGTCGATTGTTGGGTGCGAAATCAGCTTGATGCAGGTTATAAAAGTAACTCGAGAAGGAGGATTTTGCAGCGATTTTTTAAGGTGATTTTGGAGGGGAATTGCTGCTACATTCTAGATCTTTAAGAGCAATCCAAAGCAAGCAACAAGCAAGCAATCAAAAGTCTTTGTGTAAAGTGTTCTTTACTTATATTTGTGTATTGTTTAGTTTACTTATTGTATTTCATTGTATTACTTTTGTAATCACTTGTACGAGATTTCTCCACCTCCGGATTATTCTAAGGAGTGTATTAGTGGTGGTTTGCATCACTAGAGCTCATTTGAGCTCGACCCATGGAGTAGGAACCCTAGGTTCCAAACCACATTATATTATTGTCTTGTTCTTGTGTTCTTGTTGTGTATTTTTCATTATTGTGTATTCCACTGCGCTAACAAGTATTATAGACAAGCATAATCGAATTTCAAGTGACGACGCAATTCCTCTATTCACCTCCCCCCCCCCTCTAGCGATGTACAATTCCTCTACAATTGGTATCAGAGTGAGTCACTCTTCACCAGTTTCACAACCAAGAGAGCAAAAGCGCTAGAGGAGATGGAGCTACCTAAGGATGGATTGGGGTACGCCATCAACATTCCTCCACCATATGACCAAGAAGACTTTTCGGCATGGAGGGCGAGAATGGAGACATTCTTGATGATGGACATAGAGAATTGGTTCATCATGATGGAAGTTTTCGAACCCCCTAGGGATAAGAAAGGAGATGTCTTCAAAATGAAGAAGTGGACCCAAGAGCAATGCCAAAAATTCAAGACCAAAATTAAGGTAACAAAATTTTTAGAAAATTTGATATCTAATGATATTTTGTGCAAGCTAGGGGATTACATGAATGCCAAGGAGCTATGAAGCAAGTTGCCAAGATTCCATAAGAAGATTCAACCGATCCAAGAGGATAAGGAAGAATCAAAGGAGTAGGAAGAAAGCTCATTCTCACAAGAAAGTGAAGATTCAGAGGTCGAGGAGTGTTCGACATCCGAGGAGGAAGAAGAGGTGGAAGAATTGGAGGAAGCCTCCACCTCTAAGATTGAGGGGAAGGAGAGACCATCCTCAATGTCGGAGCAAGAAGAGAAGCCATCAACCTCTGGTCAAGAAGAAGAAGAAGTTCAAATTTCCCCTACCATGGAAGGTAACTCAAGCACTTTGATTAAAAATAAAAATCACATTTTATGCTTTGAGTGTAGGGAACAAGGACACTACAAGAGCAAGTGTCCAACACGAGTCAAGAAGACTCAACCGGCGCCAAAGTTCAAGAATGTCAGAGCCCCAACCATTAAGAGCAAGGAGCACGTGGTGTGCTTCAAATGTCATCAAAGGGGGCATTATAGAAGCCAATGCCCTAGGGGGAGGAAGCAAACCAAGGGCCAAGAAGGAGCATCACATGTAGGGGAGCTTCTAAAGTAAACCCTAAGGTAACTTTTATTAATGCACCTTCAAGTTTTAATGTTAAAAAGCATGCTTTTAACGCTCTTGCTATTGTGCATAATCATAAGGAACATCCTAGAAATAAATATTTGTGTCTAGGTGCTAAGAGTGATAACTTTAGGTCTAAGGATATCCCTAAAACAATTCTACCTAAGGAAGCCATTAGGAAGGTAGAAAATCATTTAGGCATTAACCCTAAGAAAGGTAGGCATATGCCTAAAAGGAAGAACAATGCCCAAATATTAAATAAAAATTCAAAAATTAGGCAATTAGAGTTAGAAAATCAAGTTTTGAGGTCAAAACTTAAGAAATTAGAAAAGACCCTTAGGAAAATGCAAAATTCAATTCAATGGTCAAATGGACAAAAATTAGGGTCTAGAAAATAAGAACCATCTAGGGGCAAGAAAGTTTTAAGTCACAAACCTAAGCCCAAGGAGACTTATCATAGTGTTTCATTCGATTATGGAATCACCATAGGTCTAGGAAAACCAAGGTTACTAGGAAGGTCATCCCTAAGGTTAACCATGTTAGGTGCCTAGTGGGCAAGGTTTCCATGAAACCTAGGGAAGTCACTAAGAAGGTTACAAGGAGAGTTACCTCTAGAGTTAACCTAGGCAAAACCCTAATGACCAAGGCTTTAAAGCCTAGGAGGGTCATTAAGAAGGTATCAAGGAAGGTCATCCCTAGTGAATATCTAATTAAGCCAAGGAGCTCCAATAGGTATTGGGTTCTTAGGAGCGTGATCGATTCACGTTAGATGGGTTAGGGTGTGTCAACCCTAAGTGGGTAGGTAGTTAACCTAACCATGATAGAGTTGATATTTTAGGTCATTTCCAAGGTAATGTGATATTTTGGAAATGTGGTTAGAATTTATTCCTAAAAGATTTTAGGATGTGCCAATGTAATTTGAGAAGTATGAAAAATTGATCAAGTTGGCACAATTAGGTTTAGAAGTTATTGTGTGCAATTTTGGGTTTTTGGCACACTTGGTAGATTTGGTTATTATGGCAAAATGGGCTTAATTCTAACAAATGATAATTAATACTAAAACTTAGGTATCATTATACCTTTATATTTTATTTGTCATGATTTGTTTGTCATATGTCATGTCATCACATCATATTTCATTTTAATCATATAATATGTCATGATAATGCTTAAGTTTGGTTTTATGTCATGTTAGTACTTAGGTTTATTTATATGCTATGACATCATGATTATTGGCATATGTTTTATATATGCTATCATTATATAACATAATCATCACTCATGCATTTAAGGTTAATTAAAATTGATTTAAGGACTATGGCATGATTTGAAGTTCCATGTATAAGGAAAGCAAATAGAGTTGCCTAGAAAAATACATGAGACCTTAGTCTAAGAATAACCAAAACTCATATCTCACATTACATTGACTTGTGTGTATTTTTATACACCTTAGATACTGTGTGTTTTTATACACCTTAGATACATGTGAGATATTAGGAAAATGAGCTAAGTTCAAGGTGCATAGATGTTGCATCTAGATGAACTCAAACTCATCTTAATCATAGGTATAAATCATGAGGAAAGCTAGTATATAAGTCATGTATACTTAGCCCATATACCATAATTGAAATTAAAGTTTCAAAATCATTTTGAAAAACCTTGGTGAAGTTTATCTTTTGATAGCAATCACCTACAAAGTAGGGTCAAAATATTGAAATTTTCAATATTTTTGAATTTTGTGTCAATCTATCATTTTAATGGGTATTTTATTATAAAATATTTTTCATCCATAATGATTGATATAAGTATTATATATATGAATTTTCATGATTTTTCGTATTATGTATAATTAATTACTTATGAATTTCTAAAACTCAATTTCTGAATCTGATTTCTACATCTACAGAAATCAGTCGACTGTCGACTGCCATTAAGGGGAGTCGACTGGCTGCTGACTAAGTCAACTGTCAAGGCTAATTTCGTGTAAACAAGGTTGTTTAGCCCATGTTTCAATCATCTTAGGCTACCCTAACTGCTCTTAATCCTAGGATATGCTTTGGAAAGCATTGGAATGGTGAAAATCCATTGGAAATGAATTAGGAGAGTTGTTTAGGGTGAGAATCAAATTTTAAGGTATGTGAAAGTTCATGTTTGAACTTTTACCCTTAATTTTGATGGTTTAGTATTCCTATAGGTTTAGGGACTCTCCAAGAACATTGTTGGTGCAATGGTCAAGGGGGAGCAAACCTTTAGGGGGAGGTTGTCCATCATAGGATGATGGTGTGTTCTTCCTCATAAGAGGGAGAATTTGGAGAATAGGGAGAGAATTTGGAGAAGTGAGGATTGTCTCTCATTTAGTGATATGAGACTTATCACTAGAAAGAGTGAAGGCATCCTAGATTTTTTTGGACCAAGGGGGAGATTGTAAGATCTCATTGGGATATGAGACATTGACACCCTTGGGGAGAGCCTTTTTTATGTATGTCAAAAAGGGGAAGAATTTGGAAATTCTTAATTGGGAGAATTTGGAGTATTAAGTTAGGTGGCCTAACTCAAAGGTTTTTATGGTTTTTGCCAAACATCAAAAAGGGCAAGATTGTTGGTGCGATCGGCCTAGGTCGCGATAGACTAGAGTTTGACTCGAATAGTGTTTTGATGTTTGACAATGAGTTGACCATTGTTTGACAATGGGTTGACTATATGGTTAACATGGGGTTGACCTTATGATGGAGAAGTCCAAGTGGGACACTTGGTGTCACGCCCCGAGAGTATGCCGTGCCGAAAAGCAAACGGACAGCATCTCCCCTGTACGTGGCAATATCTCGTGTTAATACAAGGCCCGTATGTCACAACAACAACAACATATATATATGTAAATAAACCACAGCGGAAACTAACCACAACAACATAACAAACTACACAGTGCATACTGGTATGACTAACCACATCACAACTGCATACAGAAAACATTAGCAAAAACCCGAAACCACAAGGTGTACATAACATGACAATCCACAACACATTACACCACGAAAAAAAACTCCAAATACATAACACACATACGGAAAGCCCAAAACGACCACCAGAGTCTCGGGGGTGAGATGAGATGTCAGCCAGCGGTGCTCCAAGCCATCACGAAGACTTCTACCTGTTACCTGGGCGACAGAAAAAACCCAAGGTCCATGGTGGTGAGTATAACTCAGCAGGTAATAATAAAAATATGTATATATAAAATATCACATGTAATTCAACAACATAACCTATAGGTACAACAGGTATACCAGCACAGTATATAAATACATGCATATACCGTCTAACCAAATAAACAACGTATAATGTAGACATACCTGAAAATCTATTACACTACTCTGATCCAACCTGAGCATATATCCAACATATATAACAGGAAGAGAAATACTAACTCACAATATACTCATGATACAGGTCAAGGTATCTAATGGTCTGTCCAACAAATATACAAGTATCCGACACAATCGTATAACAGATGCAAGAAGCATGCATGAATATGATGTATAACCAAATGCAGCAAGCATAGTACAATCAAATGCAACATCACAATAAGCATATATATATATATATATATATATATATATGGTAATATGCAAAGCGCCATAAGATATGGCAATGCAGCATGCATGGTCATGCCTACGCACCCATACTCTCTACCACAACTCCGACTCCAGTGTGGCCTAGGTGGCACAACATGACAACTGTCCCAACTCAACACCAACCACTGCTCTAGAGTGGCCGAGTGGGTAGTATGATCAAGTAGCATATGAGCGTAAAGAGCTCGCTATACAACGGAGGTCCCTGCTGCTGGCCACTCCGACTGACACTACCTATGGGTGGTCGAGTGCCACGTACCCAGGACAACTGCACGTAACTCCAACTACCACCATCTATAGTGGTAGAGTGCGACACAATAAATGCTCTGCCCTCACACCAATTACTCCTTGGGGAGTAACCTGGGAGGCAGGATGACTGACGACTTTCTCAACCCTAAGGGAGACCATGTCATCAGAATTCATGCAAATGACATGAATGTACTATCACACGTACAAATATCTACCACAGACTCTCTGTTCAACAGAGAGTCGTACCCATCTGATCAATACACTCTCTACCCTGTAGAGAGTCGTACTCAATTGATCGACGGACTCTCTATCCTGTAGAGAGTCGTACTCAACTGATCGACGTACTCTCTATCCTGTATAGAGTCGTACTCAACTAATCATATCAAGCCGGGACCACCGATCCGTAGGACACACTAATCACCCTTCACTTAACCATTACACAACACATGGTTGGTAATAAGTATGTAACATATGGGTATTGGAATAAATTCTACATTTAGGGCATTACCTACCCACGGATGAACTTTTACCCAATTTACAAATCAGGTTAACATCTGTACTCCAACATCTACACCCTGCTAAACATTTATAGATCTACCTACATCACATCTGTAACTCCTTAATCATGATAAAGGAAAATGTGATATCAACATTTGAGCATATATAGCCAACGACAAGTATCAAGCATACGGATAATAAGAGCAGGGTCAAGATAATATGAACATCTAACATGCTCATATCTATGATTAAATCTGAATGCAATTACATCTACCTGACTAGGGTAGGAAATTACCCACCTGCTTTGTAGACACCAATTGTCCTCACGTCCATGAATATCCCAAACCAAAATCCTGCAACGTACAATATGCATATCAATAGATCTCTAGTATAACCCTAAATCAATCCAAACTCTGATTAGTTAACCCCTACTAATCATTCCCTTTATGAATTCATATAATTCACGGTCATATCTAAGATACCCAAACACTCCATATATATATATATATATATATATTCACAAATGGAACTAATAGCATCATCATCTTATTAGTCAGATTGGATATGGTGGCACAATTAGAATACATCCAACAGTAACACATCCAGATTAGTTTACTAATAAAACTGATATACAACTATGAACAACTAAATCCCACTTACCTAATTGAGCTTCTTGATCCACAGTAGAAATTAGCTCTGTACAATCATATCTATAATTACAACGCGGCCAACCTATAACCTCCAGCATGTCATAAACAATTCAATATATCAATCCACTATAACAAAACAAGATTTGCTTGCATAAACTTAACAAATCCCAATTTCCTTACCTATTTCTCAAGCTTCCATCCCATTGCTTCATGTATTAATCTATGATCCAAGCCTAATGCCTCCTTCCTTGAATCATCACCAAAACTACAGGAAACAAATCTTTATCTTCGAAATGACAAAGCAACCCCAATCCTGCAGAAATCACATAGCTATATAATCTAACAATTAGCTAATCTCAACTTATCATACTTCCATCCACAACACTTACTACCAGTCCAGCTTGCTGTGGGGAGAAACAACAGTGAGCTAGGTTGGGGACATCATAGCAGAGGCTATCAACGAAGGGTGCCATAGATTTGTTTGTGACTACGAAATTGAGCTCTTAGCGATCGTCGCAATAGCAACCGCAAGAGGGCAACCCTGGATCCAATGCTCACAGTGAGGGGTGTAAAGGCGACGACGAGTCCAGTAATGGCAGAGATTGACTGAAAACTAGTAAAGACTCGTGCCCTAACCTTCCTCCGACGACGGCGCAGCGAGCTCAGGTGGCGGCGGCAACAGATCGCTTCGGCGGGCTCGATGCAGAGAAAAGAAGCGACGACGATGGGTCGGAGGTGATGAATGGTTGCGGGCGGCCAGCGACTTCGGTGACAACCTCACCAAGCCGGGCTCTGATCGGCAAATCGATGGTTGTGTGCGATGCGGGCTTGACGGCAAAGAATCGAGCTTGGGCTCGAGCACAAAGTGGCGGGCAAAGCGGCGATGCAAAGGAGGCGCACGATCGAGAGAACGATCAGCCTGCCCTCCAACCAGATCTTCAATCGAGAGAAGGAGCTCAACCTTGTCACTTCGGAGATGAAGAGGAGACAATTGGCTGCGTCGTGGAGAAGAAGAAGACGCGATTAAGAGAAACGATCGAGAGAAAGAAAAAAAACTGAAGGAAACATTAACGCTTGGAGTTATAATTGAGTAGTGGGTTGGGTAAAAAAAATGCCGGGTCGGGTTTAGGGAAAAACAATCAAGTCCGGTGCTGATCAATCCATTAAATCCATTGACCTTAGAGTTTAATAATTAAAATTAAGTTGATTAAACCCTATTAAGCCCCTCATACCCAGATGACCCAAACAGTCTTTCCCGAAGCCTATTAAACCTTTCCCCATAAAAGTCATAGAAATTTCCATTTAAGTCTAGGAAAATTTCTAAAATTCTTGGAAAATTCCATAGGGTATTTTCCTAATTAACAAGCATTATTTTATTATTAATACTTTTTTTCAATCATTGTATTTTCCGGTATCTTACACTTGGCAATTGGAAAGTCCAAGTCTTGTGTACTTGGCAAAGGAAAGTCCAAGTCATGGGTACTTGGCAAAGGAAAGTCCAAGCATGGGTCTTGGCAATGGAAAGTCCAAGCATGGGCCTTGGCATTTGGAAAGTTCAACATGGAGTTGGCATGAAAAGTCCAAGGATGTAGTCTTGGCCACGTAAGTCCAAGTGTGTAGTCTTGGTGGTGAAAGTTCAAGTCATGGGTACTTGGCAATTAGGAAGTCCAAGGGTATGATATTGGCGGCGTAAAGTCCAAGTGGTAGTTTTGGCAGCACAAGTCCAATATTTGGCAGCGTAAAGTCCAACCGTGTGTCTTGGCAACGTAAGCCTAAATGTGTCTTGGCGGTATAGACCCGGTTAGCATGACAATAGTTGATGGAAGCACCTGAAGGCTAACGTATGGATGACTTGGAGGAATCCGATAGGCGTGAGGCTAATGGAGGTGGCTAGAAGGATTAAGTCTAGGCTAAGGGTGGTCTAGCAAGTATAAGGGGATCATACTTGGGGTAAACCTCATGGTTAAGGTTTATCAGTCAACTGGGGTTATGGACTAGTTGACTGGTCAAGTGTATTGACACTTGGCAGCCGAGTCAACTCTGAGCAGTCAACTAGGATTATGACCAGTCGATTGGTGTTTGACTACGGCCGCGTGGCCTTGGCAGTTGACTGCAAGCTTTAGATAGTCGACTGATCTTGAGTAGTCGATTGCCATGGAGGGCAGTCGACTGTTGGTCGAGGACACAGGCACAAAAACTTCTGTAGTCGATTGGGCAGTCAACTGACAGAGCAGTAGTCGACTGCTAGGGTTTGACAGTCGACTAGTGGGCTATCCGTTGTAGTTTTTCTAGTGTGGATCAAGTTGTTGTCTCACAACTACTACAGAAGTAGTCGATTGATGGGTATGGGCAGTCGACTGCTGGGCACGAAATTAACTCGATGTAGGTTATAAAAGCAGCTCGAGAACGAGGATTTTACAACTATTTTTTGGGATGATTTTAGAGGGAAATTGCTGCTGCATTCTAGACCTTCAAGAGAAATCCAAAGCAAGCAATCAAAAGTCTTTATGTAAAGTGTTATTTACTTGTATTTGTGTATTGCTTAGTTTATGTTGGGTTTCCGGCACCGCGGCGTGTGTGTGTTCGATCATGTTTCGTAAACATGAGCACAGCGGAAGCAATTAAAAATAATAAATCTATATTTATTACAACACACACAACACACGCATGCATATTACAACAAGTGTAGACATAACCGTAAATTAAAATTTGCAATAAAAGGAAATTTAAACTACGTTATACCTTTCGTATGACGTGTAGCGGGAACGGCATCAACCGGAACGATCCTCGTAAGAATCGTCTCTATCCGTATCCACGCCGAGCTCCTCGGGATGACTTCGCCAAGCCACGAGCTTCGTCTTCGTACGGGTTACTAGCCTCGTGTTGAAGACGACGTGATCGAGAGATGATCACTATCCGAATCCAAATTCGGACCTAAAAACAAGTCCTCAAGACTCGCTTCTCCGGAGAGGTATTCGTCAACCGATTGACGAATCCTTCATCCTCCACCTCAGAGGATTACCGGAGATCAAATCCCCAGTATGTTAGCCGCCGGATCACTAACTGCCGCCCAAACGACGCCCGACGAGAAGAAGCTGTCCAGAAAACTGGACAGCTTGGTGGAGGAGTAGGCGCCGCCAAAACAAGGAGAGAAAAGGCTCACCTTGATGCCGAACCTATAGGAGATCACCGGAGGGTCGTGGAGGTTCACCGGCTGGAGCTTGACGCCCGGCAAGGGTCTTGGACGGCGGCACAAAGCTGGGCGGCGCAGCTTTAGGGTTGGCGCCGATTAACTCCTCCAAGGAGTGGCGGCAACTCAAAGGGGGCTAGGGTTTGGATTAGTTAGGGTTTAACAATCCCTTAAGCCCACTTTTATAGAGAACTAATTCTCTTAATGGTTAATGGATCATATCCATAAAGCCCGTTAACCCGCTCCATTAAGATAAGTTAAAATAAACCAAACCATGATGGTTTATTTTAAGTTAAAACAAACCGAACCAACTTTTGGTTCATTCGTTTAAAATAAACCAAACCCTTTGGTTTATTCTTATCCATTGGATTAGAACCAAACCATTTTGGTCCATCCATTACGTCTTCATAAGACGCAGCCCATCCACGCTTCCATTGCGACTGAAACGATTTCATGCTCGCTTTATGTTTGGTCCAACCAAACCTAGTTTCTCTCGGTCTGAGAATCCAATTCTCAAGCTCGTTTTAAATCCTTTGGATTACACTCGTTGTGCGTGTGACCAAATAGGTTCTCGGTTTATGTTGGCCATCTATAATTAACCATTAATTATAGAATGATCATGAGTGGCACCTAGTAGTACATCATGATCCCCAATTAACCGAAAAGATCAACGGTTGATCCAGAACTATTTCTGAAACCCTTCAGTAGCTCGAATGAATCGTGCCCCATTCCCTTCACTCATCTTATACCCACTTGGTTCAGGGCATGGTCTATTGTGTCAGTCCCCACTAGGCTGACTACGTCACACCTAGCCCAAGTATCATTTCCTCGTCCTACGGATTCTAGTTACTCCACATGTATCGAAGAGTACCTTACTCTAAACATGTAATGCTTTGGCCAAAGACTTTAGTAACAATCGAGAGGCCATGGGTATACATCTCCTCGCAAGGAGTGGTGAATCCTTTATAGGCTATTCAAACACCTTCGATCACTTCGACTTATACCCAATCATCCCGGGTCCACATCTCCTTAGAGATGTTTGCTTAAGATGTCAAAGCATAAGTCTCCCTGATCAAGATGACTTGAATACCGCAAGTCAAAGGAACATCGCACTTAAGCCACAGTAAGAACTTCATTGACATATCTATATATGCAGAGAACCATATGAAGTCTTACGGCTGGTCACTCCAATGAACTAGTTACCATAACTAGCATCCACGATTAACTCCGGACATCACTATGTCTCCAGCCAGTGAGAATCAGCTGCTTGGATACACCAAGGAGTATACCTCGTGCTAGTCTCAACAGAATTGATGGTGTCCAGATCCATCAATTCATCGACTAGGGATAATTCCGATACATCACAATTACACATGTAGAGATACTCACTAGTTGTGATCCAATCACAAATTCTCTCATGCTGTGAATCGTATCGTGGACATTCAGTAAATGAGTTTAAGATCCAATCAAATACATAAAACATGTACACTCAAATAGTGAATCTTCATTTATCATATAAATGGTTCATACATAAGGCGATTGCCTTAGGACATCTCTCATATATTACTAACAGTTTACTTGTTGTATTTTGTTGTATTACTTTTGTAATCACTTGTACGAGGTTTCTCCACCTTCGGATTGTTCCGAGAAGGAGTGTATTAGTGGTGGTTTGCATCACTAGAGCTCATTTGAGCTCGACCCATGGAGTAGGAATCCTAGGTTCCGAACCACATTATATTCTTATCTTGTGTTTGTGTTCTTGTTGTGTACTTTTATTATTGTATATTCTACTGCGCTAACAAGTATTGTAGACAAGAACGATCGAATTATGAGCAATAATGCAATTCCGCTATTCACCCCCCTCTAGTGACGTACGATTCCTCTACATAAGACATTCAACAACCAAGAGATAGAGGAAAGAAAGTAGCATCATATGTTGATATCCTTGAAGGCTCCTCTGGCTTAGAATAACTCTCTTGATGACTTTCTGGAGATCCTCGATCTTGTCCTAACTCGCCTCTCTTCTCTGTGAACCCTAGGCTTCCTTTTATAGCTTTTAATCCTTGAAATTCAGAGAATTTTCATAGTGGTTTATGTGTTCCACAGTCGTGCCAGATAGTATTGGTGCAATTGGCCTCAGGTCAATATTAACCAAGCTCGATGGGACTTGAGTACTATTTTGATATTTGATAATACGTTTGACAATATTTATGGTAGTATGGCTAGTGGATGGTTTGGGACATCCAAAGTCATATGAAGGAGATTGTTAGGAGGAGATTGTTGGAGCAATCAACCTTAGGTCAAGGTTGACCAAGCTCAAGTAAGACTCGAGTGAAAGTCCAAGTATGTATACTTGGCAAGGAAAAGTTCAAGTATGGAGACTTGGCAAGGGAAAGTCCAAGTATGGATACTGCAAAGGGAAAGCCCAAGTGTGTAATCTTGGCAAGGGAAAGTACAAGTATGGATATTTAGCAAAGAAAAGTCCAAGTGTGTAGTATTGGCAGCGTAAGTCCCGGAGGCGCGACCTCTTGGAAAAGGAAGAGGTGTTAGCATGACAAAGCCAAAGGAAGTATTTAAAGGCTAGCGCAAAGGGTGAAGAGTTGTGGACTCAACCTAAGGGCGTGAGACTGATGGAAGCAGTTTGAAGGCTTAGGTCTAGGCTAAGGGTACCCGATAGCATGACAAATCCGAAGGAAGTGCTTGAAGGCTAGCATAAGGGTGAGGAGTTGTGGACTCAAACCAAAGGCATGAGGTTGATGGAAGTAGCTTGAAGGCTTAGGTCTAGGTTAAGGGTGAGTGTCAAATATGAGAGGATCATATTTAGGGTTAAACCTCAGTTTTGAGGTGTACCAGTCGACTGATAGTCTTGACCAGTTTACTGGTCGAGTGCTTGACACTCGAAAGCTCAGAAGACTCGGGCAGTCGACTGGTCGAGTGGTCGACTCAGCCCGAGCTAGTGCCCGATCGACTGTGACTCTGGAAAATTAACTGGTGCTCGGGCAGTCAACTGGTGGTTTGGATGAGTCAACTGAGCACTAACAATTAACTGCTCGTTTGGATAGTCGACTGGTTTTAAGTAGACAGAGCACAAAATATTTCTAAGTCGATTATTGTCTCATGACAGTCGAATGATGACTTATGGAAGTCGACTGATCGGTTGAAATCCTATGTGGATTAGTCCATTATGAGGAAATGGTACAGTGACCAATCAACTAGGGGGTAAGGTCAATCGACTGATCACCGTAAAATCAGCCCGACGCAGCTTATAAAAAAAGGACGATGGGAGGATTTCAAAAGGCCGATTCTAGGAGACTTAAAAGGGAATTTGCTGTTGCATTTCAGACCTTTCAAGACATTCCAAAGCAACCAAATCAACAACGATCAAAAAGCTTACTTGTGTAAAGTGTTTTTGCTTCTTTATTTCATTTGTATTTATATTGGGTTATTGTTTCATGTGTAAGCTCTAAGTTATTTATAAGAGGCTTCTCCACCTCCTGAGTGTTTTCGATAAGGAGAAGTTTTAGTGGTGGTGCATCACTAGAGCTCGGTCATGGAGTAGGAAATAGGGTTCCAAACCATACAAAATCAATGTTGTGGTTTGTGAGTGTTCTTGTCTCTACATTTAGTTTATGTGCTTTCTTTTCCAATGTGCATAACTTAGTTGTAGATGAACACAATCAAAGAATGAATCGACGAGATCAAAATCGACGCTATTCAACCCCCCCCCCCCCAATCAAGGTCCCAACATATGACACGTCCAACCCATGTCGATAGCTTTTCATAATAGCCAAAAGAGATTTGGTCTGACTATGCCAGATGGCATGACCTGCCCATGTTAGGTTCTGGGCTTTTTGTTTTTGCGTGTGATTCCTCTTCATCTAATGATAGGATCTTGAATGCTTCTTTCTTGTATCTTCCTATAAGAAAACTTGCAATCACAGTTATCTAAACCAAAAGATGAGATGAATAAAAATACCAATGTTTTTTTCCATGATATGTTAATAAAACACGAAGAATGTATGCTAAATAAAACCCTAAAAAGTATGCATGATTCTCACACATCAACTACCAAGTGTTTGATTTCCTATAACCCACTTGGACTTAACCTCTTGAAAATTTCTTTTTTAACTTTTGACTATCAAGTGTCTAGTTCTCCATGATCCACTTGGAATTTTCTACTTCTCAAGTATTTGATCAACCTTCATCTACTTGACTTGCTCAACCAACTATCATCAAACCTATATCCATCATGGTCAACTTGATCCAAAGTTGAATGCACCAACAATCTTCCTCTTCAACACTCTTCATCTACGATCAACCCGAGCTTGGTACCCTTGACCAACAATATCTCTCTTGAAAAACTTGGTCATATATTGTTCAAACATTAAAATTCAACTCGAACTCTAGCTTAGTCAACCTTGACCATAGGTTGATTGCACCAATATAGACATCCAAAGGTTCATAGGACAAGGAACATCATGATGGAACATTGGAAATAACTAGAGGGGGTGAACTAAATAGGTGAAGCATGAAAAATGGCATGTGGAGAGAGTTAAGGGCTCAACATATCCAAAAAATGAATAGCCTAAAAGGACACAACTTTGGTGAAGAAATCAAGTTGTAAAAGGTAAACTTTAATAGGTGAACTATGAAATTGAGAGAACATATCCTTGCGAGCGTTAGATCTTAACTTAGATAAGACTCAATCATTAGAATGATCCTATTAGGATTCCAATCGATTAAGAAAAAATCCTATTGATAGATGAATTAAGTCAACTAAAGAGCTAAGATAGGGTGATAGTCCACCAAATAAAAAGCTTCTGCTGAGGTTGAGTCTACTTAGTTGTCAACTAGTTTGTGGTTAGTCGATTGATGAAGAATTTAAGTCAATTGATTCTACAAAAAGAAAGCCAGAAATATCAATTAATTAGATAAAACTACATGGTAATGGTCACTTGACTTAAAGGCTACAATGTCTTAGTTGGCTAATGGTGAAATCTAGTTGTCTCAAGTAGCCATTAGTAAACACAAGTTGAAATAGTTAAGATACTAGTTGAATGATAGATTCAATCGATTGATCAACAATAAATTAATTGAATAGCAAGTGAAGTTTGATGAGGTTGAAGGCAATATAAAGGAGAGTAAGGTGGACATTTTAAGGCTGACAAAATATAGATTTGTTAAGTCATAATGAGTGTTCCCATTATAATCCTTTAAGCCTTCTCTTTGATCTTCTTGCAATTTATATTGTAAGAAGTTTCTTCACCTTCAAAGATTATTCACGAAAGAAAAAGATCGTAAGTTTTCTAAAAGTTACTCACTAGAAAGTCATAGGTTGTGGAATAGAAATAATGATTTTGAACTATGTTACATGGGCTTGTTAGTAATTGGCATATAAATTTTGTATTTGTTTTTATTTCCCCTATATTAAATCATTGTGTGACCTTGAGAGGCATTAGGAAAAGTAGTACAAATTGTTATTTGCAAGAATAATTGCTATTTCTAGCCATCTTGGTCTCAATAGAGCCAAAGCTCAATAATATAAGTAATTTATCCACTATTATATTAGTTCAATATAAGTAGTTAAGCATTTTAGTTTATGATTTTTAAGGTAGTTCAAGCTCTTTTATAGAACTACCTAGGTTTCTATTCTTTATCAAGTCTACTTTATTAATTTTTTGTTCGCTAATATCAGAGATGAACAACTATGCAAGAATAAGCAACTAAGATAATCATGAAAGAACTAGCTAGCAAAGTATATTAAAAAAAATTAAGTACCAAAAATAAGAGTTTATAATTATTTTCAAAATAAAGTCATGCAATATGCATCAGTATGCATCGCCTACGTATATCAATCCAAAGTGTCTAGCATGAAAGAATATAGCAAAGTAATATATTCAATTTGTATTCTATATTTAATAAGCCCGTAATAAATTTATATTTGTCCCCTATTTTTTTGGTGCAAAGATGCTACCGAGTCATTGAGTTTAATTTTAAGTTAATTTCATCTTTTGTTTTCGAAAAGTGAACATGGATCTCTTGGGGTGTTGCGTCAAGTCAATTTGATGTGATCATGAGATCAAGTATTCTTAATGACTCAAAAGTGTGTAAAAGGTGGACTTTGATTCAAGGTAATGAATGACATGGAGCAAGCTCAAAAAGATTAATGCATCTAAGGAACCAAAGGCCTTGTGTGATGAGCTCTATAACAAAGAGATGGAGCAACTTCTAGTTTAGTTGATTTGAGGCTCAAAATGATGTAAACTTGGAGGCAAATTGAGCCATGAAAGATTATTGAGGTGTTTTGTGTTGGGATCGTTGGATGCATTAGAGGGGGGTGAAAAGTGATTTCAATTTCTTCGATTGATGCGTTATTACTTGTCTACAATAATGTAGTGCGCAAAGCGAAATATGAAACAAAAACTACTTTACAAGTGTGCTTTTGCTTTGAATATTTGTTGGTTGCTTTAGGATAGTTTGGAAGGTCTGGAACGCAATAGCAAATCCACTTCAAAGTCTCTAAGAATTAGTTACTCCAATCTTCCCGTCGAGCTCCTTTTATAATTCAACTCGAGTTAATTGTTCGCCTGACAGCCGACTGCCAAAAGACCTCAGTCGACTACCCTCTTATCCGTTGTCTCACAACGGACTAATTCACGTAGAATTCTGCCCAACGGACACCTGAGCAGTCGACTGCCAGTACCATCAATCGACTGTCAAGTCTTCAGTCGACTACGAGACCTTCTGTGCTCATGTCCACTAACGTCAGTCGACTTCCCATCCATGGCAGTCGATTGTCAGTGGTTAGTCGACTGATATAATCCACCAGTCGACTGTCAAAGCCACACCAGCAGTCGTCGACTACTTATCAATCGACTGGGTTATAATCTCAATCGACTGCTCGAGTCAACTAGGTCTCTGAGTACTGAACACTCAACCAATCGACTGATCAAAATCATCAGTCGACTAGTAAACCTCAAAACTAAGATTTAGCCCAAGTATGATCCTCTCATACTTAATACTCACCCTTAGTCTAGACCTAAGTCTTCTAGTCATCTCCATCAGCCTCACGCCCTCAGAATCCATCTGCATCCTCCACGACTCATTCACCCTTCGTGCTAGCCTTCAGGTGCTCTCATCAGTCATGTCATACTAATGGGTCTACTTTTGCCAAGTCTCCAAACTTGGACTTTCACCACCAAGGCTATACACTTGGACTTACGTGGTTAAGACTACACCCTTGGAGTTTTCTTTTGTTGAATATTCATATTTGAACTTTCACCGCCAAGACTACCCTTCGACTTGCGTAGCAAAGATTATACCCTTTGACTTTTTCTTATCAAGTATTTATACTTAGACTTTTCCATTGATAAGAATTCATTCTTGGACTTTCCATTGCTAAGACTCCAATCTTGGACTTCCCAATTGCCAAGTATCTATATTTGGACTTTCCTTGCCAAATCTCCAAACTTGAACTTTTACTCGAGTTTCACTTGAGCTAGGTCAACCTTGACCTAAGATCGATTGCTCCAACAATCGCCTCCTAATAATCTCTCTTATATGATCTTGGATATCCCAAACATTCACTTGTCATATAGCCAACATATAGTTAAACCATATTGATAAACACATTGATAATCTCATTGTTAAATCCATTTTCAAACATTAAACACTATTCGAATCTCATTCGAATTTGGTTAATCATGATCTGGATCGATTGCACCAATATTTTGATATTTATAGAATATGTTGCAAATAATATGTCAATGTGATCATATTGTTAGTAAGGTGAGCTTAGACTTATATGTCAAGTAGGTCAAGGATGATTAAATATTGAATAAAACTCAAATGGGTCAAAAGCAACCAGACTTTTGGCAAAGAGAAAAGTTGAATAGGTATTGCCATTGGAGAATGTCCAACAAATAGTTAGCAATGGAATGTCAAATAAAAAGTTCGCAATGAAAATTCCAACCGAGAGTTGAATGAAAAATCCAATAGAAAGCAACCAACAAAAAGTCTAATATAGAATTAGTAAGTAGCAATAGGGAGTTAGTAATAGAAAATCCAACAAGTGTTGGCAAGTTGAAAGACCAACACGAAATTAACGAGATAAAAGTCTAACAAATATTGTTTGTAAAAGTTCATGTAAATCAAGATTGACTATATATTTGACAAGCAATGAATTCCTAACATGTTAAGATTGACAAGATGTCAAGTGAATGTCCTAGAGGAATAAACTCTAGGAATATGGGAATATGAGTGGATTTAGGTTGACCTAAGGTTGGGAAAATGAAAGCCGGTCAAGGTTGACTTTGTACGATCGATGTAAGTATGCTAGAGAGGTTGAATGGTGTTTTACAAAATTTACTTAAACTGAATCAAAGTAAATAAGAATATACAATGGAAGTAAAATAAACACAAACAAACATAATGATTTAATATGGTTATTCATAGCCCCTAGGTTGTTATTCCGTGATCGTATGATTCGTTAGGTGGATCCTTCTTGTCTCTACGGAAATGGCATGGTGGCTAAGTCACGACGGTGCTTGTAGAAATGACATAGGTCAATTCCAGAAGAGGTCTAAAGCTCTTTCCTGGATTCAAATGACCCCCATGTCAAGACCCATAGGATTCTCCGTGATTTACCTCTCTCATAATGATTGTAGGACAGACCGATGAGGATCGCTAAATTGACAATTCCAATCTTTTGTAGTTAGTTAGGTGGATCCTTCTCACAATCACCACTTTCTCCTTTCCGAAGAAGTACAGACGTAGAGAAACATTATGAAAATCAAGTATTTGATACAATGAATATAATCAAGGATAAGAACAATGATCAAATACAAATACCAAGAAGAGACAACTTAATTTAAGTATACCAAATATTAATAGAGCTACCTTTGGAGAGCCTCTAGACGAAAAGGAGCACTTGTACTAGATTGGTTCTTATCATTCCATAGATTGATCGGCTTTTGGTTTAAATAATAACATACGGCTCACTTGTTACTTATTCTATAAATAATGTTTTGGACACGTGTGTCCTTCGTCTACTAGCTCATTTCTTCTCTCGTGATGTTGCAGATTTCCCCTCATTTCAATCTTGGAAAGGATGGAAAAAGATCAGCACCCTTTGTGTCTGGAAAGATATCTTAATGTTGGTCCATCTCGTTATTATCAGTTGCTTCGTCGCACAATTCATATGGAAGGCACTTTGCAGAAAGAAATGCACTGCCAGAGTCGACGACAAGCAGAATTGCACGATTGACGAGCACAAATTTGGAAGCATAAACTTGGGTTTGTCATACCAAGTCACTAGATTCTGTTGTTTTATATTAGTTATCAGCAGTTTATTCAAACTTATTTTCCTTCTGCTACAAGGAAACCAAGGCAATTGCAGCTCCCTAACGTCAGCTATGGCAGAAGCAAGCCAGTTAATATCATGGATATTTTTGCTTATTTTAATATTTAGACTTGCTAAAGCTAAAACTTTAAAGCTCTCTTGGATTATAAGAACATGGTTCATATGCAACTTCCTGCAGTCAGCTACGTGTGCTGCTCTAGATATATCCATTCTCCTCGAAATGTCATTCCTAAGAGTAGAACAATACATGGAAATAATGAGTATTTTTCCGTGTGTAGTACTCTTTGTTGTCTCAGTCAGAGGTAAAACAGGAATCAGTTGTGATGCCCGTAGCCTCAAAGAACCACTATTGCAAACTGAATCGATATCAGAATCACAGAGGCAAAGTACTGAGGAGAAGAGAAATTCTCCTTACGGGAGTGCAAGTCTCCCACAGCTAATAACCTTCTCATGGCTTAGCCCACTTTTTAATATTGGTAAAAGGAAGCCACTAGAAATGAATGAAGTACCAGACGTCGCTTTAAATGATTCTTCCGCCTTCATGTCGAGTTTATTTAACACCTGCCTAAATAATGTCAAAGAAAGGCATGGCTTGAGTACTTCATCTGTATATGCAGCAATATTCATGTTGATAAAGAAAAAGGCTGCAATCAATGCAAGCTTTGCAGTTGTATCTGCAGGGGCCTCTTATGTGGGACCATTATTGATTGGCAACTTTGTCAAATTCTTAGGAGGAGAGAGGCGGCATGGTTTGAAAAGTGGCTACCTAATAGCAACAGCATTCCTGTGCGCAAAACTGGTGGAGACTGTGTGCCAGAGACAATGGGTTTTTGGAGCCCGACAGCTTGGAATGCGTTTAAGAGCTGCTCTAATATCCCACATATACAAAAAGGGACTTGTTCTATCATACCAATCACAGCAGAGTCACACAAGTGGAGAGATTATCAACTACATGGTTGTGGATATCCAAAGAGTTACAGATGTCATGTGGTATTCGAATATCATTTGGATGCTTCCTGTTCAGATTTCATTGGCAATGTATGTTCTTTATAAGAATCTTGGTGTGGGAGCTTTGGCTGGATTAGGAGCAACAGCCATGGTAATGGCATGCAATGCGCCTATAGCTAGAGCACACAAAAGATTCCAGAGTAAAATCATGGAGGCTAAAGATAAAAGAATGAAAGGAACTGCCGAAGTTCTCCGGAACATGAAAATATTGAAACTTCAAGCCTGGGATCTAAATTATCTTCAGAAAATTCAAGATTTAAGGAAAAACGAGTATGATTGTCTGTGGTTGTCAATGCGACTGCTAGCATTTTCAGCATTTATATTTTGGGGTGCACCCTTGTTGATAGCCATTGTAACATTTGGAACATGTATAATACAAGGAATCCCTCTAACCGCAGGCAAAGTTTTGTCTGCATTGGCAACATTCAGAATGCTACAAGAACCAATCTTGACACTCCCAGATTTACTTTCAGTACTTGCACAAGGAAAAGTTTCAGCGGACAGAATAGCAAAGTACCTCCAAGAAGATGAAATGAAACCTGATGCAGTTGAATTTGTTGCGAGAAATGAATCAGAAATCGATGTTGTGATTGAGCACGGGATATTTAGTTGGAATCAGGAATCTGCATACCCCACACTCGAAAATATAGACTTGACAGTGCATCGAGGAATGAAGGTAGCTATTTGTGGTACTGTGGGTTCAGGGAAGTCTAGTTTGCTGTCATGCATCCTTGGAGAAATACCCCTACTGGGAGGTAGCGTAAAAATCAGTGGAAGTAAAGCATATGTTTCTCAATCACCATGGATACCATCAGGAAATGTCAGAGAGAATATTGTATTTGGGAAGCATTTTGACAGGGAAAAATATGAAAAGACAATTGAGGTTTGTGCGCTAAAGAAGGATTTTGAGCTCTTTGCTAACGGAGACCTGACAGAGATTGGAGAGAGAGGTATAAACATGAGTGGAGGACAGAAGCAAAGGATCCAAATTGCTAGAGCAGTGTATCAGGATGCTGATATATATCTTCTTGATGACCCTTTCAGTGCTTTGGATGCTCACACTGGCACTCAACTCTTCAAGGTTATCATGTATAATATCTCTTTCAAACTACAATTCCGCTGTTTCTTCTTGGCTCTATTTTTGGATTAGATTTTTTAATTCGGTAGTTTATATGATATTGTCGTAACATATCCAATTGTGCCTTATTGATTTGAATTTGATCGAGTGTTCTACTTGATAATTCATGAATTTTGATTTATTTAATATGGATTTAATGTGTAGAATCCATTAGTTTGAATCTGTTATTGATAATTGATACTATCATAATCTAGATAAGTATATGAGGTGAGGGGTTAAGAGTTGATTCGTGTGGACTGAAGGTTAAAAGGGGGAGCTCAGCTTGAAGAACAAGTGGAGAGCCGAGCTGAGGTAGGTCAGCTCGGAGAACAAGTGGAGAGCTGAGCTGAGGTAGGTCAGCTCGGAGAACAAGTGAAGAGCCGAGCTGAGGTAGGTCAGTTCATAGAATAAGTGAAGGGCTGAGCTGAAGAAGATCAATTTGGAGAACAAGTAAAGAGTCAAACTAAGGTAAATCAGTTCGGAGAGCAAGTAAAGAGCTGAGCTGAAGAAGATTAGCTTGAAGAATAGGTTAAGAGTCGAGCTTAGGCAGGTCAGTTTAGAGAATAAGTGAAGGGCTGAGCTGAAGAAGATCAACTCGGAGAACAAATAGAGAGCCAAACTAAGGTAAATCAGTTTGGAGAGCAAATGAAGGAATGAGCTGAAGAAGATCAGCTCAGGAAGTAGATGGAGGGCGGAGCTTAGAGGGAATAGTTCTGAAAGTGAGGTGACTAACATATCTGAAAGAGTACAATTTAGAAGATAGGATGGTTAACAGGGTTAAGAGTTATTTAGGAAAGAGGTTCAGTTGTTGAGTTTTGTGGAGGAAATAATAAGAAAAGGGAATAATATATTAACGACCATGAGGTCTCTTTACGGAGGAGCGGTCAGCTTGTTAGGAGGGGGGACCTTATAAAAAGATTCTTCCATCAGTCTGTTGTAGTGAGTGCATACATGTCACCCTTTAAGATAACCGCGGAAGACTCTTCAAGGGTCCTAGAAAAGAATCATTCTCTAATGGCTTAAAAGGACAGTTTCACTGGGTGCCACATGGCTTTTCCACATGGAGGGTCATGATCATAGCTGGGGACGCTACAGCTTGCCCTAATGACGAAGGGGGGATAAAAGGGAGAGAGGGAGAAAGAAAAAGGGGATCGGATCTCATATTGTTTTTACAGACACTCACTATTCACTACTACATTCATCTTCTCCATTACTGCTATTGTTACAGAGACAACTTGCTTTCTCTTTTCCTCAAACAAGCTCTAACTTAAGATCGGAGGATCCCCGCGGGGTAGCCCAGCGGTGGTCTAACATGTGTTAACTTTTACAGGAAGAGAGCAAGGAGGCATTTTACTGCTGCAACTGGAGAGAATCCACTCTTGATCGTCCAATCTCAAGGAGAAAAATCTATGTCGCATCAATGATGAACCGATGATGAATCCGACTCGATCAATATATAGGTGTGGCCCCTATAGGATTGAGTACTATGACAGTTCTCTTTACTCCCTATCGGCGAGAAGATATTTGATGTCGTTTATCAAGTACCCTATGGAAGATCCACTCGCATCTTTTGTTGTAGGTTTTTTGGATTTTGTAGAAAACAACAAGAATATGGCTATTCCACTGCATTCAGGCTCTTTTATGTTTGCGCCATATTTTATATTTTTTTATTTGCCATAAAATTTCTATAAACTAGATCTATGTCATAAATTGTCATGTATCAATTTGGTTTCTTGAATACATGCCAAAGATTCATTGATTTCTATCAATTAGTATCAGAGCGCAGTCGTTTTGTCAATTTTTATGTCATAAGATTGTAGGTTTCATCGCTTTTCGTTAGTTTTACACAAGGTATGGATCTATTGTCGCAAAATGATAATTGTTTGATGAAAATATGAATAGAAAATCTAGTTTTAGATGCTAGATCTGAGTTCTTCGAGTTTTGCCAAGAAGAACACGAAGAACAACAGAGAGTAACTATCACTGATCATGGTGATACCATCATGTTTGATCCGAAAAAACCATCATGAGTCAGCCATCAATCGAATGAAGCATTGAGTAGTCAATTGTTGCGCCTAAAAGATCGAATAGAATATTTTTGAGTCGACTACGAACTCGATTGATCTGTCACCAGTTGACTGTCATAATGGTCAGTTGACTGATGTGCAAAACTTGGACATAAAATATTTTTAAGTCAACTAAGGCACTTTACTAGTGGTATCAATTGATTGCTATCAAGAACAAATTGACTGATGGATCCAAGGTTGTGCACAGGAAGATTGCGAGTCAATTGGAGCACTCGACTGATTGTGTCAATCGACTAGTACTTATAAAGTTGTCCATATAATAATTTTAAATTGATGTGGCATTCGACTAATGTACATCAATCGATCGATATTGATGTGAGTTAAAATGAGCATAACTGATGTAGGAAACTTTTAGAAGTCATAATTTTTCGCTTGAGATGAGTTTTGTGGTATTTTTTAATGTGTTTCAAAGCTCGTTCAGATATCTACATTTGTTAAGGATAAAACCCTCTAGTTTCAGAACTAAAAGCATCGTTTAAGTTCTTTTCGAGGGCTACAAAATTTTTTAGTCCTTTATTAAAGTCATTTTATGCATTATTAGATTGCAATAGTATAGTTGAGTTTACTATTTTTTCTAATGTATCTATCTAAGCATATGATTCTATTTCGAACTAATATTATCACCAAAATGAGAATTATTATGAAGGTTTAGGACATATTATATTAATAGATATATATCTATACAATAACTACCAAATTTTATTCCACTAAGTCGGGTAGACAGATAGATGTATGTCTATACTCAAAAAAAGCTATGATTAGGTTAAATATATATTCAAAATGGTTTATATATAAACAATAGATTTTGTTAATCATGCACATAGGATGTTTGCCCAAAAGAAGACATTTTATATGGTAGATTAAGGATTTATAAATCATAGACTCAGATAGATATAACCATATAAAGTATAATTTTATGATATCCACATGATGTGTTGACCCAAAGGAAGGCGCATGGTATAGCTAACAAGGGTTATCATGAGCTATAATTTTGAGAGTATCATTAACAAATCATATTGCAGTCCAAAGACTAAAATGTAATGTTATACTTGGTATCTTATTCTTACCCATACATACTTATACATGAATATTATGTGTGTTATGTATTATAATCTCTTTATATTCTTGGCAATAACATGAGATTGTGTTCTATACTCTCTTTCTTATTTAATACACTTAGTAACTACCAACTTAAGTAATATTCCATCAACTTTAATTTTAGAAACCATTGAAAATAAAAGGATCATTAAGAGTAAGAATGGTAAAACTATAGTGTATGGTGATGAACTTCTCAACTTTGTTAGTTCAAAAGTCAATTTTATCACTGTATCTATAGACATTTGATGAAAAAAATACTAGAGTTGCCACTCATATTAATATCACTATATATGGTTAACTTAAATTGTTTATTTATAGTAAAATATTATAACAAAAATATTTATGACATATATCCAAACAACGCCTAAAAAGGTTAATGTCATAGGAATTTTCAATTCTCTTAACATTGCAGACCATAATGTCTATATAGAGTATGTCAAAGAAAAGTTGATTAATAAATTACTTTTTTAAGTGTGAGATTATGGCTTAACACCATGCATAATACTTCTTATCAGAATGGTATAGTTGAGCGAAAGAATTGAACCCTAAAGAACATGGTGAGAAGTATAATATCTTTTACTTATTTACTGTAGCTCTTATGGGTTGAAGTACTCAAAACTGTAGTTTACCTACTCAATAGAGTATCCAGTAAGACAGTGAGTAAAATCTCATATACGCTATAGATAGGTAAGAAGTCTAGCATTAGACACTTGCATGTTTAAGGTTGTCTAGCAAAGTCTAGGCCTTATATGCCTAATGAAAGGAAACTGAATATAAGGGCGGTTAGCTGTCATTTTGTGATAAAAAAATCTGGGCTTTAAATTTTATGACCTCTCAAACAAGTCCTTTTTCAAAACAAAAAAATGGCATGCTCATTGAAGACAGTGGGAGCACTAAACTTAGGAATATACCTTTTGAAGAGGATAACATTGGTCATTCTTCTTTGAATATTACAGGTGCAATCAGTAGCAATATGATTTCCATACCCTATGTTGTTGGTGTTGCACATCCAGTGGGAGTAATACTTCATGATATCCATATGTCCTCTTCTATGCAAATAGAGGAATCATCTGATCAAATTGAGACACTCCCCTCCTATGGTTGAGTAGGTTCTCTAAGCACCTCAAGTATAAGTATCTATCCACCAGGAAAAAAGATTCATGGTTTCACATGATTATATTTATCTTTAAGAGCATGAGTTTGACATATGACTGAAAATGGTTCAACATATTTCCAAAAAGTCAAACAATGCCCCAATCTTGAAATGTGAATTGGAGTCATGAAGGATGACATGAAGTCTATGGAGGATAATAGTGTATGAGAGCTAGTCAAATTGCTTGAAGGAGTGAAACATGTTGGTTGTAAATGGATATTTAAAACTAAACGAGATTCATTGGGCAATGAGAAAAGTATAAGACACACCTTATAGCCAAGAAATTCACTCGGAAGAAAATATTGATTACAAGAAAACTTTCTCACTTGTGTCCATGAAAGACTCCCTAAGGGTAATCATGACACTTGTATTGAGCTATGACAGATGGACATTTAGTCTAATTTCCTTAATGGTGACATTAAGCAAACAATATATATGATACATCATTCAAAGTACCTAGTATATAAACTAAATAAATCTATTTATGGTTTAAATTTGACATTCCATCATTGGTACCGTAAATTTTGATCGGGTAGTTAACTCATTTAGTTTTAGAGGAAAACTTATTGATCAATAAAAATATATCAAACTCAGTAGGAGTTACCCTTATGCTCCGACTACGGAGAGCCTCGTGTATGCATATGAATGTACGCATTTGATTATAATGTACATAATAGGAATGTTTAGTAGATACTTGAATAAGAGCATTATAAAGAGAGTCATACAATATTTGCAATAAATTTTTAAATACTCATGTTTCAAAGACGGACCACCTAGAGGTGATCAGACTTCACTTTTGATGGATGTTTGGATGGTAAGAGGTTTATGTTAGGATATACCTTCATATTATTAGGAAGAGCTATCATTTAGAAATGTGTCAAGCAAATGTTGATGGTCACCTCAACAATGAAGGTTGAATCTGTAAACTACTATGAAACATCTAATTATGAAATATGGTTGCAGAATTTATCATGGGATTAAAGATCATTTAGGGCCTTGATGGTCCTTCAGAATCAATTGTGATAATAAAGTTATGAAACTTTAGGTCGAGAACAATCATGACATATTGGATACATTGTGCATTGACATAATGTTAAATACGGAAAAATTAAGATATAAAATTAAATGGCTAAAATTTCGGGGAAATAATCCTAGGGATTATTTTCGAGATTTTTAGGAATTTTTAGGAATTTTTCTGGATTTAAACGGACTCCGTACGAGATTTTTACGGGGATAAAATAAATAGGCTTTTAAAGGGGTTTGTTTAGACTAGTTAATGGGGTTAATTAACCTAGGTTATAAATCTAGGTTTTTAACTTCCTAATTTCCCTAGTTTTCTTTCCCCTCCGCGCCCGACGCCCTTTGCGGTTTTCCTTCTCTTCGCGACATCTTCTTCCCCGACCTTGTGCAGCCGCAGACACCGACGCCGCCGACCACTCCTCTGCGCCGGCATCTCCGCCGGCCTTCCACGCGCGCGCATTGCGTGCCTTAGACACCGCCGCCACTGCGATCGGGCATCGCCACTCTTCTCCGATTCCTCGCCTTCCTCGCGAGTCTTCTTCTTCCGCTCGTGCCACGCGAACCCCTTTCCGCCGTTGCCGCCCTTGGCGCCTTCTTCTTCGCCGACGACATACCGCAGCGCCGACGCCTCTCCTCTGCGTCGCTAATCGCCGACGAGCGGACCTCTTCGCCCGACGCGAGCGACGCCGCCGATGCGAGCACCGGCGCCGACGCCACCGACGTGAGCACCGGCGCCGACACCACCGCGCCCGCCGAGCACCGCCACACGCGCGCCTCTTCTCCTCCGCCACTTTCCCTTCA
This sequence comes from Wurfbainia villosa, assembly GCA_025175895.1. Lineage (NCBI taxonomy): Eukaryota > Viridiplantae > Streptophyta > Magnoliopsida > Zingiberales > Zingiberaceae > Wurfbainia > Wurfbainia villosa. Next base: position 58,055,709 of record CM045995.1, on the reverse strand, counting down.
CGTCTGCGCCAGCATGACGACGAAGGCCACGCCGAGCCTCCTCTCGCCCTAGATGAGAGCGCCGGCCTCTCGCCATAGGACCCGAGCCTCCTCCGCCCTTCTCTTGGTGGTTGCCGAGTGGGCGATTAGGCAAATCGGGTGAGGTTGTTGCCGGTGGGGAGCCGCCTTCCGCCGAGCATCACCGAGCAAGGTAAGGGGTTAATCGGGTTTTGTCTAATCCCTACGGTATGTTTCTGATTTGACAAAGGATTGTGTTTGCGTGATTTAGGCAACAAGGAAATTTGCTTACGTAATCGAAAGCTGGGAGGTTCCAATCGCAGTATATCTCGAGCCTATCTCTTATTTGGTTTTGGTTTGGATTGGGGTGGTGTGGGTGAATAAGGCTCAGGCGTGAATTTAGGAAATGGAGTTGGGATCGATTTGGGGAAGTGGTTGTCGATTGGAATTCCTAGGGCGGGTGAGCTTGATTGGTCGATTTGGGTTGATTCGGTGTTATTCGGTTGATCGGTATGGTATTCGGAGGATATGAGATTTGGGTGATATTGTTTGATCTTGAGGATTTTTGGTAGGTGATGAATTAGGTTAATTGATTATGACTTAATTGGGATAATTGGGTTATGAGGGAAATCGATTAATTATTCGATTTGTCATTGAATTGCATATTGTGCTTAACAATAGTCATGCTTTATGCGGTTTTGGCGCAGCGAGTCCCGATCGTGACGGTTTCATTCTTACGGATATATATTGGTACTTTGACTTATCTTTTAGATATAAGTTGATATGTTAGTTAGGATAGCATGCAATACTTTTCATGTTTATATGCCTAGTATGCTTAGTGCCTACTTGCTACATGCATTTGATCGATATGATTATATCTTCCCCTGTTTTATTGGATCATGGTTGCTTGGATCGATTATATGCACTTATTGACTTTGCATATTATTCGGATGGATATTTGTAGTTGGATTTACATGCTTTAGTATCATGCACCATCTTGCATGATTGCATGCTGGCTGGACGGGGTTCCATTATTGTTGAGCCCGCAGTTAGTTACATGGCCTGCACACCCTGCCACTCATGGGTTAGTGGTACATCAGGAGGGTGTGTGCAGTTGCTCTGTCAGGCTCCGCTGGACCGCTCATGGGTAGCGACGAGGCAGCGTGGTAGCGGCGGATCCCTCCTCGGCCTATGACAGGAGATGAGAGCTTAGCTCCCCACTATGTTTAGGCGGGAGGATAGGTGTACTCAAGCGGCATCATCCCTCGGTCACTTGGCCACTCAGGGAAGCGATGATGGCGAGTGCTTGTCATAGCCCTACCCACTCGGCTTCACCATTGTGTGTGAGGCGGTGTAGCGTCGGGGTGACCATGTCGTATCATTGCACGGCATTTTGCACGGATTGCATTTGTATTGTGTTTGCTGCATTATTGTATTGATGCCTTGGATGTTGCATATGATTGACATGCATACAGGATTCATATTCTTATATGGTGATGACTTTATCTCTTATAGTAGGGCACATGCTCCTATATCAGGGTAGGAGACTCAGGTGAGTACAGTCCTTTTGCATTTATTTCTTGCTTACCATATATATGAGACTGTACTGGCATGATTAGTATTGTTAGCTATTTCTTGCTATTCATATCTACTATACCCGCAGAGTTCTTTGAACTCACCCCGTTGATTCATTTTTATTTCAGGATGAAGCTGTCAGGAGAGTCCAGTTGCCAATCCCCCTCGTCGAAGTGGATAGGTTTTTATTGGTCTTATGGTTTTGGATCTTGTATAGAAGAGATGTTTAGGTCCTGATGTTTTGGTTATGTACTCGTGGATTTGTGGTGTCCTTGTAGACCTTTATTCGGATTTTATTCCGGTTGGTTTTGGTTGGGTTATTCCTGCTCAGATGGCAGAAGGGGTAAGTCTAGTTAGTGTAGACTTATATTTACCTTGATTTGTTGGCCTGAGGCCTATTTGATTACCTGCATGTGATGTTTGGATTCCGGTCGTGTTGACCGATGTATAGTGGCCGTGTAGGCTTTGTATAAAAATTGATATTGTCAACCGTACAGGGGAGATGCTGCCGGATTTTCGTCTGGCGGAGACTCCCTCGGGGCGTGACAATTTATTTGGTATTAGAGCGTAGGTTTCCGAGTTCCTCAGGGTCTTTGGGTTTATGGAGTTCGCCAAGTTGGCAGGTTAACTGGGTATTTTCGAGTTATGCAGATTTGCGATTTTTATGTTTCGGAAATTCAAGGTATTATTGACGAGGTCAATATGGGGGATTTGGCGGCGGCAGGACATCTCCAGACAGCTAACAGGTAAATACATTCTAGAAAATTTTCTAGATTTAGTGCATATTATATTGGTTATATTTGGTTATGCGGAGATATCATGTTTTATCTAGTATTGTTTTAACCTGATATCTGTTGGACAATTAGATTTTTAGGTTGCTGGTTTATAGATAGCATTTGGTTATAAATTGCTATTACTGCTATACGTAGCTTGTTATCATTGTGATATAAATGATAAGATGTATTGGTAGATGTTTACCTCTTAGGATTTGACTAGTATTAGGATTATTAGACTAGTTGAATAATATGACTAAGATGGATAAATTCGTAGAAGGTATGAGGACATGATTACATAGCTTATGTAGTTTAGAGTATATATAAGCATCTGATGCTTTATTTATATATTGCCTCGACTTTGTTCTGGCATTGACTTTGATCTGGCATGGCCCTTTAGTTATACTCTAATTAATTTCAGCCATTGATTTCTATTAGTAGGACTATGCTGTCGTTTATTAGACAGCATGTTATATGTTTATGGTTATGAGTTTTTGCGGTGGATATCATGATTAAGACTAGTAGAAATAGAATAACTTAGATGAAGTTATTCTGTAGGAGCGGATCTCAGAAATGAAACAACATTAGTGGAACCCTAGGTGTTGGAACCCTAGGCGTAATGATCCGGATGTGCATATTGGTATATGTGATTACCCATTTACTGTTTCAGTGATATGGTGATCGGAGGTCGAATGATTAGGATGCGATTAATCCTTACTATATCTCCCATTCTTGGTTGAGAGAGAGAGTCTGCAGTAGAGTCTCTCTATAGGTAGGTGCTTTGTATACATGTGGTCTCTCATGCATGGTTGAGATGATCTACTGCAAGATATATTCTTGCGTTATTCGTTCGGAGTTGGTAATAATCGGATTTGGATGACGTCTGTAGCTAGATAGCTACTTTACAGGTTAAGTAACCACGAGATCTGTTCTTGGTAGCATGTTGTAGTATGCATGATTGAGCTGGTAGGACGATATAATTTGGGATTAACCCTCTTGAAGGGCTTGATAGTAGACTTGTGGTCCTTATTGGCCTTGATAGGCGTTTCTTGTTAGTTGAGACGAAACCCTATGATTAATTGTCTCGACGCGATTATTAGTGGACTTATGATTTTGATCGACCTTGATACCGATCATGTTGGAAGGGTTGGAAGGCTAGATTTAATCATCTAGACTAATTTATTTATTAGTCGATGATCTTTACCGACTTTGGTAAACATTTCGTTTTAGAGGTGTTGAAACCCTCGCCTGACCGCCTCAATGAGTTTAATTGTAGATCGATGATCCTTATCGATTTTGATGGACGTTCTATGCTAGATGTATTGGATAACCCTAGGCTTAACAATCTAGGATAATCGACTGCTCACGCGACCTATTGGTGGTAGTACGTTAGTGCGTGCAGTCAATAATTGGATATTTATATACTGCTTGTTTACCCACGAGTCTCATTCGTGGTAGCATGTGGTTGCACGTAGACAGTGCTGAGTTTATTGATTGTCGGCCCATGGGTTACGTTCGCGGTAGCTCATAGGTAGTTCCCTTTTTGTGCGAGAGCCACGAGACTTTGTCGTGGTATCCGGATATACACTGCTTGTTGCAGTGGTTGTGTATCTTGCAGGTATATTTATTATCTGCGATCGGGTTAATGTGATGATATGGGTACTCGAGGTTGGGTTACTCTAGCTTGTTCCTCTGTGACTTCCATTATGTGCATTATGATTATGCACTATTGTCTATACATCCACAGAGTGGTTGTACTTATCCCCTCCTCATTTATCCTCTAGGTTAACTGATGGAGGACGTGTCATATTGACCTACCTTGGTGTCGCTCAGAGAGTTCCTTGCCGTGCTTGTCCCACTGCATCGTCGAGATGCCGCTTTGTTTACTTTATTGGTATTGCATTTTATTTGTGCACTTTGGATTTTGTCGCAATTGGATTTGGGGTCATACAACTATTTTACTTTGATTGATATATGTTTAGTCGTGCATGCATGCAGTTATTAAAATATTGGTATTTCTATAATTATTTCGAGGTTTTTACCAGATTTGGTCCATGGATTCTGGATATTGTCACTAAGGGGCTCCCTTGTCATTTGGATGACGGATATGCCCCCAGGACGTGACAATTTTATTGGTTTTTGGTTTTGGTTTGTGGGATTTGCGTTTCAAGGATTTTATTTTCCTTGGATTTTTGGGAGTTCTCAGGTTTTGGGACCAGGCGAGCTGAAGGATATCTCTGAGCTATAGGAAAGGTATTGTCTTTAGTGGTTACAGTACTTTTGTGGTTAGGAAAACTATTGACTTAGTGAAATTGCCCCTACTCATGGGTGTGAACGAGTTCGATGACATATTGACCTTGAGGAATCAAATGATGATTTCAGAGGTACGGATTCTTTAGAGGTGCCGACTGATGTCGAATTAGGAGGCTAGGGTTAGACCCGCTAGCCACCCATTAGGAGGACAAGGAGTAAACCCTCGGAGAATATCAGTCCATACTAATAGTGATTTGGTTATGGATTAGGCGTATATGCCTACACTTGTCAAGACGATGAAAGATCGTTTTATCTTATTATAGGAGGTATTGTATGGGATATTTATCTCTCAAGATTTCTTCCAGAGAAGATCCGGAACTCTTGGTTAAAAGAGAGATGGACCTTTGAGGTTATACAACGATTTTCGATGATGGAATGTGGTAGTGGTAGAAGGAAATGATTATCCTTCATGGTGGATTGAGGATCTATTTAGATCAGCTATAGGACACCTGTGTATACTCTAGGATTGATTTATGATTGGTGTGTTGATATTGTGTAGTGACGGTGTCATACAATTATCAAAGTTATAGGGATGATTGATATATCATCGAGAGTAAAGAGGATGCAGTGTATAGTGATGACAATTTCATACTTGGTATGAATTGTACGAGGTTTGATTATCTTGTTTGACTTATGACGATTTAGTCGTCCAGGGATTTAGGAAATCGTGTATTCTGGACACGATTGGATCATTTATGATGGTGGCAGTTGGAGTTGAGCACTTTCGGCCATCGTAGGTGATGATTTTCCGTATTGATTTGATTTATTATTACCATAGATATGGATAGGATGCTCTAGTGGTACTACACCGCTGACGGGTAATGGAATTTATTTAGTCTGAAGCTTGTGAAACTAGTTTCAGGGCTCAGACGATGGTTGACTTTTACACCAGAGTTGTTTGATCATTCTCGGGTGGAAGGAAGGGTATTGTATGCGGATGCAATGTTTCAGAGAATGGAGCGTTTCTGTTTTAGTTGATTGAGACGTATCCTATGGTTACGTCAAATGAGGAACTACGAGATGGGTTGTCATATATATATATGACGTGGACTAGTAGGAGTTGTTATGTTGTTTTGTAGAGATGAGCAGATATGCTTACGAGGTTTTAGCTAGCTCTTGTGTGCATTTGAATTTCGGAAGAGTTATTATTGATTCGGGAACAACAGATAGATTCCTGTTGTGATGATAGAGAGCATTTACCATAGAGTTGTACTCTTGCTCTACCGGTTCGGAATTAGTGATAGTGGAATTTGTATGTCGTAGGTGGCTAGATAGCTACCTGACATCTTGACTGGCTACGAGTCGAGGTAGCATGTCATTGCACTCGTAAGTAGTGCCTTTGACATTACTACGAGCCAAGAGGCTTGGTCGATATTTTGATAAGTATTGAAGATTGCAATAGGTTCTATATGCAGATGTATCGGATTGTATTCGGAAAATAGTAAGTGTTGAAACGTTCTCCATGGTGGAACGACATGCAGGACATAGTTGATTGTGCAGTCTGGTGTGCAGTGTGTCAACTAGTAAAGGTGGTATATAAATAATCAGCAAGGTTACATCGAGATGGACGTGAAAGCATAGTATGATGGACAGTGTTGGGAGATTATTTGGAATTCGGAAAGGACTTAGTATGATTGGCTAAGTCCGCTCATTTTCATTCGATCCATACGATGAGTTTGTTGGATCGCTGGATAGGTTATATTGTGGCGATTTCCAGTTCATGGAGGATCTTTGAGTATCGTATGCGATAGCGATTCAAGATTTACCTTAGGATTATGGTAAAGTCTTTAACAGGTCACGAATATAGAGCTCCACTCGGGTACAGTTAGATACTTATGATAGATGGTCGATATGAAGATACTATTCATACTCTGGAAGAGCTACTAGAAGCAAGTGTGATTTGATTTTAAGGGATATCAGTAACCCCACTTAGTCACTTGAGGTGTGACTTGTCTCCAGATGCTTGAGATGGTTATAGGGACATCTCGTACTTATATACGAGTAGGAAATTTGGGGACCAAATTTTTATTAGTGGGGGAGAATGTTAAATACGGAAAAATTAAGATATAAAATTAAATGGCTAAAATTTCGGGGAAATAATCCTAGGGATTATTTTCGAGATTTTTAGGAATTTTTAGGAATTTTTCTGGATTTAAACGGACTCCGTACGAGATTTTTACGGGGATAAAATAAATAGGCTTTTAAAGGGGTTTGTTTAGACTAGTTAATGGGGTTAATTAACCTAGGTTATAAATCTAGGTTTTTAACTTCCTAATTTCCCTAGTTTTCTTTCCCCTCCGCGCCCGACGCCCTTTGCGGTTTTCCTTCTCTTGACATCTTCTTCCCCGACCTTACCGCAGACACCGACGCCAGACCACTCCTCTGTGCAAGATCTCCGCACCTTCCACGCCGCGCATTGCGTGCCTTAGACACCGCCCGCCGATCGCATCGCATCGCACTCTTCTCCGATTCTCGTCCTTCCTCGCGGCCGAAGTCTTCTTCTTCCCGCGTCGGCCACGCGAACCTTTCCTTTCCGCTCTTGCCGGCGCCTTCTTCTTCTTCGCCGACGACATACCGCAAGCGCCGACGCTCTCCTCTCGCTGCCGCCAGCTGACGAGCGGACCTCTGACGCGAGCGACGCTCGATGCGAGCACGGCGCCCGATGCCACCCGACGTGAGCACCGGCGCCCGACACCACCGCGCCGCACCGAGCACCGCCGCGCGACGCCCCTCTTCTCCTCCGCAAGCGCCACTTTCCCTTCACGTCTGCCGCCAGCAGCCGACGACGAGGCCACGCCGAGCCTCCTCTGCCCTAGATGAGGAGCGCCGGCCTCTACGGCCATAGGATCGCCGAGCCTCCTCGCCCTTCTCTTCGTGGTTGCCGAGTGGCGATTAGGCAAATCGGGTGAGGTTGTTGCGGTGGGGAGCCGCCTCTTCCTCCGCCGAGCATCACCGAGCAAGGTAAGGGGTTAACGGGTTTTGTCTAATCCCTACGGTATGTTTCTGATGATTTGACGATGATTGTGTTTGAATGATTTAGGCAACAAGGAAATTCTTGTGGCCGGCGGTTGGGAGGTTCCAATCGCAGGTATATCTCGAGCTATCTCTTATTTGGTTTTGGTTTGGATTAGGGGGTGGCTGTGGGTGAATAAGGTCAGCGTGAATTTAGGAAATGGAGTTGGGATCTGATTTGGGGAAGTGGTTGTGTGGAATTCCTAGGCGTGAGCTTGATTGGTCGATTTGGGTTGATTCGGGTGTTATTCGGTTGATCGGTATGGTATTCGGAGGATATGAGATTTGGGTGATATTGTTTGATCTTGAGGATTTTGGTAGGTGATGAATTAGGTTAATTGATTATGACTTAATTGGGATAATTGGGTTATGAGGGAAATCGATTAATTATTCGATTTGTCATTGAATTGCATATTGTGCTTAACAATAGTCATGCTTTATGCAGGTTTCGGTCACCAGGCAGGTCCCCAGTCGTGACGGTATTGTTCATTCTTGCGGATATATATTAAGTATTGTACTTTGACTTATCTTTTAGATATAGTCAATTTGATATGTTATTTAGTATAGCATTCAAAACTTTTCATTTTTATATGCCTAGTATGCTTAGTGCCTACTTGCTACATGCATTTGATCAGTATGATTATATCTTCCCGCTTTATTGGATCATGGTTGCTTGGATCGATTATATGCACTTATTGACTTTGCATATTATTCGGATGGATATTTGTAGTTGGATTTACATGCTTTAGTATCATGCACCATCTTGCATGATTGCATGCTGGCTGGACGGGGTTCCATTATTGTTGAGCCCGCAGTTACATAATGGCTGCACACACCGCCACTCATGGGTTAGTGGTACATCGAGGTGTGTGCGATTGCTCTGTCGAGCTCCATTGGACCGACCGCCATGGGTAGCGACGAGGCAGCGTGGTAGCGGCGGGGATCCTCCTCCGCCTAGACACGGAGATGAGAGCTTAGCTCCCACTATGTTTAGGCGGGAGGATAGGTGTCTCTCGACAAAGATCCTCGGTCCACTCGGGAAGCGATGATGGCGAGTGCACGATTGTCATAGCCCTACCCACTCGGCTTCACCATTGTGTGTGAGGCGGTAGCGTCGAGGTGACCATGTCATTAGTACGGCATGCATTTTACCGGATTGCATTTGTATTGTGTTTCTTTGCATTATTGTATTGATGCCTTGGATGTTGCATATGATTGACATGCATCTGAGATTCATATTCTTATATGGTGATGACTTTATCTCTTATAGTAGGGCACATGCTCCTATATCAGGGTAGGAGACTCAGGTGAGTACAGTCCTTTTGCATTTATTTCTTGCTTACCATATATATGAGACTGTACTGGCATGATTAGTATTGTTAGCTATTTCTTGCTATTCATATCTACTATACCCGCAGAGTTCTTTGAACTCACCCCGTTGATTCATTTTTATTTCAGGATGAAGCTGTCAGGAGAGTCCAGTTGCCAATCCCCCTCGTCGAAGTGGATAGGTTTTTATTGGTCTTATGGTTTTGGATCTTGTATAGAAGAGATGTTTAGGTCCTGATGTTTTGGTTATGTACTCGTGGATTTGTGGTGTCCTTGTAGACCTTTATTCGGATTTTATTCCGGTTGGTTTTGGTTGGGTTATTCCTGCTCAGATGGCAGAAGGGGTAAGTCTAGTTAGTGTAGACTTATATTTACCTTGATTTGTTGGCCTGAGGCCTATTTGATTACCTGCATGTGATGTTTGGATTCCGGTCGTGTTGACCGATGTATAGTGGCCGTGTAGGCTTTGTATAAAAATTGATATTGTCAACCGTACAGGGGAGATGCTGCCGGATTTTCGTCTGGCGGAGACTCCCTCGGGGCGTGACACATAAAGTGTTTGACAGTTAAAAGAAAGAGTTTGGAGTGGTCAAGTATTAATAGAGCATATTCAAAGAGATTTTATATTATCCATTATCAACATGGATTGAGAATGAAGATTTTTCATATGGATAAAATATGCTCATTCAGTGAGAGTCTCTATTAGGTTATTATTTTGGATGCTCTATGATTAGAACACATGTGTATTTTTATTTATTATATACACTAAGGTATGAAGATACATGTGTATTTTATCTTTGTCACTCTATATAAAGACATCACGATTTACTAATGTGGTTGACATATGATGCTTATAAATGTGATGTAAGACTTTATTTTGAGTTAAGATTGTGATCGTGGTTTACTGATGCGATTTAGAATATGTTACATGCAAACATGATCAAGATCGTATTGTGGGTCATAAAGAGGATCAATTGGGAATTGATATGTGCATATCATATTTTATGTAATTCTCATATTACACCTGCAAAATGTTGGAATCCGTCAACCTAGCGGTCCCCATCGACCTGTCCCACAGCCATTGCGAGGGACGTAAATCATAGAGGGTCTTATGGGCCTTGACGTGGTGGTCAAGATACGTGGGAGTCATTTGAATCCAGGAAAGAGCTTTAGACCTTCTCCGAAATCGACCCTTGCCTTTCTGCAAGCTCCGGCGTACCTTAGCCTCCATGTCATCCCCATGGAGAAAATTCTCATACTACATATCAACATATAATCTATGTCATTAATGACATTAATATTGTAATTACTAACGAGTCTTATTACCAATTATATATATAGAGTACTTATGATTACTTTAGTCTTATACTAATGAAATTAATAGACCAAATTATTTTTTATTCAATATAAAATAATAAGCTCAATTAAAGAATTTTAGTTATATGTTACATACAAAATTATATGTAGTCCAAGTGAGAGATTGTTGGATTAGATTTCTCAATTTGATGGCCTTATATGTTATTGTCGTAGCTCGTCCGATTGTACTATGTTAGTTCGTATCCAATTAAGTGATCTACTTGATAATTTATAGATTTCGATTTATTTGATATGAGTTTAATATGTAAAATTTATTAGTCCGGATCCGACCCAACATACATATAGAATTTGGTCCTCATAAAGGTGGATACTCTTATAGTTTTGTTTGCTCTCTATTGGCAAAGAGAGATTTGATGTCATCAATCAAACACCTTGCGAAAGATCTGCTCACGTTTTTTGCTGTAGGTTTTCTTGATTTCATAGAAGAGGAAGATGACTATTCCCTGCATTCAAATTTTCTTATGTTTACAATATCTTTTATCAATATTTCTTATTCGTCATAAAACTTTGATAAACTAGATCTATGTCACGATCATTGTCTTGTATTCATTCTATTTCTTGAATACATATAGAAGATTCATTGATTTCAATCCTATGTGATCTAAAAGAAAAATATTAACAAAACATGTCCATTGCATACATATAGAAGATTCATTGATTTCAATCCTATGTGATCTAAAAGAAAAATATTAACAAAACATGTCCATTGCTTCTGCAGAATTGTTTGATGGGTGCCCTCAGAGACAAGACCGTACTTTACATTACACATCAAGTTGAATTTTTTCCAGGAGCAGACCTAATCCTGGTAAGCAAAAACAAGCTTAACTACCTTGTGATTATGCGGTAACATCAATAGTTTTAAATTTGTTGTACAGTAAAGTGAAAGAAAAAAAAAAAGTGGGTTTATTTTTAGAAAAAGAAAAAAAATTAAGTACTCATTAGGCAGAGAATTATAGCAGCCACAATCAGTTACACACACCAGCTAATTGCAACTGCAATTATATAATATAACAGGTAATGAAGAATGGAAGAATTGCCCAAGTAGGAAAGTATGATGAGCTTCTGCGACAAAACATAGAATTTGAGGCGTTAGTTGGAGCTCACAGTAACGCCCTCCAACTAGTATCCAATGCTGAAACCTCAAGCAAATCATCGACGTCGACTGCTGCAGAGAAAGGTATTCCAGACGAATCGAACAAAAATAACTCTGATGGAGAAGAAACTTCGGATACATTCCAAATTTTCAGAAACCAAGAGTCTGAACATGATCTGTCCCAAGATATGGCTGACAAAGGTAGACTGACGCAGGAAGAGGAAAGAGAGAAAGGAGGCATTTCGAAACATGTTTATTGGTCATACCTGACTGCAGTATGCGGAGGCGCCTTGGTTCCAATAATAATCCTATCACAAACATGCTTCCAAACATTGCAAGTAGCGAGCAACTATTGGATGGCATGGGCTACTGCTCCATCCAATACAACAGAATCTCCTGTGCCACTCGAGATTCTCTTCCTGGTCTATGTAGTTCTTTCACTTGGATGTGCATTGTGTGTGTTAATCCGATCAATGCTAGTCGTGAAAATTGGTCTTCTCACATCCCAACATTTCTTCCAAAAGATGCTCCATAGCGTCCTTCATGCTCCAATGTCCTTCTTTGATTCGACGCCAACTGGGAGGATTTTAAACAGGGTTAGCAGTTCGATTCATCCCTAGCTTAGTTCTTTCTTCATGGTGAATCTGAAAACTGTAGGGTGCATGTATATATATCTAATCGTGAATTTTTGTAGGCCTCGATGGACCAAAGTGTGCTTGACTTAGAATTACCCGGGAAATTAGGCTGGTGTGCATTTGCTGTTATACAAATCTTGGGGACAATTGCTGTCATGTCACAGATTGCTTGGCCAGTATTTGTAATATTTATTCCTGTGACGGCAATTTGCATCTGGTATCAAGTAAGACTCTCATCTCCAAAGAAAACATAAGAGATTTGTTGATCACCTAAAAACGTAACAATTGTTGTCAGAGATTGGCGTTAGCACGTCGAAAATAGAAAGATGGGGCTTAGCCTCAATCGAATGCAACCAACTTAAAATAAAAGTAATTGAATATCGATACGTTCTTTAACTCATGGTAATATATGATTTTGGTGTTAAAAACTGAATTTCTTGACTTACTAATGCAGCAATACTATACACCTACTGCAAGAGAATTGGCAAGGTTTGGAGAAATCCAAAAGGCTCCCATCCTTCATCACTTTTCAGAATCACTCTCCGGTGCTCCTACTATCAGAGCATTTGAGCAGAAAGATCGTTTCAGCGATACAAACCTTAATCTGATAGACAATCACTCTAGATCATGGTTTCACAATATTTCTGCAATGGAATGGTTGTCGTTCAGACTCAACCTGCTATCAAACTTTGTATTCGGTTTCTCTCTAATTTTGCTTGTCAACCTACCAGCAGGACTTCTCAATCCAAGTATGCATATGCAAACATGAAAATTGTAACATTTGCCTTCAGTTTAATTGATATTCCGCTTCATATAAGTTCATTAACCAAATGAATATATGTTTGAATGTGGTGCAGGCATTGCAGGACTTGCAGTGACTTATGGGTTAAATCTCAATTCACAATTAGCATCTATCATCTGGAATATTTGCAATGCAGAAAACAAAATAATCTCAGTTGAAAGGATAATGCAATACACCAGAATTCCAAGTGAAGCTCCTTTAGTCATGGAAACATTCCGACCTACAGTTAATTGGCCACAAGTTGGAAGTATATGCTTCATTAACCTAGAGGTAAGACTCAAATTTCAATTTACATATTTTTCAGATAGAAAAATTGTTACAAATAAATATTTATAAAGAATATGGACTTTAATGTTCTATAAAGTCATCGTCCTACAAAAAATACACTTTATGTAGCACTGAGACAATGAGCTCTTCTCAGTTTCAAACAATTTCATCAGCATGCCAATGTGCTAGCTATTGGACTATGCTGTAGGGACATCAAAAGATATTTGCATTATGTTCACATATAGCATCATTAGTAGATAAAAATAATTATACTAGCAGTAGTAACACAGTTCAGAATAGTAAATTTGTGTCAAAGTCTTAAGACAATCTCCATAAATATAAAATACAAAATGGATATTGATGCGGCTCAGATTTTTCGCTCCTCGAGATTGGAGCGTCAAGGAGGGATTCTCTCCGACCGCAGTAATAAATCTTCTTCTTGCTCCCTTCCTGCCAAAGTTGATACACATTAAACCACCGCCGGCCTATCCGACGGCGGCCCTTTAATGCTTAAGTTAGAACTTGTACTACGAAGAAAAGAAGAAGCAAGTAATGAATGTCAAACAGTAATAGAGAAACAGAGAGTGTAAGAAGAATGAAATCAGTCCCCCTTCTCTCCTCCTCCATCTCCTACTTTTATATCTCATGAAGTATTAGAGGTAGCTGTTGCGTAACAAATTATGAGGATCACCGTCCACGTGGAAAGCTAGACGGATCAAGATGATGATATTGTCAAGCCGTTTGAAAATGCCCACTGTAAGAAATCTTTTGTGGGGGCCTATGAGGTGTCCTTAATCCATTACTAAATATGTTGACGTGTATGAATGAACTCTAATAAACTCTTAAAGCAATATTTCATGAGGTCCCATCTTAACTGACGTATTATTCCTTTCTCTGATTGGACCCTCGGCAAACTTCCTCTGTCAACACTTCTTTGACTTGACACTCCATTTGCTTCCTGAGATGTTTCCTTCCCAACTCCATGCCCTGCTTATTTCTTGAGTCGATACCTTTCTGCTTCGGCTCTACTTCTTGAATAACTATCTTCTTGACTCGGCTTTCCACCTACTTCCCGAGTTGCTACATTACTGACTCGGCACAGCTTTCCGAGCTGTTCTTTCCCGATTCGGCACTTTGCCTGCCTCCCGAGCTACTCCTCTTTGACTCGGCACTCGGCTTGCCTCCCGAGTTGCTCCTCCTCGACTCGACACTCAACCTCCCTCCCGAGCTACTCCTTCTCGACCCGACACTCCGCCTGCCTCCCAAGCAACTCCTTCCTGGCTCAACACTCGGTTCACTCTCCGAATTGCTTCCTTCTTGGTTCAACATCCGGTTCACTCTTCGAGTTGCTCCTTCCTTCTTAAATATATTATTGAGAAAAGCTGAAAGCATCAAACAAACCTAGGAGTAATGATTTCTTATAGCAACAATGTCAGTAGTTTACCTTATAACTCAATTAGAAGGTAAGCATTGTTGGTAACACTGGTAAGACAATCATAGGTGGGGATCCATGATGACCAGAAAATTAGAAGGCGTGCATAGAGACTTAGCCTATAGATACGGATTTTGCTCTCTTGCATTTGTGCAAGGCCAAATAAACTCATTTGTGATTCGTGTTATACTTATGTATTTGTTCATGTCAGAATAATAATAACAAAATAATGATAAACTGTCACAAAAAAAAGAAGCAACTCTAAAAGGAGACTTTTATGCTATTTGAACCTCTGGTTCTACTCTATAGCTTGATGATCCATCAAGTGGATTATGCCAAAAATTCCACTATAAAAATTTCTTTGTATGAGGCAGATAAACCTCTCACAAATGTGTATCTTCTTTGTAAATAAAATCTTTAAGAATAAAAGATGATAATACTAGAGCAAGTAGACAACTCAAAATGAGCATTAGGCAACAAATACTACTTGTGTATGAGTTATTTATTTGAGGTCCCTTTTACCCCTATTTATACTAGTATGATAGTATTCAAATAAAGAATAAAGATGCTCATTCAGATAACTTCTGGTTTATTCGATTCAATTCAAATTCATGTTTAGTCAAGTAAAATCTTGACAAGGAAACCATAGGCCAATGACTACTCTTTAGTTGACTCAAATCTTTTCGAAAAGACATAGATCTATTTTACATAGTTCAAATTTTTTAGGTTGACTCAACTAGCTAAGATGACAAGCTTGTCCACCAATGAATGTCATTTTCATTTGACTCAAATAAGATTTAAATTCAAATCCAGGTTAGTTAACTCCACCATTTCCAATTGATACAAATGGTCGCTTTAGAAAAATTATCCGCCCAATAGATACTTATAATTCAATTCAAGGATTTTCAATAGACTTGATTAAAACATAGCAAACGTCTCTCGAGCAAAGGATTTGAAGTCAACTCAACATTCTAATTGACTGGAATAACATTCAGTCTTCTCAATCCGCTTAAGATGATCATCTTGATAGGATTGATGGATGGTGAGGTATGATTGACTACTAGGGGAGTGAATAATGTCTTGTCCTACAAATAGAGATTATGCTTGCTTGCACCAAGGCCAATCAAAATTCGTTAGCAATTCAAGGTGTGATCATGTTAACACAGTGAAAATAATAATAATAGAATACAAGGGGAAAAAAAGAAAGAATAATGCTTACAAGGATCTTTTACATAGTCGGAACCCTTATTCCTACTCTATGGCATAATGGTTAGTTTAGTAGATCAAGCCCTGCAATCCCTTCACACTATTCTCCTTCAGAGGTGGAGAAGCCTCGTATAGAAAAATACTATATGAACTCAGGGATTACAAGTCACACAATCTCTCATAACTCACTGCTTTTAGGTCCTCTTTCTATCGGATTTCGTTCCCAAAGGCACACTCTCGAGTCTTCCACATATGCCCAAAGGTCATACCTCAAGGACTTTCATTGTCTAAAGGCCACACCTCTAGGACTTTATTCGTTTGCTCAAAAACAATGCTTCTAGAATTTTACCATTTTCCAATGGACTTGCATCCAAAACTTATGATCCGTTAAATGTCTTGTTCCATCCTTCACCAATATAAATCAAATTTCATGTGAAAACTCAATGTGTGCATTAAATACACAGACAAACCTAACTTAAATTCATTACCACACATCAAAATATCTTGGTCAAACCTGACAACCTTGAGGCTTGTTGCACAAAAATGTTCAAATTAAACTCTTAAGTTCTTATAAAATAAGACTATAAACAATGGCAGGAAAAAGAAAAAGTGGAGTGGAGTTTCTTTAGAATTATAGTTTTTTTCGTTGTTTGATGGATACTTGTGTCGAGCTCCTTTTGCTCATTTATTTATAGCCCTCAAATCAAGCTTAGATAAACTTCACAATTCTATTTTATTTAATTCCAATCGATTTAAATCCTTGCCACTCAACTGAGATGTTAATTATGGAAACATTATCTTTGTTGTCTTCAATCGAATCAATGTGTATCCAATTAACTCAAGTCAATTCTAGTTGACTTAACACCTATCAATTGACTCAGATAATTATTGTTGTGATCTCGAGCGTCGATAGTTGCCATTGTCTGGGGTTGTAGTCCTCGAGCGTCGATCATCACCGGTCGCCAGAGGCCACCGATCGTTGACAACCATCGGTTGCTGGTGATCGATCGCTGATCGTCGACGACCGTCGATCATCGCTAGCTGTCGCCATCGGTCCCAATCGCCGGCATCATCGATTGTTTGGTGATCGCCGATCGCTGATAGTCATCGGTTGTTTTCGTCAATCGCCGATCGAATAACAAGAGCTAAGATTAGGGGTTTATTTGGCATTTAAAATTTTAACCTCGTAATATAATCGGATTACATCGATTTTATCTTATAATCCAAATTACAACATTTCATTATCTTTTATAATTTGGATTACATTGCATTACAATTTTAAAATTTTAACAAACAAAATAATCCATCATGTAATGTAATCTCGATTACATTATAAGATTGATTACCCCGCACTAAATGTAGCCTAAGTGATCAAAAAGAAATTCTAATTGTAGATCATAGGGTTGCACAACTGAAAGATACAATTCTGGAGGTACTAGCTCTACAATATCATCTATAATAAATTCACAAGTGGGAGCTACGGAAACTCATCAAAATTATCCTCAATAATTGGGGCATCATCAACTACACCATCGCAATACAAGGAATCAGAGGAGTCCTATAGAGCTACGAAGTAGAGATAATTGTATCATCGACTCCATAATCCATCTCCTTAAGCATGTTAATAGGAATGGTCTCTGAGAGAAATTTACTAGTGCCTTTTGTTTGCATCTTGCTGATGGATGATGTAAGTTGATCTATCTATATCTGCAATTCTTGGCTTGATCCTTTAGCTTGTTACATCTACAGTAAAGGTTATTGCATTTCCAGTAAAGTTTATTGTTGCACTGCCAACTACTAAACAAACTCACTAAGATCATGTATTAAAATCTTTGGTTGGTTAGGGATAGGAATTTCTTCACTATAGTCTTGGAATGTGTCCAAGGGAGTCAACTTGACTTGCTAGAAAGATTGTGATCAAGTAGGTGTTGAGTCATCTTGAAGTCCAAGTGGACTCTGATATGTTGGGAAAGGTTGATAAAGTTGTTGTTGCTTATTCCCATACTCAAAGTTTTGATGACCTATCCAGTCAGAATTGCAGTACTGGGTTGCTAAAAACTATGATATTGTGTGTTTCCATACTCGAACCTTGAATAATCCATCCAACTATAATTAGATGTAGTTGAAAATGATTCAAACTTATCTTGTTGTTGAGGTTGGAAGTGCTCATGCTGCTTGGTTATATGTTAGGGTTGGTAATATCGAGTTGAATGATCTCCCCAATCATGAAGATAAGAACAAGGAGTTGGATCATACACCTCTTGATGTTGGTATTGGTAACTCTGAGGCTCAATAGGAAAAATACTTTATTGACTCATTAGTTTAATTCCCCTATAATTTTCACAATTATATATATATAAAAAAATAAACATAAATAGATACATAGCAATTTAACATGGTTCACAACCCTCTGGATTGCTATTCGATGGCGTATTGATCAATTAGGTGGATCAGTCTCAAATAAACTCTCTAATCTTTCTCTTTTAGTTTAACTTTTCTAAAGGTGACGAAGTATTTAATTACAAGTATATAATGAAAGCAATTGATCAAATATAAGTAAAGAAAAATAATACAACTTAAATAAATTGTACTGAAGGAAAAGCGAAGCTACCTAATGGAAACTTAGGGCAAACTAGAGCACTTTAGAAAGTTGTAATGAATGATCATGAGTATTTCTTGTGTTGTTTGTAAGTGATTTGAGAGGTCTCCTTGAGCCCTACTTATAGCTTCTATTGTCTATCTTTTTGACATAAATCCAAATTGATTTTCAGTCACTATGATCTCCTCCTTTGTCTTTTTTTCTATTACTTTTTGTTATAGTTCATAGTATGACTCATTAGTTTAATACCCCTATAATTTTCATAATTTTGTATGTGTAGAAAATAAACATAAACAAATACATAGCAATTTAATCTGGTCCATAACCCTTTGGTTTGCTACTCGATGACGTATTGATCAGTTAGATAGATTGATCTCAAATAAACTCTCTAATATTTTTCTTTTATTTTAACTTTTCTGAAGGTAGAGAAACTTCAATGAAAGCAATTGATCACATATAAGTAAAGAATTATAAGGAAACTTAAATAAATTATACTGAAGGAAAAGCAAAGCTACCTAATGAAAACTTAGGGTGAACTAGAACACTTTAGAAAGTTGTAATGAATGATCATGAGTATTGCTTGTGTTGTGTTGTAAGTGATATGAGAGGTCTCCCTAACCCTTACTCTCTTTCGATCACCTAGAAGAACTTTCATACTCCCTAAGCTCAATCGTTATCATCTGCCCATTGTATTGCTCTTATTCCTATTCCGATCACTTATAAGCTCTTCTAGCCACTTGAAAGCCTATATGGCAACCCCCAATGGATATTTCCTTATAACAGCTCGGTGACGTGTCCTTTCAATCACCCAAACCCTTCAGGTTTGGATGACTATCTTGGGTTACCTTTTTGCAATATAAATTTAGTCCACAAACAGTATATAACTAAAACTAAGCTTGAAAAATGACTATTATCTACCTTGATTTTGAAACATAAGTGGTTTCTCAATCAGGTTTGTGTCTAGCTAACAAATCTATCCTCATCTCAAAGAAGAGAACTATCCTCACCACCTTCTATGTTTAAAGTGATAGATGTTTGGTCTTCTTAATCCATTTGAACTCCATCCATTTAGTTTCTGGTCACCTAACCTATTAAGACTTCCTACTTAGCCTAATATCTGATCCTCCTGACCCAATAGAGCTTCTTCAACTTGGTGTCTGGTTAGTGACCCTCAAGACATTTTTTGCTTAGTATTTGATCATCTGAGCTATCAAGACTTTCTTTGTCAAGTTTTCCTATATCTACACACTTGATATATATATATCAGATCATACAAAACCTAATTTTAACCCTTCTTTTATATATCAAAATACAAATTTGATCATGTGGTGGTCCTTGCACCAACAATAGAGAATGATTTCTACTAAATTGTATGAGAGAGCATTTTTATTCCTAAATTGAGGGGGCATCTAAATTTTACCTAGGTTTACTTTTGTTTAATTTGTACTTTTTTGACATGTAATCTTTGGATTAGATTAGTTGACTTCACTAGATAGGTTGATTGTTTGAATAAACAAAGAGTTATACATCCATGTTCACTTCTAAATTTGCATCATTTTTCCTAGTTTGTACGTATGTACTCAGCTCTAGTGCTTCACTTATGCTCATTGTTGGTTATAGAGTGGTTATGCCCACTATTGGCATGGGATACTGGTGGCACCATTATCTCACAACTATAACTTCCCATTTATATGTATACTTTGCTTGAGAAGAAGGATATGATGAGAGGTTGTGCGTGTAGTGCAGAGGAGTATGAAGATTATCATCTTGTTGAGAAGAACAAGAGATCTTCGTCATATTACTGGGGCTTAGGGTTGCGGCATTGTAATGTTGCGGTGGAAGTTCAACTTGTGATTTCCATCCCGACTATGAGCGTTCTGCCAGAATTGAAGATCGCAGTTCATCTTTCCGATCTACATACAGTGAGGTATGATAACTTATGATTTCGCAATTTATATTTTCATAAGTTTACATTGGTATTAGAGCCAGGTTGAATGCAAAATCGTTCAACAATTTCTTGAGTTAATACTCAGGAATAGTCGTCGAGTTCACAAGTTCATCTTCGGAGAAGACAATGAACAATGTTTTTCTATTGAGTGGATGCCCGATTGAGAAAAGAGTTGTCCGAGCACTTTGGTGCTCGAGACGGCGTGAAGCGCTTTCTTTTCTCGTAGAAATCTCGAGTTAGAAAACTCTATCGCAGATTTCTCTGTGTCGACCAAGAACTTTAGGTGCTTGGCACAGTGAAAAAGGTCGCGATAGAGGGTGCTTGGGATGCCTGCACACGCAGAGGTGCTTGGGTGCGGACAATACTCGGCATGTCTGCGACAGAGAAACAGTGCTCAAGTTGCACGCGAGAAGTTCCCGAGCATACGAGGTGCTTGGGACGATCGAGACACGAAGTTCTCGATTGCGCACAGAAGTTCCCGATCATGTAAAGGTGCTCGGGATGCCCGGGAACGCGACCAAACACTGTAATCGGGAGCATGGGACAAGCATCGACTCGCGCAGTACTCGAGACGCTCAGGCACGCAAAGGTGCTTGGGATGCACATGTGGCAGTGCACTCCTTAGGTGGCCGAGCGCATGAGGTGCTCGGGCGCACACAGTGCTCAAGCACAAAGAGGTGCTCAGGCTACTCGCACATAAGGTGCTCGAGCACACAGATGTGCTCGACCCCGGGCGCATGAAAGGAATAGAGGTGCTCCAACATTGAAGCTGAGTACCGCGATGCTCGAGCGCACCGCAGTGCTCGGGCGCACTGTCACGCCTTGAGAGTATGCCGAGTCAAAAAACAAACGGACAACATCTCCCCTGTATATGACACTATATCCTGTTGATACAAGACCTTTCGGCCACAATCACAATAACATATATAAATGTATATATATAACAAAACATAGCGGAAACTATCACAATGAAATAACAACCTACACACAATGCATACCGGTATGACTGACCACAAATAAGAAAAGTATTGTAAAAAATCCGAATCAACGAGTGCGTACATCAACAAAAGTTCAACACTACAATCCACCATATGAAACCAAAGTCATATCATGAGATATACGGAAAAAACCCAAAACTCAAGACCCTCGGATGTGAGATGAGACGATGCCAGCCAGCGGTGCTCCAAGCCCATCATGGAGTCGACTACCTGTTACCTGGGCGACAAGGAAACCCAGGATCTGTGGTGGTGAGTACAAACTTAGTGGTAATAAGAAAAGAAGTGCATGCATTATATATATATATATATATATATATATATATATATATATATATATATATATATATACTGCTAGTCACTCCGATTATCACTACCCATGAGTGGTCGAGTGTCATGCACCCAGGACAACTGCACGCTACTCCAACAACCACTATCAGTAGTGGGGCGAGTTCGACACAACAAATGTTCTGCCCTCACACTAGTTACTCCTCCACGAGTAACCTGGGAGGCAGGATGACTGACGACCCTCTCAACCACAAAGGAGACCAAATTGCCAACATGCATGTAAATGACATGAATGCACAGTCATACTACACCCCCAAACAGAACAAACTCTTCCATAACTATTAATCATCGAATCGATACCAGTTCAACTGTAACATAGTATACATCCATAATTACAACACTTAAATTACAACTTTCCTATACTGCATATAACTCCAACATTAACATAATCACCACCATAATAATAGATCAAGATTCACTTAGCTCACTGTTCGAATCAGCCACAACCGACTTCTTGATACAAAAGAAAATCTGATCAGCAACAATCAATGGAACTGTGGTCAAGTTTGATCTCAACTCCAATGCAATTAGTATCTACAACTGCAATAGCATAAGACTTTCGTTGATCTATCCCCTTCCTACTCAATCTAACCAGTAGAAGATAAACAACACTTACCTCTCCTTCTCCAGAGGCAACAAAAGCAAAATAGTCCCACGAACCAGCAGGTAAAGGGAGCTTCCAAAACAAAATCAATCACCAACAATGGGGAGACTGCACTGGACTGTCGATCGGGCCCCTAACCACATTAAGCAGCAACAAAGTTTAGCTTTCTTGGTGCAGTGACAGCTCAGTCGATTAGAACTTACAGATCACCAACAATGAGGAAATTGTGCCTTCGCCCAAGCGTTGTCACAGAGGTGACACAGCTGTCGACACTCTCCCTTGGTCTCAACATCGGCTCTCTCGGCGAACAAAGGTCAGATGTGTGGTGGCCAAGTAGACACGGGTTGAGGTAGCATGCCATAGAAGAAGAAGAAGATGGTGCGGCTCCCGATCGAAGCACAGAGGAGGATGGGAGGAGACGACGAACTGGCTCACGAATTGGAGACCGACGATCGTGCACGATGGAGGCTTGTGATGGCAGCAGATCGAGCTTTCGATGGTCAACCATCGATGGTCCTCTACTTGAGGTGACCTCCGACGACCAAGTGGCGACAGTGATGCCGTCGTCGCGACAGAGATGGTGGCGATCGGGATGAAGCCGATTACGCAAAAATGGGGAAGAAGGGTTCACGGAAGGGAAGCCGTCGAAATGGGGAAATGGGGAAACAGCGAACTCACGATCGGGAGAAATGAGGAAGAAGCCGATCAGGTAGAGAAAAAAAATGGAAATCGGGATTTAAAAAAAAACTAACCTAATTTGGTTGAGCCAACTCAAGTCTAACCCATAGCTAACCTAGGTTTAACTCAAACACCCATTTAAGCTTTAATCATCCTCTAAATGATCATATGAACTCCTTTTGAATCTAGAAAAACTTACGTGAATTCCTAAAAAAAATTCACAAGATAATTTCTTAATTAGCAAGGGATATTTTATCTTTTTTTTCTGATATCTTACATGTACTGTGGTGCTCTGTGGTGCTCAGGCGACATTGAGAAGGAGGTGCTCGGTCATGCGTGCACTGCTCGAGCGGCGCACATTGCTCGGGCAGCGCACACTGCTCGAGCGACACATGTTGCTCAGGTATGCATAGTGCTCGAGGGCTCACGGTATGTGTGCAATGGTGATCAGGCACAGAAGAGTTGGTTGAGGAAAAGGTGCTCGTGACCAATGGGAAACCCGGAGTCGTGTGAGAGGTGCTCGGGCACCCAGTGGTGCTTGGCGCTAATGGTGCTCAAGAGTTTTCTCTAGTGCAGTGATCGGGAAATCCAAGATTCTCAGTTAGGAGTACTCAGAGGTACTTGACAATGTTCTCGGCAGTTCCCAAGAGTGTTCAACAATGGTTAGCAGGATTCGAACATGCTCGGGAGAGCTCGGCTTGAAGTATTTAGGAAGAGTCAGGGTGCTCAAGAGCTCGGGATATTGGGCACGAGAAGAGATTCTTAGGTACTCGAGAAGAGCTGAGTAATTCGGGAGCTTGGCACGAGCATGGTGTTTGGTGCTCAAGGTCGCTGAGGATCTCGAGAGCTCAACACGAATAGAGGTGCTCGGGTTTTCACTGAGTTGCTCGACACGAGTCATAATACTCAACAAATATCCGAATTCATTCAGACTTGGCTAGAGAGTGGGAGTAGTCCATTCGATTCAGGCCTAAGTCGAGTGTCTTGGAGAAGACGAAGAGGTCTAACTCTGAGAAGTGTGATAAAATAGCTGTCAGTGTTGGGCGGTTTGGAGACCCTCAAAGTGGCGCGTAAGCTTACGGAGGGTATTATAGTACATGTGACTATTTATGTACCACATCGTAATTCGAATCGTGAGATGAAATTCTAGGTTGTGATGTATAGTGTCTGTTGATTCATATGCTCATCTTGGAATTTGTATTTAAGTCATTTTTTAGTTTTGATGAGCAGTAGGGTACATAAAGTAGAGACATTAAGCATCAATAGTCACTTATATCTCTCTTTTTTGTGTGACAGAGAAATGACTACGATAAAGAGTGTCGTACTGAATCTCGTAAAGGGAGACAAGCTGAACGGTGAAAACTTGGACATTTGGCACCATAAGGTTCAATTTATCGTTGAGGAACAATAACTCAGGGAGGTTCTTAAGCATGAGATGGTGGACACCGAGGAGGGTACCACATCTCAAGCGAGATGGGATCAGGAGGTATATCACACTTGGAAAAGAATGATAGCCAAGCTAGGGTAATTCTTCTAAGCAGCATACATGATGAGCTAATCCCAATCTATGAGCAGTATCCTATAGCGACGTTAGTCTGGATTGCTCTTAAAGAGCAATATGACGCTCCATCAACTCCTAAGTTGAGGATGCTGACTTATAAGTTCACCACTTATAAGAAGAGACTTGATCATACTATGAAACAACATTTAATGCATATGTCGAGTATGATTGCTTCTCTGAAGAATATGAGGGAGCTGATGTCGAATGAGATTCAGGTACTAGGAGTGATATAGTCATTGCTTGACTCCTGGGATGTAGTTAAGACCTACCTCATACACACTGAAAGTATCTATACTTTCATGGACATGAGTAGACATTGTGAGCTCGAGGAGGAGCGCCAGGAGGTGACCAAATCTTCTTTGGGCCATGCTAATCTTGAGAAGTCGAGTAAAGGCTCCTGGGGTACAAAGCGCAAGTATGAGAAGAAGATGAAGGGTCATGATAAGAAGAAGTCATTCGTCAAGACAACTAAAAAGGGATAGAAGAGCAAGAAGAAGGAGCTCGTAAAGAGAAAATTCCGATGTTATGTATGTGATAAGCTTGGGCATTTCGCACGCCAGTGTAGTGAGAAATAGGTATATCCTTCTTCTTTATATAGTTTGAGTTATATGTCATCTAGTGTGATGTTCGCTAACTTGTCTCCTTTGTGGATTGTAGACTCGGAAGCAACAGACCATATAGCTCGAGATAGGAGTGCTTATGTAGATTTTCATCGCTTAAGGCCACAAGCGAGAAGGCTATATGTGGGGAATGGGCATTCATGGAGGTGAGAGGGATTGAAATTTGCAAGCAGATGCTGCAAAGTAATCAAGTCTTGTATCTTCATGATGTATTGTATGCTCCAGAGATTCGACGAAATCTCATCCCAGTTCATTGTCTAGACCAGTTAGGATACAATGTTTTTATTGGAAACTATAAAGTTTCCATCACATATGACAATTCTTTATTATGTTCCGGTATAGCCTATGAGGGGCTTTATGCACTAACTTTGATTTTATTTCATGAATTTTATCCTATATCTCCTATTGATGTTACATCTGATAGTATAGTGGATGATGTAAATATATAACATAGTAGACTTGGCCACATAGGAGAAGAGAGAATAGCCTGGTTAGCATCAAGTGGCATGTTAGGTCAGCTAACTAAGGTCGAGTTGTCCTTGTGTGAGTTTTACCTAGTAAGCAAATCTAAGAGAAAATCATTTGGGAAAACATTGAGAGCTGGGACTCCATTATAGTTGGATCATTCTGACATTTGCAGACCTATGAATGTGAGAGCATGAAATATAGCTACGTATTTTATTATGTTTATAGACGATTACATGTGTTTCGGTTATGTCTACCTGATTTCGCACAAGTTTGAGGCACAAGAGTGCTTCAGGAGGTTTATTAGAGCGGTTGAAAATCAGCTAGACTTGAGAGTTAAAACTCTCAGAACCGATCATAGGTGTGAATAGCTGTTTGAGCAATTTGAAGAGCTCTATTTCGAAAAAGGCATTATAAAACAGCTGACTATTCCTGCTACTCCTCAACAGAATGGAGTTGCCGAGAGAAGGAATAGGACTCTATTAGAGATGGTGAGGTCTATAATGGTGCAGGCTAATTTACCTATCTCTCATTGGGGGATATATTATTGATTGTTGTTTATGTCCTTAATCATGTTCCAACAATGTCTGTAGTCAATACCTCATATGATCTTTGGACAGGGAGACAACCTTCCTTAGTCATTTGAGGGAATGGGATTGTGTTGCGTATGTTAATGATTCCTCGCACAAGTACAATAAATTAGGTCCGTGAGTATCTTTATCAGATACTCTGAATACTCCAAGGGATATGTGTTCCTAGGAGAACATATGGATGACACAGTCATAGAGTTTGAGTCCCGAATGTTATATTTCTCGATAATGATTTCTCTAAGGGAGGAGAAATCGATTGAGATTTCACCTTCTATGAGATGGGCGAGCCCAGTGGCTTAATGGATCCCAATGGCAGGATTCAAGACCCTGTAATGGATCTTAGTCCTAGTGGAGTAGTGCATCTGAAAATGTGGAGGCTCTCTCTCCTTGTAGAAGTGGTTGGGAAAATGTACCTCGTCATCGTTTTCCGATTGAGAATGAAATAATCATTGTGACTCCAGAGGACGAGGAAGATCTGAGGACATTAAGAGAGGCCCTCTAGGGTTCTGCAAAAGATCAATGGTTTAAGATCATGTAGGAAAAAATGAAATCAATGAAAGTCAATGAGATATGGGACCTAGTTGACTTACCTAAGAATAGAAAGGTCATTGGGAACAAGTGAGTTCTCAAAATCAAGAGGAAGGCTGACAAATCGATCAAGAGGTATAAAGTCTGTCTAGTAGCCAAAGGTTACACTCAAACAAAGGGCATTGACTATGAGGAGACCTTCTCTCCTGTAATCAAGTTTACTTCGATTCGTTTACTTTTAGAGATTATCGTGAGTTTAGATCTAGAGTTTCATCAGATGGGCATGAAAACTGCTTTCCTTAATGGAAATTTGGATGAGGAGATCTACATGAAACAACTTGTTGGGTTCGTTCTAGTAGGGCAAGAAGGTAAGGTCGGTCGACTTCGAAAGTGGATATATGACCTAAAGCAATCATCCAGGTGGTGGTACCTAAGATTTCACAAAGAGGTGCTATCTTATGGTTTTACAATGGTCGAGGAGGATCATTATGTCTATTTGATTAGATCATTATGTCTATCTGATTAGATCAAATAACTCGTTTGTGATTCTGTCGTTATATGTAGATGACATAATGTTGGCTTGGAACAACATTGAGTATCTAATAACCATTAAGGCATGGTTATCATCCATTTTCGATATGAAAGACATGGGTGAAGCTGAGTTCATTCTTGGAGTAAATATCCAGAGAGATCGCTCGAGAAGATTTCTAACTCTTTCACAAGAGACTTATGTTAAGAAAATTCTTGAGCATTTTAGGATGAGGATTGTAATCCCTTATATACTCCAATTGCTAAAGGTGAAGGTCTTATAGTTTGATGATGTGTCCTAAAACTCAGGAAGAGATAAGGAAAATAAGTAAAGTACCTTATTCTAGTGCAATTGGAAGTTTGATATATGCAATGATGTGTATATGACCAGATATATATTATGCAGTCAGTCTAGTATGTTGATATCAAGCAAGTCCTAAAAGGGGTCACTAGAGAGCAGTAAAAAAGATTTTTTTTTATTTCTTAAAGGAGCTGCCAACTTCTCTCTGTGTTATGGAGGAGGTGATTTGCAACTAGTGGGTTATTTAGATGCTGATTGGGGAGATGATATGAATAAACACAAATCAACATCAGATTTCACATTCTTGCTCAATGGCGAGAGCATCTCTTAGGGTAGTAAAAAGTAAACTTGTGTTGCTCTATCTATGATGGAGACTAAGTTTGTGACATGCTCAGTAGCAGTTTAGGAGAGTATTTGGCTTCGGAGACTATTAGATGATTTAGGGATTGTAGCAGATAGTGAGAGGCCAGTAATGATTTATTGTGATAATCAGGTCGTCATTGTTTACACTCGAGATCCTAAGTTTCATAGTAGAACCAAACACATAGATACCAGATATCATTATGTGAGAAATATCATTGAGAAGAATGAAGTGACTATCAAGTACATTTAAATACATAATATGGTGATTTATCCCTTTACCAAACCTATTACAAGAGACTCTTTTGTGGAACATACAGAGTTATTGGGTTTGGATATTTTATGAAATTTCTCAACTTTTATTTAATTGACAATAGATGCTTATATATATATATATATATATATATATAATTCTTGTGCATTATTTAGTCACACTTACAATTTAAGCAATGCACTTGTTATATATATATCGGGCAAGCAAGACCAACTCTCTCTCATGAGTAATCATATCCAAGAGTGGAAATAAGATAGTTTCTGGCTGTAAGAGGTTTTGAGAGTAATCCTATGAGAACTTAAGTCATCTTGATACATATTCAGGATGAGTTCATGTGCGACATAACCGACATGGACATAGTCACATCCATGTTACCTGTAAGCAGCCAGGTTTGAGATCTCAGATATCACTTACGATTTGTGATATTGTCTTTGAGATACTCTCTCTGAGATTTTTGGATAGAGTCTTATGTGTAGACTAAATCTCATACCTACACAGTGTTATCAAAATCTGACATATACCCTTATGAGAAATGGGGAACAACATGGTGCAATCAGCTCAGGTCACGATTGATCAGACTCGAGTTGGACTCAAGTTTTGTTTTGATGTTTAACATTGATGTCTGACATGTGTTGGGGAAATTCTTGGTGCAATCGACCTAGGTTAGTATTTGATGTTTGAAAATGGTTTGACCATTGTCATGGGAAAAGTCCAAGTCTTGAGTAATTGACATGTAAAGTCCAAGCATGGATCTTAGCAAGGGAAAGTCCAACATGGGTTGGCAAAGGAAAGTCCAAACATGAGTCTTGGCATGGAAAGTCTAACATGGGTTGGCAAGGGAAAGTCCAAGCTTGAGTCTTGGCATTTGGAAAGTCCAAGGGGAATATTGGTAGCGTAAAGTCCAAGTGGGAGTCTTGGTAGCATAAGTCCAATAGTTGGCGGCGTAAAGTCCAAGCGGGAGTCTTAGCAGCATAAGTCCAATGTGCCTTGGCAATGTAGACACCGTTAGCATTACAATAGTCGATGGAAGCACCTGAAGGCTAGCGTATGGATGAACAAGTTGTTGGGTTATCGGCACCGCGACGTGTGTGTGTTCGATCACGTTTCGTAAACATGAACACAACGGAAGCAATAAAAATAATAAATCTACATTTATTACAACACACACAACACACGCATGCATATTACAACAAGTGTAGACATAACCGTAAATTTAAATTTGCAATAAAAGGAAATTTATCTACGTTATACCTTTCGTATGACGTGTAGCGGGAACGGCATCAACCGGAACGATCCTCGCTAGAATCGTCTCTATCCGTATCCACGCCGAGTTCCTCGAGATGACTTCGCTAAGCCACGAGCTTCATCCTCGTACGGGTTACTAGCCTCGTGTTGAAGACGACGTGATCGAGAGATGATCACGATCCGAATCCAAATTCGGATCCTAATACGAGTCCTCAAAAATCGCTTCTCCGGAGAGGTATTCGTCAACCAATTGACGAATCCTTCGTCCTCCACCTCAGAGGATTACCGAAGATCGAATCCCCGGTAAGTTAGCCGCTGTCGGAGCTCTAACCGTCGTCCAAACGACGCTCCGACGAGAGGAGAACAAGCTGTCCAGAAAACTGGACAGCTTTGGTGGAGGTGATAGGCGCCGGCCAACCAAGGGAGATAGAGCTCACCTTGATGCCAAACTTGAAGGAGATCACCGGAGCACTAACCGGCAGCAGCTCGACGTCGGCGAGGGGGAAGGAAGCAGCCTTCTGGATGCCGGTTGGAGGAGCAATGGGCGGCGGCAATGGAGTTGGCGCCAACTCCTTCAATGGGGTGGGCGGCAACTCTAACTTAGGGTTTTTGGATTAAGGCTTAATTATCCCTTAAGCCCTCTTTTATAGAGAACTAATTCTCTTAATGGTTATTGGATCATAACCATTAGGCCCGTTAACCCGCTCCATTAAGATAAGTTAAAATAAACCAAACCATGATGCTTTATTTTAAGTTAAAACGAACCGAACCAACTTTTGGTTCATTCGTTTAAAATAAACCAAACCCTTTGGTTTATTCTCCTCCATTGGATTAGAACCAAACCATTTTGGTCCATCCATTATGTCTTCATAAGACACGGCCCATCCACGCTTCCATTGCGACTGAAACGATTTCATGCTCGCTCCATGTTTGGTCCAACCAAACTTAGTTTCTCTCGGTCTGAGAATCCCATTCTCAAGCTCGTTTTAAATCCTTCGGATTACGCTCGTTGTGCGTGTGACCAAATAGGTTCTCGATTTATGTTGGCCGTCTATAATTAATCATTAATTATAGAACGATCATGAGTGACACCTAGTAGTACATCATGATCCCCAATTAACCGAAAAGATCAACGGTTGATCCAGAACTATTTCTGAAACCCTTTAGCAGCTCGAATGATTTGTGCCCCATTCCCTTCACTCATCTTATACCCACTTGGTTCAGGACATGGTCTATAGTGTCAGTCCCCACTAGGCTGACTACGTCACACCTAGCCCAAGTATCATTTCCTCATCCTACGGATTCTAGTTACTGTACATGTATCGAAGAGTACTTTATTCTAAACATGTAATGCTTTGGCCAAAGACTTTAGTAACAATCCGACGAGAGGCCATGGGTATACATCTCCTCGCAAGGAGTGGTGAATCCTTTATAGGCTATTCAAACACCTTCGATCACTTCGACTTATACCCAATCATCCCGGGTCCACATCTCCTTAGAGATGTTTGCTTAAGATGTCAAAGCATAAGTCTCCATGATCAAGATGACTTGAATCAAGTCAAAGGAACATCGCACTTAAGCCACAGTAAGAACTTCATTGACATATCTATATATGCAGAGAACCATATGAAGTCTTACGGCTGGTCACTCCAATGAACTAGTTACCATAACTAGCATCCACGATTAACTCCAGACATCACTATGTCTCCAGCTAGTGAGAATCAGCTGCTTGGATACACCAAGGAGTATACCTCGTGCTAGTCTCGGTGTCCAAATCCATCAATTCATCGACTAGGGATAATTTCGATACATCACAATTACATATGTAGAGATACTCACTAGTTGTGATCCAATCACAAATTCTCTCATGCTGTGAATCGTATCGTGGACATTCAGTAAATGAGTTTAAGATCCAATCAAATACATAAAACATGTATACTCAAATAGTGAATCTTCATTTATCATATAAATGATTCATACATAAGGCGATTGCCTTAGGACATCTCTCATATATTACTAACAGACTCCCACTTGGCCTAATGCCAATCGCTATGGTATCCAATACCATAAGCTCTAACATGACCCTCAAACTTACTTTGAGGTAATGCCTTAGTCAAAGGATCCGCTAAGTTCCTTTCAGTGGGAATTTTCTCGATTTGTATTTCGTTCCTACTGATGATCTCTCTGATAAGATGATAGCGGCGAAGCACATGTTTGGATCATTGATGAGACCACATCAAGTTCAGAGATGAACTTCTTGATCCAAATCACTTCCTTTGCTGCTTCCAAAGCTGCAATGTATTCTGCCTTAGTGGCAGAATCCGCTACAGTGTCAAGCTTGGAACCTTTCCAACTTATTGCGCCTCCATTCTAGGCGAATACATTCCCAGACTAAGACATGGAATCATCCTTGTCTGTCTGGAGCTGGCATTCGTATACCCACGTATCACCATGTACCCTTCTCCATATATTAGGAACACATCCTTAGTTCTTCTTAAGTACTTAAGGATTGTCTTAACAACTACCCAATGATCCATTCCTGGATCATCCTGGTATCTGCTCGTGACACTCAGAGCATACGATACATCGGGCCTCGTACATAACATAGCATACATGATAGATCCTATTATGGATGCA
The DNA here is from genome assembly GCA_025175895.1 of Wurfbainia villosa. Taxonomy (NCBI): domain Eukaryota; kingdom Viridiplantae; phylum Streptophyta; class Magnoliopsida; order Zingiberales; family Zingiberaceae; genus Wurfbainia; species Wurfbainia villosa. The sequence goes on along the minus strand of CM045995.1, from coordinate 58,023,617 downwards.
TAGGGAATCTTACTCATGCAAATCCTCTCGTCTTCTGTGCGCGGACATATAGACTTCGAAAGGTGTACCCCATGCCTGATGGGTAGAAACCTTTCTTGGATTCCGACATGCTAAACCTCTTTAGCACTCGGTCTATATATGTAGACTGCGAAAGACCAAGCAACCGTTTCGATCTATCTCTATAGATCTTAATCCCGAGGATGTAGGTTGCTTCTCCCAGGTCTTTCATGGAGAATGTCTTGGATAACCAAACCTTAACTGACTGTAAGATTGAAACATCGATTCCTATAAGTAATATGTCATTAACATATAATACTAGGAACACGACTGCACTCCCACTAACCTTCTTGTACACACAAGGTTCGTCTGGATTTTGTGAGAAATCAAACTTTTTGATGGTCTCATCAAAATGGATATTCTAGCTCCTGGATGCTTGCTTCAATCCATAAATGGACCGTCGCAATTTGCATACCTTGGTTTTATCAACCGATGTGAAACCCTCAGGCTGTATCATATACACGTCCTCGAGCAGGTTTCCATTAAGGAAAACTATTTTCACATCCATCTGCCATATCTCATAATCATAATGAGCCGCTATGACCAGGAGCATCCGAATGGATTTAAGCATAGCTACAGGCGAATAGGTTTCATCATAATCAACACCTTGCTTTTGACAATATCCTTTCGCCACCAATCTAGCCTTATAGGTAATCACATTATCATCCATGTCGGTTTTCTTCTTGAAAACCCACTTGCACCCTATAGGCTTTATGCCTTCAGGTGGGTCAACCAAGTTCCAAACTTGGTTTTCATACATGGAATCCATTTCCGACTTCATGGCACCAAGCCACTTATCCCTTTCTGAACTTGTCAGCATTTCTTCATAACTGGTAGGCTCCTCATCATCAATGAGTAACACGTCGTTCGATTCACTTACGAGAAATCCATATCTCTCAGGAATATTGCGTGTTCTATCAGATCTACGAAGATGTGGTGTTACAATAGGTCCAGCCGATTGCTCATCACTATGAGTTGTCGGCTGTTGTGATTCACCAGGTATCTCATCAATGTCTATTTGAGTCTCTCGAGCCTCCTCAAGCTTGACGACACTCTCACTATTTTCTTGCAAGAGAAACTCTTTCTCTAGAAACACAACATACTTTGAAACAAACACCTTTTGTTCCATAGAATGATAGAATTGGTAACCCCTTGTTTCCTTAGGGTATCCAATAAATAGACATTTATCAGACTTAGCATCTAATTTGTCTGATACAGTCCGCTTCACATAAGCAGGACAACCCCATATCTTCAAGTAAGATACATGAGGTTTCTTACTATTCCATATCTCATATGGAGTAGTTGAGACTACCTTGGTTGGCATTCTGTTTAACAAGTAAACAGCTGTCTGAAGTGCATAGCCCCAAAAGGACTTGGGAAGGTTCGCATGATTCATCATTGACCTGACCATGTCCAACAAGGTCCGGTTACGCCTCTCAGATACACCATTATGCTGTGGTGTATAGGGCGGAGTCCATTGAGACAATATACCATTGTCTCTTAGATAATCAAAAAACTCTTGACTTAAGTATTCACCACCTCGATCCGATCGAAGTATTTTAATACTCTTGTCATGTTGTTTCTCTACTTCATTTCTGAATTCTTTGAACCTTTCAAAGGCTTCAGACTTGTGTTTCATCAAGAACACATACTCAAACTGTGAGTGATCATCGGTGAAGGTAATGAAGTAGCTATAGCCTCCTAATGCTTGAGTTGACATAGATCCACATACATCAGTATGTATTAGACCTAGTAACTCTCCCACTCGTTCACCTTTTCCAGTAAAAGGTAACTTAGTCATTTTGCCTTTTAAGCATGATTCGCATGTATCGTATGAATCCAATTCAAACGATTCTAGAATTCTACATCGGTGTAATTCGGACATGCATTTCTTGCTTATATGGCCAAGACGACAATGCCACATATGGGAGTCTAATTGATTATCCTTTCGAGCACGCTTGTTTCTCGCTTCAATATTGAAGATGTCACTGGATACGTCCAACATATAAACACCATTACTTAAAGTTCCAGTCCCATAAAGAACTCCATTCAAAGTTATGTAACAACAATTATTACTAAAAGTCAAATGGTACCCATTTCTATTAAACAAGAAATAGAAATGATGTTCTTTATCAACGAAGGAACATAAAAGCAATTGTCCAGTTCTAAGACAAGTCCTGTAGGGAGTTTCAACAAATGCGTTCCAATGGCGACTGCAACTACCTTTGCTCCATTCCCAACACGCAAATTTGACTCTCCCTTGACGAGTCTTCTTCTATTCCTTAGCCCATGGATGTCATTACATATATGTGAGCCACACCCAGTATCCAATATCCAAGTGTTTGAGAAAATAGAATGACAATCAATAACGAAGATATCTGAAGAAGATGGGGCATCCGATGCCTTATTCTTCTTCACGGACTCAAGATAAATCTTGCACTTTCTTCACAAATGGCTCTCCTTGCCATAATGATGGCAAGTTTCCTTTTGTGCTAGTTCTACCTTCTTAGCCTTTCTCTTCTTTCCCTTCTGCTGTTCCTTTGACTTTCTCTTAGAACCTTTCTTCGAGGAATCAACTAATAGCACCGTCCCCTGCTCATGCTTCTCAGAAGACTCCACAGTCTTCAGCATATTGAGCAGTACCACAGATGAACCTTCTAGCATCTCAGAGATGAAGAGGAGCTTTGAGACTTCGAACCTTTCGAATCTCACTTGCTCATCAACCAACTCACAAATATGAAGGACTACGATATGAGCATCCATATGCTCATGCTGCTTTCGTAGCTTGGGTTCCATCGCGGCTAGCATGATGCAACTCATTTGTTCAGAATCACTCATATGTTTCTGATAGGCCAACAATTGGTCCAGAGTTGCATCGTCACTAGGACGGGCGGGAAGAGGCGCTTCGAGGACATTTGCAAGCTTTTCAACCTTGAGAACAATTCTCAAGCTTCTAAGCCAGTCCATGAAGCTCGGCCCAGTCAATTTATTCGAATCCAAAATGGAACGCAAATTCAAAGACATCATGATCAATTTTAGAAATACAAAACGAGCATATATGAGAAAATGATTTTAAAATGCATCAATATACATTTATAAATCCCATTCATTTTTCAAATTTCAAAAACCCCAAAATCACTTCGGGAGATCGTAGGTCCATCTCCGAATGGGCTGATATCCATCATAGTTATGAACAACCTTGGAGAGAGTCCAACAAGCCATTCATAACTACGACGGTAGGTATCAACTATACGATTGCATATCACGTATATGCAACTATCACAATGTCTATCAACTAATTGAATGTTCACACATACATCGGGTTGTTAACACATTAACAAGTATGCATCATATGCATAGCACCCAACTTCACCTCCTTTACATCGACCTTGGAGAGAGTCCAACAAGCCGATGCTCGAGTTAAAGCCAACCCATTAATCGGAAATAGTTTTAATATGGTTAGGCGCATTGACCAATTAGCCCAGCTTGGAGAGTCCAACAACCAAAGCTAACGATTGACCTCGACTCTTACCATATTAGTATTAAACTATTCCATGGTTTGAACATGTTCGTTAGTAGGGCTTGGAGAGTCTAACAACCCAAACAAGAAAGCGGAACTGGTTCTAACCATATTAATGGAAGGTGTAGGCTTTAATATTGTTTAAGGGTTTTTATGTCTCATCCTCTTTGCATGCAAATAACTATTATCTACATGGCATGACATACATGGCATACATCTACATGTCACAACACACATGGCATAATGTTATGCATCTAATGCAATTACATGACATACAATTATGTCATGTATATAATTTCCTTATATGTCATAACTATTTATGAAAATAAAATATGTTTAAGATTTGATTCTCCAAATCAAATCATAATTAAATTAGGAAACAAATTTCTAAATCTAATCACATATTTTATTCATGGAATTATTTGATTAAGGAAAATCTATTTAGGAAACCAATTTCCTAAATCATTAAAACTACTTATGGAAATAAAATATTTTAAGATTTGATTTCCCAAATCAAATCATGATTAAATTAGGAAACAAATTTCTAGAATCTAATCAAATATTTTATTTATGAAAAATATCAATTTTCATAAATACTTCCAACTTTCCAAAAGTGGAAGATTTCCATAAATACTTCTAGACTTTCCAAAATTGAAAAATTTTCATAAATACTTTTAAATTTCCAAAATTAGAAAATTTCCAGAAATACATTATGACTATCGCAAAACCATTTTTACGATTATGTCGAAACACAACCTGGGCTCTGATACCACTGTTGGGTTATCGGCACCGCGACGTGTGTGTGTTCGATCACGTTTCGTAAACATGAACACAGCGGAAGCAATAAAAATAATAAATCTACATTTATTACAACACACACAACACACGCATGCATATTACAACAAGTGTAGACATAACCGTAAATTTAAATTTGCAATAAAGGAAATTTATCTACGTTATACCTTTCACGTATGGCGTGTAGCGGAGCGACATCAGCGGAGCGATCCTCGCTAGAATCGTCTCTATCCGTATCCGCGCCGAGTTCCTCGAGATGACCGCTAAGCCACGAGCCGTCTTCGTGCGGGTTACTAGCCTCGTGTTGAAGGCGGCGTGATCGAGAGATGATCACGATCCGAATCAAATTCGGATCCTAATCTGATCCTCAAACTTCGCTTCTCCGGAGAAGTATTCGTCGACCAATTGGCGAATCCTTCATCCTCCACCTCAGAGGATTACGAAGATCGAATCCCGGTAAGTTAGCCGCTGTCGGGCTCTAACCGTCGTCCAAGCGGCGCTCGGCGAAGGAGAACAAAGCTGTCAGAAAACTGGACAGCTTTGGTGGAGGTGATAGGCGCCCGGCCAACCAAGGAGATAGAGCTCACCTTGATGCCAAACTTGAAGGAGATCACCGGAGCACTAACCGGCAGCAGCTCGGCCGGCGAGGGAAGAAGCGCAACCTTACGGGCGCTGGTTGGAGGAGCAATGGCGGCGACAATGGTTGGCGCCAACTCCTTCAATGGGGTAAGTCCTCTTTTATAGAGAACTAATTCTCTTAATGGTTATTGGATCATAACCATTAGGCCCGTTAACCCGCTCCATTAAGATAAGTTAAAATAAACCAAACCATGATGGTTTATTTTAAGTTAAAACGAACCGAACCAACTTTTGGTTCATTCGTTTAAAATAAACCAAACCCTTTGGTTTATTATCCTCCATTGGATTAGAACCAAACCATTTTGGTCCATCCATTATGTCTTCATAAGACACGGCCCATCCACGCTTCCATTGCGACTGAAACGATTTCATGCTCGCTCCATATTTGGTCCAACCAAACTTAGTTTCTCTCGGTCTGAGAATCTCATTCTCAAGCTCATTTTAAATCCTTCGGATTACGCTCGTTGTGCGTGTGACCAAATAGGTTCTCAGTTTATGTTGGCCGTCTATAATTAATCATTAATTATAGAACGATCATGAGTGGCACCTAGTAGTACATCATGATCCCCAATTAACCGAAAAGATCAACGGTTGATCCAGAACTATTTCTGAAACCCTTTAGCAGCTCGAATGATTTGTGCCCCATTCCCTTCACTCATCTTATACCCACTTGGTTTAGGACATGGTCTATAGTGTCAGTCCCCACTAGGCTAACTACGTCACACCTAGCCCAAGTATCATTTCCTCGTCCTACGGATTCTAGTTACTGCACATGTATCGAAGAGTACCTTACTCTAAACATGTAATGCTTTGGCCAAAGACTTTAGTAACAATCCGACGAGAGGCCATGGGTATACATCTCCTGCAAGGAGTGGTGAATCCTTTATAGGCTATTCAAACACCTTGATCATGACTTATACCCAATCATCCGGGTCCACATCTCCTTAGAGATGTTTGCTTAAGATGTCAAAGCATAAGTCTCCATGATCAAGATGACTTGAATCATGAGTCGAAGGAACATGCGCTTAAGCTCGATGGAACCGTTGACATATCCATATATGCAGAGAACCATATGAAGTCTTACGGCTGGTCACTCCAATGAACTAGTAACCATAACTAGCATCCACGATTAACTCCGGACATCACTATGTCTCCAGCTAGTGAGAATCAGCTGCTTGGATACACCAAGGAGTATACCTCGTGCTAGTCTTGACAGAATTGATGGTGTCCAAATCCATCAATTCATCGACTAGGGATAATTCCGATACATCACAATTACACATGTAGAGATACTCACTAGTTGTTATTCAATCACAAATTCTCTCATGATGTGAATCGTATCGTGGACATTCAGTAAATGGGTTTAAGATCCAATCAAATACATAAAACATGTATACTCAAATAGTGAATCTTCATTTATCATATAAATGATTCATACATAAGGCGATTGCCTTAGGACATCTCTCATATATTACTAACACAAGTCATGGATGACTTGGAGGGATCCGATAGGCGCGAGACTAACGGAGGTAGCTAGAAGGCTTAGGTCTAGGCTACGGGTGGTCTAGCAAGTATGGGGGCACCATATTTGGGTTAAAACCTCATGTTTGAGGTGTATCAGTCGACTGAGACCTATGGTCAGTCGACTGATGGGAGTCAACTAGGGTTTGACTGTGGGAAGTGCCACTGACACGCCAGAGATAGGCAACGATCGTTGCCTAAGCGGTGATCGATCGGTGATCACCGATCGATGGTCGGGATTTTGGGCACAGAAGGTTCTCCAGTCGAGTGATCGGCCCGAACACTCGATTGACTGAGCCATCAGTCGACTGATGGTGTATCCGTTGGACTTATCTGACGTGGTTCATGCCATTGTGAGATAACGGATATAGGGACAGTCGACTGATGGTCCCGATCAGTCGACTGCTAGGCGAAATCCAGCCCAAGGAGCAGCTTTAAAGGGAGCTTTTGGAGGGAGGATTTGGCAACGGTTCTTGGACGTCTTTGGGGCGATTTGCTACTGCAAATCAGGGTCTCCAAGTGCAATTCAAGCAACCAAAGATCAAGCAATCAAAAAGCTCTTGTAAAGTTATTTTCTTTACTTGTATTGCAATTCATTATTGTATTTTCTTGTATTCTTATTGTATTACTTTTGTAATCACTTGTACGAGGTTTCTTCACCTCCGGATTATTCCGAGAAGAAGTTTATTTGATCAGTGGTGTGTGGTCGCATCGCTAGAGCTCGTTTGAGCTCGATCCGTGGAGTAGGAATCATTCGGTTCTGAACCACGTTACATCTTTTGTTGTGATTGTGCTTGTATTTATTTTCATTGTATATTTTGTATTTCCACTGAGTATTAACGTTTTGTAACAAACACGATTGAATTCCTCCATCGACAAGCGAACCGCTATTCACCCCCCTCTACCGAACGACCCTACACAACACTATGACATGTGTTTCATATCATGTGTGATAAATCAACTAGGGAAAATGAGAGCTATATTACTTGAGACAGTAAAAGAATATCCCCGAGCCCCACTATGTGAGATCCGAGATCCTCTGAGTGGGATCTCTTGTACCCTTATTACTTTCGGTCATTTCTTGAGGTCCTGATTCAGCTTTTGCTACTTTAGTCTGTTTACCGATGGCCCGGAAGATAAATTGAGGTATGAGGGATAGGTCTAGGAAAGCAGTTGAGTTGTGGTTGATGGATTCATGTTCGAGAAAAGAAAGACCAATTGACAATACATCATTATCATAATATTCACTGATTGATATTTTATGTTTATCCATGGAGGGATTAAACATATTAGTGAATATAAAATCAAATAAAATTTGAGAATTACTTTCGATGAGGAAGGAAGTTCGATTGGATGTAATTAGTCTTAGATCTGTGGTGCAGCGAGATTGTAACTTATGATACAAAGATAACTACTCAATCATCTTAACAGATGCATTAAATAATTTTTTATTTGTAGGTGTACTCGCAAGTCGCACGACGTCCAACTCTATGTGAATGCTTAGTAGAGTGATATGTGATGGATCACATGAATTGTGATCAAGTGACGAAAGTCTATGCCCACGTGTGCAAGTGAGAGATGTTGGTTATAGAGTGGTTATGTCCATGATTGGCATGGGATAATGGTGGCACCATTATCTCACAACTATAACTTCCCATTTATATGTATACTTTGCTTGAGAAGAAGGATATGACGAGGGTTGTGCGTGTAGTGCAGAGGAGTGCATATTGTGTACGTGAGAAGATTATCATCTTGTTGAGAATAATAAGAGATCTTCGATGTCATGCCCTGAGGGTATACTTGTCTGTTAACCAGATGGTGCCCTCTAGCGACAATGTAAGATAAACATCGATACAAGGCCCACATAGCTGTCGACATCCATAAACCATATATCATAATGAAGTAACACTACCAAATAATACAATCACAAAGACACAAAGATGCACACCGGTGCGACTCTAACATAATAACTAAATATAGACAAATCCAACACCCAAACCAAAACCATAACTAACATGCGGAAGCAATATAGAATAAAATCCAAAACACACTATCCAAAAATAATACAACACGAATCCGGAATAAAATCCAAGCGCTCGGTGTGAGATGGGATCAGCTGGCGGAGCTCCAAGCATTTGAGGAATCTTCTACCTGTTACCTGGGCGACAAGAAAACTCAGGGTTTGTGGTGGTGAGTATAAAACTCAGCGGTAATACGAAGATAGTGAATGAACAACATATATTATATGGAGATCAACAAGTATACAAATGAAGGTTAACAGGTATACATAGGGAGATCAATGTACATACAGTCTAAATGTACAACAAATAACCACCAGTATAATATAATCAATGCGTATACTAAAAAGGATCAACTGAACAACACAAGGTACTGTCATACCTGGAGCTCTGCCGCTCTACAACTCATACAACCTGAACACATAAGTCACAATATAACCCAATACAACATGAAAGAACATCACTAAGCATGTAATCAACACACAACCCTACGAACCTATAAGCAACATCATCAATGAACCTAATCAACCTTATACAACATCATGATACTGATCATAGGCGTACAATAGTCCGGTCCAACTCATACATTGGTATCTCACACACAACAGTATATAACATATAAGATGATGTGCAACCAAATGCAGCAAACATAGCACACACAAATGCAACAACACAACAAGCATATATAGATTGTATCTATATATATTGATCACACACACACACACACACACACACACACACATATATATATATATGCAAATGCCCTCACACATGACAATGCAAATGCATGGTCATGCCTGCACACCCCATTTGCTACCACGACCCCAGTGTGGCCTGAGTGGCAAGACATCACAACTGTCCCAATTCAACAACAACCATTACTCTCGAGTAGCTGAGTGGGCAGTATGAATAAGTAGCGATAAGCTAAAGGGCTATAAGTTACACAACGATGGTCCCTGCTGCTGGCCACTCCGATTGACACTACCCATGAGTGATCGAGTGTCACATCCATAGGATAACTGTATGTAACTCCAACTACCACTATCAATAGCGGTCGAATACGACACAACAAATGAACTACCCTCACACCAGTTACTACTACCACGAGTAACCGTGGAGGCAGGATGACTGATTACCCTCTCAACCACAAGGGAGATCAAGTCATCAGCATGCATGTAAATGGAATGAATGCTCAATCACACATACGTACATCCACAACACACTCTTTATCCCACAGAGAGTCATATACAACTAACAATCAACCATGCTAGGACTTCCAGTCCGTAGCGACACACCGTCGACAACCCACACTACCATGTACAGACATATGATCCGTAAGTTATACAACAAAAGGTAAGATGATACAACCACCAACTCTACATTAAGGACATCACACACCCCCAGATGATTGTTCTTGATGACACGAGTCAAATCAACAACCATACTCAGCTACCTACACATGGTTAAATATCTAAAGATCCACATACCATAACATCGGTAATTTATAGCAACGATGAACGAAATATGACAACAACAACAATATATCTCAAAGTGCAAAGACTAGGTATCAATCACAGAATAATATGAGTGGAGTCAAGGTACGATATTAACAATATATATAGTAACTCATGCACTAAGAATAATCAACTACCTGACCAGGATAGGAAATATTACCCACCTGACATGAAGTTCGTTGATTATAGTCTTCAAATCCCAACTCCGAATCCATGACACTAGCTTATTGATCAAAGTTCCTCACAATGCTTCAATTCCCCACAGTGGATACACGGAACCAAACTTACCATTGCTCACCCTCAATCACCTGTAATCACAATATATACATATTTGTTTATCTCTGATCCACACTTCTAACACCCTTAATTCACAATAAAAACCATGCTGAACCACTACTGACACATTTGGACAAGTAAATGGTAAGCATAAAAATCTAAACCAATCCAAATCGAAACTTACCTAGTTTTGAATACATAACACCAGCTAATAATTTCCTCCCATTCTGTCCTCCGCACATGTAAACTAGTTTGTGAGCTATCATCAACTCGTATTCACCTTTGAACCTTGCTCTCATCTCATGTTCAGAGGCCTTTATCAGTTGTTCATAATCTCCATTGCTAATTCCACAAACCAAGGCAATCAATGATGTTGTATCAAAATTTACTGAACCAATGAAACATGGATACGAATCCTTCAAACGATCCACCACCTTCCACTGTCCAATTCACATAGCGCAACCCTCAAATCACCTAAACTTCTGATCTAACTCCTCAAATTCGCAATCCACATCACGGAATGATGGATGAAGAAATTTCCTGAATTTGGAAGAAGAGCTAAATTGGACAGTAGCTCGAGCTCGAGGTGAGACTAACGACATGAGGCAATCTACGACGGCGAGAGGGAAGGTCGTCACTTGCTACTGTCGAGATCTGAAAGGAAAACAACCGTAGATCCAAGCATTCACGATGAAGACAACTCCGACAACACTGCTCCCAATCGTTGCTGCCTGGATCGACGGAATGCAGTAAGTAGATCGGCAGGGCAGGCGACGACCGTGAGCACCGAGAGGCGACGATGGGGCGGCGACACGAATTGAGTGTGGTGGTGATGAGCGGCGCGACGAGCGGCTTGAGGAGGCGACACTGCCAGTGCAGCGGACGAGGCGATCGGAACAACTAAGGCTCGAGAGAAGAAGAAGATTGTGATTGGGCGACTGCGGAAGAAGAGAAATCGGGAGGAGCAGCGGCGTGAAAGGAATAAGGAGAAATAGAAAATAACTTAGGTTTTCTAATTACCTGGTTATGAACAAAAACCTTTTTAGAGGGAATCGAAAAATCTTGGAGAACCAAGGTTTTTGTTGATTTCCGGGGTTAAGGAATTTTTTTTCCAATATTACCCCTAGCAATACATTAAATGTCAATTTGTCAAAACTCAATCGATTTATGCGCCCGTCGCCGCCACCGCCCTGCCGCCATGGCCCGTCGCCGCCGCCGTTCGTCATTGCTCGTCGCGCCGTCACCCTTGTTCCGCCGCACGCTGATTCTTGCGGCCTCGCCGTCGTCATGCCGTCGCTTGCCGCCATGCTGCTCATCGCCATTCGCCATTGTCGTCGCCGCCGCCACCGCATCGCCGCCGCCATTGCCATACCGTCGCCGTCGCCCTCCGACCGCCGCCATCACCGCCGCCGTCATGCCAATGATCGGTGGCTGCCGCCGACCGATCGTCGCCGCTGCCGCCGTCGACTCATCGTTCGTTCGCGCCGATCGGTGATGATCGTCGTTTATCGCCGATCGGTCGGCCACCATCGTCGCCGTCGGTCGGTCGACCGTCGTCGTCGTTGGCCGGTCACCACCGTCGTCGGTCGACCGTCGTCGTCGTTGACCGGTCACCATCGTCGTCGGTCGGTCGCTAGTCGATCATCGTCGTCGTCGATCGGCCGGGCACTGCCGATGCCCGATCACTGTCATCGTCATTAATATTTCCGTCGTCGTCATTGAATTGATTGAGCAAAGACAAAGGATAATTTAGTAAAATGTTAAACTAAGTTATATATTAAAACCTCCAACCAAACAAGATTTTTATCTAAGGTTATACTTTATTCCGAGGTTATGTTTTATTCCCTGGTAATCACATAACCAAGGTTATGTATGATTACTTGAACCAAACACACCCTTAGGTTAATAACACTTATTAACTCCTTAATCATAATTAATCCAAATAGACTTTATCAAAGCCTATTAAATCTCCCCATAAATTCATAGAAATTCTATTTAAATCCAAATAAATTTTTAAAAATTTTCAAAAACGTCCCGTAGGTATTTTTTCTAATTAATAAGTATTATTTTATTATTGTTTCATTTTTCGATATCTTATATTCGTCACACCGGGCCCTAGGGTTGCGATGTCGTGACGTTGCGGTGGAAGTTTGACTTGTAATTTCCATCCTGACTGTGAGCATTCCGCAAGAATTGAAGATCACAGTTCATCTTCATGAGATTTGCATATAGTGAAATATGATAATTTATGATTTTACAATTTATATTTTCATAAGTTTACACTCATTATATATTTTAGAGCAATTACTGGATGTACATGTGAAACAACGAAAGGTTTATTTTTTTTTCTATCAAATTCAAATACAACTGATTGATTAATTTTTTACGTTCTTGCTTCCATATTGATTAATCATCTAGGCATTGCAAACCTCAATAAACCACCCACCCAACATAAGAACTCATTAAAACATAAATCAGCTAGCTAGCACTTGTTCAACTTCTTTTGTTTCTTTTAAAGTTTATAGTGCCTTTAAAAATTGTTTCACGAGTAACTTGTGGCTTCTTTTTTATCATTTATACAGGTCAGATATGCAGAACATCTGCCATCTGTTTTGAAAAACATAACGTGTATCATTCCTGGAAGGAAAAAAGTAGGTGTAGTAGGACGAACTGGGAGCGGCAAATCGACATTGATACAAGCACTTTTTCGCATAGTTGAACCAAGACAAGGAAGCATTTTAATTGATGATGTGGACATATGCAAGATAGGTCTCCATGATTTGCGCTCCAGATTAAGCATAATACCACAAGACCCTACAATGTTTGAGGGAACAATACGGGGAAACCTTGATCCCTTGGAGGAATACTCGGATAACACGATATGGGAGGCAAGTTATTCCTGTCCAAAACTTAAGTAATACAACAATCTAGTTAATTAAAAGAATATATAGGAATCATTAGTACTGACGTGATACTGACCTCAGCTAATTATAATTCTTAACCATGCATGGTATTTGTTTGTTTAAACCTAACAGACTTTAGATCAAGCATATTAGGAAAAATGGTTCAAATAATGCTTGGGTTCTAAGCGCAATTATTTTTACATCAATCTGTTTTCGAAGTTACGTGACCTTAAAAAGCAGTGAATAGTTGTAAGTAAGAGAAATGTATTATATCTTATATAAAAAGTGAACCATTAAACCTATATGGATTATGTGGGACTAAACCTATCAACCGTAACAAATATGTACAACCATGATGAACTCTAACATCTCCTTGGAAGCATATTTGTGGTTTTTTTTTCGAAACTAAAAATATTTAACATGAATGAGGTAAGAAGATGAGCCTCTTGGAGGTTTCAGGAAGTTTATTGATACTGTGCATGGGAATGGATCAGATACTAGGAGGATCGACCTATTGATTTTCTTTGGTGGGCTAGCTAAGCTCTAGGGTTTGATGGCATGGGGGAGGTAAGTGAAAAAGGGGGTTGACGGCCACCCTAGGGGTGGTCTTCTTCTTGGCCATTCTCCTCCAGTGTCATGGCTCTCCTCCATCTTCGTCTTATTCTTTCTTTCGCCTGTCCTCAAATAAGATGGCGGCGATGTACTGGTCTCGAGCTAGGAGGAAGCTCCTTGTCGATGTTTCCTCATGAAGTGCTCTTTGACCATTTGCACTCTGCAGCATTCCATAGCCATCTTCTAGGAGACACAATTCTAGGCCCGAAGACAACATCCGATGGATTTCGAGGGTAAATATACGACAGTACATTTCCAATCACTACATTGGCCCTAGAATGATTATTTTAGTGGCAGGAGCAGTTAACCATGATAAGATTGTTAATATGGTTGGAAGATTGTTCACAAATTTCTCAACGGATCCAACCATGACCGACCATCTTGTTGTTGCAAATTCAGCTATGTTCATTGGATGCGAGGTTCGAGTGGAAGATAACGAAATGTATTTGGCACACTTTGTGGTAGCGTTTAAAGGTTCATCTTGGATAGAACCTAGTTTTATATATCCCTCTCATGGTAATTCAGAGCTTATTGGTGGTAATTGCTCTGGGTCACAGCTTGCATGTCAAGTGGAAACCGATGACTTGGCTCATAGTTTCATGGCCTTTAATATCAACTATAGTAACACATGATTGTTTGAGAGTCTTCTTGTCTGCCATGCCAAGTTGCTTATATGATTTATCAAATGTCTTGATGGAAGAGATTTAAAGACTTGCATTTTAAGTATCAGAAGTGACTCAGAGCTAGGAATTAGGACAGTATTATTGGAGGTGGGGCAAGCCGGACCTCCTTTTCTTTAGTAAGCTGGCATGAGTTGTGAATTCAAGTAATCCGATGGTTTCTTCTTTTTTAAATCTTATCTAAGTACTCTCTCGCAGGCTCTCACATGTTTCTAATTATACATGAGATAACTCATTTTCTTCGTCTTCTCCCTTCATTTTTACTATATTTTAATATATTTTCTTTCATTATTATCCTGCCTAACTTAGGCATTGGAGGATCGTTAGTTGGAAAATTAGCGATCGTCTGACCTGTATTAACTTTAATAGGAAAGGACAGGAGGTTTACTGTTGTGTTTGGAGAGATCCCCTCCTTAGCGGCAAAGAACCAAGGTAGAAAATCTATACCGCATCATTTATGTAGGGATTAGTGCCAATTATAACTTTTGGAGGAAGAGTGGGATATTATAAAGTTATGTCTAGGAAATAGTGGAGTTATCATATGCACGACACATTGTGAATTCTCACATGATACATAATCACAGTGCCAATGTGGTATAAATGGAGACATGGTAGATAAGGTTTACACAGGCACAATGCAATATCGGAGGAAATATGATCCGTTTATCCAACAAGTTTGGATTTATTCAATCAACTCATCGGCTAGAACTAGTGGTATGTCAATATGACGATGTAGGTAAAGATAGTTGTCATAATAGATGCAACTCTTCAGCATTGACTTAATATTTTCGGCCTTCGAGCAACATCATCGATGTTAATTCACCCTTTTGGATAGGCTTATTCAATCCATCAGATAAAATTTATTATTAAGATTGATGCAAGGGTTGAATTATTTTTTCTATAAGATGATATTATTCTACATAGATGTTTAGAATTTATTCTCAATTGTCTCTTAAAATACAAAACCTTTTAACTCAAAATAGTAGCAATTTAAATTTTCAATTTTGAAGAATTTTCAAAGTTGTAGAATTCTTTAGAGAATAGAGGTGGAAAAAGCTCAATAGAAGAAATTGCAACAAGAGTTAGATTGATTTGAAAGATCTATTTATAGAAGTGAAGGGAGTCCAGATGTAAAGAGAAGGTCTTTATGTTGGTGCAATCATGCCTTGAGTGAGACTTGTGTGACCGTTTTGATTTTTGGATAAAAGTTTAAGTTAGATCATGCTTATTATGATTTAATATGTATATTTAATTGTACAAGAGCTTACGAACAAATATGGAGCTTATAGAGTTTGTACTCAATTTGACTAAATGATGATATA
The DNA here is from genome assembly GCA_025175895.1 of Wurfbainia villosa. Taxonomy (NCBI): domain Eukaryota; kingdom Viridiplantae; phylum Streptophyta; class Magnoliopsida; order Zingiberales; family Zingiberaceae; genus Wurfbainia; species Wurfbainia villosa. The sequence continues at coordinate 58,007,760 of CM045995.1, read as the reverse complement.
GATGATGGCTTGGCATGGCAAAAGTGACACATTGTGTCTTGGATGTCCATGGAAATTGGAGAAGGATTGCATGAGGCATTTGAGGGACCACATAACAAGAAGCAGCAAGGCGATAAGGATGGAAGTTGATTGAGTATGCACTACATAGGGGAAGACGTGAAGGATGAAACGTGAAGATGAGTGAGAGCTCATGTTCATCCGGATGAGAGATGGGTGAAGGGTGAAGTTAAGTTGCTAAAATAAGCTTTAAGGGTAAAGATGTGTACGCATAAGGAGAGGTAAATTCCAAATAGGTGAATTCAATCATTAGAATGATCATAGATAGGAATCCAGTTGATTAAAACTAGAGTTTAACCAATTGGTGGATAAGTTGACTGATAGGAACATCTAGTAGACTAAAAAAATCAATACCATAATTCAAGATTTGTGTTTTGGATTATTCAACTAATGGGGAGTCTAATTAATTGATTGCTTATTTAACTAGACAATCAAATTAGGATGAAAACAATTGAACAAAGTCAACAAATGGTAGATTAGTCAACTAATGTTAAAATCTAATGAACTGCTGCCACAAATGGGAAGCAAAAAAGAGCCAATGATGAATAACACTATGGCACAATGGTCAGATACTAAATAACTACTATATGCATTAGCCAACTAATAATGGATGCAAATCAATTGACTAATTGGTGACATATCAAATTATAACAAAAGGTTTTAAAGGCTATAAAAGAGAAGCTCAATGGAAGCTATAAAAGAGAAGCTCAATGGAAGCTATAAAAGAGAAGCTCAATGGAAGCTTGAAGGTTGGCATAGTAGTGTCGATCAAACGTATTAGAAGTCTCTTGTAGCCTTCTTAGTCTTTCCTCATGTAATATTGTTTTGTAAGAGTTTCTTATAAGGAGAAAGTTATGGGGCATTTGGTTCGTAGAAAATTTTTCATTTTCTATTTTCATTTTTTTTTCTCTAGAAAATATTTTTTTTTTGTTTTTCAATTTTTCATAAAATGTTCTTTTATTTTTTGGAAAACGAGAGTGGAAAACGTCAACCAAACACATTTTTTCATTTTCTCAGAAAATGAAAACGAAAAATGAAGAATTTTCTGCTTACCAAATGCTCCCTAAGTGATTCTTTCTAAAAGTGATTCACTGACAGTTCATAGGTTATGGAGTAAAATCTATCAAACAACATTAAACAACATATCAGTGATTGTGCAAGTATTTGCTTGTTTATGTTTGCATTCCATTATGCTTATCTTGTGTGCACCTTGTTAGATCAATAGCAAGAGTCGATTATGTTTTATTTGCAACCATATTATCACTATGCACAATCCAACACTTTGGAAGTTTTTTCAATAGAATTACCAAAATAATAGGGAATACACAACACTTGAGGTCAATTGATGTGTGCATCTAAATGGGATTTATTATTCACATAGATTGTATCCACTATTATTCTTCTATAGTAGCTTTGCTTCCCATTGGTTGGGAAAGTTGTCACCTATTTTGGGATACGAGTGTTGGGACTTGTGGGGGCTGGTGGATAGTGAGGATCCTTAATTTACAACTTGAAAGGTTCTTGCTAATCCCTTATTAAGGTTAATACAAATAAAAAATGCAATAGAAATGTAAATAAGGACAAACAAAATCAGTGCATGGAGATGCCAAATAGCTCAGCCCCTGGCCCCTCGTCACCTATCAATCTTCAAGTGGATAACTCTTGAACAACTATTACTTTTTTTCCTTCTCAATCAAATGCTAAAGGTGAAGAAATCTTTTACAAGCACTTGAATGATTTAAAATGAACCTCACGACACATGCTCTCAAATGAGTTCAAGAATGCTTTAAGATGTCTGAAATGAGTCTAGGAGTGTTAGCCTTCAATGCTCCATCAAGTCCTCCTTTTATAGCTTTCTTCTAACATATTTATTATTATTGTTTACATCTAGCAGTAGATTGGTAAACTCCATTAGTCAACAAATCACTATTGTCATTAGCAAATCTAGCTATTATTGTTTTATCAATAGCTCCTTCGATACTAGCTTTTGTAGCAACAATCAACTAGAATTTGTAACCAGCTGATAGATCCCATGATCAGGTAACTCATGGTTAACTCACTTATGAATAGAAACATTCTATTTATAGGCTAATTGGCTCTAGTCAATTGGTAAAGTGACTTAGCTTACACTAATTAATTGATATTCATTATTAATCCACTAGACATTACTACAAACTAGTCCCACCCCCAAATCTCAAGGAGTTTCACTCCTTCTATTCGACAACCACTTAGTCCATGACTCGAGCATCAATAGGATGATATCTAGTACCCTCTAACAACTTCTAAGGTTGAGTTTGCTTATGCTAAGAATTACTGTTCCTCAAGTACAATTTCTCTCGACACCCAACTCACCCAGAGTTATACTTTCATCTTAAAGTCATCTCCTATCAAGCTTTTTATCTCTTGGATATGCTTGAGTCAATGTCTTTTCATGTCATCTCTCATGTCTTCACTTATATAGTTTACTTCATAGTATTAAATTTCGACCCGTTTCGGACGAAACACGCGATTTGTTTCGTTCCGTCAAGGAACCGGCACCGGCACGCGAGCGAAATTCGATGGCGCCGGGCAGATCGCGTTCGCTTGTGTTCCCGAACGCGATTGCGCCAGAACGCGACGCGATCGCTCGCGGATCGCGCTCGCGATCGAGCGCCGGGAAAGCGTGCTCGATCGCGATCGAGAGCAGGGAAGGGAAAGCGCGCTCGATCGCGCTCGCGATCGAGCGCTGGGAAAGCGCGCTGATCGCGAGTACGATCGCGCTGGGAGAGTGCGATCGCGCTGGGAAAGCGCGACGATCACGAGCACAGGGAAATCGCGCTCGATCAAAGCGCGCTGCTCTGGGAGTGCGATTGCTCGCGGAAACGAGCGATCGCGTTCGATCACTGCGAAAATACACGAATAATAAATATTTGGAATCAAACTAATAATAAATATTTTAAATAATTAAATATTAATATTTAAAAGATAAAAAAATATTAAAATAATATCGAAACGGACGATACGATACCGAAACCGTATCGTTCCGGTCACAGACCGAAACTTCGATACGATCGAAATTTTAAACCTTGGTTTACTTTATCAGGTCAATCACACTTTAATGATTCTCCTCCTATGGTCTCTTTGGTGCTCCACATCATCCTTCTCTGATCTCTATGGATCTTGAATCATTAAGTCATCAATAGACCTTGGCCAAGCCAAGTCTTTTCTGTGTATATCTTCAAGTCCTTCCTGACTCAAATACACATATCAAATTCAACAACAATTCTAACTTGAATTCTTAGCCCAATCCATAAAAACATTGATCGCTATGATATCAAAGGGTGATTGCATCAAAAATCTCCATTGGTAACATGATTAAGTTATAATCATCAATGGGACCTAACGAGACTCCCCCTACACTTATATTGCACTAAGCTAATATATGTTGTCATAATCCTGCAAATTGTTGAAGTATCTGTATGATCTAGATCCTATTTCAGTATGCTTCATTAGAATAATCAAAGATGGAATTATGATTTTCAGGTGCTAGACAAGTGTCAGCTCGGTAATCTGATACGCCAAAAAGACAAGAAACTGGATTCAACCGGTACAACATTTCCAACCGACTATGATTTTGTGAAATGAAACATTCTTAAAATAGATGCATTTAAATGATAGCTTAAGTGTTGATATCTAGCAACAATTGACACGAAGCTCTTTACAGTAATTGAAAATGGAGAAAATTGGAGTGTCGGACAGCGGCAGCTATTCTGTTTAGGAAGATCAATGCTGAAGAGGAGCAAGATTCTTGTATTGGATGAAGCCACTGCCTCAATTGACTCTGCCACAGATGGAATCATCCAAGATACAATACGCACTGAATTCAGCGACTGCACCATTCTCACCATAGCTCACAGGATTCACACCGTCATCGACAGCCACCTCATTCTTGTTCTTGGTGAAGGTATCTGACACTAAATTAAATCAGTAGTAGTAGCTAAAAAATTATAAATTGTCTTGTATCAGATAGTCTGTTCATGTTTTAAAATGTGAAATATCTTGTTTCTGAGTAGGAAAGATACTCGAATATGATTCTCCATCAAAACTGCTGGAAAGAGAAGATTCATCATTCTCCCAGCTGATAAAGGAGTACTCATTGAGGTCACAAAGCTCCAAGATTGCAAGACAAGGAGCAGGTAATAATACACCTTATGCGGAATGACATGCTAATGTGGACGATCCCTGGATTTCTAGCAGAATAAAAGAATTAAGTGTTCAGCCAAACTCTGTTACAATCTGATTTCTCTACCAAATTAAAAAAGAAGCAGGCCGAACATCATCGAATGAGGGAAAAGAAAATTATTTCCTCTATCACGGATGCTAGGCTATGCCAACTAGCAATCTAGGTAACATGGGCAAAGTACCATGCTTGAATCATCAAACGAATGTAACCTCTTGTTGAATATTTGGAACCTTCTTAAATTTCTTCACACTACTTATCTAAGAACAGATGTTTGTCTCTTTGTTGATAAAACTAGAATCTTTTCACGGTAAAAATGTCAGGAAATATAATAGCAACCAAGCTCTTATTTATTGTAGAAAGCAAAGAGAAAAAGGGACGTTCACTTTGAGAGAACAAATCTCGAAATGCACCTAGGTTATATTGCATTATTTTGTTATAATAACACTCCTTTTCGGTGACACACCGAAAGTGGAGAAACCTCTTACAATGATCACAAAAGTAATACAACGGAATACAAACAATTACAAGTGAAATACACAAAAATACGTAAAGCAAACTTTAAAAATGTGAGCTTGAATGTTTGCTTGTTTGGTTGCTTCGGCTACACTTGAAGACCTTGAATTGCACCAACAAATCGCTCTAAATTTCCCTAAGAACCATTGCCGAAATCTTGTCCATCGAGCTCCTTTTAAGCCTCCGCGCGCCTTGAATTTTCGCCTAACAGTAGACTACCAAAAGACCCCAATCGACTGTCAACAGTGTCGTTGTCTCACAACTGACTTAATCCACGTTGGTATTGAAGCCAACGGATACACTGACAGTCGACTGTCATTTCCAATAGTCGACTGCTCAAGGCTATAGTTGATGTGAGCAAAATATATAGGATTTTAGAAGTAGTTTTCGCTCACATCTCATTTCGTTATTTGTTTGTTTCATGCATATCTTACTTTATTTTGTATGCATTTCCTATTTTCTGGTTCAGAGATCTGCTCGTTTTACTTTTGTGTGTAGGACAACATTATATAGGAAAAATGACACACTTTTGGAGCGAAAAGAAGATATTTGGTAGCTAGAACAGAATGGCACACACCCTGGCCCTGTGAAAACACACGACCTATGCCACATCGCCACACACGGCCTGGTCGTGTGGATCCACACGGTCGTATGGCGTTGTGCGATTCCGACGTGATTCGATTATTTTTCAATTTCGGGGAGATCCAGGCTGATGTCTATATAAAGGAGGCTACGCCCAAACCCTAGGGGGGAGGCCCGATGGCTAAGACGACACACCGGTGCCCTAAAAAGTATCGAAAACTCACAGCGGGGAGGAAGGAAGCCGCTCGAGATCCAAATTCTGCACCTCAATGCCAAGGAGAAGAGCACCATCGCATTGTAATCTATATTCTTTCCATGCTTTATCTTGTATATACGAATTTGATAATGCCTTGTGTTTCTTTTCTCATATTCATGGAGTAGATTCTCTGATTTTATGACTAGAGAGTAGTTTGTGTTGAGTTAGAACATGTTGGTTCAAATATTTTTTGTTCTTGAATTTATATTTGCAATTGACATTTGGTTTAGATCTATAGCTATTGTTTTGGTTTTCTAATCACTGTGCTTAGCCGATACGAGGGGTGACAACCCTTGTATCAAAGATTTAGGCAAATTAAGGAGGAACCTAGGGGTTGGCCTCATCGCCGGTAACAGTGAGTAGAAGGATGCGATAGAGTAGGAAACGTGCCCCTTTTTTGGCTCGTCGTAGGGATCGATTCGGCATCCTCGTACCGACTATCCCTTCCTAAAGGCAGGGGTCGACCTGGTATGGCAGAGGTAGCTTTTGATAGATGCGAAGGCTTATCGGGGGAGTGTATGATGTCCTTTCCACAAAGTCGTAGTTAGAAACCTAGACAAAACTCAATTGACAACGTGTTCTGCGACACACAAACGAAATCGAAATCCTAGAATCCCATTTAAAGACTGGTAGCAACCCTTCTTTTCCTCTGTGTGACACCGTACTGAGTTCGGACCACCGACAACCTCCTAAGCACAACCATTAGAACTGAATTTTGAACAACAACGTCCACCGAATAGATCGGTACTCGAATCTCAGTCCCTGTGGGATCGATAATCTATATTATTACTTGACGACACCCATGCACTTGCGAGCGTTGAGCGTGAGCGCGCGCTTCGAGTCCTTGACTGTATCCGTCGTGAGATTTGAGGTTGCGTTCGCGTGCATCAAGTTTTTGGTGCCGTTGCCGAGGACTGATTGATTCGATATCGAATCAAGAGGTGGATAGTTGGATCGGACCTAGGCTAGATTTACTTTCCTTGTCTTATTTTATTTTATTTCAGTTTTGTTCATTCTATTGTTCTTTCCTTATTTATAATTTCCTGCATATAACAATGCATGCTTTTACTCATGATTATGGTCAATTTAATGCCGTGAATTTTGATAATATTTATTGTGAGCATTGTGGTGAAATATGATATTACATTAATGATTGTCCGGATATATTTGAACCTTCACAATTTGAACAAGAAGATATCACCTATGATTACAACCAGTGGCTACAAGATGATTCCTATTCATATAGTTATGACCTTGGTTACTTAAACCTTCAATATTGTCCACCTAAATCTTGACTAGAGTAGATGATATAAAGCTTTATTCAGACGCAACAAAAGGCGAACGTTGAATTTCAATAGCGGCATTCACAGACAGAAATAATGATTGAAGAATTAAGGTCATCTGTGAATGACATTGCTAGCCGACAAAAGAAGATGGAGATTCAGATAGCATAGATCGCCAGTCAGTTTGCTAGAACACTGAGTCGATTACTGTTGGGTTTCCCCGACACCGCGGCGAGTGTGTGTTCGAACATGTTTCGTAAACATGTGCACAACGGAAGAATTAAAAGAAATGAATCTAATTTATTACAAAACACACCACACGCATGCAAGATACAATATGTGTAGACATAATCACAGTTTCAAATTTTACAATAAAAGGAAATTACGCTAGTTATACCTGACGTATCACGTGCAGCAGGAATGACATCAACCGGAGCAACTCTCGCTAGAATTACCTCTATCCATATCTACGTCGAGTACCATCGGGATAGCTTCACCAGCTACGAGCCTCGTCTTCGTAGGAGTTACTAGCCTCGTGTCGAAGAGATGTGATCGAGAGGAGTTCACAATCCGAATCAAAATTCGGATGCAAAACGAGTCCCCAAAAACTCGTTTCTTCAGAGAGGTATTCGTCAACTGATTGACGAATCCTTGATCCTTCACCCATGAGGATTACCGGAGATCCAATCCCCGGCAAGGAAGTCACTGTCGGAGCTCCAAACACCATCCAAATGATGCTCCGACAAGAAGGAAACAAGCTGTCCAAAAACTGGACAGCTTGGTGGAGGACTTGGTGCCGGCCAAAGGAGGTGGCTGACTAATCCTTGGTCACCGGAGCCAAGGTGGATCGCTGGAGGGTCGCCAGCAGCAGCTAGACGCCGACGACACAAAGGGGCAGCGGCTCAAGAGCTGGGCGTGGATCCTCTTGGGCGGCGGCAAGGAGAAGAGAGGGAGAGGAGAGGAAGAAAAGTTTCCAAAAATAAACTTAGGACTCTCCAAACCTCTAGCTGCGCTTTTATAGAGCGTGTGTTTCTTAACCATTAAGAAACCTTCTCCTTAGAGTTATTGGTTCATAACCAAAATCCGTTAATCCGCTCCAATAACTTAAGTTAAAATAAACCGAATCGAGTTGATCTATTTTAAGTTAAAATGAACCGAACCAACTTTAGTTTATTTGTTTAAAACAAACCAAACCACTTTGGTTTATTTTCCACCATTGGATTAGAACCAAACCAATTTGGTTTATCCATCATGTCTTCATAAAACTCGACCCATCCATGCTTCCGTTACGACTGAAACGATTTCATACTCGCTCCTTATTTGGTCCAACCAAACCTAGTTTCTCTCGATCTGAGAATCTCATTCTCAAGCTCGTTTTAAATCCTTCGGATTACGCTCGTTGTGCATGTGACCAAATAGGTTCCCGATTTATGTTGGCGGTCCATAATTAACCATTAATTATAGAATGATCATGAGTGACACCTAGTAGTACATCATGATCCCCAATTAATCGAAAAATCAACGGTTGATTCTAGAACCATTTCTGAAACCCTTTAGTAGCTATAATGAATCGTGCCCGTTCCCTTCACTCATCTTATACCCACTTGGTTTCAGGACATAGTCTATAGTGTCAGTCCTCACTAGGCTGACTACATCACACCTAGCCCAAGTATCATTTCCTCGTCCTACGGATTCTAGTTACTGCACATGTATCCAAGAGTACCTTAATCTAAACATATAATGCTTTGGCCAAAGACTTTAGTAACAATCCAACGAGAGGCCATGGGTATACATCTCCTCACAAGGTGCGATGAATCCTTTATAGGCTATTCAAATACCTTCGGCCACTTCGACTTATACCCAATCATCCCGGGTCCACATCTCCTCAGAGATGCTTGCTTAAGATGTCAAACCATAAGTTTTCATGACCAAGATGACTTGAATACCGCAAGTCAAAGGACCATCGCACTTAAGCTGCAGTAAGAACTTCATTGACATATCCATATATGCAGAGAACCATATGAAGTCTTACAGTTGGCCACTCCAATGAACTAGTTACCATAACTAGCATCCATGATCAACTCTGGACAACACAATGTCTCCAACCAGTGAGAATCAGCTGTTTGGATACACCAAAGAGTATACCTCGTGCTAGTCTCGATAGAATTGATGGTGTCTAAATCCATCAATTCATCGACTAGGGATAATTCCAATATATCACAATTACACATGTAGAGATACTCACTAGTTGTGATCCAATCACAAATTCTCTCATGCTGTGAATCGTATTGTGGACATTCAGTAAATGAATTTAAGATATAATCAAATAGATGAAAACATGTATACTCAAATAGTGATTCTTCATTTATCATATAAATGATTTAAACATAAGGTGATTGCCTTAGGACACCTCTCATATATAACTAACAAACTTTCACTTGACCTAATGCTAATCGCCACGGTATCCAATACCATAAGCTCTAACATGACCCTCAAACTTACTTTGAGGTAAGACCTTAGTTAAAGGATCCGCTAAGTTCTTTTCAGTGGGAATCTTCTCGATTTAAATTTCATTTCTACTGATAATTCTCTGATCAGATGATAGCGGCGAAGCACATGTTTGGATCGTTGATGAGACCTTGGCTCTTTTGCCTGTGCAATTGCTCTATTGTTGTCGTAGTAAACCGATATTGCTTCAACAATGGTTGGAACCACACCAAGTTCATAAATGAACTTCTTGATCCAAACCGCTTCCTTTGCTGCTTTCGAAGCTGTAATGTATTCTGCCTCTGTGGTAGAATCCGTTACAGTATCTTGTTTGGAACTTTTCCAACTCACTGCACCCCCATTCAAGGTGAACACGTACCCAGACTGAGACCTGGAATCATCCTTGTCTGTCTGGAAGCTAGCATCCGTATACCCGCGTATCACCATGTCCCCTTCTCCATATATTAGGAACACATCCTTAGTTCTTCTTAAGTACTTAAGGATCATCTTAACAACCACCCAATGATCCATTTCTGGATCAAACTGATATCTGCTCGTGACACTCAGAGCATACAATACATCGGACCTCGTACATAACATAACATACATGATAGATCCTATTGCGGATGTATAGGAAATCTTACTCATGCAAATCTTCTCATCTTCTGTGCGCGGACACATAGACTTCGAAAGGTGTATCCCATGCCTGATGGGAAGAAAACCTTTCTTGGATTCCGACATGCTAAACCTCTTTAGCACTCGGTCTATATATGTAGACTGCGAAAGACCAAGCAACCGATTCGATCTATCCCTATAGATCTTAATCTCGATGATGTAGGTTGCTTCTCCCAGGTCTTTCATAGAAAATGTCTTGAACAATCAAATTTTAACTGACTGTAAGACAGAAACATCATTTCCTATAAGTAATATGTCATCGACATAAAATACTAGGAACACGACTGCACTCCCACTAACCTTCTTGTACACACAAGGTTCGTCCAGATTTTGTGAGAAATCAAACTTTTTGATTGTCTCATCAAAATGAATATTCCAACTCCTGGATGCTTGCTTCAGTTCATATATGGACTGTTGCAGTTTGCATACCTTGGTTTTATCAACCAATGTGAAACCCTCAGGTTGTATCATATACACATCCTCGAGTAGGTTTCCATTAAGGAAAACTATTTTCATATCCATCTTCCATATCTCATAATCATAATGAGCCGCTATGGCCAGGAGCATCCAAATGCATTTAAGCATAGCAACAGGTGAATAGGTCTCGTCATAATCAACACTTTGCTTTTGACGATATTCTTTCACCACCAGTCTAGCCTTATAGGTAATCACATTACCATCCATGTCTGTTTCTTCTTGAAAACCCACTGTTGGTGCAACAATGCCCCAAGCATTTGTATGTTTTGATGTTTGGATAATCATCTAAGTTAGGCAATATTTGTGATCTAATTGTGAACATATTTAAGTGACAGGAAAATCCAAGTATGAAGACTTGGTAAAGAAAAAATCCAAGTGTGATCTTGGCAAGAGAAGTCCAAGGAAAGGGCTTGGCGACGTAAGACCAAGCATGTAGTCTTGGTGGTGTAAAGTCCAAGCAGACCTTAGCAAAGGAAGTCCAAAGGCAAGTCTTGGCAGCGTAAGTCCAAGCATGTAGTCTTGGTGGCGTAAAGTCCAAGCATACTTTGGCAAAGAGAAACCCAAGACATGACAAAATCGAATGAAGCTCTTGGAAGCAAGCGCAAAGTATGAACAAGTCGCGGACTCAGAGGGATCCTGGAGGCACAAGGCTTAAGGAAGAGTTAGGAGATTGAGTCTAGGTCTAGGGAGTTAATTCAAGTATGAAATTATCATACTCGACGAGTATCAGTCGACTGATACATCATATCACTCGACTGATCAGGTGTTCGACTGAGTCAGACTATAAACCAGACTATCAGTCGACTGCCAAGGGTTAGCAGTCGACTGATTGCGTCATCAGTCGACTGCCAAGATTGGCAGTCAACTGATCAAGTCGACATCGGGCACAAAATGGGGTCTCACTCGACTGCTCGCTGTGATCATTCGATTGATCAGTTCATCAGTCGACTGATGGAGGGATCAATCGACTGATGGAGGGATCAGTCGACTGATGAGTCTGCTGTTGGATGATGACGCCTGTGAAATCCCATGAATCTGACTGATCAGAAGTCGTTAGCTGCGACGACAGTCGACTGATGGAGACCATCAATCGACTGATCGTGGCTCAATGGGAAAAACAACCCTCTCTGTATAAAAAGAGGGGTTGGGGGTGCTTGAGGGGGCTAGTGCTTATCTTCCAACCTTACTCTCAAGCTTCCCACGAATTTTAAAAGCTTTCTTAGTGTTAATTCCTCCTCTTCTCCTAAATTTCATTTTCATTATTGTAAGAAGAGGAGAGTATTTTGTAAAGGAAAGTTTCTTAGTGGAATTGCTTGGGTTGATCCACCTTAAGGATCGCCGTGGAGTAGGAACTTAATCTTCGAACCACGTAAATGCTTTCGTGTTAGCATTTGTTGTGTTTTTCATTTAGTTCTTATATTTGCTTCCGCTAATCCTTTTTGTAGAATTCGAAAAAAGGCTATTCATCCCCTCTAGCCTTCCAAAGATCCCAACAAGTGGTATTAGAGCCCGGATCGCATCGGAGGATCTAACAATCAATCGGAGCACGATGGCATTCCAAGAGGGGTATAGCACGGCGAGGCCTCCATTCTTCAACGGCAACGACTTCGGATATTGGAAAGGTGGGATGAAATACTACCTTATGAACGATATTGATAATTGGTTTAGCATTGTAGATGGATTCGAGAAGTCGGTCGACGAATTCGAAGCGCCAATACCAACAAAGGATTGGACAAGAGAGATGGCAAAGAAGGCGCAAGCAAATGCAAAGGCAACGACCACACTCCAATGTGGTCTATCAAATGAGCAATTGTCCAAAGTCGACCATTTCAACTTCGCTAAAGAGCTTTGGGAGAAGCTCATCGAATTGAATGAAGGATCAAAGGAGACGAGGAGAGCCAAGAGGGACCTCTTGATAGGCCAACTCCAAAACTTTGCCATGAAGACCAATGAGATCGTGAGCCAAATGCACGGTCGGTTCAAGGAGGTAGTCAATGGACTACATGTGATAGGTGAAAAGGTCGAAAACCGAGACCTTGTGAGGTATATTCTTCAAGCCTTCCCTAGAACAACCTTATGGGCATCAATGTAGATGCTTATAAGGTGTCTAGGGATCTTTCTTTGGTTAAACTAGATGAACTTTTTTGTGAATTCGAGTTGCACAAGCAAGCTAACACTTCGTCCATGGAGAAAGGTGTAACTCTTTTTGTAGGTAAGAAGGACAAGAAGAAGAAGGAGAAGAAAGAAGTCTCTTCTTTATCCGAATTCGAGGAGGAGTCATCTAGTAGTGATGAAGAGCTATCGGCAAGTGAGGTGGCTCACTATGTAAAGAAGTTTGGTGGGAGGTCAAGGAAACTCACCAAGAAGGATGTGAGGAGGATGTTGCAATCCTCCAAAGGTAAAAATTCTAGTAGTTCAATTTCTACTCCTAATGTTATTTGTTATGGTTGCAACAAGAAAGGGCATATCAAGCCAAATTGCCCAGACCTAAAGAAGAAGGAGGAGAAGGAAAAGAAGAAGAAAGAAAAGAAGGAGAAGAAGAAGAAGGAGGCCATGGTAGCCCAAACGTGGGATACGCAAAGCCTAGAAGACTCATCGGATGATGATGAGCTTTGCCACATCACCCGCAACCTTGCATTCATGGCCATGGAGAATGAAGCCGAAAGTTCAAGTGAAGAGTCATCCTCCTCCTCAAGTGATGAATCGTCATCTAGTGACAATGAGGTAAAGGACTCCCCTAGGATAGAATTACTATATAAAACTATTGCATGTCTTCAAAATGCACTAAATAAATCAAAAATCTAGGATTAAAGATTTAAAAGTAGAAATTAAAACAATTAAGAATGTAGAAATTTCTTGTGATGATGCATGTTCACTTAAGAATGAAAATGATGAACATAGAAAAGAAATAGGTAAACTAAGAGCATGCTTAGAGAAATTTACGAATGGGTCCAAATACCTTGATATGATTGTCACGCCCCGATGGAGACCCCGCCAGACGAAAATCCGGCAGCATCTCCCCTGTACGGGTGACAATGCCAATTTTCATACAAGGCCTACATGACCACTATACATCGGTCAACACGACCGGAATCCAAACACACATACAGATAATAAAATAGGCCTCTGGCCAACTATCAAAGAAAAAGGTAAATAGTCTACATAACTAGACTTACCCCTTCTGCCATCTGGGCAGGAATACCCAACCAAAACCAATCGAAATAAATCCGATCAAAGGTCCCTAAGGACATACCAAAACATCCACAGGTACAAATATCCAACTCCAGTCCTAAACATATATTCTAATCAAAATATCCAAAACCGTAAACACAAATAACAAATAGAACTTTCACGACGAGTGGGGTTTGGCAGCTGGACTCTCCTGACAGCTTCATCCAGAAATAGATAAAAATCAACGAAGTAAGTTCAAAGAACTTAGCGGGTATAGTCGATATGCAAAGTAAGATATAGCTAACAATAAAAATCATGCCAGTACAGTCTCACATATAGGGTAAGCAAAAAATAAATGCAAAAGGACTGTACTCACCTGAATCTCCTACCCTGATATAGGAGCATGTGCCTTACTATAAGAGATAAAGTCATCACCATATACGAATATGAATCTTGTATGCATGAAAATCATATGCAACATCCAAGGCATCAATACAATAATGCAGCAAACACAATACAAATGTGATCCGTGCAAAGTGCATGCCATACAAATGACATGGTCACCCCTGACGCCAGTCAGCCGCCTCACACGCGATGGGGAAGCCGAGTGGGTAGGGTTATGACAACTATGCACTCTGCCATCACTGCTCATGAGTGACCGAGTGGACAGGATGCTGTCGGAGTACACCTATCCTCCTGCCTCAAACAGAGTGGGGGAGCTAAGCTCTCATCTCTCGGTGTCATAGACTAGAGGAGGGATCCCTGCCTGCTACCACGCTGCCTCATCGCTACCCATGAGCAGACCAGCGGAGCCTGACAGAGCAACTGCACACACCCTCCTGATGTACCACTAACCCATGAGTGACAGTGAGTGCAGGCCATGTAACTGGCTGCGGGCTCAACTATAAAGGAACCCCGTCCAGCCAGCATGCAATCATGCAAGATGGTGCATGATACTAAAGCATGCAAATCCAACTAAATACACCTATCCGAATAATATGCACAATCAATATGTACATATCCATAATCCAAGTAACTATGATCCAAATAAAACAGGGAAGATATAATCATATCCTATCAAATGCATGTATCAAGTAGGCACATATCATACTAGGCATATAAACATGAAAATTATTGTAAGCTATCCTAACTAGCATATCAACTTGACTATATCTAAAACATGCATATAAACTTGACCGAAACCTGCATAATGCATAACTATTGTTAAGCACAAAATACCATTAACCGACAAATCGAATACTTAATTGATTCCTTCCATAACCAAATAATCCAAAGTAAATCCATCAAATCCAAGCACACGACAACGTGCTAAATTACTACTATGTATCCCCAAGTAGACCCTCAACCCCTAGGTCACAATTTGTGATTAACTCCTCAATCCAAGAACATATCCTTGCAATTAATCAAATCGAATCCTACATCGACCTCATATCCGATCCACTAGATTGATTTAATTATCCTCTTCAACCTAATCCATCCTCCATACATAATTACAGAACCGATCAACATCACACCAAACTCAACAACCCAGCCAATCATAGATCACTAAGAATTAACTCACACCCAGATCATAAAACCAAAGTACAGACAACCACTGTTAATAACCTGTAATTAAATTAAAATCATCCTGTTTGTAATCCAACCCATCAATCACAGTCATTCCCATTGCAACAATGGAATTTAACAACCTCCTAAATAAATCTTTCATTTTCCTCAAGCCTAATTTCACAACTCCACAACAATATACAGAACATCTCATCGATCAGAAGTATAAATCCAACCTAACCCTAGGTGACATACACACAGCTCAACCAAACCTTACCTCAAACTCGATCCAACCCTTGGATCCCACAAATTGGCACCCACAATCCATTTACAACCATTAACATCCCATAATTACACCGATTTAGGGCTCTAACCAACCCTAAATGAAACACTCACTCCATTAGTCCTTCCTCACTCACACACAATCGAGCAAAACACCTAAACAGAGCAACTCAATCACATTCGACAGCCATCCTAAATCTCATAGCAGCCATCCCACTCCATAAAACACCCACAATCACCCCTCCGGTAGGCACCATCGACAACAATACATCACATTGATGCACAAGGATCACATAGAAATTAACAGATGAAAAGGAATAGGTAATTGAAGCTTACCGACCTTAGGAAATCCCTCGGCAGTAATCCTTCCCAAATCTCTGTTCACTGGAATTTCCTACTGCTGCCCTAACACCCCACACGGTGATCTTGCATCGACAACAAGTGACCGTGACACCCCCCCTCAATCCGGCGGTGGAAGGCACTGCAGCGGCGACAGTGGCAGAGGAGCCGACGGAGGATGTCACGGATGGGGGCGGCGTGTGCGTCTCGGCGAGCAGCGGCAGCTTGGTCATCGACGACTACAAGGGCGACGACAGCGACCGTCGGCTTCGGGCGTGCGCAGCGACGAGTTGGATGGCGAAGCGGAGACGACGGCAATCCTGTGGCCGTGGAGGCCGACGCGTGTCGCCTGTGGCAGAGAAGGCCGACACGAGCGGTTGTGGACGACGAGGAAGAGAAGCCGGCAGGTCCTGATCGTCAGCAGAGAAGCAATCGCCGAGAGAAGAGGGACTCGGGAAGAAGTTTGGGAACGACGACAGTTGCACGAGGTCGGGAGAAGAGGGGGTCGTGCGAGAGAAAGAACCGAAAAATCGCAATAGAAGAGGTGTCGCACGACTGGGAAAAGAAAAAGTAAATAGTTAGGTTTTCTATTTAAAACCTTAGGTTAATAAAATTTATTAACCCCTCAACACAAATAAACCAAACAGGCCTTGTAAAAGCCTGTTGACTCTTTCCTTATATAATATCATAAGATCTTCGTTTAAATCCAGAAAAATTCTGAAAAAATTTCTAAAATTCCCTAAAAATCTCGAAAATAATCCCTAGGATTATTTCCCCGAAATTTTGTCCATTTAATTTTGTATTTTAAATTTCAGTATTTAACATTCTCCCCCACTAATAAAAATTTGGTCCCCAAATTTCCTACTCGTGTATGAGTACGAAATGTCACAACAACCATCTCCAGCATCTGGAGACAAGTCATACCTCAAGTGACCAAGTGGGGTTACCGATATCTCCTAAAAATCAAATCACACCTGCTTCTAGCAACCCTTCCAAAGTATGAATAGTATCTTCATATCGACCACCTATCAAAAAGTACCTAACTGTACCAGAGTGGAGCTCGATATCCGTGACCTGTTAAAGACTTTACCAAAATCCTAAGGTAAATCCTGAATCATTATCGCATACGATACTCAAAGATACTCCATGAACTGAAAATCTCCGTAGTATAACCTATCCAGCGATCCAACAACTCATCGTATGGATCAGACGAAAATGAGCAGACTTAGCTAATCATACTAAGTCCTTTTCAAATTCTAAATAATCTTCCAACACTGACCATCATACTAGGCTTGCACGTCCATCTCGGTACAGAACCTTGCTGATTATTTATATACTACCTTTACTAGTTAACTCACTGAACAACAGACCACCACATCAACTAAGTTCCGCATGACGTCCCACCACGAAGAACATTTCCATTCTTATGATTTCCCGGATACAATCCGAATACATCTGCAACATATACAACCTACCGCAATCTACTAGCAATACTTATCAAAATATCATGATAAAGCCTCGTGGCTCTCGAGGTAATAAAAAAAACACTATCTGCAGGCAACGACATGCTACCACGACCGGGACTCGTAGCCAGTCAAGATGTCAGGTAGCTATCTAGCCACCTACGACATACAAATTCCACTATCACTAATTCCGAACCGATAGAGCAAGAGTACAACTCTATGGTAGATGCTCTCTATCATCCCAACAGGAATCTATCTGTTGTTCCTGAATCAATAGTAACTCTTCCTAAATTCGAATGCAACTATATAACCCACCATTCTTCTCGGAGATGGAGAAATATTTCCTCACAAGAGAAACCTACTTTCAAAAATCCACTCTATCGCACAAAAATGGGAGATGACTGGGAGACTATTATGACCGATCTCCCTAGTTGCAACTTTCCTTGTTCTAACAACTCCATGCAACTACACAGTTGCTAGCTAAAACCTCATAAGCATTCCTGCTCCTCACCTCTACAAAACAATATAACATCTGCTAAGTCCACGTCATATATTTGACAACTTATCTCGCAATTCTTTAACTGCCATAAACTTAGGATACGTCTCATTCTCTGAAACATTGCATCCGCATACAACACCCTTCATTCCACCCGAGAATGATCAAACAATACTGTGTAAAAGTCAACCATTGTCTGAGCCCTGAAACTAGTTTCACAAGCTTCAGACCAAGTAAATTCCATCACCAATCAGCGATGTAGAACCACTAGAGCATCCTATCCATATCTATGGTAATAATCAAATCAATACCAGAAAACCATCATCTACGGTGGTCGAGTGCTCAACTCCAACTACCACCATCACAAATGATCCAATCGTGTCCAGAATACACGATTTCCCAAATCCCTAGATGACTAAGTCGTCATAAGTCAAACAAGATAATCAAACCTCGTACAATTCATACCAAGTATGAAATTGTCCTCACTACACACCTGCATCCTCTTTACTCTAGGCTGATGATTTATCAATCATCCCTACGACTTTGATAATTGTATGACATCCTGTCACTACAATATCAACACACCTATCATAAATCAATCCTAGAGTATACACAGGTGTCCTATAGCTGATCTAAATAGATCCTCAATCCACCATGAAGGATAATCATTTCCTTCTACCACTACCACATTCCATCATCGATAATTGATGTATAACCTCAAAGGTCCATCTCTCTTTGAACAATGAGTTCCAGAGCTTCTCAAGAAATAAAATACTGGGACAAATAAATATCCCATCCAACACCTCCTATAATTGGAACTTAGATTCTTCCAATTCCCATAGTGTTAAGCAACACTGATACCAACTAAATTATCCCCTGGAAAAAATCATCTTTCTAATAAATACCTCTCGACATCATCAACCTTGCCAACCTTGAAAGACCGATCGATGACGGTATCTAAGCAACTCGATTTGGCTTACAGTCAATTGGATGACATTGCCTTGAGTACATCACGAGTTTTAACAACCTTGTGCGCTTTACACTAGCCCTCAGCCAACACACCATAAGTAAAAACATTTGGCTCGTTAAATATCATTACCTCAGTACCAAATAAATTATCACCCAGTAGGGGATCTTCGATATCGAAAACTATTTTCGAAATCACTCCGGTCGCCTACTCTACTTGCCTATACAGTGGCAAGCCTAGAAGTTCATCCGACACCACATCTGATTACTCTCGAATTATACAGGCATCCGAGAGACATTCTTATACCATCATGTCACAATCATAACCTCCAAGATAACATCCAGATATCCACATCATATCAACCAAGTCAACTATAAAACAACTAAGTCAACTCTCTCACCATAATATAACATTTCCATCAATCATCCTCTAAACATCAAAAATCATTTTCATACCCCTCTGATAATCATCACAACATCTCACCTGTCGGTGGAAACACTATTAATCCACATGATTCAAATATAGAAATCCTTTTAATCCTATCTGTACATATTTTAACCACAAATATTTGTAAACACCTGTATCTCTCAATATATCATCAAGTAAGGTAAACTATAGTAATACCTTAATGATCAATCCTTCAACCATCTACAATTCCTTTCGAGTAAAGATGCAAACTCATCCAACTTATGCTCTTAACGGATTCCCTATTTCACAGTGACCTAGAATAAGAATTTGGTAACTGTATGCATCTAGGTGTACACCTCTTCCTATCATGTTCTCCAAGAACCATACAACCAGCCTCATATCTCCACAAGTGCACAAACCACTTCTGATAGCCACATAAATCTGAGGAGAAAGCTTTAATCCATATTCCTGTTTTCCGCTGGGAAATGAGGTGTTTCATCAATCTTTCATTCCCGGGACAGAGCCTTGATCACCACCAAAATAAACTAAAATTCCAACTAATCCCTCAATCACTCAAGAGGTTGTAAACTTCCACCATCAACATCAAGTTACCATCTCTAGCAACAGACCTGATCAATATCAAGCAACAACATGGGAACGAAATAATGCCATGTGAATCCCGCTAGAAGAGCACGTTCACGACTTTTACGGTTGCCTTATCAGAAGTGTAGGTTATTATCACTAGGTTGACTACACTATTATCTGGAGACACTTACTGCAGTGTCATTTTCATAAATATGACTCACCCTAATGCCTCCCGATAGGAACTGATGGAAGATCCAACTATCCTAATCCAAATGTAAGCCAATAAATCGTAGGTGATCGAAGACAACTCAATCACTAACTTGAGCCGTTAAGTGGGGGTAAACTCTGTAAGTCTAACAAGCTCTATAGTGAAACTCCATTAACTATTGATCACTCAACTTAAGGCTCACGAATTCCCCAACAATGAGTCATACAAAATATCATAGGAAAATACTGTCTCTCGAAAACATCCTGAACCCATGATCCTGTAATGGGTTATTTCCCCAAATAAATTTCTTCTACATATTCCACCAAGTAACAACTTGATCATTCCAATAGTAAGAAACTAACTCCACTCCCCCTATATAAATACAAGTTAGATACTTAAAAGTACCTTCAACGTTATCGATCTAGGCTCAAGCAGCTCAAGGATCAAAATCCCTATGAAACTTCATAACTTAAACCTCCAATGTCTGTATCAACGATAGTATACATTCCTTGTTCATTACCCCACAGAGTAATAATCTGACTAGCATAATTAATGAAAATCCCTAACACTGTAGTCTTTGATTTCCATAACAAAAGCGACGACTTGACCCCTGCTTTCCGACTCGGTATCAGTCAGCTCTCAAAGGAAATTTACCTTTTCGACACAGATTCAAGACTCATAGACTGAACAGATTGTTCACGTGGTCAACTCCATCCACGATTACGAATAGTGACCAATACACTAAATGTTATTTCTTGTTATCCACTAAACACATAGCTAATCTAACATGGAGTATAAACACTACGATAACTCCGACTGGTCACCTTGGTGGGCGACCCCTACTACGAGTCTGCACATGAGTCAAAACTCTATAGACCCTTCTGGCAACTCCTTAGCCAGAGATCTCACTGTTCTCTTGCGTGGTTACCCTGCACCACGTCTCGAAGCAAGAGCATGCTCACCTCGTCTCATATCTGTTAAATTATTACAGATGTTACTAGAAGTAAAAATATATAAATTTTTTTTAGCATACCTATTTAACCGTAGGAGAGGTCCCATCGTCGCCAAATCCACATATTGACCTCGTCATAAATCCTCGAATTTCCGAAACATAAAAATCGTCGAAAATCCATACCAATCCAAAATTTTCCAAATTGCCTCGTAAAACCTGCCAAACGTGGCGAACTCCGAATAAAAACCCCTAGGAACTCAAAAATCTAGGCGCTCTGATACCAAATAAATTGTCACGCCCCGATGGAGACCCCGCCAGACGAAAATCCGACAGCATCTCCCATGTACGGGTGACAATGCCAATTTTCATACAAGGCCTACACGACCACTATACATCGGTCAACACGACCGGAATCCAAACACACATGCAGATAATAAAATAGGCCTCTGGCCAACTATCAAAGAAAAAGGTAAACAATCTACATAACTAGACTTACCCCTTCTGCCATCTGGGCAGGAATACCTAACCAAAACCAATCGAAAGAAATCCGATCAAAGGTCCCTAAGGACATATCAAAATATCCACAGGTACAAATATCCAACTCTAGTCCTAAACATATATTCTAATCAAAATGTCCAAAATCGTAAACACAAATAACAAATAGAACTTTCACGACGAGTGGGGTTTGATAGCTGAACTCTCCTGACAGCTTCATCCTGAAATAGATATAAATCAACGGAGTAAGTTCAAAGAACTCAGCGGGTATAGTCGATATGCAAAGTAAGATATAGCTAACAATAAAAATCATGCCAGTACAGTCTCACATATAGGGTAAGCAAGAAATAAATGCAAAAGGACTGTACTCACCTGAATCTCCTACCCTGATATAGGAGCATGTGCCATACTATAAGAGATAAAGTCATCACCATATATGAATATGAATCCTGTATGCATGACAATCATATGCAACATCCAAGGCATCAATATAATAATGCAGCAAACACAATACAATGCGATCCGTGCAAAGTGCATGCCGTGCAAATGACATGGTCACCCATGATGCCAGTCAGCCGCCTCACACGCGATGGTGAAGCCGAGTGGGTAGGGCTATGATAATTGTGCACTCTGCCATCACTGCTCCTGAGTGACCGAGTGTATAATGCGATCCGTGCAAAGTGCATGCACTTTGCAAATGACATGGTCACCCATGATGCCAGTCAGCCGCCTCACACATGATGGTGAAGCCGAGTGGGTAGGGCTATGATAATTATGCATGACAATCATATGCAACATCCAAGGCATCAATATAATAATGCAGCAAACACAATACAATGCGATCCGTGCAAAGTGCATGCCGTGCAAATGAGATGGTCACCCATGATGCCAGTCAGCCGCTTCACACGCGATGGTGAAGCCGAGTGGGTAGGGCTATGATAATTGTGCACTCTGCCATCACTGCTCCTGAGTGACCGAGTGGATAGGATGCTGTCGGAGTACACCTATCCTCCTGCCCCAAACAGAGTGGGGGAGCTAAGCTCTCATCTCCCGGTGTCATAGACCAGAGGAGGGATCCCTTCCCGCTACCACGCTGCCTCATCGCTACCCATGAGCGGACCAACGGAGCCTGACAGAGCAACTGCACACACCCTCTTGATGTACCACTAACCCATGAGTGGCAGTGTGTGCAGGCCATGTAACTGGCTACGGGCTCAACTATAAAGGAACCCTGTCCAGCCAGCATGCAATCATGCAAGATGGTGCATGATACTAAAGCATGCAAATCCAACTAAATACACCTATCCGAATAATATGCACAATCAATATGTACATATCCATAATCCAAGTAACTATGATCCAAATAAAACAGGGAAGATATAATCATATCCTATCAAATGCATGTATCAAGTAGGCACATATCATACTAGGCATATAAACATGAAAATTATTGCAAGCTATCCTAACTAGCATATCAACTTGACTATATCTAAAAGATAAGTCAAAATACCCGCCTGCCAAAATGTCCGCATAAAGAACCAGATCGTCACGACCGTAAACCTGCCTCGTGACCGAAACCTGCATAATGCATAACTATTGTTAAGCACAAAATACCATTCACCGACAATTCGAATACTTAATCGATTCCTTCCATAACCAAATAATCCAAAGTAAATCCATCAAATCCAAGCACACGACAACGTGCTAAATTACTACTATGTATCCCCAAGTAGACCCTCAACCCCTAGGTCACAATTTGTGATTAACTCCTCAATCCAAGAACATATCCTTGCAATTAATCAAATCGAATCCTACATTGACCTCATATCCGATCCACTAGATTGATTTAATTATCCTCTTCAACCTAATCCATCCTCCATACATAATTACAGAACCGATCAATATCACACCAAACTCAACAACCCAGCCAATCATAGATCACTAAGAATTAACTCACACCCAGATCATAAAACCAAAGTACAGACAATCACTTTTAATAACCTGTAATTAAATTAAAATCATCCTGTTATTAATCCAACCCATCAATCACAGCCATTCCCATTGCAACAATGGAATTTAACAACCTCCTAAATAAATCTTTCATTTTCCTCAAGCCTAATTTCACAACTCCACAACAATATACAGAACATCTCATCGATCAGAAGTATAAATCCAACCTAACCCTAGATGACATACACACAGCTCAACCAAACCTTACCTCAAACTCGATCCAACCCTTGGATCCCACAAATTGACACCCACAATCCATTTACAACCATTAACATCCTATAATTACACCGATTTAGGGCTCTAACCAACCCTAAATGAAACACTCACTCCATTAGTCCTTCCTCACTCACACACAGTCGAGCAAAACACCTAAACAGAGCAGCTCAATTGTTAGTAATATATGAGAGATGTCCTAAGGCAATCGCCTTATGTATGAACCATTTATATGATAAATGAAGATTCACTATTTGAGTATACATATTTTATGTATTTGATTGGATCTTAAACTCATTTACTGAATGTCCTCGATACGATTCACAGCATGAGAGAATTTATGATTGGATCACAACTAGTGAGTATCTCTACATGTGTAATTGTGATGTATCGGAATTATCCCTAGTCGATGAATTGATGGATTTGGACACCATCAATTCTGTCGAGACTAGCACGAGGTATACTCCTTGGTGTATCCAAGCAGCTGATTCTCACTGGCTGGAGACATTGTGATGTCCGGAGTTAATCATGGATGCTAGTTATGGTAACTAGTTCATTGGAGTGACCAGCCGTAAGACTTCATATGGTTCTCTGCATATATAGATATGTCAATGAAGTTCTTACTGTGGCTTAAGTGCGATGTTCCTTTGACTTGCGGTATTCAAGTCATCTTGATCATGGAGACTTATGCTTTGACATCTTAAGCAAACATCTCTAAGGAGATGTGGACCCGGATGATTGGGTATAAGTCGAAGTGATCGAAGGTGTTTGAATAGCCTATAAAGGATTCACCACTCCTTGCGAGGAGATGTATACCCATGGCCTCTCGTCGGATTGTTACTAAAGTCTTTGGCCAAAGCATTACATGTTTAGAGTAAGGTACTCTTCGATACATATGGAGTAACTAGAATCTGTAGGACGAGGAAATGATACTTGGGCTAGGTGTGGCGTGAGTCGACCTAGTGGGGATCGACACAATAGACTATGTCTGAACCAAGTGGGTATAAGATGAGTGAAGGGAATGGGGCACGATTCATTCGAAGCATCTTGAAGGGTTTGAGAAATAGTTCGGATCAACCGTTGATCTTTTGGTTAATTGGGGATCATGATGTACTACTAGGTGCCACTCATGATCGTTCTATAATTAATGGTTAATTATAGACGGCCAACATAAACCGAGAACCTATTTGGTCACACGCACAACGAGTGTAATCCAAAGGATTTAAAACGAGCTTGAGAATGAGATTCTCAGACCGAGAGAAACTATGTTTGGTTGGACCAAACATAAAGCGAGCATGAAATTATTTCAGTCGCAATGGAAGCGTGGATGGGCCGTGTCTTATGAAGACATAATGGATGGACCAAAATGGTTTGGTTCTAATCCAATGGATGAGAATAAACCAAAGGGTTTGGTTTATATTAAACGAATGAACCAAAGGTTGGTTCGGTTCGTTTTAACTTAAAATAAACCATCATGGTTTGGTTTATTTTAACTTATCTTAATGGAGCGGGTTAACGGGCTTTATGGATATGATCCATTAACCATTAAGAGAATTAGTTCTCTATAAAATAGGGCTTAAACCCTAACCCTAAGGCTGATCTAGTTTTGGCCGCCCAAACCCCCTCCCTCTCCTATTCGGCGCCAACACCTAAAGCTGCTGCCGCCCAGCTTGTGTGCAGCCGTCCAAGTCTTTGCCGGCGTCCAAGCTTCAGCCGGAGAACCTCCGGCGACCCTCCGGCGATCTCCTTTGGGTTCGGTGATAAGGTGAGCTCCACATCTCCTTTGGCCGGCCTCTATTCCTCCACCAAAAGCTGTCCAGTTTTTCTGGACAGCTTGTTTCTTTGTTGTCGGAGCGTCGTTTGGACGACGGTTAGTGCTCCGACAGCGGCTAACTTACCGGGGATTTGATCTCCGGTAATCCTCTGAGGTGGAGGACGAAGGATTCGTCAATTGGTTGACGAATACCTCTCCGGAGAAGCGAGTTTTGAGAACTCGTTTTAGGATCCGAATTTGGATTTGGATCGTGATCATCTCTCGATCACGTCGTCTTCAACACGAGGCTAGTAACCCATACGAAGACGAAGCTCGTGACTTAGCGAAGTCATCCCGAGGAGCTCGGCGTGGATACGGATAGAGACGATTCTTACAAGGATCGTTCCGGTTGATGTCGTTCCCGCTACACGTCATACGAAAGGTATAACGTAGATAATTTCTTTTATTGCAAATTTTAATTTACGGTTATGTCTACACTTGTTGTAATAGCATGCGTGTGTTGTGTGTGTTGTAATAAATATAGATTTATTATTTTTAATTGCTTCCGCTGTGCTCATGTTTACGAAACATGATCGAACACACACACGCCGCGGTGCCGGAAGCCCAACAGTGGTATCAGAGCCCAGGTTGTGTTTCGACATAATCGTAAAAATGGTTTTGCGATAGTCATAATGTATTTCTGGAAATTTTCTAAATTTTGGAAATTTAGAAGTATTTATGGAAATTTTTCAATTTTGGAAAGTCTAGAAGTATTTATGGAAATCTTCCACTTTTGAAAAGTTGGAAGTATTTATGGAAATTGATATTTTCCATAAATAAAATATTTGATTAGATTCTGGAAATTTGTTTCCTAATTTAATTATGATTTGATTTGGGAAATCAAATCTTAAAATATTTTATTTCCATAAGTAGTTTTAATGATTTAGGAAATTGGTTTCCTAAATAGATTTTCCTTAATCAAATAATTCCATGAATAAAATATGTGATTAGATTTGGAAATTTGTTTCCTAATTTAATTATGATTTGATTTGGAGAATCAAATCTTAAACATATTTTATTTCCATAAATAGTTATGACATATAAGGAAATTATAAACATGACATAAGTGTATGCCATGTAATTGCATTAGATGCATAACATTATGCCATGCGTGTCGTGACATGTAGATGTATGCCATGTATGCCATGCCATGTAGATAATAGTTATTTGCATGCAAAGAGGATGAGACATAAAAACCCTTAATCAATATTAAAGCCTACACCTTCCATTAATATGGTTAGAACCAGAGTTCTGTTTCTTGTTTGGGTTGTTGGACTCTCTCCAAGCCCGGCTCGAACCTGAATATGTTCAAACCATGGAATAATTTAATACTAATATGGTAAGAGTCAGAGGTCAATCGTTAGCTTTGGTTGTTGGACTCTCTCCAAGCTGGGCTAATTGGTTGAATGCGCTCTAACCATATTAAAACTATGTCCTGATTAATGGGTTGGCTTTAACCTGGAGCATCAGCTTGTTGGACTCTCTCCAAGGTCGATGTAAAGGGAGGTGAAGTTGGGTGCTATGCATATGATGCATACTTGTTAATGTGTTAACAACCCGATGTATGTGTGAACATTCAATTAGTTGATAGCACATTGTGATAGTTGCATATACGGGATATGCAATCGGTATAGATGATACCTACCGTCGTAATTATGAATGGCTTGTTGGACTCTCTCCAAGGTTGTTCATAACTATGATGGATATCAGCCCATTCGGAGATGGACCTACAATCTCCCGAAGTGATTTTGGGGTTTTTGAAATTCGAAAAATGAATGGGATTTATAAATGTATATTGATGCATTTTAAAAATCATTTTCTCATATATGCTCATTTTGTATTTCTAAGATTGATCATGATGTCTTTGAATTGCATTCCATTTTGGATTCGAATAAATTGACTGGGCCGAGCTTCATGGACTGGCTTAGAAGCTTGAGAATTGTTCTCAAAGTTGAAAAGCTTGCAAATGTCCTCGAAGCGCCTCTTCCCGCCCGTCCTAGTGACGATGCAACTCTGGACCAATTGTTGGCCTATCAGAAACATGTGAGTGATTTTGAACAAATGAGTTGCATCATGCTAGCAACGATGGAACCCAAGCTACGAAAGCAGCATGAGCATATGGATGCTCATATCGTAGTCCTTCATCTTTATGAGTTGTTTGATAAGCAAGTGAGATTCGAAAGGTTCGAAGTCTCTAAGCTCTTCTTCACCTCTTAGATGTAAGAAGGTTCATCTGTGGTACTGCTCAACATGCTGAAGACTGTGGAGCCTTCTGAGAAGCATGAGCAGGGGACGGTGTTATTAGTTGATTCCTCGAAGAAAGGTTCTAAGAGGAAGTCAAAGGAACAGCAGAAGGGAAAGAAGAGAAAGGCTAAGAAGGTAGAACTAGCACAAAAGGAAACTTGCCATCATTATGACAAGGAGAGCCATTTGCGAAGAAAGTGCAAGATTTATCTTGAGTCCGTGAAGAAGAATAAGGCATTGGATGCCCCATCTTCTTTAGATATCTTCGTTATTGATTGTCATTCTATTTTCTCAAACACTTGGGTATTGGATACTGGGTGTGGCTCACATATATGTAATGACATACATGGGCTAAGGAATAGAAGAAGACTCGTAAAGGGAGAGTCAAATTTGCGTGTTGGGAATGGAGCAAAGGTTGCTGCAGTCGCCATTGGAACGCATTTGTTGAAACTCCCTACAGGACTTGTCTTAGAACTGGACAATTGCTTTTATGTTCCTTCATTGATAAAGAACAACATTTCTATTTCTTGTTTAAATAGAAATGGGTACCATTTGACTTTTAGTAACAATTGTTGTTACATAACTTTGAATGGAGTTCTTTATGGGACTGGAACTTTAAGCAATGGTGTTTATACGTTGGACGTATCCAGTGACATTTTCAATATCGAAGCGAGCAACACGCATGCTCAAAAGGATAATCAAATAGACTCCTATATGTGGCATTGTCGTCTTGGCCATGTAAGCAAGAAACGCATGTCCGAATTACACAAATGTGGAATTCTGGAATCGTTTGAATTAGATTCATACGATACATGCGAATCATGCTTAAAAGGCAAGATGACTAAGTTACCTTTTACTGGAAAAGGTGAATGAGTGGGAGAGTTACTAGGTCTAATACATACTGATGTATGTGGACCTATGTCAACTCAAGCATTAGGAGGCTATAGCTACTTCATTACCTTCACCGATGATCACTCACGGTTTGGGTATGTGTTCTTGATGAAACACAAGTCTGAAGCCTTTGAAAGGTTCAAAGAATTCAGAAATGAAGTAGAGAAACAACATGACAAAAGTATTAAAATACTTCGATCGGATCGAGGTGGTGAATACTTAAGTCAAGAGTTTCTTGATTATCTGAGAGACAATGGCATATTGTCTCAATGGACTCCGCCCTATACACCACATCATAATGGTATATCTGAGAGGCGTAACCGGACCTTGTTGGACATGGTCAGGTCAATGATGAATCATGCGACTCTTCCCAAGTCCTTTTGGGGTTATGCACTTCAGACAGCTATTTACTTGTTAAACAGAATGTCTACCAAGGTAGTCTCAACTACTCCATATGAGATATGGAATGGTAAGAAACCTCATGTATCTTACTTGAGGATATGGGGTTGTCCTGCTTATGTGAAGCGGACTGTATCAGACAAACTGGATGCTAAGTCTGATAAATGTCTATTTATTAGATACCCTAAGGAAACAAGGGGTTACCAATTCTATCATCCTGTGGAACAAAAGGTGTTTGTTTCAAGGCATGCTATGTTTCTAGAGAAAGAGTTTCTCTTGCAAGAAAACAGTGGGAGTATCGTCGAGCTTGAGGAGGCTCGAGAGACTCAAATAGACATTGATGAGATACCTGGTGAAGCACAACAGCCGACAACTCATAGTGATGAGCAATCGGCTGGACCTATTGTAACACCACATCTTCAGATCCGTAGAACACGCAATATTCCCGAGAGATATGGATTTCTCGTAAGTGAATCGAACGACGGTTACTCATTGATGATGAGGAGCCTACCAGCTATGAAGAAGTGCCGACAAGTTCGAAAGGGATAAGTGGCTTGGTGCCATGAAGTCGGAAATGGATTCCATGTATGAAAACCAAGTTTGGAACTTGGTTGACCCACCTGAAGGCATAAAGCCTATAGGGTGCAAGTGGGTTTTCAAGAAGAAAACCGACATGGATGGTAATGTGATTACCTATAAGGCTAGATTGGTGGTGAAAGGATATCGTCAAAAACAAGGTGTTGATTATGACGAAACCTATTCGCCTGTAGCTATGCTTAAATCCATTCGGATGCTCCTGGCCATAGCGGCTCATTATGATTATGAGATATGGCAGATGGATGTGAAAACAACTTTCCTTAATGGAAACCTACTCGAGGACGTGTATATGATACAACCCGAGGGTTTCACATCGGTTGATAAAACCAAGGTATGCAAATTGCGACGGTCCATTTATGGATCAAGCAAGCATCCAGAGTCGAATATCCGCTTTGATGAGACAATCAAAAAGTTTGATTTCTCACAAAATCCGCATTTAACCTTGTGTGTACAAGAAGGTTAGTGGGAGGCAAATGATTCCTAGTATTGTATGTCGATGACATACTACTTATAGGAAACGATGTTTCAATCTTACAATGCTAAGGTTTGGTTATCCAAGACATTCTCCATGAAAGACTGGGAGAAGCAACCTACATCCTCGGATTAAGATCTATAGAGATAGATCAAACGGTTGCTTGGTCTTTCGCAGCCTACATATATAGACCGAAAAGCAAAGAGGTTTAGCATGTAATCCAAGAAAGGTTTCTACCCATCGTGCATGGGGTACACCTTTCAAGTCTATGTGTCCGCGCACGTAAGACGAGAGGATTTGCATGAGTAAGATTCCTATGCATCCGCAATAGGATCTATCATGTATGCTATGTTATGTACGAGGCCCGATGTATCGTATGCTCGAGTGTCACGAGCAGATACTCACCGATCCAGAATGGATCATTGGGTGGTCGTTAAGACGATCCTAAGTACTTGAGAAGAACTAAGGATGTGTTCCTAATATATGGAGAAGGGTACATGGTGATACGTGGGTATACGGATGCCACCTTCCGCATGCATAAGGATGATTCCATGTCTTTGTCCGGGTATGTATTCACCTAGAATGGAGGCGCAATAAGTTGGAAAGGTTCCAAGCTTGACACTATAGCGGATTACGCCACTAAGGCAGAATACATTGCGACTTTAGGCGAAGGAAGCGGTTTGGATCAAAAAGTTCGTCTCATGAACTTGGTGTGATTCGGCCATTGTTGAAGCAATACAGGTCTCTGCGACAACAATGGAGCAATTCGACAGCGAAAGAGCCAAGGTCTCATCAGCGATCCAAACATGTGCTTCGTCGCTATCATCTTATCAGAGAGATCATCAGTAGAAACGAAATACAAATCGAGAAAATTCCCACAGAAAGGAACTTAGCGGATCCTTTGACTAAGGCATTACCTCAAAGTAAGTTTGAGGGTCATGTTAGAGCTTATGGTATTGGATACCGTAGCGATTGGCATTAGGCCAAGTGGGAGTCTGTTAGTAATATATGAGAGATGTCCTAAGGCAATCACCTTATGTATGAACCATTTATATGATAAATGAAGATTCACTATTTGAGTATACATGTTTTATGTATTTGATTGGATCTTAAACTCATTTACTGAATGTCCTCGATTCGATTCACAGCATGAGAGAATTTGTGATTGGATCACAACTAGTGAGTATCTCTACATGTGTAATTGTGATGTATCGGAATTATCCCTAGTCGATGAATTGATGGATTTGGACACCATCAATTCTGCCGAGACTAGCACGAGGTATACTCCTTGGTGTATCCAAGCAGCTGATTCTCACTGGCTGGAGACATTGTGATGTCCGGAGTTAATCGTGGATGCTAGTTATGGTAACTAGTTCATTGGAGTGACCGTAGTAAGACTTCATATGGTTCTCTGCATATATAGATATGTCAATGAAGTTCTTCTTGTGGCTTAAGTGCGATGTTCCTTTGACTTGCGGTATTCAAGTCATCTTGATCATGGAGACTTATGCTTTGACATCTTAAGCAAACATCTCTAAGGAGATGTGGACCCGGGATGATTGGGTATAAGTCGAAGTGATCAAAGGTGTTTGAATAGCCTATAAAGGATTCACCACTCCTTGCGAGGAGATGTATACCCATGGCCTCTCGTCGGATTGTTACTAAAGTCTTTGGCCAAAGCATTACATGTTTAGAGTAAGGTACTCTTCGATACATGTGGAGTAACTAGAATCCGTAGGACGAGGAAATGATACTTGGGCTAGGTGTGACGTAGTCAGCCTAGTGGGGACTGACACAATAGACCATGTCCTGAACCAAGTGGGTATAAGATGAGTGAAGGGAATGGGGCACGATTCATTTGAGCTACTGAAGGGTTTCAGAAATAGTTCTGGATCAACCGTTGATCTTTTCGATTAATTGGGGATCATGATGTACTACTAGGTGCCACTCATGATCGTTCTATAATTAATGGTTAATTATAGACGGCCAACATAAACCGAGAACCTATTTGGTCACACGCACAACGAGTGTAATCCAAAGGATTTAAAACGAGCTTGAGAATGAGATTCTCAGACCGAGAGAAACTATGTTTGGTTGGACCAAACATAAAGCGAGCATGAAATTGTTTCAGTCGCAATGGAAGCGTGGATGGGCCGTGTCTTATGAAGACATAATGGATGGACCAAAATGGTTTGGTTCTAATCCAATGGATGAGAATAAACAAAAGGGTTTGGTTTATTTTAAACGAATGAACCAAAAGTTGGTTCGGTTCGTTTTAACTTAAAATAAACCATCATGGTTTGGTTTATTTTAACTTATCTTAATGGAGCGGGTTAATGGGCTTTATGGATATGATCCATTAACCATTAAGAGAATTAGTTCTCTATAAAATAGGGCTTAAACCCTAACCCTAAGGCTGATCTAGTTTTGGCTGCCCAAACCCCCTCCCTCTCCTATTCGGCGCCAACACCTAAAGCTGCTGCCGTCCAGCTTGTGTGCAGCCGTCCAAGTCTTTGTCGGCGTCCAAGCTTCAGCCGGAGAACCTCCGGCGACCCTCCGGCGATCTCCTTTGGGTTCGGTGATAAGGTGAGCTCCACATCTCCTTTGGCCGGCCTCTATTCCTCCACCAAAAGCTGTCCAGTTTTTCTGGACAGCTTGTTTCTTTGTTGTCGGAGCGTCGTTTGGACGACGGTTAGTGCTCCGACAGCGGCTAACTTACCGGGGATTTGATCTCCGGTAATCCTCTGAGGTGGAGGACGAAGGATTCGTCAATTGGTTGATGAATACCTCTCCGGAGAAGCGAGTTTTGAGAACTCGTTTTAGGATCCGAATTTGGATTTGGATCGTGATCATCTCTCGATCACGTCGTCTTCAACACGAGGCTAGTAACCCGTACGAAGACGAAGCTCGTGACTTAGCGAAGTCATCCCGAGGAGCTCGGCGTGGATACGGATAGAGACGATTCTTACAAGGATCGTTCCGGTTGATGCCGTTCCCACTACACGTCATACGAAAGGTATAACGTAGATAATTTCTTTTATTGCAAATTTTAATTTACGGTTATGTCTACACTTGTTGTAATAGCATGCGTGTGTTGTGTGTGTTGTAATAAATATAGATTTATTATTTTTAATTGCTTCCGCTGTGCTCATGTTTACGAAACATGATCGAACACACACACGCCGTGGTGCCGGAAGCCCAACATCAATCACATTCGATAGCCATCCTAAATCTCACAGCAGCCATCCCACTCCACAAAACACCCACAATCACCCCTCCGGTAGGCACCATCAACAACAATACATCACATTGATGCACAAGGATCACATAGAAATTAACAGATGAAAAGGAATAGGTAATTGAAGCTTATCGACCTTAGGAAATTCCTCGGTAGTAATCCTTCCCAAATCTCTATTCACCGGAATTTCCTGCTGCTACCCTAACACCCCACACGGCGATCTTGCTTCGACAACAAGTGACCGTGACACCCCCCCTCAATCCGACGGTGGAAGGAAGAGCGGCGCGGCAAGAGGAAGGCCGGAGGATGTCGTGGATGGGGCGGTGTGTGCATCTCGGCGGCCGGCGGTCGTCGGCATTTGCAAGGGCGACGGCAAGACCATCGGCGATCGGCCGGCGCGTGCGCAGCGATGAGTTGGACGGCGAAGCAGAGACGGCAGCAATCCTGTGGCCGTGGAGGCCGGCGCGTGTCGCCTATGGCAGAGAAGGCCAATGCGCGCG
Source organism: Wurfbainia villosa (assembly GCA_025175895.1). Lineage (NCBI taxonomy): Eukaryota > Viridiplantae > Streptophyta > Magnoliopsida > Zingiberales > Zingiberaceae > Wurfbainia > Wurfbainia villosa. The sequence goes on along the minus strand of CM045995.1, from coordinate 57,973,899 downwards.
GCTGTGGACGACGAGGAAGAGAAGTCGGCGGGTCCTGATCGTCAGCAGAGAAGCAATCGCCGAGAGAAGAGGGGCTCGGGAAGAAGTTTGGGAACGGCGGTAGTTGCGCGAGGTCGGGAGAAGAGGGGGTCGTGCGAGAGAAAGTACCGAAAAATTACAATAGAAGAGGTGTCAGCGCGACTGGGAAAAGAAAATGGAAATAGTTAGGTTTTCTATTTAAAACCTTAGGTTAATAAAATTTATTAACCCCTCAACACAGATAAACCAAACAGACCTTGTAAAAGCCTGTTGACTCTTTCCATATATAATATCATAAGTTCTCCGTTTAAATCCAGAAAAATTCTAGAAAAATTTCTAAAATTCCCTAAAAATCTCGAAAATAATCCCTAGGATTATTTCCCCGAAATTTTGGCCATTTAATTTTGTATTTTAAATTTCAGTATTTAACAATGATTCTTAGGGACCAAAGGGTCATTTATAACAAGGCCGACATAGGATATAGGCCTAAGGAGAAGGAAGTAGCTTTCACCTCACTAATTAGTAGAAAATCAACCATTAGAAGCAAGGCTAGAAAAGCTTGGGTTCCCAAAAGCTATATAGTTAATGCTAACGGTCCTAAAATTTGGGTGCAAGACTTGCATTTTTCATGTTGTAAAGGTAGAAGGACCAAACTTATAGATTGTTGATAGTGGTTGCTCAAAACACATGACCGGTGATGAGAGTAAATTTTCCACAATCAACCACACTAGCAAGGGGAAGGTGTCTTTTGGAAATAGTGGTAAACTTAAGATTCTAGGAAAAGGGACAATCTATTGGCACTGACCCTATTGGCGGAATTGGCTGACCCTATTGGTTGGCGACCATCGCTGTTGGCCGTCGTTACTCACTGGACTTTCCACCTGGAAGTGGGTTTTGCCTTCCCGGGATCACTTGGTTGCGGATTCGCATAAACTTTAGTACTTAGCACGGAGGTCTAGAGTTGAATCACGGGGAAGGCAAAAACCCACTTCAGTGAAGTCAGTGAGTAACGACGGCCAACGGCGACGATCGTCGACCAATAGGGTCACGCCGATAATAGCAGTGCCAATAAGGCCGGGTCGTTACACCCCAAATCTTGCAATTCACAAAGTATTATTAGTTAAAAATATGAAATTTAATTTGTTTAGTGTAAGTCAATTATGTGATGCCAATTTTGATGTTCAATTTGATTCTTCTAAATGCTTCATAAGACACAAACATCTAAATAATTGCATGTTAGTAGGTTTTAGGAAATCAAATATAAACTATGTTGATTTATCTTATGCTTATAATGCTTCTACTAAGTGTCTTATTGCAAAAGAAGAAGAGAGTTGACTATGACATAGGAGGCTAGGGCACATCAACATGAAAAACATTGCCAAAATAGCCAAGATGAAGCTAGTCAAGGGGTTGCCAAAAGTTAAGTATCTTAAGGACAAAATGTGTGATGCATGCCAAGAAGGAAAGCAATCAAAATCATCACACAAAGATAAAACTTTACTTAGTACCGCTTTACCTTTAGAACTCTTTCATGTTGATTTATTTGATTGTCATAGTACTCCCACCATGATTGGTAGTAAATATTGTTTAGTTATAGTAGATTATTTTTCTAGATTTACTTGGGTATTCTTCATGAAACATAAGGATGAAATCCTAGGAATAATCATAGGCTTTAGCAAAAGAGTAGAGAATGAAAAGAATCTCAAAATCAACCGGATCCGTAGTGATCATGGTGGAGAATTTGAGAACTCTAACTTCTCAAAATTTTACCTAGAACAAGGGTACAAACATGAATTTTCATGTCCTAGAACACCCAACAAAATGGGGTGGTGGAAAGGAAAAATCGTGCCCTACAAGAAGCGGCTAGGACTATGCTTAATGCATATTTTCTACCTAGCTACTTGTGGGTGGAAGCGGTCAATACCGCTTGCTATATCCAAAATAGAGTTTTAATTCATAGGTTTTTAGGAAAAACCCTATTTTAATTATGGAATGGTACAATTCCAACAATTCACTATTTCAAAGTCTTTGGATGCAAAGTCTACATTTTAAACACCAAAGACAACCTCGGAAAATTTGAATCCAAAGCGGATGAGGGAATCCTAGTTGGATACTCATCCACTAGTGTAGGGTATAACATTTATAATAAGAGAACTCAAAAGGTTGAGGAATCCTCAAATGTCCAATTTGATGAAACCTCTAATACTTACCCTAGGAAATCCCCCATTTATAATGATATCAATGAAAAAAATCAAGAAATTATCCAAAAATTTCAAGATTTAACTTTTGGGGGTAATGATCAAGGGGGAGAGTTAAATCAAGGGGGAGTAAGAGGTGATTCCGATGATGAAAGGAGGGTTGAGGATAATCATGATCAAAACCAATGTAATACACCTCCTAGAACTATAAGAGTCCATCAAAATCATCCTCTAGATCAAGTAGTAGGGGAGTTATCTCAAGGTGTTAGAACTAGGTCATTTCATAGAGCTTCCTCTAGTCAAATAGCTCTTATCTCACAACTTGAGCCCAAGTCAATTGATGATGCATTTCTTGATCCGTATTGGGTCTTAGCAATGCAAGATGAATTGACTCAATTTGAGAGGAGTCAAGTTTGGGAGCTAGTTTCTAGACCCAATGATAGTACCATTGTCACTACAAGATGGGTCTTTAGGAACAAATTAGATGATCAAGGCACAATAACAAGAAATAAAGTTAGGTTAGTTGCAAGAGGGTTTAATCAAGTAGAGGGGCTTGACTATGATGAGACTTATGCCCCGGTTGCTAGGTTAGAGTCGATTATAATTCTACTAGGATATGCCTCTTACATGGGCTTTAAACTCCATCAAATGGATGTAAAGTCGGCATTCCTAAATGGGTTCATTAAGGAGGAAGTATATGTATAACAACCTCCCAGGTTTGAAAGCATAGACTATCCAAACCATGTATTCAAGCTTAGAAAAGCTTTATACGGTTTGAAACAAGCTCCCCGGGCTTGGTATGAAAGATTGTCATCTTTCTTGGTCTCTAAGGGGTTTAGAAGGGGTCAGGTAGACCAAACTCTCTTCATTAAATCAAAGTCTAAGGATATCTTTGTAGCCCAAGTATATGTAGATGACATTATCTTTGGGTCAACAAATGATGAGCTCCTTCAAGACTTCAAGACTTCATCAAAAATATAGAGAATGAGTTTGAGATGAGTCTAGTTGGGGAACTAAATTTCTTTCTAGGTCTACAAGTCAAACAAACAAATGAAGGAATTTATGTATACCAAACCAAATATGCTAAAGAAATGATTAAGAAATTTGGTTTGGAAAATGCTAAGGTAGTTTCAACCCCAATGACAACTAATACAAAAATAGATAATGATCATGAAGGAAAATAAATTGACCTTAAACTCTATAGGAGTATGGATTGGTAGCCTTTTGTACCTAACCTCTAGTAGACCCGATATATTATTTGCGGTAGGTATGTGTGCAAGGTATCAATCATGTGCCAAAGAGTCCCATTTAGTGGTCGTTAAGAGAATCTTAAGGTATATCAAGGGCACACTAAATGTATGACTTTGGTACCCTAAGATAAAATCTTTTGATTTAATTGGGTACACCGATTCCGACTATGCGAGTTGCAAGTTGGATCGGAAAAGTACTAGTGGTGGATGCCAATTTCTTGGATCCTCTCTAGTAAGTTGGAGTAGTAGAAAGCAACCTTGTGTTGCTTTGTCAACCACCGAGGACGAATATGTGGCTATGGGTGATTGTGTGGCTCAATTACTTTGGATGAGACACACATTAGAAGATTATGAGCTACATTACTCCAATATCAAAGTTTATTGTGATAATGTGAGTACCATAAATTTGACCAAAAAATCGGTACATTACTCTAGGACTAAGCACATTGAAGTGAAACATTACTTCATTAGAGATCATGTGGCTAACGGGGACATTGAACTTAATTACATAGAATCTAAGTCCAACTTAGCTGACATTTTTACCAAGGCTCTCCCCGAAGCGGATTACACATCACTAAGGAGAGAACTTGGAATGTGCTTAGTAGAGTAGAGGTCTAGACTTGCATGATCCTATAGAAAATCTAGGAATATACCTTTAAGCATATCACAAAACACCTAAGAAACCATGATTTTTATATTGAGCCACTTAGATAACATGTGAGATGTTATAAAGATGCATTTGGTTCATCATGCTTGTTATGATGCATTACTATGAACCAAAGTGTCATCTAGAGACATTAATCCTTCATTGGACCAATCATTGGGAAGACTTATGCACAATTGATGTGCATATAGCTCCAAGAATATGATTGAAAATGTCAAATAAAATATAATTTAAACTATATTTATCATACTTTGAAAAACAATTTTCAATTGTTAAGCGAAAGTGATACAAAGTTTGTAAAATACTTAAAGTTTTTGCTAGGTTTCAAAATTGTTTCATTTTCGAAATCTTGAAAACATATATTTTTTAAATTATTTTTCCTTGATAGAAAATGATTTCAGAAATGTGTACACGAAATTTCATGATTTTTTTGATGTTTCTTGAATTTTTGGCGCATTTATGAAGTTGGGATGAAAAACCTAAAAAAGGGACTTCGGGTGTGGCAGTCGACTGAATCAGAATTCAGTCGACTGACACTCTGTATTTTTCTGGAAAATTGTCCTTTTCCTGGTCTTAAGTGTATTTTTGAATGTCCTAAAGCTATTATATGATAATCTTTAGTAAAAAGAAGTTTTAGGACTGTTTGATGAAATGTTGTAGGGGGAGCTTCATAATATAAATCTTTTATCCCTACAAATACAATTGTTGGTGCAAAGATAGGAGATAGCTCATAGTTCTTCTTTTGTGCTTTACTCAAAATAAGTTTTATCTATCATAACCTATGTCTTGGATTAAGGGGAAACTTTCATTATATTTTATAACTTAACTCAAGGCATTATAAATTTCATGGACTTATTTGTCTTAAGTCATTCTCTTTTTGATGTATGTCAAAGGGAGAGAAGGATGATTTAAGTTAGGAATTCACATTGATATATGTTGACATGTGATGTTTATTTCTGAGAATGTTTTAAGACTTAACTTAAATGATTGTCAAACGTCAAAAAGGGGGAGATTGTTAGTGCAACAATGCCTCAAGCATTTGTATGTTTTGATGTTTAGATAATCATCTAAGTTAGGCAATATTTGTGATCTAATTGTGAATATATTTAAGTGATAAGAAAATCCAAGTATGAAGACTTGGTAAAGGAAAAGTCCAAGTGTGATCTTGGCAAGAGAAGTCCAAGGAAAGGGCTTGGCGGCGTAAGACCAAGATGTAGTCTTGGCAGTGTAAAGTCCAAGCGGACCGTGGCAAAGGAAGTCCAAAGGCAAATCTTGGTAGCGTAAGTCCAAGCATGTAGTCTTAGTGGCGTAAAGTCCAAGCGTACTTTGGCAAAGAGAAACCCAAGACATGACGAAATTGAAGGAAGCTCTTGGAAGCAAGTTCAAAGGATGAATAAGTCACGGACTCGGAGGGATCCTAGAGGCGCAAGGCTTAAGGAAGAGCTAGAAGGTTGAGTCTAGGTCTAAGGAGTTAATTCAAGTATGAAATTATCATACTTGACGAGTATCAGCCTACTGATACATTGTATCACTCGACTAATTAGGTGTTCGACTGAGTCAGGCTAAAAACTTGACTATTAGTCGACTGTCAAGGGTTGGCAGTTGACTGATTGCGTCATCAGTCGACTGCCAAGACTGGCAGTCGATTGATCAAGTCAACATCGGGCACAAAATGAGGTCTCACTTGACTGCTCGCCGTGATCATTCGACTGATCAGTTCATTAGTCGACTAATGAGCCTGCCGTTGGATGATGATGCCTATAAAATCCCGTGAATCTGGTTGATCAGAAGTCGTTAGCCACGACGGTAGTCGACTGATGGAGACCATTAGTCGACTGATCGTGGCCCAACGAGAAAAACATCCCTCTCTCTATAAAAAGAGGGGTTGGGGTGCTTGAGGGGGCTAGTGCTTATCTTCCAACCTTACTCTCAAGCTCCCCACGAATTTCAAAAGCTTTCTTAGTGTTAATTCCTCCTCTTCTCCTAAATTTCATTTTCATTATTGTAAGAAGAGGAGAGTGTTTTGTTAAGGAAAGCTTCTTAGTGGAATTGCTTGGGTTGATCCACCTTAAGGATCGCCGTGGAGTAGGAGCTTAATCTCCGAACCACGTAAACGCTTTCGTGTTAGCATTTGTTGTGTTTTTCATTTAGTTCTTGTTTTTGCTTCCACTAATCCTTTTTGTAGAATTCGGAAAAAGGCTATTCACCCCCCTCTAGCCTTCCAAAGATCCCAACACCCACTTGCACCCTATATGCTTTATGCTTTCAGGTGGGTCAACCAAGTTCCAAACTTGATTTTCATACATAGAATCCATTTCCGACTTCATGGCGTTAGGCCATTTATCCCTTTCTGAACTTTTCAGAACTTCTTTATAACTGGTAGACTCCTCATCATCAATGAGTAACAAGTCGTTCGATTCACTTACGAGAAATCCATATCTCTCAGGAATGTTGCGTGTTCTACTAGATCTATAAAGATGTGATATCACAATAGGTCCAGCCGATGACTCATCACTATGAGTTATCAGTTGTGGTGCTTCACTAGGTATCTCATCAATGTCTATTGGAGTCTCTTGAGCCTCCTCAAGCTCAACGACACTCCCACTATTTTCTTGCAAGAGAAACTCTTTCTCTAGAAACACAACATGCCTTAAAACAATTACCTTTTGTTCCATAGGATGATATAATTGGTAACTCCCCGTTTTCTTAGGGTATCTAATAAATAGACATTTATCAGACTTAGCATCATGTTTGTCTGATACAGTCCGCTTCACATAAGGAGGACAACCCCATATCTTTAAGTAAGATAAATGAGATTTCTTACTATTCCATATCTCATATGGAGTAGTAGAGACTACCTTGGTTGGCATTCTGTTTAGCAAGTAAACAACTTTCTGAAGTGCATAGCCCCAAAAGGACTTGGAAAGATTCACATGATTCATCATCGACCTGACCATGTCTAACAAGGTCCGGTGACGCCTCTCAGATACACCATTATGCTATGGTGTATATGACGGAGTCCATTGAGACAATATACCATTGTCCCTTAGATAATCTAGAAACTCTTGACTCAAGTATTCACCACCTCGATCCGATCGAAGTATTTTATTACTCTTGCAAAGTTGTTTTTCTACTTCATTTCTGAATTATTTGAATCTTTCAAAGGCTTCAGACTTGTGTTTCATCAAGAACACATACCCAAACTGTGAGTGATCATCGGTGAAGGTAATGAAGTAGCTATAGCCTCCTTGAACATGAGTTGTCATAGGTCTGCATACATCCGTATGTATTAGACCAAGTGGCTCTCCCACCGGTTCACCTTTTCTAGCAAAAGGTGACTTGGTCATCTTGCCTTTTAAGCATGATTCACATGTATCGAATGAATCAGATTCAAACGATTCCAGAATTTCACATCGGTGTAATTTGGACATGCTTTTCTTGCTTGCATGGCCAAGATAACAATGCCACATGTAGAAGTCTAATTGATTATCCTTTCGAGCACGCTTGTTGCTCGCTTCGATATTGAAAATGTCATTAGATACGTCCAACGTATAAATACCATTGCTCAAAGTTCCAGTCCCATAAAGTACGCCATTCAAAGTTATATAACAATAATTATTATTAAATGTTAAATGGTAACCATTTCTATTTAAGCAGGAAATAGAAAAAATGTTCTTTATTAGAGAAGAAACATAATAGCAATTGTCCAGTTCTAAGACTAGTCCACTAGGGAGCTTCAGCAAATAAGTTCCGATGGTGACCGCAACAACCTTTGCTCCATTGCCAACTCGCAAATTTGACTCCCCTTTGATGAGTCTTCTTCTATTCCTTAGCCCCTGTATATCATTACATATATGTGAGCCACACCCAGTATCCAATACCCAAGTGTCTAAGGAAATAGAATGACAATCAATAACGAAGATACCTGAAGAGGATGGGGCATCGGATGCCTTCTTCTTCTTCTTCATGGACTCAAGATAATCTTGCAGTTTCTTCGCCAGTGGCCCTCCTTGCCACAATGATGGCAAGTGCTCTTTTGTGCTGGTTTTGCCTTCTTAGCCTATTTCTTCTTCCCTTTCATCTATTCCTTTAACATCCTCTTAGAACCTTTCTTTGAGGAATCAACTAACATAACCGCCTTTTCCTCATGCTTCACAGAAGGCTCCACAGTCTTCAACATATTGAGGAGCTCAGGAATAGTGGATTCAAGTTTGTTCATCTGGTAGTTCATCACAAATTGTGAGAAACTCTTGGAAAAACAATGCAGAATTAAGTCAATACTTAATTCATAATCCATCATAAACCCGAGGGTAGCCAACCACTCGATGTACCCATTCATCTTTAGCACAAACTACATTACAGATGAACCTTCTGTTGGGGGATCGATTGACCGACTAGAGGGGGGTGAATAACCCTCTTCGTTGGATGTCGTAATTTGCTCGTCTACAAAAGATTAGCGCAAGCGGAATATGCAAATAAAGACAAGCAAATAGAAGTTACAAGAAAAACAAACGCTAACAAGAAGATGTAACGTGGTTCACGGCTACGCCGCTAATCCACGATCCCGATTCGTCTGAGGTGAATCACTCCTTCAAAGCCAATCCAATATTGGTCTCTCCTTTGCACCAAGCTAGGTGGAGGTAACCTTTACAATCAAGATCACTCTTCTACAATGGAATGAAGATTAGAGAAAGTAGAAGAGTGGAAAATTGTTTAGGGCACTTTGGGAGTAGTTGGGCGTTCAAGCATTAACCTCCCAAAGCCCCATCCCCTTCCTTTTTATAGAGGAAGAGTGGATCACCGACGATGCCTCGATCGATCACCGGGATCGATCCCGTAGCCGTTGCCCAATAACGACCGCTTTCCACGTTGGATTCCATCCAACGGTATTGGCATTAGTCGACTGATCCTACCATCACCGGTGATGCTCGATCGATCGAGTGCTCAATCGAAGTCGACTCCATTACGTGCCCGTGCAGTGAGATCATTGCCATTCCATGCTGCGGCATGGTATCGATCGTGTCGATCGCGATCATACCATGGGATCGCTACACTAAATCGCGGTCTTATACTAGTCGGTCGACCCATTGATTAGAGCGAATGATCGCCATGACATGGCAGTCGACTGGTGTCGGGAAAACCCATCCGACACTTGACCAAATGGCCAAGTTTCACCTAAGAGCTACCCCTTCCCGGGTTACATTCGCTCACTCTCATCTCTCGGAGTCCCTCGCCTTCGAAGTTCTCTTTGTTCTCGGCCACGCCCCTCGACAGCATCAGGCGCACGACTCTGCAATGCTCCTTCGCGTCTCTTGACTCGAAGTCTACTTCCTCCGTCTTCACTCCAAGCTTCTCGTCCGGCGGTCCCTCGGATGCACCAAGCGCACGACTTCCGCAAAGCTATCCTTCACCGACTCAAGGCACGAGTCATGAGATGTGAAACTCGCCACGGGTCCATGTGCGAATTACTAAGTCCTGCACGACTTCAACGCACATATCAAATCAACATAACAAACTAACTTAAACCCTTTGCCACACACATCAAAACCATATTACGGCAAGAGATTGCCTTAACAATCTCCCCCTTTTTGATGTGTGGCAATCCGTTTAAGTTAGGTAAAAACATTTGATATAAAATTTAAGGTAAGAAAGCATGTAAACATAAACATGATATAGCAACATGCAACTCCCCCTTAATCCATGAAACTCCCCCTTAATTTCTCCCCCTATTATAATTAACTTAAACATAATCATTTCTCCCCCTTTGACACCATCAAAAAGATTATCACTAAGTTAAAAGCACATGACATCAAGTCTAATAGAAAGAAAATACCACAAGTTGATTTACAATCGGAATTTAGCCTTTACTGGTCTGATATTCAGGTCATCAGTCGACTGGTTCAGACTACCAGTCGACTGGCACGCTGTTTTCGGGATTTCTAATTTCTGGGGTGAATTTCAGAAATGCATTAAAAATTCCAAAAAATTTGAAAAATCATGAAATTTGGGGAACACATTTCTTTTAAGTATATCTATCAGTAAAAAATATGTTTTCATGAAAAATCATTGTATTTCCACGTATTTGCCAAAAATCCAAAAGCTTTAAAAACTACTAGGTTTTTGATCATAAGAGTATCCATTTTAACACCTAGTCTTGCATCCAATTGTTTCAAAACATGAATACATGTATTTTAAGTAAGAAATTGTTTTGAAAACATATGAAATATCCAACCATGATCTTTGGGCAATATGTCTATGAATTAAACATAGGCCTTCCCCATGATTGGTCTATTATTGCTATTTTGATACTTTAAATGACCATCTAAATGCCATAGACATTAGTGGACATTTGTATCATCCTAACATCTCACCCATGCTAAGTTTGCAATCAAGTTAGCCTATAGTGAGTGTGAGATGCATCCTAGGGGGGTATTTGTACATACTTAACCCTTGTATTCATGCAATTCTATCATGGTTAAGTATCAACCCAACAACCTACATGATCATAATGACATATATGATTTAATTTCACATTATGATCATGAAATACATGTATTAATTAAATAATAATCATGTATTAGGTATTATATGATGATAATAAGCAAAGTATCACCTAAAGCATGATTCAACCCTATTTCTCATGATTACGTGCCAAATATTAAAATCATAAATCATGATTTCAAACACACATAACAATTACATTAATCATCATGATTTAAGCATTATTATCTATTTATGGGCACGTTATCATCACCCAACACTATTCTAAAAATGTTGTCCCGCCATCCTAAGTCAACCAAAATATGATATAGGTCAATTCCATATGGTTGACTACCCTAGGGTTTTCCTAACCCTTAAGGATGGATTTTGGAACCCAAAATAAGTTCTTTCCTATTGGGTTTACTAAGTATTCCTTGGGGATCTATTTCCTAGCTATTACTTTCTTCTTATCTTGTCCCCTAGCTATTAGGCATTTGTAAGCCTTTTCATTTTTCTTTTCCTTGTAGCCTAGGCCCTTTTTGTTGAAGCTAGCTCTTTGGCTCCCTAAGATCATGTTCAATGTGTTGGAGCCAATAGTGAATTTTTCTAGGGCTTTGGTTAAATAGTCTACCTTTTCCCTTAGGGCCCTATTTTCATTTATACATGCATCACTAACATCTAATGACACATAAAGATCTTGTGAGCATGCATCATTTAAGCTAGAAGAAATATTATCATTATTTAAGCATGCATTTTCTAGCTTATTTTCTAATGCTTTAATTTGATCAAGCATGCTTTTATTTTTCTTTTTCATTCCAAATAAGTCCTTGGTTAAACTAGAAATTATGGAAACTATTTTCTTAGGAGAAGCATTCGTTACCATAGTTTCCATGTCCTCTTCTTCTTCGGATGATGAGGATGTAGAAGCTCCCCCTTCATTTGAGCTCTCTCCACTTGAGCTTGATTCTTCATTTGAGGAGGAGGAGGAACAATCCGAGTCATGAAGAGCCATTAGTGCTAGGTTGGAATAGACATGCTCTTCTTCTTCGGATGAGGATGAGGAAGCAAGGTCATCCCATGTCTTTGCTTTGAGAGCCATGACCTTCCCTTTTCCTTTTGCCTTCTTTTCTTCTTCGTTTCTCTTGCTCCCCTTCTTCTTCCTCTTTTCTTCTTTCTTTTTCTTCTCTTCCTTGCTCTTGTTTAGGAGGGGATAATTATCCCTTATGTGTCCCTCTCCTTGGCAATTGTAGCATATGACCTTCCCCCTTGGTCTTCTATTCCTATCATTAGATTTATTAAAATGAAAACCCTTTAAAGCACGTCTTACCCTCCTTACCATATATGCTTCTTCGGTGCTATCCATGGAGGAGGATGAGGATGCTTCATCATCGGAGGAGGAGGGGATTTCCATCTTCTTCTTCCCCTTGTTCGCTATCAAAGCTACTCCTCTTGAGGGTTGAATTCTAGGCTCTTCTTGTATTCCTTCAAGCCTAGTTTCGTAGAGCTCCATTGTTGAGAAAAATTCCTCCAAGGTACTTACTTCCAAGTTCTTGGAGATGTAAAACGAATCCACCATGGAGCTCCATCTTGAGGACCAGGGAAAGGCATCTATGGCCTTCATTACCATATCCCGGTTGGAGAGCTTTTCTCCTACACTTGTTAGCCCAATTAATATTTCTTTAAATCTAGAATGTAGGGAAGTTACCTTTTCTCCCTTTTCTAATTTGATGTTTGAGAGTTGGGAGCGGAGGAGGTCTCTCCTAGCTAGCTTGGCCTCGGATGTGCCTTCATGGAGTTCTACAAGCTTTTCCCACATCTCTTTGGCGCTAGCACATTCTCCGATCCGGTTGATCTCTTGTTGAGGGAGCACATTGAGAAGATGATGTTTTGCCTTTGAGTTTGCAAGGTGCTCCTCTCTTTGCTTCTTAGTCCAACGTGATTTTTCAATTGGTTCACCCCTTTCATCCCTAGGCAACTCGAAACCATTTTCCATTATAAGCATAATATCAAAATCGGTCTCGAAGAATACCTCCATTCTCTTTTTCCACCAAGAGAATTCGCCGTCGAACTTCGGTGGGTGGATGTTTGAGCCGGCCATTCTTAATGTAGAGCTTGTTGCGGCGGTTAGTTCGGTGACAAGCAACCTTGCTCTGATACCACTTGTTGGGGGATCGATTGGCCGACTAGAGGGGGGGTGAATAGCCCTCTTCGTTGGATGTCGTAATTTGCTCGTCTACAAAAGATTAGCGCAAGCGGAATATGCAAATAAAGACAAGCAAATAGAAGTTACAAGAAAAACAAACGCTAACAAGAAGATGTAACGTGGTTCACGGCTACGCCGCTAATCCACGATCCCGATTCGTCCGAGGTGAATCACTCCTTCAAAGCCAATCCAATATTGGTCTCTCCTTTGCACCAAGCTAGGTGGAGGTAACCTTTACAATCAAGATCACTCTTCTACAATGGAATGAAGATTAGAGCAAGTAGAAGAGTGGAAAATCGTTTAGGGCACTTTGGGAGTAGTTGGGTGTTCAAGCATTAACCTCCCAAAGCCCCATCCCCTTCCTTTTTATAGAGGAAGAGGGTTTCTTCCCGTTGACACAGGATCAGTCGACTGATGTCCTCGATCAGTCGACTGATCCCGTAGCCGTTGCCCAATAACGACCGCTTTCCACGTTGGATTCCATCCAACGGTATTGGCATTAGTCGATTGATCCTACCATCAGTCGACTGATGCTCGATCAGTCGAGTGCTCAACTGAGTCGACTCCATTACGTGCGTGCAGTGCCATCGATCATTGCCATTCCATGGCGATCGACTAGTGTCGACATCGATCATTGCCGATCCATGGCGATCTCGCCAAGCACTAAATCGGTCTTATACCCGGTCGATCGACCCATCGACTCGGAAGCGATCATTGCCATGACATGGCAATGATCGTGTCGAAAACTCATCCGACACTTGACCAAATGACCAAGTTTCACCTAAGAGCTACCCCTTCCCGGGTTACATTCGCTCACTCTCATCTCTCGGAGTCCCTCGCCTTCGAAGTTCTCTTCGTTCTCGGCCACGTCCCTCGGCAGCATCAGGCGCACGACTCTGCAATGCTCCTTCGCGTCTCTTGCCTCGAAGTCTACTTCCTCCGACTTCACTCCAAGCTTCTCGTCCGGCGGTCCCTCGGATGCTCCAAGTGCACGGCTTCCGCAAAGCTATCCTTCACCGACTTAAGGCACGAGTCATGAGATGTGAAACTCGCCACGACTCCATGTGCGAATTACTAAGTCCTGCACGACTTCAACGCACATATCAAATCAACATAACAAACTAACTTAAACCCTTTGCCACACACATTAAAACCATATTACGATAAGAGATTGCCTTAACACCTTCTTGCATCTTAGAGGTGAAGAGGAGCCTGGAGACTTCGAACCTTTCGGATCTCTCTTGCTCATCAAACAACTCATGAAGATGGAAGACTATGGTATTAACATTCATATGCTCATGCTGCTTTTGTAGCTCGGGTACCATCGTGACTAGCATGATGCAACTCGCCAGTTTAGAATCAGCCACATGTTTCTGATAGGCCAACAATTGGCTTGGAGTTGCATCGTCCTTAGGACGGTTGGGAAGAGGCTCTTCAAGGACATATGTGAGCTTTTCTGCCTTGAGAACAATTCTCAAGTTTTTAAGTCAGTCCAAAAAGTTAGGCCCGGTCAATTTGTTCGAATCCAAAATAATGCACAAATTTAAAGACGTCATGATCAATCGATTAACCTAGAAATACAAAATCGAGCATATATGAGAAAGATCGAAAAATGCATCAACATACATTTACAAATACCATTTATTTTTCGAATTTTAAAAACCCCAAAATTACTTCGGGAGATCGTAGGTCTATCTCCGAATGGGCTGATATCCAACATAGATATAAACAACCTTGGAGAGAGTCCAACAAGCCATTCATAACTACAATGGTAGGTATCAAGTATACCGATTGCATATCACATATATGCAACTATCACAATATGCTATCAACTAATTGAATATTCACACATACATCGGGTTGTTAACTCATTAACAAGTATACATCATATGCATAGCACCCAATTTCACCTCCCTTCACATCGACCTTAGAGAGAGTCCAACAAGCTGATGCTCCAGGTTAAAACCAACCCATTAATCAAGAAATAGTTTTAATATGGTTAGACTGCATTCAACCAATTAGCTCGACTTGGAGAGAGTCCAACAACCAAAGCTAACGATTGACCTCTGACTCTTACCATATTAGTATTAAATTATTCCATGGTTTGAACATGTTCGGGTTCGAGTTGGGCTTGGGGAGAGTCCAACAACCCAAATAAGAAACAGAACTCTGGTTCCAACCATATTAATGGAAGGTGTAGGCTTTAATATTGTGTAAGGATTTTGATCTCTCATCCTCTTTGCATGGAAATAACTATTATCTACATGACATGACATACATGACATACATCTACATGTCACGACACACATGACATAATGATATGCATCTAATGCAATTACATGACATACAATTATGACATGTACAAAATTTCCTTATATGTCATAACTATTTTTTAAAATAAAATATGTTTGAGATTTGATTCCCCAAATCAAATCATGATTAAATTAGGAAACAAATTTACAAATCTAATCACATATTTTATGTATAGAAAGTCTTAATTAAGGAAAGTCAAATTTAATTTAGGAAACAAATTTCTTAAATTGTCAAAACAATTTATGGAAATAAAATGTTTTTGATTTGATTCCCCAAATCAAATCATGATTAAATTAGGAAATAAATTTCCAAATCTAATCACATATTTTATTTATGGAAAGTGTTGATTTCCATAAATACTTCTAAACTTTTCAAAAGTAGAAGATTTCCATAAATACTTCTAGATTTTCTAAAAGTAAAAAATTTCCATAAATACAATTATGACTATCGCAAAACAATTTTATGATTATGTCGAAACACAACCTGAGCTCTGATACCACTGTTGGGTTTCCCCGACACTGCAACGAATGTGTGTTCGAACATGTTTCGTAAACATGTGCACAACGGAAGAATTAAAAGCAATAAATCTAATTTATTACAATACACACACCATACACATGCAAGATACAATATGTGTAGACATAATTGCAGTTTTAAATTTTGCAATAAAAGGAAATTATGCTAGTTATACCTGACGTATCACGTGCAGCGGGAATGACATCAACTAGAGCAACTCTCGCTAGAATTGCCTCTATCCGTATCCACATCGAGTACCGTCGGGATAGCTTTACCAAGCTACGAGCCTCACCTTCGTAGGAGTCACTAGCCTCGTGTTGAAGACGATGTCATCGAGAGAAGATCACAATCCGTATTAAAATTCGGATGCAAAACGAGTCCCCAAAAACTCGCTTCTCCGGAGAGGTATTCGTCAACCGATTGACGAATCCTTGGTCCTCCACCTATGAGGATTACCGGAGATCCAGTCCCCGGCAAGGAAGTCACTGTCGGAGCTCCAAACACCGTCCAAATGACGCTCCGACAAGAAGGAAGCAAGCTGTCCAAAAATTGGACAGCTTGGTGGAGGACTTGGTGCCGACCAAAGGAGGTGGCCAGCTAATCCTTGGTCACCGGAGCCAAGGTGGATCGCCGGAGGGGTGGCCAACAACAGCTGGACGCCGATGACACAAAGGGGCGGCGACTCAAGAGCTGAGCGTGGATCCTCTTGGGTGGCGGCAAGGAGAAGAGAGGGAGAGGAGATGAAGAGAAGTTTCCAAAAATAAACTTAGAGATCTCCAAACCTCTAGCCCGCACTTTTATAGAGCGCGTGTTTCTTAACCATTAAGAAACCTTCTCCTTAGAGTTATTGGTTCATAACCAAAACCCGTTAACCCGCTCCAATAACTTAAGTTAAAATAAATCGAATCGAGTTAGTCTATTTTAAGTTAAAGGGACAATTGAGGTATCCCCAAACCTTGCAATTCACAAAGTATTATTAGTCAAAAATATAAAATTTAATTTGCTTATGTAAGTCAATTATGTGATGCCAATTTTGATGTTCAATTTGATTCTTCTAAATGCTTTATAAGACACAAAAATCAAAATGATTGCATGTTAGTAGGTTTTAGGAAATCAAATATATACTATGTTGATTTATCCTATGCATCTAACGCTTCTACTAAGTGTCTTATTGCAAAAGAAGAAGAGAGTTGGCTATGACATAGGAGGCTAGGGCACATCAACATGAAAAACATTGCCAAAATAGCCAAGATGAAGCTAGTCAAGGGGTTGCCAAAAGTCAAGTATCTTAAGGACAAAATGTGTGATGCATGCCAAGAAGGAAAACAATCAAGATCATCACATAAAGGTAAAACTTTACTTAGTACCGCTTTACCTTTAGAACTCTTTCATGTTGATTTATTTGATTGTCATAGTACTCCCTCCATGATTGGTAGTAAATATTGCTTAGTTATAGTAGATGATTTTTCTAGATTTACTTGGGTATTCTTCATGAAACATAAGGATGAACCCCTAGGAATAATCATAGGCTTTAGTAAAAGAGTAGAGAATGAAAAGAATCTCAAAATCAACCGGATCCGTAATGATTATGGTGGAGAATTTGAGAATTCTAACTTCTCAAAATTTTGCCTAGAACAAGGGTACAAGCACGAATTTTCATGTCCTAGAATACCCCAACAAAATGGGGTGGTGGAAAGAAAAAATTGTGCCCTACAAGAAGCAGCTAGGACTATACTTAATGCATATTCTTTATCTAGCTATTTGTGGGCGGAAGCGGTCAATACCGCTTGCTATATCCAAAATAGAATTTTAATTCATAGGTTTTTAGGAAAAACCTCATTTGAATTATGGAATGGTACAATTCCAACAATTCACTATTTCAAGGTCTTTGGATGCAAAGTTTATATCTTAAACACCAAAGACAACCTCGGTAAATTTGAATCTAAAGCGGATGAAAGAATCCTAGTTGGATACTCATCCACTAGTGTAGGGTATAGAGTTTATAATAAGAGAACTCAAAAGATTGAGAAATCCTCAAATGTGCAATTTGATGAAACCTCTAATACTCACCCTAGGAAATCCCCCATTGAAAGTGATATCAATGACACAAATCAAGAAATTACCAAACAATTTCAAGATTTAACTTTAGGGGGTAATGATTAAGGGGGAGAGTTAAATCAAGGGGGAGTAAGAGGCGATCCCGATGATGAAAGAAGGGTTGAGGATAATTATGATCAAAATCAAATTAATACACCTCCTAGAACAATAAGAGTTAATCAAAATCACCCTCTAGATCAAGTTGTAGGTGAATTATCTCAAGGTGTTAGGACTAGATCATTTCATAGAGCTCCCTCTAGTCATATAGCCCTCATCTCCCAAATTGAGCCCAAAACAATCAATGATGCATTACTTGATCCGGATTGAATCTTAGCAATGCAAGATGAATTGACTCAATTTGAAAGGAGTCAAGTATGGGAGTTAGTTCCTAGACCTAATGATAATACTATCATTACTACAAGATGGGTTTTTAGAAACAAACTAGATGATCAAGGCAATATTACTAGGAATAAGGCAAGGTTAATTGCAAGGAGTTTCAATCAAGTTGAAGGACTTGATTATGATGAAACATATGCCCCGATTGCTAGGTTAGAATCCATTAGAATCCTATTAGGATATGCCTCTTACATGGGCTTTAAACTCCATCAAATGGATGTAAAGTCGGCATTCCTAAATGGGTTAATTAAGGAGGAAGTATATGCAGAACAACCTCCCGGGTTTGAAAGCATAGACTATCCAAACAATGTATTCAAGCTTAAAAAGGCTTTATACGGTTTGAAACAAGCTCCCCGGGCTTGGTATGAAATATTGTCATCTTTCTTGGTCTTTAAGGGGTTTAGAAGGGGTCAAGTAGACCAAACTCTCTTCATTAAATCAAAGTCTAAGGACATCTTTATAGCCCAAGTATATGTAGACGACATTATCTTTGGGTCAACAAATGATGAGCTCCTTCAAGACTTCATAAAAAATATGGAGAATGAGTTTGAGATGAGTCTAGTTGGGGAACTAAATTTCTTCTTAGGTCTACAAGTCAAACAAACAAATGAAGGAATTTTTGTATATCAAACCAAATATGCTAAGGAAATGATTAAGAAATTTAGTTTGAAAAATGATAAAGTAGTGTCAAATTCAATGACAACTAATACAAAAATAGATAATGATCTTGAAGGAAAACAAATTGGCCTTAAACTCTATAGGAGTATGATTGATAGTCTTTTGTACCTAACCGCTAGTAGACTCGATATATTATTTGCGGTAGGTATGTGTGCAAGGTACCAATTATGTGCCAAAGAGTCCCATTTAGTGATCGTAAAAAGAATCTTAAGGTATATCAAGGGCACACTAAATATAGGACTTTGGTATCCTAGGATAAAATCTTTTGATTTAATTGGGTACACGGATTCTGACTTTGCAGATTGCAAGTTGGATCGGAAGAGTACTAGTGGTGGATGTCAATTTCTTGGATCCTCCCTAGTAAGTTGGAGTAGTAGAAAGCAACCTTGTGTTGCTTTGTCAAACACCGAGGCCGAATATGTGGTTATGGGTGGTTGTGTGGCTCAATTGCTTTGGATGAGACACACATTAGAGGATTATAAGCTACACTACTCCAATGTAAAAGTTTATTGTGACAATGTGAGTACTATAAATTTGACCAAAAATCCAGTACATCACTCTAGAACTAAGCACATTGAAGTGAAGCTTCACTCACTACAAGAAAACAAGGCTTCATAAATATATTTCTAAAATGAAATTTAAATCTGTTTTTAATATTTATAAATTAGAGACGGATTTAAAACAGAATTACTAATCCGTTTCACTTAAATAAAATATATTATATATAAAAATATTTAAGACAGAATTTAAAATGAATTAGAAATAAATTAACAAATAATTTTTTATAAACAAAAACAAATACGGATTAGAAACAGAATCTGATATGAAATTATATTTGTCACAAAATCTGTTTAAAATAATTATAAACAAAAAAAAATTCTGTTTATGATTTATATAATTAAAAAGAAATTTATTAAATAATTAAAAAAATTCAGAATTTAATCAAATTTTTATGATATTCTAAGAGGATAACACTAATAAACTTAGTTAAGATCTATTCTTAAGCTAGAGTTAATAATTATAATTAACCTAATTTAAAATGATAAACCTAGATTTTATTTTCTTTCCATCATCCCGTTCCTTCTCCCGTGCCTTTATCCTTCCGCCGCGTCTCCTCTCCCTTGTGTCGCCGCATCGACCAGCCACAAGGCCGTTCCCATCCGAGCACCCACCGGCCGTTGCCGACGCCATCATCTCTGATGTGGCCTCCTCAACGTTCGATCTCGTCTCACTTCCGATGGGCTTTCGAGTTTTGAGTAGCTAATGTTGAGATTGTTCACTTACAGCTCCTTCGGTCTGATGTCGATTGCTTGCTTGTGTAGGGATGGTTCCTGGGCTCAGTAACTCTGGATTGCAAAGCGTTGGAGAGTCTGAGGAAGGTGGGTTGTATGCGGCGATTTGCGCAGCAGCAGCTATTGCGCTTGGATCCTGGGGTTTTTGAAGGTGAGATTTTTCTAGTAATTCTTGAATTTTTGAATTCTGTCAATCGTGTTCTTCTGCTACTTATGGAATAAAATTGTAAATTTCATTTTCCTTTTTTATTCTAGATTTATGTTTAATTTTAGTTCTAACTAAGAACTTATTATTTATGAACTTGTCGATTCTTTAGAAAAAATATTACTTCTTTTGTTCAATGATAGGTTTATAAAGAACTTAAATTTACCTCCTGCCTTCGCAGGCAACATGTTATCCATCATTCATGGAGAAAATGCCCTCATATGCAATCTCGGTGGAGTCTAGAGTCCAAATGGATGGACAAATTGTTACTAGCCATGGGCCAGGTACAACTTTGGGATATTCTGTTGCTGTGGTTGCCAATTAGTTGGAATGTGTTCAATATGATAATTGCCCTTGCTCCACAATTTAAGTGCAAGCTTATGAATTGCTCGTGAATTGTGGAGTATTACTTAATCTGTTTGTGATTGATTCCAAGGCTGTAATTTCTGCAAGCTATATGGAGCATTGGATATTGTTGACTTTGCTCTTGTTTGTGGATTCTACCATAATATAATCCTCTTGCTATTAGTGACCAAGATTTTTGTATTGTTGGATCAAATTTAATATAGTTTGGAAAACAAAGCTAGCTCGTGTGTGGAGCTCAAGTGGAAGTTTGTTTCCTGGTAAGTCCTAATTATTCTTTGCAGTGCAGTATGTCCTTTTATATGGTCTTAAAGTTATTATTTTTCCTCTATATGTTTTAATTGTTCTGATCACCAGAGTTATTTTAGAAGCATTTTTCTTTACAAGTCACATGGACAACTTATTCTTGATTATGCAATGTGGATAATATCAGTTGTTGGAAATATATGCCTTACTAGTTTAATGAATAACAAGGTTCACCACCCTAGGTATACCTCAATGGCAGGATGATGTCCCAAATAATTGAGACATGGTTGCTTTTTGTTGTTCACTACAACCCATTTACTAAGACTAATTGGAATAAGTTAATTGATTTCCTCTATTTATTTTGACAAAATTCAATAGGTGCAACACATAAACAAAGAGAAATATCAGATAGTTGAATCTGGTTTTTTTAGTTGAGTTTACCTTTTTCATTGTGATGCATGTAGATTATTGTCTTATTTAAGAATTTCAAATTTTATGTAATTTACTAGTTGCTGTGATTTTAGTTCTTTTTGTTAAATATTTTGTACCAGTTAATTTATCTTTGTTACTATTTATAACCATTTATTGTTTATAGGATTTGATGCAATTGAGATATATATACGGAAGGTTTTTATCGATCCAGATATGAAAAGGCTATGGAGAAGTAAGCAAAAAGAAGAAAATTTCAAAAAGATGGTTCATAAAATGATTCAAAAGGTGGGACAAATCATTTATATCTAAGAGGATTTGATTTTCATGAGTGATATGATAGACGAAATGAAGATTAAATTACTTGTGATGAGATGTAAAAATTTATCAGTTACTTATAATTTGACTATTGGTTAAATTTATTTAGATGATGTGAATATTTATTTATCTTAATTTTTAATTGTAAGTTGCTTTTGATTTAGAAATTAGTTGTTTTAAATATTTTTAATTTATTTGAAATGTCATATTGTTTCTCGTAAGAAATATAAAAAAGAATATAATAAACATTTAGTAATATAGTTTTAAACAAAATTATATATTAATAAATAAATAAAAATGTAAACGAATTTATAAACGGATTAAAATTATATTTTACTATTATTTAAAATAGATTATTAATGGTTTTAAAACAAAATTAGAGACAAATTCACCAAGGCTCTCCTCGAAGTGAAATATTCATCACTTAGTAGAGAACTTAAAATGTAC
Organism: Wurfbainia villosa; assembly: GCA_025175895.1. Classification (NCBI taxonomy): domain Eukaryota; kingdom Viridiplantae; phylum Streptophyta; class Magnoliopsida; order Zingiberales; family Zingiberaceae; genus Wurfbainia; species Wurfbainia villosa. The sequence goes on along the minus strand of CM045995.1, from coordinate 57,951,786 downwards.
TTAGTAGAATAGATGTCTAGGTTTGCATGATCCTATAGAAATTATATGATTTATACCTTTAAGCATCTCATAAAATACCTAGGAAATCATGATTTTTGTATTGAGTCACTTAGACAATATGTGAGATGTTAGGAAGATGCACTTGAGTCATCATGCTTGTTATGATGCATTACTATGAACCAAGTGCCATCTAGAGACATTAATCCTTCATTGGACCAATCATTGGGAAGACTTATGCACAATTAATGTGCATATAGCTCTAAGAATATGATTGGAAATGTCAAATAAAATATAATTTAAACTATTTTTATCATACTTTGAAAAACAGTTTTCAATTGCTAATCAAAAGTGATACAAAGTTTGTAAAATACTTAAAGCTTCTGCTAGGTTTCAAAATTGTATCTTTTTCAAAATCTAAAAAACATATATTTTTTAAATTATTTTTCCTTGATAAAAAGTGATTTCAGAAATGTGTATACAAAATTTCATGATTTTTCTATGTTTCTTGAAATTTTGGCGCATTTCTGAAGTTGGGCTGAAAAACTTGAAAAAAAAGGCTTTCGGGTGTGGCAGTCGACTGAATCACAATTCAGTCGACTGATAGTCTGGTTTTTCTACAATTCAACCTTATTTCTTGGTCTTGAGTGTGCTCTTAAGTGTCCTAAAACTATGATATGATAATCTTCAGTAAAAAGAAGTTTTAGGACTGTTTGATACAATATTTTAGGGGGAGCTTTATAATATAAATCTTTTCATCCCCTAAATTTATATTGTTGGTGCAAAGTTAGGACTTAACTTTCTATCTTTTGTTATGCTTTGCTCCACATGTTATTCACACATCATGAACCATGTCTTGGATTAAGGGGGAGCCTCATATTGATCTTATACCTTAGTTCAAGATATAACAAATTCAATTCTTTCATGAAACTTATTTTTGCATGAATTCTTCTTTTTTGATGTATGTCAAAGGGGGAGAATGGATGTTTAAGTCAGAATTTATATTGAAAATATGATTATGTGCATATGTTAAAGACCTAACTTAAATGATTGTCAAATATCAAAAAGGGAGAGATTGTTGGTGCAATAATGCCCCAAACATTTATATGTTTTGATGTTTGGATAATTATCTAAGTTAGGCAATATTTTGTGATCTAATTGTGAACATGTTTAAGTGACAGAAAAAATCCAAGTATGAAGACTTGGTAAAGGAAAAGTCCAAGTGTGATCTTGGCAAAAGAAGTCCAAGAAAAGGGCTTGGTGGCATAAGACCAAGCATGTAGTCTTGGCGACGTAAAGTCCAAGCGGACATTGACAAAGGAAGTCCAAAGACAAGTCTTGGCAGCGTAAGTCCAAGCATGAAGTCTTGGCGGCATAAAGTCCAAGCGTACTTTGGTGAAGAGAAACCCAAGACATGATGAAACTGAAGGAAGCTCTTGGAAGCAAGCACAAAGGATGAACAAGTCGCGGACTCGGAGGGATCCTGGAGGCGCAAGGTTAAAGGAAGAGCTAAAAGGTTAAGTCTAGGTCTAGGGAGTCAATTCTAGTATGAATTACTCATACTTGACGAGTATCAGTCGACTGATATGATGTAGCAGTCGACTGATAAGGTGCTCGACTGAGTCAGGCTAAAACCCTGAAGATCAGTCGATTGCCAAGATCTGGCAGTCGACTAATGCCGCAATCAGTCGACTACCAATATCGACAGTCGATTGATCAAGTCGACATCGGGCATAGAATGGAGTCTCACTCGACTCCTCGCGGGGATCACTCGACTAATCGCTTCATCAGTCGACTGATCAGGCTGCCATTAGAAATGACGACTGTGTATCTCCGCGGATTCGCCTTGTCAGAAGTCATTGGCTGCGATGATAGTCGACTGATGCTGTACATCAGTCGACTGATCGTGGCCTAATGGGAAAAACAACTCTCTCTCTATAAAAAGAGGGCTTGAAGTGTTTGAGAAGGCTAGTGCTTATCTTCCAATCTTATTCTCAAGCTCCCCACGAATTTTCAAAGGCTTTCTTTGTGTTAATTCTTCCTATTCTCCTAAATCTCATTTTCATCATTGTAAGAAGAGGAGAGTGTCTTGTAAAGGAAAGCTTCTTAGTGGAATTGCTTGGGTTGATCCACCTTAAGCATCGCCGTGGAGTAGGAGCGTTATCTCCGAACCACGTAAAAGGCTTCGTGTTAGCGTTTGTGTTTAGCTTCTTGTTTTTTGTTTAGTATTTGCTTCCGCTAACATTTCTTGTAGATTTTGAAAAGAGGCTATTCACCCCCCTCTAGCCTTCCAAGGATCCCTAACATTCTCTTCTCTTGTTTAACCACGGTGATGTAATGCTTGTTGACCAAAACAAGCCAACATCCTATCAGAAGCTATAATGAGTTCAGATTATCAGAAATGGATAGAAGTCTTGAGATCTAAAATGAAATCCATGTATGCTAACTAAGTATGGACTATGATTGACCCACTTGAAGGGATAAATCCCATTGGGTACAAATGAATTTTCAAGAAGAAAATTGACATGGATGGAAATGTGCATACCTTTAAAGGGTGGCTGGTAGCTAAAGGATTCAAGAAAATTCATGGTATAGACTATGATGATGTCTTTTCATCAGTTATGATGCTTAAATCCATTCAATCTTGTTTGTTATTACAGCTTACCATGATTATGAGATCTGACAAATATATGTCAAAACTATATTCCTTAATGGGAATCTACTCGAGGATATGTACATGACACAACCTGAGTATTTTATTGATCCAAAGAATGTTAGAAAGGTACATAAGTTGGAAAAATCCATTTATGGATTAAAGCAAGCTTCTAGAAGTTAAAATCTTCTATTTGATGATACGATCAAAGAGTTTGGTTTCATTAAGAATGAAAATGAACCTTGTATCTACAAAAGAATTAGTGAGAGTACGGTTGTCTTTCTCATTTTGTATGTAGATGACATACTTTTCATTATAAATTATCCCTATCCTATAGTCTATAAAGACTTGACTTGGAAATTATTTCTTAATGAAAGACTTAGATGAAGTTGCCTATATTTTAGGCATTCAAATATATAGATATAGATATAAGAGATTGTTTGGCCTGAGTCAGAGTACACATATTAACAAAGTGCTTAATCGTTTTGCCATACAGAGTTCTAAGAGAGAATTCTTGCTAATATCACATGGTGTGAGCCTTTCTAAGGCTCAATGGCTCTCTACTAGAGAGAAGAGGGATCGCATGAATAAAATTCCTTATGCATCTACAATTGAATCTATCATGTATGTCATATTATGTACCCGTTCTGATGTCTCGTATGCCTTAAGCATGATGAGCAAGTACTAGTTAGATCTGAGTAAAGGTCATTGGACAGTAGTCAAAAATATTTTTAATTATTTGAGAAGAACTAAATATTGTTTCTTGATATATGGAGGTGATGAGGAGCTCGTTGTAAAGGGTTACAACGATGTAAGTTCCAAACTAACAAGGATGATTCAAGATCACAGTCAGGGTATGCATTTTGCTTATTAAATAGTGGTACTATGAGATGAAAGAGTTTGAAGCAAGACATAGTTGTTGATTATGTTAGTGAAAGCCCTAGAGCCAATCATGTGATGATTGTTGTATAGACTTTATTGTATCATATTCCTATTTATAAAGGCATGGTTATTATATTTACTTGTATTGGTGCCAAATAACTAAATATAATAATGTCCTTGAGTAGTAGGTTCTTATCTATATCAATCGATTGGTTGAATCAATAATGAGATGATATAGAAAACACTACTCTTAATCATTCCTAGTCAAGTATTAACATTCAGGGACAATGTTAATGCATAGATACTAGCATGTAAGTCAACATGATGACTTGATCTCACAAGTCATGGATATGAGATATCAAGTTGACACATAGGTATGCATTGGAGAATGTATACTGAATGACCCGCCATGAGAAAGTATCATGGATCGTTATATGAGTGTCATATACTTTCTCATGTGGCTATTAGTATGACTATTAGTCCTTATACTTGAAGTCACCATGGTTCCCTACATAAGGAGTTGCATACTTTGGCTTCGTCAAACGTCACCCGTAAATGGGTGGACTATAAAGGCAATTACTGGATATGTAACAAATTATGCGGAGGGATGTGAGTGATGTAGATGAGATCTATCCCTCCTATATGACGGGGGTGACATCGATATTCTTGATAGAGTGAGACCACGAAGTGCATGGCCATGCCCAAATGAGTCAATATGAGATATTGAGCTCATTTGATTAGAGTGAGTCTACTTGGAGTTCAAGATATAGATTATGCAGGATGACACGGTCTATGCCTCAATTGGTCAATCTAGATGTCAAGGATAGAGGGACATTGTCACATATTGTGAGAGTCACAATTAGTAGTCACAAAGGTGATGTTGGAGCTCAACATTCTTGTAACTTGGGTAGCAATGATGGATTGCTAGATACCGCTCATTGCTTATGTTCCTAAATCGGTTTAGGGACATTGCCAACGTTACAAGAATCTATAGGGTCACACACAAAGGGCAATTAGATGGAGATTAGGTTCATATGATGAACCATGAGGATTAGGTTCATGGGATGAACCAAATTGGATTAAGAGTAATCCTAATTAGACTAATTGAGTTGGACTCGATTTGATTCAAGTGTTGAATGAGTCTAATTTAGATTTGATTCATCAAATCAATTTAAATTAATGAATAGAGATTCATTAAATTAAATTGACTTGAATCAAATGGTTAGATTTGATCAACCATGGGAGATAAGAGGTCAAGTTTGACTTGACTTGAGAGGGAAGATGAAAGGTCAAGTTTGACTTGAACAAATGCCATGTCATGATGATGACTTGGCATGACTGGCCAATGATGATGCTCCACATCATCATGGACACATCATGGGGTGCCACCTCATGAGGGAGACCAAGAGCCATTGGTTATTGGAGTTACATGCATGCATGTAACCCCCTTATAGTGGGTTATGAAAGTGTGAAGTTAAGGTGTGTAACTTCATCTTCTTCCTTGGTTCTTCCTCTCTTGCTCTCCCAATCCTTCTTGGCCAAAATTTCCATGAGTGCTAGCACACTCTAGGTTGAGTTTCTCCACCATTTGTCTGTGTGGATACAAATAGAGGAGTGTACACTTGATACTCTTGAGTTCCTACAAGCTTTTGGACGAGCGGGATAAGCGAAGGGCATCGCTACGAGGGTAACACTCTCAACTTCTAGATCTAAGGTAGATCTAGGTTTACTTAGCACATACATGTTTTTATTTTAATATATCTTCGCACGGATCCGTGGCCGGACTTCCGGGGTTTTCACAATGCAAAAAGCGGTTTTGCGGCTCGGAAAGTCCAACAGATTATACTACATAGACTGAGTATATTTTTGCTTCTAATGCAGCAAAAGTGGTTATTTGGATCGAAAGTTCATTATAGAACTTGGTGTGGTTCTTAGCATAGCTAACCCAATAGACTTTTATTGTTATAACAATGAGGTTATTGCACAAGCTAACACTACAAAAATATATCAAAATAGCGACAAAATTTAGCAATGAAAATAATTTGTTGCAAATTTGGAAAAAAATTTGCGATGAATTGTTAAATCATCGCAAATTAGTAATGAAATTTCTAACAAAAATTTTGTTGTTACAAACATAAGAACATTTGTAACAAATTAAATTTCGTCGCAAATATCGTCGCAGTTTTGCAACGAATTTGATTTTTCATCGTAAATTTGCGACAAAAAATCAATTTCGTTGCAAAATTTGCCAATGAAATATAAATTCATCGTAGAATTTGCAACAAAATTGGGATTCAATGTAAGCTCTGCGACGAATTCTATTTTGCAATGAATCTAAAATTAGTTGCAAATATTCCGACAAATTTTGCGACGAAATATTTTCATCGGAAATTTTCAATTATTTGGGAAAAAAAGATTGGCTAGAATTAGGAAATTTGTGACGAATTTAATATTCATCGCTAATTTAGCAATGAATTCAATTTTCGTCGTCAATTTTGTGACAAAAAAACAAATTCATCATAGATTTTTGCAACGAAATATGAATTTGTGGCAGAATTTGCAACGATTTAATAATTTATTGCAAATTTTTACAACGAATAATAAATTCGTCGCAGAATTGGCGATGAATACAATATTCGTTAACAAGTTTTGCAACGAATTACAAATCGATGCCAAATTCCCCTAATTAACATGCGGCTCCACCCCTTTCCTCTTCTCACGTGCTCCGATCGATCCCTCCCAGGTACATCACCGTCTCCCTCTCTTCTTCCACTGTCGGAGCAGATTCGGCATCGCCACGGCAACTGCCGCGAGGGAGCTATCGATGCGCGACCAAGTCATGCTTGCGACAGGTGTCGCGCGAGCTCGCGACACTTATCAGGGCTACCACGAGCTCATGGCATGTCACGCCCCGAAGGAGACCCCGCCAGACAAAAATCCGGCAGCATCTCCCCTGTACGGGTGACAATGCCAATTTACATACAAGGCCTACACGACCACTATACATCAGTCAACACGACCAGAATCCAAACACACATGCAGATAATAAAAATAGGCCTCTGGCCATCAACAAAAAAAAAAGAGTAACATCTATCACAACTAGACTTACCCCTTCTACCATCTGGGCAGGAATACTCAACCAAAACCAATCCAAACAAAACCGAATAAAGGTCCATAAGGACACTAAAAATCCACGAAATACAAATATCAATCTCCAAACCTAAACATGTCCTCTAATCAAAATGTCCCAACCATAGACCCAAATAACAAATAAAAACTCTCATGAGTGGGGTTTGGCAGCTGCACTCTCCTGACAGCTTCATCCTAAAATAGATATAAATCAACGGGGTAAGTTCAAAGAACTCAGTCGGTATAGTAGATATGTAAAGTAAGGTATAGCTAACAATAAAAATCATGCTAGTACAGTCTCACATAAATAAGGTATGCAAGCAAGAAATACAAAAGGACTGTACTTACTTGAATCTCCTACCCTAATATAGGAGCATGTGCCTGACTAGAAGTAATAAAGTCCTCACCATATATATAAATATGTATCCTGTATGCATGCCAATCATATGCACATCCAAGGCATCAATAAAAATGCAGCAAACACAATACAAATGCGATACGTGCAAAGTGCATGCCGTGCCAATGATATGGTCACCCCTGACGCCAGTCAACCGCCTCACACGCGATGGTGAAGCCGAGTGGGTAGGGCTATGACAACTGTGCACTCTGCCATCACTGCTCTTGAGTGACCGAGTGGACAGGATGCTGTCGGAGTACACCTATCCTCCTGCCCCAAAGAGAGTGGGGGAGCTAAGCTCTCATCTCCTAGTGTCATAGATCAGAGGAGGGATCCCTGCCCGCTACCACGCTGCCTCATCGCTACCCATGAGCGGACCAGCGGAGCCTGACAGAGCAACTGCACACACCCTCCTGATGTACCACTAACCCATGAGTGGCAGTGTGTGCAGGCCATGTAATTGGCTGCGGGCTCAACAATAATGGAACCCCATCCAGCCAGTATGCAATCATGCAAGATGATGCATGATACTAAAGCATGTCAATCCTACTCAAAATACCTATCCGAATAATATGTACAATCAATATGTACATATCCATAATCCAAGTAACTATGATCCAAATAAAAACAGAGAAGATAAAATCATAACCTATCACATGCATGTATCAAGTAGGCACCAACCATATACTAGGCATATAAACATGAAAATTATTGCATGCTATTCTAACTAGCATATCAACAATGACTATATCTAAAAGATAAGTCAAAATACCCGTCTGAATATAAATATCCGCAAGAATGAAAACGTCATGACCGGGGACCTGCCTCGTGACCGAAACCTACATATAGCATAACTATTGTTAAGCACCAAAAATGAAATCCACCGTCAAATCGAATACTTTATCGATTTTTTTTGTCTACATAACCAATTAACCCAAAGTAAATCCATCAAATCCAAGCACACGACAACGTGCTAAATTACTACTATATATCTCCAAGTAGACTCTCAACCCGTAGGTTACAAATTGTGATTAACTCTTAAATCCAAGAACATATCCTTGCAATTAATCTCACCATGATCAATACTCATCATATGAAAATATTATCCATAATGGCAACAATCACCACAGTATTACAATGATATAATCTTTGGTTGCACCTTGAAACAATCAATCAATCAATATATTATCATCATCCTCAATTTATTGTCCTCACATCTAAATCTATAGCCTAGTACAAAACCACCCAAAACACCTTCTATAACCACTCCCTCCTTCACAACCGGCCAACAACTCCCTACAGGAACATCAAAATCAACTTTAACACCCAAACCCCCAACTCGCAGCCCTGGGAACCTCCAATGGCAGCCCTGAACCGAGCAACTCCCGAATCCATCAACCCACCACCAAATACAACAAATTATGAATGAACCAAGAAGGGTGAATCACAGCTTACCGGACTTAGAGATCCCTTGGCAGCAACCGTCCTTTATCCGCTGTTCATCGGAGCAAACAACACTACGATTCTGCCCAACACAAACTCATACTCAACCAAGGAAACCAAAATCGTCTAAGACAGGAAAAATAACAACTCTTACCTCCTCTGGCGTTGCTCGGCCAAAAAGGGCAGAGGAGGCGTCGGCTGTGAACGGCGAGCCCACAACACGTCGGGCGGTGGTGGCTACGAGCACAGGGAAGGAGAAACAGTGGCTTGTGCAGCGGTCGAAGGTGAGGAGCCGATGCATGTGATTGTGGCAGAGGAGGTCAGCGTGACGACTCGGCGTGGACAGCCGGGCGGCAGAGAAGAGCGGCGCTTGGAGGAGAAAAGGCGTCGCGGCCATGAGGGAGGGTTCGACATCCGACAATGAAGGGAGCATCGGCGGCGGCCTGGTCGTCGGCGAAGAAGAGACCGTCGGCAGAGAAGAGGGCGCCGGCGGAGAAGGAGGGATGGCGTCGGGCACGACGGGCAAGAAGAGGCTCGGGCGGAAGAAGAGATCGCGCGAGAAACTGCCGAAGGAAAGTATCACGGCGGGGAAGGAAAAAGAAAAATAGAAATTTTAGGTTTTCATCGCGTATTAAACCCCTTAAATAGACTCCATAAAAGTCTATTTATTTTATCCCCGTAAAAATCTCGTACGGACTCCGTTTAAATCCATAAAAATTCCTAAAATTCCCTAAAAATCCCAAAAATTTTTCAGGATTATTTCCTTAATTCTTTGGCCATTTAATTTGCATTTTAAAATTTTCAGTATTTAACATTCTCCCCCACTAATAAAAATTTGGTCCCCAAATTTCCTACTCAGATGCATAACGAGTAAGAAATACCACAAGTACTGAAAAATATACTTCACGTACCTTAAGTAAACAAGTGGGGGTATTGAGCTCGGATCTTTTTCTCGAGCTCCCAAGTAGCCTCCTCGTCGGTATGGTGACTCCACCCGACCTTGACAAGTCGCACAACCTTGTTCCACAACTGTCGTTCCTTGTAATCCAAAATCCATACCGGAACCTCTGCGTAAGTAGCATCAGGTTGAATGGAACCTGACACATCTGACAGAATATATGTAGAGTCTGGCACATACTTCTTCAGCATAGACACATGGAACACATCATGTATACTCGTCAAAGATGGTGGTAGCGCTAGACGATAAGTCACTGCTCCGATCCTCTCTAAAATCTCAAACGGACCAATATATCTTGGAGCTAGCTTACCACGAAGGCCAAATCTCTTCACCCCTTTCGTAGGTGAGACTCGCAGAAATACATGATCACCAACAAAGAACTCCAAAGGTCTCCGTCTACGATCTGCATAACTCTTCTGGCGATCCTGCGCCTCTGCCATCCTACGTCTGATAGTACGGACCAACTCTGCCTCATGCTGAGCTCTCTGGGGTCCTAGCAACTGGGCCTCCCCAACCTCCTCCCAGAGGGTGGGTGTACGACACTGTCTACCATACAATGCCTCATACGGGGCCATTTAGATAGCCGAATGATAACTGTTATTGTAGGCGAATTCCACTAACAGCAAATGATCCTCCCAGTTGCCTCCGAAATCTATAATACAGGACATCAGCAAATCCTCTAGTGTCTGAATGGTCCGCTCGGCATCGCCCATCCGTCATGCGGATGGAAGCGATTAAACCTAAGCCGCAGGCTAAAGCCTACTGCAGACTCTGCCAGAACCTAGACGTGAACCGGGGATCTCTATCTGATATAATGCTCAAAGGAACACCATGCAATTTGATGATCTCCTGACAATACAGCTCTGCCAACCGATCCAGAGAGTCGGTCTTCCGAATCGATAAGAAGTGTGCGGATTTGGTCAGTCGGTCTACGACTACCCAAATCGCATCATGGCCTTGACGTGTCCTAGGCAAACCCATCACAAAATCCATAGTAATATGATCCCACTTCCACTCAGGAATAGGAATCCTCTGAAGTAATCCGGTGGTCTCGGTGCTCGGCCTTTACTGGCGACAAATCAGACATCTAGCTACAAAATCCGCGATGTCTTTCTTCATATCGTTCCACCAATACAAACGCTTTAAATCTCGATACATGCGGTTTCCGCCTGGGTGGATCGCAAATCGAGAGCGATGAGCCTCCTGTAGTAACTCCTCCATAACCGGGTGAGGCTGAGACACACATAATCTACCTCGGAAATATATAATACCCTCATCATCTCGGGTGAACTCAGTCTGCTGTCCAGAAGTTATCTGACTACCAATGAATTGTAAATGCTGATCACTGGCATGAGCCTCCCGGACTCTCGTCCGGATAGACGACTGAGAAACCATGGTAACCAGCATACGCTCTCTGGCCGGTCCTGCTCCTCAAGACTCAACTCAGAGAAACCCTGAATCAAATCCGTGACCAAAACTCGGAAGGAAGCTAAAGTCCCTCGGGACTTTCGGCTAAGTGCATCGGCAACCACATTGGCTTTCCCTGGGTGGTAGCTGATGGTACAGTCATAATCCTTCAGGAACTCCATCCATCTCCTCTGTCGGAGATTGAGTTCCTTCTGTGTAAACAGATATTTGAGACTCTTATGATCAGTAAGAATCTCAAACGTAATACCATATAAATGATGCCTCCAAATCTTCAAGGCGAAGATAATAACGGCTAACTCTAAATCATGAACTGGGTAGTTTTTCTCATGATCCTTCAACTGGCGAGAAGCATAAGAGACTACCCTGCCGTGCTGCATCAATATTGTGCCTAAACCCTGTAGAGACACATCTGTATAAAGAACGAAACCATCGTCCCTTGATGGCAATACCAGAATCGGTGCTAACACCAATCTTCTCTTCAACTCCTGAAAACTAGTCTCGCACTCCTCTGTCCACGTGAACTTCACACCCTTCCTAGTAAGGCGTGTCAATGACATAGCAATGCTCGAGAAACCCTCAACGAACCATCTGTAATAACTGGTCAAGCCTAGGAAACTACGAACCTCTTGAACTGATTTCAGCTACTCCCAACTGGTGACAACCTCGATCTTCTGGGGGTCAACTGAAATACCTCTACTCGAAACCACATGTCCCAGAAAACCGACTGAGTGTAACCAAAATGCGCACTTATTGAACTTCGCATATAGTAAGAGCCATCGAACCTATCGAGAACAAGGCGAAGATCTTTGCGGCGTGTTCCTCCTCGGAACGAGAATAGACCAGAATGTCATCGATAAAAACAATGATGAACCGATCTAGGAAATCCATAAATTCACGGTTCATCAAATCCATGAATACCGCTGGAGCATTGGTAAGCCCAAATGACATTACCAAAAACTCATAGTGTCCATATCTGGTACGAAACGCTGTCTTCTGAATGTCAGAATCTCTAACCCTTAATTGATGATATCCGAACTGCAGATCAATCTTAGAATAGACTGATGTACCTCTGAGTTGATTAAACAAGTCCTCAATACATGGCAGGGGATATTTATTTTTGATAGTGACAGCGTTCAACTGTTTGTAGTCGATGCACAGTCTCATCGAACCATCTTTCTTCTTCACGAAGAGAACCGGAGAACCCCAGGGTGATACACTAGGGCGAATAAAACCTCTGTCCAAAAGTTCCTGGAGCTGAACCTTTAACTCGTCCAACTCTCTCGGGGCTATACGATAAGGAGCTTTCGATGCTGGCGACATCCCCGGTATTAACTCAATCATGAACTCCACTTGCCTTCTAGGAGGCAGACCCGGTAACTCCTCTGGAAAGACATCTGAATACTCTCAGACAATAGGGATGTCCGCGATCTGAGAGTCACCACTGTCTTCTACATTGATAATAGATAATAGAAAACCTTGGCAACCGTGCAATAAAAGCTTCTGAGCCTGAATCGCAGAAATGGTCGCTATCTAGTCATCCGGATGCGGTGAAATCCCACGAGGGTTGGATCGGAGGTCGGAATGTGACCACCCTTGTCTGGCAATCAACTGTGGCATGATATGCTGACAGCCAATCCATGCCAAGGATAATGTCGAACTCGACTATGTCCAGTACCAATAAATCTACAGTAAGAATGATGTTACCGAAATCTAAGGGACAACCTCGGACCTCCTGGGTAACGTCCAATGTATCGCCAGATGGTAGGGAGACGACTAATCTCTGTGATCTACTAGTAGGTAATCTACCAATCTCTCTCATAAAAGTACGAGAAATAAACGAATGCGAACTACCAGTATGAACTAGCATAATAGCTGAAAATGTATAAAGTGAAACCGTACCACGAAATACGGATTCGTTGGCTCGCTGCACATCCTCTCTGGTAATCGCATGAATCCGCCCAGTCTCCGGTGGAGGTGGAGGTGGTATCACTGCCAGGTGGCGTTGCGGACCTGCGATCGATATGGCGAATCGAGGTGATATGAAGGTGGTATAGCAGTACGCGATCGCATCTTGTCTGCGATCGATCTGAACTAGTGGCGAAGCTGCGGTGATCAGACGATGCGCTGCCGCGAATGGTATGCTAGTGGCCGGGATCAGATTCGTATCGTGCATTCAAATCAACCTGTGACACCGTGACGGGCATCGTATACTGTCCATGTATACCATGGCGACTCTGCAGGGGAGCTATCCTCTGCAGCGTTGTGAAGGTCTCGGTTGCCCCCTCTGAGTCCCCAGGTCGATGCAACGGTTCTCCCTGAATAGAAACCCCGGAAGCCACATGCTGAGCCTTCAATGAACAATCTCGGCTCAGGTGTCCAGGCAATTTGCAATAATAGCAAACTGACTGTCCCAAGGTGCAGGCTGAGACGATATGCTCTCTCGATCCGCAACGAGTACAATGGGTGTCACTAGTGGGCGACCTCGGCTCTCGAGAAGACCGGGAGGGCCCGGTGAAGATCGTCCTAAAGTCGAGGCTAGATGCCCAGAATGACTCGACTGACCGATCGCGGCCACTTTGCGCTCCGAGTCCTGTGGTCATTGGTCCGACACTGGTTCTTTCGATCTGCTTTCTCTTCTGCCGATTGACCCTCTGTTGAGCCGACTCGATCAACAAAGCTCTATCCAATGCCTCTCGGCAGGAAGAACTGCCAAATCCTGCCATCTTGACCTGGAGATGCCCATCTAGTCCCTGAACAAACTGCATCATCCGTGACCTATCCTCAACAACTAATTCTGGACAAAACCTGGCTAACAGATTAAATTCTATATTATACTCCATCACTGAGCGATTATTTTGTCGTAGACTCATAAAATCCTGACGTCGCATCATCTGATATGCCCGTGGGAAATACTGACTCTCAAAAGCCTCTCTAAATCTCGCCCAGGTAACCGCTCGCCCGATGTCGGCGCATATCCCACCAGATCTCGGCCTCGCCTCGTAAATGGAAGGCCGCCAACTCTACCTTCTCCCACTTGGAGCAGACCATATAGTAGAAGGTATGCTCCATCGTCTCGATCCAAGACTGAGCCACGATCGGATCAGTCTCTCCACTGAATAAAGTGAACCGGCTTTTCATTGACTTTGCTAATCCTGGAATCTGAGCTCGTGCCGCAGCTACATTAGTAGGATAAGTAGGGCCGCAGAGCCGCGAAATAAGCGTAGAAGGTGCCGCTGGCAGGCGAATCTGAGCGAGTGAGGGCCGACCGACTCCACTGATGGGCCTGTCGGGTCTGTAGTAGCAGGTCCTACTAGCGGGGGTGTCTGGTGTGTAGCAGCAGGGTCTCCCACTGGTACATTGGATACGCCAGAAGCGGGAATCTCTAGAGGGGGAACCGCCGAGGACTGAGGATCCACGACTCCCATAGCACCATGTGGAACCTAACCCTGATCAACATGCTCACCCTCAGTAGATCTCTCTGGCAAGTCAGTCGCCAAAGATCTCAATGTCCTCTGTCGTGGCCGCCCCGCACCGCGTCTCGGTGCAGGAGCAAGCCCACCTCGTCTCATATCTGTTAAATGAATACAGATATTACCATAAATAAAAAAATATATCAAATTAATCATCATACCTATTTCACCGTCAGGAGAGGTCCCGTAGCCGCCAAAACCCCATATTGATCTCGTCAAAAATCCTCGAATTTCCGAAACATAAAAATCATCGGAAATCCATACCAAATATAAAATTTCCAGATTGCCTTGCAAAACCTACCAAAACATGGTGAACTCTGAAAATTCCAAAAACCCTTAGGAACTCGAAAACCTAGGCGCTCTAATACCAAATAAATTGTCATGCCCCGAAGGAGACCCCGCCAGACAAAAATCCGGCAGCATCTCCCCTGTACGGGTGACAATGTCAATTTATATACAAGGCCTACACGGCCACTATACATTGGTCGACATGACCGGAATCCAAACACACATGCAGATAATAAAAATAGGCCTCTGGCCATCAACCAAAAAAAAAAAGAGTAGCATCTATCACAACTAGACTTACCCCTTCTACCATCTGGGCAGGAATACTCAACCAAAACCAATCCAAACAAAACCGAATAAAGGTCCATAAGGACACCAAAAATCCACGAAATACAAATATCAATCTCCAAACCTAAACATGTCCTCTAATCAAAATGTCCCAACCATATACCCAAATAACAAATAAAAACTCTCACGAGTGGGGTTTGGTAGCTGCACTCTCTTGACAGCTTCATCCTGAAATAGATATAAATCAATGGGGTAAGTTCAAAGAACTCAGTGGGTATAGTAGATATGCAAAGTAAGGTATAGCTAACAATAAAAATCATGCCAGTACAGTCTCACATAAATAGGGTATGCAAGCAAGAAATACAAAAGGGCTGTACTTACCTAAATCTCCTACCCTGATATAGGAGCATGTGCCTGACTAGAAGTAATAAAGTACTCACCATATATATAAATATGTATCCTGTATGCATGCCAATCATATGCACATCCAAGGCATCAATAAAAATGCAGCAAACACAATACAAATGCGATATGTGCAAAGTGCATGCATGCGTGACATGGTCACCTGACGGGTCGTAGCCTCACTGGAGTGGGTAGGGCTATGACAACTGTGCACTCTGCCATCACTGCTCCTGAGTGACCGAGTGGACAGGATGCTGTCGGAGTACACCTATCCTCCTGCCCCAAGCATAGTGGGGGAGCTAAGCTCTCATCTCCGGTGTATAGACGGAGGAGGATCCTTGCCGCTACCACGTTGCTCATCGCTACCCATGGCGGACCGGTCGAACTGACGAGCTGCACACACCCTCTTGATGTACCACTAACCCATGAGTGGCAGTGTGTGCAGGCCATGTAACTGGCTGCGGGCTCAACAATAATGGAACCCCGTCCAGCTAGCATGCAATCATGCAAGATGATGCATGATACTAAAGCATGTCAATCCTACTCAAAATACCTATCCGAATAATATGTACAATCAATATGTACATATCCATAATCCAAGTAACTATGATCCAAATAAAAACAGGGAAGATAAAATCATAACCTATCACATGCATGTATCAAGTAGGCACCAACCATATACTAGGCATATAAACATAAAAATTATTGCATGCTATCCTAACTAGCATATCAACAATGACTATATCTAAAAGATAAGTCAAAATACCCGCCTGAATATAAATATCCGCAAGAATGAAAATGTCACGACCGGGGACCTACCTCGTGACCGAAACCTACATATAACATAACTATTGTTAAGCACCAAAAATGAAATCCACCGTCAAATCGAATACTTTATCGATTTTTTTTTCTACATAACCAATTAACCCAAAGTAAATCCATCAAATCCAAGCACACGACAACGTGCTAAATTACTACTATGTATCTCCAAGTAGACTCTCAACCCGTAGGTTACAAATTGTGATTAACTCTTAAATCCAAGAACATATCCTTGCAATTAATCTCACCATGATCAATACTCATTATATGAAAATATTATCCATAATGGCAACAATCACCATAGTATTACAATGATATAATCTTTGGTTGCACCTCGAAATAATCAATCAATCAATACATTATCATCAACCTCAATTTATTGCCCTCACAGCCAAATCTATAGCCTAGTACAAAACCACCCAAAACACCTTCTATAACCACTCCCTCCTTCACAACCGGCCAACAACTCCCTACAGGAATATCAAAATCAACTTTAACACCCAAACCCCCAACTCGCAGCCCTGGGAACCTCCAATGGTAGCCCTGAACTGAGCCACTCCCGAATCCATCAACCCACCACCAAATACAACAAATTACAAATGAACCAAGAAGGGTGAGTCACAGCTTACCAGACTTAGAGATCCCTCGGCAGCAACCGTCCTTTATCCGCTGTTCACCGGAGAAAACAACACTACGATTCTGCCCAACACAAACTCATACTCAACCAAGGAAACCAAAATCGTCTAAGACAGGAAAAATAACAACTCTTACCTCCTCTGGCGTTGCTCGACCAAAGAGGCGAGGCGTCGACTGTGGCAGGCCCTGTTTCGTCGAGCGGCCCGATGGCTCTGAGCCGCGAGGAAGGAAGCGGTAGCTCGTCACGGCGGTCGAAGGTGAGCGATGCGATCGTCTGTTGTGGCAGAGGAGGCCGGTGTGACCTCGACGTTGGGCTGCTGGCGGTAGACGCGAAGAGAAGGCGGTGCTTGCGGAGGAGAAAAGGGTATCGCACGACCGCGGAGGGAGGTTGCGGCGTCGGACAACGAAGGGGGAGCACACGCCGGGGCGGCGGCTGCCTGGTCGTCGGCAAAGAAGAGACCGTCGGCGGAGAAGAGGGCGCCGGCGGAGAAGGAGGGATGGCGTCGGGCGCGGCGGGGAAGAAGAGGCTCGGGCGGAAGAAGAGATCGCGCGAGAAACTGCCAAAGGAAAGTATCGCGGCAGGGAAGGAAAAAGAAAAATAGAAATTTTAGGTTTTCATCGCGTATTAAACCCCTTAAATAGACTCCATAAAAGTCTATTTATTTTATCCCCGTAAAAATCTCGTACGAACTCCGTTTAAATCCAGAAAAATTCCAGAAAAATTCCTAAAATTCCCTAAAAATCCCAAAAAATTTCTAGGATTATTTCCTTAATTATTTGGCCATTTAATTTACATTTTAAAATTTTCAGTATTTAACATGGCACTTGTCGCAGCCTGCCGTGAACTCGCGATAGCTACCGCGAGCCGCACGAACAAGCATGATGCTCGCGGCAGTTGTCGCGTGTTGCCACGAGCATGAGCTACCGCTGCGAGCACCGCACATGTGCTCGCAGTAGCTTTTGGTAATGACGGTTATGTGTCGTGGTACCATTACAAATTAATTACCAAACCCTCTCTATGCTAATATAGCACAGTGAATGACCCAGATCATTTTTCAACGAGTGTAATCGGTAGAATTGTAGTCTTAGGATCGCTAATTATTGCTTTGGATTTTCCATTTCAAATGGGGGTTTGGAATTTAAAAGACTAATCCTATTGAATGAAAGACAATGCAAATAATTAAAACCTTAATCTAACTAAACTATGATGGCAATGAAATTAAAGAAGATATGAACTAAGCATTCAAACAAGAGCATTCAAAAACATAAAGATGTTGGAGGATCGGTGGCCGACTTGAGGGGGGTGAATAGCCCTCGATGTGTACGATAGAAATTACTCGCTCTTAATTGTCTACAATGAAGATTAGTGCAGCGGAAATATGAAAAACAAAGTAATTAAGACCAAATACAAGAAGTAAAAGAAAGAACAATGCTAACAAACAATGTAACGTGGTTCACGACCCTTGCCGCTAATCTACGAACCGATTCGTTCCAGGTGAATCACTCCTAAACCTTCACTAGTCTACCTTTAAAGTGGAGGTAAACCTTTCTTACAAGAATTACTCTCTCTTACTATAAGATGTAAATAAACACAAGGAAGAGGAGTAAAAATGTTTTGGGCACTTGGGAGAAGTTTAGAATAGAAGCATTAGCCTCCCAAGAGCACCCAAGGCCTCTTCTTATAGGGAAGAGGTCATTCTTCTCGTTGGATAGCGATCAATCGACTGATGCAGCAATCAGTTGACTGCTACTGTAGTCGTTGCCTCGCAACAGCTTCATCCACGTTGGCTTCTAGCCAAAGGCTCCCACATTAGTCAATTGATCATCCCTATCAGTCGACTGATGAAGCCATCAGTTGAGTGACCGAAGCGATCAGTCGACTCCAAAACCTTCTGTGCCCGAATTCACCTCGATCAGTTGACTGTTGTCCCTTGACAGTCGACTACCAAACCCTAGCAGTCGACTGTTGGGCTAGAAGAGCTTCAGTCGAACACCGATCGAGCACCAGTCGAGTGCCATCGACCTAGAGCAGTCGATTGATATCTATATCAGTCGACTGGTGTCGGGTAAAACCTCAAACGCCAATGTTTGAGCATCCGACGGTCGGGTAAAACCTCAACCCACTTGGTTGAGCATGTTGGATCGAAGCGGATCGCTAGAGAGGGGGGGGATGAATAGCGATAGAAACTTTTTCTTTTAAATCGTTCAGTAGACAATTAAACGCAGCGGAAATGTAAATAAAAACTAAATGAGACAAATAGTTTTTTTACTTGGTTCGTAGCCTTCGGCTACTACTCCAAGGCCCTAACGGTCCTAGACCGTGTACGGAGGGCAATTCACTAAAACACTCCTCCTCGTTGGAGGTAGGAGTTTTAGGATTACAAAAACCTTCGAAGCACAAGATAGAGAGACAAACCCTCTCTTCTATTAAAATGAAATGCAACGGTAGAAAGCCTCGATTAACAAACAAATTGCAAGATTAAAAGAAATGACAAAACAAGATTATACCAACAACTCGAAGATAGGACTTAAACTAGGGTTGTTGGCAGCACTTCATTGTCGTAGAGTTATCGGAGAGTCACAGTGTTGTGGAGGCTTTTGAGCACTTAGAATTGATGAGAAAACCCTAGGTTAGGACCTCCTTTTATAGCCTTTGAGCCCCTTTTCGAGAGGAACCCTAGCCAATCATATTTGAGCACCACTCCCCTTGAATTTTGGTGATAAACCTTGACTCCTCGGTCGATCCTTTGACCATCGATCGTGATGGCAACATCATCAGTCTTGACCTCTGCGATCGATTGTGCGATCGAGTCCTCTAAGTGGCGATCGTGATGCTAGCTGCAAGACAAAGTTAGCTTAACAAAAATATTATTTTGTGACGGCCTCTGACCTAGACCATCTATAGGATGTCTTTGGTGGATCTACGCTAAGTCATCCCTGTAAAGAGGATACGACCTCACTTACGCTCGCACACACGAGCTTACCTCGATACTTACGTGTTGCTTTTGCTTCTGGCCTTCCACTCGATTCCTTCGGCTCCCTCCGAAGTCACTCGAGTGTCGCCACCAGGACTTCCTCCAGTGCCGCTAGCCTTCACTCAACTATAGCAATCTTCTGCACACTCGATTCAGCTCGTGAGATAACAACATGAGTTTAACTTTGTATCGTTTGCTATAATCAAAACTCAGGTTCGACTTAGGTGCCTACTGCACCAACAATCTCCCCCTTTTTGATTTATGGCAAACCCACATACAAAGTTAAGTAAATAGCAAGCATGAAGAATAATGTGCATTAGAAACAAACAAGAAATAAAGAAGATTAAGTTGGAGTAGTAAGGATTTTCTTCAAGTACTCCCCCTTGAGGAAACCTCCCCCTTGACCGAGGGTGAGTCTTGAAGAAAGACCTTAATCCTACCCCTTGAGGGTTGCTTTAAGTAATTACTTAAAGTTGGCCTTAGTAAAACGTTTAAGTTAAGATTTCTTCTTAACTTGGCCCTTTCTCCCCTTTAAGTAAAGCATTAAAAATGAGTAAAACGTTGATGGCACAAATAAATTTAAGTTAAGAATTATCTTAACTTGGTCTTAATGAGTTTTCAAAACTTAAAGTTAACTTTTGGTTTAAATATAAAGTAAGAGTTAAGTTATATATAAAAAAAATTTTGACCCCTTAACTTTGGCCTTTTTAAAAAAAATTTTGACCCTTTAACTTTGCCCTTTTTCTCCCCCTTTTGCCATATATCGAAAAGAGTGAGGGTGTGTGTGGAAAACAAAAATATGTGTTAAATATAAAGTCCAAGCATTTTCCACATTATTTTGAAAATAATATACTGAAAATAAGTTCATCTATAAAATGTTCGACTCATATTTGGCTTGATTGATATGAAAGATCAACCAGTCCTGGTTAGAGTCGGTTAGTATGTATGATTATACTCCGTGGTTCATAGCGATGCACTAGCTCTACATCTGGAACCAGGAGTAAGGTCCTAACATCTCACGCCCATCTACGTGGCTAAGTACACAAACACATTAGTCCTATGTGGTTCGTACTCTTTCTATCAAGCTTACTGCCGGCATAGTCCGAATCAGAGTAGCCGATTAGTTCGAACTCGGTAGATCTAGGGTACCAAATACCGACATTAAGTGTACCCTTTAGATATCTAAGGATATGCTTGACTAGAGTTAGGTGAGACTCCTTGGCACCGGTTTGGAACCTTGCGCATACTTACTGCAAATAGGATATCAGGTCGGCTTGCAGTTAAGTAAAGGAGACTCCCTATTATGCTCCTATAGTATTTTAAATCAATTGAGTTTCCGATTAAATCTTCTTCTATATTCACATTAGTTGCCATTGGGGTATTAATAATTTTAGCGTCTTGCATTCCAAAGCGTTTGCGTTGATGTAGGTATATTCCATCTTTAGTTTGTTTAATTTGTAGACCTAAGAAGAAACTTAACTCGCCTACTAAATTCATTTCAAATTCACTTTCCATAAGTGAAATGAACTCATTTAGTAGGATTGAGTTGGTGGTTCCGAAAATAATATCATCTACGTAGATTTGGGCTATGAATATGTCTTTACCTAAGGTTTTTACGAAAAGGGTTGGGTCAACTACACCTTGGTTAAAGCCTTTGGACTTAAGATAAATCGAAAGTCTCTCGTACCAAGCTCGCGGAGCTTGTTTAAGTCCATAAAGAGATTTCTTTAATCTAAGGACATGATCCGGTTTGTCTAAACTTTCGAAACGGGGGGGGGGGGGGGTTGACTAACATAAACTTCTTCTTTAATGTATCCATTTAAGAATGCAGATTTCACATCCATTTGAAACAACTTAAATCCTCGATGTGCTGCATATGCTAATAGCATTCGAATGGACTCTAATCTAGCTACTGGGGCATAGGTCTCATCGTAATCTAAACCTTCGACTTGACTAAACCCTTTAGCAACTAGTCTAGCTTTATTTCTAACTACTTCACCTTTATCATCAATTTTATTTCTAAACACCCACCTTGTTCCAATGATTGTTTTATATTTAGGTGGTGGTACTAATTCCCATACTTCGTTCCTAGTGAATTGAGCCAACTCTTCTTGTATTGCAATAATCCAATCGGGAGCAAGAAGAGCTTGGTCAATAGTTTTGGGTTCAATTTTAGATATCAAAGATATTTGACTAAGGTTTCTGTATGAGGCTCTAGTTCGAACTCCTAGACTTGGATCACCTATCACTTGGTCGATAGGATGATTCGTTTGGGTCCTAGTTGGATTTGGGTTTGAGTCTACAACTTGATCCATAGGATGGCTTGTTTGAGTTCTAGTTTGGTTGGAGTCATCTATCACTTGGTCGATAGAGTGACTTGGTTGACTTAGGTTAGGATTAACACTAGACCTGATCTCCAGATCAGAGTTAGGTCTAGTATGAGTCGGCTCGCTAATTGGGGTTGCCGGGGATTTTGTAGGTTCGTGTCCTTCATCAAATACTACATTGATAGTCTCCTCGACTCTAAGAGTGTCGTGGTTATATACTCTATAAGCTCTGCTTGTAGTCGAGTATCCTAGAAAGATTCCGGTCGTGGTTTTGGATGTAAATTTCCCTAGGTAATCCTTAGTATTTAGGATATGTACCTTACATCCAAATACCCTAAAGTACTTGATGTTAGGTATTTTATCGTGATAAATCTCGTATGAGGTCTTAAGGTGCCTCTTTACCATAAGGATTCTATTTTGGACATAGCATGCCGTACTCACGGCTTCCGCCCAAAACCTATCGGGTAGGTTATACTCATTTAACATTGTCCTAGCGGCTTCTTGTAGGGTTCTATTTTTGCATTCTACTAGGCCATTTTGTTGTGGAGTTCTAGGGCAAGAGAACTCGTGGTGGTATTCATTTAGGTTCTGAGTGCAGAAACCTATGGTTTTAATTCACCACCATGATCAGTCCTATGTCTTTTGATTTTAATGCTTTGTTGATTTTCTATTAACTTAAATAGATTGATTAATTGATCTAGGGTATCACTTTTGTGTTTGATGAACCTAACCCAAGTAAATCTAGAATAGTCATCAATTATGACTAAGCAGAATTTACTTCCGTTAAGTGACTTAGCTCCGTGTGAATCAAATAGATCCATGTGTAGGAGCTCAAGCACACTTTTGGTTCGTTCTTGACTAGTTAGTTGATGTTGTGTCCTAGATTGTTTACCTTGTTGACAAGCATTACATATTTTATTATCCAAGTTATTGAGGTTAGGCAAACCTCGACTAAATCACTCGACTTATCTTGTGGATGAGTCTTGGGTGTAAGTGGGAGTCATCGGTGCCACAACCATGATTCCTCTTGAGTGTCATAAGACACTTAGTTGAGGAGTTAGTTAAGTTGATCGTGTAAATGTTGTTATTTCTAGTCCCTTTAGAATTGTTTTAGAGGTTTACGTTGGTATTATTACGCATTCATTTTCTAGAAATATGACCTTATAGTTATTATCACACAATTGGCTTACACTAAGTAAATTATATTAAAATTTTCTACTAATAAAACATTTTGAATAACAAAATTTGAATTGAGCTCAATATCACCCGATCCGATGATTTTGAGCTTGCCGTTATTTCAAGGCTACCGATCCTTGTCGTTTGAATCGAAGCTTCGAAAACTTGAGTTGATCCCCGGTCATGTGTCGGGAGCAACCACTGTCCAACATCCATTGATCCTACACGCAAGGTAGTTGGATCGGATATTGGATTTATTAAAAATTGGTTGAAAAATTATTAACCTAAATCATCTCACCCATGTCTACATGATCAAACATGTTAATCCTATATGTTCTTGTGAGATGACTTCCAATTTTAGTTGAATTAAATTTAATGACTTAAACACTTGTCAACCTTGCGTTAGATTCGGATTTGACCTTAGGCTCATCAAGTCACCTTTTCAAGATCATGGCTTCCAGGTCGTGGCGAGGCACAGAGGCCTTCTTTGATCGGAACAACGACCACTTCCTTAGACAAAGCCATTTTCAAGAAAATAGAGACTTGACTCACCTAAGACCACTTCCTGGTCTAACTAGTCTAGGATACGGCGAGGTAGCTTCAGCTAGTTCCGCTCGGTCAAGTGCACCGAACTAGATACGCCTTATCTAGCCCGAATACACAAGACTCCACTTTCCTAGCGTACTATCATCTCGCCGCATCCTGGTACTATGTTATCAAGTATTGACGAGTTATAGTCCTATCTAACCATTCTAAAAAGGAAAATCAAACTAAATAAAAACGTAAGCATGCAATTTCTAAGTTAAAACACAAACAAATTTCGTACTAGCTCCCCCTGGACCGTTGAATCGATTCGGTCTCTCCACATAGTGGATTTGGTCCTTGGGAACCCAGTACTGGTTTGATCCTAAGTTTGAAATCAAGGTGGTCTTAGGGACCCATGCTTGGACACGTTTTCTATGTCTACTTACGATTGACATATACGACTTATTGGTCGTGTTTGAGCTAAACCCTAGCCCGACCTTGTTGTACACGACCCTTTGCGATCCAAGTAGGAGGTTAAGTCCTTTGGATCCCAAAGTAAACCTTTCCAACGTATTCCTAAGATCTTCGACTTGACTTTTCAAGAGTGAGTTCTCAACTTCCATTTTTTCAACTCGAGTTGAGTCCTTCTCTTGAACTCGACTAGTCGAAGAGGTTAGGGAGACCTCGTGTTTGAGGAGTTTAACTTCCTCAATCAGGGTCTCGACCTTGGACTCGGACTTAGCTAACTTTTTATTTAAAGACTTAATTGCACTATAAAGAGTAGTAATAAGAGACCGACTTACCTTGAGTGTATCTTTTGAACCGGATGCGTATCCGTGGCTTGTCTTGAATAGTGTTTCGTAGTCCGACTCGTCTTGGTTTTCGATTCTCGTTCGGTTCCATCGGTTTAGCCATAAGGACTCGATCGTTGTCTTCTTCCTCTGAGGCTTCTTCCCAAGTAGCGTTGAGTGCCTTTTTATGTTTTGGTGCCTTGCTCTTGAGTTTTGGGCACTCGGACTTAATGTGTGCAAACCTGTTGCATTCATAACATCTTATGTTTGAACTTTTAGGCTTACCTTCGTTGGGTCGAGTGATGGCTCGTTTTCGGCCCTTGACTATCCTCTGAACTAGGTTGACTAGTTCGGCTTCCATTTCTGAGTCGACCTCCGAATCCGACTCATCCTCTTCTTCCTTCGGGGGTGGCTTGCTTGCGGTTTTCTTCCTCGAACCTGCAAAAAGTGCTATACCCTTCTCGGGTTCCGAGTTAGACTACTCATGAAGTTCGAAATCAGAAAAAAGTTCATCTAACCTAAGTTTAGAAAGATCCTTGGAGACCTTGTAGGCATCGACCATGGATGCCCACAAGGTAGTCCTCGGAAAAGAGTTTAGGACATACCTTATAAGGTCGCGGTTTTCGACCTTTTGCCCGATTACGTGTAGGTTGTTGACTATGTCTTGGACATGGGCGTGGAGTTGCGTCGCAGACTCGTGTTCCTGCATTTTTAGGTTATATAGTTTATTGAACAAAAGGTCGCTTACATACCTTGGCTTCATCGGTCCCTTCGTGTAGCTCTACTAGCTTTGTCCATAGGTCCTTTGCGATGAAGGGCCGACGCGATTTAACTCCTCCTTGGACAAGCCGCATTGGAGGATTTGTGTTGCCTTGGCATCGGCTTCGACTTGTCGTTTTGTTGCAACGGTCCATTGATCATAATCCAAGGAGTCACCCACTTCATTAGTCGGAAGTGTGAAACCCGTTTGAATTATGATCCACATCTCGATTTGGGTTTTGAGAAAGCATTCCATCCGACCTTTCCAGTAACGGAAATCATCTCCGTTGTAAAACGGAGGTCGGACGGTGCTAAAACCCTCGAGATGGGCCATTAGAACAAAAAGACAAGGAGACTAAAACGAAAACCTAGCAACAACAAAAACACACGAAAGTACCAAGACTTGCGTCTTGGATTAGTAGTGCGGGAAATAAAAAGAAACAAACGAAAAGTAGAAAGTTAAGCAAAGAAATAAGAAACTAAATAAAAGTAAGTACTCACAACCTTGATGTCCCCGAAGGCTACTAAACGTCGATTTTGAGGATGAAAATAGCTTTATTACGGGGTAAACCCCAGTAAGAAGTGTAGATCTCTGAGCTTGATTTGGTGGGTAGATCGTTTTGTGAGTCCACTTGTAGCAAAAGTTATGTTCGTTTGATCGTGAGGTACTCCGAAGGCAATCAATACTTGCAAAACAAAACCAAACGAAGAGTACCAAGACTTCGTCTTGGATTAGTAGTGTGGGAGAAAAATTTAAACGAACGAAAAACAAATCTGTAAAAAATGTTAGATTGGTGGTTTCACCAAATCTAAGCGCCCGACTCGATACCAATTGTTGGATCGAGCGGATCGCTAGAGGGGATGAATAGCGATAGAAACTTTTTCTTTTAAATCGCTCGGTAGACAAATATACGCAGCGGACATGTAAATAAAAACTAAAAGAGATAAATAGTTTTTTTACTTGGTTCGTAGCCTTCGGCTACTACTCCAAGGCCCTAACGGTCCTAGACCGTGTACGGAGGGCAATTCACTAAAACACTCCTCCTCGTTGGAGGTAGGAGTTTACGATTACAAAAAAAACTTTCGAAGCACAAGATAGAGAGACAAACCCTCTCTTCTATTAAAATGAAAATGCAACGATAGAAAGCCTCGATTAACAAACTAATTGCAAGATTAAAAGAAATGACAAGACAAGATTATACCAACAACTCGAAGATAGGACTTAAACTAGGGTTGTTGGCAGCACTTCATTGTCGTAGAGTTGTCGGAGAGTCGTAGCGTTGTGGAGGCTTTTGAGCACTTAGAATTGATGAGAAAACCCTAGGTTAGGACCTCCTTTTATAGCCTTTGAGCCCCTTTTCGAGAGGAACCCTAGCCAATCATATTTGAGCACCACTCCCCTTGAATTTTGGTGATAAACCTTGACTCCTCGAAGCTGATCCTTTGACCATCAGTCGACTGATGGCAACATCGATCAGTCGACCTCTGGCGATCGATTGACGGCAATGAGTCCTCTAAGTCGGGCAATGATCGATGCTAGCTGCAAGACAAAGTTAGCTTAACAAAAATATTATTTTGACGGCCTCTGACCGTCCGATCTCGACCTAGACCATCTATAGGATGTCTTTGGTCGGATCTACGCTTAAGGTCATCCCCGTAAAGAGGATACGACCTCACTTACGCTCGCACACACGAGCTTACCTCGATACTTACGTGTTGCTTTTGCTTCCGGCCTTCCACTCGATTCCTTCAGCTCCCTCCGAAGTCACTCGAGTGTCGCCCGACCACCGCAGCTTCCTCCAGGTGCCGCTAGCCTTCAGCTCCAACTATAGCAATCTTCTGCACACTCGATTCAGCTCGTGAGATAACAACATGAGTTTAACTTTGTATCGTTTGCTATAATCAAAACTCAGGTTCGACTTAGGTGCCTACTGCACCAACAATCTCCCCCTTTTTGATTTATGGCAAACCCACATACAAAGTTAAGTAAATAGCAAGCATGAAGAATAATGTGCATTAGAAACAAACAAGAAATAAAGAAGATTAAGTTGGAGTAGTAAGGATTTTCTTCAAGTACTCCCCCTTGAGGAAACCTCCCCCTTGACCGAGGGTGAGTCTTGAAGAAAGACCTTAATCCTACCCCTTGAGGGTTGCTTTAAGTAATTACTTAAAGTTGGCCTTAGTAAAACGTTTAAGTTAAGATTTCTTCTTAACTTGGCCCTTTCTCCCCTTTAAGTAAAGCATTAAAAATGAGTAAAACGTTGATGGCACAAATAAGTTTAAGTTAAGAATTATCTTAACTTGGTCTTAATGAGTTTTCAAAACTTAAAGTTAACTTTTGGTTTAAATATAAAGTAAGAGTTAAGTTATATATAAAAAAATTTTTGACCCCTTAACTTTGGCCTTTTTAAAAAAAATTTTGACCCTTTAACTTTGCCCTTTTTCTCCCCCTTTTGCCATATATCGAAAAGAGTGAGGGTGTGTGTGGAAAACAAAAATATGTGTTAAATATAAAGTCCAAGCATTTTCCACATTATTTTGAAAATAATATACTGAAAATAAGTTCATCTATAAAATGTTCGACTCATATTTGGCTTGATTGATATGAAAGATCAACCAGTCCTGGTTAGAGTCGGTTAGTATGTATGATTATACTCCGTGGTTCATAGCGATGCACTAGCTCTACATCTGGAACCAGGAGTAAGGTCCTAACATCTCACGCCCATCTACGTGGCTAAGTACACAAACACATTAGTCCTATGTGGTTCGTACTCTTTCTATCAAGCTTACTGCCGGCATAGTCCGAATCAGAGTAGCCGATTAGTTCGAACTCGGTAGATCTAGGGTACCAAATACCGACATTAAGTGTACCCTTTAGATATCTAAGGATATGCTTGACTAGAGTTAGGTGAGACTCCTTGGCACCGGTTTGGAACCTTGCGCACATACTTACTGCAAATAGGATATCAGGTCGGCTTGCAGTTAAGTAAAGGAGACTTCCTATTATGCTCCTATAGTATTTTAAATCAATTGAGTTTCCGATTAAATCTTCTTCTATATTCACATTAGTTGCCATTGGGGTATTAATAATTTTAGCGTCTTGCATTCCAAAGCGTTTGCGTTGATGTAGGTATATTCCATCTTTAGTTTGTTTAATTTGTAGACCTAAGAAGAAACTTAACTCGCCTACTAAATTCATTTCAAATTCACTTTCCATAAGTGAAATGAACTCATTTAGTAGGATTGAGTTGGTGGTTCCGAAAATAATATCATCTACGTAGATTTGGGCTATGAATATGTCTTTACCTAAGGTTTTTACGAAAAGGGTTGGGTCAACTACACCTTGGTTAAAGCCTTTGGACTTAAGATAAATCGAAAGTCTCTCGTACCAAGCTCGCGGAGCTTGTTTAAGTCCATAAAGAGATTTCTTTAATCTAAGGACATGATCCGGTTTGTCTAAACTTTCGAAACGTGGGGGGGTTTTGACTAACATAAAATTCTTATTTAATGTATCCATTTAAGAATGCAGAATTCAAATACATTTGAAACACCATAAATCCTCGATGTCAGCATATGCTAATAGCATTGAATGGACTCTAATCTAGCTCTTTGGGGCATAGGTCTCATCGTAATCTAAACCTTCGACTTGACTAAACCCTTTAGCAACTAGTCTAGCTTTATTTCTAACTACTTCACCTTTATCATCAATTTTATTTCTAAACACCCACCTT
Organism: Wurfbainia villosa; assembly: GCA_025175895.1. Classification (NCBI taxonomy): domain Eukaryota; kingdom Viridiplantae; phylum Streptophyta; class Magnoliopsida; order Zingiberales; family Zingiberaceae; genus Wurfbainia; species Wurfbainia villosa. The sequence continues at coordinate 57,922,715 of CM045995.1, read as the reverse complement.
GTTCCAATGATTGTTTTATATTTAGGTGGTGGTACTAATTCCCATGCCGTTCCTAGTGAATTGAGCCAACTCTTCTTGTATTGCAATAATCCAATCGGGCAAGAAGAGCTTGGTCAATAGTTTTGGGTTCAATTTTAGAAATCAAAGATATTTGACTAAGGTTTCTGTATGAGGCTCTAGTTCGAACTCCTAGACTTGGATCACCTATCACTTGGTCGATAGGATGATTCGTTTGGGTCCTAGTTGGATTTGGGTTTGAGTCTACAACTTGATCCATAGGATGGCTTGTTTGAGTTCTAGTTTGGTTGGAGTCATCTATCACTTGGTCGATAGAGTGACTTGGTTGACTTAGGTTAGGATTAACACTGGACCTGATCTCCGGATCAGAGTTAGGTCTAGTATGAGTCGGCTCGCTAATTGGGGTTGCCAGGGGTTTTGTAGGTTCGTGTCCTTCATCAAATACTACATTGATAGTCTCCTCGACTCTAAGAGTGTCGTGGTTATATACTCTATAAGCTCTGCTTGTAGTCGAGTATCCTAGAAAGATTTCGGTCGTGGTTTTGGATGTAAATTTCCCTAGGTAATCCTTAGTGTTTAGGATATGTACCTTACATCCAAATGCCTAAAGTTACTTGATGTTAGGTATTTTATCGTGATAAATCTCGTATGAGGTCTTAAGGTGCCTCTTTACCATAAGGATTCTATTTTGGACATAGCATGTCGTACTCACGGCTTCAGCCCAAAACCTATCGGGTAGGTTATACTCATTTAACATTGTCCTAGCGGCTTCTTGTAGGGTTCTAATTTTGCATTCTACTAGGCCAGTTTGTTGTGGAGTTCTAGGGCAGAGAACTCGTGGTGGTATTCATTTAGGTTATGACTGTAAACCTATGGTTTTTGAATTCACCACCATGATCAGTCCTAAGTCTTTTGATTTTAATGCTTTGTTGATTTTCTATTAACTTAAATAGATTGATTAATTGATCTAGGGTATCATTTTTGTGTTTGATGAACCTAACCCAAGTAAATCTAGAATAGTCATCAATTATGACTAAGGCAATTTACTTAGTTAAGTGACTTAGCTCCGTGTGAATCAAATAGATCCATGTGTAGGAGCTCAAGCACACTTTTGGTTCGTTCTTGACTAGTTAGTTGATGTTGTGTCCTAGATTGTTTACCTTGTTGACAAGCATTACATATTTTATTATCCAAGTTATTGAGGTTAGGCAAACCTCTGACTAAATCACTCTGACTTATCTTGTGGATGAGTCTTGGGTGTGAGTGACCGAGTCATCGGTGCCACAACCATGATTCCTCTTGCCGTGTCATAAGACACTTAGTTGAGGAGTTAGTTAAGTTGATCGTGTAAATGTTGTTATTTCTAGTCCCTTTAAGAATTGTTTTAGAGGTTTCGTTGGTATTAATTACGCATTCATTTTCTAGAAATATGACCTTATAGTTATTATCACACAATTGGCTTACACTAAGTAAATTATATTAAAAATTTTCTACTAATAAAACATTTTGAATAACAAAATTTGAATTGAGCTCAATATCACCTGATCCGATGATTTTGAGCTTGTAGTTGTCTCCAAAGGCTACCGATCCTTGTCGTTTGAATCGAAGCTTCGAAAACTTGAGTTGATCCCCGGTCATGTGTCGGGAGCAACCACTGTCCAACATCCATTGATCCTACACGCAAGGTAGTTGGATCGGATATTGGATTTATTAAAAATTGGTTGAAAAATTATTAACCTAAATCATCTCACCCATGTCTACATGATCAAACATGTTAATCCTATATGTTCTTGTGAGATGACTTCCAATTTTAGTTGAATTAAATTTAATGACTTAAACACTTGTCAACCTTGCGTTAGATTCGGATTTGACCTTAGGCTCATCAAGTCACCTTTTCAAGATCATGGCTTCCAGGTCGTGGCGAGGCACAGAGGCCTTCTTTGATCGGAACAAACGACCACTTCCTTAGACAAAGCCATTTTCAAGAAAATAGAGACTTGACTCACCTAAGACCACTTCCTGGTCTAACTAGTCTAGGATACGGCGAGGTAGCTTCAGCTAGTTCCGCTCGGTCAAGTGCACCGAACTAGATACGCCTTATCTAGCCCGAATACACAAGACTCCACTTTCCTAGCGTACTATCATCTCGCCGCATCCTGGTACTATGTTATCAAGTATTGACGAGTTATAGTCCTATCTAACCATTCTAAAAAGGAAAATCAAACTAAATAAAAACGTAAGCATGCAATTTCTAAGTTAAAACACAAACAAATTTCGTACTAGCTTCCCCTGGACCGTTGAATCGATTCGGTCTCTTCACATAGTGGATTTGGTCCTTGGGAACCCAGTACTGGTTTGATCCTAAGTTTGAAATCAAGGTGGTCTTAGGGACCCATGCTTGGACACGTTTTCTATGTCTACTTACGATTGACATATACGACTTATTGGTCGTGTTTGAGCTAAACCCTAGCCCGACCTTGTTGTACACGACCCTTTGCGATCCAAGTAGGAGGTTAAGTCCTTTGGATCCCAAAGTAAACCTTTCCAACGTATTCCTAAGATCTTCGACTTGACTTTTCAAGAGTGAGTTCTCAACTTCGAGTTTTTCAACTCGAGTTGAGTCCTTCTCTTGAACTCGACTAGTCGAAGAGGTTAGGGAGACCTCGTGTTTGAGGAGTTTAACTTCCTCAATCAGGGTCTCGACCTTGGACTCGGACTTAGCTAACTTTTTATTTAAAGACTTAATTGCACTATAAAGAGTAGTAATAAGAGACCGACTTACCTTGAGTGTATCTTTTGAACCGGATGCGTATCCGTGGCTTGTCTTGAATAGTGTTTCGTAGTCCGACTCGTCTTCGGTTTCTGATTCGTTCGGTTCGACTCGTCCTCCGATTCCATCGGTTTAGCCATAAGGACTCGATCGTTGTCTTCTTCCTCTGAGGCTTCTTCCCAAGTAGCGTTGAGTGCCTTTTTATGTTTTGGTGCCTTGCTCTTGAGTTTTGGGCACTCGGACTTAATGTGTGCAAACCTGTTGCATTCATAACATCTTATGTTTGAACTTTTAGGCTTACCTTCGTTGGGTCGAGTGATGGCTCGCTGCCCTTGACTATCCTCCGAACTAGGTTGACTAGTTCGGCTTCCATTTCCGAGTCGACCTCCGAATCCGACTCATCCTCTTCTTCCTTCGGGGGTGGCTTGCTTGCGGTTTTCTTCCTCGAACCTGCAAAAAGTGCTATACCCTTCTCGGGTTCCGAGTTAGACTACTCATGAAGTTCGAAATCAGAAAAAAGTTCATCTAACCTAAGTTTAGAAAGATCCTTGGAGACCTTGTAGGCATCGACCATGGATGCCCACAAGGTAGTCCTCGGAAAAGAGTTTAGGACATACCTTATAAGGTCGCGGTTTTCGACCTTTTGCCCGATTACGTGTAGGTTGTTGACTATGTCTTGGACACGGGCGTGGAGTTGCGTCGCGGACTCGTGTTCTTGCATTTTTAGGTTATATAGTTTATTGAACAAAAGGTCGCGCTTACATACCTTGGCTTCATCGGTCCCTTCGTGTAGCTCTACTAGCTTTGTCCATAGGTCCTTTGCGCTGATGAAGGGGCCGACGCGATTTAACTCCTCCTTGGACAAACCACATTGGAGGATTTGTGTTGCCTTGGCATCAGCTTCGACTTGTCGTTTTGTTGCAACGGTCCATTGATCATAATCCAAGGAGTCACCCACTTCATTAGTCGGAAGTGTGAAACCCGTTTGAATTATGATCCACATCTCGATTTGGGTTTTGAGAAAGCATTCCATCCGACCTTTCCAGTAACGGAAATCATCTCCGTTGTAAAACGGAGGTCGGACGGTGCTAAAACCCTCGAGATGGGCCATTAGAACAAAAAGACAAGGAGACTAAAACGAAAACCTAGCAACAACAAAAACACACGAAAGTACCAAGACTTGCGTCTTGGATTAGTAGTGCGGGAAATAAAAAGAAACAAACGAAAAGTAGAAAGTTAAGCAAAGAAATAAGAAACTAAATAAAAGTAAGTACTCACAACCTTGATGTCCCCAAAGGCTACTAAACGTCGATTTTTGAGGATGAAAACAGCTTGTTACGGGGGTAAACCCTAGTAAGAAGTGTAGATCTCTGCGAGAGCTTCGATTTGGTGGGTAAATTGTTTCGTGAGTCCACTTGTAGCAAAAGTTATGTTCGTTTGATCATGAGGTACTCCGAAGGCAATCAATACTTGCAAAACAAAACCAAACGAAGAGTACCAAGACTTCGTCTTGGATTAGTAGTGCGGGAGAAAAATTTAAACGAACGAAAAACAAATCTGTAAAAAAAATGTTAGATTGGTGGTTTCACCAAATCTAAGCGCCCCCGGCTCTGATACCAATTGTTGGATCGAAGCGGATCGCTAGAGGGGGGGGGGTGAATAGCGATAGAAACTTTTTCTTTTAAATCGTTCGGTAGACAATTAAACGCAGCGGAAATGTAAATAAAAACTAAATGAGACAAATAGTTTTTTTACTTGGTTCGTAGCCTTCGGCTACTACTCCAAGGCCCTAACGGTCCTAGACCGTGTACGGAGGGCAATTCACTAAAACACTCCTCCTCGTTGGAGGTAGGAGTTTTACGATTACAAAAACCTTCGAAGCACAAGATAGAGAGACAAACCCTCTCTTCTATTGAAATGAAATGCAACGGTAGAAAGCCTCGATTAACAAACGAATTGCAAGATTAAAAGAAATGACAAAACAAGATTATACCAACAACTCGAAGATAGGACTTAAACTAGGGTTGTTGGCAGCACTTCGTTGTCGTAGAGTTATCGGAGAGTCGCAGTGTTGTGGAGGCTTTTGAGCACTTAGAATTGATGAGAAAACCCTAGGTTAGGACCTCCTTTTATAGCCTTTGAGCCCCTTTTCGAGAGGAACCCTAGCCAATCATATTTGAGCACCACTCCCCTTGAATTTTGGTGATAAACCTTGACTCCTCGAAGCTGATCCTTTGACCATCAGTCGACTGATGGCAACATCAGTCGAGTGCTGACCTCTGGCAGTCGACTGATTGACGGCAGTCGAGTCCTCTAAGCTGGCAGTCGACTGATGCTAGCTGTAAGACAAAGTTAGCTTAACAAAAATATTATTTTGACGGCCTCTGACCGTCCGATCTCGACCTAGACCATCTATAGGATGTCTTTGGTCGGATCTACGCTTAAGGTCATCCCCGTAAAGAGGATACGACCTCACTTACGCTCGCACACACGAGCTTACCTCAATACTTACGTGTTGCTTTTGCTTCCGGCCTTCCACTCGATTCCTTCAGCTCCCTCCGAAGTCACTCGAGTGTCGCCCGACCACCGCAGCTTCCTCCAGGTGCCGCTAGCCTTCAGCTCCAACTATAGCAATCTTCTGCACACTCGATTCAGCTCGTGAGATAACAACATGAGTTTAACTTTGTATCGTTTGCTATAATCAAAACTCAGGTTCGACTTAGGTGCCTACTGCACCAACAATCTCCCCCTTTTTGATTTATGGCAAACCCACATACAAAGTTAAGTAAATAGCAAGCATGAAGAATAATGTGCATTAGAAACAAACAAGAAATAAAGAAGATTAAGTTGGAGTAGTAAGGATTTTCTTCAAGTACTCCCCCTTGAGGAAACCTCCCCCTTGACCGAGGGTGAGTCTTGAAGAAAGACCTTAATCCTCCCCCTTGAGGGTTGCTTTAAGTAATTACTTAAAGTTGGCCTTAGTAAAACGTTTAAGTTAAGATTTCTTCTTAACTTGGCCCTTTCTCCCCTTTAAGTAAAGCATTAAAAATGAGTAAAACGTTGATGGCACAAATAAGTTTAAGTTAAGAATTATCTTAACTTGGTCTTAATGAGTTTTCAAAACTTAAAGTTAACTTTTGGTTTAAATATAAAGTAAGAGTTAAGTTATATATAAAAAAATTTTTGACCCCTTAACTTTGGCCTTTTTAAAAAAAATTTTGACCCTTTAACTTTGCCCTTTTTCTCCCCCTTTTGCCATATATCGAAAAGAGTGAGGGTGTGTGTGGAAAACAAAAATATGTGTTAAATATAAAGTCCAAGCATTTTCCACATTATTTTGAAAATAATATACTGAAAATAAGTTCATCTATAAAATGTTCGACTCATATTTGGCTTGATTGATATGAAAGATCAACCAGTCCTGGTTAGAGTCGGTTAGTATGTATGATTATACTCCGTGGTTCATAGCGATGCACTAGCTCTACATCTGGAACCAGGAGTAAGGTCCTAACATCTCACGCCCATCTACGTGGCTAAGTACACAAACACATTAGTCCTATGTGGTTCGTACTCTTTCTATCAAGCTTACTGCCGGCATAGTCCGAATCAGAGTAGCCGATTAGTTCGAACTCGGTAGATCTAGGGTACCAAATACCGACATTAAGTGTACCCTTTAGATATCTAAGGATATGCTTGACTAGAGTTAGGTGAGACTCCTTGGCACCGGTTTGGAACCTTGCGCACATACTTACTGCAAATAGGATATCAGGTCGGCTTGCAGTTAAGTAAAGGAGACTCCCTATTATGCTCCTATAGTATTTTAAATCAATTGAGTTTCCGATTAAATCTTCTTCTATATTCACATTAGTTGCCATTGGGGTATTAATAATTTTAGCGTCTTGCATTCCAAAGCGTTTGCGTTGATGTAGGTATATTCCATCTTTAGTTTGTTTAATTTGTAGACCTAAGAAGAAACTTAACTCGCCTACTAAATTCATTTCAAATTCACTTTCCATAAGTGAAATGAACTCATTTAGTAGGATTGAGTTGGTGGTTCCGAAAATAATATCATCTACGTAGATTTGGGCTATGAATATGTCTTTACCTAAGGTTTTTACGAAAAGGGTTGGGTCAACTACACCTTGGTTAAAGCCTTTGGACTTAAGATAAATCGAAAGTCTCTCGTACCAAGCTCACGGAGCTTGTTTAAGTCCATAAAGCGCTTTCTTTAATCTAAAGGACATGATCGGTTTGTCTAAACTTTCGAAGCAGGGTTGACTAACATAAACTTCTTCTTTAATGTATCCATTTAAGAATGCAGATTTCACATCCATTTGAAACAACTTAAATCCTCGATGTGCTGCATATGCTAATAGCATTCGAATGGACTCTAATCTAGCTACTGGGGCATAGGTCTCATCGTAATCTAAACCTTCGACTTGACTAAACCCTTTAGCAACTAGTCTAGCTTTATTTCTAACTACTTCACCTTTATCATCAATTTTATTTCTAAACACCCACCTTGTTCCAATGATTGTTTTATATTTAGGTGGTGGTACTAATTCCCATACTTCGTTCCTAGTGAATTGAGCCAACTCTTCTTGTATTGCAATAATCCAATCGGGAGCAAGAAGAGCTTGGTCAATAGTTTTGGGTTCAATTTTAGATATCAAAGATATTTGACTAAGGTTTCTGTATGAGGCTCTAGTTCGAACTCCTAGACTTGGATCACCTATCACTTGGTCGATAGGATGATTCGTTTGGGTCCTAGTTGGATTTGGGTTTGAGTCTACAACTTGATCCATAGGATGGCTTGTTTGAGTTCTAGTTTGGTTGGAGTCATCTATCACTTGGTCGATAGAGTGACTTGGTTGACTTAGGTTAGGATTAACACTGGGACCTGATCTCGGATCAGAGTTAGGTCTAGTATGAGTCGGCTCGCTAATTGGGGTTGCCGGGGATTTTGTAGGTTCGTGTCCTTCATCAAATACTACATTGATAGTCTCCTCGACTCTAAGAGTGTCATGGTTATATACTCTATAAGCTCTGCTTGTAGTCGAGTATCCTAGAAAGATTCCGGTCGTGGTTTTGGATGTAAATTTCCCTAGGTAATCCTTAGTGTTTAGGATATGTACCTTACATCCAAATACCCTAAAGTACTTGATGTTAGGTATTTTATCGTGATAAATCTCGTATGAGGTCTTAAGGTGCCTCTTTACCATAAGGATTCTATTTTGGACATAGCATGCCGTACTCACGGCTTCCGCCCAAAACCTATCGGGTAGGTTATACTCATTTAACATTGTCCTAGCGGCTTCTTGTAGGGTTCTATTTTTGCATTCTACTAGGCCATTTTGTTGTGGAGTTCTAGGGCAAGAGAACTCGTGGTGGTATTCATTTAGGTTACAGAATTCTGTAAACCTATGGTTTTTGAATTCACCACCATGATCAGTCCTAAGTCTTTTGATTTTAATGCTTTGTTGATTTTCTATTAACTTAAATAGATTGATTAATTGATCTAGGGTATCATTTTTGTGTTTGATGAACCTAACCCAAGTAAATCTAGAATAGTCATCAATTATGACTAAGCAGAATTTACTTCCGTTAAGTGACTTAGCTCCGTGTGAATCAAATAGATCCATGTGTAGGAGCTCAAGCACACTTTTGGTTCGTTCTTGACTAGTTAGTTGATGTTGTGTCCTAGATTGTTTACCTTGTTGACAAGCATTACATATTTTATTATCCAAGTTATTGAGGTTAGGCAAACCTCTGACTAAATCACTCTGACTTATCTTGTGGATGAGTCTTGGGTGTGAGTGACCGAGTCATCGGTGCCACAACCATGATTCCTCTTGCCGTGTCATAAGACACTTAGTTGAGGAGTTAGTTAAGTTGATCGTGTAAATGTTGTTATTTCTAGTCCCTTTAAGAATTGTTTTAGAGGTTTCGTTGGTATTAATTACGCATTCATTTTCTAGAAATATGACCTTATAGTTATTATCACACAATTGGCTTACACTAAGTAAATTATATTGAAAATTTTCTACTAATAAAACATTTTGAATAACAAAATTTGAATTGAGCTCAATATCACCTGATCCGATGATTTTGAGCTTGCCGTTATTTCCGAAGGCTACCGATCCTTGTCGTTTGAATCGAAGCTTCGAAAACTTGAGTTGATCCCCGGTCATGTGTCGGGAGCAACCACTGTCCAACATCCATTGATCCTACACGCAAGGTAGTTGGATCGGATATTGGATTTATTAAAAATTGGTTGAAAAATTATTAACCTAAATCATCTCACCCATGTCTACATGATCAAACATGTTAATCCTATATGTTCTTGTGAGATGACTTCCAATTTTAGTTGAATTAAATTTAATGACTTAAACACTTGTCAACCTTGCGTTAGATTCGGATTTGACCTTAGGCTCATCAAGTCACCTTTTCAAGATCATGACTTCCAGGTCGTGGCGAGGCACAGAGGCCTTCTTTGATCGGAACAACGACCACTTCCTTAGACAAAGCCATTTTCAAGAAAATAGAGACTTGACTCACCTAAGACCACTTCCTGGTCTAACTAGTCTAGGATACGGCGAGGTAGCTTCAGCTAGTTCCGCTCGGTCAAGTGCACCGAACTAGATACGCCTTATCTAGCCCGAATACACAAGACTCCACTTTCCTAGCGTACTATCATCTCGCCGCATCCTGGTACTATGTTATCAAGTATTGACGAGTTATAGTCCTATCTAACCATTCTAAAAAGGAAAATCAAACTAAATAAAAACGTAAGCATGCAATTTCTAAGTTAAAACACAAACAAATTTCGTACTAGCTTCCCCTGGACCGTTGAATCGATTCGGTCTCTTCACATAGTGGATTTGGTCCTTGGGAACCCAGTACTGGTTTGATCCTAAGTTTGAAATCAAGGTGGTCTTAGGGACCCATGCTTGGACACGTTTTCTATGTCTACTTACGATTGACATATACGACTTATTGGTCGTGTTTGAGCTAAACCCTAGCCCGACCTTGTTGTACACGACCCTTTGCGATCCAAGTAGGAGGTTAAGTCCTTTGGATCCCAAAGTAAACCTTTCCAACGTATTCCTAAGATCTTCGACTTGACTTTTCAAGAGTGAGTTCTCAACTTCGAGTTTTTCAACTCGAGTTGAGTCCTTCTCTTGAACTCGACTAGTCGAAGAGGTTAGGGAGACCTCGTGTTTGAGGAGTTTAACTTCCTCAATCAGGGTCTCGACCTTGGACTCGGACTTAGCTAACTTTTTATTTAAAGACTTAATTGCACTATAAAGAGTAGTAATAAGAGACCGACTTACCTTGAGTGTATCTTTTGAACCGGATGCGTATCCGTGGCTTGTCTTGAATAGTGTTTCGTAGTCCGACTCGTCTTGGTTTTGATTACAGTTCGGTTCCGACTCCGTCTCCGATTCCATCGGTTTAGCCATAAGGACTCGATCGTTGTCTTCTTCCTCTGAGGCTTCTTCCCAAGTAGCGTTGAGTGCCTTTTTATGTTTTGGTGCCTTGCTCTTGAGTTTTGGGCACTCGGACTTAATGTGTGCAAACCTGTTGCATTCATAACATCTTATGTTTGAACTTTTAGGCTTACCTTCGTTGGGTCGAGTGATGGCTCGTTTTCGGCCCTTGACTATCCTCCGAACTAGGTTGACTAGTTCGGCTTCCATTTCCGAGTCGACCTCCGAATCCGACTCATCCTCTTCTTCCTTCGGGGGTGGCTTGCTTGCGGTTTTCTTCCTCGAACCTGCAAAAAGTGCTATACCCTTCTCGGGTTCCGAGTTAGACTACTCATGAAGTTCGAAATCAGAAAAAAGTTCATCTAACCTAAGTTTAGAAAGATCCTTGGAGACCTTGTAGGCATCGACCATGGATGCCCACAAGGTAGTCCTCGGAAAAGAGTTTAGGACATACCTTATAAGGTCGCGGTTTTCGACCTTTTGCCCGATTACGTGTAGGTTGTTGACTATGTCTTGGACACGGGCGTGGAGTTGCGTCGCGGACTCGTGTTCTTGCATTTTTAGGTTATATAGTTTATTGAACAAAAGGTCGCGCTTACATACCTTGGCTTCATCGGTCCCTTCGTGTAGCTCTACTAGCTTTGTCCATAGGTCCTTTGCGCTGATGAAGGGGCCGACGCGATTTAACTCCTCCTTGGACAAGCCACATTGGAGGATTTGTGTTGCCTTGGCATCAGCTTCGACTTGTCGTTTTGTTGCAACGGTCCATTGATCATAATCCAAGGAGTCACCCACTTCATTAGTCGGAAGTGTGAAACCCGTTTGAATTATGATCCACATCTCGATTTGGGTTTTGAGAAAGCATTCCATCCGACCTTTCCAGTAACGGAAATCATCTCCGTTGTAAAACGGAGGTCGGACGGTGCTAAAACCCTCGAGATGGGCCATTAGAACAAAAAGACAAGGAGACTAAAACGAAAACCTAGCAACAACAAAAACACACGAAAGTACCAAGACTTGCGTCTTGGATTAGTAGTGCGGGAAATAAAAAGAAACAAACGAAAAGTAGAAAGTTAAGCAAAGAAATAAGAAACTAAATAAAAAGTAAGTACTCACAACCTTCGATGTCCCCGAAAGGCTACTAAACGTCGATTTTTGAGGATGAAAATAGCTTGTTACGGGGGTAAACCCCAGTAAGAAGTGTAGATCTCTGCGAGAGCTTCGATTTGGTGGGTAGATCGTTTTGTGAGTCCACTTGTAGCAAAAGTTATGTTCGTTTGATCGTGAGGTACTCCGAAGGCAATCAATACTTGCAAAACAAAACCAAACGAAGAGTACCAAGACTTCGTCTTGGATTAGTAGTGTGGGAGAAAAATTTAAACGAACGAAAAACAAATCTGTAAAAAAAATGTTAGATTGGTGGTTTCACCAAATCTAAGCGCCTCCGGCTCTGATACCAATTGTTGGATCGAAGCGGATCGCTAGAGGGGGGGGGATGAATAGCGATAGAAACTTTTTCTTTTAAATCGTTCGGTAGACAATTAAACGCAGCGGAAATGTAAATAAAAATTAAATGAGACAAATAGTTTTTTTACTTGGTTCGTAGCCTTCGGCTACTACTCCAAGGCCCTAACGGTCCTAGACCGTGTACGGAGGGCAATTCACTAAAACACTCCTCCTCGTTGGAGGTAGGAGTTTTACGATTACAAAAACCTTCGAAGCACAAGATAGAGAGACAAACCCTCTCTTCTATTGAAATGAAATGCAACGGTAGAAAGCCTCGATTAACAAACGAATTGCAAGATTAAAAGAAATGACAAAACAAGATTATACCAACAACTCGAAGATAGGACTTAAACTAGGGTTGTTGGCAGCACTTCGTTGTCGTAGAGTTATCGGAGAGTCGCAGTGTTGTGGAGGCTTTTGAGCACTTAGAATTGATGAGAAAACCCTAGGTTAGGACCTCCTTTTATAGCCTTTGAGCCCCTTTTCGAGAGGAACCCTAGCCAATCATATTTGAGCACCACTCCCCTTGAATTTTGGTGATAAACCTTGACTCCTCGAAGCTGATCCTTTGACCATCAGTCGATTGATGGCCATCATCCGATCGTGATGCGATCATCGAGTCGACCTCTGCGTCGATTGTGCAGCTTGAGTCCTCTGTCGGCAATGATCGTGATGCTAGCTGCAAGGCAAAGTTAGCTTAACAAAAACATTATTTTGACGGCCTCTGACCGTCCGATCTCGACCTAGACCATCTATAGGATGTCTTTGGTCGGATCTACGCTTAAGGCCATCCCCGTAAAGAGGATATGACCTCACTTACGCTCGCACACACGAGCTTACCTCGATACTTACGTGTTTCTTTTGCTTCCGACCTTCCACTCGATTCCTTCGGCTCCCTCCGAAGTCACTCGAGTGTCGCCCGACCACCGTGGCTTCCTCCGGGTGTCGCTAGCCTTCAGCTCCAGCTATAGCAATCTTCTGCACACTCGATTCAGCTCGTGAGATAACGACATGAGTTTAACTTTGTATCGTTTGCTATAATCAAAACTCAGGTTCGACTTAGGTGTCTACTGCACCAACAGAGCATCCGACACTTCCACTTCGTCGGGTAGAAACCTCAACTAATGTTTGAGCATCTGACTTAACCATAAGTCGGATAAAACCTCAAACCCTAGTTTGAGTATCTGACTTGTCGGGTAAAATCTCAACCTACTCGGTTGAGAATCCGACACTTAACTTAGCCATTCGGCCAAGTTCACCTATGAGCTACCGTTTACAAATCACTCATTCTCTCATCTCCCTTGAAGTCCCTCGCCGAAGCTCTCTTCGTCTGACCATGCCCCTCGGATGCACCAAGCGCACGGTTTCATAATGTCATCCTTCGCGTCTCACCCTGAAATCTTCTTCATTGGCTTCACTTCAATGCTCCTCATCCGGCGGTCCCTCGGATGCACCAAGTGCATGTCTTCCGCAATGTCATCCTTCACCAACTCAAAGACCCGAGCCATGAGATGGTGAACCCACCAATGCTTTCGTCAAGCCAATCCCATGTGTGAATTACTAAGTTCTGCACGACTTCAACACACATATCAAATCAACATAACAACCTAACTTAAACCCTTTGCCACACACATCAAAAGCACATCATTCATGGGTTGATTGCCCTAACAATCTTTCCCTTTTTGATGTGTGGAAATCCGTTTAAGTTAGATAAAACATTAACAAATATGTAAGGTAGGAAAGCATGTAAAATAACATGAGTATCAAATACTCCCCCTAAATACATGCAACTCCCCCTTAACACATGGTAATTTCCCTCCTAGCATGATTAACTTAAACTCAACCATTTCCCCCCCTTTGACACCATAAAAAACTATGTTATACAAGCATGACATCAAGTCTAGGGAATGAAAATCACCAAAATTAGACTTAAAACATGATAAAATAGGTTACTGTGCTCGTGCAAAGTACATCAATCGACTGCGTCAGAACGGCAGTCGACTGGTACATCAAAGATCAATTTTCTGATTTTTCGGATGAAATTCAAAAATGCACTAGAAATTATAGAAAATTCAAAAAATCATGAAAATTTGAAACACATTTCTTGTAAAGCCCTTTATCAATGAAAAATAGTTTTTCATGAAAATCATTCAATTTTCCAATATTTGGCAAAAACTCAAATGTTGCAAAAACACTAAAGTTTTTATCAACTTGAAAACCTAGTTTTGCGTTGAAATGATTTAAAACATGAACTCTTAGTTTATAAAACATGAAATGGTTTTAAAACATTTAAAATATCCAACTATGATCTATGAAAAATATGTCCATTGATTAAATATTTGCTTTCCCTATAGTTGGTCTATTATTGCTATGACATGATACATGTAAATGACCATTTAAATGCCATAAGCATTAGTGGACCATTTGTATCAACCTAACATCTCACCCATGCTATGTTTTCAATCAAGTTAGCCTATAGTGAGTGTGAGATGTAACTAAAGGTATTTATACTTAACCATAAATTTCATGCAATTCTACTTAGGTTAAGTATATCATGTTGGTGCAATCGACCCAGATCACAATTGACCAGACTCGAGTTTGACTTGAGTAGTGTTTTGATGTTTGACATTGATGTCTGAAAAATGTTGGGGAGATTGTTGGTGCAATCGACCTAGGTCATACTTGATGTTTGACGATGGTTTGACCATTGTCATGGGAAAAGTCCAAGTCTTGTGTACTTGGCATGAAAAGTTCAAGCTTGAGTCTTGGCATGGAAAGTCCAACATGGGTTGGCAAGGAAAAGTCCAAGCATGAGTCTTGGCAAGGAAAAGTCCAAGCATGGGTCTTGGCATGGAAAGTCCAACATAGGTTGGCAAGGAAAAGTCCAAGCTTGAGTCTTGGAAATTGAGAAGTCCAAGGGGAATATTGGTGGCGTAAAGTCCAAGGGTGAAGTCTTGGAGGCATAAGTCAAATGGTTGGTGGCGTAAAGTCCAAGCAGAGTCTTGGCAGCGTAAGTCCAATGTGCCTTGGCGATATAGATCAACTTAACATGACATAGCCGATGGAAGCACCTGAAGGCTAGCATATGGATGAATAAGTCATGGGTGACTTGGAGGGATCCGATAGGCGTGAGATTGACGGAGGTGGCTAGAAGGCTTAGGTCTTGGATAAGAGTGGTCTAGCAAGTATGGGGGCACCATACTTGGGTTAAAAACTCATGTTTGAGATGTATCAGTCGAATGGGACTATGGTCAATCGACTGATGGGAGTCGACTAGAGTTTGACTGTTGGAATTGGCCTAGCGATTGGTTTGCCGGCATTAGGCGATCGATTGATGGCTGGCGATCGGCCCGATCGGAGATCAATCATTGCTGGTTGAAATCGAACACGATAAGCTCTCGGTCGAGTGATCGGGCCGAGCACTCGGGATTGAGCCGATCGGTGATGGGCATGATCAGTCGACTGATGTCCTATCCGTTGGAACTTATCCGATGTGGTTCATGTCGTTGTGAGACAACGAGTATAGGGGTAGTTGACTGCTAGGCGGAATCCAGCCCAAGGAGAAGCTTTAAAGGGAGCTCATGGAGGAGTTTTTCGCCATTGGTTCCTTGGACGTTTTAAAGCAATTTACTGTTGCAAATCAGGGCCTTCAAGTATTGTTCAAGCAATCACAAAGCAAGCATCCAAAGATTTCTTGTAAAGTGTTTTTCTTTACTTGTATTGTATTTGATACTTGTATTTGCTTGCATTTATTGTATTACTTAGAGTAATTACTTGTAAGAGGTTTCTCCACCTTCGGATTGTTCCGAGAAGGAGTTATTGAGTAGTGGCGTGTGATTGGCATTGCTAGAGCTCGTTTGAGCTCGATCCGTGGAGTAGGAACCATTCGGTTCTGAACCACATTATATTTGGTGTTGTGTTTGTGTGCTTGTATTTGTGTTATTGTTTTCATTATTATTCCGCTGTGCACTAACCGAATTGTAGCAAGCACGCGATCGCGAAAGAATTTCTCCATCTATGACGTACGCGCTATTCACCCCCCTTCTAGCGGCCATCGAGGTTCTAACAATTGGTATCAGAGCCCGGGGCTCTTCTATGGATTAACAATCGGGAGCAAAGACGCTAGAGGGAACAAGATGGAATTTGAAGGTAAATTACGATGGGACATCAACACACCGCCATCATACGACCAAGAAGATTTTCCGGCATGGAGGGCGAGAATGGAGATATTCTTGATGATGGACATAGAAGATTGGTTCATCATCATGGAAGGCTTTGAATCTCCTAGGGATAAGAAGGGGGAGGTCCTAAAATTGAAGAAGTGGACACAAGAGCAACGTCTCAAGTTCAAGACCGAAGTCACGGTAACAAAGCTTTTAGAAGATTTGATACCTAATGACATTTTGTCTAGACTAGGTGAATATCAAGATGGCAAAGAGCTTTGGAGCAAATTGGCAAAGTTCCATGAAGGAGAGGAGGAGTCCGAGGAGGAGTGCTCATCCTCTCAAGCTCAAGAAGAAGTAAGCACCTTTTCATCACAAGAGCTTGAGGATCCGAAGGGTGATAGAGAATCAACATCCGGATCGGTAGAGGAGGAAGAAACACAAGAAGCCTTCACCTCTAGGATTGAGGGGGAGGAGAGCACATCCACTCTGGAACAAGAGCAAAATCAAGAAGAACCATCAATATCCGGAAGAGATGAAGAAGTCCAAAATTCCACCACCATTAACCTAGGTAACTCAAGCACGTCAATTCAAAATAAAAATCATATTATGTGTTTTGAGTGTAGGGAATATGGGTACTATAAGAGCAAGTGCCCTAAGAAAGTCAAGAAAAGTCAACCGACACTGAAATCTTAAGAAAAGACCAAGGATGCTAGAGTCATCACCATTAAGAGCAAGGAGTATGTGGTATGCTTCAAGTGTCACCAAAGAGGGCACTATAGAAGCCAATGCCCTAGGAGAAAAGGAGCATCAAATGTAAGGGGAGCCTTTAAGGCAAACCCTAAGGTAAATTTAAATAATGCTCATTCTTTAAGTTATAAGAAAAAGCATGCTAGAAGTAATCTTTCTATATTTCATAAAGAGCATGCTAGAAATAATAAATTTTATTGTTTAGGGGATAAGAGTTACAATGTTAAAAAAATGGAGAAATTTGGGACTAATGTCCCTAGAAAAATCTTATCTAGTGAAACCATTAAGAAGGTAGAGGACCATTTAGGTATTAACCCTAAAAAGGGTAGACATATGCCTAAGAAATGGAATAATGCCCAAATAGTAGATTAAAATTCAAAAATTGGGCAATTAGAGCTAGAAAATCAAGTTTTGAGGTCAAAACTTGAGAAAATGGAGAAGATCTTTATAAAGATGAAAAATCAAATTAAAGGGTCAAATTGTCAAAATCTAGGGTCTAGGAGTCAAAACCTAGGGTCTAGGAAGCAAGGTCCACCTAAGGGCAAGAAATGTTTGCGTCACAAACCTAAGCCCAAGGAGACCTACCATAGTGTTCCATTCGTTTATGCAACACAACCTAAGTCTAGGAAGGCCATGGTTACTAGGGAAGCAATCCCTAAGGGTAACCAAGGCAAGTATCTAGTGGCCAAGGTTTCTATGAAACCTAGGAAGACCACTAAGAAGGTTACTAGGGAGGCAATCCCTAAGGTTAACCATGATAAGAGCCAAATGACCAAGGCTCCTAAGCCTAGGAGGATTATTAGGAAGGTATCTAGGGAAGTTATCCCTAAGGAATACCTAGTTAACCCAAGGAGCTCAAACAAGTATTGGGTTCCTAAGAGCATAATTCCATCGTGCTAAGTGGGTTGTGGGTGTTAACTTGAATTGGTGGGTAGTTAACCTAACCATAGTAAAGTTAACACTTTATTGCATTTTCAAAGTTATGTGATACCTCGGAAATAAGATTGAATGTTAATCCTAAAAGATTTTAGGATGTGCCAATAAGCCTTGAGAATTATGAAAAATTGATTAAACTTGGTACATTTAGACTTAGAGGTATTGATGTGCAATTTGGGGTTTTGGTACACTTTGGGAATTAGTGTATCAAGAAAATTGTCTTAAGGCTTAGAAATTACATTTAAGATTAACACTCAAGCACTATATATCTTGATGTCACATACTTGCCATGCTTCATGTGTCTTACCATATGTTTGCATGGAAGGTATATTTATAGTGTATTGCATCTCACAAAATATATCATTCACCTTGATTGTGTATTTCAACACTTAGAAAGGATGAGATGCTAGGATTTAAAATTCTTGGATGTTAATGTTTGTGAAAATGAAATAAAAATACTAAAATACATTAACAAATACATAAACACAAGCATAACACTAATATATTCGATATACATGCCTAAATATGTTAAAATGAAACAAATTGAGTGAAGAAATCGAAATTCACTTAATTTGATCAAAATCAAATATCGATCTGATAACAGCAGTACGACACGCGAGATCGTGATCAGTCTTGCTTCGAACTCGTGATTATCCATCGATCTGAATATCCACAACAGTCGACCGATATTACTATTGTTTGGGATAGAAGAGCTAATAGTCGAGTGGTCAGTCCAGCAGTCGAGTGCTTATCACATCAGTCGACTGACGACCATAATAGTCGACATATGATACTGTAGCTGAAGGGAAAATGATGTGTTTCTCTTCTTTGCTTCGGTCGCTTGTGCATGGCAATCCTATCTCGCGTCCCCGGATTTAAATTTTATTAATTAAAACTAATCCGAATGGAAATGGATTACCCAAGCAACTGATTCATCATCGTGCTATTCGACTTGAGTGATTGCTTGAACAAACTTGTTGTTCAAGCAACTTGACTCTTTTCCTCGATTAGCCGCGAAATAGATGATGTACGGATCGCCGATTTTTGTGTTTATCATCGGGGTCCATGTCAACTAACCACATACAAATACAAAATAACTAGAATCAATATTAAACAAGATTATACCTCTTGTTTTACCTCTTGATCTTCTATTGTATTCCTATCCTCTTCTTGGACATCGTGTGGGCGACGATCTTCAAAGAATCGAAGCCTCCTAGACCACGTATCTTCCCTTCCTTGCTTGCTTCAAACAAGGGAAGATAACCCTCCCTTCTTCTCCTTGCTTGTGCTGACCACCAAACACCAACTTTGGTTGCCGTCGGCCCTAGGAGAGGGAGAGGAGGAGAGAGCGCTGGCCTTATACCAAGGAAGAAGGAAAACCCTCTCCTTTGTTGTGTTGCCACCGACCCTAAGGAGATGGAGATGGTGGCGCCGACCAAAGGAGAAAGAAGAGAAGGAAACCCTTTGTTGCCGCCGGCCAAAAGAGAGCCAAACCCTAGTTTACCACCGCCCAATAGAGAAGCCAAACCCTAGGTTGCCGCCCAAGCCTCCAACGCCAACCAATAAACCCTAGCACAACTCTTGTTGTCGCCCAAGCCTCTTCCTCCCTTTTATAGATCTAGGCTTCATGATGTTTTTATAATAGGCTACAATAGGGACCATGAGGAGGAGTTGGATCTTGGCCATCCAATGGATCCGAACCATATAAAACTCGATCCATTAATGATGATCCATTCCACTAGAGGATCATCATTGATCTACCTTACCAACCCCATAATTAAATATGGGCTCCACATATTATTTGTACAAAATATCTCCCTGTGTTTAAGATATCGAATGTCCATTAATTAATTAAATTACTGATAATTTAATTAATTAATATCTAATTTCATGAGTAGTACCACTCATCCTTATCATCATGTTGGACCAAGTCCACCTGCAGGATTTACATGAACTTTATGAGCTCCTCAAGGGGACATCATCATCCTAATACATAGGACACAGTTTTCTCCTATAATCAATGGCACACCATGTAAATAATATTATTTCCCAACTTACCAGGCCTATCGATTTAACACATAAATCTCGCCCATTGGTAAATCAAAGAAATAAATACTAAGTACATGTGCCCATTATTATATCGGGATTAAGAGCATGTACACCTTAATATCTGAGGTCTGATTCAATTATATAGTCAGTATAAATTGAATCACCTCTGAATCGGTCCTACTCAATACACACAAAGTGTACTAGTATAATTCTATGGTCAAGATAAACCAATACCAAATTACACTACAACCATGCCAATGGTTTGTCCAAAACTATCTTGGTTGTGAGCCTCTACTTATATTCTACAAGAAACTGATAACATGATCTTCTGTGTGATACCACACACTATGTTATCTACAATGTAAAGTATCAGATAATATGCATAAATATAAAATGCAAACAATGATCATGTGATTCTTATTTCAAAATGAAGGTGTCCATACAAAGGCTAGACTTTCAGTATACATCCCAATAGTAGCTTGGCACAGAAGCTTCAACAGTTGAGTGCCGAGCCGGTTCAATCAACTGTCAATTTTGTGAACCGTTCACTGGACTGCTAACAATCGACTGATATGACACATCAGTCGACTGGCGTTGCATTTTTATAAGGTCGAACCGCTAGGGTTCGGCTTCTTCACGCCTTCTTCTCACGCGATTTCTTCTCCGATCATCCCAAAACCCCTCTGACCATCCATCTTGCGTCCACGCCGGTGACTCAAAGCCCTTCGGTTTGAAACCTAACCCTATTTCTCGTGTTTTGGGTCCTTCTATCACGCTAATGGCGCCTACTTCCATTTTCCTCCACTGGAGTTAGGGTTCT
This sequence comes from Wurfbainia villosa, assembly GCA_025175895.1. Classification (NCBI taxonomy): domain Eukaryota; kingdom Viridiplantae; phylum Streptophyta; class Magnoliopsida; order Zingiberales; family Zingiberaceae; genus Wurfbainia; species Wurfbainia villosa. The sequence goes on along the minus strand of CM045995.1, from coordinate 57,902,213 downwards.
GACGAGGCATTCTTTCCAGCGTTCCTCTAGCGTCCTCTCCAGCAAGTAGGCTGCTCAGTTCGTCCCTCATAGCCTAAACCCAAAAATGGCACCAAAGTATAATTCTAAACCTTAAACCCCATCTGTTTACATATACCACATTTTGATCTAACCATATTATTTGCATCATCACACTACATTGCATTACATTCATTGCATTCATGTAGAAAACAACGTAGGGGTGAGTCTAGTGAAGTTGGGTCAGTTGTGTACCAATCGATGTCGATTAGGTATTTGGATGAGCCATTCTTTAGAACCTATTGTGGAGATGTCATACAGATTGTATGACATTATCAGTTGATGAAGGTCGTCTTTTGTACGCATTCCATAAACGATGATCTACTCAAAGAGTTTTATCAAAATTTGAGGAAAGTCGACGATGGCCCGATGTACACCACTCGCTTTGGAAAATGTGACTTGGAGTTCACTCCTGCGATTTTGCAGGAGTTCCTGGAGTGTCAGCCATCCGATGACTCTTTTGTGTTTTACCCTTCCTTTGATGTACCTCTTCCTGCTCCATTTGACCATATTTCATTAGAGTCCATGCATCAACATTTCTTTCTTCATCCTCGTCCACCAGCTCAAAAAATATTTCCTATCAATGACTTATCTGCACCTGACAATGTTCTTTACAAAGTCATTATTGGGTGCATTCTACCTATAGTGACTCAGGGTCAAGCCAAGATTCGGCCTCCCCATCTTTTTCTTATGTATGCCATACGTCATCATTTGGACATAAACATTACATTGAACATATTTCATTGCATTGTCCATTTTGTGACCCTTGTATAAGGGAAAGTTCATATGTCATTTGGACATGTCATTACAACATGGTTAGAGTCCATCGGTATTAACATATCTAGGGGATCCTTAAGGCCACTCTCAGAAGCATACGATCACATCACGGTGCGGAACTTTACACTGGCTGGGATGCGGACTGACCCTGGATAGATGGAGTGGGTGGCTCGGCCTCAGCCCACGGAGCATGAGGAGCTAGCTATAGAGGCTGGAGAGCCCGCAACCGAGCATGAGGGGCCCGCTGCTGAGGAGGATGACCAGATGCTATCTGATGCTTCTTTAGAGAGTCTCTCGACACGGGTCACATGCTTGGAGACTCGCTTCGAGGAGTTTTATAAGGAAGCTGGCATGAGTTGGACGGAGCTCGATCTGGAGCAGTTCGCCATGGCCGATCGCATGTCCTCCATGGGTTAGGAGTTGGGTCAGCAGCTCAGCCGGATAGAGTAGCGCTTGAGCTGGATGGAGCAGTGCCAGATTGATATATATGAGATGATGCAGACCTGGACCCTGGGTCAACAACCTCCACCACCTCCAGGAGATGGCTCCAGGAATGATAGCTAGGCGCAGATTAGAGATCTTATTTTTATTTTCGTAGTGAGGTTGAGAGCTTTTTAGACATCTTTTTTTCTTATAAAAACTGAATTTATATTTGAATGAAATATTTTGTTTATGAAAAATCATGTGTCTTTGTCTGATTGTGTGGATGTTAATGTGTTTATATATTCTATTTTTCCATGTCATGACATCATATTTTCTTTTATCATATAAAATGTCATGGTATTGCTTAGGGTTACTTTTAATGTCATGTATGCTTAAGTCATATTTTATGCCATGACATCATGATCATTGGCCATGTTTATTTATGATTATCACTTATGCCATGATCATTCATGCATTAATTAAAATTGAGTTAAGGACTATGACATGATTTGAAGTCCTATGTATAAGGAAGTCAAATAGAGTTGCCTAGAAAATGCATGAAGCCATAACAACCCTAATTCCACATCTCACAATCACATTGACTTGTGTGTGTTTTATACACCTTAGATACATGTGAGATGATAGGAAAATAAGTAAAGTTCAAGGTGCATAGATGTTGCATCTATGCACCATCTATGACATGATTTGAAGTCTCATGTATAAGGAAGTCAAATAGAGTTGCCTAGAAAATGCATGAAGCCATAACAACTCTAATTCCACATCTCACAATCACATTGACTTGTGTGTGTTTTATACACCCTAGATACATGTGAGATGATAGGAAAATAAGTTAAGTTCAAGGTGCATAGATGTTGCATCTAGATGGACTTAAACTTATTTCAATCATAAATATGGATCATGAGAAAAGCTAATATACAAGTCATATACATCTAACCAATAGTCCATGGTTCAAAATAGGTTTTCAAAATCATTTTAAAATCCTTTTAAAAAACCTTGGTGAAGTCTATCTTTTGATAGCAATCACGATTGAAGAAGTCGATACAAAGTAGATCAAAAATATTAAAGTTTTAATGGTTTTTGAACTTTGTATCAACCTCCTAATCTAATGGGTATTTTATTTTCAAACTATTTTTCACCTATTATATTCCATGTAAGTAATGTGCGAATGAAATTTCAAAATTTTTCGAAATACATATATTTACTTACGTATTTTCAAATTTCATTTTTGAAAACCTGATTTCTAAAAATCAGGTATCGATTAGCTTATTCTGATTTATCGATCGTGATGGTGATTCGATCATTTCATTCTATGGAAGAGTCGACTGATAGGTTGATTTCGAGTAAACAAGGATGTTTAGCCCATGTTTCAGCTATGTTAGTGTAACGCCCGTAAAATTTTAAGCTATTCAAAGTAATTATATAATTTTTAACGCCCATACAAGGTTTAAAATAAAATAAAATAAAATAAATAAAATATGGTTCACTATAGGTAGGATTTGAACCATGAACCTCCTAATTGTGAGATAGCCTTGATACCACTAGACCATAGGATAATTCTTGGCTAGAATAGATAAGGAATATACAAAGAAGGTAAATGAGAAGATGAGAGGGTGAAGAGTTGTTTCATCTCCCCATGAGGAGATGAAAAGTTTTCTAACCTCCCTAGCTATTAACGTGGGAATTAAAGAGGAAGTTAAGGAAGAAAAGAAAACCCCCATCTTCCTTCTTCATTCTTCCTCATTCTTCTTCCTTCTCCCATTCTTGGCCGAAACTCCTCCTTCTCCTTCCTCCCTCTTCCATCCAAACTTTAGGACTCCTTGTGTTGGAATTCTCAAGAGGGTTTTCAAGGAGAAAGTCTTGGTATTGCTAGAAGATCCAACTCCACCGAACTCCTCCTTCCTCCAACTCCATCCGAAACCCTAAGACTTTTGGTTGGTGTTCTTGAGAGGGTTTCAAGGGGATACAAAGGATTAATATATGCTAGAGGACCACTCCTAGGGCTAAGGAACAAGGGAAGGTCTTCATCTCACAAAAACCCTAGCGATATACTAGTACGAAAGCGAGAGGAAGTAAGTATCTCTCACCTGCAGTATAAGTAGTTCTTCGATTATTTTATATAGCTTATTTTCATATGTTTTGAAGATTATATGTTTGGATCAGATGATATATATGTGTGATCAGATTTATAGTTGAGGTATAGGTCTTTTTAAGCAAAATCTAAGATCACAAAGATGTTATTTCTCACCTATAGCATAAGTAACTCTTTGATATGCCCATTTAGCTTCTATCACCATGTTTTATTCGGATTTATATGTTCTGTCCAGATTATGTTTGTTTGGATTTTTAGGTATTTTAAGTATATTTCATTGGAAGCAAGAGGTAAAGATCGCAAGGATGCTTCCCCTATAAGTTTTGGGGACAAAGAGCATGATCGAATGTCTTGAAAGGCTTCCTATATGAGTTTTTAGGAGTATGATCATGTTAAATGTTTGATAAATGATAAAAATATGTTTTGATCAGATTATATAGGTGTGTTTAGATTTATAGTTAAGGTATATGTTGTTTTAAGCAAGACATAAGATCACTAAGATGCTATCTCTCACCTATAGCATAAGTAACTCTTTGATTTGCACATCTACCTTCTAGTATCATGTTTTTATTCAGATTTATAGATTCTGTCCAGATTATGGTTGTTTGTATTTTTAGGTATTTTAAGTATATTTTATTGGAAGCAAGATGTAAAAATCACAAAGAGGCTTCCCCTACGAGTTTTGGGGACAAAGAGCATGATTAAATGTCTTGAAAGGCTCCCTATATGAGTTTTGGGAGTATGAGCATGTTATATGTTGGTTAAATGACAAAATCAGTAGGTCATATATATTTATAGGTATATTTCATGTTGAATCAAGACATAAGATCGCAAAGATGCTTCCCCTACAAGTTTTGGGGACAAAGAGCATGATCACATGTCTTGAAAGACTTCCTATATGAGTTTTGGGAGTATGATCATGTTAAATGTTTGATAAATGACAAATATCAGTAAGTCATATATAAAAGAAGTATTTTACTTTGAGTATTTCATTGGAAGGAAGATGTAAAGATCACAAGATGCTTCCCCTACGAGTTTTGGGGACAAAGAGCATGATCAGATGTCTTGAAAGGCTTCCTATATGGGTTTTTGAGTATGATCATATAAAATACTTGTTAAATGACAAAAATAAGTAAGTCATATATAAAGGAAGTATTTTACTTTGAATATTTCATTGGAAGCAAGACGTAAAGATCACAAGATGCTTCCCCTACGAGTTTTGGGGACAAAGAGCATGATCAAATGTCTTGAAAGACTTCCTATATGGGTTTCTGATTATGATTATGTAAAATACTCGTTAAATGACAAAAATAAGTAAGTCATATATAAAGGAAGTATTTTACTTTGAAGTGGCATGTATCGGGCTCTTAGATCGCCCACGGGCCCTTAGACCGCCCTTGAAAGTTCCACGAGCCCCTAGACCGCCCTTGAAAGTTGCCCTAATAAATTTGGTGGCTAGCTACCCCGAGTTCTATTAGGGTTGTGCGCAAAATGGTACAATGCTGGGCTGCCCAAACAAGGATGATTAGTATTTTAAAGTATATATGTATATATGGTTTCGAAAGTTAACCAAAGCACAATGTTTACAAGTTTAAGTATAGTATGTCTCATGTATATGTTTCTACAAGCGAAGCATATTTCAAGCATGTATTGTAAGTTGCGTATGTTAAGTTCATGCATGTCAAGTTGAATCATTGTATCATGTGCAAGTACTTCCAAATGTTAAATGCAGAATTTTCCTAAATGCAAGTATGAGCATGTGTTGCATGCAAGTATTCTAATAGCATGTTTTCCTAATGCGAAGTTTTGTGAGAATAGGAAGTACTTACTAAGCTCCATTGCTTATAGTTTGCATTCCTTATACTGCAGATAAGGGTAAAGCAAGATTGGAGTAAGAGGGGGCAGCGGATGAAGTGCTTGGTGTGTGTGGCGGTGGAACAGTGGATTATGATCCTGAACTTGCTAGTATTTTGTTATGTGTTAAGACCTTCGAACTTATTCGTGTGGTAGTGTTCATATTATATGTTTGATCATGTTGTGTCTAAGAATGTTGAACTTGCTAGTATTATGTTATGCTAAGAACTTTGAACTATGTGCTAGTCTTCATGTTAGGTGCTAGGGTTGATGTTATGTATCGTTGATTACGTTGATGTTCATGTCAAGGATGCACCTATCACTATCACCATGCATGAGGTTGAGTTACTTAAGAATGTTCTATATTAGAACTCTAGTGAATGTGCATGCTTAGATAGGTTAAGAACTTGTGAAATAGCCTAGTATCAACATGTGAATGTAGTTGGTTTGTTTCTTTAGCTTCCGCTGTTAAAAGTTAAGAGTTTGAATTATGATACTCGTTTAGAAACCAAGTTTAGATCTTTGTACGAGTTGTTGATACTCTTCGGTTTAAATCAGGTATTAGTTAACTCTCAAATAGTGTATGTGAGTTTATGAAATGATTGAGTCATGTTTTACCTGATTATGCAAAGAGTAAGATAAAGTATGACAGTAACACCTCCTTTACTAGTGTAAGTAGAGGGGGGGGGTGTTACAGTTAGGGTTCCCTAACCACTCCTAACCCTAGGATATGCTTTGGAAAATATTAGAAAGGATGAAAATCCATTGGATATGGATTAGGAGAATTGGTTTAGGGTGTGTATTAATTTAAGGTGTGGGAAAGTTTAATGTTGAACTTTTAACCTTATTTTTGATGGTTTAATGTTCCTATTGGCTTAGGGACTCTTCAAGGACATTGTTGGTGCAATGGTCAAGGGGGAGCAAGCCTTTAAAGGGAGATATCCATCATAGAATGATGGATGTTATTTTTCCTCATGAGGGGGAGAAATGGAAATTTGAGTGCCCAATTTGGAAATTAGGAGACTTCATAGGAATGCCTCTCTTGAATGATATGAGACTTATCACTAGGAAGATTGTAGGCATCCTAGGCGTTTTTGGATCAAGGGGGAGATTGTAAGATCTCATTGGATATAAGACATTGACCTCCTTGGGAGAACCTTTTTGATGTATGTCAAAAAGGGGGAGAAAGTAAAATTACCAATTTGGGATAATTGGTAAGGGAATTTGAGTTAGGGGCCTAACTCAAGGGTGTTTTTGTCAAACATCAAAAAGGGGGAGATTGTTAGTGCAATCGACCCAAGTCATGATTGACCAGACTCGAGTTTGACTCGAGTAGTATTTTGATGTTTGACATTGATGTCTGATATTGATGTCTGAGAAGTGTTGGGAAGATTGTCGGTGCAATCGACCCAGGTCATACTTCATGTTTGACGATGGTTTGACCATTGTCATGGGAAAAGTCCAAGTATTGTGTACTTGACATGAAAAGTCCAAGCTTCAGTCTTGACATGGAAAGTTCAACATGGGTTGGCAAGGAAAAGTCCAAGCATGAGTCTTGGCAAGGAAAAGTCCAAGCATGGGTCTTGGCATGGAAAGTCCAACATGGGTTGGCAAGGGAAAGTCTAAGCTTGAGTCTTGAAAACTGAGAAGTCCAAGGGGAATATTGGTGGCGTAAAGTCCAAGGGTGAAGTCTTAGCAGCATAAGTCTAATAGTTGGCAGCGTAAGTCCAATGTGCCTTAGTGGTATAGATCAACTTAGCATGACATAGCCGATGGAAGAACCTGAAGGCTAGTGTATGGATGAACAAGTCATGGATGACTTGAAGGGATCCGATAGGCATGAGGCTGATGGAGGTGGCTAGAAGGCTTAGGTCTAGGCTAAGGGTGGTCTAGCAAGTATGGGGGCACCATACTTGGGTTAAAACCTTATGTTTGAGGTGTATCAGTTGATTGAGACTAATGGAAGTCGACTAGAGTTCGACTACTGGAATTGGCCTAGCAGTCGACTGCCAGCATTGGGCAGTCGAATGATGGCCTGAGCAGTCGATTGATTTGGAGATCAATCGACTACTGATCGAGAATTTGAGCACAGTAAGCTCTCCAGTCGAGTGATCAGGCCGAGCACTCGACTGATTGAGCCATCAGTCGACTGATGGACATGATCAATCGATTGATGCCCTATCCGTTGGAACTTATCCGACGTGGTTCATGCCGTTGTGAGACAATGACTACAGGGGCAGTCGACTGATGGTCCCGATCAGTCGACTGCTAGGCAGAATCCAGCCCAAGGAGAAGCTTTAAAGGGAGCTCGTGGAGGAGGTTTTCGCCATTGGTTCCTTGGATGTTTTGATGTGATTTGCTGTTGCAAATCAGGGCCTTCAAGTGTTGTTCAAGCAATCACAAAGCAAGCATCCAAAGATCTCTTGTAAAGTGTTTTTCTTTACTTGTATTTTATTTCATACTTGTATTTTCTTGCATTTATTGTATTACTTAGAGTAATCACTTGTACGAGGTTTCTCCACCTCCGGATTATTCTGAGAAGGAGTTATTGAGTAGTAGTATGTGATTGGCATCGCTAGAGCTCATTTGAGCTCGACCCGTGGATTAGGAACCATTCGGTTCTGAACCACGCTTTATTTGATATTGTGTTTGTGTGCTTGTATTCGTGTTATTGTTTTCATTATTATTCCGCTGTTCACTAATCGAATTGTAGCAAGCATGCGATCATGAAAGAATTTCTCCATCTACGACGTATGCGCTATTCACCCCCCTCTAGCGACCACCGAGGTCCTAACATATCATCCTAAAAACTCCATCATGATCATAAAACACGGATTATCTATAATTGCATATTATGATCATACATCAAGTATTATTACTAATTCATAAATCATGATCATTCATCAAGTATAAAATCAAGTACAAATCATGATTTAACCATTATAGCCAAAACATCCACCATGCTCATAATAACTCAAAAACTATTACCCATATCCTTATAAGTCAACCATTTATCATGATATGAAATAAATCCATTTATGGTTGACTATCCTAGGTGTCTCTAACCTCTAAGGATAGATTTGGGAACCCAATATAAATTCTTTCCAATGGGGTTCACCAAGTATTCCTTTGGGATCCATTTCCTAGCTACCATTGTAGTTTTAGCTTATCCTCTAGCAATCAAACAATGATAAGTTTTTTCATTCTTGGATCCTTTGTATCCTAGGCCTTTCTTGTTACAGCTTTCCTTTTGGCTCCCAAAAATCATGTTCAATGTGTTGGAGCTAATAGTGAATTTTTCTAAGGCCTTAGTTAAATAATCTACCTTTTTTCTTAATACCTTTATTTCTTCTACTAAGCATGCATCACTAGTCATAGAAGAAGAAGCATTATCATTAACATTTAAACATGCATTTTCTAACTTTTCTTCTAATTTCCCAATATCATCAAGCATGCATTTATTTTTCTTCTTACTCCTAAATAAATCTCTAGTAAGACTAGAAATCATAGAAACAATTTCTTGAGTAGGAAGATTTCTTACCATTCTTATCATATCTTCTTCCTCCGATTCCGATGAGGATACTCCCCCTACACTTGAGCTCTCCTCACTTGAGCTTGTTGCTTCTTTTTCGGAGGAGGTGGAGTCCAAGTCATTTATTGCCATTAGTGCAAGGCTTGTGAAGGCTTCTTCTTCTTCCGATAATGATGATGGATCATCCCACATTACGGCTTTAAGGTTGTGGGCTTTTGTCTTCCCTTTTTCTTTCGATTTCTTCTCTTCATCCTTTCTTCTTCTTGTCATGTTTCTTCTTTCCTTCTTTGCTTTTTTTCAATAAGGGACACTCATCCCTCATGTGCCCCTCTCCTTGGAAATTGTAGCAAATCACTCTCCTCCATCTCCTATCATGAGACTTGTTAATTTAAAACTTTTTAATGCACATCTCACCTTTCTTACCATATAAGCTTCTTCATTTTTATCCATGGAGGAGGTTCTTCATCGGATGAAGAGGGTGGAGTCTCCTTCTTCTTCTTCCCTTTGTCGACGATAAGTGCCAAACCCCTTGATGGCTTGATTTGCTCTTATACTATTCCTTTAAGCCTAGTCTCATGTAACTCCATAGTTGAAAAGAATTCTTCTAGAGTACTTACCTCTAGATTCTTGTAGATGTAAAAAGAGTCCACCATGGAGCTCCACTTTGAAGACCGGGGGAATGCATCTATCGCCTTTATTATCATATCATGGTTTGATAGTTTCTCTCCTACACTTGATAAACCAGTTATTATTTCTTTAAAGCGTGAATGTAAATATAATACCTTCTCTCCCTTTTCTAACTTGATGTTACTCAATTGTGATGGGAGGAGGTCTCTTCTTGCAAGGTTCGCCTCGGAAGTGCCTTCATGAAGCTCCACTAGCTTCTCCCACATTTCCTTGGCACTTGCACATTCTCCTATCCGGTTTATCTCTTGTTGAGGAAACACATTGAATAGGTGATGTTTGGCCTTTGAATTCGCCTAGTGCTCCTCTCTTTGCTTCTTGGCCCACCTTGATTTTTTGAGCATTCTCTCTTCTTCATACCTGGGTATCTTGAAACCATTTTCCATGATAAGCATGATATCAAAGTCAGTTTCAAAAAATACCTCCATTCTCTTCTTCCACCAAGAGAAATCACCCTCGAACTTGGGTGGATGAATGTTGGAGCCGACCATCTTGTCGTGCTTGTGTTGGTAATGAGTCCGCGACAAACTCCTCACTCTGATACCACTTGTTGGAGGATCGATGGTCGGCTAGAAGGGGGTGAATATCCCTTGATGTGTACGATGGAAATTACTCGCTCTTAATTGTCTACAATGAAGATTAGCGCAGCGGAAATATGCTAAATAAAGTAATTAAGACAAAACACAAGAAGTAAGAGAAAGAACAATGCTAACAAACAATGTAACGTGGTTCACGACCCTTGCCGCTAATCCATGAATCGATTCGTTCCAGTGAATCACTCCTAAACCTTCACTAGTCTCTCCTTCAAGGTGGAGGTAAACCTTTCTTACAAGAATTACTCCCTCTTATAATAAGATGTAAATAAACACAAGGAAGAGAAGTAAAAATGTTTTAGGCACTTGGGAGAAGTTTAGACTAGAAGCATTAGCCTCCCAAGAGCACCCAAGGCCTCTTCTTATAGGGAAGAGGTCATTCTTTCACGTAGCCGTTGCCTTGCAACGACTTCATCCACATTGGCTTCCAGCCAACGGGTCCCACATCAGTCGACTGATCATCTCCATCAGTTGACTGATGGAGCCATCAGTCGAGTGACCAAAGTGATCAGTCAACTTTAAAACCTTCTTTGCTTGAATTCACCTCGATCAGTCGACTGCCATCCCTTGGCAGGTGACTGATGGTTGAGTAGTCGATCGCAAACCCCGGCAAATCACCGTTGGGCGAAAGAGCTTCAATCAACAGCGGTCCGAGTGCCATCGACCAGAAATGACCGATATCTATATCAGTCGACTAGTGTCGGATAAAACCTCAAATGCCAATGTTTGAGCATTCGACGGTCGGGTAAAACCTCAACCCACTTGGTTGAGCATCCGACACTTCCACTTCGTCGGGTAGAAATCTCAAACTAATGTTTGACCGTCCGACTTAACCATACGTCGGGTAAAACCTCAAACCCTAGTTTGAGCATCTGACTTGTCGGGTAAAACCTCAACCTACTTGATTGAGCATCCGACACTTGACTTAGCCATTCGGCCAAGTTCACCTATGAGCTACCGTTTACAAATCGCTCATTCTCTCATCTCCCTTGAAGTCCCTCGCCGAAGCTCTCTTCGTCCGGCCATGTCCCTCGGATGCACCAAGCGCACGACTTCGCAATGCCATCCTTCGCGTCTCGCCCTGAAGTCTGCTTCCTTGGATTCACTTCAATGCTCCTCGTCCAGCGGTCTCTCGGATGCACCAAGTGCACGACTTCCACAATGCCATCCTTCACCGACTCAAAGACTCGAGCCATGAGATGGTGAACCCACCAATGCTTTCGTCAAGCCAATCCCATGTGTGAATTACTAAGTCCTGCATGACTTCAACACACATATCAAATCAATATAAACAACCTAACTTAAACCCTTTGTCACACACATCAAAACCACATCATTCATGGGTTGATTGCCCTAACAAAAGACAATGCAGGAATTTAAACAACAATTCAAATGCAAAATAATATGAGTGTAAAACAAAACATGAAATAAATCTAACCTATTATTAAACACTTCTAACTAATGCAAATAGCACTTAAACATGCAAGAAATCTAACTAACAAACAATTAAGCTAAGATTTGCATTTAACCAATCAAACTCATTAACTACAAATTAAACTCAAAACTAAACATCCCAATTAAACTACAAACTAAACATCCAAATGAAACTACTAATTAAACTCCAAAACAAACTACAAATTAAACTATAAGACAAGCTACAAACTAACGATAAGTTTAACTGCAAATCAAACTACAAACTAAACATCTAAATTAAACTACGAATTCAACAACAATTTAAACTACAAATGAAACTACAATGATAACAATTAAGAGATGATAATCAGTTCAATTCATGAACTCCAAATATAAAGTAAATTGACGATCCACAACAACCGGAGAAGGAACCATCCTCTCCGGCGACGACGATGACCCGAATAGCCCCCTTTGGCATTGAAATGAGCGGATTCTCTGTCGAAAAAATCCTCTGGCAAGAGTTGAATTGGAAAATGGATGAATGCCTACTGCTCCCTTAATGAAATGAGGAGCTGCCGAACCACGATAGCTTGAAGTGAATGAAGATGGATGCAGTGGTTGTTGGCGTTCTTCATCGGAACTGAAATGGAGTTGATGCCGCCAGAATTGGAGAAGAATACCACCGTCGGAACTAAAAATTGATGTCGCCGAACCACAACACCGAGAAAGCGACCTCAGCCTTCCGAATCACGTCCAACTGAGGCACGTCTTAGCTCCGGTAGCAAGCGATGTGAAGCTCGTCGTGAAGATGGTCGGACCTCCTTCGCTCGCTGCAAACCAAGCTACTGAAGCACCGTAGCTTGTTCTGCTGCTATAGAGGAGAGGAATAGGGTTGCTACCTGCTAGATGGGAGGGGATGACCATCGGAGATGGTTGCCGGAGATCGTTGCCGCTGCTATTGGAAATCGCCGCTCGCTCATGCTCATGAATTTGGGGAAGAAGGCATCGCGGCTTATGTTCTCCCATCGCATGAAGAAGGCTGGCCCTACCCCTAGGGCAACGACACATCGGTAAGAGCTTTGGAGGTCACTGCGACAGCCATGGTTCGATCCCAGCTAACCACAGCTTGTGGAGGGGATTTTGCCATTTTCCACTCGCTCGCGGGTTATGGAGGTGGGTCCCCATTTTTAGCTGGATCGGTGTGGGGGTGCAGACCCAATTGGCGTACACACTTCTCACGGTGACTTGGCAGCGCGTCATCCTGATTTACCCTCGTGGGCCGATGGTGACTCTTCGGAGGTCATGGGGCAGGGCCGGTTCACCAAGTGGATTAGTTGGGCGAAGCCTGGACACCTCTTGTAAAAAAAACATAAAAAAATGAAGAAGGCTGGCCCCAATCAAAATCAAGCTTAATTACAACCCAAGTCCTAGATCTAATCCAATGGCCCAGAATGCTCTGATTTAGAATGGACAGATCTGATCAATCTGAATGGACGATCACGATCAGCTTGATCTGGATGGAAGGTTGAGATGTATAGATCTAAGTGTTATGAATCGGATCTCTCCAGATCTAGATGGATGGCTCAAAATCAATCAGATCTCATCGGATGGTCAGGATTGAACATATCTGAACCATTTGATTAAATTGCTTCTGATCTTGATTAAGGGCTCAGATTAATTCAGCTTGAAATTCCCTTTATGACTCTAGATGAAGCCACATTTGATCTAACTCGAGTCTAGTTCATTTGCTCATCTTGATCTCCTACAATTAAGATGTAAAATTTGCATATAAGTCCAAAATTTAGGAGAATTTATAATAAGGTCAAAAAATATCCAACTCATAAAACATGTAAATAATCAATAATTAATCACTCGAGAGGATAAAAACATTGAGATTAAGGACCAAAATAATATGACAAAATGGTAGTTATCAACTCCCCTACATTTATTCTTGCTCGTCCCGAGCAAGTAAAGAAAACTAAAAGTAAGCTGAAGATATATTTCCCTAGAAATTCCTAATCATACATAGAAATTCGTGAATGAAAGTTATCTAGGATTGTCAAATCTCAAAGACTCAAGAAATCATAGACTCAAATTTTACACAGGTTAACAAGTATGGTAACTTCAATCCATCCTGAATAAACTGAGAATAACTAAGCCTCACAAGGTAAGTGGTGATTTCTTTCGCTCTCAGAAGCATGTAATAATAGAGTTCACTCAAGCTACTCATGGTTTATGCACTACCATATGCTTGCTTTTCTTCTACCTTCATCACTATATACACATAAGAATGCACAATCATTGAAGGCTTTTTAGGAATGTAAGGGATGTTAGTGTCAGCCTTTAGTGTCAATTATGACATGATATGATTAGGAATCATATGTATCATATTTCATTAATAACAGACAAAGATTGATTATAATATTTATTTTATGTGTGTGCCATTAAATAAATATAATAATGTCCTTGAATAGTAGGTTATAATCTATAATATATCAATTGGTAGAATTGATTATGAGAAGCTACAGAGAACACTATTCTTAAAGATTCCTAGTCAAGTATTAATAGACAAAGGGATATATTGATACATTGAGACTAGCTTGTAGGTCAATGGATGACTTGATCTCACAAGTCATGGATATGTGATATAATATTGACACATGAATATATATATTAAAGAATATATGTTTGAATTAACCCGCTATGAGAAAGTGTCATGGATCGTTATATGAGTGTCATATACTTTCTCATGTGACTATTGGTATGAATAGTCCTTAGACCTGAAGTCACTACGATTCCCTACATAAGGAGTTATGTACTTTGGTATCGTCTAACGTCACCCGTAACAGAGTGTACTATAATGGCGATTACTGGGTGTGTAACGAATTATGCAGAGGGATGTGAGTGATGTAGATGGGATCTATCCCTCCCATATGACAGGAGTGATATCTTTGGCCTCTTGATAGAGTATGACCACGAAATGCATGGTCATACTCAAATGAGTTAATATGAGATATTGAGCTCATTTGTTTGAGTGAGTCTAGTTGGGGATCAAGAAACATAAAGATTGATAAGGGAATGACACAGTCTATGCCTCATTGATCGATCTAAGATATCAAGGATAGAAGGACACCGTCATACAAGATAATAGCCATAAAAAGGTTGTCGGATCTCTACTTTCTTATAACTTGGGTAGCAATAATGTATTGCTATATGTCACTCATTGCTTATGCATCTAAAAGGGATTTAGACACATTGCCAATGTTACAAGAGCCTATTGGGTCACACACAAATGACATTATATTTTATAGATGATTTCTTTTAGTTTGACTAAAAGTACAATGAAGCATATGACCAAGACTTGAGTTAGACTCAAATTGGTTAAACTTGAGTTAGACTCAAGTTGAACCATGGAAGATGATTCATCATCATCTATCATCATGCATGATTAATGTAATTAATCATGCAAGGGAATACCAAGGGCCTTGGTATTTATGATGAGGAGATGAGGGGTTTAATATATTCATTAGGAGATTAAAGTCTTCTTGATGAAGAGCTTTTAATGAGGAATTAATGGCAAAGGTTGCTAGTGCCTTAAAATGTTTTCAATGTGAAAGCAAATGTGGATTGGCAAGTTCCAACGTGTAAAGCCAAAAGGAGAAAGAGTTCTCGCCTCCTTCCTCTCCTTCTTCCGCAAGTGTTCTTAGCATTTGCTAGGGTTGCTAGCACAACGTGACTCCAAAACTACTGAGTGTCAGTGTGGATACCTTAGAGATACGGTTATCCTTACTGTATTGAGATCCGACAACGTTTGGATTAGCGGGATTGCGAAGGGAACACATCAAAGGTATATATTTTCTTCTAGATAATATCTAGATAAGATTAAGAAAAATGATTTGTATGTTTTTTGCATGGATCTCTGGTGGGATCCGGTTTATATATTGTTTCCGCTGCGGTTGTGCGAAGTATTCGCCCGCAATGTTGTGAACATCACGATCCGGATTTTTCCCAATAAGGGAAACATGAATACAGGAAAAATGATAGTATGTGTGGAAAGAAAGAAAGTTAAGAAATAAAATAGCTAAAGAAATGCATGAAAATATGGAAATATTGAAATGCTACATAGATGAGTACATGAAAATATTGCCCCAAAGGTTTCCATCCAAGCTAGCTTTCCTAAATTTACCAAATAAGATATAAACAACCCTTATCACTTTCTACAATATAAAATTCACACATGATATACAATAAATCTCTCAATGGTTGCAACAAGGGATGTCTATCACAAAAAATACTATAACACAAATAAAAAAATTGCACAACATGTCAAAGAATTTTTTTTTCAACTTTTTTTTTCTCTTTTTTTTTCAACCACTTTTTTTTTCCATTTTTTTGACATGTAGTACACTTCCCTATGCTCCAGAAAAAAATACATCAAGCTCAGCTATAAAAATAAAGAGCATGACCAGCTCATGGTGATCAAACACGACTTGCCTATGCTTACACTGAATTCTCCTGAGCTACTCTCTCCCCCACACTTAAATTTTTGTCTATCTCGAGCAAAACACTCATCATGGAACATTCAAGTATTCCACATCCAGAAGAGTAACAAAGAAGAAAGTGATGGAAGGATAGAAAAATGACATGATGAACAACTAGAATGTTATTCAGTAAGCATGTGGCGATGAAAGAAGTAAAGGGAAACATGTGAGATTGCCTTCATAGTAATCATGCAAACCCATAGTTGTGTGGTCTCGAAAGAATCAAAGCAAGTTCTAGAGTAACAATAACCACAAGTGCACTAAACACAAGCAATAAAAATAGCCACGATCCTCACTAGGAATGAAAAAAATCATCTCAATCTATCAACACAGAATCCATCACCAAGGAGTAACCACATGCAATCAACTAATCCATTCATGACAATAAATCCCAAAACTCGACAATCGAATTTAACTAGCTTTCACGACTTCTAAGATGATATAAAGGAATGCATAGGGAATTTATTTCAAAACACGATAAAACAAAAACTCGATAAAAAGAACTTAACAACTAAAACAAAAGCAGACAAATTAAAAGAAATGTATATACAATGAAAAAAAGAAGAAGATGAGATGGAGCAAACTCCCCTGAGGTCCTAACAGTTGAAGAAGATTCAGTAGAAGAAGCCACGCAGGCCATGGAGTGCTCCGAAAGAAATCCCTTCTCGGTGGTTGAAGAAGATTCAGCTTTAACATCCATGCTAGGAGTGGGATGGACTGAATGGAGGTGAGTGTTTTCTTGGTGTGATCAGGGTAGTTCCATGCTACTCCCTCCGAAGTGACCGCCTCCTCGTATATTTTCTCTAGCGGTCTTAGGCGATTCAGCAAAAGTATCCAACCTTGGGGTTGGATTATTGCATTTATTGTTAGGGATTTAATCAGCAATGTTATTGGAGACTTTGTTTGTGATGGAAGTGTCCAGTCTGGGGGTCTCCAGCTATCCACTACTTACATGGGAATCAACTCATCAGAATTGCTTGCCGCCACTGTCTCACTTGTCTTCTGGTCTGGTTGGTAAGTCTGGGCACTGGTATCTGAAAACTGCTCCTTTTCTTCAGTATAATCCAGGGCACAAATAACATCACAGAGTAAATCCAAGCCACTAGTATCAACATCCATATCATCTTCCACAACAATAACTTCATCAATGAATTCACATCCATCAGTGTCCAAAATCACATCACAACACAATGGTTCATAGGAGTCATGTGGAGTAGCTGAATCATAGATATGCCTACACTTACTCCACAATCCATCTCTCTAAGCATGTCGATATCCATAGAAATGGTCTCTGACGGAGGCTGAATGAACTCTTGTGCTTGCATCTGGTTGATGGATGATGCAATTTGATCTAGCTGGATTTGCAAACTTTTTATCCTTTCTTGTTGTCGCTGATGATTATCACTCATTTGTTGTTACAACAATGATGGTAGCTGTCTTGCTGATAAGACTGATGATATTGAGGATTAGGTTGTTGATAATGATACTGGTACTGACAATACTGATGTTTAGGCTGATAATAATCTTGTTGCCCAATGCCTAGATAGTAAGCATCACTGAGATCTCTAAATGGTTGATAATATGGATCCATGTTACAAGAGATTCCTAGTCTTTCCTGAAACACTAACAAACACAATCAAAGACACAGGAAATAGACATGACCAAGTACATGGATATACAAGAAATAAAATAATTAAGCCCTAAACAAAAGTTTTGAATTTTACAATTTTTTTTAAAGGATAGAAATGTAAACAATCCTAAGTCTACCAAACATCATTACATTTCCCGACAACGACACCAAAATTTGGTAACGGTGGTTATGTGTCATGGTACCGTTACAAATTAATTATCAAACCCTCTCTATGCTAATATAGCATAGTGAATGACCCGGATAATTTCCCAATGAGTGTAATCGGTAGAATAGTAGTCTTAGGATCACTAATTATTGCTTTGGATTTTCCATTTCAAATGGGGGTTTGGAATTTAAAAGACTTATCCTACTGAATGAAAGACGATGCAAGTAATTAAAACCTTAATCTAACTAAACAATGATGGTAATGAAATTAAAGAAGATATGAACTAAGCATTCAAACAAGAACATTCAAAAACATAAAGGCAGTGCAGGAATTTAAACAACAATTCAAATGCAAAATAACATGAGTGTAAAGAAAAACATGAAATAAATCTAACCTATTATTAAACACTTCTAACTAATGGAAATATCACTTAAACATGCAAGAAATCAAACTAACAAACAATTAAGCAAAGCTTTGAAATTAACTAGTCAAACTCATTAACTACAAATTAAACTCAAAACTAAACATCCCAATTAAACTACAAACTAAACATCCAAATGAAACTACTAATTAAACTACAAGACAAGCTACAAACTAATGACAAGTTTAACTGCAAATCTGTTAGTTTTGGGCAGTTCCACGAACTGCGATGGCAGTTCATGGAACCACCATCACGCACGCACGGCTTACGCCGTGCGTGATCTCCTTCCGTTAAAAGGGTGATGCGTCCAAGGATGAGGGAGAGGCTGAAAGGCTGTCCGAACAGATTTGGTTTGTGAAATCAGAGGAGTTTTTCTATTTGGTGATCATTCCTTCGACGCGAGCACAAAACTCCAACCGGATAAATTCTTCAAGAACAGGTATCATCAATGGTATCAAAGCAATTAAATTCTGGAAGTTTTTTTCTACCTGTTCAATTTTTCCTCGCTGGAGAAGAGAACAGAACAGATACTCTGTTCTGGAAGTCTCCTCGCACGGCCGGCACATCGCCTCCTTCGGAGGCGACGCCTCGCCGACACTCAGTCGGTCTCTTGGAGGCGACGACCTCGGAGGCGGCGTGGCCGTTGGCGCGGAGGCGACGGCCTCGGAGGCGGCGAGGCCACTGGCGTGGAGGCGACGACCTCGGAGGCGGCGACCTTTGGAGGTGGCGCTGTCGCCGACGGCTAGGCAGTCGCTCAGAGGCGACGCGGACGCCAACGCCCATTCGATCATTCGGAAGCGGCACTGTCGCCGACGCACAGGCGGTCGATGGGCGCCGTCAGAGGCGGTGCTGTCGCCAACGGCTAGGAAGTCGCTCGGAGGTGACGTGGACGCCGACGACCAGGCGCTCGGAGACGGCGCGATCGGGATTAGGGTGCACACGGGAGTAAGGAGGCGGCGCGGTCAGGATTAGGGCGCACGCGGGTATAAAAAAAATAGATTGGTTATTTGAATAATCTATACCGATCGGATTATCTGTGAAAGATCTTTCACAGATAATCACTTCATCGGTCAATCGGAGAGATTAGACCCGTCGACCAGGGAAGTTAGACAATCGTTTGAGAGAGCCTAACCAACCGTGCGTCATTTTTGTTCAGATTTTTTAATCGGTTCGGAAAGTCTAATTTGGCTTAATTTAATTGGGCTGAATAAATGGGCTTAGAATCAAGATTTCTAATTGGGCATAGGTTCAATTAACTTGATTCCAACAAAAGCTAAGTGTCCAATTAGCTCACACAAGTGTAGTGCAAAGTTGACTTTGGTCAACTAAACTCATAACTATGGTTAGATTGGTTGTTATGGAACAATTGGAACCTGACATGGATAACTTAAAGGTAGGACTAGTAATGAATGTCTATGGGTCAATTGTTGGTAGCCCTTAAAAAATCAAGAAATTTTAGTTTTTTTATTATTATTGTATATTTGTTATGAGCCTTGATAAATTGAAATAAATCGGTATTTGTACTGGAATTGTCAGTTATGTACTGACATAATGCATTTCAATTTTACAGATGGCGCGGATGTATACTACTATGACACGGTGCAATGTGATGCGCAACCGGTATAGAGAGGCTATTGAAGAGTTAGACTATGATCCTTACCATGGAGTCATTGGACACATAGGGAAGCTGGACAGACTATTCTGGAAGCTCGAGATGCAGGAGTTTTTAGTATTAGACAACTACAGGATTTGGGTGTTGATTCGTTCATTGCCCGATAATCTTGCTGACGTGGCACGACAATGTTGGGGGTTACATGAAGGGCGCATCTCATATGTCCAGTTGTGCACAGAGCTGATTAACTATGCTGACTGTGAAGAGGATCCTGAGGAAGACCCTATAAAGGGATGTGATCCATTACATGTGAGGTCTTCTAAGGACTCTGTGTCAGGGCAACATGGGTTGCCTGTGAGTATCCCAGCTGATGTTAGTAATATATGAGAGATGCCCTAAGGCAATCGCCTTATGTATGAACCATTTATATGATAAATGAAGATTCACTATTTGAGTATACATATTTCATGTATTTGATTGGATCTTAAACTCATTTACTGAATGTCCACGATACGATTCACAGCATGAGAGAATTTGTGATTGGATCACAACTAGTGAGTATCTCTACATGTGTAATTTTGATGTATCAGAATTATCCCTAGTCGATGAATTGATGGATTTGGACACCATCAATTCTGTCGAGACTAGCACGAGGTATACTCCTTGGTGTATCCAAGCAGCTGATTCTCACTGGCTGGAGACATTGTCATGTCCGGAGTTGATCGTGGATGCTAGTTATGGTAACTAGTTCATTGGAGTGACCAGCCGTAAGACTTCATATGGTTCTCTGCATATATAGATATGTCAATGAAGTTCTTACTGTAGCTTAAGTACGATGTTCCTTTGACTTGCGGTATTCAAGTCATCTTGATCATGGAGACTTATGCTTTGACATCTTAAGCAAGCATCTCTAAGGAGATGTGGACCCGGGATGATTGGGTATAAGTCGAAGTGATCGAAGGTGTTTGAATAACCTATAAAGGATTCACCACTCCTTGCGAGGAAATGTATACCCATGGCCTCTCGTCGGATTGTTACTAAAGTCTTTGGCCAAAGCATTACATGTTTAGAGTAAGGTACTCTTCGATACATGTGCAATAACTAGAATCCGTAGGACGAGGAAATGATACTTGGGCTAGGTGTGACGTAGTCAGCCTAGTGGGGACTGACAATATAGACCATGTCCTGAACCAAGTGGGTATAAGATGAGTGAAGGGAATGAGGCACGATTCATTCGAGCTGCTGAAGGGTTTCAGAAATAGTTCTGGATCAACCGTTGATCTTTTCGGTTAATTGGGGATCATGATGTACTACTAGGTGCCACTCATGATCGTTCTATAATTAATGGTTAATTATAGACGACCAACATAAACCGAGAACCTATTTGGTCACACGCACAACGAGCGTAATCCGATAGGTTTGGTTGGACCAAACAAGAAGTGAGCATGAAATCGTTTTAGTCGCAATGGATGCGTAGATGGGCCGTGTCTTATGAAGACATAATGGATGAACCAAAATGGTTTGGTTCTAATCCAATGGAGGAGAATAAACCAAAGGTTTTGGTTTATTTTAAACGAATGAACCAAAAGTTGGTTCGGTTCGTTTTAACTTAAAATAAACCATCATGGTTTGGTTTATTTTAACTTATATTAATGGAGCGGGTTAACGGGCCTTATGGTTATGATCCAATAAACATTAAGAGAATTAGTTCTCTATAAAAGAGGGCTTAAGGTGTTGTTAAGCCCTAATCCAAAAAGCCTAGCCCTAAGTTGCTGCCCACCTCCTCCCTTTGGAGACTCTCGGCGCCAACTTCATTGCCGCCGCCCACCTCCTCCAACCGGCGTCCAGAAGGAGCCTTCCTTCCCCCTCGCCGGCGTTGAGCTACTGCCGGTTGGTGCTCCGGTGATCTTCCTTGGGTTCGGTAATAAGGTGAGCTTCCACCTTTCTTTTGGCCGGCCCTTACTCCTCCACCAAAGCTGTCCAGTTTTCTGGACAGCTTGTTTTCTTCTCGTCGGAGCGTCGTTTGGATGACGGTTAGAGCTCCGACAGCGCCTAACTTACCAGGGATTCGATCTCCGGTAATCCTCTGAGGTGGAGGACGAAGGATTCGTCAAACGGTTGACGAATACCTCTCCGGAGAAGCGAGTTTTGAGGACTCATTTTTGGATCCGAATTTGGATTCGGATCGTGATCATCTCTCGATCACATCGTCTTCAACACGAGGCTAGTAACCCGTACGAAGACGAGGCTCGTGACTTAGCGAAGTCATCCCAAGGATACTCGGCATGGATACGGATAGAGATGATTCTAGCGAGGATCATTCCGGTTGATGCCGTTCCCGCTACACGTGATACGAAAGGTATAACGTAGTTAAATTTCCTTTTATTTCAAATTTAAATTTACGGTTATGTCTACACATGTTGTACTATGCATGCGTGTGATGTGTGTGTTGTAATAAATGTAGATTTATTATTTTTATTTCTTCCGCTGTGCACATGTTTACGAAACATGTTCGAACACACACTCGCCGTGGTGCCGAAAACCCAACAGCTAAGAGTACTGTAGTTGAGTCCAGACAGAAGGGACATATCATGATTACTATTGCACTAGTGTATGTCCTGGTAGTAGTAGTAATCATTTATCTAGCCTATTAGAGTTATTTATGTTATGAGTTATCTAGCCTATTAGAGTTATTAATGTTATGAGTTGTCAGAATGTAATCTGTTACATTCTTGGTAGAGTTAGTTATTTGTTAACATTGTACAACTTGTTTAAGTTAATGATATATTTATTTTATGCTGTTAACTCTACATGATGCATTTTTTTTCTTTCTATACTCCTTGATTAGTTCATTATGAGTCTATGGTTAAATGATGTATTCATTTATTGTTAAAAATCATGCTGATTAATTTCATTAAGTGGGATGTATGTAATACAATAGATTAATATAAGTCAGATTGGCACATACAAATGATGAGTGATAACGTAGTTATCTCTTGATTTTGTAAACCATATCAGATTTATTTTGAGTTTAATTTAAGATTACATACATAGAAGACATACACTGAGTATTATGATGTGTTTATTTATGATAGATTATGGCTACGAAGAACATAATAGCTGAACTGAATAAGGGAGAAAAACTCAATGGAGATAACTACAAAATATGGCAACTCAGGATACAGTATGTCCTAGAGGAAAAGGAAGTTCTAGAACCCGTAAATTAGGTTATGGATGAACCTGTAGATGGTCCTTCATCTCAGAACAGATGAGATCTTGATGCCTACAAGGCATGGAAGAAGAAAGACTCCACTGCAAAGGGCATATTGATAAGTTCAATGGTGGACGACCTGACATTTGAGTATGCAACTTTTGCATCAGCTAATGCGGTCTGGATAGCCCTTAAGGAGAAGTACAGTGGGGTCAGTCTGTGCAAGCTTCGTCAGCTAACGATTAAGTTCGATAGCTATAAAAAACGCCCGAATATCACTATGGTTCAGCATCTCAGGGAGATGTCAAACATGATTCGGGATCTTAAAACTGCAGGTCATGAGTTGACCGATGAACAACAGGTTCAAGCAGTAATCCGTTCCCTTCGCATTCCCAGAAACTATGAAGCAGACCTTGACACACAGTGGAAGTATTAAGACTTTTACAGATGTCTCGCGCCATGTTGAACTAGAGGCAAAGAGAGTGGAATCCGCAAGAATTTCTGGTCAAGCCTATGTGGCTATAGGTGCTGCTGGATCATCTGGATCCAAAAAAAAGAAATTGTTTGGGAAAAAGAAAGGGAAAGGAAAGAAGACAGAGGCTGTAACTGGAGGACAAGGCCCTACTGAGAAAAAGAAGAAGAAGACAGGAAAGAAACCTAAAAACAAGTTGTCTTGTTTTAATTGTGGCAAGAAAGGCCACTTCGCTCGAGAATGCACTGAGCCGAAAAATGTATCTTTGAATCTGTCTTCTGAGCATTTTGTTGCTAGCTCTGTGTTGTTAGCTGATTCTTATCCTTTGTGGATTATAGATTTGGGAGCAACCAACCATGTAGCTCGGGAGCGAGTTACATTTGTGGAGTACCGTCGCATACCAGCAGGCAACAAATGGATCTATGTTGGAAACAATGCAAGAGTTGAGGTCAAAGGAATCGACACTTACAAACTTAACCTCCGTGGTGGTAGTGTTTTGTTTCTACATGATGTCCTGTATGCTCCTGAGATTCGACGGAATCTTGTTTCTGTAACTTCTCTTCTTGAGTTAGGGTACTGTGTAAATTTTTACATGCGGTGTGTTGAACTTAAGATTGACTCAGTGTCAATCGGATATGGTTATTTAACAAATGGTTCTATGGTACTAGATGTGGTGCCTGATGTAAATTGTGCATTTGATAGTTGTTTTTCGAATATTGCTCTTACTAGCGATGCAGATATAACTGATGAGGTTTGGCATGCTAGATTGGGACATATAGGACAAGATCGCATGAATAGGTTAGCTAAAGAGGGTTTATTGGGCTCTCGTGCTAAGATCAGCTTGTCTATATGTGAGCATTGTCTTGCTGGAAAAGCAACAAGGAAACCATTTGGAAAGGCTATTAGAGCAGAGTCACCATTGCAATTAATTCATTCGGATATTTGTGGTCCGATGAGTGTGAAGGCTAGACATGGAGCTTCCTATTTCATTACATTTATTGATGATTTCTCTCGTTTCGGTTATGTGTATTTGATTTCTCATAAATCTGAAGCATTAGATTGCTTCATTCGTTATATGAATGAGGTTGAGAATCAAACGGAACGTAAGGTTAAAACTTTATGCACTGACCGTGGGAGAGAATATTTGTCTGATATGTTCAAGACAATATGTAATGAAAAAGGGATTATTAGACAGCTAACAATCTCAGGAACTCCACAGCAAAATGGGGTTGTTGAAAGAAGAAATAGGACTCTTCTTGAAATGGTTAGGTCTATGATGGTGCAGGCTAATTTGCCGGTCTCCTATTGGGGAGATGCCTTACTAGCTGTGGCCTATATACTTAACAAAGTGCCTTCAAAGTCAGTTCCATCTACCCCATATGAATGTTGGACAGGAAGAAAACCAGATTTGAGTAATCTGAGACCCTGGGGGTCAGTTGCCTACGTTCATGATAGTTATCACAAGCATGGAAAACTTGGACCTAGAGGTAAGAAATGTATCTTTATAAGATATTCTGAGACCTCAAAAGGTTGTGTTTTCATAGGTGAGCAACACGATGGAACGATCTTTGACATTGAATCTAGAGATGCCACTTTTCTAGAAACTGAGTTCCCAACGAGGGGTGAAGTTGATAAGACAGTTCCTCTTTTTGAGGAGGAAGAGTCGTTATCAACAAAACAGGAGCCTAGTGGGATACCTGGACCTAGTCAACTGAGTGGGAGTGACGTGCCTGATCACGGGATGACTTCTCAACAACCCACCTTACGAAAAAGTGTTCGTAAGATCATACCTAAAAGGAGGTTTGATATTGAGAATGAGACAATGATGACACTCCCAGTTGACGAAGATGAACCTCAATCAGTTGAGGAAGCATTGGGATGTAGAGTTGGAGATAAGTGGAAAAGTGCAATGGAAGAAGAGATGGAGTCAATGATTGGGAATCAAGTTTGGGAGTTAGTCGATCTTCCTCCTGGTTGAAGGGCCATTGGGAATAAATGGATTCTCAAAATAAAGAGGAAATCTGATGGATCGATTAACCGATACAAGGCTCGACTGGTTGCAAAAGGGTTTACCCAAAGAGAGGGTATAGACTTTGAAGAGACATTTTCTCCTGTAGTGAAGTTTGTGTCCATCCGAGTTATTTTGGCTTTTGTGGCGCATTATGACTTGGAATTACATCAGATGGATGTCAAAATCGCTTTCCTTAACGGCGAACTTGACGAGGAAATCTATATGGTTCAACTAGAAGGTTTCATTGCTTTAGGCCAAGAGAATAAAGTACGTAGATTAAAGAAATCTATATATGGGCTGAAGCAAGCGTCAAGACAATGGAACATAAGATTTAACAAAGTAGTTTTATCTTATGATTTTGAAATGATCAATGAGGATCATTGCGTTTTCCTAAAGAAGGAAAAAGGAAAGTATGTCATTTTATCATTATTTGTTGATGATATGCTGATAGCAGGAAATGACATAGGTTTTATGGTGGAAGTCAAAAAGTGGTTGTCTTCACAATTTGACACAATAGATATGGGAGAAGCTGAATTCATCTTAGGAGTAAAGATCATCAGTGATCGAACAAAGAGACTTTTGGGTTTGTCACAAGAGTCTTATGTAACTAAGATGTTACAACATTTTAGCATGTCTGACTGCAACGGTGAACAGACACCTATTGCGAAAGGTACTGTTTTGAGCAAAAGTATGAATCCTAAGACTCCAGCTGAAATAGCCGAGATGAATAAAAAACCATATGCAAGTGCCATAGGTAGTTTAATGTATACTATGTTATGTACTCATCCCGATATCAGCTATGCAATGGGCTTAGTCAGCCGGTTCCAGTCAAACCCAGGATCGAGACACTGGAAAGAAGTAAAAAGGATATTCAGATATCTGAAGGCGACGACAGATTATTGTCTCTGTTATCAAGGATCAGATATGAGCCTAAAGGGCTATTCAGATGCAGATTGGGCTGGGGACCTGAATGATAGAAAATCAACATCAGGCTATGCATTCTTGTTAAATGGTGGCGCCATCTCTCGAGAAGAAACAGCTGTGTGGCCTTATCTAATATGTGGCATGTTCAGCAGTTGTACAAGAAGCAGTCTGGTTGAGGAGGTTCCTGAAGCATTTGAAGATTGTTGAGGACAGTGGAAGTCCAGTGACCGTCTATTGTGACAGTCAAGCTGCTATAGCTTTTTCCAAGGATCCCAAATATCACAGCAAGGGCAAGCATATAGCTATAAAGTACAACTTTATAAGGGATATTGTTGCTAAGAAGAAAGTGATTCTAGAGTATATCCCTACACGACCTATGCTTGCAGATCCTTTTACTAAACCGATGATTAGAGAGTCATTAAATGAGCATGTAAAGTCCTTGGGACTTCATAAAATGTAACAACGTTGTAATTGACAATCAGATATGTTTTGATTGTATTTTTTTTTAAAAAGCCATAATTTATTCAGTGTATGTGTATGTTCTGTTACGTTCTAGTGATAAGATCTCGATAAGCATGTTGACAGGTAACGATTGGTCCTCTCGCATGGACAATCATCTCTATTTATTGTGTATGAATAGAGGTAAGACCGATGCTTGTAGGTCAGCTTATGCGGCTGTTGGCTTTGGAAGCTGTAAAATTGTTACATTCCTATAAGTTAGGGTCGTCTTGATATTTGTATCAAGATAAGATCATTTTGTGGTAAACGATCGAAGTAAATGAACCCACCATTTACTATACCTGTTTTGAGCAAGATTAGAGTTCATATGTTGAATTTTGGATTCATATATTGAATTCTGGATTAGGCATTGGGAATGTCTAGATCAAAATCTGTATGATGTTACTTTGATAATAACATGCACTCTTTATTGGTAAAGAGGAAAGACATCGTAGCATGTGAATCATACCACATGTGCTAAGACGACACTAAGGGTAGTAGGAGAATGGATCCCTGCTTCTCTACTATGTGAGCCCTTTGAGATTATATGTTGATCTCAAAATTTGCCCTTTGTGACTATTTAGATGTCTACTTGAAGTTTTAATCAAGGTTTGCTACTTTAGCATGTCTACCTATGACTATGTATGATTCGGTCTATGGAACATGGCTAGGAAAGCGATTGATTAAAATGAATAGATTCACACTAAAAAGGAAGATTAAATAGGTTTACATCTAATGAGTATTATTCACTAGTCGACTCTTTTCTGTTGTATATAGAAATGTTTGTGAATATTTGGAATATGAGACATGCTCTTGACATGATGATCATTAAGAGGGATTAGAGATGTTCATATTGATGTAAATAAGATTATTTAATCTGGGTAAATAGCAAGACATGGATGTTTCCAGGTAAACGGTTATGTACCACCAGATATATGATTTTGTATCATCTAGAAAACGACTGTGTGTCACCTGGAGAATGGCTGTGTGTCATAGGATAAATGGTTTTGTACCACCTGGAGATGACTCTGTGTCATCGGGAGAATGATTATGTATCATTCGGAGAGTGACTAAGTTAGGCGTAACAACTTCTCTTAGCATACATCACTCTATGAGCAGCTATGTAAGGTGTAACAACTTTCTTAGCATTTGAACGCTCAATGTGCTTGCTGTCGCACGAACCATTTTCTAATATATGAATTGGATGTTTCATTAGTCTATGTGACTATTGATCGATGTTGCTTCTAAAATAGTCTATATGATTATTTAGTCTATGTGACTTAAATACCTCTTAAGATGTTAGCACAAACCGCGATGGCGGAACCGCTTATCACGCATGCACGACTTACGCCGTGCGTGATCTCCTTCCGTTAAAAGGGTGATGTGTCCAAGGATGAGGGAGAGGCTGAAAGGATGTCCGAACAGATTTGGTTTGTGAAATCAGAGGAGTTTTTCCATTTGGTGATCATTCCTTCGACGCGAGTACAAAACTCCAACCGGATAAATTCTTCAAGAACAGGTATCATCAAAATCAAACTACAAACTAAACATCCAAATTAAACTACGAATTCAACAACAACTTAAACTACAAATGAAACTACAATGATAACAATTAAGGGATGATAATGCGTTCAATTCATGAACTCCAAATATAAAGTAAACCGATGATCCACAACACCCGGAGAAGGAAACACCCTCTCTAGTGACCACGATGACCCGAACAGTCCCCTCCGAAATTGAAATGAATGGATTCCTTGCCGGAAAAATCCTCTGGCAAGGGCCGAATTGGAAAATGGATGAATTCCTACTACTCTGGCGATTAAATGAGGAGCTGCCAAACCACTGTAGTCATGAATGAAGTCGATGCGGGTCCATACTTCACCCAAGATCAAATGGAGTTGTTGCCTCCAGAATTGGAGAAGAATACTGTCATCATAACTGGAAATTGATGTTTCCGAACCACAACAATGAGAAAGCGACCTCAACCTTTCAAACCACGTCCAGCTGAGGCACATCTCAGCTATGGTGGGAAGCGGTAGGAAGCTCATCGTGAAGATGGTCAGACCTCCTTCGTTCACTGCAAACTAAGATATCGAACCACTGTAGCTCATTCTGCTGCTGCAAAGGTGAGGAATGGGGTCGTTGCCGATTGGATGGGAGGGGATGACCACCGGAGATGGCTGTCGGAGACCGTCATCGCCGCTGTTGGAAATCGCCGCTCGCTCGCACTCACAAATTTGGGGATGAAGGTGTCGCGACTTATGTTCTCCCATCATGTGAAGAAGGCTAGCCCCAATAAAAATCAAGCTTAATTACAACCTAAGTCCTAGATTTGATCCGACGACCCAGAATGCTCCGATTTAGAATGGACGGATCTGATCAATCTGAATGGATGATCACGATTAGCTTGATCTGGATGGAAGGTTGAGATGTATAGATCTGAGTGTATGGACTAGATCTCTCCAGATCTAGTTGGATGGCTCAGAATCAATCAGATCTCATCGGGCAGTTAGGATTGAACATATTTGAACCCTTTGATTAAACTGCTTCTGATCTTGATTAAGGGCTCAGATTGATCCATCTTGAAATTCCCTTTATGACTCTAGATGAAGCCACATTTGATCTAACTCGAGTCTAGTCCATTGGCTCATCTCAATCTCCTGCAATTAAGATGTAAAATTTACATATAAGTCCAAAATTTAGGAGAATTTATAATAAGGTCCAAAAATATCCAACTCATAAAACATGCAAATAATCGATAATTAATCACTCGAGAGGATAAAAACATTGAGATTAAGGACCAAAATAATACGACAAATGGTAGTTATCAGCTGTCGCAGCGAGCACCATGCTCGTGCTCGCGACAGCTGTCGCGCAACCAACCACCCATGCAGTCGCCCCTGTCGTGCGTCGGTCGCGTGGCAGTTGTGCAACAGTCGCGCAGTAGGGGTGACACCCTTATCATCATCCCCTATGGCAGGGGTGTCACCCTGCCTCGTCCTTCATGCGACAAGGGTGATTCCCCTGTCGCGTCATTTCCTCTGTCACATCCTTAACGTGGTAGGGTCGATGGCTCTACCACACCGACGCCCCTTCTGCGTCGTTCGCACGGCAGGGTCGACGGGTTTGCCACGCTGATAGCCTGTCTGGGTCATTTGCCTAGCTAGGGTGTTGTTCCAGGCTCTGTGCGTGAGTGATTCATTGCCTTTGGATTGTGTACAACTATTGTATCGACCCCGACCCTTCGCGACATGTACTCGGCCCACAATAGAGTCAATATGTTATTCAAATTAAATCCTTTAAATTATGTAATGTATAATATAAATATAAAATTAATGTTTTATTTTTCATAGGCTTATCGTACCATTGTTCGTCCTTCAAGTGATCCACGTGTTCGTCAAGTCTTCTGCTATGAGCTCATCCGTTGCTTCCACTAGGGCAGGTATATTGTATATTCAAAAATTTATAGCATTATCATTCTATAATATATATAATTAATGTTTGATTTTATGTATTTATTTTACTATAAATATGTATTATTTATTCGATATGTTATAGTTTGTAATTCAATATCATACCAAAAATAAGTAAGCACTAGAAGAATTTATTTTGAGTATAGATTTATTGTTCAATTAATATCGATGGAACATGGAAAAAATATAATTAATGCTTGATATAAATTTGAAAAAATGATAAATGTAGAGAGAAAGAAGTTGGGTGTATAAAAAAAATTTACCAGAACGTCGGGGTTTAACCGATGAATTTATTATTGGGTTGGAACAAATTTTGAATTTTGTTGGTAGTAATGTTGAGTTTATGGATAGGAATAAATTAAGGTGTTCGTGCAAAAAGTGTCATAATGGTAAATTTTTTCAGTGTGATAAAGTTCGAGAACATCTTTGTAGATTTTGTTTTACCCCAAATTATTATAATTGGACATGTCATGGTGAACCATTCATATCCGACGAAGAGGTTGGATGAAACACACAAAGGACAGTTAGTGGAGATCAAAGATATTATGACCAATTCAATCAATATCAGAGGATAATAGTTGATGCAGTTGGTCATAATTTGAATACCGAATCAAACACTTTAAGTTCTAGTTATCCTCAAACATTTGAACACATGTATACTAGTTATTTGTTAGTGCAATCGGCCTAGGTCATGATTGACTAGACTCGAGTTTGACTCGAGTAGTATTTTGATGTTCGAAAAAATGTATGACAATGTGATTGGCAATGGTAAAGTCCAAGTCTTGGGTACTTGTCATGGAAAGTTCAAGCATGAGTCTTGGCATTTGGAAAGTCCAAGCATGGGTCTTGGCATTTGGGAAAGTCCAAGGGTGTGATATTGGTAGCGTAAAGTCCAAGTGGTAGTCTTGGTGGCATAAGTCCAATGTTTGGCGGCATAAAGTCTAAGCGTGTGTCTTAACAACATAAGCCCAAATGTGCCTTGGTAATGTAGACCCAATTAGCATGACAATAGCCGATGGAAGCACCTGAAGGCTAACGTATGGATGAACAAGTCATGGATGACTTGGAGGGATCCGATAGGCGTGAGACTGATGGAGGTGGTTAGAAGGCTTAGGTATAAGCTAAGGGTGATCTAGCAAGTATGAGGGTGGGTTAAACCTTATGGTTGAGGTTTATCAGTCAATTGGGGTTATGGACTAGTCGACTGGTCAAGTGTTTTGACATTTGGCAGCCGAGTCGACTCTAAGCAGTCGACTGGGATTATGACTAGTCAACTAGTAGGTAGTCGATTGGTGCTCGACTGTGGCCATGTGACCTTGCCAGTTGACTGCCAGCCTTGGGTCGTCGATTGTCCATGGAGGACAGTCGACTGTTGTTTGCGGCCACAAGAACAAAAAGCTCGGTAGATGACTGAGCAGTCGACTAGGGGCTTGGAAGTCGACTGCTGGTAATATTAGTCGACTGCCAGTGTATCTGTTGGCTGGAATGTCAGTGTGGATTAAGTCCGTTGTGAGACAACGACACTGTAGGCAGTCGACTAGGGCCTTTTGGAAGTCGACTGTCAAGCGTGGAATCAGCTCGATACAGGTCATAAAAGGAGCAGTTCATGGAGGATTTCAACCATAGTTTCTTGAGTGGTTCTAAGGGCGATTTGAGGCGAAGAGCTGGTGCATTTCAGGGTTCTTCAAGGTTCCAAGCAACCACATCAACAAGCATTCAAAAGCCCTAGTTTGTAAAATGCTCTTTACATTTCATTTGTTTACTTGTTGTATTTATTGTATTACTTTTGTAATCACTTGTAAGAGGTTTCTCTACCTCCGTATTATTTCGTGAAGGAGTTGATTAGTGGTGATGTGCATCACTAGAGCTCATTTTAGCTCAACTAGTGGAGTAGGAACTAGGGTTTCGAACTACATTACATCTACTATTTTTGTGGATGTGTT
Source organism: Wurfbainia villosa (assembly GCA_025175895.1). NCBI lineage: Eukaryota > Viridiplantae > Streptophyta > Magnoliopsida > Zingiberales > Zingiberaceae > Wurfbainia > Wurfbainia villosa. Next base: position 57,869,868 of record CM045995.1, on the reverse strand, counting down.
TGTCTTTGTTTTAGTGTATGCTTTCTATTTGTATTTCCTCTGTGCATACTAATGAATTGTAGAGAGAACATGATCGAATTCTATCGACTAAGCACAATGCTATTCACCCCCTCTAGTGTGACCATCGATTCCTTTACAATTGGTATTAGAGCTAGGAGCTTTTCTATGGACTAACCGCCGCGGGAGCAAAATGCTAAAGGGAAGAAGATGATGGAGGAGCCAAGTTTTAGACTAGGATGAGACATCAACATGCCTCCACCAGATGAACTCTATGGAGCTAGAGAATTTGATCAATGGAAGGTAAGGATGGAACCTTTTCTAATGTGTGAAATAGAAAATTGGTTTGTTTTGATGCAAGGATTTAAAGCCCCAATGGAAAAGAAGGGTAAAATTCTTAAGATGAAGAAATGGATCCAAGACCAACTCCGAAAATCCAAAAAAAATTACAAGGTAATTGATATGTTAGTTGATTTAATACCTATTGATTTATTGTCAAAGATAGGCGAATTTAAGGATGCCAAGGAGTTATGGAACAAATTGGACAAGCTTCATGAAGAACCATTCGTGGCTCAAGTAAAGAATGAGCCCGAAGTAGAAGAAGTTGAAGAGGTTGGAAAAGTCTCCACCTCTAGGATTGAGGAGGAGAGACCATCTACTCCAGAGCAAAATCAAGAGGAAGCCTCTACTTTCGGAAGAGAAGAAGAATCCAACCAAGAGCCTCCTACCACCGACTTAGGTAACTCAAGAATTTTAATTAAAATTAAAAATCATATTATATGCTTTGAGTGTAAGGAAGTCGGACATTACAAGAGTAAATGCCCAAAATTTCCCAAGGAGAAAGCACTGACACCAAAAGTTAATGAAAAATCAAAGGATGCCGGAGTCCCCACTAGGAAGAGCAAAGAGCTCGTGGTGTGCTTCAAATGCCAACAACGGGGACACTATAGAAGTCAATTCCCTAGGGGAGGAAGAAAACCATGGGTAAAGAAGGAGCATCACATGTAGGGGGAGCTTCTAAAGTAAACCCTAAGGTATATTTTAGTAATGCACCTTTAAATTGTTGGACTATCCGAGCCACAAAAACTGCTTTTTGCGTTGCGAAAACCCCGGAAGTCGGCCACGGATCCGTGCGAAGGTAAATAAAACTACATGTATGTGTTTAAAAACTTTAGATCTACTCTAGATCTACATGTTAAGAGTTTACCCTCGATGCGACGCCCTTCGCTTATCCCGCTCGTCCAAACAACTTGCCGGAACTCAAGAGTGTCAAGTGTACACTCCTCTATTGGTATCCACACAAGCAATAGGTGGAGAAAAGAAACCTAGAGTGTGCTAGCACCCCTTGGAGGCTCACGGCAAGATGAGGAAGATTAGGGAGAGAGCTTGAGGGAAGATCCAAGGAAGAAGATGAAGTTCACACCAAAATAACTTCACACTAATGCTCACTAAAGTGGCCGGCCACTATTTGGGGGGTTACATGCATGCATGTAACTCCAAGAGCCAATGGCTCTTGGTCTCCCTCATGAGGTGGCACCCCATGATGATTCCATGATGATGTGGAACATCATCATTGGCCGGTCCCCATGCCAAGTCACCATGACATGACAATTGGTCAAGTCAAAATTGACCATTCATCTTCCCTCTCAAGTCAAGTCAAACTTGACCTATTATCTCCCATGGTTGATCAAATCTAACCACTTGATTCAAGTCAATTTGATTTAATGAATCTCTATTCATTATTTTAAATTTACTTAATGAATCAAATCTAAATTAGACTCATTCAACACTTGAATCAAATTGAGTCTAATTCAATTAGTCTAATTTGTATTACTCTTAATCCAATTTGGTTCATCCCATGAACCTAATCCTCATGGTTCATCATATGAACCTAATCTCCATCTAATTTCCTTTTGTGTGTGACCCTATAGGTTCTTGTAACGTTGGCAATGCTCCTAAACCAATTTAGGAACATAAGCAATGAGCGGTATCTAGCAACACATCATTGCTACCCAAGTTACAAGAATGTTGAGATCCAACATCACCTTTGTGACTCTCACAATATGTGACAATGTCCCTCTATCCTTGACATCTAGATTGACCAATTGAGGCATAGACCGTGTCATCATCGGTACAATCTATATCTTGAACTCCAAGTAGACTCACTCTAATCAAATGAGCTCAATATCTCATATTGACTCATTTAGGCATGACCATGCACTTAGTGATCTCACTCTATCAAGAATAACGATATCACTCCCATCATATAGGAGGGATAGATCTCATCTACATCACTCACATCCCTCCGCATAATTTGTTACATACCTAATAATCGCCTTTATAGTCCACCCATTTACGGGTGACGTTTGACGAAGCCAAAGTATGCAACTCTTTATGTAGGGAACCATGGTGACTTCAGGTCCAAGGACTAATAGTCATACTAATAGTCACATGAGAAAATATATGACACTCATATAACGATCCATGATACTTTCTCATGGCGGGTCATTCAGTATACATTCTCCAATGCATACCTATGTGTCAACTTGATATCTCATATCCATGACTTGTGAGATCAAGTCATCGAGTTAACCTACATACTAGTCTCTACGCATTAACATTGCCCCTAAATATTAATACTTGACTAGGAATGATTAAGAGTAGTGTTCTCTATATCATCTCATTTTCGATTCAACCAATCGATTGATATAGATAAGAACCTTCTACTCAAGGACGTTATTATACTTAGTTATTTGGCACCAATACAAGTAAATATAATAACCATGCCTTTATAAATAGGAATATGATACAATAAAGTCCATACAACAATCATCACATGATTGACTCTAGGGCTTTCACTAACATAAATCTCAATGTTAAAAAGCATGCTTTTAATTCACTTGCAATTGTGAATAATCATAAAGAGTATGCTAGAAATAAATCTTTTTTCCTAGGTGCTAAGAGTAATAACTTTAGGTCTAAGGATAATCCTAGAACAATTCTACCTAAGAAAGCAATTAGGAAGGAAGAGAACCACTTAGGCATTAACTCTAAGAAGGGTAGGCATATGCCTAAGAGGAGGAACAATGCCCAAAGAATAGATGAAAATTAAAAAATTGGGCAATTAGAATTAGAAAACCAAGTCTTGAGGTCAAGGCTTGAGAAATTAGAGAAGACCCTTAGGAAGATGCAAAATCCAGTTCAAGGGTCTAGAAGTCAAAACCTAGGGTCTAGAAGACAAGAACCATCTAGGGGCAAGAAAAGTTTGGGTCACAAACCTAAGCCCAAGAAGACCTACCATAGTGTTCCATTTGATTATGGAACTAAACCTAGGTCTATGAAAACCAAGGTTACTAGAGAAGTCATCCCTAAGGTTAACCATGGTAGATGCCTAGTGGCCAAGGTTTCCATGAAACCTGGGAAGCCACTAAGAAGGTTACAAGGGAAGTTACCTCTATAGTTAACCTAGGTAAGACCCAAATGACCAAGGCTTCAAAGCCTAGGAGGGTTATTAGGAAGGTACTAAGGGAAGATATCCCTAGTGAGTACCTAGTAAGCCCAAGGAGCTCCAATAAGTATTGGGTTCCTAGGAGTGTGATTCTATCACCCTAAATGGGTTAGGTTGTGTCAACCTTGAATGAATGGGTAGTTAACCTAACCATATCAAAGTTGGCACTTTAGGTCATTTCCAAGGTTACGGGATACTTTAGAAATAAGGTTAGATTTTATATCCTAAAAGATTTTAGGATGTGCCAATAAAATTCAAGAAGTTTGAAAAGTCAATCAAATTGGCACAATTAGGTTTAGAGATCATAGTGTGTCATTTTGGATTTTTGGCACACTTGGGAGATTGATCTATTATGGAAAATTTGGATTTAGTCCTAGGAAATGGAAATTAGGTCTAAACTTTAGGTATTCTTATACTTTGATATTGTAAAATTGTCATGTTTGTCATATACCATGTCATGACATCATGCTTCATATTACTATTTAAAATGTCATGATAATGCTTAGGTTTAATTTTAATGTCATGCTTATATTTAGGTTTATATTTTTATGTCATGACATCATGATTATTGACACATGCTTTATTTATACTATCTTATATGCCATAATCATCATTCATGCATTTAGGATTAATTGAAATTGATTTAAGGACTATGACATGATTTGAAGTCTCATGTATAAGGGAATCAAATAGAGTTGCCTAGAATAATGCATGAACCCCTAATAACAAAAAAACCCACATCTCACAAGAACTTTTGACTTGTGTGTGTATTGATACACCCTAGACACATGTGAGATGCTAGGAAATGAGTTGAGTTCATGTGCTTACTTAGTACTTCATAATGAACTTAGAACTCATTAAGTAATAATGGTGGATCATGGGGAAAGCTAATGTGCAAGTCATGTGCATTGAGCCCATAGATCATGATCCAATATAAGATTTTAAAATCATTTTGAAAAACCTTGTTGTAGTCTATTTTTTGATAGAAGTCGCCATTGATGAAGTTGATATAAAGTAGGCTCAAAACATTGAAGTTATCTTTGTTTTTGAACTTTGTATCAATCTCACTATTTTATGAGTATTTTATTTTTCAAATATTTTTCACCCATAATGTTTGACATAAATATTATACATATGAATTTTCATGATTTTTTGAATTATGAATAATTACTTATGATTTTCAAATTTCATTTTTGATTTTTGAATTTCTGCATCTGCAGAAATCAGTCGATTGTCGCTTAGGACAGTCAACTGGTGTTAACGACAGTTGACTAGTTGTTGACTGAGTCGACTGCCAAGGCTGATTTCGAGTAAACAAGATTTATTTAGCCCATTTTCAGCCATCCCTATGTATTGTAACTGCTTCTAACCCTAGGATATGATTTGGAAAGCATTTGAAGGGTGAAAAATCCATTTGAAATGGATTAGAAGAATTGTTTTGGGCGATGTATCGAATTTTAAGGTGTGTGAAAGTTCAAGTTTGAACTTTTACCCTTAATTTTGATGGTTTAGTATTCCTATAGGCTTAGAGACTCTCCAAGGACATTGTTGGTGCAATGGTCAAGGGAGAGCAAGCCTTTAAGGAGAGGTTATCCATCATGGGATGATGGATGTGTATTCCTCAAAGGGGGAGACATGAAGGGTTTTGGAAGCCCTCATTGTGCTCGCCAAAGGAGGAGAATTAGAGAAGTGAGGATTACCTCTCATTTAGTGATATGGGATTTATCACTAGGAAGAGTGAAGGAATCCTAGATGTTTTTAGACTAAGGGGGAGAATGTAAGATCTCATTGGGATATGAGACATTGATACCCTTAGGGAAAACCTTTTTGATGTATGTTAAAAAGGGAGAGAATTGAGAGATTTAGGAAAATTGTTGGATTGAGTTAGGTGGCCAAACTCAAAGATTTTTTGGTTTTTGTCAAACATAAAAAAGGAAGAGATTGTTGGTGCAATCAGCCCAGGTCACATTGACCAGACTCGAGCTTGACTCGAGCAGTATTTTGATGTTTGACAAAATGTATGATAATGTGATTGGCAATAGTAAAGTCCAAGTCTTGGGTACTTGGCATGGAAAGTCCAAGCATTGGTCTTGGTATTTGAAAAGTCCAATCATGGGTCTTGGCATTTGGGAAAGTCCAAGGGTGTGATATTGGTGGTGTAAAGTCCAAGCAGTAGTCTTGGCAGCATAAGTCCAATGTTTGGAAGCGTAAAGTCCAAGCGTGTCTTGGCAGCGTAAGTCCAAATGTGCCTTGGAAATGTAGACCCAGTTAGCATGACAATAGTCGATGGAAGCACCTGAAGACTAATGTATGGATGAACAAGTCATGGATGACTTGGAGGAATTCGATAGGCGTGAGGCTGATGGAGGTGGCTAGAAGGCTTAGGTCTAGGCTAAGGGTGGTTTAGCAAGTATGAGGGCATCATACTTGGATTAAATTTCATGGTTGAGATTTATCAGTCGACTGGGTTTATGAACTAGTTGATTGGTCAAGTGTTTTGACACTTGGAAACTGAGTCGACTCTGAGCAGTCGACTGGGATTATGACCAGTCGACTGGTAGGTAGTCGACTGGTACTCAAATGCGACAATGTGGCCTTAGCAGTCGACTGCTAGCCTTGGGTATTCGACTGACCTTGAGAAGTCGACTGCCCATGGAGGACAGTCGACTGCTGTTTGCGGCCATGAGCACAGAAAGCTAGGTAGACGACTGATCAGTCGACTATGGACTTGGCAGTCGACTGTTGGTAATGGTAGTTGCCTGTTAGTGTATTCGTTGGTTGGAATGCCAGCGTGGATTAAGTTCTTTGTGAGACAATGACACTGTAGGCAGTCAACTAGGGCCTTTTGGCAGTCGATTACTAGGCACGGAATTAGCCCGATGTGGGTCATAAATGGAGCAGTTCATGGAGAATTTTGGTCATGGTTTCTTAAGCGATTCTAGGGGTGATTTGAGGCGAAGTGCTGGTGCATTTCAGGGTCCTTCAAGCTCGTCCAAGCAACCACATCAACAAGCATTCAAAAGCCCTAGTTTATAAAGTGCTCTTTATATTTCATTTGTTTACTTGTTGTATTTCATTGTATTACTTTTATAATCACTTGTAAGAGGTTTCTCCACCTCCAGATTATTCCGAGAAGGAGTTGATTAGTGGTGGTGTGTATCACTAGAGCTCATTTGAGCTTAACCCATGGAGTAGGAACTAGGGTTCTGAACCACATTACACCTTGTGTGTTTGTGGATGTGTTTTGTGTGCTTGTCTTTTTTTAGTGCATGCTTTCTATTTGTATTTTCGCTGCGCATACTTACAAATTGTAGAGATGAATACGATCAAATTCCATCGACTAAGCACAATGCTATTCACCCCCCTCTAGCACGACCATTGATTCCTCTACATTATTCATCGCCGTTGGAGGAGGTAGAAGTAACAGGTGTTCATGAAAATGTATTCAATGAATCATATCTCAAATTTCAAGAAGTGTTGTAAGCTGCAGATGAACCCGTATGGTTTGGTTGTGACAGTCACACTAAATTATCCTTAACCACAAGATTGTTGAATGTTAAAGCAGAGCATAATGTGTCTGAAGATTGTTTTAATGATTTTGTTCAAGTTATTGGAGAAGTATTGCCGCATGATAACGTAATACCTAATGATTTTTATAGTATGAAAAAACTTGTGAAAGAATTAGGTCTTCCGGTGGAAAGAATTGATGTTTGCAAAGATGGTTCTATGTTATATTAGGGAGATAATGTAGATGTAGAGATTTATAAATTCTGTAATCAATGTAGGTACAAGAGTACTACGAGATTGAATCATAATAAGTGACATAAATCATATAGACGAATGTTCTATTTGCCTTTAACTCATAGATTGCAAAGGTTTTATGCATCAAAGGTCACTGTTGAACACATGACTTAGCATGTAAATCATGAAATAGAGGAAGGGCTAATGTGTCATCTATCAGATACAGAGGCATGGAAAAATTTTGATAGAATATATCCTGAATTTGTGAATGAGACTCAAAACATTAGATTTGGTCTCTGTGCTGATGGATTGCTCCATTTGGCAAATCAGGAAGAACTTATTCTTGTTGGCCAATTATCTTAACTCCGTATAATCTTCCACCCGGTATGTGTATGAAAACACCATATATATTTTTAACATTGATTGTTCTTGGCCTGCATAATCCCAAGAAGTTAATAGATGTTTACATGCAACCACTAATTGTCGAGTTGAAACAATTGTGGGATGAGAGTGTTTCTACATATGATGTTCATACTAATCAGATGTTTTTAATGAGAGCTGTGCTTTTTTGGATCGTAAATGATTTTCCTTCTTATGGTATGTTATTGGGATGGAGTACCACTTGGATTTTAGGATGTCCAATATGTATGGAGAGATCAAAGTCATTTAGATTGAAACATGGAAAGAAACTGAGTTATTTTGATTGTCATAGACAATTTTTACTACCAAATCATAAATTCAAAAGAAATAAAGAAGAATTAACTAAGAATAGAATTGAAAGAACACCTCCACCATTGAGATTAACCAGTCAATTCTTATGACATAAGGTGCTTAAATTTCCATCTGTTATTGAAGAACCAAGTGTTACAATATATAACTATGGAAGTACACATAAATGGACTAAATGGAGTATATTTTGAGATTTACCATATTAGCAGAGTAATTTGATTCATCACAATCTTGATGTAATGCATATTGAGAAGAATGTTTTTGATAATCTAATAAATACTGTGATGGATATTACTGGAAAAATAAAAGACAATCTAAATGCAAAAAAAAGATATGCATCTCATCTATAAACGACCCGCCCTTGATGTTGATGAAAATAGTAGGGGACCAAAACCAAAAGCAGTTTATACATTAAATAAGGATCAGAGATGAATTGTTTATGAATGGTTGAAATCATTAATATTTCCTGATGGTTATGTCTCTAATATTGGCAGATGCGTTGATTTCAAGGAATGCAAATTGATTGATTTGAAAAGTCATAACTGTCATATATTCATGGAAAGACTAATTCCTATTGCCTTTAAGGAAATGTTACCAAATTTTACATAGGGTGCAATTACGGAATAAAGTATTTTCCTTTATGATATTTGCTCAACAGTATTGAGTCATTCACACATGAAGTCATTAGAGAGAGACATTCCAATCATTTTGTGTAACTTAGAAAGAATATTTCCACCGATATTTTTTGATTCCATGGAACATCTTTTGGTTCATTTGCCATATATATAAGGCCAAAGTTGGAGGTCTTGTTCAATATCGATGGATGTATCCATTTGAAAGGTGAACTTTTTTTTTATCATTGTTAGTGCATTTGATTAATTTTAGTATAAGTCAATTTCTAATACATTTTGTTTTATTACTATTATATTCCTCTATCACTTGAAAAAAAAGGTGAAAAATAAGGCTCATGTTGGGCTTCTATTGTTAATGCATATATTGTGGAGGAAGTTACAACTTTTGCATCATATTATTTTGAACCTCACTTTCAATGCAAAAGGCGGAGAGCAGGAAGAAATGATGAGGGTCCTATTTATCCCAATTTGATGTCATTCTCAATTTTTAACTACCTTGGTCGACCGAGTGGATCTTGTACACGTAGATACTTAACTTGTCAAGAGTGACGAGCAACCCACACATATATTTTACTGAACTGTCCAGAAGTAACATCGTATTTTGAGTGATTATATACATATTATATTATATATTTCATATATCGTAAATTTATATTCGAGTTATATTTATTTTTATGGTAGGATTTTCCAAACTTTATATTCTGAGCTTTCGAAGCATGAGTTTGATCATTTCTGCGATGAAGAATTTGCACCATGGTTCGAAAAATATGTAAGTAGTCTATGATAATGAATTGGTTAAATCTTGACTTTATCATAGACTTATTTGACTTTAGGTTCTTAATAATCACGCTTACATTGAGTAAGAATTAGCAAATCATCTATCATGGGGTCTAAATTTAATGGTGAAAACTTGGCCAACATATTTCATAAACGAATGTAATTTTCATACTCAAGAATATGAAATGGGCAAAGCTATATTGAATAGTGGGATTTGTGTTCAGTCATCTAATGATAGAGGTGCAAGGAATGATTTTTATTGTTTGCTAGATGAAATTTTAGAGGTAGAGTACCCATGCTCAGATTTGCGAGTTGTTTTATTTATGTATCGTTGGTTTGACCCTATCAAAAGCATGAGGGTGCATCCACAATTTAATTTGGTTGAAATAAATTATAAAAATTATACAAGAGGTATGAACCATTTGTGTTAGCACAACAAGCGATTCAAGTATTTTATGCTTCATATCCTAGTCTGAGACGAGACATAAGTGATTGGTGGGTTGTTTGTAAAACAAAAGCACGTAAAAAAAATTAAGGAACATTGGGAAGACATAGCATATCAACAAGATGAAGTTGTCAATATATTTCAGATCAAAGAATATAATATTTCAACATTATGAGATCCCAACGGTGTAGTAATAGACGTTGATGCAAGTGAAATGAATGAGGATGAAGATGAGGAATTTAATTTAGAGGATAACGATGAAGATGACGATGATGATGACGATGAGGATGATGAGATCGAAGAGACATATGACCAGGATGAAAATGACAATGAGGACTTCGATTTATAATTATGGGTAACTTTTATTCAATATCAATTGTGTTTCTATCTACTGTTTAATTCTAAATTTCATATATTTGATATATTAATGAACTGTCTTTTTTTATAGGTTATCCAGTTGCTTCAAATATGGTAAATTTTTTCATATTGTTCATATTATAAATTTAATATGAAAATATAAATCTTTTTTACATTCATATTCTAATAATTATGATTGTTAGTTTCGACGTGGCGGTTATAGACGGAGTAGCGATGGAAGATCACAGTCTTCCTCTACTTCAACCCCTACACAGGCTTATTGTCTTGTAGGAAATGTGCCCTCGACCTCTTCTCTAGTTGTAGGATCTTCTGGTTCTCAATAGATCCCTGCTAATATATCTTTCCCAGTACAATAATCACTCATTGAGAGGGAAGATACATGAGAGTTGATATTCCCACGCGGAGATTCGTAAGTATTCGAGTTTTAAATTATCTATATTTTTAATAAGATATGTATTTTTATAAATATTTAACATGGTTTGTTTTTATTTCATAATAGATTTACAAATTCTATACATATTATTCATGAGGTGAATAAAATAGTGAATAATCATTGGGGCGGAACTTCGATGACTTATACGAGCATACCGGAAGAAACGAAAACTCTGTGGTGGAATGAGTTTAACGTAAGTTATGTAAATCAATTTATTTATAAAAATTTAGTTAATATAATTAATTCATTTTTCTCTACTACAGCGGATATTTACTTGGGATGAATATGAAACACTAGAGATAAGAAGAATTTTTAAGAAAAAGTGTGGCGATCATATCAGAAACATATTAAATCATGTAAAACCAGAGATAAAAAGCCACACTGCATAATCGAGGAAAATTAGAATAATATTGTTGAATATTGGGCATCGGAGGCTAGCAAACAAAGGAGTGAACAAAATAGGGAAAAAAAAAATCAAACTTTTAATTCTCTTGCTTTGTCTGCGAGGTATGCGGGTGGGTCAATCAATTATATCGATGAATATAGACATCGACTGGTGAGTTTTTTCAAATCCTAATTTTTGAATCTAATATGCACTAATTTATTATTTATAATGATGTTTGTTTAAGCCTAAGAAATGGGGACTGAGCCATTATTCATAGACACTTTCACCCATACATTCCAAAAGAAAGATTAGACGTGGAGTGGGGAGAGAGCTAGACCAATGAAGGTTTATAATTTAAAAAATGTAAATTTTTATGTTAGTGTTTAACTTTTTTCTTTTAAAACAGGAGATATGATGAACTCATATAGAGAAATTCGAGTGCAAGTGATGATGCAGTCGAATCTGAGCCATCTATTGGAAATATAAATCTATGGCTCAAAGCGACTAGTAGGTCAAAAAGTGGAAGAATAATTGGACTGGGTTCTTTGAGCCGAACTTATAAAGTCCTTAGTGCTTCTTCTTCATCCTCACCGGTAGTCAGATCAGAAATAAATCAATTGACCGGAGAGGTAAGTCATTTGAAGGAGTTACTAGTGTTGGGTTTCCGGCACCGCGGCGTGTGTGTGTTCGATCATGTTTCGTAAACATGAGCACAGCGGAAGCAATAAAAATAATAAATACTCCTATTTATTACAACACACACAACACACGCATGCTATTACAACAAGTGTAGACATAACCGTAAATTAAAATTGCAATAAAAGGAAATTAAACTACGTTATACCTTTCGTATGACGTGTAGCGGGAACGGCATCAACCGGAACGATTCTCGTAAGAATCGTCTCTATCCGTATCCACGCCGAGCTCCTCGGGATGACTTCGCCAAGCCACGAGCTTCGTCTTCGTACGGGTTACTAGCCTCGTGTTGAAGACGATGTGATCGAGAGATGATCACAGTCCGAATCCAAATTCGGACCTAAAGACAAGTCCTCAAGACTTGCTTCTCCGGAGAGGTATTCGTCAACCGATTGACGAATCCTTCGTCCTCCACCTCAGAGGATTACCGGAGATCAAATCCCCGGTATGTTAGCCGCTGTCGGAGCACTAACCGTCGTCTAAATGACGCTCCGACGAGAGGAGAAGAAGCTGTCCAGAAAACTGGACAGCTTGGTGGAGGAGTAGGCGCCGGCCAAAACCAAGGAAGCAAAGTGCTCACCTTGATGCCAAACCTAAGGAGGATGACCGGAACTCTTCCGGAAGCAGCTCGGCCTTGGCGAGGAGGAAGGAAGCAACCTTACGGCGCCGGTTGGAGGACCTTTGGGCTGGGCGGCGGCTTGGAGTTAGGCGCCGAATAGGAGAGGGAGGTTGGGCCAAGTTTGATTAGGTTTAGGGTTAGGGTTTAATCCCTATTTTATAGAGAACTAATTCTCTTAGTGGTTAATGGATCATATCCATAAAGCCCGTTAACCCGCTCCATTAAGATAAGTTAAAATAAACCAAACCATGATGGTTTATTTTAAGTTAAAACGAACCGAACCATCCTTTGGTTCATTCGTTTAATATAAACCAAACCCTTTGGTTTATTCTCATCCATTGGATTAGGACCAAACCATTTTGGTCCATCCATTATGTCTTCATAAGACACGGCCCATCCACGCTTCCATTGCATTTGAAACAATTTCATGCTCGCTTTATGTTTGGTCCAACCAAACATAGTTTCTCTCGATGCGAGAATCCCATTCTCAAGCTCGTTTTAAATCCTTTGGATTACACTGCGTTGTGCGTGTGACCAAATAGGTTCTCGGTTTATGTTGGTAGTCTATAATTAACCATTAATTATAGAGCGATCATGATGGCACCTAGTAGTACATCATGATCCCCAATTAACCAAAAGATCAACGGCCGATCCGTAACTATTTCTCAAAACCCTTCAAGAGCTTGAATGAATCGTGCCCCATTCCCTTCACTCATCTTATACCCACTTGGTTCAGACATGGTCTATTGTGTCACCCACTAGGTGACTCGTCACACCTAGCCCAAGTATCATTTCCTCGTCCTACGGATTCTAGTTACTCCACATGTATCGAAGAGTACCTTACTCTAAACATGTATTGCTTTGGCCAAAGACTTTAGTAACAATCCGACGAGAGGCCATGGGTATACATCTCCTCGCAAGGAGTGGTGAATCCTTTATAGGCTATTCAAACACCTTCGATCACCGACTTATACCCAATCATCCGGGTCCACATCTCCTTAGAGATGTTTGCTTAAGATGTCAAAGCATAAGTCTCCATGATCAAGATGACTTGAATACCGCAAGTCAAAGGAACATCGCACTTAAGCTACAAGAAGAACTTCATTGACATATCTATATATGCAGAGAACCATATGAAGTCTTACTACCGGTCACTCCAATGAACTAGTTACCATAACTAGCATCCACGATCAACTCGGACATCACTATGTCTCCAGCCAGTGAGAATCAGCTTGGATACACCAAGGAGTATACCTCGTGCTAGTCTCGACAGAATTGATGGTGTCCAAATCCATCAATTCATCGACTAGGGATAATTCTGATACATCACAATTACACATGTAGAGATACTTACTAGTTGTGATCCAATCACAAATTCTCTCATGCTGTGAATCGTATCGTGGACATTCAGTAAATGAGTTTAAGATCCAATCAAATACATTAAACATGTATACTCAAATAGTGAATCTTCATTTATCATATAAATGGTTCATACATAAGGCGATTGCCTTAGGACATCTCTCATATATTACTAACAACTAGCGCAAAAAGAAGATGAATCAAGACAAAGAGATCAGGAAGTAAACAAATTAAATGACCAAATGAACGAATTTCGCAGACAACATATGTTAATCATGCAACATCTTCAATTATCCTAGTTGGGTGCTATGCATATGATGCATACTTGTTAATGTGTTAACAACCCGATGTATGTGTGAACATTCAATTAGTTGATAGCACATTGTGATAGTTGCATATACGTGATATGCAATCGGTATATTTGATACCTACCATCGTAGTTATGAATGTCTTGTTGGACTCTCTCCAAGGTTGTTCATATCTATGATGGATATCAACCCATTCGGAGATGGACCTACGATCTCCCGAAGTGATTTTGGGGTTTTTAAAATTCGAAAAATGAATGGGATTTATGAATGTATATTGATGCATTTTAAAATCATTTTCTCATATATGCTCGTTTTGTATTTCTAGGTTAATCGATTGATCATGACATCTTTGAATTTGCGCACTATTTTGGATTCAAACAAATTGACTGTGCATAACTTCCTGGACTGGCTTAGAAATCTGAGAATTGTTCTCAAGGCGGAAAAGCTAGCATATGTCCTTGAAGAGCCTCTTCCCAACCGTCCTAAGGACGATGCAACTCCAGACCAAATGTTGGTCTATCAGAAGCATGTGGCAGATTCTGAGCTGGCGAGTTGCATCATGCTAGCTGCGATGGTACTCAAAAGCGCATGAGCATATGGATGCTAATACTATGGTCTTCCATCTTCATGAGTTGTTTGATGAGCGAGATCCGAAAGGTTCAAGTCTCCGTGCTCCTCTTCACCACGAAGATGCAAGAAGGTTGTAGAGCTTTATGCTAAAGATGAACGGGTACATCGAGCGGCTAGCCACCCTCGGGTTTGTGATGGATCATGAATTAAGTATTGACTTAATTCTGCATTGTTTGCCTAAGAGTTTCTCACAATTTGTGATGAACTATCGGATGAACAAATTAGAATCTACTATTCCTGAGCTCCTCAATATGCTGAAGACTGTAGAGCCTTTTGTGAATCATGAGGAGAAGGCGGTTCTGTTAGTTGATTCCTCAAAGAAAGGTTCTAAGAGGAAGGCAAAGGAATAGAAGAAAGGGAAGAACAAGAAGGCAAAGAAGGCAGAACCAACACAAAAGGGCACTTGCCATCATTGTGGCAAGGAAGGCCACTGGCAAAGAAACTGCAAGATTTATCTTGAGTCCATGAAGAAGAAGAAGGCATCCGATGCCCCATCCTCTTCAAGTATCTTCGTTATTGATTGTCATTCTATTTCCTTAGACATTTGGGTATTGGATACTGGGTGTGGCTCACATATATGTAATGACATACAGGGGCTAATGAATAGTAGAAGACTCGTCAGAGGGGAGTCAAATTTGCGAGTTGGCAATGGAGCAAAGGTTGCTGCGGTCGCCATCGGAACTTATTTGCTGAAGCTCCCTAGTGGACTAGTCTTGGAACTGGACAATTGCTATTTTGTTCCTTCTCTAATAAAGGTCATTGTTTCTATTTCCTTCTTAAATAGAAATGGTTACCATTTGACGTTTAGTAACAATTATTGTTATATAACTTTGAATGGCTTACTTTATGGAACTGGAACTTTGAGCAATGACATTTATATGTTGGACGTGTCCAGTGACATTTTCAATATCGAAGCAAGCAACAAGCGTGCTCGAAAGGATAATCAATTAGACTCCTACATGTGGCATTGTCGTCTTGGCCATGCAAGCAAGAAATGCATGTCCGAATTACACCGATGTGGAATTCTGGAATCGTTTGAATTGGATTCATACGATACATGCGAATCATGCTTGAAAGGCAAGATGACTAAGTTACTTTTTATAGGAAAAGGTGAACGAGTGGGAGAGTTGCTAGGTCTAATACATACTGATGTATGTGAACCTATGTCAACTCAAGCTTTAGGAGGCTATAGCTACTTCATTACCTTTACCGATGATCAGTCACGGTTTGGGTATGTGTTCTTGATGAAACACAAGTCTGAAGCCTTTGAAATGTTCAAAGAATTCAGAAATGAAGTAGAGAAACAACATGACAAGAGTATTAAAATACTTCGATCGGATCGAGGTGGTGAATACTTAAGTTAAGAGTTTCTTGATTATCTAAGAGACAATGGTATATTGTCTCAATGGACTCCGCCATATACACCACAGCATAATGGTGTATCTGAGAGGCGTAACCGGACCTTGTTGGACATGGTCAGGTCAATGATGAATCATGTGAATCTTCCCAAGTTTATTTGGGGCTATGCACTTCAGATAGCTGTTTACTTGTTAAACAGAATGTCAACTAAGGTAGTCTCCACTACTCCATATGAGATATGGAATAGTAAGAAACCTCATGTATCTTACTTGAAGATATGGGGTTGTCTTGCTTATGTGAAGCAGACTGTATCAGACAAATTGGTTTCTAAGTTTGATAAATGTCAATTTATTGGATACCCTAAGGAAACAAGGGGTTACCAATTCTATCATCCTATGGAACAAAAGGTGTTTGTTTCAAGGCATGCTGTGTTTCTAGAGAAAGAGTTTCTCTTGCAAGAAAATAGTGGGAGTGTCGTCGAGCTTGAGGAGGCTCGAGAGACTCAAATAGACATTGACGAGATACCTGGTGAAGCACAACAGCCGACAACTCATAGTGATGAGCAATCGGCTGGACCTATTGAAACACCACATCTTCGTAGATCTGGCAGAACACGCAATATTCCTGAGAGATATGGATTTCTCGTAAGTGAATCGAACGACGTGTTACTCATTGATGATGAGGAGCCTACCAGTTATGAAGAAGTGCTGACAAGTTAAGAAAGGGATAAGTTGCTTGGTGCCATGAAGTCGGAAATGGATTCCATGTATGAAAACCAAGTTTGGAACTTGGTTGACCCACCTGAAGGCATAAAGCCTATAGGGTGCAAGTGGGTTTTCAAGAAGAAAACCGACATGGATGGTAATGTGATTACCTATAAGGCTAGATTAGTGGCGAAATGATATCGTCAAAAGCAAGGTGTTGATTATGACGAAACCTATTCGCCTGTAGCTATGCTTAAATCCATTCGGATGCTCCTGGCCATAGCGGCTCATTATGATTATGAGATATGACAAATGAATGTGAAAACAACTTTCCTTAATGGAAACCTACTCGAGGACGTGTATATGATATAGCCTGAGGGTTTCACATCGGTTGATAAAACCAAGGTATGCAAATTGCGATGGTCCAATATGGATTGAAGCAAGCATCCAGGAGCTGGAATATCCGTTTTGATGAGACAATCAAAAAGTTTGATTTCTCACAAAATCCAGACGAACCTTGTGTGTACAAGAAGGTTAGTGGGAGTGCAGTCGTGTTCCTAGTATTGTATGTCGATGACATATTACTTATAGGAAATGATGTTTCAGTCTTACAGTCAATTAAGATTTGGTTGTCCAAGACATTCTCCATGAAAGACCTGGGAGAAGCAACCTACATCCTCGGGATTAAGATCTATAGAGATAGATCGAAACGGTTGCTTGGTCTTTCGCAGTCTACATATATAGACCGAGTGCTAAAGAGGTTTAGCATGTCAGAATCCAAGAAAGGTTTCCTACCCATCAGGCATGGGATACACCTTTCGAAGTCTATGTGTCCGCGCATAGAAGACGAGAGGATTTGCATGAGTAAGATTCCCTATGCATCTGCAATAGGATCTATCATGTATGTTATATTATGTACGAGGCCCGATGTATCGTATGCTCTGAGTGTCACAAGTAGATACCAGTCTGATCCAGGAATGGATCATTGGGTGGCTATTAAGACGATCCTTAAGTACTTAAGAAGAACTAAGGATGTATTCCTAATATATGGAGATGGGGACATGGTGATACGCGGGTATACAGATGCCAGCTTCCAGACAGACAAGGATGATTCCAGGTCTCAGTCTGGATACGTGTTCACCTTGAATGGGGGCGCAATAAGTTGGAAAGGTTCCAAGCTTGACACAATAGCGGATTCTGCCACTAAGGTAGAATACAATGTAGCTTTGGAAGTAGTAAAGGAAGCGATTTGGATCAAGAAGTTCATCTCTGAACTTGATGTGGTCTCATCAATAATCCAAACATGTGCTTCGCCGCTATCATCTTATCAGAGAGATCATCAGTAGGAAGGAAATACAAATCGAGAAAATCCCCACTGAAAGGAACTTAGCGGATCCTTTGACTAAGGCATTACCTCAAAGTAAGTTTGAGCGTCATGTTAGAGCTTATGGTATTGGATACCGTAGCGATTGGCATTAGGCCAAGTGGGAGTTTGTTAGTAATGTTAGGGCAATCTCTTGCCATGATTAGGTTTTGATGTGTGTGGCAAAGGGTTTAAGTTAGTTTGTTATGTTGATTTGATATGTGCGTTGAAGTCATGCAGGACTTAGTAATTCTCACATGGAGCCGTGGCGAGTTTCACAACTCATGACTCGGTCCTTGAGTCGGTGAAGGATGGCTTTGCGGAAGCCGTGCGCTTGGAGCATCCGAGGGACCGCCGGACGAGGAGCTTGGAGTGAAGCCGGAGGAAGTAGACTTCGAGGCAAGAGACGCGAAGGAGCATTGCAGAGCCGTCGATGTCGCTAAGGACGCGTGGCTGAACGAAGAGAACTTCAAGGCGAGGACTCAGAGAGATGAGTGAGCGAATGTAACCCGGAAGGGTAGCTCTTAGGTGAAACTTGGCCATTTGGCTAAGTGTTTGGATGGGATTTCGATAACCGATCGCCATGGAATGACAATGATCGCTTCCGAGTCGAATGCGGTTCGACCGTATTCGATCGAGTGTTTGAGGCCGCAGCCAATCCGCCATATGTGGATAATCGCAAGACCATCGATCCGGGGCAAGCAATGATCGTGAAAGGGTTTCGCCACAGACCGCCGAGCCGATCGGGTAGTCGACTACGGAGGCGCAGCCGATCGATGAGGTCCATCACGATCGCCAAGTGTTCCGCTTGGACTACACCCGGTCGGGATCCGACGTGTTCGAGGCCGTTGAGTGGCGGCAATGATCGCCAAGGGCAACAATGATCGGGTGGCGGCCAACGGGAAGAAAAGCTTCCTCTCTATAAAAAGAGAGGGTGTGGGCTTTTGGATGGCTAATGCTTATGCTCTAAGTGATCTTCCAAGTGTCCCACAAGCTTTAAACTCTTCTTACTTGCTTTTACTCCATTCTTATTGTAAGAAGAGTGATCTTGATTGTAAAGGTTACCTCTACCTAGCTTGGTGCAAAGGAGAGACCAATAGTGATTGACTTTGGAGGAGTGATTCACCTCGGACGAATCGGGATCGTGGATTAGCGGCGTAGCCGTGAACCACGTTACATCTTGCATTAGCGTTTTGATTCTTGTCTTGTCTTATTATATTCCGCTTGCGCTAACCTTTTGTAGACGAGTAAATTACGACATACATCGATTGAGGGCTATTCACCCCCCCCTCTAGCTGGCCGTTTAATCTCCAACAAGTGGTATCAGAGCCAAGGAAAGCTTGTCGAGGACTAACCGCCACAATAAGCAACATTCAAAATGGCCGGCTCCAACATCCACCCACCGAAGTTCGACGACGAATTCTCTTGGTGGAAAAAGAGAATGGAGGTATTTTTTGAAACAGATTTTGATATTATGATTACAATGGAATCCGGTTTCGTTTTGCCTAGGGATGAAGAAGGGAAGCCAATAGAGAAATCTAGGTGGACCAAAAAGCAAAGGGAAGAGCACCTTGCAAACTCAAAAGCCAAGCATCATCTTTTCAATGTGCTCCCCCAACAAGAGATCAACCGAATTGGAGAATGCCTAAGTGCCAAGGAGATGTGGGGAAAGCTAATTGAGCTTCATGAAGACACATCTGAGGCGAAGCTAGCAAGGAGAGACCTCCTCCGCTCCCAACTCAACAACATTAAACTAGAAAAGGGAGAAAAGGTAATTTCCTTACATTCTCGTTTCAAGGAAATTATAACCGGTTTGTCAAGTGTAGGTGAGAAGCTATCAAACCGGGATATGGTTATGAAGGCTATAGATGCCTTTCCGCGATCCTCAAAGTGGAGCTCCATGGTGGACTCCTTCTATATTTCGAAGAATCTAGAAGTGAGCACCTTGGAGGAGTTCTTCTCAACAATGGAGCTCCACGAAACGAGGCTTGAAGGAATACAAGAAGAGCCAAAAATCCAACCTTCAAGAGGAGTAGCATTCTTGGCAAACAAGAGGAAAAAGAAGATAGAGATCCCCTCCTCCTCCGATGATGATGAAGTATCCTCCTCCTCCTCCATGGATAGCATGGAAGAAGTGTATATGGTAAGGAGGGTAAGGCGTTCTTTAAAGGGTTTTCATTTTAATAAATCTAATGATAGGAATAGAAGACCAAGGGGGAAAATCATTTGCTACAATTGCCAAGGAGAGGGACACATAAGGGATAATTGTCCCCTCCTAAACAAGAGCAAGGAAGAAAAGAAAAAGAAGGAAGAAAAGAAGAAGAAGAAGGGGAGCAAGAAGAAAGAGGAGAAGAAGACAAAGGAAAAGGGGAAGGCCAAGGCATTCAAAGCAAAGACATGGGATAACCCTTCTTCCTCATCCTCATCCGAAGAAGAAGAACATGTCTACTCCAACCTTGCATTGATGGCCTTCGATGACTTGGATTGCTCCTCCACCGAAAACGAAGAATCAAACTCAAGTGGAGAGAGCTCTAGTGAAGGGGGAGCCTCCTCTAAATCCACCTCATCCGAAGAAGAAGAAGACATGGAAGCTATGGTAACAAATCTAACTCCCAAGAAAATAGTTTCCATGGTTTCTAGCTTAACTAGGGATTTATTTAGAGCTAAGGAGAAAAATAAGAGCATGCTTGAGCAAATTAAGGACTTAGAAAATAAACTAGAGAAAGCATGCTTAAATGATGAAAATATTTCTTCTAGCTTAAATGATGCATGCTCACATGATAACTATATGCCTTTGGATGTTAGTGATGCATGTATAGAAGAAAATAGGGCTTTAAGAGAGAAAGTAGATTATTTAACCAAAGCCCTAGAAAAGTTTACAATTGGCTCAAACACCTTGAACATGATTATAGGGAGCTAAAGAGCTAGCTTTAATAAGAAAGGCCTAGGTTATAAAGAAAAGAAAAATGAAAAGGCCTACAAATGCCTAATTGCTAGGGGACAAGATAAGAAGAAAGTCATTGCTAGGAAATGGATTCCCAAGGAGTATCTTGTGAACCCCATAGGAAAGAACCTATTTTGGGTTCCAAAATCCATCCTTAAGGGTTAGAAAAACCCTAGGATAGTCAACCATATGGACTTGACCTATATCATATTTTTGGTTGACTTAGGATGGCGGGACAATTTTTTTGAAATAGTGTTGGGTGATGATAATGTGCCCATAAATAGATAATAATGCTTAAATCATGATAGTTGATGTAATTGTTACACATGTTTGCAATCATGATTTATGATTTTGATATTTGGCACATAATCATGAGAAATAGGATTTAAATCATGCCTTAGGTGATATTTGCTAATTATCATCATGTAATACCTAATGCATGATTATTACTTGATGAATACATGTATTTAATGATCATAATGTGTAATTCATTCATATATGTCATTATGATCATGTGGATTGTTAGGGTGATACTTAACCTTGATAGAATTGCATGAATATAATGGTTAAGTATATACAAATACCTCTAGGATATATCTCACACTCACTATAGGCTACCATGATTGAAAACTTAGCATGAGTGAGATGTTAGGATGATACAAATGTCCACTAATGCCTATGGCATTTAGATGGTCATTTAAAGTATCAAAATAGCAATAATAGACCAATCATGGGGAAGACTTATGTTTAATTCATAGACATATTGCCCAAAGATCATGGTTGGATATTTCATATGTTTTCAAAACAATTTCTTAATCTAAAATCTATGTATTCATGTTTTGAAACAATTGGAACCAAAACTAGGTGGTAAACTTGATACTAGAATGATCAAAAACCTAGTGGTTTTTAAAGCTTTTGGATTTTTAGAAAATCTCAGAAAATATAATGATTTTTCATAAAAAAAAAACTATTTTTCATCGATAGATATACTTAAAAGAAATGTGTTTCCCAAATTTCATGATTTTTTGAATTTTTTGGAATATTTAATGCATTCGAATTTACTAAAAATCGAATTTCAAAAGCAAGGTGCGGTCCGAATGGTAGTCCAACCAATCACGGTGGCCTGATATTCCGAACAGTAAAGGCTGATTTCAGTTATTAAACCAATTTTTGGTATTTTCTTTCTATTAGACTTGATGTCATGTGTTTATAACTTAGTATTAATCTTTTTGATGGTGTCAAAGGGGGAGAAAATATTATGTTTAAGTTAATTATGATAGGGGGAGAATTTGTAGAGAGAGTTTCATGGATTAAGGGGGAGTTGCATGTTGCTATATCATGTTTATGTTTACATGCTTTCTTACCTTAGAAATTTTTATCAAATATTTTTACCTAACTTAAACGGATTGCCACACATCAAAAAGGGGGAGATTGTTAGGGCAATCTCTTGCCATGATTAGGTTTTGATGTGTGTGGAAAAGGGTTTAAGTTAGTTTGTTATGTTGATTTGATATGTGCGTTGAAGTCGTGCAGGAATTAGTAATTCGCACATGGAGCCGTGGCGAGTTTCACAACTCATGACTCGGTCCTTGAGTCGGTGAAGGATGGCTTTGCAGAAGCTGTGCGCTTGGAGCATCCGAGGGACCGCCGGACGAGGAGCTTGGAGTGAAGCCGGAGGAAGTAGACTTTGAGGCAAGAGACGCGAAGGAGCATTGCAGAGCCGTGCGCCTAATGCTGCCGAGGGGCGTGGCCGCGAACGAAGAGAACTTCGAAGGCGAGGGACTCCGAGAGATGAGAGTGAGCGAATGTAACCCGGGAAGGGGTAGCTCTTAGGTGAAACTTGGCCATTTGGCTAAGTGCC
This sequence comes from Wurfbainia villosa, assembly GCA_025175895.1. NCBI lineage: Eukaryota > Viridiplantae > Streptophyta > Magnoliopsida > Zingiberales > Zingiberaceae > Wurfbainia > Wurfbainia villosa. Next base: position 57,847,000 of record CM045995.1, on the reverse strand, counting down.
AGATGGGATTTCCCGACACGGTCATTGCCATGGAATGGCGATCATTGCTAGTCGAACGTGGTTCACCGGTATTCGGCGAGTCTTTTAAGGTCGTGATCGACGCCATATGTGGGTTCCGACACGATCATGCCATGGAATGGCGATCGCTCTGAATCGGCAAGTGGTTCGACTGGTATTCGACTGAGTGTTTTAAGGTCAGCAGTCGACTGGAAGGAATAAAATAATAAATCTAATTCAGTTGGGTTTCCGGCACCGCAGCGAGTGTGTGTTCGAACATGTTTCGTAAACATGTGCACAGCGGAAGGAATAAAATAATAAATCTAATTTATTACAACACACACATCACACGCATGCATAGTACGACATGTGTAGGCATAACCGTAAATTCAAATTTTGCAATAAAAGGAAATTTACACTACGTATACCTGACATACCACGTGTAGCGGGAAAGGCATCAACCGGAACGATTCTAGCTAGAATCGTCTCTATTCTTATCCACGCCGAGTATCTTCGGGATGACTTCACAAAGTCACGAACCTCATCTTCGTACGGGTTACTAGCCTCGTGTTGAAGACGATGTGATCGAGAGAAGATCACGATCCGAATCAAAATTCGGATCCAAAATGAGTCCTCAAAAACTCGCTTCTCCGGAGAGGTATTCGTCAACCGTTTGACGAATCCTTCGTCCTCCACCTATGAGGATTACCGGAGATCGAATCCCCAGCAAGTCTACCACTGTCGGAGCTCCAAACGACGCTCCGACGAGAAGGAAACAAGCTATCCAGAAAACTGGACAACTTTGGTGGAGGAATAGGGACCGGCCAAAAGGGAAGGTTGAAGCTCACCTTATTGCCAAACCCAAAGGAGATCACTGGAGCTTCTCCGGCAGCAGCTCAACGCCGGCAAGAGGGAAGGACAACACCTTCTGGACGCCGGCAAGGGAGGTGACACTAGGGTTTGCGCCGACTTCACCAAGGAGAGGAGGGGGCGACAACTATTAGGGTTGCAAGGCTTTGGATTAGAGCTTAACAAAAACCCTTAAGCCCTATTTTATAGAGAATAAATTCTCTTAATGGTTATCGGATCATAACCAAAGGCCTATTAAACTGCTCTATTAATTTAAGTTAAAATAAACCAAATCATGATGGTTTATTTTAAGTTAAAACAAACCGAACCAACTTTGGTTCATTCGTTTAAAACAAACCAAACCCCTTTGGTTTATTCTCCTCCATTGGATTAGAACCAAACCAATTTGGTTCATCCATCATGTCTTCATAAGACATGGCCTATCCACGCTTCCATTGCGACTGAAACGATTTCATGCTCGGTTCATGTTTGGTCCAACCAAATCCAGTTTCTCTCGGTCTGAGAATCTTATTATCAAGCTCGTTTTAAATCCTTCGGATTACGCTCGTTGTACGTGTGACCAAATAGGTTCTTAGTTTATGTTGGCCGTCTATAATTAACCATTAATTATAGAACGATCATGAGTGTCACATAGTAGTACATCATGATCCCCAATTAACCGAAAAGATCAACGATTGATCCAGAACTATTTCTGAAACCCTTCAGCAGCTCGAATGAATCGTGCCCCATTCCCTTCACTCATCTTATACCCACTTGGTTCAGGACATGGTCTATAGTGTCAGTCCACACTAGGTTGACTACGTCACACCTAGCTCAAGTATCATTTCCTCGTGCTACGGATTCTAGTTACTGCACATGTATCGAAGAGTACCTTACTCTAAACATATAATGCTTTGGCCAAAGACTTTAGTAACAATCCGACGAGAGTCCATGGGTATACATCTCCTCGCAAGGAGTGGTGAATCCTTTATAGGTTATTCAAACACCTTCGATCACTTTGACTTATACCCAATCATCCCGGGTCCACATCTCCTCAGAGATGCTTGCTTAAGATGTCAAAGCATAAGTCTTTATGATCAAGATGACTTGAATACCGCAAGTCAAAGGAACATCGCACTTAAGTTGCAGTAAGAACTTCATTGACATATCTATATATGTAGAGAACCATATGAAGTCTTACGGCTGGTCACTCCAATGAACTAATTACCATAACTAGCATCCACGATTAACTCCGGACATCACAATGTCTCCAGCCAGTGAGAATCAGCTGCTTGGATACACCAAGGAGTATACCTCGTGCTAGTCTCGACAGAATCAATGGATTCCAAATCCATCAATTCATCGACTAGGGATAATTCCAATACATCACAATTACACATGTAGAGATACTCACTAGTTGTGATCCAATCACAAATTCTCTCATGCTGTGAATCGTATCGTGGACATTCAGTAAATGAGTTTAAGATCTAATCAAATACATGAAACATGTATACTCAAATAGTGAATCTTCATTTATCATATAAATGGTTCAAACATAAGGCGATTGCCTTAGGACATCTCTCATATATTACTAACAATCCTCTGGTTCAAGTCAACTTCCTCCTTCTCGATCTCCTCTCACAGATGCTTGTAATAATGACAATGAAGATGAATTTTTTGATGATGATAGTGATGATGGTGGTTATGTTTGAATTGTTAAATCTAAATTTTACCTGACTTGTCCCATTTGATATCCTTGTATTATAAGTTACGTTTCGTAAATGAATTATGTTTTTTATCTATAATGAATTGGTATTGAATCATTTTGAATGATTATATGTTTATGAAGTTTTGTATATGAATTAGTTTATATTGTTGAATGTGTTTGTTTTAAAACAGGTAAAAGCATGTAGGATTTAATATATTTTTTTCCTATTTTTCCATATTTGCGACGAAAATAAGATTTGTCGTAGATTTAGCGACGAAAAAAAATTTCATCGCAGATTTTGTGACGAAAATAACTTTTCGTTGCAAAAAATGAATATCAGTCGACTGTCTCAATCAATTAGTCAACTGATGATCGACTAGTCGATTGACCAGTCGACTAAAAAATATTCTGTGATCTGATACAGTTCTATTAGTTGATTGCCAAAGCTAACAGTTGACTAGAAGAATCCATCAATCAACTGATAATACTGTATCAGTTCTAGTCGATTGGCCAGTCGACTAAAAAATATTCTGTGATCTGATACAGTTCTATTAGTTGACTGCCAAAGCTAACAGTTGAATAGAAGAATGCATCGACCAATCGATAATATCAGACGATTCACGTAAACATTTTTAGTCGATTAGTCCCGATCGTTCACGCAATCGATCGATAGCTACATCCCAATCGATTTTGCAACAAAATCTCGATTTGTCACGGATTAAGCGACGAAATTTATTTTAATTGCAAATTAAGTGTCATCAGTCAACTGATGTTACGGTATCAGTTCACAAAATCTTTTTTAGTTGACTGATCAGTCGACTGGTCAAGGATCTGTCGATTGATGCTTAGATGCAGTTGACTGATGTTAAATATTTTGCAACGAAAACTCGATTTGTCATGGATTAAGCGACGAAATTTATTTTCGTTGCCAAATTTTCTTAAAAACATGATTAATAAATTTATCAGAGTTTGGTGAAGAAACATATTTTAGTCGTTGATTTGGTGACGAAAATTAATTTTCATTGCAAATATCTATGACGAAAATTATTTTCGTCGCAAAATTTGGCGAAAAAAAAATTTCATTGCAAATATCTACGACAAAAACTATTTTCATTGAAAATTTTGGCGACAAAAAAAATTTCATTGTAAATATCTGTGACGAAAACTATTTCCTTCGTAAATTTTGGCGATGAAGACTATTTTCATCGCAGATATTTGCAACGAAAATAATTTTTTCCACTAATTTTTTGTGACAAAAGTAATTTTCATCACAAATTTGGTGATGAAAGATATTTTCATCCAAATTTAACGATGAAAGATATTTTCATCGCAAATATTTGCAACGAATTTTATAATGAAATATTTATTCATCGCAATTTTTGAGACAAATTTTTTATTTTCGTTACAAAATTTAGCGGCGAATTATTTGCAACGAAAAATTGTTCGTTGCAAAATTCATTGCAAAAAATTTTTGCAACGAATTTTTATTCAAAATTCGTTGCAAAATTAAAGCTTTTTTGTAGTGTAAGGAACCTTGGTCTCATCAACGATCCAAACATATATTTTGGCGGTTCCATCTCATTTGAGAGATTATCGATCGATAAAAGAGATGTGAAAATATACAAAGTACCGACATATGATAACATTACATGTCACGCCCCGAGAGGGGGTACTTGTCTGACGAAAATCGAATAGCACCTCCCCTGTACTGTGGACAATTGAAACCTATATACAAGGCCCACACGACCCACTATACATCGGCCAACATGGTCGAAACATAAAACACCACAATACATATAGTACATGGGCCTCCGGCCAACAACTAAAATAAATAAGAAGCCTAAAACCTCTAGATTTACCTCTTCTACCATCTGAGTAGGAATACACAACCACACACATAACCAAAATAAATCGAACAAAAAGTCCATAAGGACATAATCAAGTACCACCAAAACAACCACTAGTATAAAATACTACAAGTTTAAAACATAGAGTACTAGTGATAAAAATACGGAAAATTGAAATCAAAATAACGGAGTCGTTAGATTAGGGGACTGACAACTAGACCCTCCGAAAGGCTTCATCCTGAAATAAAATAGATATCAACGGAGTGAGTAAAACTAAGCAGATATCTAATAGTCATACATAGTAAACTATAAGTAGCAATAATAATCATGTTGGTACAGTTTCTCAACAATAAAGAAAAAAAAAATACATATACATACCTGAAACTGTACATACCAAAATCACTAATCTGACATAAGATACATCCATACAAGCAGATGTAGAATCACCAAAATAAACTACATAATACCTCCTATATGTGCATATCAATCATATGCAACAACCAAAAGTGCAACAAGCAATGCATATAGTAAAAGCATATGTACATGATGCAATAATATGTGTCACCCCTGATGCCGATCAAGCCACCGACATGTCATGTGTGTCGGCCGAGTGGGTAGGGTTGTGATAACTGTGTACTCTGCTGTCACTACACCTATGTGACCGAGTGGACAGGATGCTGGCGGAGTATCACCCTCCTACCCCATATATAAATATGGGGGACATCACCTCGTCTCATCTCCTCGTCTCACAATAAAGGAGGGATCCCTGTCTGCTACCACGCCGCAATACCAATATCCCGAGTGACCACTGTGAAGCCCTAACAGAGCAACTACACACACCCTCCTAAAATATCACTAACTCACGAGTGGTTGTGTGTGTAGATAATATAACTGGCGATAGGCTCAACTACCAAGTAGTATCACCTCCTACCGAGGAGCCAATGATCGCCAGTCATGCAATAATACAAGATGGTGCATGCCACTAATGCACGATACACCTATCAATCCATGACTACCTATGGTATGTACCAATAGGAGCCCATATCAAATAACCTAAGTACATAAGTCCATGTACACATACAAGGTATATCCATTATTCATTCAATGCCCAGTATGTAAAGTATGTCACTACTCTTAGTGCCAAATAAACAAATGACAAGTATCAAAATGATAGAGCACCAATATAATAAGCATATGAAAAGACTACAATATGTACCAGGTAGTGACATACCAAGGCAGTTAAAAGCATAGAAAACTATTACTAGCTATAGTAAATGATGCACAATAATATGACAATATTTAAAAGAAGATAAGTCAAAGATACCCGCCTGCTATGAAGAATACCAACTCCCCATAGGATTTGAACATGGATTAGGTCAAAAGTTAACCCCAAAGCTACCTATAATCATCTCGTGCTGTTGGAAGCTAGTATCACTAAAGAACCCTTTATATAACTAGCATCCTCTATCGCTTCCAAATATCAAGAAACCCCCAGTCTTCTTAAGTACTTGGTAACCAATCCTGCTAAGCAATACGTAACTGGAACGAAGCACAAACCTCCAAAATCGAGCACCATCACCAAAAAAATACTGAATGGCAGACACAAGAAGAAGAAATCGGAAGCTATACCTAAATCTACATCTTCACTAGCGGCACTCCCGTTCCCCTATCTCGCTGTTCGCCGGAGCAAATCCATAGCAGTGAAGTAGAGGGCGGTGGAGATCCAACTCTAGAAATCAGGATGAGGATGCTCGAGATCTGGATTTGGTGAGGAAATGCTCCAAAATCGGAATCGAGGAGAAGGAAATCGAGTTGCCATCAGAAATTGGGAGAGAGGTGGCGAGCAATGATGCGAGATCGGCGGCAGCGACGATGATGGCGAGAGAAGAAGGATAGCAGGTTACGATCGGCAAAAATTAGGAGAAGAGGGGAAGTCGCGAATGAGAAGGGTGCGGCGTGAGAAACTGGAAGAAAACGGAAAGGATCGGGAATAGGAGGGCTAGGGAAAAAATAAAATAAAGGAAGATTAATAAAACCTAAACCTAGGTTTGATATATATATAACTTGGGTTAATTAATCCCACTTAACTCCTCATAAGCAGATAAACCAAATAGACATTGTAAAAGCCTATTAAATCTTTCCCCATAAAATGTCATAGAAACTCCATTTAAACTCAGAAAAATTTCTAAAAATTCCTGTAAAATTCTATAAGGTAATTTCTTAATTAACAAGGGTATTTATTATTATTTTATTTTTTGATATCTTACATTACGGACCCACTAACCAAGGCTTTGGCACAGAGGAAGCATAACGGTCACACTAGATCACTAGGTATTAAAAACTTCAGTGATTAACTCTAGTGCTAGTGGAAGATTCTATAAAAATCAATCATGAGATGATTGAGATGGAACTTTTGTATCATTTTAATAAAAGTCAATATTTTGTGTTTATTATATTTCTATGCAAAGTTGAATATATATAATAATGTCCTAAAGTAGTATGTTATGTTCTATAGTATGTCAATTATTTGAATTGATTGTGAGAAACTATAGTGAACATTACTCTTAATTATCCTTAGTCAAGTATTAATATACAAGAACAATATTAATGTATTGAGACTAGCATATAAGTTAACTGATGGCTTAACCTCACAAGTCATGGATATAAAATATATATCAAGTTAACACATGGGTATATATTAGAGAATATGTACTGGATTGACTCGACATGAGAATGTTTCTAATATATACTAGATTAACATGCCATGAGCATATTTCATGGATTGTTATATGAGTATCATAAATATTCTCATAGTGACTATTGGTATAAACAGTCCTTTGACCTAAAGTCACTATAATTCCCTATATAAGAAGTTACGTACTTTAGTATCGACAAATATCACCTGTAACAAAGTCAATTATAAAGTCAGTCACTAGGTATACAATAAGTTATGCAGAGGGATATGAGTGATATAGATGGAATTTGTCCCTTCCATATAATATAAGCGATGTCTGAGGGTCCCTTAATTAAGTAGGACTACTAAAATGCATGGTCATGCTCAAATAAATTTATATAAGATATTAAGCTTATTTGGCTAAGTTAGTTTACTTTGAGATCAAGAAACACATATTGATGAGAAGATGTCACACTCTATGCCTTATAAATCAATCTAGATGTCATGGACAAAAGGACTAAGTTATTCAATATAATATTAACAAACATGTCGAATATATGATACTCTTGTCACTTGGATAACCATGATGCATTGCTAGATGTCACTCATTACTTACGCCTATAAAATGAAATTTTAGAATCATTGCCAACATTGTGAAAACTTAGTAGGTCACACACAATGAGCACATCAATTTTGGAATTTGGTGGTACTTCGTTTGAGGGAAGGATTGTTGGGATTACAATTGAAGTCCAACATTGGAGATTTGGAGTATGATTTATTTTAGCATGACTAAAATAAATTGAGTCTAAGTTTAATTCTAAAATGGATTTGGATCATAAATTTATTGGATTAATGGTTTAATCCAATATGCATTTGAGATTTTTTAATAGGCTCTAACCAAATAAGTTCCACGACTTTAATACCCATGTTTATATTTTTATCATTATTGGATATGCATGAAAAAGAAAATGTCATATTATATATGACTTGGAGACTAAGTAAATATAAAAAAACAAGCAAACAAATATGATATTATCTAATAAGATCGTGTAAGATTATCTCAATCCTAAAAGTTAGAGTTTTGGTCTTAATTTATATATAGTAGCTAGCACTGCAACATGAAAAATATTTAATTCCAATTAGTGCTCATATGGATACCTTAGTGGCATGAACATACTGATCATGTTAGATCGACTCTAAAGATTCACAAGAGCTTCACGCATCAAAGGTAACATCATATTTCAAATTAGTTTGGAATTTGCATGAACGAGTAATTTGTAATCGGCATGGATTTGTGGAGGGTCCATTTTTTGCTGCGTTTTGATTAGTTTTCGCTTAGGAACCCAACAAGTAGGTATATACATATCATGAGCAACTCTTTTCTTGAGCCTATCCCTTTTAGTCATATACTATGCTTTTGTTCGAGCAGTCCTTGCCAAATAGAGTTAAGGTGAAGAAGGTGCCCTAACATCACCGTGTTATATAGTTGCATTGCTTCTCGTTTCAGGGATGATAGAAATTGAGTGCACTAGACTAGGCAGCAGGGAGAGACAATTAAAGAGTTATAGTTATTAGTTGTTGAATCAATCCTTTGTTTGAGGTTGAGACTTATGCTATTTGATATGGGTAAAGAAGAACTTCACACTTACCCAATCATACATCTTAATCAACTTCTCATTATTTTGGCTTGATAGTTGCTGGAGTGAGAAGAGAATATAGAGTTGACGTTTCTACCTTTTTATGCATCAAATCTCGACCTAAAACATTGGAGAAAGTGCAGCTGAGAAGGGATTCAAGTCAGAGTTCGAGACAACTTATAATAAGAGAACTTTCTGGACACAATCAACTATTGGAAATCAAAATAAAGAAAGATGATTAGCTACGTTGCCTTCTCGTGAATTACATATATGAATGAAAAGAGTGAATTTAAATTCCTTATATTTATTCCATTACCATATGAGTGAAAGGTTTATGAATAGGCATTATGCCAGTAGCAGTTTCTAAGTTAGAATAAGAATTGCCTATAGTTCAGGCGTCTAATTAGGTGCAAGTGATACGCTATATGCCATTCTACTAATAAAAGGCCATAGAGTGGTAGGCAAGGCCATACCACTCTTAAAAGGTAGTCGCCTTCTTAAGAAGTCAAGCCCATTCCTTATATGCCCTACTATTTGATAAGGCATGGAGTTATGTCCACATTAGGAAATGAGATAATGAGATTACTCATTATCCCATGCCTTGTCCCTACGTGGGCAGGAACTAACATCTTTCACTTGCAAACGAGGGCATATAACTCTCGTTATTAGATCACATCTCATGCACTCCATCACATATCACCTTACCAGGCTTTCACACAAAGTTGGACGTCATGCGACTTGTGAGTACACTTGGAAATAAAAAACTACTCAATGCATCTATTAGGATGATTGAGTAGTCATCTTTGTATCATAAGATACAATCGCACTGCACTCCAAATCTAAGACTAATTATATTCAATCAAACTTATTTCCTCATCGAAAGTAATCCTCATATTATGCTCGATTTTATATTCACTAATATGTTCAATTCCTATATGGATAAACATAAAAGACAAGTCAATAAATATTTAATAATGATGTAATGTCAATTGGTCTTCATTTTCCCAAATATGAATCTATTAGTCTCAACTCAGCTACTTTCCTAGACCTTTTCCTTAGACCTTAATTTATCTTTCGGATCATCAGTAAATAGGCTAAAGTAGCAAATACTGAATCATGACCTCAAGAAATAGTCGAAAGTAATAAGGGTACATGAGATCCCACCCAGAAAATCTCGGATCACACACAATGGGGCACGGGGATATTTATTTACTGTCTCAAGTAATAAAGCTCCCACTTTCCCTAGTCGTTTTATCGCATGTCATATGAAACACATGCCATAGTGTTGTTCTCCATTTCTCATAAAGGCATATGTCAGATTTCTCTAACACTGTGCAGGTATGAGACTCAATCTACACATAAGACTCTACCCAGAGATCTCAGAGAGAGTATCTCAAAGATAATATCACAAATCACAGGTGATATCTGATATCTCAAACATGATTACTTACAGGAAACATGGATGTGACTACGTCCATGTCGGTCATGTCGCACATGACCTCATCTTGAATATATATTAGTGCAACTTAAGTTTTAGCAGGGTTACTCTCAATCCTCTTACAACTAGAAAATGTCTTATCTCCACTCTTGGAGGTGGAGTGGTCACTTGTGTAAGAGAGTTGACCTTGCCCGCTTGATAATGCATTACTTAAAATATTAGTGTGACTAATTAATGCACATAAAGTTATGTATTTTATTAAGCATCACTATTGTCATTACAGTATAAGTTAAAAAATTTCATAAAGTACCCAAACCTAATGACTCTCTATGTCCCAAAAAGGAGTCTCTAATGATAGGTTTGGTAAAGGGATCAACCACCATGTTATCTATTGAAATATACTTGACAATCACTTCATTCTTCTCAATGATTTCTGTTACATAATGGTATCTAGTATCCATATGTTTGGTTCTACTATGAAACTTAGGGTCTCGAGTGTTAGGCAAATCGGCCTAGGTCACAATTGACCAGACTGAAATGAGACTCGAGCAGGGTTTTGATATTTGACAATGAGATTTTAGTATAGAGGATAATATGACTATGGGATGGTATGGGACATCCGTAGTCATATGGAAGTTGAGTATGAAAAGTCCAAATGGCAGTTAGCAAAAGAGAAGTCCAAGTCAGTTAAGGTTGATCGAACACTTGGTGTTGGAAAGTCCAACTAAAAGCTGGCAAGGAAAGTCTAGGTTGGTCAAGGTTGATCGAACATCTAACACAAGGAGAGTGAAGTCCTGGTAGGTCAAGAGTGATCGGATGATTAGGCAAGTGAAGTCTCGACGGGTTAGGGAGATCGTACTTGGCAAGGAAAGACTCGAATGATCAAGGAGATTGAGCTTGGCAGTGGAAGTCCTAGCAGGTCACAGTTGACTGGATGTTAGGCAAGCGGAGAAAGTCTAAGTATGAATACTTGGCAAAGGGAAGGTCTAAGGATGCAATGAAGAAGTCCCGGAGGCGTGACCTCTTGGCAAAGGTAGACCCATTAGCATGATGAAGCTGATGGAAGCACTTGAAGGCTAACGAGAAGGGTGAAGGAGTCGTTGAGGACTCAAATGGACCCTGAGGGCGTGAGGCCGATGGAAGTGGCTTGAAGGCTTAGATCTAGGGTAAGAGTACTCAGTAGCATGACTAAGTCGATGGAAGCACTTGAAGGCTAGCGCGAAGGGTGAAGGAGTCGTAGGGGACTCGGATGGACCCTGAGGGTGTTAGACTGATGGAAGTGACTTGAAGACTTAGGTCTAGGTTAAGGGTAAGTGTCAAGTATGATAGAATCATACTTAATGTGTTAAACCTCAGTTCTGAGGTTTAACAATCGACTGGGGGTTTTGCCCAGTCGATTGGTCTAGTGTGGGTGACTTCCGCTGTGGGGCTCGAATTTCAAATTGGGTGCTCGACACTGTGCGGCTCGAAAAATAGCTATGGTGCTCGACAGTCGACTTTCCATTGTGAGCTCGGGACTCAAACTAAGTGCTTGACACTTGGTTAGTCGGCAAACGATTTAGGTGCTCGGCAGTTGACTGTTTTTGGAGAGCAGTCGACTGGCCACTAGTGCTTGGGAAGTCTGAGGAGTTGCTCGGGCGTTTGAGAAATAGTGGCTCCGATAAGCAGTCGACTAGAGGCTTGACTACGGCAGGTTAGAAACAAGACACACTCAACCAGCGCCTCAACTAGGGCTTAGTCGAGGTGGCACCTCGACTGGTGAAGTTATCGTTGAGCAATAATAGTCAGAAATCAGCCCTGACAGAAGACTATAAAGGAAGGAGCTCGGTGGATATTTCAATAGTCGATTTCTGAGGAATTTAAAGAGGAAACACTGTTGCTTTTCAGACCTTCAAGGCAATCCAAAGCAACCAAAAAAGACCAAGCAAAAGCATTCTTCGTGTAAAGTTGTTTCTTATTTGTATTTGCTTTTACTTGAATTTTGTTACTTGTTTTGTATAAGATTTGTTGTATAAGGTTTCTCTACCTCCGGAGTGTTTCCAAGAAGGAGAAGAGTTAGTGGGTGTGGATCACTAAGCTCGGCAGTAGAGTAGGAACTTGAATTTGGAACCACGTAAAAGCATTGTGTCATGGTGGTGTTTGTTTTGTCTGTATTTGTATTCTGCTACTAACCATTTTGTAGACAAGAACGAAACAATCACGACAAGAGAGATTGAGAGAAATCTAAGATCACTATTCACCCCCTCTAGCACACCAGCGGTCCCAACAAGTGGTATTAGAATGTGGTTTCTCTTCTACGGACTGATAGTCGAAGGAGCACAAGACCTAGAGGGAAAATGGAGTTCAATAATAGATTTGGACTTGCGCAAGGTTCCCACCTGCATACGGGCTAGGAGGGTTCAGTCAATGGAATTCAAGGATAGAGATGTTTTTTCAAATGAACATCGAAGAGTGGTTCACCCTAACAGAGGGCTTTAAAGCACTAAGGGACAACAAGGGAAGACTCTTTAAGAAGAAGAAGTGGACCGATGATCAAATCCTAAAGTCCAAGATAAATGAAAAGGTAGCAGTAATTTTGGCTAGGTCAATACCTAAGGATTTATTGTATAGTATAGGAGATTTCGACGATGTAAAGGATCTATGGAGCAAGCTAGCCAAGCTCCATGAAGAGCCCTCACCAGCACAATGTGAGGATGAGACCAAGGAGGAAGAAAGCTCTTCATCCCAAGCCCTTGAGGATTCAAAAATTGAAAGATGTTCAGCATTTGAGGAAGAAGAGATTGAAGAAGTCTCCACCTCTAGGATTGAGAGGGAGGAGAGACAAGCAACATCGGAGCAAGAGCAAGAAGAGACCTCTACCTCCGGGAGCAATGAAGAACCATCTCTTAATTCTCCTACAACCATCCAAGAAGGTAACTCAAACACAACTACTAAGAATAAAGATCATATAATGTATTTTGAGTGTAGGGAGGAGGGCCACTACAAGAGTAAATGCCCAAAATTAGTCAAAAAGAAGAAGACTCAAGTGGTGCAAAAGCTCAAGGATACCGGAGCCCCAATATAGAGAAGCAAGGAGCACATAGTGTGCTTCGGATGCCAATGGAAGGGTCATTACCCGATCCAATGTTCAAAGGGGAGGAACCCAACGAAGGATAAAAACCAGAGCTCAAATGTAGGGGGAGCTCCTAAGGGAAATTGTAAGGTATCAGTTAATAGTGTAATTAAAATTATTAATAATAACATGAAATATGCCAATAATAATTTACTTGCTATGTATCATAAGAAGCATGCTAGTAATAAGGCATATTGTTTAGGTGCTAAACATTACAATGTTAGGCCTATGGATAATTCTAAACAAACCTCACATAAGGACAAAAAGGATAGGAAGGTAGACAACCTAGACATTAACCCTAAAAAAGGTAGGCATATGCCTAGAATAAAGAAGAGTGTCCAAAAATATAATGGACAACAAAAAATTTGGAAATTAGAAATAGAGAATCAATCTTTAAGGTCTAAGCTTGATAAATTGGAGAAGCCCCTCAAAAGAATGGAAACATGATGAAAGGGTCTAACGAGCAAAATTTGGGTGTTGGTAGGCAAGAAATAGCTAAGGACAAGAAAGGTTTGGGTTATAAACCTAAGTCCAAGCAAACCATGCAAACCTACCACAATGCTCCATTTAACTGTGAAACTAGCTCTAGGTCTAGGAAAATCAAGGTCACAAGGGAAGTCATCCCTAGAGTTGACCATGGTAAGTGTCTAGTGGCTAAGGTTTCAAAGAAACCTAGGAAAGTCACTAACAAGTGTAGAGTGATCTTTGGATGGCTAGAAGGGGGGTGAATAGCCCTTTATCATTTTCTACAAGAATCATTAGCGGAAGAAAAACCAAGAACACAATTGAAAACAAAAACAATAAGAAAAAGACAACACTAACTCAAGGATGTAACATAGTTTGGAGATGAAGCTCCTACCCTACGGCGATCCTTAAGGTGGATTACTCCTTCAACCCTTCACTAGAGTTTCTCCTTTTGATAATCACACCAAGGTGGAGAAGTCTCTTTACAATCACACTCTTCTTCTTACAAAATTTGAAATAAGATTAGGAAGAAGAGGTTAGAGAGCTTAGAAAACTAAGAGGAAGACTTGGAGAGCTTGGTATGGATGTTTAGAATTAGAACACTAGTCATCTCCAAGCTCCCCAAGCCTCTCTTTATAGAGTTTGGGCAATTCTGTCCGTTGAGCCTGACTCTAGTTGACTATTGCATACCAACAGTCGACTGGTGCTATTGTTGACCGGATCCAATGGATTCTAACGAAGTATGATCTTGATCGTAACCACTCAATGGACACTTGATTAGTTGACTGCTCATACTAGCAGTTGACTAGTGAAACTCAGTTGACTGGTCAGTCGACTGTCAAACAAATATGTGCCCTGGCCACTTAAGTCTAGTCCACTGACTAAGGTCAGTCGACTGGTATCAAACACCAATTGACTGCCACAACTTCTATTCAACAGTGGACCCACAGTTGACTACTTGACCAATTGACTGGGTCAAAACCCTAGTCGACTGATCAAGCCTTCTGGACCATCTAGTGTTGAACACTCAAGACTAGTCGACTAGTCTAAGATACCAGTCAATTGGTACACCTCAAGTATGACTAATTCATACTTGAAAAATACACCTTAAGGCTAGAATAAACCTTCTATCTTCTCCATCAGCCTTACACCTCCAGGATCTCTCCGAGTCCTTGACTCTTTCATCCTTGCGCTTGCTTTCAGAAGCTTCCTTCGGTTTCGTCATGCTTCGAGTTCCTCCTTTGCTAAGGTCCGCTTGGACTTTACACCGCCAAGACTACATGCTTGGAATTATGCTGCCAAGACTCACCCTTGGACTTCCTTGCTATGATTCACTTGGACTTATGCTACCAAGACTACATGCTTGGTAAGAAGTGAATAACCCTTTATCATTTTCTACAAGAATCGTTAGCGGAAGAAAAACCAAGAAGACAATTGAAAATGAAAACAATAAGAATAAAGACAACGCTAACTCAAGGACGTAACATGGTTTGGAGATGAAGCTCTTACCCTACGGTGATCCTTAAGGTGGATTACTCCTTCAAGCTTTCACTAGAGTTTCTCCTTTTGATGATCACACCAAGGTGGAGAAGTCTCTTTACAATCACACTCTTTTTCTTACAAAATTTGAAATAAGATTAGGAAGAAGAGGTTAGAGAGCTTAGAAAACTAAGAGGAAGACTTGGAGAGCTTGGTATGGACGTTTAGAATTAGAACGCTAGTCATCTCCAAGCTCCCCAAGCCTCTCTTTATATAGTTTGCGTAATTCTTCTCGTTGAGTCCGACTCTAGTCGACTGTTGCATACCAACAGTCGACTGGTGCTATTGTTGACCGGATTCAATAGCTTCTGACAAAGTCTGATCTTGATCGTAACCACTCAATGGACACTTGATTAGTTGACTGCTCATACCAGCAGTTGACTAATGAAACTCAGTTGACTGTAGTCGACTATCAAACAATATGTGTCCTAGCCACCTAAGTCTAGTCGACTGGTATCAAACATGAATCGACTGCCACAACTTCTATTCAACAGTGGACCCACAGTTGACTACTTGACCAGTAAATTGGGTTATAACCCTAGTTGACTGATCAAGCCTTATGGACCCTCTAGTGTTGAACACTCAAGACTAGTCAACTAGTCTAAGATACCAGTCAACTGGTACACCTCAAGTATGACTAATTCATACGTGAAAACACACCTTAAGGCTAGACTAAATCTTCTATCTTCTCCATCAGCCTTATACCTCCAGGATCCCTTCGAGTCCATGACTCATTCATCCTTGCGCTTGCCTTCAGAAGCTTCCTTCGATTTCGTCATGCTTTAGGTTCCTCCTTTACCAAGGTCCGCTTAGACTTTATGCCGCCAAGACTACATGCTTGGACTTATGTTGCCAAGACTCACCCTTGGACTTCCTTGCCAAGATTCACTTGGACTTATGCCACCAAGACTACATGCTTGCGACTTATGCCGCCAAGTCCACATTCTTGGACTTCTCTTGCCAAGGCTTCACCCTTGGACTTTCCTTGACAAGTCTTCACACTTAGACTTCCTTTGCCAAGATTCACACTTGGACTTTCCTATCACTTAAACATTCATGTTAGATCACAAATATTACCTAACTACAAATGATTATCCAAACATCAAAATACATTAATACTTGGATCATTCTTGCACCAACAATCTCCCCATTTTAGATGTTTGACAATCATTTAAGTTAGGTCTTAAAATATGCAATAAAAGCACAATATGAATCTCACTTAAAATTTCCCTTCTCCCCCTTTAACACACATCAAAAAGAGAAGGACAAATATCAAATAAACATGGATCATGGGTGTAGATATAGAAAAGCTCCCCCTTAACCATTGCATCAATTTAGGCCTACTCCCCCTTAATCCTCTAAAGAATTATTAGATTAATGCTGCACTAATTATGTCATAAAGGTAGGACAACTTAGGTTTAACTCTAGATGAAGAATTCAAGCTAATATACCAAACAACAGAGTGAGCAGTCGACTAAGGTATTCACCAGTCGACTAGCATAGGACCAATCGATTGATTATTGCAGCAGTCGTCTGAAAATGTTTGAATCGTGTAGTTTGATTTTTTAGTCGAAATTTAGAAAGTCATAACTAAATCTAGGAGTCTAAAAAATTCACGAAATTTTGCAAACACATTTTTCAAGTCATTTTCAATCAAGGAATATTTTTTTAAAAAATATATCTTTTCCATATTTTGAAATTGATATAAATTTGAAAAGTAGCAAAAGCTCTAAAGGTTTTTTTTTCAAAAATTTTGTACCACTTTTGCTTAGCAAGTAAAAACTATTTATCAAAATATGATAAACAAAGTTTAAAAGTTATTTTATTTGATATTTCCAACTATGTTCTTAGAGCTATGTGCACATCAATTGTACATAAGCCTTCCCAATAATTGGTCTAATTAAGGATTAATGTCTCTAGATGTCACTTTGTTTCATAGTAATGCATCATAACAAGCATGATGAACCAAGTGCATCTTCCTAACATCTCACATGATGTCTAGGCGGCTCAATAAAAAAATCATGGACTTAGACGAATAGTCCTAGAATTTTGTAAGACGCTTTGAGGTATAGTTCTAGAATTTTCTATAGGATCATGCAAACCTATACCACTACTCAACAAAGTACATACCATGTTCTCTCCTAAGTGATGTAAATTCCACTTTGGGGAGAGCCTTGGTGAAAATATCGGCAAGGTTGGACTTAGATTCAATGTAATTAAGTTTAATATCCCCTCTTGCCACATGATCCCTAATGAAGTGATGCTTCACTTTAATGTGCTTGGTCCTAGAGTGATGTACCAGATTTTTAGTCAAATTGATGGTACTTACATTATCACAATAAACCTTAACTTTGGAGTAGTGTAGCTCATAATCCTCTAGAGTATGTCTCATCCAAAGTAGTTGAGCTACACAACCACTCATGGCCACATACTCGGCCTCGATTGTGGATAAAACAACACAATGTTCCTTCCTACTACTCCAACTCATTAGGGAGGATCCAAGAAATTAGCATCCACCACTAGTGCTTTTCCAATCCAATTGCAACCCACATAATCGAAATTGGTATACCCAATCAATTCAAAAGTTTGAGTCCTAGGGTACCATAAACCTACATTAAGAGTGCCCTTGATTTATCTTAATATTCTTTTGACTACTATCAAGTGGGACTCTTTGGCACAAGATTGGTATCTTGCACATATACCTACCGCAAATAAAATATCGGGTCTTCTAGTGGTTAGGTATAATAGGCTACCAATCATATAAAGTTTTGAGTTAATCAATTTTCCATCTTGATCATTGTCTATCTTAGTGTTGGTTGCCATGAGAGTAGACACTACCTTAGAATTTTCTAAACCAAATTTCTTGATAATTTTCTTAGCATATTTGGTTTGATAGACATGAGTTCCTTCACTAGTTTGTTTAACTTGTAAGCCTAAGAAAAAGATCAACTCTCCTACTAGACTCATTTCAAATTCATTTTTAATATTTCTAATGAAGTGTTGGAGAAGTTCATTATTTGTTGACCTAAAAATAATGTCATCAACATACACTTAGCTGTTGGTGCAATCGGCCCAGGACTCGAGTTTGACTCAAACTATATTTTGATGTTAGACAAAACTTATAACATAGGATTGCCATGGGAAGTCCAACATGGGTTGGCCACATAAATCCAAGTGTGTAGCCTTGGTGGTGAAAAGTCTAAGCATGAGGCTTGGTGTTGGGAAAGTCCAAGCATGGGGCTTGGCATGGAAAATCCAAGCATGAGGAATGGTGTGGGAAGTCTTGAGGACTTGGCAAGTTCACTAGACTCGGGGTCCTTGAGTCGGTGAAGGATGAAATTGCAAAGCAGTGCGCTTGGTGCATCCGAGGGACCGCTGGACGGGGAGCGAATGGAGTAAGGCCCAAGGGAAGCAAACTTCGAGGGCAAGAGACGCGAAGGATGACATTGTGAAGTCATGCGCTTGGTGCATCCGAGGGATGTAGGTCGAGGGAAGAGAGCTTCGGTGGGGAACTCCATGAGAGATGAGGTGGACTTGGCCAAGTGGCTAAGACTGAGTGTAGGATGCTCAAACATGGTGTTTGAGGTTTTACTCGACAGCAGTCGATTGACATAGGTGCCGATTCGACTGATCCAAGTCAATGGCAATCGATTGGTGTTAGACTGCATTCTGTGGCCTGGCAGTCGACTGCCAAGTATTGGAAGTCGACTGATGTCGACAGTAGTTAATTGCCAAGGGATGGCAGTTGACTGATGGGAAGTGTCGCGGGAACAAAATGCTCTGTAGCCGACTAGGTAGTCGGCTACGAGGTCAGTAGTCGACTGATAGGCATGATCAGTCGACTGATGATGGATCCGTTGGAACTTGTCCAGCATGGATCGAGTCATTGTGAGACAACGACTACAAGACCAGTCGACTGATGGTCATGATCAGTCGACTGATGGGAACGGAATCAGCTCAATGCAGGTTATAAATGGAGTTCGAGATGGAGGATTTCGCTAAGACTTTTGGGAAGATTTTGAAGGTGAATTACTGCTGCATTCCAATCCTTCAAGAGCAAACCAAAGCAAGCAACAAGCAAGTGATCAAAGTCATTTGTGTAAAGTGTTCTTTACTTGTATTTATTCTTGTATTTGTATTTGCTTGTACAAGGTTTCTCCACCTCCAACATGTTGTCGAGAAGGAGTATTGTTAGTGGTGTGCGCATAACACGAGCTCGTTGAGCTCACCCCGTGGAGTAGGAACCCTAAGGTTTTGAACCACGTATATCTTGTGTCATGTGCTTGTATTCTTGTTGTGTTTTCATTATTGTATATTCCGCTGTGCTAACGAGAATTGTGGACAAGTGATATGCGACGAACGATAGATTTCCATCATCTACGCGATTTAGGCTATTCACCTTCATCTAGCCAGCCACCAATCCTCCAAAAAGTGGTATCAGAGCGAGGAGCTTGTCGAGGACTAACCGCCAACACAAGCATGACAAGAGATGGCCGACTTCAACATCCATCCATCAAAATTCGACGGAGATTTTCCCTGGTGGAAGAAAAGGATGGAGGTATATTTCGAAACCGATCTCGATTTAATACTAATTCTAGAAAATGGTTTCGAAATGCCTAGGAATGAAAGCAATAGGCAAATTGAAAAGGCGAGATGGACCAAGGAACAAATCAAGGATTTCAAGACAAATCTCAAGGTAATCAAATTGCTTAGTGATTTGATTCCTAACAACATTTGGTCTAGGCTAGGTGAATATAGGGATGCAAAGGACCTATGGCATAAGGTGATCAAATTCAATGAACATCCCGAACTGGCACAAGTAGAGGAGGAAGCCGAGGAAGAATGCCCATCAACATCCAGATCCGAGGATGTTGAAGAATCGCCATCTACATTCGAAGATGTGGATGACTTGGTGGAAACCTCCACCTCTAGCATTGAGGGAGAAGAGAGGTCTTCCATCCCGGAACAAGATCAAGACAAAGCATCTACATCCGGGAGAAGTGAAGATCAAGAGGCTTCCACCTCCCTAGGTAACTCATGCATTATAATTAAAAATAAAAGTCACATAATATGCTTTGAGTGTAGGGAGCAAGGACACTATAAAAGTAAGTGTCCCAAGAAGGTGAAGAAGGCTCAACCGGTACCAAAGGTGAAAGATGTCGATGTCCCCACAATTAAAAGCAAGGAGCACATTGTGTGCTTCAAATGCAATCAATGGGAACATTATAGAAGCCAATGCCCTAGGGGGAAGAAGAAAGGGCAAGAAGGGGCATCTCATGTAGGGGGAGCTTCCAAAGCTAACCCTAAGGTAAATTTAATTAATGCACCTTCAATTTCTAAGACTAAGAAGCATGCTAGAAATTACTTTAGTTCACTTGCTATTATCAATGAAAGTATGCTAGTAGGAATAAATATTTTTGTCTAGGTGCCAAACATGTTGATTTACCTAAGGACAAACCTAGACACCACAACTCTAGACCAATCCTACCTAAGGAGTCCATTAGGAGAATAGAAGAGACATTAGGCATAAACCCTAAGAAGGGTAGACACATACCTAAGAAGAAAAACAATTCCCAAAAGATAAATGGAAAATCAAAATTGGGAAGGTTAGAGGTGGAAAACCAAGTCTTGAGGTCAAGGCTTGAGAAACTTGAGAAGACCCTAGCAAGAATCACAAATTCAATTAAAGGGTCAAATGTCCAAAATTTAGGGTCTAGGAAACAAGAAATGTCCAAGGGCAAGAATGATTTGGGTTACAAACCTAAGTCCTATCATAATGTTCTATTCAATTATGGAACTATTTCTATGTCTAGGAAAACCAAGGCTAATAGGGAATTTATCCCTAAATTTAGCAATGGTGTGTGTTTAGTGGCTAACGACTCAAGAAAAACTAAAGTAACCACTAAGAAGGTCAAAGGGAGAGTTGCTTCTAGAGTTGACCTAGGAAAGACCCAATTGACTAAGACTTCAAAGCCAAAAAGGGTCATTAGGAAGGTATCTAGGGAAGTTACCCCTAGTGAATACCTTGTAAACCCAAGGAGCTCCAATAGATATTGGGTTCCTAGGAGCGTGATCGATTCACGCTAGATGGGTTGGGGTGTGTCAACCCTAAGTGGATGGGTATGTAGGGGATCTAACGGCCGGCTAGAGGGGGGTGAATAGCCCTCTTACGATGGATGTCGGAATTCTCTCGTTTGTTTGCTCGTCTACACAATCGTTAACGCAAGCGGAAGCATAAACAATAAAGACAAAGCAATAAATGAAAATACAAATGCTAACAAAGAAGATGTAACGTGGTTCACGGCTACGCCGCTAATCCACGGTCCGATTCGTCCAAGGTGAATCACTCCTCCAAAGCCAATCACTATTGGTCTCTCCTTTGCACCAAGCTAGGTGGAGGTAACCTTTACAATCAAGATCACTCTTCTTACAATAAGAATGGACTAAAAACAAGTAAGAAGAGTTTAGAGCTTATGGGGCACTAGGAAGATCACTTAGAGCATAAGCATTAGCCTCTCAAAGGCTCACACCCTCTCTTTTTATAGAGAGGATATCAACAGCCTCGAACATGTCAGATCCCGACCGTTGTAGTCCAACGAAACTCTTGGCGGTCGGTCGATGGACCTCGCGATCGACGCCTCCTCATCGCCCGATCGGCTACAGCCGATCAATGCCGCTGATATCCTCCGGCGATCAGCCATTCCATGGCGATCATTCTGGGGCATAAACCCATCACGGATACGATTGAACACACTCGATCAGAGCGATCGCCATTCCATGGCGATCGGTGTTATGTGAAACTCAAACTTAACATAAGTTTGAGCTTCCGGCGGTCGGGTAAACCTTAACCCTTGCGGTCAAGTCTCCGACACTCAGCCATTCAGCCAAGTTCACCTAATGAGCTACTTACATTTCACTCATTCTCTCATCTCACTCGAAGTCCCTCGCCGAAGCTCTCTTCGTTCGCGACCACGTCCCTCGGCAGCATCAGGCGCACGACTCTGCAATGCTCCTTCGCGTCTCTTGCCTCCGAAGTCTGCTTCCTTGGCTTCACTTCAAGTCATCTCGTCCGACGGTCCCTCGGATGCTCCAAGCGCACGGCTTCCGCAAAGTCATCCTTCACCGACTCAAAGACCGAGGTTGTGAGGGTGAACCCGCCAAGGCTCCATGTGCGAATTACTAAGTCCTGCAAGACTCCAACACACATATCAAATAACAATATCATCCTAACTTAAACCCTTTGCCACACACATCAAAACATTATCATGGCAAGAGATTGCCCTAACAATCTCTCCCTTTTTGATGTGTGGCAATCCGTTTAAGTTAGGTAAACACATTTGATAAAAATTCTAAGGTAAGAAAGCATGTAAACATAAAAATGATATAGCAACATGCAACTCCCCCTTAATCCATGAAACTCTCCATACAAATTTTCAAATTTTCTCCCCCTATCATAATTTACTTAAACATAATTACTTCTCCCCCTTTGACACCATCAAAAAGATTAACACTAAGTTATAAATCCATGGCATCAAGTTAAATAAAAGGAAAAATACCAAAAACATGATTAAAATCTGAAATCAGAAAATATTGGGCTGTTTTGGTGGCGATCATTGCTATCGTGATGGCATGAGCACATAATGGATTCAAATTGATTTTCAATTTGAATAAATGCATTAAAAATTCCAAAAAATTCGAAAAATCATGAAATTTGAGGAACATATTTCTTTTAAATATATCTATCAATGAAAAATAGTTTTTTAAGAAAAATCATTATATTTTCTGAGATTTGCCAAAAATCCAAAGGCTTTAAAAACCACTAGTTTTTGAGCATGTTAGTATCCATTTTAACACCTAGTATTGCTTAGGATTGTTTCAAAACATGAATACATGGATTTTAAAGTAAGAAATTGATTTGAAAACATATGAAATATCCAACCATGATCTTTGGGAAATATGTCTATGAATTAAACATAAGCCTTCCCCATGATTGGTCTATTATTGCTATTTTGATACCTTAAATGACCATCTAAATGCCATAGGCATTAGTGGACATTTGTATCATCCTAACATCTCACCCATGCTAAGTTTTCAATCAAAGTAGCCTATGGTGAGTGTGAGATGCATCCTAGGGGGTATTTGTATATACTTAACCATTATATTCATATAATTCTATCAAGGTTAAGTATCAACCTAATAATCCTCATGATCATAAAGGCATATATGAATGAATTCTATATTATGATCATGAAATACATGTTTTCATCAAATTATAATCATGCATTAGGTATTATATCATGATAATAAGTAAAAGTATCACCTAAAGCATGATTTAAACCTATTTCTTATGATAATGTGCCAAATTTCAAAATCATAAATCATGATTGCAACCATACATAGGAATTACATTAATCATCATGATTTAAGCATTATTATCTATTTATGGGCATGTTATCATCACCCAATACTATTCTAAAAATGTTGTCCCGCCATCCTAAGTCAACCAAAATATGATGTAGGTCAATTGCATATGGTTGACTACCCTAGGGGTTTTCTAACCCTTAAGGATAGATTTTGGAACCCAATTTAGGTTCTTCCCTATGGGGTTCACTAGAAATTCCTTAGGAATCTATTTCCTAGCAATTACTTTCTTCTTATCTTGTCCCCTTGCAATTAGGCATTTGTAGGCCTTTTCATTTTTCTTTTCTTTATAACCTAGGCCCTTTTTGTTGAAACTTGCCCTTTGACTCCCAATTATCATGTTCAAGGTGTTGGAGGCAATTGTGAATTTTTCTAGGGCTTTTGTTAAATAGTCTACCTTTTCCCTTAAGGCCCTATTTTCATTTATACATGCATCACTAACATCTAATGGCACATAAAGATCATGTGAACATGCATCATTTAAGCTAGAAGAAATATTATCATTTAAGCATGCATTTTCTAGCTTATTTTCCAATGCCTTAATTTGATTTAGCATGATTTTATTTTTATTTTTCATTCCAAATAAGTCCTTAGTTAAACTAGAAATTATGGAAACTATTTTCTTAGGAGAGGCATTCGTTATCATAGTTTCCATATCCTCTTCTTCTTCTTCGGATGAAGAGGATGTAGAAGCTCCCCCTTCACTTGAGCTCTCTCCTCTTGAGCTTGATCCTTCATTTTCGGAGGAAGAGCAATCCAAGTCATCAAAGGCCATCAAGGCCAAATTGGTGACAAAGGCATTCTCCTCTTCCGATGATGATGAAGAGGAAGAGGAAGGGTCATCCCAAGTCCTTGCCTTTAGAGCTTTGGTCTTCCCCTTTTCTTTTGTTTTCTTCTCCTCTTCCTTCTTTTTCTTGCTTCCCTTTTTCTTCTTCTTTTCTTCTTTCTTTTTCTTCTCTTCCTTGCTCTTGTTTAGGAGGGGACAATTATCCCTTATGTGCCCCTCTCCTTGGCAATTGTAGCATATGACCTTCCCCCTTGGTCTTCTATTCCTATCATTTGATTTATGAAAATGAAAACCTTTTAAAGCACGTCTTACCCTCCTTACCATATAGGCTTCTTCGGTGCTATCCATGGAGGAGGAAGACGCTTCATCATCATCGGAGGAGGAGATCTCTATCTTCTTCTTCCCCTTATTTGCCAACAATGCTACTCCCCTTGAAGGTTGTATTTTTGGCTCTTCTTGTATTCCTTCAAGCCTAGATTCATGTAATTCCATAGTGGAGAAAAATTCATCTAGAGTACTTACCTCTAGATTCTTTGAAATGTAAAATGAGTCCACCATTGAACTCCACTTGGATGATCGGGGGAAAGCATCTATGGCCTTCATTATCATATCGTGATTGGAGAGCCTTTCTCCTACACTTGTTAGTCCAATTAAAATTTCTTTGAATCTAGAATGCAAAGAAGTTACCTTTTCTCCCTTTTCTAATTTAATGTTGGATAGTTGGGAGCGGAGGAGATCTCTCCTTGCTAGCTTCGCCTCGGATGTGCCTTCATGAAGCTCAATTAGCTTCTCCCACATCTCCTTGGCACTTAGGCATTCTCCTATTCGGTTGATTTCTTGTTGGGGGAGAACATTGAAGAGATGATGCTTGACTTTTGAATTTGCAAGGTACTCTTCCCTTTGCCTTTTGGTCCACCTAGATTTCTTTATTGGCTTCCCCTCTTCATCCCTAGGCAAAACGAAACCGGATTCCATTGTAATCATAATATCAAAATCCGTTTCGAAAAATACCTCCATTCGCTTCTTCCACCAAGCGAATTCTCCTTCAAACTTCGGAGGATGGATGTTGGAGCCGGCCATTTTGAAAGTTGCTTGTTGTGCCGGTTAGTCCTCGACAAGCTTTCCTCGGCTCTGATACCACTTGTAGGGGATCTAACGGCCGGCTAGAGGGGGGTGAATAGCCCTCTTACGATGGATGTCGGAATTCTCTCGTTCGTTTGCTTGTCTACACAATCGTTAACGCAAGCGGAAGCATAAACAATAAAGACAAAGCAATAAATGAAAATACAAATGCTAACAAAGAAGATGTAACGTGGTTCACGGCTACGCCGCTAATCCACGGTCTGATTCGTCCAAGGTGAATCACTCCTCCAAAGCCAATCACTATTGGTCTCTCCTTTGCACCAAGCTAAGTGGAGGTAACCTTTACAATCAAGATCACTCTTCTTACAATAAGAATGGAGTAAAAACAAGTAAGAAGAGTTTAGAGGTTGTGGGACACTAGGAAGATCACTTAAAGCATAAACATTAGCCTCTCAAAGGCTCACACCCTCTCTTTTTATAGAGAGGGCTGATTTCTTCCCGTTGGCCGCCACGATCATTGCGCCCTTGGCGATCATTGCCGTCACCTAGCGGCCTCGAACACGTCGGATCCCGGCCGTTGTAGTCAATGGAACTCTTGGCGATCGGTGATGGACCTCACCCGATCATTTGCGCCTCCGTAATCGGCCGCCCGATCGGCTCGAGTGGTTCTGTGCGCGATATTCTCTGACGGCCGATCATTGCTGGGCATAAACCCATCGATCGGATACGATCGAACACATTCGACTCGAAGCGATCAGCCATTCCATGGCGATCGTTATGAAACTCAAACTTAACATAAGTTTGAGCTTCCGGCGGTAAGGTAAACCTTAACCCTTACGGTCAAGTCTCCGACACTCATCCATTCGGCCAAGTTCACCTAATGAGCTACTTACATTTCACTCATTCTCTCATCTCACTCGAAGTCCCTCGTCGAAGCTCTCTTCGTTCGCAGCCACGTCCCTCGGCAGCATCAGGCGCACAACTCTGCAATGCTCCTTCGCGTCTCTTGCCTCCGAAGTCTGCTTCCTTGGCTTCACTTCAAGTCATCTCGTCCGGCGGTCCCTCGGATGCTCCAAGCGCACGGCTTCCGCAAAGTCATCCTTCACCGACTCAAAGACCGAGGTTGTGAGGGTGAACCCGCCAAGGCTCCATGTGCGAATTACTAAGTCCTGCAAGACTCCAACGCACATATCAAATAACAATATCATCCTAACTTAAACCCTTTGCCACACACATCAAAACCTTATCATGGCAAGAGATTGCCCTAACAGGGTAGTTAACCTAACCATGGAGAGTTGACACTTTAGGTTGTGCCAATGTGTTTTGAGAAGTTGAAAATTGGAACAATTAGGTCTTAGAAGGTATGGTGTGCCACTTTTGGATTTTTGGCACACTTTGGGGATAAATGGTTTTGAAGCAAAATGGATTTAACCTTAGAAATGACAATTTAGATTTAACACTTAGGTATTTTATACATTAGTATCTTATGCTTGCCATGATTTATTTGCCTTGCCATGTCATGACATCATGTTTATTTTTATCATATAAAATGTCATGATTATATTTAGGGTTATTTTTATATGTCATATATGCTTAGATCTCATTCACATGCCATGCCATCATGATTTTGGCACATGCTTATTCTTGTTATCATTATGCCATAATCATCATTCATGTATAAATAAAATAGATTTAAGGACTATGACATGATTTGAAGTCCCATGCATAAGGGAGTCAAATAGTGTTGCCTAGTATATGCATGAAACCCTAAATAAAAAGACCCCACATCTCACTCAAATACTTGACTCGTATGTGTTTCACACATTTAGATACAAGTGAGATGTTTAGGAAAAGGATTAAAGGTTTTTAAAAAAATATTTCAAAATCATTTTAAAAAACCTTGGCGAAGTCTATCTTTTGATAGCAATCACCATTGAATGAGGTGATACAAAGAGGGCTCAATATTGAAGGTTTTCTCAACTTTTGAACTTTGTATCAATCTCACTATTTTGTGGGTAAAATAATTTTCAAATATTTTTCACCCATAATGTTTGTAATAAGTAATGTACGTACAAATTTTCATAATTTTTCAATGTATGTATAATTACTTATGAATTTTTGAAACCCACTTATGATAACTAAAAATTGAATTTTTCAGTTACCAGTTGATTGCCGCTCAATGGAAATCGACTGATGAGGGTGGCAGTCGACTAATTTCTGTCAGAGTCGACTGCTAGGCTGATTCCGGGGAAACAATGGTTGTCAGGCCCATGTTCAGCTATGTTTTGGTTCCCTAACCACTCCTAACCCTAGGACATGCTTTGGAGAGCATTAGAGAGGGTGGAAAGTCATTGGATATGGATTAGGAGAAGTGTTTAGGATGGGTATCAATTTTAAGGTATATGGAAGTTCAATGTTGAACTTGTACCTTAATTTAGATTGTTTAAGTGTTCCTATTGGCTTAGGAACTCTCCAAGGACATTGTTGGTGGAATGGTTAAGGGGAGGAAGCCTTTAGGGGGAGGTATCCATTATGGAAAGATGGATGTGTATTTTTCCTCTTGGGAGGACAATTGGGAGATGACCTCTCTTAAGTGATATGGGACTTATCACTAGAAAGATTCTAGGCATGTGTTTGTCTCCAAGGGAGAGATTGTAAGATATCATTGGGATATGAGACATTCATACCCTTGGGGATGACCTTTTTGATGTATGTCAAAAAGGGAGAGAAGTTATCAATTTGGGGTTAGTTGAAATTCTCATTGGGATGTGAGAATTGTCAATTGGAGATAATTGGTAGATTTAAGTTTGAGGTTTTGTCAAACATCAAAAAGGGGGAGATTGTTGGTGCAATCGGCCCAGGACTCGAGTTTGACTCGAACTATATTTTGATGTTAGACAAAACTTATGACATGGGATTGTCATGGGAAGTCCAACATGGGTTGACCACATAAATTCAAGTGTGTAGCATTGGTGGTGAAAAGTCCAAGCATGAGGCTTGGTGTTGGGAAAGTCCAAGCATGGGGCTTGGCATGGAAAATCCAAGCATGAGGCATGGTGTGGGAAGTCTTGAGGACTTGGCAAGTTCACTAGGCTCGGGGTCCTTGAGTCGGTGAAGGATGCCATTGCGAAGCTATGCGCTTGGTGCATCTGAGGGACCGCCGGACGGGTAGCGAATGAAGTGAGGCCCAAGGGAAGAAGATTTCGAGGGCAAGAGACACGAATGATGGCATTGCGAAGCCGTGCGTTTGGTGCATCCGAGGGACGTAGGCCGAGGGAAGAGAGCTTCGGTGGGGAACTCCATGAGAGATGAGGTGGACTTAGTCAAGTGGCTAAGACTGAGTCTCGGATGCTCAAATATGGTGTTTGAGGTTTTACCCAACAGCAGTCGACTGAAATAGGTGTCGGTTCGATTGATCCAAGTCGATGGCAATCGACTGGTCTTAGACTACATTCTATGGCTTGGCGATCAATCGCCAGTATTGGATCGGCGATGTCGAGCGATGATCGCAAGGGATGACGATGATGGGAAGTGTCGCGGGCATAGAACGCTCTATAGCTGACTGGGTAGTCGGCTATGAGGCCAGCAGTCGACTGATGGGCATGATCAGTCGACTGATGATGGACCTGTTGGAACTTGTCCAGCATGGATCGAGTCGTTGTGAGACAACGACTACAGGACCAGTCGACTGATGGTCATGATCAGTCGACTGATGGGCACAGAATCAGCTCGATGCAGGTTATAAATGGAACTCAAGATAGAGGATTTTGCCAAGACTTTTGAGAATATTTTGAAGAGGAATTGCTACTGCATTCCAGTCCTTCAAGAGCAAACCAAAGCAAGCAACAAGCAAGTAATCAAAGCCATTTGTGTAAAGTGTTCTTTACTTGTATTTCATCTTGTATTTGTATTTTTTTGTATTACTTAGTGTATTTGCTTGTACAAGATTTCTCCACCTCCGACGTGTTGTCGAGAAGGAGTATTATTAGCGTCGTGCGCATAACACAAGCTTGTTGAGTTCACGCCGTGGAGTAGGAACCCTAAGGTTCTGAACCACGTATATATTGTGTTGTGTGCTTGTATTCTTGTTGTGTTTTCATTATTGTATATTCCACTGTGCTAACGAGAATTATAGACAAGCGATACGCGTCGAACGATAGATTTCCATCATCTATGCGATTTAGGCTATTCACCCTCCTCTAGCCAGCCACCGATCCTCCAACATTAGCCAACAAAGATGTCTTTTTCTTTTGACTTTAGAAATAAGATTTGGTCAACTTGGCCTCTCCTAAAGTCCTTAGAGATGAGGAATGATGAGAGTGTAGGGGATCAATTGGACGCTAGAGGGGGAGGGGGGGTGAATAGCGCATTACCGTTCATTGATGGAATTCGATCGTGATCGCGTCTAAAAATCGTGTTAGCGAAGTGGAATAATAATAATAAAAGCAATAACACGAAACACAATCGCAAACACAAGAGATGTTTAACGTGGTTCAGAACTGAACGGTTCCTACTCCACGGATCGAGCTCTAACGAGCTCTAGCGAGGCCAATACAATCACTAATCACAAATACTCCTTCTCGACACAAGTCGGAGGCGGAGAATCCTCGTACAAAAGATTACAATAATAATCTAAATGGATACAAGCAATTACAATAATGAAATACAATGCAAGTAAAGAAAACTATTTTACAATTGCTCTTTGAATGCTTGATCGCTTGGTTGCTTGATATCAACTTGGCGACCCTGATTTGCAGTAGCAAATCTCCCCAAATGCTCTCAAGAAACCATCCCTTTTTCCTCCTTCACGAGCTCCTTATAAAGCTTCAACCTGTGCTAGAAAAAGTCAATCAGTCGACTGGTTGGGACCATCAGTCGACTGATGCCACTGTTGTCGTGAGACAACGACTAGATCCACGCTGGATTAGTCCGACAGATCCATCATCAGTTGACTGATTATGACCATCAGTCGACTGGTCAAGCCTCCACTCGACTGCTGACCGTAGTAGTCGAGTGAGACTCCATTCCGCCGAACATCGAGCATCACCGATCGATCATATGATCACGATCGCGCATCACCGACCGGCCCATCTCTCGCTACCGATTGCTAGGCCACTTCCCGTAGTCAAACCCTAGTTGACTCAGGCCAGTCGACTGCCACATGGCACCAGTCGACTGGAACACCTCAAACATGAGGTTTTAGTCCAAGTATGGTTCCCCCATACTTGCTAGACCACCCTTAGCCTAGACCTAAGCCTTCTAGCCACCTCCATCAGCCTCACGCCTCTCGGATCCCTCCAAGTCATCCATGACTTGTTCATCCATCGCGCTAGCCTTCAGGTGCTTCCATCGGCTATGTCATGCTAACGGTGTCTACACTGCCAAGGCACATTGGACTTACGCCGCCAAGACTCCGCTTGGACTTTATGCCACTAACCATTGAACTTATGCTGCTAAGATTTCACCCTTGGACTTTACACCGCCAATATTCCCCTTGGACTTCTCAAATGCCAAGACTCAAGCTTGGACTTTCCCTTGCCAACCCATGTTGGACTTTCCATGCCAAGACCCATGCTTGGACTTTACTTTGCCAAGACCCATGCTTGGACTTTCCCAAATGCCAAGTGTCCCACTTGGACTTTCCATGCCAAGTACCTAAGACTTGAACTTTCCCATGACAATTACATTGTCATATGTTTTTGTCGAACATCAAAATATCTCTCGAGTCAAGCTCGAGTCCTGGTCAATCGTGACATGGGCCGATTGCACCAATAATCTCCCCCTTTTTGATGTTTGACAAAAACCAAACAAACCATTTGAGTTAGACCATCTAACTCAAAAACTCCTTGCCAATTATCCCAAATTGGTAATCTTATCTTTCTCCCCCTTTTTGACATACATCAAAAAGGTTATCTCTCCAAGGAGGTCAATGTCTCATGTCCCAATGAGATCTTACAATCTCTCCCTTGATCCAAAAATACCTAGGATGCCTACCATCTTCCTAGTGATAAGTCCCATATCACTCAAGAGAGGCAATCCTATCCACTCTCCTAATTTCCAAATTGGGTTTCTCAAAATCCCATCAAATTTCCCAATTGATGTCCTTATCCCAATAACTTCTCCCCTTCAAGAAGAGAAAAATACATCCATCATCCCATGATAGATACCTCCCCCTAAAGGCTTGCTCTCCCTTGACCATTGCACCAACAATGTCCTTGGGAAGTCCCTAAGCCAATAGGAACTCTAAACTATCAAAATTAAGGTTCAAAGTTCAAACATGAACTCTTTCACCCTTAAATTTGATACTTTGACCTAACTGTTAGAATGTATACTGAAAGCCTAGCTCTTTTTGTATGAACATTTTATTTTGAAATAAGAATCACATGATCATTGTTTGCATTTTATATATTCATTATATATGTGTGCATATTGTCTAATATTTTACATTGTAGATAACATGGTGCTTGGTGTGGCACAGAAGATCATGTTATCAGTACCTTGTAAAATATAAGTAGAGGCTCACAACCAAGATGGTTTTGGACAAACCATTGGCATGATTGTAGTGTAGCTTGGTATTATTTTATCTTGAACATAGAGTTACACTAGTACACTTAGGTGTATTGAGCAGGACCGACATAGAGGTGATTCAATTTAGTGCTGACTACATAATTGAATCGGACCTCGGATATTATGTTGTACATGCTCTTAATCCTGATATAATAACGGGCACATGTACTTAGTATTTATTTCTTTGATTTACCAAAGGGTGAGATTTAGATGGATTAAATCAATATGCCCGGTAAGTTGGGAAATCATATTATTTACATGGTGTGTCGTTGATTATAGGAGGAAACCGTGTCCTATATATAGGTTGATGATGTCCCCTTGAGGAGCTCATAAGGTTCATCATGTAAACCCAGCTGGTTGACTTAGTCAACATGATGATAAGGTTGAGTGGTACTACTCGAGGAGTTAGATGTTAATTAATTGATGGTCAGTAAATCAATTAATTGACGGACATTCGATATCTTAAATACGGGGAGATAAATGTACAAATAATATATGGAGCCCATATTAATTTATGGGGGTTGGTGAGGTAGTTCAATGATGATCCTCTAGTGGAATGGAACATCATTGATGGATCAAGTTTGTGTGGTTCCGATCCATCGGGTGGCCAAGACCCAACTCCTCCTTATGGTCCCTATCGTAGCCTATTATAATCCTTGTGAAGTCTAGATCCAAGAATGTAAAACAAAACCTAGAACCAACGGTTGGATTAAATCCATAGATCCGATGGTTGGGATGAAACCCTAGAACCAACGGTTGGATTAAATCCATAGATCCGATGGTTAGGATGAAACCCTAGAATCGACGGTTGGATTAAATCCATAGATCTGATGGTTAGGATGAAACCCTAGAATCGACGGTTGGGATTAAATCCCTAGATCCGACGGTTGGGATAAAACCCTAGATCCGACGGTTGGGATGAAATCCTTGATCCGACGGTTGGGATGAAATCCTAGATCCTATGGTTGGGATGAAATCCTAGATCCTACGGTTGGGATGAAATCCTAGATCCGACGGTTGGGATAAAACCCTAGATCCGACAGTGGAGATTAAATCCCTAGAATCGACGGTGGAGATTAAATCCCTAGATCCGACGGTTGGGATGAAATCCTTGATCCGACGGTTGGGATGAAATCCTAGATCCTATGGTTGGGATGAAATCCTAGATCCTACGGTTGGGATGAAATCCTAGATCCGACGGTTGGGATAAAACCCTAGATCCGACGGTGGAGATTAAATCCCTAGAACCGACGGTGGAGATTAAATCCCTAGATCTGACGGTGGAGATTAGAGGAGGCTTAAGCCTAAATTCTAGAATTAGGGTTTGGCTCATCCATGTGTTGGGCGGCAACAAATCTTAAAGGAGATAAGGTTGGTTGGGCGGCAAGAAAATAGGAGTTAGTTCCTATATTTTAGGCTAACCAACTTTCTCCTAAATTCTATAAATAAAGGCTTAGGGTTGGGCAGCAACTAATGATTTTTGGATTAGAGAATTAGGGTTTGGCTCATCCTATTGTTGGGCGGCAACAAACCCTAGAGGAGCTAGGGTTTTGGGCGGCTAGGAAAGTGGGCGGCAAGGTGATTGTTCTCCCTAGGTTTTTGGCACGCCTCTTCTTCTCCTACTCCCTTTGCCGGTTCTCTTCTTCCTCCTCTCTTGCTCCTTGGTGGCCGGTGGCTCTCCAACTATTGGTGGCCGGTGCTTCTCCAACATCTAGGTGGCCGGCGGCAACTATACAACTAGTTGGTCGGAGCTCATCCAATCGTTCCTTGGCCGGCGGTTGCATCAAACTCTCTTGTTTGGTGGCCGGTTCTAGAAAGGAAAGGTTTTGTTGGATCTTCTCTTTGTTCGCAGCGGACAAGGAAGAGAAGAACGCGATCTAGAAGGCTTCTACTCGTGGAGGATCTTCGTCCACACGTCGTCCACGAGAAGGATAGGACATACGGTAGAAGATCGTAAGGTATAAAGTTATTATAACTTTAATTTCAGATATGAGCATGTTCTTATATATGATGATTATGCATGTGTGTATATGAATATATATTTTATAATCATGGACCCCGAAGACAAACACAAAAACCGGCGATCCGTCCGTCGTCTCTTCCGCGGCTAACCAACTAGAAGAGTTGTGTTGCTTGAACAACTAGTTTGTTCAAGCGACCACTCGAGTTGTTAGCACGACGACTAAATGGTTATGCCGAGGAAGCTCATCCCATCCGGATTAATCCTTTCATTAGTGAAAATTTTAATCCGGGGACATGGGAGCCAATGAGCCTCCGAAGCGGACATCCCATCAATTGGTATCAGAGCAACGGTTTCCGGTTTTGTGTGTTTAGGATTCGGTTATATTTTTATGCATTTTTCATATATAATATGTGCCGGATAATAGTAGGATATGCGTAGTGGAACTCTTTGGTTGCATGCATAAGATCCGACTATTATGGCCATGTGTGTGTATGTGAATGGATGTGTGTAAAAATTTATTATTTGAATCCTCGGGGTTGACGAGGCTAGATTAGTATTTAATTTTTGTAATTAAATACGGCATTGTTTAGCCGCTCATTTTAGTTTACTTTCGATCTAGATTATTTGTACACTCCTTCGTGGAGTATAGGATCGATGGATGTAAATTAATATGATTAATCTCGGCTCGGAACTCTTTGGTGACTTGCGCACGGGAAAAGATGGAGCGGACGAGGTGGCGACACGACGGGATGCGTATTGGAGAACAATGCCATAATAGTTGGAAAAAATCTGATTTTCAACTATTTTATTAATGGTTTCCTTAGGTAAAATATTTTTAGGGACATTAGTCCCAAATTTCTCCTTATTTCCTAAGTTAACACTTTTAGCTCCTAGGCAATAATATCTATTATTCCTACTAGCATGCTTTTCATGAATAATTGCAAGATTACTTCTAGCATGCTTTTGATAATTAATTGAGGAAGGAACAACATTAGTTTTTACCTTAGGGTTTACCTTAGAGGCTCCCCCTACTTGTGTAGCTCCTCCTTGCCCCTTCTTCTTCCCCCTAGGGCATTGACTCCGGTAATGCCCTTTTGAATTGCACTTGAAGCATATGACATGCTCCTTGCTCTTTTGACTTTGGGCACCGACATCTTTGACCTTTGTGTTGACTTTTGATGCCGGAGGAGTTTTCCTAATCCGTTTCGGACACTTGCTTTTGTAGTGTCCGGTTTCCCTACACTCAAAATATATTATCTGCATTTTATTATTAATACATATGTTTGAGTTACCTAGGGTGGTTGTGGTGGTCGGAGTGAATTCTCGAGCTTGCTCTTCCTCTCTACCGGATGTAGATGGTTCTTCTTGTTGCTCCAGTATTGAGGATGCCCTAATCTCCTCCCCCTCAATCCTAGAGGTGGAAGTCTCCTCTTCTTCCACCGATTCGGAGGTTGACTCCCTATCAACTTCCGAATCCTCAAGCTCTTTGGATGACGATGTACTTGCTTCTTTTTTAGCTTGAGAGGGTGAGCACTCCTCCTCTTCTTCATCTTCTTGGATTGATGATGAATTTTCATGAAGCTTGGCCAAATCGCTCCATAGCTCCTTGGCATCCATGCACTCACCTAGGCTACACAAGAAATCTTTAGGAATTAAATCAAAAATGAAATTGATTACCTTCTTATTTTTCTCAAATTTTTGGAGTTGATCTTCACTCCATTTCTTCTTCATAGGGGAAGCCACCCTTTGGTCCTTTTGGATATTCGAATCCTTCCATTAATATAGACCATTCCTCAAAATCCTTCATCATAAAAAAATCTTCAATTCTTCTCTTCCAAGAATTGAAGCCCTCTCATCCGTAAAAAGCATAAGGGACCGGTGTGTTGATGTCCCATCCTAATTATTCTTGGACTTCCATCTTCACCCTCTAGCGTGCTCCCTTATTTGTTAAACCTTGAAGAGCGGCCTCGCTCTGATACCACTTGTAGGGGATCGATTGGACGCTAGAGGGGGGGGGGGTGAATAGCTCGTTATCGTTCGTTGATGGAATTCGATCGTGATCACGTCTACAAATCATGTTAGCACAGCGGAATAATAATAATAAAAGCAATAACATGAAACACAATAAAAAAACACAAGATGTTTAATGTGGTTCGGAACCGAACGGTTCCTACTCCACAGATCGAGCTCTAACGAGCTCTAGCAACGCCAATGCAATCACTAATCACAAATACTCCTTCTCGACACAAGTCGGAGGCAGAGAAACCTCGTACAAAAGATTACAACAATAATCTAAATGGATACAAGAAATTACAATAATGAAATACAATGCAAGTAAAGAAAACTACTTTACAATTGCTCTTTGAATGCTTGATCGCTTGGTTGCTTGATATCAATTTGGAGACCCTAATTTGCAACAGCAAATGACCCCAAATGCTCTCAAGAAACCATCCCTTTTTCCTCCTTCATGAGCTCCTTATAAAGCTTCAACTTATGCTGGAAAAAGTCGACCAGTTGACTGGTCAGGACCATCAGTCAACTGATGCCACTGTTGTCGTGAGACAACGGCTAGATCCACGCTGGATTAGTCCAACGGATCCATCATCAGTCGACTGGTCAAGCCTCCACTCGACTGATGACCACAGCGGTCGAGTGAGACTCCATTCTGTGGCCGAAACACCGAGCATCAGTCGACTGATCACATGATCAGTCGATTGCTCATCCATCGACCGATCACATCTCGCTGGGCCGATCACTAGGCTACTTCATGCAAAACCCTAGTTGACTCGGCGGTACCGACTACCACATGGCACTGGCACCAAACATGAGGTTTTAGTCCAAGTATGGTTCCCCCATATTTGCTAGACCACCCTTAGCCTAGACCTAAGCCTTCTAGCCACCTCCATCAGCCTCACGCCTCTCGGATCATCATCCATGACTTGTTCATCCATCGCGCTAGCCTTCAGGTGCTTCCATCGGCTATGTCATGCTAACGGTGTCTACACCACCAAGGCACATTGGACTTACACCGCCAAGACTCCGCTTGGACTTTACACCGCCAACCATTGGACTTATGCTGCCAAGACTTCACCCTTGGACTTTACGCTGCCAATATTCCCCTTGGACTTCTCAAATGCCAAGAATCAAGCTTGGACTTTTCCTTGCCAACCCATGTTGGACTTTCCATGCCAAGACCCATACTTGGACTTTACTTTGCCAAGACCCATGCTTGGACTTTACATTGCCAAGACCCATGCTTGGACTTTCCCAAATGCCAAGTGTCCCACTTGGACTTTCCATGCCAAGTACCTAAGACTTGGACTTTCCCATGACAATTACATTGTCATATGTTTTTGTTGAACATCAAAACATCTCTCGAGCCAAGCTCGAGTCCTGGTCAATCGTGACCTGGGCCGATTGCACCAATAGAGAGTCTCCCATACCAAGCCCAGGGAGTTTGTTTTAAACCATATAAAGCTTTATTAAGCTTACAAACATGGTTTGGATAGTCTAGATTTTCAAACCCGGGTGGTTGCTCTACATAGACCTCTTCCCTAATGAACCCATTTAGAAATGCCAATTTCACATCTATTTGATAGAGTTTAAAACTTATGTGAGAGGCATACCCTAGTAGGATTCTGATAGATTCTAGTCTAGCAACTGGAGCATAAGTCTCATCATAATCATGTTCTTCAACTTGGTTAAACCCTCGGTCCATTAACCTAGCTTTGTTTCTAGTGATTTTACTTTGATTATCCAATTCGTTCCTAAAGACCCATCTTGTGGTAACAATGGTGCTATCATTGGGTCTAAGAACTAGTTCCCATACTTGACTTCTCTCAAATTGAGCTAACTTATCTTGCATTACCAATATCAAATCTAGATCAAGAAAGGCATCATTAATTGATTTTGGCTCAATTTGAGAGATAAGGGCAACTTGACTAGTAGGATCTCTATAGAAGGACTTAGTCCTTACTCCTTGTGATAATTCTCCAACTACTTGATCTAGAGGATGGTTTTGATGAGTCATTAATGTCCTAGGAGGTGAGTCACATTCAATTTGATCATGTTTATCATCATGATACCTCGTTTCATCATCATAATCTCCTCTTCCTCTTAATCCTCCCCCTTGATCATTAACCCCTAAATCTAGATTTTGAAGCCTTTAGGGAATGTCTTTATTGTTGTCATTGATATCCTTATCAATGGAGGACTTCCTAGGGTAGGTACTGTTAGTAATATATGAGAGATGTCCTAAGGCAATCGCCTTATGTATGAACCATTTATATGATAAATGAAGATTCACTATTTGAGTATACATGTTTTATGTATTTGATTGGATCTTAAACTCATTTACTGAATGTCCTCGATACGATTCACAGCATGAGAGAATTTGTGATTGGATCACAACTAGTGAGTATCTCTACATGTGTAATTGTGATGTATCGGAATTATCCCTAGTCGATGAATTGATGGATTTGGACACCATCAATTCTGTCGAGACTAGCACGAGGTATACTCCTTGGTGTATCCAAGCAGCTGATTCTCACTGGCTGGAGACATTGTGATGTCCGGAGTTGATCGTGGATGCTAGTTATGGTAACTAGTTCATTGGAGTGACCAGCCGTAAGACTTCATATGGTTCCCTGCATATATAGATATGTCAATGAAGTTCTTACTGTATCTTAAGTGCGATGTTCCTTTGACTTGCGGTATTCAAGTCATCTTGATCATGGAGACTTATGCTTTGACATCTTAAGCAAACATCTCTAAGGAGATGTGGACCCGGGATGATTGGGTATAAGTCGAAGTGGTCGAAGGTGTTTGAATAGCCTATAAAGGATTCACCACTCCTTGCGAGGAGATGTATACCCATGGCCTCTCGTCGGATTGTTACTAAAGTCTTTGGCCAAAGCATTACATGTTTAGAGTAAGGTACTCTTCGATACATGTGCGATAACTAGAATCCGTAGGGCGAGGAAATGATACTTGGGCTAGGTGTGACGTAGTCAGCCTAGTGGGGACTGACACTATAGACCATGTCCTGAACCAAGTGGGTATAAGATGAGTGAAGGGAATGGGGCACGATTCATTCGAGCTGCTGAAGGGTTTCAGAAATAGTTCTGGATAAACCGTTGATCTTTTCGGTTAATTGGGGATCATGATGTACTACTAGGTGCCACTCATGATCGTTATATAATTAATGGTTAATTATAGACGGCCAACATAAACCGAGAACCTATTTGGTCACACGCACAACGAGCGTAATCCGAAGGATTTAAAACGAGCTTGAGAATGGGATTCTCAGACCGAGAGAAACTAAGTTTGGTTGGACCAAACATGGAGCGAGCATGAAATCGTTTCAGTCGCAATGGAAGCGTGGATGGGCCGTGTCTTATGAAGACATAATGGATGGACCAAAATGGTTTGGTTCTAATCCAATGGAGGAGAATAAACCAAAGGGTTTGGTTTATTTTAAACGAATGAACCAAAAGTTGGTTCGTTTCATTTTAACTTAAAATAAACCATCATGGTTTGGTTTATTTTAACTTATCTTAATGGAGCGGGTTAACGGGCCTAATGGTTATGATCCAATAACCATTAAGAGAATTAGTTCTCTATAAAAGAGGGCTTAAGGGATAATTAAGCCCTAATCCAAAAACCCTAGCAATAGTTGCCGCCCACTTCATCCCCTCTAAGAGTTGGCGCCAACCTCCATTGCCGCCCAGCCCCTTGTGCCGCCGTCCAGCTCCTTGCCGGCGTCCAAGCTTCAGCCGGTGATCCTCCGGCGACCCTCCGGTGATCTCCTTTAGGTTTGGCATCAAGGTGAGCTTTATCTTCCCTTGGTTGGCCGGCGCCTATCTCCTCCACCAAAGCTGTCCAGTTTTCTGGACAGCTTGTTCTCCTCTCGTCGGAGCGTCATTTGGACGACGGTTAGAGCTCCGATAGTGGCTAACTTACCGGGGATTCGATCTCCGGTAATCCTCTGAGGTGGAGGAAGAAGGATTCGTCAATCGATTGACGAATACCTCTCCGGAGAAGCGAGTTTTGAGGACTCATTTTTGGATCCGAATTTGGATTCAGATCGTGATCATCTCTCGATCACGTCGTCTTCAACACGAGGCTAGTAACCCGTACGAAGACGAAGCTCGTGGCTTAGCGAAGTCATCCTAAGGATACTCAGGGTGGATACGGATAGAGACGATTCTAGCGAGGATTGTTCCGGTTGATGCCGTTCCTTCTACACATAATACGAAAGGTATAATGTAGTTAAATTTCCTTTTATTGCAAATTTAAATTTACGGTTATGTCTACACTTGTTGCACTATGCATGCGTGTGATGTGTGTGTTGTAATAAATGTAGATTTATTATTTTTATTGCTTCCGCTGTGCTCATGTTTACGAAACGTGATCGAAAACACACACGCCGCGGTGCCGGAAACCCAACAGTGGTATCAGAACCAGGTTGTGTTTCGACATAATCATAAAAATGGTTTTGCGATAGTCATAATGTTATTTCTGGAAATTTTCTAATTTTGGAAATTAGAAGTATTTATGGAAATTTTTCAATTTTGGAAAGTCTAGAAGTATTTATGGAAATCTTCCACTTTTGGAAAGTTGGAAGTATTTATGGAAATTGATATTTTCCATAAATAAAATATTTGATTAGATTTTGGAAATTTGTTTCCTAATTTAATCTTGATTTGATTTGGGAAATCAAATCTTAAAATATTTTATTTCCATAAGTAGTTTTGAAGATTTAGGAAATTGGTTTCCTAAATTGACTTTCCTTAATCAACTATTTCCATAAATAAAATATGTGATTAGATTTGGAAATTTGTTTCCTAATTTAATCATGATTTGATTTGGAGAATCAAATCTTAAACATATTTTATTTCCATAAATAGTTATGACAAATAAAGAAATTATGTACATGACATAATTGTATGCCATGTAATTGCATTAGATGCATAACATTATGCCATGCATGTCGTGACATGTAGATGTATGTCATGTATGTCATGCCATGTAGATAATAGTTATTTGCATGCAAAGAGGATGAGACATAAAACCCTTAAACAATATTAAAGCCTACACCTTCCTTTAATATGGTTAGAACCAGAGTTCCGTTTCTTGTTTGGGTTGGTGGACTCTCTCCAAGCCCGACTTGAACCCGAACATGTTCAAATCATGGAATAGTTTAATACTAATATGGTAAGAGTCAGAGGTCAATCGTTAGCTTTGGTTGTTGGACTCTCTCCAAGCTGGGCTAATTGGTTGAATGCGCTCTAAACATATTAAAACTATTTCCCGATTAATGGGTTGGCTTTAACCTGGAGCATCGGATTGTTGGACTCTCTCCAAGGTCGATGTAAAGGGAGGTGAAGTTGGGTGCTATGCATATGATGCATACTTGTTAATGTGTTAACAACCCGATGTATGTGTGAACATTCAAATAGTTGATAGCACATTGTGATAGTTGCATATACGTGATATGTAATCGGTATAGTTGATACCTACCGTCGTAGTTATGAATGGCTTGTTGGACTCTCTCCAAGGTTGTTCATAACTATGATGGATATCAGCCCATTTGGAGATGGACCTACGATCTCCCAAAGTGATTTTGAGGTTTTTGAAATTCGAAAAATGAATGGGATTTATAAATGTATATTGATGCATTTTAAAAATCATCTTTCTCATATATGCTCGTTTTGTATTTCTAAAATTGATCATGTTGTCTTTTAATTTGCGTTCCATTTTGGATTCGAATAAATTGACTGGGCCGAACTTCTTGGACTGGCTTAGAAACTTGAGAATTGTTCTCAAGGTGAAAAGCTTGCGTATGTCCTCGAAGCGCCTCTTCTCGCCCATCCTAGTGATGATGCAACTCCGGACCAATTGTTGGTCTATCAGAAACACGTGACTGACTCGGAACTGACAAGTTGCATCATGCTAGCCGCGATGGAACCCAAGCTATGAAAGCAGCATGAGCATATGGATGCTCATATCATAGTCCTTCATCTTTATGAGTTGTTTGATAAGCAAGTGAGATTCGAAAGGTTCGAAGTCTCCAAGCTCCTCTTCACCTCTGAGATGCAAGAAGGTTCATCTGTGGTACTGCTCAACATGCTGAAGACTGTGGAGCCTTCTGAGAAGTATGAGCAGGGGACGGTGTTGTTAGTTGATTCCTCGAAGAAAGGTTCTAAGAGGGAGTCAAAGGAATAATAGAAGGGGAAGAAGAAAAAGGCTAAAAAGGCAGAACCAGCTCAAAAGGGCACTTGCCATGATTATGACAAGTAGGGCCATTTGCGAAGAAAGTGCAAGATTTATCTTGAGTCTGTGAAGAAGGATAAGGCATCGGATGCCCCATCTTCTTCAAAAATCTTCTTTATTGATTGTCATTCTATTTCCTCAGACACTTGGGTATTTGATACTGGGTGTGGCTCACATATATGTAATGACATACATGGGCTAAGGAATAGAAGAAGACTCGTCAAGGGAGAGTCAAATTTACATGTTGGGAATGGAGCAACGGTTGCTGCACTCGCCATCGGAACGTATTTGTTGGAACTCCCTGTAGGACTTGTCTTAGAACTGGACAATTGCTTTTATGTTCCTTCGTTGATAAAGAACATCATTTCTATTTCTTGTTTAAATAGAAATGGGTACCATTTGACTTTTAGTAACAATTGTTGTTACATAACTTTGAATGGAGTTCTTTAAGGGTCTGGAACTTTAAGCAATGGTGTTTATACGTTGGACGTATCAAAGTGACATTTTCAATATCGGCGAAACAACAAGCGTGCTCGAAAAGATAATCAATTAGACTCCTACATGTTGTATTGTCGTCTTGGCCATGTAAGCAAGAAACGCATGTCCGAATTATACCGATGTGGAATTCTGGAATCGTTTGAATTGGATTTATACGATACATGCGAATCATGCTTAAAAGGCAAGATGACTAAGTTACCTTTTACTGGAAAAGGTGAACGAGTGGGAGAGTTACTAGGTCTAATACATACTGATGTATGTGGACCTATGTCAACTCAAGCTTTAGGAGGCTATAGCTACTTCATTACCTTCACCGATGATCACTCACGGTTTGGGTATGTGTTCTTGATGAAACACGAGTTTGAAGCCTTTGAAAGGTTCAAAGAATTCAGAAATGAAGTAGAGAAACAACATGACAAGAGTATTAAAATACTTCGATCGGATCGAGGTGGTGAATACTTAAGTAAAGAGTTTCTTGATTATCTAAGAGACAATGGTATATTGTCTTAATGGACTCCGCCCCATATACACCACAGCATAATGGTGTATCTGAGAGGCGTAACCGGACCTTGTTGGACATGGTCAGGTCAATGATGAATCATGCAACTCTTCCCAAGTCCTTTTGGGGCAATGCACTTCAGACATCTGTTTACTTGTTAAACAGAATGCCTACCAAGGTAGTCTCAACTACTCCATATGAGATATGGAATAGTAAGAAAGCTCATGTATCTTACTTGAAGATATGGGGTTGTCCTGCTTATGTGAAGCGGACAGTATCAGACAAATTGGATGCTAAGTCTGATAAATGTCTATTTATTGGATACCCTAAGGAAACAAGGGGTTACCAATTCTATCATCCTGTGGAACAAAAGGTGTTTGTTTCAAGGCATGCTGTGTTTCTAGAGAAAGAGTTTCTCTTGCAAGAAAACAGTGGGAGTGTCGTCGATCTTGAGGAGGCTTGAGAGACTCAAATAGACATTGACGAGATACCTGGTGAAGCACAACAGCCGACAACTCATAGTGATGAGCAATCGGCTGGACCTATTGAAACACCACATCTTCGTAGATCCGCGGAACCATAATATTCACGAGAGATATGGATTTCTCGTAAGTGAATCGAACGACGTGTTACTCATTGATGATGAGGAGCCTACCAGTTATGAAGAAGTGCTGACAAGTTAAGAAAGGGATAAGTTGCTTGGTGCCATGAAGTCGGAAATGGATTCCATGTATGA
The DNA here is from genome assembly GCA_025175895.1 of Wurfbainia villosa. Taxonomy (NCBI): domain Eukaryota; kingdom Viridiplantae; phylum Streptophyta; class Magnoliopsida; order Zingiberales; family Zingiberaceae; genus Wurfbainia; species Wurfbainia villosa. The sequence goes on along the minus strand of CM045995.1, from coordinate 57,802,906 downwards.
AAACCAAGTTTGGAACTTGGTTGACCCACCTGAAGGCATAAAGCCTATAGGGTGCAAGTGGGTTTTCAAGAAGAAAACCGACATGGATGGTAATGTGATTACCTATAAGGCTAGATTGGTGGCGAAAGGATATCGTCAAAAGCAAGGTGTTGATTATGGCGAAACCTATTACTTTGTAGCTATGCTTAAATCCATTCGGATGCTCCTGGCCATAGCGGCTCATTATGATTATGAGATATGGCAGATGGATGTGAAAACAGCTTTCCTTAATGGAAACCTGCTCGAGGACGTGTATATGATACAGCCTGAGGGTTTCACATCGGTTGATAAAACTAAGGTATGCAAATTGCGACGGTCCATTTATGGATTGAAGCAAGCATCCAGGAGCTGGAATATCCGTTTTGATGAGACAATCAAAAAGTTTGATTTCTCACAAAATCCAGACGAACCTTGTGTGTACAAGAAGGTTAGTGGGAGTGCAGTCGTGTTCCTAGTATTGTATGTCGATGATATATTACTTATAGGAAATGATGTTTCAATCTTACAGTCAGTTAAGGTTTGGTTATCCAAGAAATTCTCCATGAAAGACCTGGGAGAAGCAACCTACATCCTTGGGATTATGATCTATAGAGATAGATTGAAACATGTTGGGCTTTTCCGGGCCGCAAAAACCGCTTTTTGCGTTGCGGAAACCCCGGAAGTCCCGGCCACGGATCCGTGCGAAGAAGTATTAAAACTAATTACATGTATGTGCTTACAAAATCCTCTAGATCTACCTTAGAACTAAGAGATAAGGATGTTACCCTTGATGTGATGCCCTTCGCAAATCCCGCTCGTCCAAAGTCCGCCGGAACTCGAGAGTGTCAAGTGCACACTCCTCTATGGTATCCACACAAGCAATAGGTGGAAGAAAACTCAACCTTGAGTGTGCTAGCACTCCTTGGTTGGTTCGGCCAAAGAGAGGAAGGAGAGGGAGAGCTTGAGAGGAAAATTCCCAAGGAAGAAGATGAAGTAATGAGTGATTACTCACAAAATGAATTTTCACTCACATAACCCCCAAATGGGTGGCCGGCCACTTCATGGAGGGGGAGTTACATGCATGCATGTAACTCCCATGACCCTGGGTCTCCCTCATGATGTGGCACGAATTGACCAAGTCACTGATGATGTGGAGCATCATCATTGGCCGGCCATGCCTAGTCATCATCATGACATGGCATTTGGTCAAGTCAAACTTGACCTTTCAACTTCCCTCTCAAGTCAAGTCAAACTTGACCTCTAATCTCCCATGGTTGATCAAATCTAACCACTTGACTCAAGTCAATTTAATATAATGAATCTCTATTCATTAATTTAAATTGATTTGATGAATCAAATCTCAATTAGACTCATTCAACACTTGAATCAACTTGAGTCTAACTCAATTAGTCTAATTTGGATTACTCTTAATCCAATTTGGTTCATCCCATGAACCTAATCCTCATGGTTCATCATATGAACCTAATCTCCATCTAATTGCTCTCATGTGTGTGACCCTATAGGTTCTTGTAACGTTGGCAATGTCCCTAAACCGATTTAGGAACATAAGCAATGAGCGGTATCTAGCAACACATCATTGCTACCCAAGTTACAAGAATGTTGAGCTCCAACATCACCTTTGTGACTACTAATTGTGACTCTCACAATATGTGACAATGTCCCTCTATCCTTGACATCTAGATTGACCAATCGAGGCATAGACCGTGTCATCCTCGGTACAATCTAAATCTTGAACTCCAAGTAGACTCACTCTAATCAAATGAGCTCAATATCTCATATTGACTCATTTGGGCATGGCCATGCACTTCGTGGTCTCGCTCTATCAAGAATATCGATGTCACCCCCGTCATATAGGAGGGATAGATCCCATCTACATCACTCACATCCCTCCGCATAATTCGTTACATACCCAGTAATCGCCTTTATAGTCCACCCATTTACGGGTGACGTTTGACGAAGCCAAAGTATGCAACTCCTTATGTAGGGAACCATGGTGACTTCAGGTCTAAGGACTAATAGTCATACTAATAGCCACATGAGAAAGTATATGACACTCATATACGATCCATGATACTTTCTCATGGCGGGTCATTCGGTATACATTCTTGATGCATACCCATGTGTCAACTTGATATCTCATATCCATGACTTGTGAGATCAAGTCATCTTGTTGACCTACATGCTAGTCTCTACGCATTAACATTGTCCCGGAATGTTAATACTCGACTAGGAATGATTAAGAGTAGTGTTCTCTATATCATCTCATTATCGATTCATCCAATCGATTGACATAGATAAGAACCTACTACCCAAGGACATTATTATATTTAGTTATTTGGCACCAATACAAGTAAATATAATAACCATGCCTTTATAAATAGGAATATGATACAATAAAGTCCATACAACAATCATCATATGATTGGCTCTAGGGCTTTCACTAACAATCTCCCACTAGCACTAGTGCCAATCACCGTAGTATCTAATACCCAATGACCTAGTGTGACCATCATGCTTTTACGTAGCCAAAGCCTTGGTCAAGGATCTGCGATGTTAGCCTCTGGGTACTCTCAAATCTTCACATCTCCTCGATCGACAATCTCACGAATGAGATGGAAGCACCGATATATTCGGCCTCTGTTGTAGAATCAATAAGCGTGTCTGCTTGGAACTCTTCCACTCACGGCTACCTATTCAAGCAAAACACGAACCACATTGCGATCTATAATCATCACAGTCGGTTTGGAAGTAGCATCGCGTAACCCTTCTGACTAGCTCCTCATTGCCTCCAAATATCAAGAAATATTCTTTAGTCCTTCTCAAGTACTTAAGAATATTCTTGGACCGCTATCGATGGCGCTCACTGGATCTGATCGTATCTACTCGTCATGCTCAAAGCATACGAGACATCGGAACAGTACGGCATGGCATACATGATAGATCCTATAGCGGATCGTAGGGATCTTATCCATGCAGTCTCTCTCCTCTCTAGAAGAGGGACTTTGAGTCTTGAAAGACTCACACCATGTGACATCGCGGAAGTCCTTTCTTGGAATTCCATGGCAAACCAAGTAATACCGATGTATCGATGTACTCTTACTTAGGCCAAGCAATCTCTTAGATCTATCTCTATAGATCTTGATGCCTAGAATACAGTGCTTCACCTAAGTCCCGTTGAGAAGCACGTCCCGACCAAGTCTTCCGGATGTAGCGAAGGGATGTCATTCCCAATGAGTAGTATGTCATCCACATACGATCTACAAGGAAGACAAGCTGTATTCCCATTAACCCTCTTGTAGACACGGGTTCATCTTCATTCTTGATGAAACCAAACTGTTTGATCGCATCATCGAATCGAAGATTCCGGCTCGAAGCTTGCTTTAGCCCATAAATGGACCTTTGCGGCTTGCATACCTTCGATATCTTTGTGGATCTACAAAACCCTCGGGTTGTGTCATGTACACATCCTCGAGTAAGTTTCCATTGACGCGGTTTTGACATCCATCTGCCAGATCTCATAATCGTGGTATCTTTGCAATAGCAAGCAAGATCCGAATGGACTTAAACATCGCCATCGGAGAAAAGGTTTCATCATAGTCAATACCATGAATTTGCTTGAAACCTTTAGCCACCAATCGGCCCTTATAGGTATCGTAAGTCCATCCATGTCAGTCTTTCTCCTAAAGACCCACTTACACCCAATGGGTTTGACCCCTTGGTGGATCAACCAAAGTCCATACTTGGTTAGTGTACATGGATTCCATCTCGGATCTCATGGCGTCTAGCCATTTCTCGAATCTGGGCTCATCACGGCTTCACGATAGGAGGTAGGCTCATTCTCAATGAGCATAACGTCATCGTGGTCGACAAGAGAAATGAGTATCTCTCGGTGACAGCGTACCTATCGGACCTGCGAAGAGGTAGGTCTACTTGAGCAGTGGTTGTTCCACAACTCTTTGTGCAACAACCTCTTCACCCACAACACTTTGTGGTTCTGTTCAACCTCCATCAAGGCCTCAGATGCTATGGTCCTTATCTTGAATTTCTTCAAGATCGAAGGTACTCACTAGTTTTTCTAGAAACAAAATCCCTTTCTAGAAAAACCCGTCTTTGCCACAAACACTTTGTCTTGTTGGGAATGTAGAAGTAATATCCCTTTGTAGACTTGGGATATCCAACAAAATAGCACCTATCGGATTTGGGTCCCGGTTATGCGAGACTTGACGTCGAACGTAAGCCTCACAACCCCAAATCCTCATAAAAGACATCTTGGGATTTTTCCCTGTCCATATCGTATATGGTGTCTTTACCACGGCCTTGGATGGTACACGGTTAAGGGTAAAGGCTGCTGTGTCGAGAGCATATCCCCAAAAGGATATAGGAAGATCTGTGACTCATCATAGATCGTACCATATCCAATAAGTCGATTCCTCCTTTCGGATACACCATTCCCGTGGTGTTCCGGGAGGAGTGAGTTGGGATAGAATCCCACACTCGGCTAGATAGTCACGAAACTCATGGCTAAGGTATTCACCACCTCGATCTGATCAGTATCTTAATACTCTTGCCAAGTGGTTTTGTACTTCATTCTTGAATTCTTTGAACTTTTCAAAGGATTGATTTATGTCATAAGATACACATAACCATATCTACTGAAGTCATCAGTAAATGTAATGAAGTACCTGTAACCACCTCTAGCAGCAACATTGAAAGGACCACATACATCACTATGTATAAGTCCTAACAAATCTGTTGCTCTTTCGCTATGTCCACTAAAGGGAGTCTTGGTCATCTTGCCTAAAAGGCAAGACTCGCATGTCTCATATGATTCAAAATCAAATGAGTCTAACAGCCCATCCTTATGGAGCTGAGATAAGCGACTCTCATTTATATGAACTAAGCGACAATGCCAGAGATAGGTTTGGTTCAACACATTTGACTTGAACCTCTTGGTACTTATGTTATAGATAGGGCTCTCTAAGTCTAGAAAGTAGAGTCCGTTCATTAGAGGTGCACTACAATAGAACATATCATTTAAATAAATTGAACAACATTTGTTCTTTATTATAAATGAAAAACCTTTCTTGTCCAAACAAGAAACTGAAATGATGTTCTTAGTTAAAGCAGGCACATAACAACATTCATCTAATTCTAGTACAAGCCCAGAGGGCAGAGATAGATCATAAGTTCCTACAGCAACAGCAGCAACCCTTGCTCCATTGCCTACTCGTAGGTCCACCTCGCCCTTTGTCAATGCCCTGCTATTTCTCAGCCCCTGCACATTGGTACAAATGTGAGATGCACATCCGGTATCTAATACCCATGATGAAGAAATAGATAGATTGACTTCTATAACATTTATACCTGAAGTAGAAGTCTCACTCTTCTTCTTAAGATCTTCGGTATGCCTTGCGATTCGCTTCCAATGTCCTGCTTCCTTGCGGAAAAGCAAGCCCCTTCCTTGGCTACCCCTCCTTTGGGTTTAAGTTCTTTGCCTTTGCCCTTGGCTTGGACTTTCCCTTACCTTTAGGCTTGCCCTTGCCTTTCTTCTTGCACCATCAAAATGGTGTCAGTTTACCCTTCTTATGGTTAAGCTCGTGATTCTCAACATCTTTGAGCATTTGATGATGGCTTATCAATTTCATTCATGTTATAATTCATGACAAATTGATCGAAGGCTCTTGGCAAAGATTGCAAGATTAGGTCAGTGGCCAGCTCTTGGCCAAGTGGGAATCCCAGCCTTTGTAGGTTTTCTACGTACCCAATCATCTTGAGTACATATGAACCTACAGGAGTCCCTTATTTCATTTTAGACCAAAAAAGATCTTTAGAGACTTCATATCTCTCATGCCTAGCTTGTCCTTGATATAGTTGACGAAGATGTCCAACCATATCATAAGCATTCATGAACTCATGTTGCTTCTGAAGCTCAGAGTTCATTGTCGCGAGCATTAGACATGACACATCTAATGCATCATCTTGATGCTTCTTGTAAGCATCTTTGTCACTGACGCGATGGTGGGGGAGGTGCCTCTGGAATGGGCCGCTCCGGGGCGTCTGACTTCCTTTCTTGGGTGAGAACAATTCTCGAGGTTCTGTACGATCCGAAATTTGCTCCATTGAGCTTGTCCTTCTCAAGGACAGATCGCAGAGAGAGAGTGTTCGTGTTGTTTGACATAGTAATCTACAACATACAATGCAGAGAATTAATATCATATTCCTTTTATCATTTAATTAGGCCTTTAATCAAATGATGCTCCCACTGAATTATAGGAATTTTATAGAATCGAGTTATGGATGTGGTCAAACCACATTTACTTGATTCATACAAACTAGCTATAATTCTTGTGGGACAAGATCCACATCATACTAAGCCTTGAGTTAGCTTTGGCTAAATCGCCCAAGACTTAGTACGATCGGTGGGTAACACATTACAGATTACATCTCTATGCAACTCTTGTTTATAGGATTAAGACCCACATTTACAAAAGACCTTGAGTTAGCTTTGGCTAAATCGCCCAAGATTTAGTGTAAATGCGATCTTAACCTATCTTTCCAACGATTGGAATATGCCTATAGTTCTACTCGATCCAATTGAGTTAACTAGTTTTGCTCAATCTAATTGAGCTTACTCTAAGTCGTGATAGGCGGGACCAAGATTGTCCCTCCGCACCCTACCAAGATAATATGCGTTGCTCTGCTTTGGCAGATTCAACAACAACAAATGATCGAGGTAGTGATGGGTATCAAGGCTCGGTAGGCATTTTTCGAGTTGATTCGATTATGATCTAATCTAATCGTAATGTGTATCTTATACGCATTTAGGCCTTTATTATCCTATATTAGCATGCATCATATACATACATTCATTATTCTAGCATGCATCATATACATACAAGAAAATTAACCTAGCATGCATCATATACATACAAGCATTTTTTTTTTCACTAGCATGCATCACATACATACAAGCATAAATCAATTAAATATATATATATCAACATATATATATATATAATTAAATGTGATATAGTCATGGCCCTACTACGATCTTCTCAAGACAATGAGAAGATCGGACGGTCAACCTAAGGCTAGCGGCTTCTCCAAGCGCTTCCTTTGACCGCCATGTGTCGTCGTCACCCTTCTCGTAAGCTCGTCTTCAAGTGGACTTTCCACCGCTCCATTTTTGTACATTAAAAATACGAAACTCGAGTTACATTCGAGTCTTAAACTATTTACAACTAGAATATTAAAAGAAGAGGTGCGTGCGGCCTTGGTGTAAACATTTTCAACACGCCTGACCACAAAAGCGGCACGCAGTAGTATTATGAATACAACACACATAATCCAATCCTATTGGGTTATTGGGCCATGACAATCACAGAATCATACATAATTCAAAATTATGTATTTTTCAGAAAATTTCTATAATTTTCCTAATTTATTTCGAATTTATGAGTCATCTCTCGAAGCGGTCGCTAAGCGGTTTAACGCGATCGCGGGACATGGCCCCTTTCGGGATAGGGGCAGCGCCCTACTGCAAAATAAACTTTGCAGTGTCCTACAACGATCCTACAGCGACTTAAGTCGCTGTCCCAAAACCTAAAGCGAGAACTACTTCGATTCGAGAGTTTTCTCGACGGTTGAAACCCTACGAGTGTCCCAACACTCGTTCGACTCTGAGAAAAATACCCAAAAATTCTATAAAATTAGGAAATTTACAGAAACATAAAATCTGTAATTTTATATCTAATATAAAAATACAAAACGAAACACATACATGCTTCATGCGTGGCTGATACCCTTTGTTGGGCTTTTAGAGCCGCAAAACCGCTTTTTGCGTTGCGGAAAGGAAGTCCCGACCCGCGGATCCGTGCAGTATTAAAACTAATTACATGTATGTGCTTACAAAATCCTCTAGATCTACCTTAGAACTAAGAGATAAGGATGTTACCCTTGATCGATGCCCTTCGCAAATCCCGCTCGTCAAAGTCAGTGGAACTCGAGAGTGTCAAGTGCACTCCTCTATGGTATCCACACAAGCAATAGGTGGAAGAAAACTCAACCTTGAGTGTGCTAGCACTCCTTGGTTGGTTCGGCCAAAGAGAGGAAGGAGAGGAGAGCTTGAGAGGAAAATTCCCAAGGAAGAAGATGAAGTAATGAGTGATTACTCACAAAATGAATTTTCACTCACATAACCCCCAAATGGGTGGCGGCCACTTCATGGAGGGAGTTACATGCATGCATGTAACTCCCATGACCCTTGGTCTCCCTCATGATGTGGCACCTAATTGACAAGTCAATGATGATGTGGAGCATCATCATTGGCGCCATGCCTAGTCATCATCATGACATGGCATTTGGTCAAGTCAAACTTGACCTTTCAACTTCCCTCTCAAGTCAAGTCAAACTTGACCTCTAATCTCCCATGGTTGATCAAATCTAACCACTTGACTCAAGTCAATTTAATATAATGAATCTCTATTCATTAATTTAAATTGATTTGATGAATCAAATCTCAATTAGACTCATTCAACACTTGAATCAACTTGAGTCTAACTCAATTAGTCTAATTTGGATTACTCTTAATCCAATTTGGTTCATCCCATGAACCTAATCCTCATGGTTCATCATATGAACCTAATCTCCATCTAATTGCTCTCATGTGTGTGACCCTATAGGTTCTTGTAACGTTGGCAATGTCCCTAAACCGATTTAGGAACATAAGCAATGAGCGGTATCTAGCAACACATCATTGCTACCCAAGTTACAAGAATGTTGAGCTCCAACATCACCTTTGTGACTACTAATTGTGACTCTCACAATATGTGACAATGTCCCTCTATCCTTGACATCTAGATTGACCAATCGAGGCATAGACCGTGTCATCCTCAGTGCAATCTAAATCTTGAACTCAAGTAGACTCACTCTAATCAAATGAGCTCAATATCTCATATTGACTCATTTGGGCATAACCATACGCCATTGTCTCGCTCTATCAAGAATATCGATGTCACCCCGTCATATAGGAGGGATAGATCCCATCTCACTCACATCCCTCCGCATAATTGTTACATACCCGATGTCGCCTTTATAGTCCACCCATTTACGGGTGGCGTTTGTGAAACCAAAGTATGCAACTCCTTATGTAGGAACCATGGTGACTTCAGGTCTAAGGACTAATAGTCATACTAATAGCCACATGAGAAAGTATATGACACTCATATAACGATCCATGATACTTTCTCATGGCGGGTCATTCGATATACATTCTTGATGCATACCCATGTGTCAACTTGATATCTCATATCCATGACTTGTGAGATCAAGTCATCTTGTTGACCTACATGCTAGTCTCTACGCATTAACATTGTCCCTGAATGTTAATACTCGACTAGGAATGATTAAGAGTAGTGTTCTCTATATCATCTCATTATCGATTCATCCAATCGATTGACATAGATAAGAACCTACTACCCAAGGACATTATTATATTTAGTTATTTGGCACCAATACAAGTAAATATAATAACCATGCCTTTATAAATAGGAATATGATACAATAAAGTCCATACAACAATCATCATATGATTGGCTCTAGGGCTTTCACTAACAATCTCCCACTAGCACTAGTGCCAATCACCGTAGTATCTAATACCCAATGACCTAGTGTGACCATCATGCTTTTTCTGTGCCAAAGCCTTGGTCAAGGGATCTGCGATGTTAGCCTCTGTGGGTACTCTCAAATCTTCACATCTCCTCGATCGACAATCTCACGAATGAGATGGAAGCACCGATATATTCGGCCTCTGTTGTAGAATCAATAACTGTGTCCTGCTTGGAACTCTTCCAGCTCACAGTGCTACCTATTCAAGCAAAACACGAACCCTGACTGCGATCTATAATCATCACAGTGAGTTTGGAAGGGCATCCATTGTAACCCTTCTGACTAGCTCCTCATTGCCTCGAATATCAAGAAATATTCTTTAGTCCTTCTCAAGTACTTAAGAATATTCTTGACTGCTCTCCAGTGACGCTCACCTGGATCTGACTGGTATCTACTCGTCATGCTCAAAGCATCACGAGACATCGGAGACAGTACGGCCATGGCATACATGATAGATCCTATAGCGGTCGTAAGGGATCTTATCCATGCGGTCTCTCTCCTCTCTAGAAGAGGGACTTTGAGTCTTCGAAAGACTCACACCATGTGACATCGGCAGAAGTCCTTTCTTGGAATTCTGCATGGCAAACCGAAGTAATACCGTGTCAATGTATGTACTCTTACTTAGGCCAAGCAATCTCTTAGATCTATCTCTATAGATCTTGATGCCTAGAATACAGGCTGCTTCACCTAAGTCCTTCATTGAGAAGCACGTCGTCGCCAAGTCTTCAGGTGTAGCGAAGGGATGTCATTCCCAATGAGTAGTATGTCATCCACATACGATACAAGGAAGACAAGCTGTATTCCCATTAACCCTCTTGTAGACACGAGGTTCATCTTCATTCTTGATGAAACCAAACTGTTTGATCGCATCATCGAATCGAAGATTCCGGCTCAGAAGCTTGCTTTAGCCCATAAATGGACCTTTGCGGCTTGCATACCTTCCCGATATCTTTGTGGATCTACAAAACCCTCGGGTTGTGTCATGTACACATCCTCGAGTAAGTTTCCATTGAAGCAGCGGTTTTGACATCCATCTGCCGGATCTCATAATCGTGGTATCTTTGCAATAGCAAGCAAGATCCGAATGGACTTAAACATCGCCCTTTGGAGAAAAGGTTTCATCATAGTCAATACCATGAATTTGCTTGAAACCTTTAGCCACCTGTCGGCCCTTATAGGTATCGTAAGTCCATCCATGTCAGTCTTTCTCCTAAAGACCACTTACACCCAATGGGTTTGACCCCTTGGTGGATCGACCAAAGTCCATACTTGGTTAGTGTACATGGATTCCATCTCGGATCTCATGGCGTCTAGCCATTTCTCGAATCTGGGCTCATCACGGCTTCACGATGGGAGGTAGGCTCATTCTCAATGAGCATAACGTCATCATGGTCGGACAAGAGAAATGAGTATCTCTCGGTGACGGCGTACCTATCAGACCTGCGAAGAGGTAGGTCTACTTGAACAGGTGGTTGTTCCACAACTCTTTGTGCAACAACCTCTTCACCCACAACACTTTGTGGTTCCTGTTCAACCTCCATCAAGGCCTCAGTGCTATGGTCCTTATCTTGAATTTCTTGAGATCGAAGGTACTCCCACTAGTTTTTCTAGAAACAAAATCCCTTTCTAGAAAAACCCAGTCTTTGCCACAAACACTTTGTCTTGTAGGGAATGTAGAATAATATCCTTTGTAGACTTGGGATATCCAACAAAATAGCACCTATCGGATTTGGGTCCCGGTTTATGCGAGACTTGGCGTCGAGCGTAAGCCTCACAACCCCAAATCCTCATAAAAGACATCTTGGGATTTTTCCCCTGTCCATATCGTATATGGTGTCTTTACCCACGACCTTGGATGGTACGGTTAAGGGTAAAGGCTGCTGTGTCAGAGCATATCCCCAAAAGGATATAGGAAGATCTGTAGTGACTCATCATAGATCGTACCATATCAATAAGTCTGATTCCTCCTTTCGGATACACCATTCCCTTTGTGGTGTTCCGGGAGGAGTGAGTTAGGATAGAATCCCACACTCGGCTAGATAGTCCATGAAACTCATGGCTAAGGTATTCACCACCTCGATCGATCGAGTATCTTAATACTCTTGCCAGTGGTTTTGTACTTCATTCTTGAATTCTTTGAACTTTTCAAAGGATTGATTTATGTCATAAGATACACATAACCATATCTCTGAAGTCATCGATAAATGTAATGAAGTACACATAACCACCTCTAGCAGCAACATTGAAAGGACCACATACATCACTATGTATAAGTCCTAACAAATCTGTTGCTCTTTCGCTATGTCCACTAAAGGGAGTCTTGGTCATCTTGCCTAAAAGGCAAGACTCGCATGTCTCATATGATTCAAAATCAAATGAGTCTAACAGCCCATCCTTATGGGTGAGATAGCGACTCTCATTTATATGACCTAGCGACAATGCGGAGATAGGTTTGGTTCAACTCATTTGACTTGAACCTCTTGGTACTTATGTTATAGATAGGGCTCTCTAAGTCTAGAAAGTAGAGTCCGTTCATTAGAGGTGCACTACAATAGAACATATCATTTAAATAAACTGAACAACATTTGTTCTTTATTATAAATGAAAAACCTTTCTTGTCCAAACAAGAAACTGAAATGATGTTCTTAGTTAAGGCAGGCACATAACAACATTCATCTAATTCTAGTACAATCCCGGAGGCGAGAGATAGATCATAAGTTCTCTGACGACAACCCTTGCTCCATTGCCTACTCGTAGGTCCACCTCGCCCTTTGTCAATGCCTGCTATTTCTCATTTTGCCACATTGGTACAAATGTGAGATGCACATCCGTATCTAATACCCATGATGAAGAAATAGATAGATTGACTTCTATAACATTTATACACAGTAGAAGTCTCATTCTCTTCTTCTTAAGATCTTCGGTATGCCTTGCGATTCGCTTCCAATGTCTGCTTCCTTGCGGAAAAGCAAGCCCCTTCCTTAGCTACCCCTCCTTTGGGTTTAAGTTCTTTGCCTTTGCCCTTGGCAGGACTTTCCCTTACCTTTAGGCTTGCCCTTGCCTTTCTTCTTGCACCATCAAAATGGTGTCGATTTACCCTTCTTAAGGTTAAGCTCGTGATTCTCAACATCTTTGAGCATTTCGAGCGATGGCTTATCAATTTCATTCATGTTATAATTCATGACAAATTGATTGAAGGCTTGTGGCAAGATTGCAAGATCAGGTCGGTGGCGACTCTTGGCCAAGTGGGAATCGACCTTTGTAGGTTTCTACGTACCCAATCATCTTGAGTACATATGAACCTGAGTCCCTTCTTGCATTTTAGACCCAAATAGTGCTTTAGAGACTTCATCTCTCATGCCTAGCTTGTCCTTGATATAGTTGACGAAGATGTCCAACCATATCATAAGCATTCATGAACTCATGTTGCTTCAAGCTCGAGTTCATGGTCGCGAGCATTAGACATGACACATCTAATGCATCATCTTGATGCTTCTTGTAAGCATCTTTGTCACCGCGAGGCAGGCGGTGAGGTGCCTCCTGAATGGGCTGCTCCAGACGATAACTTCCTTTCTTGGGTGAGAATACTCGTGTTCTGCATCACCAGAAATTTGCTCCATCGAGCTTGTCCTTCTCAAGGACAGATCGCAGAGAGAGAGTGTTCGTGTTGTTTGACATAGTAATCTACAACATACAATGCAGAGAATTAATATCATATTCCTTTTATCATTTAATTAGACCTTTAATCAAATGATGCTCCCACTGAATTATAGGAATTTTATAGAATCGAGTTATGGATGTGGTCAAACCACATTACTAGATTCATACAAACTAGCTATAATTTTGTGGGACAAGATCCACATCATACTAAGCCTTGAGTTAGCTTTGCTAAATCGCCAAGACTTAGTAATGACGTGGTAAATACATTACCGATTACATCTCTATGCAACTCTTGTTTATAGGATCAAGACCTACATTTACAAAAGACCTTGAGTTAGCTTTTACAACCAAGATTTAGTGTGGGTGCGATCTTAACCTATCTTTCCAACGATTGGAATATGCCTATAGTTCTACTCGATCCAATTGAGTTAACTAGTTTTGCTCAATCTAATTGAGCTTACTCTAACCCGAGTCGTGATAGGCGGGACCAAGATTGTCCCTCCGCACCCTACCAAGATAATATGCGTTGCTCTGCTTTGGCAGATTCAACAACAACAAATGATCGAGGTAGTGATGGGTATCAAGGCTCGGTAGGCATTTTCGAGTTGATTCGATTATGATCTAATCTAATCGTAATGTGTATCTTATACGCATTTAGGCCTTTATTATCCTATATTAGCATGCATCATATACATACATTCATTATTCTAGCATGCATCATATACATACAAGAAAATTAACCTAGCATGCATCATATACATACAAGCATTTTTCCACTAGCATGCATCACATACATACAAGCATAAATCAATTAAATATATATATATATCAACATATATATATATATAATTAAATGTGATATAGTCATGGCCCTACTACGATCTTCTCAAGCCAATGAGAAGATCGGACGGTCAACCTAAGGCTAGCGGCTTCTCCAAGCGCTTCCTTTGACCGCCATGTGTCGTCGTCACCCTTCTCGTAAGCTCGTCTTCAAGTGGACTTTCCACCGCTCCATTTTGTACATTAAAAATACGAAACTCGAGTTACATTCGAGTCTAAAACTATTTACAACTAGAATATTAAAGAAGAGGTGCGAGCGCAGTCGCAAACATTTTACAACACGCACAACCACAAAACGGCACGCAGGCCGTATTATGAATTACAACACACATAATCCAATCCTATTGGGTTATTGGGCCATGACAATCACAGAATCATACATAATTCAAAATTATGTATTTTTACAGAAAATTTCTATAATTTTTCCTAATTTATTTCGAATTTATGAGTCATCTCTCCGAAACGGTCCCGCTAAGCGGTTTCTGGGCGCGATCGCGGGACATGGCCCCTTTCGGGGATAGGGGCAGCGCCCCTACTCGCAAAATAAACTTCGCGAGTGTCCCTACAATGATCTTACAGCGACTTAAGTCGCTGTCCCAAAAACCTAAAGCGAGAACTCGCCGATTCGGAGAGTTTTTCTCGACGGTTGAAGCCTACGAGTGTCCCAACACTCGTTGCTTCGACTCTACGAGAAAAATACCCAAAAATTCTATAAAATTAGGAAATTTACAGAAACATAAAAATCTGTAATTTTTATATCTAATATAAAAAATACAAAAATGAAACACATACATGCTTCGCACGTGGCTCTGATACCACTGTTGGGCTTTTCCGGGCCGCAAAAACCGCTTTTTGCGTTGCGGAAACCCCGGAAGTCCCGGCCACGGATCCGTGCGAAGAAGTATTAAAACTAATTACATGTATGTGCTTACAAAATCCTCTAGATCTACCTTAGAACTAAGAGATAAGGATGTTACCCTTGATGCGATGCCCTTCGCAAATCCCGCTCGTCCAAAGTCCGCCGGAACTCGAGAGTGTCAAGTGCACACTCCTCTATGGTATCCATGTAAGAGATCGGATGGCCGGCTAGAGGGGGGTGAATAGCCCTTTTCGTTTGGATGGCGGTATTTTGCTCGTCTACAAAACGTTAGCGCAAGCGGAATATACAAATATAAATAAAGACAAGCAAAATAGAAACAAGCAATACAAACACCAAGATATAACGTGGTTCACGGCTACGCCGCTAATCCACGGTCCGATTCGTCCACGGTGAATCACTCCGCCAAAAACCAATCACTATCGGTCTCTCCTTTGCACAAAGCTAGGTGGAGGTAACCTTTACAACCAAGATCACTCTTCTTACAAATAGAATGGAGTAAAAGCGAGTAAGAAGAGTTTAGAGCTTGTGGGGCACTAGGAAGATTGTTTGGAACTTAAGCATAAGCCTCTCAAAGGCTCACACCCTCTCTTTTTATAGAGAGAGCTAACTTCTTCCCGTTGGCTGCCATCGATCATCTTGCCGCCCATGGCGATCATGCGTCCTCTAACGACCTCGAACACGTCGGATGCGGCCGTTGTTGTCAGCGGAACTCTTAGCGATCATTCTTTGGACCTCACCGATCATTCTTTGCCCATCGATCGGCGATCGGCTCTGGCGATTCGTGGCAAAACCCTATTGACGATCGATTGCGCCTTGGTCGGTTAAATCTTCTTGATCGGCCCTTAGCGTATACGATCGGCTGCCCGAAACCGATCGATCGTATACGGTCGAGCTACACTCGACTCGAAGCGATCATTGCCATGACATGGCGGTCGGTAGTGTCGAAAAACCCATACGACACTTGGCCAAATGGCCCACTTTCACCTAACTGCTACCCATCCCTGGGGGACAATCGCTCACTCTCATTTCTCGGAGTCCCTTGCCTTCGAAGTTCTCTTCGTTCTCGGCCACGTCCCTCGGCAGCATCAGGCGCACGGCTCTGCAATGCTCCTTCGCGTCTCTTGCCTCGAAGTCTACTTCCTCCGGCTTCACTCCAAGCTTCTCGTCCGGCGGTCCCTCGGATGCTCCAAGCGCACGGCTTCCGCAAAGCTATCCTTCACCGACTCAAGGCACGAGTCATGAGATGTGAAACTCGCCATGGCTCCATGTGCGAATTACTAAGTCCTGCATGACTTCAACGCACATATCAAATAAACATAACACACTAACTTAAACCCTTTGCCACACCATCAAAACTATATCACGGCAAGAGATTGCCCTAACAATCTCCCCCTTTTTGATGTGTGGCAATCCGTTTAAGTTAGGTAAAAACATTTGATATAAATTCTAAGGTAAGAAGGCATGTAAAGATAAACATGATATAACAACATGCAATTCCCCCTTAATCCATGAAATTCTCTATGCAAATTTTCTCCCCCTATCATATATTTCTCCCCCTATCATATATTTATCCCCCTACATATATTTCTCCCCCTAAAATATATTTCTCCCCCTAAAGTGATTAACTTAAACATACTTATTTCTCCCCCTTTGACACCATCAAAAAGATTAACACTATGTTATAAGCTCATGGCATCAAGTATAATGGAGGGAAAAATATGTCAAGTTGATTTAAAAATTGGGTACCATTTGTTGATGGCATCAAGTATATTTCTACCACTTGTAGGAGGTTTACAAACTGAATTCGCCTTCAATATTCTGATTTGAGCCACCGATTCATCGCTATCGGTAATGGCTGATCGCACAAAGAAGCAATTTACGATTTTGGATGAAATTCAGAAATGCATTAAATATTCCAGAAAATTCGAAAAATCATGAAATTTGGGGAACATATTTCTTTTAAGTATATCTATCAAGGAAAAATAGTTTTTCATGAAAAATCATTATATTTTACAAGATTTGCCAAAAATCCAAACACTTGAAAAACCACTAGTTTTTGAGCATGTTAGTATCCATTTTAACACCTAGTTTTGCATTCAATTGTTTCAAAACATGAATACATGTATTTTAAGGTAAGAAATTGTTTTGAAAACATTAGAAATATCCAATCATGATCTTTGGGCAATATGTCTATTAATTAAACATAAGCCTTCCCCATGATTGGTCTATTATTGATATTTTGATACTTTAAATGACCATCTAAATGTCATAGGCATTAGTGGACATTTGTATCATCCTAATATCTCACCCATGCTAAGTTTGCAATCAAGTTAGCCTATAGTGAGTGTGAGATGCATCCTAGGGGGGTATTTGTATATATATACTTAACCAATATATTCAAGCAATTCTATCATGGTTAAGTATCAATCTAACAACCTACATGATCATAATGACATATATCAATTAATTTCACATTATGACCATGAAATACATGTTTTCAAATTATAACCATGCATTAGGCATTATATGATGATAATAAATAAGTTATCACCTAAAGCATGATTTAAACCTATTTCTCATGATGATGTGCCCAAAATCAAAATCATAAACCATGATTACACATATGCATAGAAATTACATTAATCATCATGATTTAAGCATCATTACCTTTTTATGGGCACGTTATCATCACCCAACACTATCTAAAAATGTTGTCCCGTCATCCTAAGTCAACCAAAATATGATATAGGTCAAGTTCATATGGTTGACTACCTAGGGTTTTCTAACCCTTAAGGATGGATTTTGGAACCCAAAATAGATTTTTACCTATGGGGTTCACTAGAAATTCCTTGGGGATCCATTTCTTAGCTATTACTTTGTTTTTGTCTTGTCCCCTAGCTATTAGGCATCTATAGGCCTTCTCATTTTTCTTCTCTTTATATCCTAGGCCCTTTTTGTTGAAGCTAGCCCTTTGGCTCCCAATGATCATATTAAGGGTATTGGAGCCAATTGTGAATTTTCCTAGGGCTTTGGTTAAATAATCTACCTTTTCCCTTAATGCCCTATTTTCTTCTATGCATGCATCACTAACATCTAAAGGCACATAATTATCATGTGAGCATGCATCATCATGGCAAGAAGAAGTATCATTATTATTTAAGCATGCATTTTCTAGCTTATTTTCTAATGCCTTAATTTGTTCAAGCATGCATTTATTTTTCTTCTTTGCTCTAAACAAATCCCTAGTTAAACTAGAAATCATAGAAACTATTTTACTAGGTGAGAGATTAGTTACCATAGTTTCCATGTCCTCTTCTTCTTCTTCGGATGATGAGGAGGATGATGACGTGGAGGAGGCTCCCCCTTCACTTGAGCTCTCTCCTCTTGAGCTTGATCCTTCATTTTCGGAGGAGGAGCAATCCAAGTCGTCAAAGGCCATCAAGGCCAAATTGGCGACAAAGGCATTCTCCTCATCCGATGATGAGGAGGAGGATGAGGAAGGATCATCCCATGTCTTGGCCTTGAATGCTTTGGCCTTCCCCTTTTCTTTTGTCTTCTTCTCCTCTTCCTTCTTTTTCTTGCTCCCCTTTTTCTTCTTCTTTTCTTCTTTCTTTTTCCTCTCTTCCTTGCTTTTGTTTAGGAGAGGACAATTGTCCCTTATGTGTCCCTCTCCTTGGCAATTGTAGCATATCACCTTCCCCCTCGGTCTTCTATTCCTATCATTTGATTTATCAAATCTAAAATTCTTAAATACACGCCTCACCTTCCTTACCATGTAGGCTTCCTCGGTGCTATCCATGGAGGAGGAGGAGGCTTCATCATCGGAGGAGGAGGGGACTTCCATCTTCTTCTTCCCCTTGTTTGCCAACAATGCTACTCCTCTTGAGGGTTGAATTCTTGGCTCTTCTTGAATTCCCTCAAGCCTAGTTTCGTGGAGTTCCATCGTTGAGAAGAACTCCTCCAAGGTACTCACTTCTAGGTTCTTGGACATGTAGAAGGAGTCCACCATGGAGCTCCACTTTGAGGACCGGGGAAAGGCATCTATAGCCTTCATGAGCATGTCCCGGTTCGATAGCTTCTCACCTACACTTGTTAGCCCAATTAAAATTTCCTTAAACCTAGAGTGTAAAGAGGTTACCTTTTCTCCCTTTTCTAGTTTTATATTGGATAGTTGGGAGCGGAGGAGGTCTCTCCTTGCTAGCTTTGCCTCCGAAGTGCCTTCATGAAGTTCAACCAACTTCTCCCACATCTCCTTGGCGCTTAGGCATTCTCCTATTCGGTTGATTTCTTGTTGAGGAAGCACATTGTAGAGATGGTGCTTGGCTTTGGAGTTTGCAAGGTGCTCCTCTCTTTGCTTCTTGGTCCACCTAGATTTCTCTATTGGCTTCCCCTCTTCATCCCTAGGCAAAATGAAACCGGATTCCATTGTAATCATTATATCAAAATCCGTTTCGAAAAATACCTCCATTCGCTTCTTCCACCAAGCGAATTCTCCTTCAAACTTCGGAGGATGGATGTTGGAGCCGGCCATTTTTGATGTAGGGCTTGTTGCGGCGGTTAGTCCGGTGACAAGCAACCTCGGCTCTGATACCACTTGTAAGAGATCGGATGGCCGGCTAGAGGGGGGTGAATAGCCCTTTTCGTTTGGATGGCGGTATTTTGCTCGTCTACAAAACGTTAGCGCAAGCGGAATATACAAATATAAATAAAGACAAGCAAAATAGAAACAAGCAATACAAACACCAAGATATAACGTGGTTCACGGCTACGCCGCTAATCCAGTCCCGATTAAATCACGGTGAATCACTCACCAAAACCAATCACTATCGGTCTCTCCTTTGCACAAAGCTAGGTGGAGGTAACCTTTACAACCAAGATCACTCTTCTTACAAATAGAATGGAGTAAAAGCGAGTAAGAAGAGTTTAGAGCTTGTGGGGCACTAGGAAGATTGTTTGGAACTTAAGCATAAGCCTCTCAAAGGCTCACACCCTCTCTTTTTATAGAGAGAGCTAACTTCTTCCCGTTGGCTGCCATCGATCATTTGCCGCCCATAGCGATCGGCTGCGTCCTCTGGCGGCCTCGAACACGTCGGATCGGCCGTTGTTGTCAGCGGAACTCTTAGCGATCATTCTGGACCTCACCGATCATTCGCCCCCATAATCGGCCGCGATCGGCTCTACAGCGGTATGGCCAAAACCCTATTGACGATCATTCTGCCTTGGGATCATTGCTAATCTTCTTGATCGGCCCAGCGTATAGCGATCGGCTAACGCCAAACCGATCGGTCGTATACGGTCGAGCTACACTCGACTCGGAAGCGATCGGCCCGCCATGACATGGCGGATCGGTGGTGTCGAGAAAACCCATCCGACACTTGGCCAAATGGCCAAGTTTCACCTAAGAGCTACCCTTCCCTGGGTTACAATCGCTCACTCTCATTTCTCGGAGTCCCTCGCCTTCGAAGTTCTCTTCGTTCTCGGCCACGTCCCTCGGCAGCATCAGGCGCACGGCTCTGCAATGCTCCTTCGCGTCTCTTGCCTCGAAGTCTACTTCCTCCGGCTTCACTCCAAGCTTCTCGTCCGGCGGTCCCTCGGATGCTCCAAGCGCACGGCTTCCGCAAAGCTATCCTTCACCGACTCAAGGCACGAGTCATGAGATGTGAAACTCGCCATGGCTCCATGTGCGAATTACTAAGTCCTGCATGACTTCAACGCACATATCAAATAAACATAACACACTAACTTAAACCCTTTGCCACACCATCAAAACCATATCACGGCAAGAGATTGCCCTAACAATCTCCCTTTTGATGTGTGGCAATCCGTTAAGTTAGGTAAAACATTTGATATAAATTCTAGGAGTAAAAGCATGTAAAGATAAACGCTGATATAACAACATCACGATTAAGGAAGAAGATGAAGTAATGAGTGATTACTCACAAAATGAATTTTCACTCACATAACCCCCAAATGGGTGGCCGGCCACTTCATGGAGGGGGAGTTACATGCATGCATGTAACTCCCATGACCCTTGGTCTCCCTCATGATGTGGCACTAATTGACCAAGTCAATGATGATGTGGAGCATCATCATTGGCCGGCCATGCCTAGTCATCATCATGACATGGCATTTGGTCAAGTCAAACTTGACCTTTCAACTTCCCTCTCAAGTCAAGTCAAACTTGACCTCTAATCTCCCATGGTTGATCAAATCTAACCACTTGACTCAAGTCAATTTAATATAATGAATCTCTATTCATTAATTTAAATTGATTTGATGAATCAAATCTCAATTAGACTCATTCAACACTTGAATCAACTTGAGTCTAACTCAATTAGTCTAATTTGGATTACTCTTAATCCAATTTGGTTCATCCCATGAACCTAATCCTCATGGTTCATCATATGAACCTAATCTCCATCTAATTGCTCGTATGTGTGTGACCCTATAGGTTCTTGTAACGTTGGCAATGTCCCTAAACCGATTTAGGAACATAAGCAATGAGCGGTATCTAGCAACACATCATTGCTACCCAAGTTACAAGAATGTCAGCCCAACATCACCTTTAGACTACTAATTGTGACTCTATTACGTGTAATGTCTATCCTGATATCTAGATTGACTAATCGAGGCACAGACTTCAAACTTGATAATCAGCAATACGTAATCGACTCAGTAGACTCACTCTAATCAAATGAGCTCAATATCTCATATTGACTCATTTGGGCATGGCCATGCACTTCGTGGTCTCACTCTATCAAGAATATCGATGTCACCCCGTCATATAGGAGGGATAGATCCCATCTACATCACTCACATCCTCCGCATAATTCGTTACATACCCGATGTCGCCTTTATAGTCCACCCATTTACGGGTGACGTTTGTGAAACCAAAGTATGCAACTCCTTATGTAGGGAACCATGGTGACTTCAGGTCTAAGGACTAATAGTCATACTAATAGCCACATGAGAAAGTATATGACACTCATATAACGATCCATGATACTTTCTCATGGCGGGTCATTTAGTATACATTCTTCAATGCATACCCATGTGTCAACTTGATATCTCATATCCATGACTTGTGAGATCAAGTCATCTTGTTGACCTACATGCTAGTCTCTACGCATTAACATTGTCCCTGAATGTTAATACTCGACTAGGAATGATTAAGAGTAGTGTTCTCTATATCATCTCATTATCGATTCATCCAATCGATTGACATAGATAAGAACCTACTACCCAAGGACATTATTATATTTAGTTATTTGGCACCAATACAAGTAAATATAATAACCATGCCTTTATAAATAGGAATATGATACAATAAAGTCCATACAACAATCATCATATGATTGGCTCTAGGGCTTTCACTAACAAAACAGTTGCTTGGTCTTTCGCAGTCTACATATATAGACCGAGTGTTAAAGAGGTTTAGCATGTCGGAATCCAAGAAAGGTTTCATACCCATCAGGCATGGGGTACACCTTTCGAAGTCTATGTGTTCGTGCACAGAAGACGAGAGGATTTGCATGAGTAAGATTCCCTATGCATCCGCAATAGGATCTATCATGTATGCTATGTTATGTACGAGGCCCGATGTATCATATGCTCTGATTGTCACGAGCAGATACCAGTCTGATCCAGGAATGGATCATTGGGTGGCTGTTAAGATGATCCTTAAGTACTTAAGAAGAACTAAGGATGCGTTCCTAATATATGGAGAAGGGTACATGGTGATACGTGGGTATACGGATGCCAGCTCCAGACAGACAAGGATGATTCCATGTCTCAGTCTGGGTATGTATTCACCTAGAATGGAGGCACAATAAGTTGGAAAGGTTCCTAGATTGACACTATAGCGGATTCTGCCACTAAGGCAGAATACATTGCAGCTTTGGAAGCAGCAAAGGAAGCGGTTTGGATCAAGAAGTTCATATATGAACTTGATGTGGTCTCATCAATGATCCAAACATGTGCTTCGCCGCTATCATTTGATCAGAGAGATCATTAGTAGGAAGGAAATACAAATCGAGAAAAACCCCACTGAAAGGAACTTAGCGGATCCTTTGACTAAGGCATTACCTCAAAGTAAGTTTGAGGGTCATGTTAGAGCTTATGGTATTGGATACCGTAGCGATTGGCATTAGGCCAAGTGGGAGTCTATTAGTAATATATGAGAGATGTCCTAAGGCAATCGCCTTATGTATGAACCATTTATATGATAAATGAAGATTCACTATTTGAGTATACATGTTTTATGTATTTGATTGGATCTTAAACTCATTTACTGAATGTCCTCGATACGATTCACAGCATGAGAGAATTTGTGATTGGATCACAACTAGTGAGCATCTCTACATGTGTAATTGTGATGTATCGGAATTATCCCTAGTCGATGAATTGATGGATTTGGACACCATCAATTCACAGACTATACAGGTATACTCCTTGGTGTATCAAGCGGTGATTCTCCTTTGGGAGACATTGTGATGTCGAGTTGATCGTGGATGCTAGTTATGATAACTAGTTCATTGGAGTGACCGGTAGTAAGACTTCATATGGTTCCTGCATATATAGATATGTCAATGAAGTTCTTCTTGTAGCTTAAGTGCGATGTTCCTTTGACTTGCGGTATTCAAGTCATCTTGATCATGGAGACTTATGCTTTGACATCTTAAGCAAACATCTCTAAGGAGATGTGGACCCGGATGATTGGGTATAAGTCGAGTGATCGAAGGTGTTTGAATAGCCTATAAAGGATTCACCACTCCTTGCGAGGAGATGTATACCCATGGCCTCTCGTCGGATTGTTACTAAAGTCTTTGGCCAAAGCATTACATGTTTAGAGTAAAGTACTCTTCGATACATGTGCAGTAACTAGAATCCGTAGGACGAGGAAATGATACTTGGGCTAGGTGTGACATAGTCATCCTAGTGGGGACTGACACAATAGACCATGTCCTGAACCAAGTGGGTATAAGATGAGTGAAGGGAATGGGGCACGAATCATTCGAGCTGCTGAAGGGTTTCAGAAATAGTTCTGGATCAACAGTTGATCTTTTCGTTTAATTGGGGATCATGATGTACTACTAGGTGCCACTCATGATCGTTCTATAATTAATGGTTAATTATAGACGACCAACATAAACCGAGAACCTATTTGGTCACACGCACAACGAGCGTAATCCGAAGGATTTAAAACGAGCTTGAGAATGGGATTCTCATATCGAGAGAAACTAAGTTTGGTTGGACCAAACATGGAACGAGCATGAAATCGTTTCAGTCGCAATGGAAGCGTGGATGGGCCGTGTCTTATGAAGACATAATGGATGGACCAAAATGGTTTGGTTCTAATCCAATGGAGGAGAATAAACCAAAGGGTTTGGTTTATTTTAAACGAATGAACCAAAAGTTGGTTCGGTTCGTTTTAACTTAAAATAAACCATCATGGTTTGGTTTATTTTAACTTATCTTAATGGAGCGGGTTAACGGGCCTAATGGTTATGATCCAATAACCATTAAGAGAATTAGTTCTCTATAAAAGAGAGCTTAAGGGATAATTAAGCCCTAATCCAAAAACCCTAGCAATAGTTGCCGCCCACTTCATCCCCTCTAAGAGTTGGCGCCAACCTCCATTGCCGCCCAGCCCCTTGTGACACCGTCCAGCTCCTTGCTGGTGTCCAAGCTTCATCCGGTGATCCTCCGGCGACCCTCCGGTGATCTCCTTTAGGTTTGGCATCAAGGTGAGCTTTATCTTCCCTTGGTTGGCCGGCGCCTATCTCCTCCACCAAAGCTGTCCAGTTTTCTGGACAGCTTGTTCTCCTCTCATCGGAGCGTCATTTGGACGACGGTTAGAGCTCCGACAGTGGCTAACTTACCGGGGATTCAATCTCCGGTAATCCTCTGAGGTGGAGGACGAAGGATTCGTCAATCGGTTGACGAATACCTCTCCGGAGAAGCGAGTTTTGAGGACTCATTTTTGGATCCGAATTTGGATTCGGATCGTGATCATCTCTCGATCACGTCGTCTTCAACACGAGACTAGTAACCCGTACGAAGACGAAGCTCGTGGCTTAGCGAAGTCATCCTAAGGATACTCGGGGTGGATACGGATAGAGACGATTCTAGCGAGGATCGTTCCGGTTGATGCCGTTCCCGCTACACGTAATACGAAAGGTATAACGTAGTTAAATTTCCTTTTATTGCAAATTTAAATTTACGGTTATGTCTACATTTGTTGTACTATGCATGCGTGTGATGTGTGTGTTGTAATAAATATAGATTTATTATTTTTATTGCTTCCGCTGTGCTCATGTTTACGAAACGTGATCGAAAACACACACGCCGCGGTGCCGGAAACCCAACAGGTATTAGTAGACTCATCAAATTAATCATTAGAGGATTCCTCAATCTTTTGAGTCCTCTTGTTGTATACTCTATAACATCTACTAGTGGATGAGTATCCATTTAGGATTCCCTCATCCGCCTTAGATTCAAATTTTCCTAGATTGTCTTTGGTGTTTAAAATATAGACTTTGCATCCAAAGACCTTAAAGTAGTGAATTGTAGGAATTGTGTCATTCCATCATTCAAAAAGTAATTTGCCTAAAAACCTATGGATTAAGATACGGTTTTGGATATATCATGTAGTGTTAACCGCTTCTGCCCATAAGTAGCTAGGTAAGGAATATGCATTAAGCATTGTTCTAGCCGCCTCTTGTAGCACACGATTTCTCCTTTCCACCACCCTATTTTGTTGGGGTGTTCTAGGACAAGAGAACTCATGATTGTACCCTTGTTCTAAATAAAATTTAGAAAAGTTAGAATTCTCAAATTCTCCATCATGATTACTATGGATTTGGTTGATTTTGAGATTCCTTTCATTTTGAACTCTTTTGCTAAATCCTATGATTGTTTCTAGGGTATCATCCTTATGTTTCATAAAATACACCCAAGTATACCTAGAAAAATCATCTACTATAACTAAATAATACTTATTACCATTTAATGAACCAGTGCTATGACAATAAAATAAATCTAAATACAATAGTTCTAAAGGTAATGAAGTGCTAGTTAAAGTTTTACCCTTGTGTGATGATTTTGGTTGTTTTCCTTCTTGGAATGCATCACACAATTTGTCCTTGATATACTTCACTTTTGATAGCCCTTTCACTAATTCCAACTTGGACACCTTGGCTATGTTCTTCATGTTGATGTGCCCAAGCCTTCTTATGTCATAGTCAACCTTCCTCTTGTTTTGACATAAGATGCTTGGTAGAAATGTTAGAAGCATATGAAAGATCAACATAATAAATATTTAATTTTCTATATCCCACTAACATGCAATCTTCTAGGTTGTGTGTCTAATAAAATATTTAGAGGATTTAAACTCTACCTTATAACCACATCACAAAGTTGACTAAGACTTAGTAAATTAAACTTCATGCTTTCAACTAAGAAGACTTTGTGAATAATAATTTTATAGGATGCATCAATTGTGCCTCTACCTAAAATCTTAAGCTCCCCACTATTGTCAAAGGACACGGTTCCCTTCTTAATATACTCGATTGTAGAGAACTTGCTCACATCCCCGGTTATGTGTCTTGAGCAACTACTATCCACAATCCACATACTTAGTTCACCTAT
Organism: Wurfbainia villosa; assembly: GCA_025175895.1. NCBI lineage: Eukaryota > Viridiplantae > Streptophyta > Magnoliopsida > Zingiberales > Zingiberaceae > Wurfbainia > Wurfbainia villosa. Next base: position 57,776,172 of record CM045995.1, on the reverse strand, counting down.
TTAAACAACATGAAAAACAAACTCTTTTGATACCCAAATGTTTGGACTGAAAATATCAATCAAAAATTTCTTTGGGACCTAAGCTTTCTTCACCTTACTCCTAATTGTTGCTTTTCTATTAATTAGGAAAATATAAGCTACTTCCTTGTCCTTAGGTTTGTATTCTATACCGACCTTCTTATAGATGACACTTTGATCTCTAAGGATCATGTCAAGAAATTTTGATCCATTAGTAACTTTTCTAAACATGTCCTTAATTCACATATCTCAATCTTAAGTTTTTTTATTTTCCTCCCTAAGCATGCATGAATCATCACATAAAGATTTTTCATTCCTAATTGCTTTTATTTCTATCTTCAAATCCTTAACCTTAGATTTTAATCTATCCAATGCATTCTTAAGGTAAGCAATAGTCTTATATAAAAGTTCTACTTGAGGGGAGTCCTTTACCTCATCGTCACTAGATGATGATTCGTCGCTAGAGAAGGCTTCTTCTTGATTTGATTCATTGGAGTCATTCCCCAATGTCATGAGTGTCACATGACATGTGATGTGGCAAAGCTTATCATTGTCAGTTGAGTCCTCCACACTTTGAGTGTCCTAAGTTGTTTGAGCTACCATAGCCTCCTCCTCCTCCTCCTCCTCCTCCTTCTTCTTCTTCTTTTCCTTTTCTTCCTTCTTCTTTAGCTCCGGACATTTTGGCTTGATATGACCCCTTTTGTTGCATCTATAGCAAGTAACATTAGTATTAGAAATTGAATTACTAATTGATTTACCTTTTGAGGATTGAAACATCCTTCTTTGTGAGTCTTCTTGATTTTCTAGCAAACCCCTTAACGTAGTAAGTCACTTCACTAGTTGATAATTCTCCATCGCTACTTGATGGCTCATCCTCCGACTCGAATGATGAATATACCTCCTTCTTCTCCTTCTTCTTTTTTATTCTTTTTCTCTACAAAAAGAGCTAGTCTTTTCTCCTTGGAGGACACATTAGATTGCTCATGCAACTCAAATTTACAAAATAACTCATCAATTTTAACCAAGGAAAGGTCTCTAGAAATCTTATAAGCATCAACCATTGATGTCCATAAGGTGGTTCTAGGAAAGGCTTGAAGTACATACCTTACTAAGTCTCGGTTGTCTAATTTCTCACCTATGACGTGGTAACGATCTCTTTAAACCTTCCATGCATTTGACTTACCATTTCATGGGCCTTCATGGCAAAGGTTTGTAGTTGTCCTATCAATAAATCCTTTTTGGATCTCTTTGACTCCTTGGATCCTCATTGAGCTCAATGAGCTTCTCCCAAATATCTTTGGTAGAGTTGAATGGTCCAACTTTGCTCAATTGCTCTTTTGAAAGCCCGCATTGAAGTGTTATTGTCGCTTTGACGTTTGCTTGAGCTTTCTTCTCCATTTCCTTCATCCAATTTTTTGTGGGTAGCGGAGCTCCAAATTCATCCACCGACTTCTCAAAACCATCTACGATACTAAATCAATTATCAATATCATTCATAAGATAGTATTTCATCCTACCTTTCCAATATGCAAATTCATTATCGTCAAAGAATGGTGGTCACGTTGTGCTATAACCCTCTTGAAGTGCCATCTTTCTCCGGCTAATGGTTAGATTTTTCGATGTGATCCGGGCTATAATACCAATTGTAGAGTGATCTTTGGATGACTAGAGGGGGGGTGAATAGCCCTTTATTGTTTTCTACAAGAATCGTTAGCGGAAGAAAAACAAAGAACATAATTGAAAATGAAAACAATAAGAACAAAGACAATACTAACTCAAGGATGTAACATGATTCGAAGATGAAGCTCCTACTCTATGGCAATCCTTAAGGTGGATCACTCCTTCAAGCCTTCACTAGAGTTTTTCCTTTTGATGATCACACCAAAATGGAGAAGCCTTTTTACAATCACACTCTTCTTCTTAAAAGATTTGAAATAAGATTAGAAAGAAGAGGTTAGAGAGCTTAGAAAACTAAGAGGAAGACTTTGAGAGCTTGGTATGGACATTTAGAATTAGAGCACTAGTCATCTCCAAGCTCCCCAAGCCTCTCTTTATAGAGTTTGGGCAATTCTTCCTGTTGAGCCCGACTCCAATCGACTATTGCATACCAACAGTTGAATGGATCCAATGGCTTTTGATGAAGTCTGATCGTGATCATCACCACTCAACTGACACTTGATCAGTCGACTGCTTATACCAACAACCAATTGGTGAAGCCCAATCGACTGGCCAGTCGACTGCCAAACAATCTGTGCCCTGGCCACTTAAGTCCAATCAGCTACTAAACTCTAGTAGTTGACTAACTAAGGCTAGGTGGCTGGTATCAAACACCAGTCGACTACCATAGCTTCTATTCAGTAGTCAACCCACAGTCGATTGGGTTATAGCCCCAGTCGACTGATCGAGCCTTCTGGATCCTCGAGTATTGAACACTCAAGACCAGTCGATTGGTCTAAGATATCAGTTGATTGGTACACCTCAAGTATGACTAATTCATACTTGAAAACACACCCTAAGCCTAGACTAAATCTTCTAACTTCTCCATCATCCTTGTACCTCCAGGATCCCTCCGAGTCCATGACTCATTCATCCTTGTGCTTGCCTTCAGAAGCTTCCTTTTGTTTCATCATGCTTTGGGTTCCTCCTTTGCCAAGGTCTGCTTGGACTTTATGCCACCAAGACTACATGCTTGACTTATGTTGCCAAGACTCACCCTTAGACTTCTTTGCCAAGATCCACTTAGACTTATGCCCCCAAGACTACATGCTTGTACTTATGCCACCAAGTCCACATTCTTGGACTTCTCTTGCCAAGGCTTCACCCTTGGACTTTCCTTGCCAAGTCTTCACACTTGAACTTCCTTTGCCAAGATTAACACTTAGACTTTTTTGTCACTTAAACATTCATGTTAGATCACAAATATTGTCTAACTATAAATGATTATCCAAACATCAAAATACATTAATACTCGGAGCATTCTTGCACCAATAACAAGGTTACAAGGGAAGTTATCTCTAGGATTAACCTTGAAAAGATCACAATGACCAAGGATTCCAAGCCTAGAAGGGTCATTAGGAAGGTATCTAGGGAAATCATCCCTAGTGAGTACCTTGTTAACCCAAAGAGCTCAAATAGATTTTGAATTCCTAGGAGCATGATTCCCTCATGCTAGATGGGTTAGGGTGTGTCAACCTTGAATGGATGGGTAGTTAACCTAACCATACTAGAGTTGATACTTTAGGGCATTTTCAAGGTAATGTGATGTCTTGGAAATGAGTTTAGAATTATGTCCTAAAAGACTTTAGGATGTGCCAGTGGATTTAATAGAAATTGAAAAATTGATCAAAATTGACATAAGTAAATTTAGAGTCAAAAGTGTGCCAAATTTGGGGTATTAGCATCCTTAAGGGATTTGAATAAGTATTATGGCAAATTGGGTATAGTTTTAGCAAAAGACAATTAGATTTAAACCTAGGTATTTCTTTACCTTATATTATAAAGTTGTCATGCTTTGTTTGACATATACCATGTAATGACATCATGCTTAATATGATCATTTTAAAATGTCATGACAATACTTAGGTTAAATGTGTCATGCTTGCACTTAGGTTTATCTTTATGTCATGACATCATGCATCATTGACAAATACTTTAATTATGCAATCATTTATGCCATGACCATATTCATTCATTAAGGATAATTAATTTGAATTTAAGTACAAATGACATGATTTGATGTCCTAGATAAAGGAATCAAATGGATATGCATAGATATAATGCATGCACTCTTAGATTTAGGGAAAACCAAAACCCACATCTCACAGAGACCATAAGGATGATATGTGTGCGTATTGAAATACCTAGACACATGTGAGATGTTAGGATCATGAGTCAAGTTCATGTGCTTACAATGATACATCAATATGAACTAGAACTCATTAAATCATAGGTATGAATCATAAAGAGAGCTAATGTACAAGTCATGTGCATTGAGCCCATTGACCACGATTCAATATAAGATTTGAAAACTTTTTAGAAATCATTTTGAAAAACCTTGGTGAAGTCTATCTTTTGATAGCAATCACCATTGAGAATGTTGACACAAAGCTAGACAAAATATTGAAGGTTTCAATGCTTTTGAAATTTGTATCAATCTTTAAAATTAATGGGTGTTTTTATAGAAAACTATTTTTCTCCCATACTATTAAGTATAAGTAATATACGTATGAAATTTCAAAATTTTTAGAATAACGTATAATTACTTATGAATTTTTGAAAAAGTCTGAAAAAGTCTGATTTCTGGAAAATCAACGTCCAGTTGACTGTTGTATGTAGCCAGTCAACTGGTGATGGTCTGAGTTGATTGTTTACTAACAGAGTCAACTTTTGGGTCTGATTTCGACTGAACGAGATTTGTTTAGTCATTTATCAACACCCCTAGGCTACCCTAGGTACTTCTAACCCTATGATATGCTTAAACAAGCATTAGAAGGGTGAGATTTTCATTGAAAATGAAAAGGAGAGTTATTAAGGGTAAGAATCGAAACTTAAGGGAGGTTAAAGTTCAAGTTTAAACTTTTACCCTTAATTTCAATTGTTTAGACATCCTATGGGCTTAAGACCTCTCCAAAGATATTGTTGGTGCATTGGTCAAGGAGGAGCAAGACTTAAGGGGGAGTTTGTCCATCAAGGTTTGATGGATGACTTTTTGTCAAAAAGGGGGAGAATTGAGAATTGCTTTCATTTAGTGATAAGAGTTTTATCACTAAGGAGAATGAAGGCATGTAGGATGAATTTTGACACAAGAGAGAGAATGAAGGATCTCATTGGAAGATGAGAAACTTTTTGATATGTGTCAAACGGGGAGACATAGAAGGGTTTAAGTTAGGCTCAAGATGCTTAGTGCATAAAGATGTCCTATAAATCCAAATATACACAAAATCCCAAAATTTCAAAATCTGACATTCTAAAGTTAGGAACTCTTCGTTATGCTTGGGCATAAGAAGAAGTAAGTTGGGATTAAGGGTTATCCTAACTTAAAGGTATTGTCAAATATCAAAAAGGGAGAGATTACTGGTGGAATTAACCCAGGTCACGATTGACCATACTCGAGTGGGACTCGAGTAGGGTTTTGATGTTTGACAATGAGATTTGAGTATAGAGGATAATATGACTATGAGATGGTATGAGACATCCATAGTCATATGAAAGTTGAGTATGGAAAGTCTAAGTAGGAGTTGGCAAGGGAGAAATCCAAGTTGGTCAAGGGTGACCAGACACTTGGTGTTGGAAAGTCCAACTAGAAGTTGGCAAGAGAAGTTCAGGTTGGTCAAGATTAATCAGACACCTGACACGAGGAGAGTGAAGTCCTAGTAAATCAAGAGTGAACGGATGACTAGGCAAGTGAAATCCCGATAGATCAGGGAGACCGTGCTTGGCAAGGGAAGACACGACTGATCAGGAAGATCGAGCTTGGCAGTGGAAGTCCTAGTAGGTCATGGTTGACTAGATACTAGGCAAGCGAGAAAAGTCCAAGTATGGATACTTGGCAAAGGGAAAGTCTAAGGATGGAGCCTTGGCAATGGAAAAGTCTTGGAGATGCGACCTCTTGGCAATGGAGAAGTCTCTGAGGTCTCTTGGTAAAGGTCGACCCATTAGCATGATGAAGCAGATGGAAGAACTTGAAGGCTAACGCGAAGGGTGAAGGAGTCGTTGAGGACTCGAATGGACCCTGAGAGCGTGAGGCCGATGGAAGTGGCTTGAAGGCTTTGGTCTAGGCTAAGGGTACTCAGTAGAATGACTAAGCCGATGGAAGCACTTGAAGGCCAGCACAAAGGGTGAAGGAGTCATAGGGGACTCATATGGATCCTGAGGGCGTGAGACTGATGGAAGTGACTTGAAGACTTAGTTTTAGTCTAAGGGTGAGTGCCAAGTATGAAAGAATCATAATTGATGTGTTAAACCTCGGTTCTGAGGTTTAATAATCGACTAGGGGTTTTGCCCAGTCGACTGGTCCAGTGTGGGCGACTCCCGTTGTGGGGCTCGGATTTCAGATTGGGTGCTCAATAGTGTGTGGCTCGAAAAACAACCATGGTGCTCGACAGTCGACTACTGTAAAGAGGCAGTCGACTAGCCATTGTATGCTTGGGACTTATACTAAGTGCTCAACACTTGGTGAGTCAGCAAACAAGCTAGGTGCTTGGTAGTCGACTACTCCTTGAGAGCAGTCGACTAGCCACTGGTGCTTGAGAAGTTTGAGGATCTGCTCGGGTGATTAAGAAATAGTAGCTCTGATAAGAAGTCGATTGTTGTGGTAGAGCAGTCGATTGGAGGCTTGACAGCGACAGGTCAAAGGCAAGGCACACTTGACCAGTGCTTCGACTATGGCTCATTCGAGGTAGCACCTTGACTGACAAAGTTATCATTGAGTAGTAATGGTCAGAAATCAACCCCGACAGAAGCCTATAAAGGAAGGAGCTCGGTGGAGATTTCGGTAGCCAGTTTTTGTGGAATTTGAAGGGAAAACGCTGCTGCTTTCCGAACCTTCAAGGAATTCTAAAGAAACAAAAAGAGATCAAGCAAAAGCATTCTTCGTGTAAAGTTGTTTATTATTTGTATTTACTTTTACTTGTATTTGGTTACTTGTTTTATATAAGCTTTGTTATATGAGATTTCTCCACCTCTAGAGTGTTTCCGAGAAGGAGAAGAGTTAGTGGGTGTGGATCACTAAGCTTGATCATGGAGTAGGAACTTGAGTTCCGAACCATGTGAAAACATTGTGTTATGGTGGTGTTTGTTTTGTTTGCATTTGTATTCCGCTGCTAACCATTTTGTAGACAAGAACGAAACAATCACAACGAGAGAGATCGAGTGAAATCTAAGATTGTTCTTCACCCCCCCCCCCCTAGCTCACCAGCGGTCCCAACATCAAGTGTAAGCGATAGTGGCCTGATTATCTTAATAAATAATTACTGACCTCCCGTTATCCGCTATAACTCCTAAATCATCCAATAGTCTTCAGAGCCAAACATTCTTCTGAACTGCTACTGAGCATGCCACGAACTCAGCCTCCACCATAGATAGAGCAAAACAGGTTTGCATCTTACTACTCTAAGAGATGGATCCACCATTGAGCAAGAATGTGAAACCTGATGTTGATTTGCGTTTATCCAGATCATCTCCCCAATTAACATCTAAATAACCCACTAGTCGCAAATCACCTCTTCCATAACATAGAGAGAAATTGACAGTTCCTTTAAGATATCGAAAAATCCTTTTCACTGCTCTCCAGTGACCCCTTCCAGGATTTGCTTGATATCTACATTCCAGACCAACTACATAACATATGTCCAATCATGAACATATCATTGCATACATCAAACTTCCAACTACACTTGAATAAGGTACTTTACTCATTTCCCTTGTTTCTTTCTGAGTCTTAGGACACATCTTCAAACTAAGACCATCACATTTAGCGATTGGAGTATCTATGGGATCACAATCACTCATCCCAAAATGCTCGGGAATTTTCTTAATATAGGTCTCTTATGAAAGAGCCAAAAATTTTCTCGAGCGATCCCTCTAGATATGTACTCCAAGGATGAACTCAGCTTCACCCATGTCTTTCATGTTGAAAGTGGATGATAACCATGATTTAATGGTTATCAGATAGTAAATGTTGTTCCCAACCAAATTATGTCATACACATATAATGACAGAATCACAAACGAGTTATTTGATCTAATAAAATAGACACAATGATCTTCCTCGACCATTATAAAGCCATAAGATATCACCTCATCATGAAATCTTAGGTACCACCACCTGGATGATTGCTTATGGCCATATATCAACTTCCGAAGTCGACAAACCTTATCTTCTTGACTTACTAGAACAAACCCTGGAGGTTGTTTCATGTAGATCTCCTCATCCAAACTTCCATTAAAGAAGGTTGTCTTCACGTTCATCTGATATAACTCTAGAACTAAACTTGTAACAATCGCTAAAAGTAAACGGATCTAAGTAAACTTGAGTACTGGAGAGAAAGTCTCCTCGTTGTCAATGCCTTTTGTCTGTGTGTAACCCTTGGTTACCAAACTGGCTTTATACCTCTTGATCAATCCGTCGGCCTTCCTCTTGATTTTGCAAACTCACTTGTTCCCAATGGCCTTTCTATTCTTAAGTAAGTCAACTAGCTCCCAGAGTTCATTAACTTTCATTGATTCCATTTCTTCTTGTATGGCCTTAAACCATTGGACTTTTGTAGAACCCTCAAGGGGCTCTCTCAGATTCCTCGGATCTTCTTTGTCCTCTGGAGTCACAATGAGTATCTTATTCTCAATTGGGAATGATGATGAGGTACATTTCCCCGACCACTCTGACGAGGAGAGAGAGCATCTTCACCTTTAGATAGACCACTCCCACTAAGACTAAGATCCATCACAGGGTCTTGAATCCCTTCGCTAGGATCAACTGAGCTACTAGGCTCATCCATCTCATAGAAAGTGAAGTCTCGGTTGATTTCTCCCATCTTAGGAAAATCATTCTTGAGAAATATAGCATCACGAGACTCTATCTCAGTGACTATACCATTCGTATGTTCTCCTAGGAATACATATCCTTTGGAGTGTTCTGAGTATCTAATAAAGATACTCTTCTTTCCTCACATGCCAAACTTGTCGTACTTATATGAGGAATCATTATCATACATGACACAATCCCATGACTTTAAATGACTAAGGACAGGTTGTCTCCCTATCCAAAGCTCATATAGAGTATTGACTACGGACTTTGTTGAAACATGATTAAGGACATATGTAGTAGTCAATAATGCATCCCCCCAATGGGAGATAGGTAAATTGGCTTGTGCCATCATAGACCTCACAATTTCTAAAATAGTCTTATTCCTTCTCTTAGCGACTCCGTTATGCTGAGGAGTAACAGGAATAGTTAGTTGTTTTGTAATGCCTTTCTCGAAACAGAGTTCTTTAAACTGTTCTGACAAATACTTACACCCATGATCGATTCTGAGAGTTTTCACCCTCAAATTTAGTTTATTTTTAACATCACTAATAAACCTCCTGAAGAACTCTAGTGCCTCAGACTTGTGTGAGATCAAATAGACATAGCTGAAATGCATATAATCGTCTATAAACGTAATAAAATACGTGGCTCCGTTTCGTGCTCTCACATTCATGGGTCTACATATGTTGGAATGAACCAATTGAAATAGAGTCCCAGCTCTCATTGCTTTCCCAAATGGTTTTCTCTTATACTTGTCGGCTAGGAAAAACTCACACAAGGGCAACTCGACCTTGATTAGCTGGACTAATGCACCACATGTTGTTAATCAACCCATCCTCTCTTGCCCTATGTGGCCAATTTGACTATGACATACAATCACATCATCTATTACTGTTGGAGATTCTAGGATCACGCACAGTGGAATAAGCGAATAAAAATAATTTTTATTACATCTCAGACATCCCCTGGGGGCCAGGAAAACTTGTTTTGGCATAATCGCATAAAAAACATAAAAGGAGAAGGAGAAGTTATACCTTCGGCATTCTTTTGAATCCGTCGAAACCACAAGCAAGACCAACGGCCCTTGCCTCTATAAGTATCCACGCCGGGATTACTTGAGACAACTCCTAGAGCAGCAAGTCTTTATCTCTGATTGGTGCTAGCCAACTGACGGAGACAAGGGAAGAGGAGAGAGGAGAGAGCAATGATGGCTACCAAGGGAGAAAACCTAAACCAAAACCTTAGCAAAAGATTATCAAGGGATATATTTATATATCTCTTGATTAGGCCATCTTAGGAGGCTTAAATTGAACATATCTCACCATAATTATCCCATAATTAAGGTAAGAACAACCTAGAAAATTTCTATAAAGAGAAATCTCAAAAATCGGTGGAACTGCGACACGACCGTGTGGATTTACACGGCCTAACCATGCCAAAAGACACATCGTACTAGGACACATGGCCTGGCCGTGTGTCCTTCTGGGCATAACCCATTTCAGCCATTTTTCTGCCCAAAGTAAGGCATGACCTGTACCAAGTTAGGCATGGCTGTGTGAGGCTCTGTATGGTCTGCTTGACTTCGTTTCGGTGCGATATGGCCATGCTAAGTCCAACTAAGCCATAGGATGTTCCATAGCCTCTGTTTCACACCCCCTTGGTCTGGTCCAACCAGACATATCCTCTCTTAATGAGAATCTCATTCTCAGACTTGTTTTACATCTCGAGATCACCCGTAGTGCGTGTGACCCAATAGGTTCTCGGTTATGTTGGTCATTCATAATTAACCCCTTAATTATGAATAGATCATGAGTGGCACCTAGCAGTACATCATAACCCCCAATTGACCTGAAATTCTAAATCGACTTCAGAACATTTTCTGAATCCTTCAGCAGCTTCAGTTATTCATGCTTTGTTCCTTTCACTCATTCTATATCCACTTGGTTCAGGACATGGTCTCTGTGTTCATCCTCACTAGCCTGACTACGTCACACCTAGCTCAAGTTAATTTTCTTGTCCTGTGGATTCAAGTTACTTCTACATGTTCCCAAGAAGACCATCTTCTTAACATGTTTGCTCTGGCTAGAGACTTCTGAGTAACAATCATGATAAGAGGCCTAGGGTATACATCTCCTTTATATGGAGTGGTGAATCCTCTGTAGGCTATTCAAACACCTTCGATCACTTTGACTTATACCCAATCATCCCAGAGTTACACCTACTATGTAGATGGCTGCGAAGAAGTCAAAGTACAAGTCGCCATGATCAAGGTGACTTGAATACCTCAAGTCTAAGGAAGCTCGCACTCAAGTTGCAATGAGATCTTCAACGATATATAAAACCATATGAAGTCTTATAGCAGACCACTCCAATGAACTAGTTACCATAACTAGCATCCACATGTTCACTCTCAGCATCCCTATGCTTCCATTCAGTGAGTACCGAATGCTTGGATAAACCAAGGAGCATAACATGTGCTAGTCTCACAGAATTGATGATGTCCAATCTCATCAATTCATCGACTAGGGATAGTTTAAATACTTTCATATTTACACATGAAGAGATACCCACTAATTGTGATCCAATCCCAATTTCTCTCATGATATGCATCGTATTGTGGACTTCAGTATATGAGTTTAAGATCCAATCAAATACATAGATAATGTATACTCAAATAGTAAATTTTATTAATAACTTCAAGGGCAATTGCCTTAGGACACCTCTCAATTACATCAAACTCCCACTTGGCCTATAGCCAATCGCCTTGGTATCTAATACCATAGGCCTCTATATGCCTCTCGAACTTTTCTTGGGGAAGAGGCTTTGTCAAGGGATTCCTATCAGTGGAAACTTTCTCTATTTGTATGTTTATTCTACCAATGATCTCTCATATCAGATGGTAACAGCCTAGTACGTGTTTGGATAGCTGATGAGACCGTGGTTCCTTCGCCTGTACAATGGCGCCATTGTTGTCGCAGTAAATCGGTAATACTTCAACAATGCTCGGAACTATGCCAAGTTCAGTAATGAACTTCTTGATTCAAACTGTCTCCTTTGCTGCTTCAGAAGCTGTAATATACTCTGCCTCCATAGTAGAATCAGCAACGGTATCTTGTTTGGAACTCTTTGAACTCATCGCACCTCCATTCAAGATTAATATGTATCCAGGCTGAGATTTTGAATCATCCTTATCTATCTGGAAGCTGGCATCAGTATACCCGCTTACTACCATATCATCTCCTCTATATACCAAGAACAAATCCTTAATCCTTCTCAAGTACTTAAGGATTATCTTAACAGCCACCCAATGGCCCATACTAGGATCCGACTGGTATCTACTCGTAACTCTCAAAGCGTACGATACATCGGGCCTCATACATAGCATAACATACATGATTGATGCACGCGAACACAACATCAAATCTCGCGACGGAGATCGTCGAGGACTCGAAGCACGTGCTCGTGCTCAACACCCGTAAGTGCATGGATATCGTCAAGTAATAAAAATACTATCGATCCCACAGGGACTGAGATTCGAGTACCAATTTGGTAAGTGGAGGTTATTGTTCGGAATTCAGATTTAAGGGTTGTAAATGCGAGGGTTGACAGTGGTCTCAACTCAATATGGTGTCACACGAAAGAAGAAAGAAACTATGTTGCGAGATTTTGGAAAGGATTCTAGGATTTTGATTTCGTTTGTGTGTCGCAGAACACGTTGTGAATTGGGTTTTGTCTAGGGTTCTATCTACGGTTTTGTGGAAAGGACATCATACACTCCCTCGATGAGCCTTCGCATCTATCGGAAGCTACCTCTGCCATTACCAGGTCGACCCCTAGACTTAGGACGGGATAGTCAGTACGAGGATGCTGAATCGATCCCTACGATGAGTCAAAAATGGGGCGCGTTTCCTACTCTATCGCATCCTTCTACCCACAATTACGGGAGATGAGGTCAACCCCTAGGTGCCTCCTTGATTCTCCTAAATCTTAGATACAAGGGTTGTCACCCCTCGTATCGGCTAGCACAGTAGATAGAAAACCAAAACAATAACTATAGCACTAAAACCAAATGCCAATTGCAAATATAAATTCAAGAACAAAATTCAAATTTGGAATAACATGTTCTACGCACACGAACTACTCCCTAATCCTAGAATCGAAAAGTCTACTCCATAGATAGGAGAGGAGAAACACAAAACACGATCATATTCGTATAAACAATGGAAATTAAGCAAGGAACAGAAATTACAATGCAATGTGATTCTTCTCTTCGGCGTTGAAGTGAAGAATTTGGATCTCCGGCGACTTTCTTCCTCTCCGATGCGAGTTCCCAAAGCTTTTTAGGGCATCGGAGTGTCGTCTCGGCCATCGTGCCTCTCCCCTAGGGTTTGGGTGTAGCCTCCTTTATATAGACATCAGCCTGGATCTCTCTAAAACCTGGAAAATAACCGACTCGCATTGGAATCATGCACCGCCACACAGCCATGTGTTTCCACACGGCCAGGCCGTGTGTGGCGCTGGGGAGGCCAATTTCACCTCTTGGACATGACCGTGTGTAGCCACATGCCCTGATCATGTTCCCTTCTGTGTCCAGTTGTAAAATGCCCTTCTTTTGCTCCGAAAGTGTGTCGTTTTCTCATGAAATGCTATCCTGCACACAAAAGTACAAAGAGCAGATCTCTAAACCAGAAAATAGGAATTGCATGCAAAACACAGTGAAATATGCATGAAACAAACACAAAATGTAATGAGATGTGAGCAAAAACTACTCCTAAAATCCTATATGTTTTGCTCACATCAATGATCAATCCTATAGCTAACGCATATGGGATCTGACTCATGCGAATCTCTCGTCTTTAGTGTGCGGGCACATAGACTTTGAAAGGTGAATCCCATGTCTCATGTGAATAAAACCTTTCTTCGATTCTTCCGTGCTAAACCATTTTAGCACTTTGTCTATATATGTAGACTGTGAAAGACCAAGCAACCGATTAGATCTATCTCTATAGATCTTAATCCCCAAAATATAGGTTGCTTCTCCCATGTCTTTCATGGAGAATATTTTGGACAACCAGACCTTGACTGTTTGTAAAATAGGAATATCGTTTCCTATTATTAATGTGTCATCAACATATAATACTAGGAACACGACCACACTCCCACTAACCTTCTTATACACACAGGGTTCCTCAAGATTTTATGAGAAATCAAACTATTTGATTGCCTCATCAAAATGGATATTCCAACTCCTGGATGCTTGCTTCAATCCGTAAATGGAACATTGAAGCTTGCATACTTTGTTCTTGTCAATGGATGTGAAATCCTCAGGTTGTATCATATATACATCCTCAGATAGGTTTCCATTAAGGAAAGTTTTTTTCACATTCAACTGCCATATCTCATAATCAAAATGAGCTACCATAGCTAGGAGTATCCGAATGGATTTAAGCATAGCTACTAGTGAAAAGGTTTTGTCATAGTCAACAACTTTCCTTTGATGATAGCCTTTTGCCACTAATCTAGCTTTATAGGTAATAATATTACCATCCATGTCGGTTTTCTTCCTGAAAATCCACTTGCACCCTATAGGCGTTATGCCTTCGGGTGGGTCTACCAAGTTCTAAACCTGGTTTTCATACATGGAATTCATTTCCAATTTCATGGCTATTAGCCATCTATCCCTGTCTGAACTATTCAGTGTCTCTTCATAATTAGTAGGTTCCTCATCATCTATGAGAAACACATTATTAGATTCACTTATGAGAAATCCATATCTCTTAGGAATCCTACGTATCCTACTAGATCTACAAGGAGGTAGTGTATTATCAGGTTCAACTATTACCTCATCCGAATGAGTAATCAGTTGTGGTTCTTGACTAGGCATCTCTTCTGTGTCTACCGAAGCCTCTTGAACTACACTTAATTCAACCTCACTCCTACTGTTTTCCTGTAAGAGAAACTCCTTCTCTAGGAATACAGCATGCCTTGAAAAAAAAACATCTTTTGTTCCAAGGGATGATAGAATTGCTAACCCCTCGTTTCTTTAGGGTAACCAATAAATAGACACTTATCATACTTAGCCTCCAGCTTGTCTGATACTGTCCTCTTCACATAAGCAGGATAACCCCATATCTTTAAATAAGATAAATGAGGTTTTCTACTTTTCCACATCTCATATGGAGTAGTAGAGATTGCCTTGGTTGGGACTCTATTTAACAAGTAAACAACGGTCTCGAGTACGTAACTCTAAAAAGTTTTTGGAAGACTTGCATGTTGCATCATTGACCTAACTTTGTCCAACAAGGTTCGATTTCGCCTTTCAGCCACACCATTATGTTGCGGCGTGTAAGGTGGAGTCCTTTGGGACAAGATGCAATTATCCCTTAGATAATCTTGAAACTCTTGGCTTAAGTATTCACCACCTCGATCCAATCAAAGTACTTTAATACTTTTCCCAAGTTGTTTCTCTACTTCCTTTCTAAAATCTTTAAACCTTTCAAAGACTTCAGACTTGTATCTTAATAGATAAAAATACCCATATCGTGAATAATCATCGATAAAGGTAACAAAGTAACTATAACCTCTATGGCATGAGTTGACATTGGTCCGCATACATCGGTATGTATAAGGCCCAATACCTTAACTGCTCATTCACTCTTTCCTCTGAAAGGTAGTTTAGTCATCTTTCCTTTTAATAATGAAACACATGTGTCTAATGAATCTGATTCATAAGACTTTAAAATGCCAAGCCTCTGCAGTTTGGACATGCGTTCATTGCTTATATGGACAAGACGACAATGCCATAATTGCGATATTAATTGATTATCTAACTTAGCATGTTTGTTATTTGATTCGATATTGAATATCTCGTTGGAAGTATCTAACGTGTAGATTCCATTATTTAATATCCCAGTAGCATAAAAAACACCATTTAACGTAATGTAACAACAATTATTATTAAATGTCAAATGATAACCTTTCTTATTCAAACATGAAATAGAAACAATGTTCTTTATTAATGCAGGAATAAAAAAACAATCATCCAACTCTAAGACTAGTCCTATAGGAAGTCTCAACATATAAGTACCCTTGGCTACTGCAACAACTTTTGCTCCATTGCCAACCCTTAGATCTGCTTCTCCCTTAACCAGTCTATTGGTTTTCCCTGGTACCGCGGCGAGTGTGTGTTCGAACACGTTTCATAAACATGCACACAGCAGAAGCAATAAAAGCAATAAATCTAATTTATTACAACACACACATCACACACATACAGGATACAACATGTGTAGACATAATCACTATTTGAAATTTTGCAATAAAAGGAACTTATACTAGGTATACCTGACGGATCACATGTAGCGGGAATGACATCAACCGTAGCGACCCTCACTAGAATCGCCTCTATCCGTATCCACGCTGAGTATCATCGGGATAGCTTAACAAAGCCACGAGCCTCATTTTCGCAAAAGTCACTAGACTCAAGTCGAAGACGATCACAATCCGAAATAAATTCGGATCCCAAAATGAGTTTCACAAACTCGCTTGTCAGAAGCGGTTTTCATCAACCATTTGATGAAAACTTAATTCTCCACCTATGAGGATTGCCGGAGATCCAATCCCCGGTAAGTAGACCGCTGTCGGAGAACAAAACACTGACCAAACGGCCTCTCCACGCGAAGGAGATCAAGCTGTCCAAAACTGGACAACTTGTTGTGGAGGAAGAAGGGGTCGGCCAAAGGCTTGGCCGGTTACTCCTTGGTCGTCGGCGGCAAAGAGAGGTTGGACGGCGGGTGAGGGTGGCCCAAGGGACACCGGTGGCTGGTGGATGGTCAGCGGCAAGGAGAGGCAGCAGCTCCAATGGGCGACGGCGGCACAAAAGTCAGAGACAACCACCTTGGCTTGGGCAGCAAGAAGGAGGAGAAGGAGGAAAGGAGGTTAGGGTTTCCAAAACTTTTGAACCAATTAATTCTCCACGAAAAACCCTTGAGCCGTGTTTTTATAGAGAAGACATTCTCCAAATGGTTATTGGTTCATAATCAAAATCTGTTAACCCACTCCAATAACTTAACTTAAAATAAACCAAACAACGTTGGTGTATTTTAAGTTAAAACGAACCGAACCAACTTTGGTTCATTCATTTAAAACAAACCAAACCACTTTGTTTATTTTTTCACCATTAGATTAGAAGCAAATCAATTTGGTTCATCCATCATGCCTTCAAAAGACACGACCCATCCATGCTTCCGATGCAACTAAAACCATTTCACACTCGCTCTTTATTTGGTCCAACCAAATCTAGTCTCTCTCGATCTGAGAATCCTATTCTCAAACTCATTTTAAATTTTTTGGATTACGCTCATTGTGCGTGTGACCAAATAGGTTCCCGGTTTATGATGGTCATCCATAATTAACCATTAATTATAAAACGATCATGAGTGGCACCTAGTAGTACATTTTGATCCCCAATTAACCAAAAAATCAACGGTTGATCCCAAAACCTTTTCTGAAACCCTTCAACAGCTACAATGAATCGTGCCCCATTCCTTTCACTCATCTTATATCCATTTGGTTCAGGACATGGTCTATTGTGTCAGTCCACACTAGGCTGACTACGTCACACCTAGCCCAAGTATTACTTCCTTGTCCTCCGGATTCTAGTTACTACACATGTATCCAAGAGTACCATACTCTAAACATGTAATGCTTTGGCCAAAGACTTTAGTAACAATCCGATGAGATGCCATAGGGTATACATCTCCTCGCAAAGAGCGGTGAATCTTTTGTAGGCTATTCAAACATCTTCGGCCACTTCGACTTATACCCAATCATCCCGGGTCCACATTTCCTCAGAGATGTTTGCTTAAGATGTCAAAGCATAAGTCTTCATGACCAAGTTGACTTGAATACCGCAAGTCAAAGAAACATTGCACTTAAGCTGGTGTAAGAACTTCATTAACATATCCATATATGCAGATAACCATATGAAGTCTTACAGCTGGTCACTCCAATGAACTAGTTACCATAACTAGCATCCACGATCAACTTCGGACATCCTAATGTCTCCAGCCAGTGAAAAATAGCTACTTGGATAAATCAAAGAGTACACCTCATGTTAGTCTCAACAGAATCGATGGCGTCCGAATGCAACAATTCATCAACTAAAGATAATTCCAATACATCACAATTACATATGTAGAGATACTCATTAGTTATTATCCAATCACAAATTCTCTCATGCTATAAATCATATTACGGACATTTAGTAAATGAGTTTAAGATCCAATCAAATACATGAAAACACGTATACTCAAATAGTGAATCTTCATTTATCAAATAAATGGAATAACCATAAGGCGATTGCCTTAGGACACCTCTCATATATTACTAACAAACTCCCACTTGGCCTAATGCCAATCGTCATGGTATCCAATACTATAAGCTCTAGCATGACCCTCAAACTTACTTTGAGGTAAGGCCTTAGTTAAAGGGTCCGCTAAGTTCCTTTCAGTGGGAATCTTCTCGATTTGTATTTCCTTCCTACTTATGATCTCTTTGATCAAATGATAGTGGCGAAGCACATGTTTGGATCGTTGATGAGACCACATCAAGTTCAGAGATGAACTTCTCAATCTAAACCGCTTCCTTTACTGCTTCCAAAGATGCAATGTATTTTGCCTCAGTGGTAGAATCTGCTACAGTGTCTTGCTTGGAACTTTTCCAACTTATTGCACCTCCATTTAAGGTAAATACATAACCAAACTGAGACCTAGAATCATCCTTGTCTGTCTGGAAGATGGCATCCATATACCCACATATTACCATATCACCTTCTCCATATATTAGGAACGCATCCTTAGTTCTTCTTAAGTACTTAAGGATTGTCTTAACAGTCGCCCAATGATCCATCCCTGGATCAGACTGATATCTGCTCATGACACTCAGAGCATTTGATACATCAGGCCTCGTACATAACATAATATACATGATAGATCCTATTGCGGATGCATAGGGAATCTTACTCATGCAAATCCTCTCGTCTTCTATGTGCGGACACAGACTTCGAAAGGTGTATCCCATGCATGATGGGAAGGAAATCTTTCTTGGATTCCGACATGCTAAACCTCTTTAGCATTCGGTCTATATATATAGACTGCGAAAGACCAAGCAACCGTTTCGATCTATCTCTATAGATCTTGATCCCGAGGATGTAGGTTGCTTCTCCTAGGTCTTTGATGGAGAATATTTTGGATAACCAAATTTTAACTGACTGTAAGTCAGATATATCGTTTCCTATAAGTAATATGTCATCGACATACAACACTAGGAACACGACTGCACTCCCACTAACGCTCTTGTACACATAGGGTTCGTATGGATTTTGTGAGAAATCAAACCTTTTGATTATCTCATTAAAATGGATATTCCAGCTAATGGATGCTTGCTTCAGTCCATAAATGGACCGTCGAAGTTTGCATACCTTGGTTTTATCAACCGATGTGAAACCCTCAGGTTGTATAATATACATGTCCTCGAGTAGGTTTTCGTTAACGAAAGTCATTTTCACATCTATCTGTCATATCTCATAAACATAATGAGTCGCTATGGACAGGAGCATCTGAATGGATTTAAGCATAGCAACTGGTGAATAGGTTTCATCATAATCAACACCTTGCTTTTGACGATAGCCTTTCGCCACTAATCTAGCCTTATAGGTAATCACATTTCCATCCATGTCAGTTTTCTTCTTGAAAACCCACTTGCACCCTATACGCTTAATGCCTTCAAGTGGGTCCACCAAGTTCCAAACTTAATTTTTATACATGGAATCCATTTCCGACTTCATGGCTTCAAGTCATTTGTCCCTTTCTGAACTTTTCAGAACTTCTTCATAATTGGTAGGCTCCTCATCGTCAATGAGTAACACGTCGTTCGATTCACTTACGAGAAATCCATATCTCTCAGGAATATTGTGTCCTACCAGATCTACGAAGATGTGGTATCACAATAGGTTCAACCGATGTCTCATCACTATGAGTCATCGGTCGAGGTGCTTGACCAGGTATCTCATCAATGTCTATTGGAGTCTCTTGAACCTCCTCAAGTTTAACAACACTCCCACTATTTTTTTGCAAGAGAAACTCTTTCTCTAGAAACACAGCATGCCTTGAAACAAACACCTTTTGTTCCATAGGATGATAGAATTGGTAACCCTTCGTTTCCTTAGGGTATCCAATAAATAGACATTTATCAGACTTAACATCCAGTTTGTCTGATACAGTCTGCTTCACATAAGCAGAACAACCCCATATCTTCAAGTAAGATAAATGAGATTTCTTACTATTCCATATCTCATATGGAATAGTAGAGACTACCTTGGTCGGGACTCTGTTTAACAAGTAAATAGCAATCTGAAGTTCATAGCCCCAAAAGGACTTAGAAAGATTCACATGATTCATCATCGACCTAACCATGTCCAACAAGGTTCGGTTTCACCTCTCAAATACACCATTATGCTGTGGTGTATACGGCGGAGTCCATTGAGACAATATACCATTGTCCCTTAGATAATCTAGAAACTCTTGACTCAAGTATTCACCACCTTGATTCGATCGAAGTATTTTAATACTCTTGCCAAGTTGTTTCTCTACTTCATTTCTGAATTCTTTAAACCTTTCAAAGGCTTCAGACTTGTGTTTCATCAAGAACACATACCCAAACCGTGAGTGATCATAGGTGAAGGTAATGAAGTAACTATAGCCTCCTAGAGCTTAAGTTGACATAGGTCCACATACATCAGTATGTATTACACCAAGAAACTCTCCCACCGGTTCACCTTTTTATCGTAAAAATTAACTTAGTCATCTTACCTTTTAAGCATGATTCACATGTATTGAATGAATCTAATTCAAACAATTCCAGAATTTCACATCGGTGTAATTCGGACATGTGTTTCTTGTTGACATGGCCAAGATGACAATGCCACATGTAGGAGTCTAATTGATTATCTTTTCGAGCATGCTTGTTGCTCGCTTCGATATTGAGAATGTCACTGGATACGTCTAACGTATATATATCATTGCACAATGTTCTAGTCCCATAAAGCACGTCATTCAAAGTTATGTAACAACAATTGTTACTAAAAGTCAAATGGTACCCATTTCTATTTAAACAAGAAATAAAAATGATGTTCTTTATTAACGAAGCAACATAAAAGCAATTGTCCAGTTCTAAGACATGTCCTGTAGGGAGTCTCAACAAATATGTTCCGATGACGAGTGTAGCAACCTTTGCTCCAGTCCCAACACGTAAATTTGACTCTCCCTTGACAAGTCTTCTTCTATTCCTTAGCCCATGTAGGTCATTACATATATGTGAGTCACACCTAGTATCCAATACCCAAGTGTTTGAGGAAATAGAATGACAATCAATAACGAAGATATCTGAAGAAGATGGGGCATCTGATGTCTTATTCTTCTTCACAGACTAAAGATAAATCTTACAGTTTCTTCGCCAATGACCCTCCTTACAACAATGATAGCAAGTGTCCTTTTGAGCTGGTTCTGCCTTTTTAGCCTTATTCTTCTTCCCATTCTGTTGTTCCTTTGACTTCCTCTTAGAACCTTTCTTCGAGGAATCAACTAATAGCACCGTCCCCTGCTCATGTTTAACAGAAGGCTCCATAGTCTTCAGCATGTTGAGTAGTACCACAGATGAACCTTCTTGCATCTCAGAGGTGAAGAGGAGCTTGGAGACTTCGAACCTTTCGAATCTCACTTTCTCATTAAACAACTCATAAAGATGAAAGACTATGGTATGAGCATTCATATGCTCATGCTGCTTACGCAGCTCGGGTACCATCGCGGCTAGCATGATGCAACTCACTAGTTCAGAATCACTCACATATTTTCTGATAGGCCAACAATTGGTCCAGAGTTGTGCCATCACTAGGATGGGTGGGAAAAGGCTCTTCGATGGCATACGCAAGCTTTTTTACCTTGAGAACAATTCTCAAGTTTCTAAGTCAGTCCAAGAAGTTTGGCCCAGTCAATTTATTCGAATTCAAAATAGAGCGTAAATTCAAAGACATCATGATCAAGCGATTAACTTAGAAATACAAATCAAGCATATATGAGAAAATGATTTTAAAATGCATCAACATACATTTACAAAATCCCATTCATTTTTCGAATTTCAAAAAACCCTTAAAATCAATTCGGGAGATCGTAGGTCCATCTCCGAATGGGTTGATATCCAACATAGATAAGAACAACCTTGGAGAGAGTCCAACAAGTCATTCTTAGTTACGATGGTAGGTATCAAGTATATTAATTTCATATCACATATATGCAACTATCACAATGTGCTATCAACTAATTGAATGTTCACACATACATCAAGTTGTTAACTCATTAACAAGTATGCATCATATGCATAGCACCCAACTTCACCTCTCTTCACATCGACCTTGGAGAGAGTCCAACAAGCCGATGCTCCAGGTTAAAGCCAACCCATTAATCGAGAAATAGTTTTAATATGATTAGAGCACATTCAACTAATTAGCCAGGCTTGGAGAGAGTCCAACAACCCAAACTAACGATTGACCTCTGACTCTTACCATATTAGTAATAAACTATTCCAATGGTTTGAACATGTTCAGGTTCGAGCCCGGCTTGGAGAGAGTCCAACAACCCAAACAAGAAACGGAACTCTGGTTCTAACCATATTAATGGAAGGTGTAGGCTTTAATGTTGTGTAAGGGATTTAATATCTCATCCTCTTTGCATGCAAATAACTATTATATACATGGTATGACACACATGACATACATCTACATGTCACGACACGCATGGCATAATGATATGCATCTAATGCAATTACATGGCATACAATTATGGCATGTACAAATAGTTTCCTTATTTGTCATAATTATTTTGGAAATAAAATATGTTTTAGATTTGATTCCCCAAATCAAATCCTGATTAAATTAGGAAATAAATTTCTAAATCTAATCACATATTTTTATTTATGGAAAGTGTTAATTAAGGAAAGTCAAATTTAATTTAGGAAACAAATTTCCTAAATTGTAATATCCTAATCATATTGGGAAATTTCCAATTTGAATTTCCTTATTTGTCATAACTATTTATGGAAATAAAATATGTTTGAGATTTGATTTCCCAAATCAAATCATGATTAAATTTAGAAATAAATTTTCAAATCTAATCACATATTCTATTTATGGAAAGTGTTAATTTCCAAAAATACTTCTAAACTTTCCAAAAGTAGAAAATATCCATAAATACTTCTAAACTTTCCAAAAGTAGAAAATTTCCATAAATACAATTATGACTATCGCAAAATAATTTTCCGATAATGTCAGAACACAGCGTGGCTCTGATACCACTATTGGGTTTCCCCGGCACCGCGACGAGTGTGTGTTCGAATACGTTTCGTAAACATGCACACAGCGGAAGAAATAAAAGCAATAAATCTAATTTATTACAACACACACATCACACACATGCAGGATACAACATGTGTAGATATAATCGCTATTTAAAATGTTACAATAAAAGGAAACTTATACTAGGTATACCTGATGGATCACGTGTAGCGGGAATGACATCAACCGTAGCGACCCTCACTAGAATCACCTCTATCCGTATCCACGCCGAGTATCGTCGGGATAGCTTCACAAAACCATGAGCCTCTTCTTCACAAAATTCACTAGCCTCGAGTCAAAGATGATGTCATCTGAGAGACGATCACAATCTGAAATAAATTTGGATCCCAAAACGAGTTTCATAAACTCGCTTGTCGGAAGTGATTTTCGTCAACCGTTTGACGAAAACTTAACCCTCCACCTATGAGGATTGCCGGAGATCCAATCTCCGGTAAGTAGACCGCTGTCGGAGCACAAAACACCGACCAAATGGCCTCTCCACCTGAAGGAGATCAAGTTGTCCAAAACTGGACAGCTTGTTGTGGAGGAAGAAGGGGTCGGCCAAAGGCTTGCCCGGTTTCTCCTTGGTCATCGGCGGCCAAGGGAGGTTGGCCGGCAGGTGACGGTGGCCCAAGGGATGCCGATGGCTGGTGGATGGCCGATGGCGAGGAGAGGCAGCAACTCCAATGGGCGGTGGTGGCACAAAGGTTGGCGACAACCACCTTGGCTTGGGCGGCAAGAAGGAGGAGAAGGAGGAAAGGAGGCTAGGGTTTCCAAAACCCTTGAACCAATTAATTCTCCATGAAAAACCCTTAAGCCATGTTTTTATAGAGACAACATTCTCCTAACGGTTATTGATTCATAACCAAAGCTTGTTAACCCGCTCCAATAACTTAAGTTAAAATAAACCAAACAACGTTGGTGTATTTTAAGTTAAAACGAACCGAACCAACTTTGGTTTATTCGTTTAAAACAAACTAAACCACTTTGGTTTATTTTTTCACCATTAGATTATAACCAAACCAATTTGGTTCATCCATCATGTCTTCAAAAGACACAGCCCTGTTAGAATGTATACTGAAAGCCTAGCTCTTTTCTATATGAACATTTTATTTTGAAATAAGAATCACATGATCATTGTTTGCATTTTATATATTCATTATATATGTGTGCATATTGTCTAATATTCTACATTGTATATAACATGGTGCTTGGTGTGGCACAGAAGATCATGTTATCAGTCCCTTGTAAAATATAAGTAGAGGCTCACAACCAAGATGGTTTTGGACAAACCATTGGCATGGTTGTAGTGTAGCTTGGTACTGTTTTATCTTGAACATAGAGTTACACTAGTACACTTAGGTGTATTGAGTAGGACCGACATAGAGGTGATTCAATTTAGTACTGACTACATAATTGAATCGGACCTCGGATATTATGTTGTACATGCTCTTAATCCCGATATAATAACGGGCACATGTACTTAGTATTTATTTCTTTAATTTACCAGTGGGTGAGATTTAGATGGATTAAATCAATATGCCCGGTAAGTTGGGAAATAATATTATTTACATGGTGTGTAATTGATTATAGGAGGAAACCGTGTCCTATATATTAGGTTGATGATGTCCCCTTGAGGAGCTCATAAGGTTCATCATGTAAACCCAGCTGGTTGACTTAGTCAACATGATGATAAGGTTGAGTGGTACTACTCGAGGAGTTAGATGTTAATTAATTGATGGTCATAAATCAATTAATTGTGGACATTCGATATCTTAAACACGGGGAGATTAATGTACAAATAATATATGGAGCCCATATTAATTTATGGGGGTTGGTGAGGTAGTTCAATGATGATCCTCTAGTGGAATGGAACATCATTGATGGATCAAGTATGTGTGGTTCCGATCCATCGGGTGGCCAAGACCCAACTCCTCCTTATGGTCCCTATCGTAGCCTAATATAATCCTTGTGAAGTCTAGATCCAAGAATGTAAAACAAAACCTAGAACCAACGGTTGGGATTAAATCCCTAAGATCCGATGGTTAGGATGAAACCCTAGAACCAACGGTTGGGATTAAATCCCTAAGATCCGATGGTTAGGATGAAACCCTAGAATCGACAGTTGAGATTAAATCCCTAGATCTGATGGTTGGGATAAAACCCTAGATCCGACGGTTGGGATGAAATCCTAGATCCGACGATTAGGATGAAATCCTAGATCCGACAGTTGAGATGAAACCCTAGATCCGACGGTTGGGATAAAACCCTAGATCCGACGGTGGAGGTTAAATCACTAGATCCAACGGATGAGATTAAAGGAGGCTTAAGCCCTATTCTATAAATAGGTGCTTAGGGTTGGCGGCAAGGATAAGAGAAGGAGATTGGTTTTGAATTAGGGTTAGGGTTTGGCTCATATTCCATTGGCTAGGGTTTGGCGGCTACAAGCTTGGGCGGCAAGCTAGGGTTTGGCAGTCATCCATCTCTTCTCCTCCTTGGTTTTGGGGCACTCTTCCCTTTTCCTTGCTCCTTGGCGGCGGTTCTCCATCCATTGGTGGCGGCAATCATCTTCCTCCAATCTCTCCAAGGTGGCGTGGTTTCCATTCATTTGGTGGCCACGCATCATCCACTTGCTCCTTAGCCGTGGTTGCACCAAATTCCCTAATTTGGTGGTCGGTTCTAGATAGGAAAGGTATTTGTGATTGCTTCTCTTTGTTCGCAGCGGACAAGGTAGAGAAGAAAGTGATCAAGAAGGCTTCAACTCGTGGAGGATCTTCGTCCACACGTCGTCCACGAGAAGGATAGGACATACGATAGAAGATCGTAAGGTATAAAGTTGTTTTTAACTTTATTTACAGATCTGAATATGTTCTTTAATATTTTGATTATGCATGTGTATGAATGGATATATATTGTATAATCATGGACCCCGAAGACAAACACAAAAACCGGCGATCCATCCGTCGTCTTTTCCGTGGCTAACCAACTAGAAGAGTTGTGTTGCTTGAACAACTAGTTTGTTCAAGCGATCACTCAAGTTGTTAGCACGATGACGAATAGGTTGTGCCAAGGAAGCTCATCCCATCCGGATTAAGTCTTTCATTAGTGAAAATTTTAATCCGGGGACATGGGAGCCAATGAGTCTCCGAAGCGACATCCCGACAATTGGTATCAGAGCCACGGTTTCCGGTTTTGTGTGTTTTGGATTCGGTTAATTTTTTATGTATTTTTCATATATTATATGTGCCGGATAATAGTAGGATATGCGTAGTTTAACTTTTTGGTTGCAGGCATAAGATCCGACTATTATGGCCATGTGTGTGTATGTGAATGAATGTGTGTAAAAAATTTATTATTTGAATCCTCGGGGTTGACGAGGCTAGATTAGTATTTAATTTTTGTAATTAAATACGGCATTGTTTAGCCGCTCATTTTAGTTTACTTTCGATCTAGATTATTTGTACACTCCTTCGTGGAGTATAGGATCGATGGATGTAAATTAAAATGTTTTATCTCGGCTCGGAACTCTTTGGTGACTTGCGGGAAAGAGATGGAGCGGACGAGGTGGCCACGACAGGATGCATATTGGAGGACAATGCCATAATAGTTGGAAAAATTCTGTTTTTCCATATTTATTTCTTATTTGTTTTATATGCATGTTGTGTGTGATTTAAAATTCCTCATTTGCAATTTACTAAGTGGGAGAGGGATATTTTAATTAATTCCCGCGACCTCCATTACAATTTGACGTGTGATGCGAACAAACTTATGTGTTGGTTACAGTGCCTTCCTCCTATGACGGGTTTGTTTGCGGATCACTAGGTCAAATAATGGTTATAGGAAATTATCTAGGAGCATGTGTACTTCCACGGTAAGGCACATAATCCAAATAATTCCCTTAGTATCGTGTAATGGTGCACACTTAGATGCAAATGAAAGTATCCTCCCCATCAGTCAACTTTGCTTTTATTTGTAGAGCCAAGAGGAACCAACTATTAATTTTATTTGTCAAAAAGTAAGGTTGACAAGATAATAAAATTAATGGGTAAAACCTCCTCTTACAAATGTAGGTTTCAGATATCGTCCACACTGCGTGGCATCGAAATTCTCGGTGTTTTGAGGTGTTGGTTGATTTGAGATTTTATTGTTTTGAGGAATCAATAATATTTGAAATCTAATATTTTTGATCATTGTGATTTTTAGGAATTTCAAATGGCTTTCAACCCACTTCTTTGTGATTTTAAAAGAAAACAAACTTAGGTCCAAACTACATTGATTGGAAAAGAAACTCGATATTGTCTTAAGCTGCGGAGGAGTACAAATTTGTACTCTTGAGGTCTCATCCTCCTAAGCCCACCGATGACTCGATGAAAGGAGGAGAAAGAACATTATAAGAAATGGGTTAAGGCGGATGAGATGGCGCGGTGTTACATTTTGGCATCTATGTCAAATGTCGCAACATCGACATCGAGCCATAGCCACGACTTATGACATGATGTTCAATCTCAAGGAACTTTTTAGGACATCGAGTAGAGGCGGCTAGCGAGGAGGCAATGAGAAACTTGATGGCGACCACCATGGTCGAGGAACACCGTTAGGGACCATGTTCTCAAGATGATGGCTCATCTTAATGAGATGGAAGTCCTCGGAGCTGAGATCGATGGGGAACCAGTCGATATCATTCTCCGATCTCTGCCTAGGAGTTTTGGCGATTCCGCCTCAACTACAACATGAACAAAGGTTGTATTCGTTGGAGCTTCCGACGAACTCCAGTGCAGAGGGGCTTTTCGCCGAGTTCTCGCCATGGTCGCTCGGAAGGTTTCTTCCTCTAAACCAGAAAGGTAAGAAGAAGAAGAAGCAAGGTGGAGCGAAGAAAGTGGCAGGAGGACCTCGGCAGGAGTGAAGAAGAAGGCAAGTGCTTCACTTGCAAGCGGATCGACATTGGAAGGCTGTCCTCGCCGAAAGAATAAAGGTATATCTTCTTGTTTAGTTGTTGAAACATGTTTAGCGGTGTTATCTACCCGATTGCACGGTGTGTAGATACTGAGGCCAGCGATCATGTCTGCAATACTTTGCGAGGTTCAAGAAACCGAGGAGAAATCACCGTCTTCATGGGCAATGCTTGAAGGTGGCGGCTATTGCGGGGGAGCGTTTATTTATCTTTTGATAGGAATAAATTTTGGTTTTGAGAAATTGTCTTTATGTACCTACTTTTAGAAAGAATTTAATTTCAGTTTCTAAATTGTTTTTGGATGGATATTCTGTTTCTTTTAATGACAAGGTGGTTATAAAAAGGAATAGGGAGATTATCTGTTCTGGTACATTGGTTGGCAATTTATATACTCTTGAACCAAAAACTCCCACGATGCATATAGAAGTAAATAACTCATCTTCTAAATCTAATAAGAGAAAAGAACCTTCATGAATGAACCAAACATATCTTTGGCATCTAAGGCTTGGTCATATTAACCTAAGTAGAATTGAGGTTGATAGGTGATGGACCTTTGGGTTCATTAGTGGTGGAGGATCTTCCCAACCTGCGAATCTTGCTTGGAAGGTAAAATGAGGCCTTTCAAGGCCAAGGGTATAGAGCCAAAGATGTGTTGGAAATGGTTCATTGATTTGTGCGGTCCTATGTCTATCCGGGCAAGAGGTGGCTTTGAATGCCGTCTCTTTTATAGGCGATTATTGAGGTATGGATACATTTACTTGATCGTATAAGTCAGATGCTTTGACAAGTTGAAGAATTCAAAGGTGATGTGGAGAAGCGTCAAGGTAAAAGTATCAAGACATTACGATCTGATCGTGGTGGCGAGTACCTCTTGGGAGAGTTTAGGAGTTACTTATCAGAGGCTGGGATTCAATCCCAATTGTCTGCACCTGGCACACCCCAGCAGAATGGTGTAGCGGAGCGAAGGAATAGGACTCTTATGGAGATGGTCAGATCGATGATGAGTTATTCTGAGTTACCTGTTTCATTCTGGGGATATGCACGATACAAGAATGTACACTCGAACTTGGTTCCATCTAAATCGATACCTTCTACCCCCATGTAGAATTGTGGATCGCGAAACCTAGTCTAAACATATTCGGATATGGGGAGTCCGGCACATGTCTTTGAAGGGTGATCTTTGGTAAGTTGGAACCTCGTGCTATATGCATGTTTGTTGGCTACCCTAAGGAGCGAAGGTGGTTTATTTTATAATCCTAGAGATCAGAGGGTGATCGTTAGCACGAACGCCAGATTTCTAGAGGAGGATTATGTAATGAACCACAAGCCCAAGAGTAGGATTGTTCTTGAGGAGTTGGCAGGGGAAGTTCCAACTTCAGTACCACCGGTACAAGAGGATACCCCACAAGTCACTGCACTGCGTGTCACAGAGCATACACGGGAAGTACCTCATCGTAGTGGGAGGGTTGTTAGACAACCCGATAGATTCATGTTTTTTGGGAGAGTCTTCGTACTTAGTCCCTGGTGAACATGAACCTGATCCCTGGACATATGACGAGGCAATCCAAGATAGAGATGCGGTATCTTGGCAAAGAGCGATGAATTCAGAGATAGAATCTATGGATTCTAATCAGGTCTGGGAGCTAGTAGAGCCACCCGATGGTGTAAAAACTATTGGATGCAAGTGGATCTACAAGAGAAAGAGAGGGGTAGACGGGAAGGTTGAGACCTTCAAAGCTAGGCTTGTTGCGAAAGGGTATACTCAGAAAGAGGGTATTGACTATGAGGAGACCTTTTCGCCGGTAGCTATGCTTAAGTCTATCCGGATTCTCTTATCTATAGCTGCTCATATGGATTATGAGATTTGGCAGATGGATGTCAAGACAGCTTTCCTTAACGGAAGTCTTGAGGAGAACATCTATATGCGGCAACCAGAGGGATTCATTGCTAAAGGAAAAGAGCATCTTGTATGTAAGCTTAATCGGTCCATTTATGGATTGAAGCAAGCTTCTAGATCTTGGAACATCCGCTTTGATGAGGTAATCCAGTCATATGGATTTATTCAAAGTCCGGATGAGCCTTGTGTATACAAGAGATGTGACGGAAACGTAGTGGTGTTTCTTGTACTATACGTAGATGACATTTTGTTAGTTGGCAACAATATCAAAGTGTTATCAGACGTAAGGGTATGGTTGTCCAAATAGTTTGACATGAAGGACTTGGGAGAAGTGGGACACATCCTTGGGATCAAAGTTATAAGGGATCGCAAGAAAAGGATGTTATGCTTATCTCAAGCTTCATATATTGACACTATCCTTGCTCGTTTTAGCATGCAGAACTCCAAGAAAGGTTTTCTACCTTTTAGGCATGGAGTTCCTTTATCTAAAGAGATGTGTCCCAAAACATCAAAGGAGATAGAGGACATGAAGGTGGTTCCTTATGCTTCGGCAGTAGGAAGCCTTATGTATGCTATGCTATGTACGAGACCGGATATCTGCTTTGCCGTGGGCATGGTTAGCAGATATCAGAGTAATCCTGGACAGGGACATTGGACTGCAGTAAAGCATATATTGAAGTACCTGAGAAGGACTAGGGATTATATCTTTGGTTTCTGCAGGCGGATCAATTAGTCCACTGTGGGTTACCAGGATTCGGATTTCCAATCGGATAGGGACAAGAGTAAGTCTACCTCGGGGTTTGTGTTTACTTTTGGAGGTGGAGCCATAGTATGGAGAGTGTCAGCGAAATGCGTGGCGGACTCTACCATGGAAGTGAGTATGTGGCACCTCGAGGCGGCCAAGGGGAACTTCTTGATGGACTTGGATGTGATTCTGGTTTGCCCGAACTATCACAATTTATTGTGATGATAATAGTGGCAGCATTGCAAACTCGAAGGAACCACGAGCCCATAAAGCGAGTAAACACATAGAGTGCAAGTACCACCTCATACGAGAGATCGTAAAGCGAGGAGAAGTTGATGTCGCCAAGATTGCATCAGAGGATAATCTGGCGCATCCATTCACTAAGGCCCTTCCAGCGAAAGCGTTTGATAGGCATGTGGAGGACATGGGGATCAGATGTATGGCGGTGATGATGGACGGCATAGTCTTTTAGTATAAGTGGGAGATTGTTGGAATGTATCTTGAAAGCCTAGCTCTTTTGTATGAACATTTTATTTTGAAATAAGAATCACATGATCATTGTTTGCATTTTATATATTCATTATATATGTGTGCATATTGTCTAATATTTTACATTGTAGATAACATGGTGCTTAGTGTACGAGAAGATCATGTTATCGATCCTTGTAAAATATAAGTAAAGGCTCACAACCAAGATGGTTTTGGACAAACCATTGGCATGGTTGTAGTGTAGCTTAGTATTGTTTTATCTTGAACATAGAGTTACACTAGTACACTTAGGTGTATTGAGTAGGACCGACATAGAGGTGATTGATTTAATCGACTACATAATTGAATCGGACCTCGGATATTATGTTGTACATGCTCTTAATCCGATATAATACGGGCACATGTACTTAGTATTTATTTCTTTGATTTACGAGGTGAGATTTAGATGGATTAAATCAATATGCCCGGTAAGTTGGGAAATAATATTATTTATATGGTGTGCCATTGATTATAGGAGGAAACCGTGTCCTATATATTAGGTTGATGATGTCCCCTTGAGGAGCTCATAAGGTTCATCATGTAAACCCAAATTTGGTTGACTTAGTCAACATGATGATAAGGTTGAGTGGTACTACTCGAGGAGTTAGATGTTAATTAATTGATGGTCAAGAAATCAATTAATTGACGGACATTCGATATCTTAAACACGGGGAGATTAATGTACAAATAATATATATGGAGCCCATATTAATTTATGGGGGTTGGTGAGGTAGTTCAATGATGATCCTCTAGTGGAATGGAACATCATTGATGGATCAAGTATGTGTGGTTCCGATCCATCGGGTGGCCAAGACCCAACTCCTCCTTATGGTCCCTATCGTAGCCTAATATAATCCTTATGAAGTCTAGATCCAAGAATGTAAAACAAAACCTAGAACCAATGGTTGGGATTAAATCCCTAAGATCCGATGGTTAGGATGAAACCCTAGAACCAACGGTTGGGATTAAATCCCTAAGATCCGATGGTTAGGATGAAACCCTAGAATCGACGGTTGAGATTAAATCCCTAGATCCGACGGTTGGGATAAAACCCTAGATCCGACGGTTGGGATGAAATCCTAGATCCGACGATTAGGATGAAATCATAGATCCGACGGTTGAGATGAAACCCTAGATCCGACGGTTGGGATAAAACCCTAGATCCGACGGTGGAGGTTAAATCCCTAGATCCGACGGATGAGATTAAAGGAGGCTTAAGCCCTATTCTATAAATAGGTGCTTAGGGTTGGGCGGCAAGGATAAGAGAAGGAGATTGGTTTTCGAATTAGGGTTAGGGTTTGGCTCATCTTCCATTGGGCGGCTAGGGTTTGGGCGGCTACAAGCTTGGGCGGCAATCTATGGTTTGGCCGGTCATCCCTCTCTTCTCCTCCTTGGTTTTGGGCGGCACTCTTCCCTTTTCCTTGCTCCTTGGCCAGCGGTTCTCCATCTGTCACACCTCATAATCCATATGAGTTGCTATGCATAAGAGCTCCCAGACCTGTCTTGAATCCATAGATTCAATCTCAGTATTCATTGCACTTTGCAAAGATGTTGTATTTATATCTTGGATTGCCTTGTCGTATGTCTAGGGATCAGGTTCATGTTTGCTAGGGACCAAATCAGAAGATTTGTCCAAAAACATGAATCTAAGAGGTTGTCTAACAACCCTCCCACTACGACGAGGTATCTTCTGTGACACGTGGTGCAGTGACATGTGGTATGTCCTCTTGTACCAGTGGTACTAAAGAAGTGACTTCCCTTTTTAACTCCTCCAGAACAATTTTACCTTTGGGCTTGTGGCTTATCACATAGTCTTCCTCTAGAAATCTGGCATTCGTGTTAACGATCACCCTCTGATCTCTAGGACTATAAAACAAGTCAGAATAACTCATCATCGATCTAACCATCTTCATAAGAGTCCTATTCCTTCATACTGCTACACCATTCTGCTGGGGTGTGCCAGGTGCAGTCAATTGGGATTGAATCCCAACCTCTGATAAGTAGTTCCTAAACTCTCCCAAGAGGTTGTCACCACCACGATCAGATCGTAGTGTCATCCATATCTTGAATAATCGTCTATAAAAGAGACGAAATATTCAAGATTACCTCTTGCCTAGATAGTCATAGGACCTCACAAATCAGAATGAACCATTTCTAACACATCTTTGGCTCTATACCCCTTGGCCTTGAAAGGCCTCTTGGTCATCTTACCTTCCAAGCAAGATTCGTAGGTTGGGAGATCCTCCACCACTAATGAACCCAAAGGTCCATCAGCTATCAACCTTTGAATTCTGCTTAGGTTAATGTGACCAAGCCTAAGAAGCCAAAGATATGTTTGGTTCATCTTGAAGGTTCTTTTCTCTTATTGGAATTAGAAGATGAGTTATTAACTTCTATTTGCATCGTGGAGCTTGTGGTTCAAGTTATAAATTTCCTATCTATGTACCTGAATAGATAATGTCCCTATTCCTTTATAACAAATCTCATGAAAAGAAATAGATTATCCATCCAAAAACTATTTAGAAACCAAATCAATTCTTTCTAAATAAGGGTACATAAAGGAAATTCTTAAGAACCAAAACCTTTATTTTTCTCAAAAGATAAATAAAACATCTCCCATCGCAATAGCCGCCATCTTCATGGCATTGCCTAAGTAAATAGTAATCTCCTTCAACTAGTCATCGGGTTTCTGGAACCCTCAGAAATTGTTGCAGACATGATTAGTGGCTCCTGTATCTACTCACCAGGTGCCGGTAGATATCACCGCTAATCATGTTTCAATGACTAGTCCAAAAGATATACCTATGTTCTATTTTGGATCAGGACAGTCCTTCTTCCAATGTCCATCCTGCTTGCAAGTGAAGTACTTGCCTTTCGGCTTCTTCACTCTTCCTCGAGATCCTCGCACCATCTTTGCTTCACCTTGTTTCTTCTTCTTCTTGCCTTCGCCTAGAAGTAGAAACTCTTTTGAGCAATGATGGCTTGAGGACACTCTTCGAAGATTGCATACTAGCAGATAAGACAATATTTGGATTCATTTCCAATCAACATTATTTGGGTACAGAAGTTTATTTCTTTTAGTATCACAACAAGTGGATCAAAGTCATTTTGAAAATCCTAAGAATCACATAGATCATTACTTTAGATTTCAAAAATTATTGATTCCTCAAACAATAAAATTTTGATATCAACCAACACCTCAAAACACCGAATATCGCATGCCACGCAGCGATGTGGACGATACTGAATTCTACATTTGTAAGAGGAGGTTTTACCCATTAATTTTATTATCTTGTCAACCTTACTTTTGACAAATAAAATTAATAGTTGGTTCCTCTTTGGCCCTACAAATAAAAGCGTGACTCAGATGGGGAGGATACTTTTATTTGCATCTAAGTGTGCACCATTACACGATACTAAGGGAATTATTTGGATTATGTGCCTTACTGGGAAGTACACACGCTCCTAGATAATTTCCTATAACCATTATTTGACCTAGTGATCCGCAAATAAACCCATCCGCAGGAGGAAGGCACTCGAGACCGACACGCAAGTTTGTTGCATCACACGCCAAATTGTAATGGAGGCCATGGAATTAATTAAAATATCCCTCTCCCACTTAGTAAATTAAAAATGAGGAATTTTCCGACATGCATATCAAACAAAAGCAATAAATATGAAAAATAAATTATTTTCCAACTATTATGGCCTTTGTCTTCAATATGGCTCGTCAGATCGCTATCTCCCGCCTCCTCCTACGCCATGTACAAGCCTCCTGAGATCCGAGCCGAGACTAAAACCTATTTTAATTTACATCCATCGATCCTATACTCCACGAGGAGTGTACATGAATCTAGATCGAAAGTAAAATAAAATAAAGAGCGCTAAATAATGCCGTATTTAATTTACAAAAAAAACTAAATACTAGCCTCGTCAACCCCGAGGATTCAACAAAATAAATATTTACACACATACAATCACATACACACACACGGCCATAATAGTCGGATCTTATGCCTGCAACCAAAGAGTTAAACTACGCATATCCTACTATTATCCGGCAGATATAATATATGAAAAAGTGCATAAAATTAACCGAATCCTAAACACACAAAACCGGAATCCTTGGCTTTGATACCAATTGTTGGGGTTGATCCGTGAGGGGAAACTTCGCTTCCCCTTCACCTCGGTTGCTTGACCATGGTGATCCCTTCAATGTCCCCGGATTAAAAATTTAATCCTAGACAAAAGGGATTCCCAAAGCAACCAAGTCATCGTCGTGCTATTCGTTTAGAGAGGTCACTTGAACAAACTAGTTGTTCAAGCGACCATTCTCTATTCTACGAGTAGCCGTGGAATAGACGATGTCCGGATCGCCGGTTTTTGTGTT
This sequence comes from Wurfbainia villosa, assembly GCA_025175895.1. NCBI lineage: Eukaryota > Viridiplantae > Streptophyta > Magnoliopsida > Zingiberales > Zingiberaceae > Wurfbainia > Wurfbainia villosa. The sequence goes on along the minus strand of CM045995.1, from coordinate 57,740,674 downwards.
TATGCTCGGGATCCAAATATTATTTAGCCATTCACAGAAATATATCATGCTCATAAATGAAAAACAAATATAAACATGTAACATATAAAATTAGAGAATCGATATACCTCTCGATCTTCTAATGTATGTCCTTCCTCCTTTCGGACGTCGTGTGGGCGACGCTCTACCAAAAGTCAAAGCTCCTAGATCACACATCTTCCTTCCTTGCTCATCCAAAGCAAGAGGAAGAATAGAAACAAGGCTCATCTCCTTCCTATGGCCAACCAACAAGCAACAAACGAAATGCTTGCCGTCGGCCAACAAGGAGAAGGAGATAATGGTGGAAACCTACCAAGACATCAAGGGAAACCCCTTAGTCTTGTTTCCACCACCCAAGGAGAGGGAGAAGGGGTCTTTAGATGCTGTCCAAGGGTTGGAGAAGGTGATATGGGCGCCACCAAACCATGAAGAAGAAAGGAAGAAACTTTCCTTATTTGGTGCCACCCAAACCTCCTAAACCCTAAGCTTCCAAACCCTAATCCAAGCTCACCTTGTGGCCGCCATGGAAGTGAGGAAAAGATTAGGATGAGCTCAAGCCAAGGTAAAGAGGAGAACCATAGTGGCCGCCAACCCTTAGGAAGAAGAAGAACATCTCCTATAGTTGCCGCCCACCCTTTTCTCCCAAAACCTAGCCACCCAAACCCTAATCCTAACTTACCTTATATCCGCCATGGAAGAGGGAAGAAGAATAGGATAAGTTCAACCTAAGGTAGATAGGAGCAGCATAGTGGCCGGCCAACCCAAGGAAGAAGAAGAACAACCTCCATTAGTTGCCACCCACCCTTGCTCCAAAACCCTAGCCACCAAACCCAATCCTAAACCAACTAGGATTCCTAGCCACCAAAGGAAGCAAACCCTAATCCCCTCATCCCTTGTGTTCTCCACGCCAACAATCCCTAATCCACCCTTATATAGAGTTTAGGGATAAGTCTTGGTTTAATCTCCACCATTGGTTCAAGGGATTTAACCTCAACCGTCGGATCTAGAGATTTAATCTCAACCGTCGGATCTTAGAGATTTAATCTCTACCAATGGATCTTAGAGTTTTGTTTCTATCCATTGGATCTAAGCATCATGAGGTGTTAATAGGCTACATTAGGGACCATGAGGAGGAGTTGGGTCTTGGCCACCCATGGATCAAGCCCACATAAAGTCCGATCCACTAATGATGATCCAATCCACTAAAGGTCCATCATTGATCTACCTCACCAACCCCCATATGATAATATGGGCTCCATATATTATTTGTACATTTTCTCCCCGTGTTTAAGATCTCGAATGTCCGTCGATTAATTAATTTACTAACCATTAATTAATCAACATCTCACTCCTTGAGTAGTACCACTCAACCTTTTCATCATGCCGGACCAAGTCCACCTGCAGGGTTTACATGATAAACCTTATGAGCTCCTCAAGGGGACATCATCATCCTAATATATAGGACACGGTTTTCTCCTATAATCAACGGCACACCAGATAAATAATATCATCTCCCAACTTACCGAGTCTATCGATTTAATCTATAAATCTCGCTCATTGGTAAATCAAAGAGATGAGTACCAAGTATATGTGCCCGTTATTATATCGGGATTAAGAGCATGTACTAAATAATATCTGAGGTCCGATTCGATTATGTAGTCAATAATAAATCGAATCACCTCTGTGTCGGTCCTGCTCAATACACACAAAGTGCACTAGTGTGATTCTATGGTCAAGACAAACCAATACCAAATCACACTACAACCATTCCGATGGTTTGTCCAAAGCCATCTCGGTTGTGAGCCTTTACTTATACTTTACAAGGAGCCGATAACATGATCTCCCGTGTGACACAACACACCATGTTATCTACAATGTAAGGTATTAGACAATATTGCATAACCATAAAAATATGCAAACAATGATCATGTGATTCTTATTTCAAAATAAAGATGTTCATACAAAAAATAGACTTTTAAGTATACATCCCTACAATCTCCCACTTATACTAAAAGACTATGTTGTCCTCAAAGTGCCATACATATGATCCCCATTCCCTCCACATGCCTATCAAAAGCTCTCGCCGGAAGGCCCTTAGTGAAAGGATCTGCCAGGTTATCCTCCGATGCAATCTTGGCCACAGCAACTTCTCCTCGCTTTACGATTTCTCGTATCAGGTGGTACTTGCGCTCTATGTGTTTACTAGCCTTATGGGCTTGTGGTTCCTTCGAGTTTGCAACTGCACCACTATTATCACAATAAATCGTGATAGTTCTGGGCAAACCAGGAATCACATCCAAGTCCATCAGAAAGTTCCTGATCCATACAGCTTCTTTGGCCGCCTCAGAGGCCGCCACATACTCAGCTTCCATGGTGGAGTCTGCCACGCACTTTTGCTTGACACTCCTCCATACAATGGCTCCACCTCCCAAAGTAAACACAAAACCTGAGGTAGACTTACTGTTATCCCTATCAGATTGGAAGTCGGAATCCGTGTAACCCACAGGGAGTAATTGGTCTGCCCGGTAAACCAGCATATAATCCCTAGTCCTTCTCAGGTACTTCAACATATGCTTTACCGCAGTCCAATGTCCCTATCCTGGATTACTCTGATATCTGCTGACCATGCCCACTCAGAAAACAGGATATCCGGTCTCGTCTGAGCATCGCATGAGGCTTCCTACTGCCGAAGCATAAGGAACCGCCCCAGCTCCTTTATCACCTCAGATGATCTAGGACACATCTCCTTAGATAAAGTAACTCCATACCTGAAAAGTAGAAAACCCTTCTTGGAGTTCTGCATGTTAAAACGATCCAAAATCATGTCTATGTATGAAGCTTGGGATAAGCACAACAACCTTGATCCCAAGGTTGTGACCCACTTCTCTCAAGTCCTTCAAAACTATTTGGACAACCATACCCTTACGTCTGATAACACTCTGATATTGTTGCCAACTACCAAAATGTCATCTACGTATAATACAAGAAATACCACTACGCTTCACACATCTATTGTATACACAAGACTCATCCGGACTTTGAATAAATCCATAAGTCTGGATTTACCTCATCAAAGCGGATGTTCCAAGACCTCAAAGCTTGCTTTAGTCCATCAGCGGACCGATTAAGCTTACATACAATACGCTCTTTGCCTTTAGCAATGAATCCCTCTGGTCGCTTCATGTAGATGGATTCCTCAAGACTTCCACTAAGGAATGTTGTCTTGATATCCATCTGTCACACCTCATAATCCATATGAGTTGCTATGCATAAGAGCTCCCAGACCTGTCTTGAATCCATAGATTCAATCTCAGTATTCATTGCACTTTGCAAAGATGTTATATCTTGGATTGCCTTGTCGTATGTCTAGGGATCAGGTTCATGTTTGCTAGGGACCAAATCAGAAGATTTGTCCAAAAACATGAATCTAAGAGGTTGTCTAACAACCCTCCCACTACGACGAGGTATCTTCTGTGACACGTGGTGCAGTGACATGTGGTATGTCCTCTTGTACCAGTGGTACTAAAGAAGTGACTTCCCTTTTTAACTCCTCCAGAACAATTTTACCTTTGGGCTTGTGGCTTATCACATAGTCTTCCTCTAGAAATCTGGCATTCGTGTTAACGATCACCCTCTGATCTCTAGGACTATAAAACAAGTCAGAATAACTCATCATCGATCTAACCATCTTCATAAGAGTCCTATTCCTTCGTACTGCTACACCATTCTGCTGGGGTGTGCCAGGTGCAGTCAATTGGGATTGAATCCCAACCTCTGATAAGTAGTTCCTAAACTCTCCCAAGAGGTTGTCACCACCACGATCAGATCGTAGTGTCATCCATATCTTGAATAATCGTCTATAAAAGAGACGAAATATTCAAGATTACCTCTTGCCTAGATAGTCATAGGACCTCACAAATCAGAATGAACCATTTCTAACACATCTTTGGCTCTATACCCCTTGGCCTTGAAAGGACTCTTGGTCATCTTACCCTCCAAGAAAGATTCGTAGGTTGGGAGATCCTCCACCACTAATGAACCCAAAGGTCCATCAGCTATCAACCTTTGAATTCTGCTTAGGTTAATGTGACCAAGCCTAAGAAGCCAAAGATATGTTTGGTTCATCTTCGAAGGTTCTTTTCTCTTATTGGAATTAGAAGATGAGTTATTAACTTCTATTTGCATCGTGGGAGCTTGTGGTTCAAGTTATAAATTTCCTATCTATGTACTGAATAGATAATGTCCCTATTCCTTTTATAACAAATCATGAAAAGAAATAGATTATCCATCCAAAAACTATTTAGAAACCAAATCAATTCTTTCTAAATAAGGGTACATAAAGGAAATTCTTAAGAACCAAAACCTTTATTTTTTCTCAAAAGATAAATAAAACATCTCCCACTGCAATAGCCGCCATCTTAATGGCATTGCCTAAGTAAATAGTAATCTCCTTCAACTAGTCATCGGGTTTCTGGAACCCTGTAAATTGTTGCAGACATGATTAGTGGCTCTGTATCTACTCAAAGCGGTAGATATCACCGCTAATCATGTTTCAATGACTAGTCCAAAAGATATACCTATGTTCTATTTTGGATTGGGACAGTCCTTCTTCCAATGTCCATCCTGCTTGCAAGTGAAGTACTTGCCTTTTGGCTTCTTCACTCTTCCTCGAGATCCTCGCACCATCTTTGCTTCACCTTGTTTCTTCTTCTTCTTGCCTTTCTACCTAGAAGTAGAAACTCTTTTGAGCAATGATGGCTTGAGGACACTCTTCAAGATTGCATACTAGCAGATAAGACAATATTTGGATTCATTTCCAATCAACATTATTTGGGTAGAAGTTTATTTCTTTTAGTATCACAACAAGTGGATAAAGTCATTTTGAAAATCCTAAGAATCACATAGATCATTACTTTAGATTTCAAAAATTATTGATTCCTCAAACAATAAAATTTTGATATCAACCAACACCTCAAAACACCGAGAATATCGCATGCCACGCAAAGGTGGACGATAATGAATTCTACATTTGTAAGAGGAGGTTTTACCCATTAATTTTATTATCTTGTCAACCTTACTTTTGACAAATAAAATTAATAGTTGGTTCCTCTTTGGCCCTACAAATAAAAGCAAAGGACTCGATGGGGAGGATACTTTTATTTGCATCTAAGTGTGCACCATTACACGATACTAAGGGAATTATTTCGGATTATGTGCCTTACCACTGTGGGAGTACACACGCTCCTAGATAATTTCCTATAACCATTATTTGACCTAGTGATCCGCAAATAAACCCATCCGCAGGAGGAAGGCACTCGAGCCACGCAAGTTTTTGTTGCATCACACGCCAAATTGTAATGGAGGCCATGGAATTAATTAAAATATCCTCTCCCACTTAGTAAATTAAAATGAGGAATTTTCCTACGACATGCATATCAAACAAAAAGCAATAAATATGAAAAATAAATTATTTTCCAACTATTATGGCCTTTGTCTTCAATATGGCTCTGTCAGATCGCTATCTCGTCCCGCCTCCTCCTACGCCATGTACAAGCCCTCCGAGATCCGAGCCGAGACTAAAACCTATTTTAATTTACATCCATCGATCCTATACTCCACGAGGAGTGTACATGAATCTAGATCGAAAGTAAAATAAAATAAAGAGCGGCTAAACAATGTCGTATTTAATTTACAAAAAAAACTAAATACTAGCCTCGTCAACCCCGAGGATTCAACAAAATAAATATTTACACACATACAATCACATACACACACACGGCCATAATAGTCGGATCTTATGCCTGCAACCAAAGAGTTAAACTACGCATATCCTACTATTATCCGGCACATATAATATATGAAAAAGTGCATAAAATTAACCGAATCCTAAACACACAAAACCGGAATCCTTGGCTCTGATACCAATTGTTGGGGTTGATCCGTGAGGGGAAACTTCGCTTCCCCTTCACCTCGGTTGCTTGACCATGGTGATCCCTTCAATGTCCCCGGATTAAAAATTTAATCCTAGACAAAAGGGATTCCCAAAGCAACCAAGTCATCGTCGTGCTATTCGTTTAGAGAGGTCACTTGAACAAACTAGTTGTTCAAGCGACCATTCTCTATTCTACGAGTAGCCGCGGAATAGACGATGTCCGGATCGCCGGTTTTTGTGTTTATGCTCGGGATCCAAATATTATTTAGCCATTCACAGAAATATATCATGCTCATAAATGAAAAACAAATATAAACATGTAACATATAAAATTAGAGAATCGATATACCTCTCGATCTTCTAATGTATGTCCTTCCTCCTTTCGGACGTCGTGTGGGCGACGCTCTACCAAAAGTCAAAGCTCCTAGATCACACATCGTCCTACCTTGCTCATCCAAAGCCAGAGGAAGAATAGAAACAAGGCTCATCCTTCCTATGGCCAACCAACAAGCAACAAAAGAAATGCTTGCCCAACAAGGAGAAGGAGATAATGGTGGAAACCTACCAAGACATCAAGGGAAACCCCTTAGTCTTGTTTCCACCACCCAAGGAGAGGGAGAAGGGGTCTTTAGATGCTGTCCAAGGGTTGGAGAAGGTGATATGGGCGCCGGCCACCAAACCATGAAAAAGAAAGGAAGAAACTTTCCTTATTTGGTGCCACCCAAACCTCCTAAACCCTAAGCTTCCAAACCCTAATCCAAGCTCACCTTGTGGCCGGCCATGGAAGTGAGGAAAAAGATTAGGATGAGCTCAAGCCAAGGTAAAGAGGAGAACCATAGTGGCCAACCCTTAGGAAGAAGAAGAACATCTCCTATAGTTGCCGCCACCCTTTTCTCCCAAAACCTAGCCACCCAAACCCTAATCCTAACTTACCTTATATCCGCCATGGAAGAGGGAAGAAGAATAGGATAAGTTCAAGCTAAGGTAGATAGGAGCAGCATAGTGGCCGGCCAACCCAAGGAAGAAGAAGAACAACCTCCATTAGTTGTCGCCCACCCTTGCTCCAAAACCCTAGCCACCAAACCCAATCCTAAACTAACTAGGATTCCTAGCCACCAAAGGAAGCAAACCCTAATCCCCTCATCCCTTGTGTTCTCCACGCCAACAATCCCTAATCCACCCTTATATAGAGTTTAGGGATAAGTCTTGGTTTAATCTCCACCATTGGTTCAAGGGATTTAACTCAATCATTTGGATCTAGAGATTTAATCTCAACCGTCGGATCTTAGAGATTTAATCTCTACCAATGGATCTTAGAGTTTTGTTTCTATCCATTGGATCTAAGAATCATGAGGTGTTAATAGGCTACATTAGGGACCATGAGGAGGAGTTGGGTCTTGGCCACCCATGGATCAAGCCCACATAAAGTCCGATCCACTAATGATGATCCAATCCACTAAAGGTCCATCATTGATCTACCTCACCAACCCCCATATGATAATATGGGCTCCATATATTATTTGTACATTTTCTCCCGTGTTTAAGATCTCGAATGTCCGTAGATTTATTATTTTACTAACCATTAATTAATCAACATCTAACTCCTTGAGTAGTACCACTCAACCTTTTCATCATGCCGGACCAAGTCCACCTGCAGGGTTTACATGATGAACCTTATGAGCTCCTCAAGGGGACATCATCATCCTAATATATAGGACACGGTTTTCTCCTATAATCAACGACACACCATATAAATAATATCATCTCCCAACTTACCGAGTCTATCGATTTAATCTATAAATCTCGCCCATTGGTAAATCAAAGAGATGACTACTAAGTATATGTGCCTGCTATTATATCGGGATTAAGAGCATGTACTAAATAATATCCGAGGTCCGATTCGATTATGTAGTCAATAATAAATCGAATCACCTGTGGTCGGCCCCGCTCAATACACACAAAGTGCACTAGTGTGATTCTATGGTCAAGACAAACCAATACCAAATCACACTACAACCATTCCGATGGTTTGTCCAAAGCCATCTCGGTTGTGAGCCTTTACTTATACTTTACAAGGAGCCGATAACATGATCTCCCGTGTGACACAACACACCATGTTATCTACAATGTAAGGTATTAGACAATATTGCATAACCATAAAAATAAGCAAACAATGATCATGTGATTCTTATTTCAAAAATAAAGATGTTCATACAAAAGATAGACTTTAAGTATACATCCCTACAATCTCCCACTTATACTGGGCCAGTATAATACTCATAAGAGTTCAATTATCTTTCTTACCTGAGAAAAGAATCAACTCAGTACATCAAATCGAGGGTCTTGCCCGTGGGCGAACTGATGCCCGTACATGCCTTGTCAAAAGAGATACTTTATACTTATCTGCTTATACCATACCCAAAATGCTATTAATCCTCAAAGCTATTTATCTGGGGAGTCAAGTATTCTGCAAGACCGATGTGGTTCACTCATCTGGATTAGTAACAGGCAACTGAAACGATCGAAAGTTCTCGATCCATCTGGCTTCTTTGGCGCCTCGAGAGGCCGCACATACTCGGCTTCCATGGTGGAGTCTCGCCACGCACTTTGCTTGACACTCCTCCATACAATGGCTCCACCTCCCAAAGTAAACACAAAACCCGAGGTAGACTTTCATTATCCCTATCGCAGTTGGAAGTCGGAATCCGTGTAACCCACAGGGAGTAATTGGTCTGCCCGGTAAACCAGCATATAATCCCTAGTCCTTCTCAGGTACTTCAACATATGCTTTACCGCAGTCCAATGTCCCTGTCCTGGATTACTCTGATATCTGCTGACCATGCCCACGGCAAAACAGATATCTGGTCTCGTACAGAGCATCGCATGAGGCTTCCTACTGCCGAAGCATAAGGAACCGCCTCCAGCTCCTTTATCACCTCAGATGATCTAGGACACATCTCCTTAGATAAAGTAACTCCATACCTGAAAAGTAGAAAACCCTTCTTGGAGTTCTGCATGCTAAAACGATCCAAAATCATGTCTATGTATGAAGCTTGGGATAAGCACAACAACCTTGATCCCAAGGTTGTGACCCACTTCTCTCAAGTCCTTCAAAACTATTTGGACAACCATACCCTTACGTCTGATAACACTCTGATATTGTTGCCAACTACCAAAATGTCATCTACGTATAGTACAAGAAATACCACTACGCTTTAGTCATCTATTGTATACACAAGACTCATCCGACTTTGAATAAATCCATAAGTGATTTACCTCATCAAAAGCGGATGTTCCAAGACCTCAAAGCTTGCTTTAGTCCATCGTGGACCGATTAAGCTTACATACAATACGCTCTTTGCCTTTAGCAATGAATCCCTCTGGTCGCTTCATGTAGATGGATTCCTCAAGACTTCCACTAAGGAATGCTGTCTTGATATCCATCTGTCACACCTCATAATCCATATGAGTTGCTATGCATAAGAGCTCCCAGACCTGTCTTGAATCCATAGATTCAATCTCAGTATTCATTGCACTTTGCAAAGATGCTGTATTTATATCTTGGATTGCCTTGTCGTATGTCTAGGGATCAGGTTCATGTTTGCTAGGGACCAAATCAGAAGATTTGTCCAAAAACATGAATCTAAGAGGTTGTCTAACAACCCTCCCACTACGACGAGGTATCTTCTGTGACACGTGGTGCAGTGACATGTGGTATGTCCTCTTGTACCAGTGGTACTAAAGAAGTGACTTCCCTTTTTAACTCCTCCAGAACAATTTTACCTTTGGGCTTGTGGCTTATCACATAGTCTTCCTCTAGAAATCTAGCATTCGTGTTAACGATCACCCTCTGATCTCTAGGACTATAAAACAAGTCAGAATAACTCATCATCGATCTAACCATCTTCATAAGAGTCCTATTCCTTCGTACTGCTACACCATTCTGCTGGGGTGTGCCAGGTGCAGTCAATTGGGATTGAATCCCAACCTCTGATAAGTAGTTCCTAAACTCTCCCAAGAGGTTGTCACCACCACGATCAGATCGTAGTGTCATCCATATCTTGAATAATCGTCTATAAAAGAGACGAAATATTCAAGATTACCTCTTGCCTAGATAGTCATAGGACCTCACAAATCAGAATGAACCATTTCTAACACATCTTTGGCTCTATACCCCTTGGCCTTGAAAGGCCTCTTGGTCATCTTACCCTCCAAGAAAGATTCGTAGGTTGGGAGATCCTCCACCACTAATGAACCCAAAGGTCCATCAGCTATCAACCTTTGAATTCTGCTTAGGTTAATTTGACCAAGCCTAAGAAGCCAAAGATATGTTTGGTTCATCTTCGAAGGTTCTTTTCTCTTATTGGAATTAGAAGATGAGTTATTAACTTCTATTTGCATCGTGGGAGCTTGTGGTTCAAGTTATAAATTTCCTATCTATGTACCTGAATAGATAATGTCCCTATTCCTTTTATAACAAATCTGTCATGAAAAGAAATAGATTATCCATCCAAAAACTATTTAGAAACCGAAATCAATTCTTTCTAAATAAGGGTACATAAAGGAAATTCTTAAGAACCAAAAACCTTTATTTTTCTCAAAAGATAAATAAAACATCTCCCACTGCAATAGCCGCCATCTTCATGGCATTGCCTAAGTAAATAGTAATCTCCCCTTCAACTAGTCATCGGGTTTCTGGAACCCAGAATTATTCAGACATGATTAGTGGCTCTGTATCTACTCACCAGGTGCCGGTAGATATCACCGCTAATCATGTTTCAATGACTAGTCCAAAAGATATACCTATGTTCCATTTTGGATTGGGACAGTCCTTCTTCCAATGTCCATCCTGGTTGCAAGTGAAGTACTTGCCTTTCGGCTTCTTCACTCTTCCCTGAGATCCTCGCACCATCTTTGCTTCACCTTGTTTCTTCTTCTTCTTGCCTTCGCCTAGAAGTAGAAACTCTTTTGAGCAATGATGGCTTGAGGACACTCTTCAAGATTGCATACTAGCGAGATAAGACAATATTTGGATTCATTTCAATCAACATTATTTGGGTACAGAAGTTTATTTCTTTTAGTATCACAACAAGTGGATGAAAGTCATTTTGAAAATCCTAAGAATCACATAGATCATTACTTTAGATTTCAAAAATTATTGATTCCTCAATCAATAAAATTTTGATATCAACCAACACCTCAAAACACCGAGAATATCGCATGCCACGCAGTGTGGACGTATACGAATTCTACATTTGTAAGAGGAGGTTTTACCCATTAATTTTATTATCTTGTCAACCTTACTTTTTGACAAATAAAATTAATAGTTGGTTCCTCTTTGGCCCTACAAATAAAAGCAGTGACTCGGATGGGGAGGATACTTTTTATTTGCATCTAAGTGTGCACCATTACATGATACTAAGGGAATTATTTCGGATTATGTGCCTTACCGCTGTGGAAGTACACACGCTCCTAGATAATTTCCTATAACCATTATTTGACCTAGTGATCCGCAAATAAACCCATCCGCAGGGAGGAAGGCACTCAGAGCCGACACGCAAGTTTGTTGCATCACACGTCAAATTGTAATGGAGGCCGCGTGAATTAATTAAAATATCTCTCTCCCACTTAGTAAATTAAAAATGAGGAATTTTCCTACGACATGCATATCAAACAAAAAGCAATAAATATGAAAAATAAATTATTTTCCAACTATTATGGCCTTTGTCTTCAATATGGCTCCCGTCGCATCACCATCTCGTCCGCTCCTCCTACGCCATGTACAAGCCCTCCGGAGATCCGAGCCGAGACTAAAACCTATTTTAATTTACATCCATCGATCCTATACTCCACGAGGGAGTGTACATGAATCTAGATCGAAAGTAAAATAAAATAAAGAGCGGCTAAACAATGTCGTATTTAATTTACAAAAAAAACTAAATACTAGCCTCGTCAACCCCGAGGATTCAACAAAATAAATATTTACACACATACAATCACATACACACACACGGCCATAATAGTCGGATCTTATGCCTGCAACCAAAGAGTTAAACTACGCATATCCTACTATTATCCGGCACATATAATATATGAAAAAGTGCATAAAATTAACCGAATCCTAAACACACAAAACCGGAATCCTTGGCTCTGATACCAATTGTTGGGGTTGATCCGTGAGGGGAAACTTCGCTTCCCCTTCACCTCGGTTGCTTGACCATGGTGATCCCTTCAATGTCCCCGGATTAAAAATTTAATCCTAGACAAAAGGGATTCCCAAAGCAACCAAGTCATCGTCGTGCTATTCGTTTAGAGAGGTCACTTGAACAAACTAGTTGTTCAAGCGACCATTCTCTATTCTACGAGTAGCCGCGGAATAGACGATGTCCGGATCGCCGGTTTTGTGTTTATGCTCGGATCCAAATATTATTTAGCCATTCACAGAAATATATCATGCTCATAAATGAAAAACAAATATAAACATGTAACATATAAAATTAGAGAATCGATATACCTCTCGATCTTCTAATGTATGTCCTTCCTCCTTTCGGACGTCGTGTGGGCGACGCTCTACCAAAAGTCGAAGCTCCTAGATCACACATCTTCCTTCCTTGCTCATCCAAAGCAAGAGGAAGAATAGAAACAAGGCTCATCTCCTTCCTATGGCCAACCAACAAGCAACAAAAGAAATGCTTGCCGTCGGCCAACAAGGAGAAGGAGATAATGGTGGAAACCTACCAAGACATCAAGGGAAACCCCTTAGTCTTGTTTCCACCACCCAAGGAGAGGGAGAAGGGGTCTTTAGATGCTGTCCAAGGGTTGGAGAAGGTGATATGGGCACCGGCCACCAAACCATGAAGAAGAAAGGAAGAAACTTTCCTTATTTGGTGCCACCCAAACCTCCTAAACCCTAAGCTTCCAAACCCTAATCCAAGCTCACCTTGTGGCCGGCCATGGAAGTGAGGAAAAAGATTAGGATGAGCTCAAGCCAAGGTAAAGAGGAGAACCATAGTGGCCGGCCAACCCTTAGGAAGAAGAAGAACATCTCCTATAGTTGCCTCCCACCCTTTTCTCCCAAAAACCTAGCCACCCAAACCCTAATCCTAACTTACCTTATATCCGGCCATGGAAGAGGGGAAGAAGAATAGGATAAGTTCAAGCTAAGGTAGATAGGAGCAGCATAGTGGCCGGCCAACCCAAGGAAGAAGAAGAACATCCTCCATTAGTTGCCGCCCACCCTTGCTCCAAAACCCTAGCCACCAAACCCAATCCTAAACCAACTAGGATTCCTAGCCACCAAAGGAAGCAAACCCTAATCCCCTCTTCCCTTGTGTTCTCCACGCCAACAATCCCTAATCCACCCTTATATAGAGTTTAGGGATAAGTCTTGGTTTAATCTCCACCATTGGTTCAAGGGATTTAACCTCAACCGTCGGATCTAGAGATTTAATCTCAACCGTCGGATCTTAGAGATTTAATCTCTACCAATGGATCTTAGAGTTTTGTTTCTATCCATTGGATCTAAGCATCATGAGGTGTTAATAGGCTACATTAGGGACCATGAGGAGGAGTTGGGTCTTGGCAACCCATGGATCAAGCCCACATAAAGTCCGATCCACTAATGAAGATCCAATCCACTAAAGGTCCATCATTGATCTACCTCACCAACCCCCATATGATAATATGGGCTCCATATATTATTTGTACATTTTCTCCCCGTGTTTAAGATCTCGAATGTCCGTCGATTAATTAATTTACTAACCATTAATTAATCAACATCTAACTCCTTGAGTAGTACCACTCAACCTTTTCATCATGCCGGACCAAGTCCACCTGCAGGGTTTACATGATGAACCTTATGAGCTCCTCAAGGGGACATCATCATCCTAATATATAGGACACGGTTTCCTCCTATAATCAACGGCACACCATATAAATAATATCATCTCCCAACTTATCGAGTCTATCGATTTAATCTATAAATCTCGCCCATTGGTAAATCAAAGAGATGAGTACCAAGTATATGTGCCCGTTATTATATCGGGATTAAGAGCATGTACTAAATAATATCTGAGGTCCGATTCGATTATGTAGTCAGCAATAAATCGAATCACCTCTGTGTCGGTCCTGCTCAATACACACAAAGTGCACTAGTGTGATTCTATGGTCAAGACAAACCAATACCAAATCACACTACAACCATTCCGATGGTTTGTCCAAAGCCATCTCGGTTGTGAGCCTTTACTTATACTTTACAAGGAGCCGATAACATGATCTCCCGTGTGACACAACACACCATGTTATCTACAATGTAAGGTATTAGACAATATTGCATAACCATAAAAATATGCAAACAATGATCATGTGATTCTTATTTCAAAATAAAGATGTTCATACAAAAAATAGACTTTTAAGTATACATCCCTACAATATATTGTATAATCATGGACCCCGAAGACAAACACAAAAACCGGCGATCCATCCGTCGTCTTTTCCACGGCTAACCAACTAGAAGAGTTGTGTTGCTTGAACAACTAGTTTGTTCAAGCGACCACTCAAGTTGTTAGCACGACGACGAATAGGTTGTGCCAAGGAAGCTCATCCCATCCGGATTAAGTCTTTCATTAATGAAAATTTTAATCCGGGGACATGGGAGCCAATGAGCCTCCGAAGCGACATCCCGACAAGACCATCCATGCTTTCGATGCGACTAAAACCATTTCATACTCGCTCTTTGTTTGATCCAACCAAACCTAGTCTATCTCGATCTGAGAATTCTATTCTCAAACTCGTTTTAAATCTTTCGGATTATGCTCATTGTGCATGTGACCAAATAGGTTCCCGATTTATGTTGGTTGTCTATAATTAACCATTAATTATAGAACGATCATGAGTGACACCTAGTAGTACATCATGATCTCCAATTAATCAGAAAATCAACGGTTAATCCCAAAACCTTTTCTGAAATCCTTCAGTAGCTACAATGAATAATTTGCCATTCCTTTCACTCATCTTATACCCACTTGGTTCAGGACATGACTTATTGTGTCAGTCCCCACTAGGCTTACTACGTCACACCTAGCCGAAGTATTACTTCATCGTCCTTCGGATTCTATTTATTGCACGTGTATCCAAGAGTACCATACTCTAAACATGTAATGCTTTGGCCAAAGGCTTTAGTAACAATCCAACGAAAGGCCATGGGCTATACATCTCCTCGAAAGGAGCGGTGAATCCTCTGTAGGCTATTCAAACACCTTCGGCCACTTCGACTTATACCCAATCATCCCGGGTCCACATATCCTCAGAGATGTTTTCTTAAGATGTAAAAGCATAAGTCTTCATGACCAAGATGACTTGAATGCCGCAAGTCGAAGGAACATCGCACTTAAGATGTTGTAAGAACTTCATTGACATATCCATAGATGCAGATAACCATATGAAGTCTTACAGCTGGTCACTCCAATGAATTAGTTACCATAACTAGCATCCATGATCAACTCCGGACATCCCAATGTCTCCAACCAGTGAGAAATAACACCTTGGATAAACCAAAGAGTACACCTCATGCTAGTTTCAACAGAATCGATGGCGTCCGAATGCATTAATTCATTGACTAGGGATATTCCAATACATCACAATTACACAAGTAGAGATACTCACTAGTTGTGATCCAATCACAAATTCTCTCATGTTGTGAATCGTATTGCAGACATTCAGTAAATGAGTTTAAGATCCAATCAAATACATGAAAACACGTATACTCAAATAGTGAATCTTCATTTATCAAATAAATGGAACAACCATAAGGCGATTGCCTTAGGACATCTCTCACATATTACTAACACAGTCTTCTTCTGCTCCTAAGCCCATGTATGTCATTGCATATATGTGAGCCACACCCGGTATCCAATACCCAAGTGCTAGAAGAAATAGTATGACATTCAATAACAAATACACCTGAAGTAGATTGGGCATCAGATGCCTTTTTTTGCTTCAGTGACTCCAGATACTACTTGCAGTTTCTCTTTCAATGTTCATCCATATGCTCATGCTACTTCTGTAACTCAAGAGACATCGACGCTAGCATAATGCAACTCGTCATCTCAGAGTCAGCAACATATTTCTGGTAAGCTAACTTTTGGTCACCAGATGCATTGTCTGTAGGAGGTTTGGGAAGAACCTCTTCAAGGACATAAGCTAGCTTTTCAGCCTTGAGAACAATTCTCAAGTTGTGAAGCCAGTCCAAGAAGTTTGGCCCAGATAATTTGTTGTTGTCCAAAATTGAATGTAAATTAATGGAGGTTGACATGCTATTCTAATTAGTACCTAGACATACAAAAAGAGGTGTATAAGAGAGATGAATTAATAGTAATGTAAACAATTTACATTAACAAGAAACTCTCACTATTTTATCAAATTCAATAGCCCTCACTTTGAATTCGAGAGATGGTAGGTGATCTCTTAGTGGGTTGATATCCATTATGACTAAGAGCAACCTTGGAGAGAGTCCAACAAGTTATTCATAGTCATAATGTTAGGTATCAACAGTATCCATTATATATCAAATATATAACTATCATGTTATGCTATCAACTAATTGAATGTTCACATATACATTAGGTTGTTAACTCATTAACAATGCATATCACGTAATTACACCTCTGTCCACATTGACCTTGGAGTGAGTCCAACAAATCAATGCTTTCAGTTAGGGCCGACCAATTAATCATAAAATCGAATTTAAATAATTTGAACACGTCCAATTTACAAGCCAGGCTTAGAGAGAGTCCAACAACCCAAACTTGAAATTAACCTCTGGTCCTTACCATTTAAAATAAACATCAAATCTCGTATGAATTGAACATGCTTGATGTCATGCTAGGCTTGGAGAGAGACCAATAACCCAAACATGAAAAAGAACTCTAGTTCAACCATATTAATGGAAGGTGTTAGCCCTAATATTTACACGAGGGATTTCAGGTTATTATAAGTCTCATCTATAAAAGGAAATAAACCTAAATATAGAAAAACCAAGGTCACATTAGGAAATAAATTTCTTGATGTGAACGTGAGTCTATGCTTAGGCTCTAACGATGAGGCCAACACCTTCGGTGTTTCCAGGCACATCCTCAGTATTTCTTTTTAGGTTACAAACATATCCTATATGTAAAATCAAGCATACTCTAATCTATCATATAGATAAACATGGCACAAGTATATTAAAACATCAAACATGCTTTAAATATTCTCCTACAACATGCAATCTATGCCAAACGAACAACCTGGCTCTGATACAACTTGTTGGAGATTCCGAGATCATGCACAGTGGAATAAGCGAATAAAAATAATTTTTATTACATCCCAGACATCCCTTGGGGGCCAAGAAAACTTGTTTTAGCATAATCACATGAAAAATACACAAGGAGAAGAAGTTATACCTTCGGGATTCTTTTGAATCCGTCAAAATCACAAGCAAGACCAACGGGCCTTGCCTCTATTAGTATCCACGCCAGGATCACTTGAGACAACTCCTAGAGCAACAAGTCTTTGTCTCCAATTAGTGCTAGCCAACCGGTGGAGACAAGGGAAGAGGAGAGAGGAGAGAGCAACGACGGCTACCAAGGGAGAAAACCTAAAATAAAACCTTAGCCAAAGATTATCAAGGGATATATTTATATATCTCTTGATTATGTCATCTTAGGAGGCTTAAACAGAACATATCTTACCATAATTATCCCATAATTAAGGTAAGAACAACCTAGGAAATTTCTATAAAGAGAAATCTCCAAAATTAGCAGAACTGCAACACGACCGTGTGGATTCACACGGCCTGGCCATGCCAAAAGACACGGTCGTGCTAGGACACATGGCCTGGTCGTGTGTCCTTCTGGGCACAACCCCATTCAGCCATTTTTTCACCCAAAGCAAGGCACGACTTGTACCAAGTTAGGCACGGTCGTGTGAGGCTCTGTATGGTCCATTTGACTTCATTTTGGTGCAATATGGCCATGCTAAGTCCAACTAAGTCATAGGAAGTTCCATAGCCTCCGTTTCGCACCCCCTTGGTCTAGTCCAACTAGACATATCCTCTCTCAACGAGAATTTCATTCTCAGACTTGTTTTACATCTCGAGATCACCCGTAGTGCGTGTGACCCAATAGGTTCTCGATTATGTTGGTCATTCATAATTAACCTCTTAATTATGAATAGATCATGAGTGGTACCTTGCAGTACATCATGACCCCCAATTGACCGAAAAGTCTAAATTGACTTCAGAACATTTTCTAAACCCTTTAGCAGCTTCAGTTATTCATGCCTTGTTCCTTTCACTCATCCTATACCCACTTGGTTTAGGACATGGTCTCTGTGTTCGTCCCCACTAGGCTGATTACGTCACACCTATCCCAAGTTAATTTTCTTGTCCTGTGGATTCAAGTTACTCCTACATGTTCCCAAGAAGACCATCTTCTTAACACGTTTGCTCTGGCTAGAGACTTCTGAGTAACAATCCTGACAAGAGGCCTAGGATATATATCTCCTTTATCATGAGTGGTGAATCCTCTGTAGGCTATTCAAACATCTTCGATCACTTTGACTTATACCCAATCATCCCAGAGTTACACCTACTATGTAGATAGCTGCGAAGAAGTTAAAGTACAAGTCGCCATGATCAAGGTGACTTAAATACCTCAAGTCTAAGGAAGTTCACACTCAAGCTGCAATGAGATCTTCAACGACATATAGAACCATATGAAGTCTCATAGCAGGCCACTCCAATGAACTAGTTACCATAACTAGCATCCACATGTTCACTCTCAGCATCCCTATGCTTCCATTCAGTGAGTACCGAATGCTTGGATAAACCAAGGACCATAACATGTGCTAGTCTCACAGAATTGATGATGTCCAATCTCATCAATTCATCGGCTAGGGATAGTTTCAATACTTGCATATTTACACATGATGAGATACCCACTAATTGTGATCCAATCATAATTTCTCTCATGCTATGCATCGTATTGTGGACTTAAATATATAACTTTAAGATCCAATCAAATACATAGATAATGTATACTCAAATAGTGAATTTTATTAATAACTGCTAAGGTGATTGCCTTAGGACACCTCTCAATTACATCAACTACACTATTAGATGCAAAGATAATAGAAGACGTAGGATAAAACTCAAGGAATGAAATCAAATTTAGTGCATAAAAATCCCTTATGGACTATACCAGAACATATTAAAGAATTGTCATATGAGATAGAAACATTAGGGTTTCCTATATAAGCATTATGTTGGTGCAATCGTCCCAGGTTGACTCGAGTTTGACTCGAGCAGTACCTTGATAGTATTTTGATGATAGACAAAACTCATGACATGGGATTGTCATGTGAAAGTCCAACATGGGGTTGGCATGGAAAATCCAAGCATGGAGCTTGGTGTGGAAGTCCAAGGGGGAAGCCTTGGCATGGGAAAGTCCAAAGCACTGTGAAGCCGTGCGCTTGGTGCTTGCCATGGGAATTCCAAAGCATTGCGAAGCCGTGCGCTTGGTGCTTGGTGAGAAATGCATTGCGAAGCCATGCGCTTGGTGCATTTGGGAAGTCTTGAGAACTTGGCGAGTTCACTAGGCTCGGGTCCTTGAGTCGGTGAAGGATGGCATTGCGAAGCCGTGCGCTTGGTGCATCTGAGGGACCGCCGGATGGGGAGCGAATGGAGTGAGCCCAAAGGGAAGCATACTTCTAGGGTATGAGACGCGAAGGATGGCATTGTGAAGTCGTGCGCTTGGCGCATCCGAGGGATGTAGGCCGAGGGAAGAGAGCTTCGGTGGGGAACTCCATGAGGGATAAGGTGGACTTGGCCAAGTGGCTAAGACTGAGTGTCGGAGGCTCAAACTTGATGTTTGAGGGTTTACCCGACGGTCGGATGCTCAAACAACTTGGTGTTTGAGGTTTTGCTCGACATCAGTCGACTGGCATAGGTGTCGGTTCGACTGATCCAAGTTGACTAGGGTTCGACTGGTGTAAGGCTAGGGTTTTAGCTTGGCAAATGATCGCCATGGACTAGCAATGATCCGATAGCCGATACAGCCGATCGCCGAGGGATGGCAATCGACCGATGGGAGTGTCGCGAGCACAGACGTTCGTGAGCCGATCGGGCCGACTTATCATCACCGATCGATGGGCATCATCACCGACCGTAGGTGATCCATTGGAACTTGTCTGACATGGATCTGGTCGTTGTGAGACAACGGCTACAGGGGCAGTCGACTGGGGTCTTTTGGTAGTCGACTGCTAGGCGCGAAAACAGCTCGATGCAGGTTATAAAAGGAGCTCGAGATGGAGGTTTTTGCCATGGTTTTTGTGGAGCTATTGGAGGGGAATTGATGCTGCATTCCAGTCCTTCAAGAGCCAATCAAAGCAAGCAACAAACAAGTGATCAAAAGCAATTGGTGAAAAGTGTTTCTTTTGTATTGTATTTGTATTCTTGTTTGTATTTGTATATTGCTGTTGTAATTGCTTGTGAGAGGTTTCTCCACCTCCGACGTGTAGTCGAGAAGGAGTTTAGTTAGTGTCGTGCGCATAACTAGAGCTCGGTGAGCTCGCCCGTGGAGTAGGAACCATTTGGTTCCGAACCACGTATATCTTGTGTTGTGTGATTGTGTATTGTTGTTAGTTTCATTATTATTGTTATTCCGCGACTAACAACAATCGTAGACAAGCAACGCAAGAGAACGAGAAATTCGACATCCAACGAACGAGGGCTATTCACCCTCTAGCCTACCGCTTCGATCCAACAAGTGGTATCGAGCCGAGGTCGCTTCTTCAGTCGAACTTTGCCTGATCGCGGGTTTAAGACTAGGGTTTAGCCGACTAAATCACCGCGACTATGAGCTGAAAACTTGAGGACACTCTTCAGAAGAGAATTAAGCAATACGTAAACTGGAACGGATTATTATAGAATATGGTTTTGAGATGCCTAGGGACAAACACAACAAGCCCATTGAAAAATCAAAGTGGACCCAAGACCAAATCAAGAACTTCAAGACAAATCTCGAGGTAATTAAATTGATTAGTGATTTGTTACCTAACACTATTTGGTCTAGATTGGGTGATTATAGGGATGCAAGGGAACTATGGAATAAGATAATAAATTTCTAAGAAACTTCCCAACCGGCACAAGTAGAAGAAAATGCCGAGGAAGAAGAACCCACAACATTTGAAGATGTTGATGACTTGGTGGAGACCTCCACCTCTAGCATTGAGGGGGAGGAGAGGCAATCTTCCATCCCTGAGCAAGAACAAGAAGCATCCACATCCGGGAGAAGTGAAGATCAGGAAGAGGCCTCCACCACCTCCCCAGGTAACTCAAGTGTTGTTATTTTAAATAAAAATCACATAATATGCTTTGAGTGTAGGGAGAAAGGGCACTACAAGAGTAAATGCCCTAAATTGGCTAAGGAAAAGGCATCAACACCAAAAGTCAACCCAAAGTCAAAGGATGCCAGTGTTCCCAAAACTAGAAGCAAAGAGCACATTGTGTGCTTTAAATGCAATCAAAAGGGGCACTACCGAAGACAATGCCCTAGGGGGAGGAAGAAAGGGCTAGAAGGTGTATATCATGTAGGGGGAGCTCCAAAAGCTAACCCTAAGGTACATTTAGTTAATGCACCTTCAATTCCTAAAGTCAAAAAGCATGCCAAAAATTATTTTAGTTCTCTTGCAATTATAAATGAAAAGCATGCTAAGAGAAATAATAAGGATTATTGCTTAGGTGCCAAGCATGTTCATATAACTAAGGATAAACCTAGGACTCATAATTCTAGACCTATTTTACCTAAAGAGTCCATTAGGAGAGTTGAAAACCATCTAGGCATTAACCCTAAGAAGGGTAGACACATGCCTAAGAAGAAGAACATTTCCCCTAAACCTAATGAAAATTCAAAATTGAGGAAATTAGAGGAGGAGAACCAAGCCTTGAGGTCAAGGCTAGAAAAATTGGAGAAGACCCTAGCAATAATATCAAACTCGGTTAAGGGGTCTAATGCACAAAAGTCAAGACCTAGGAAACAAGAAACATCTAAGGGCAAGAGGGGTCTGGGTCACAAACCTATGTCCTACCATAATGTTCCATTTAATTATGGAACCACATCTAGGTCTAGGAAAACCAAGGCTAATAGGAAAGTCATCCCTAAGTCTAGCCATGGTATGTGTTTAGTGGCTAACACCTCAAAGAAATCAAATGTAGCCACTAAGAAGGTCAATGGAGGAGTCACCTCTAGAGTTGACCCAAGTAAGACCCATTTGACTAAGGCTTCAAAGCCTAAAAGGGTCATTAGGAAGGTATCTAGGGAAGTTATCCCTAGGGAATACCTTGTTAACCCAAGGAGCTCCAATAGATATTGGGTTCCTAAGAGCGTGATTGATTCACGCTAAATGGGTTAGGGTGTGTCAACCCTAAGTGGATGGGTGGTTAACCTAGCCATTGTGAGTTGATACATTAGGGTGTACCAATATGGTTTGAGAAGTTAAAAATGATTAAATTGGCACAATTAGGTCTTAGAGGTATTTGTGTGCCATTTTGGATTTTTGGCACACTAGGGGGAATGATGGTATTAAGGCAAAATGTATTTAATCCCTAAAAATGGCAAATTGATTTTCACACTTAGGTATTCTATACCTTAGTATATTTTACTTGCCATAATTTTTTTGTCTTACCATGTCATGACATCATTTTCATTTTTATCTATAAAATGTCATGATCATGTTTAGAATTATCTTTAGATGTCATGTATGCTTAGTTCTCATTCACATGCCATGACATCATGATATTGGCATATGTTTTTATCTAAATCATATTTATGCCATAATCATATCATGCATAGTTTAAAATGGAGTTAAGGACTATGACACAACTTGAAGGGAATCAAATTAATGTTGCCTAGAAATATGCATGAGAACATAAACAAAACAAAACCCATATCTCACAAAAAATTTGACTTGTATGTGTTTTTATACATCTAGATATTGGTGAGATGTTTAGGAAAAAGAAAATAAAGGTTTGAAAAACATTTTTAAACATTTTGAAAAACCTTGGTGAACTCTATCTTTTGATAGCTATCACCATTGAATGGGAGGATACAAAGAGGGCTCTTTATTGAAGCTTTTCTTAAATTTTGGACTTTGTATCAATCTCCTAATTTAATGGGTAAAATAATTTTCCAATATTTTTCACCCATAGTGTTTATGATAAGTAATATACATACCAAATTTTAAGAATTTTAAACTTATGTATATTTACTTATGGATTTCGGAAATCCATTTTTGAAATCTTTGTCAAAATCACGATGTATCGATCATTGACCGACATGGAGCAATCAAGCTGATGTGGCGGTAAACTAATTTCGATTTCATTGCCGCCTGATTTCGGGTAAACTTGTTGGTTAGGCCCATGTTCAGCTAGGTTAAGGTCCCCTAACCACTCCTAACCCTAGGATATGCTTGGGAGAACATTAGAGAGGGTGGAAATCCATTGGACATGGATTAGGAGAAGGGTTTTAGGGAGAGTATCAATTTTAAGGTGTATGAGAGTTCATTGTTGAACTTTACCTTAATTTTGTTTGGTTTAATGTTCCTATTGGCTTAGGGACTCTCCAAGGACATTGTTGGTGCAATGGTCAAGGGGGAGCAAGCCTCTAGGGGGAGGTATCCATCATGGGAAGATGGATGTGTATTTCCTCATGGGAGGAAAATTGGGTTGCCTCTCTTTAAGTGATATGGGATCACTAGAAAGATTGTAGGCATGTGTTCCTCCAAGGGAGAGATTGTAAGATCTCATTGGGATATGAGACATTCATACCCTTGGGGAGGACCTTTTTGATGTAATATCAAAAAGGGGGAGAAGTTACCAAGTTACCAATTAGGGTTCGTTGGAATTCTCATTTGGATATGAGAATTGCCAATATGGGAGAATTGGTAGACTTGAGATGGTAGTTTTGTCAATCATCAAAAAGGGGAAGATTGTTGGTGCAATCGGCCCAGGTTGACTCGAGTTTGACTCGAGCAGTACCTTGATAGTATTTTGATGATAGACAAAACTCATGACATGGGATTGTCATGTGAAAGTCCAACATGGGGTTGGCATGGAAAATCCAAGCATGGAGCTTGGTGTGGAAGTCCAAGGGGGAAGCCTTGGCATGGGAAAGTCCAAAGCACTGTGAAGCCGTGCGCTTGGTGCTTGCCATGGGAATTCCAAAGCATTGCGAAGCCGTGCGCTTGGTGCTTGGTGAGAAATGCATTGCAAAGCCATGCGCTTGGTGCATTTGGGAAGTCTTGAGAACTTGGCGAGTTCACTAGGCTCGGGTCCTTGAGTCGGTGAAGGATGGCATTGCGAAGCCGTGCGCTTGGTGCATCTGAGGGACCGCCGGACGGGGAGCGAATGGAGTGAGCCCAAAGGGAAGCATACTTCTAGGGTATGAGACGCGAAGGATGGCGTTGTGAAGCCGTGCGCTTGGCGCATCCGAGGGACGTAGGCCGAGGGAAGAGAGCTTCGGTGGGGAACTCCATGAGGGATAAGGTGGACTTGGCCAAGTGGCTAAGACTGAGTGTCGGAGGCTCAAACTTGATGTTTGAGGGTTTACCCGATGGTCGGATGCTCAAACAACTTGGTGTTTGAGGTTTTGCCCGACATCAGTCGACTGGCATAGGTGCAGGTTCGACTGATCCAATTCGACTAGGGTTCGACTGGTGTAAGGCTAGGGTTTTGTGCTTGGCCGATCGCCATGGGTAGGATCGTGATGTCGATAGCGGCATCGCTAGGGATGGCGGATCGTGATGGGAGTGTCGCGAGCCGCGAGCGCTCCGTGGCCGATTGGCGTCGACTACTAGGTCACCCGATCGTGATGGGCATCATCGATCCATTGGAACTTGTCTGACGTGGATCTGGCCGTTGTGAGACAATGGCTACGAGGCGATCGGGCCTTTTGGCAATGATCGCAGCGCGTAACAGCTCGATGTAGGTTATAAAAGGAGCTCGAGATGGAGGTTTTTGCCATGGTTTTTGTGGAGCTATTGAAGGGGAATTGCTGCTGCATTCCAGTCCTTCAAGAGCCAATCAAAGCAAGCAACAAACAAGTGATCAAAAGCAATTGGTGAAAAGTGTTTCTTTTGTATTGTATTTGTATTCTTGTTTGTATTTGTATATTACTGTTGTAATTGCTTGTGAGAGGTTTCTCCACCTCCGACGTGTAGTCGAGAAGGAGTTTAGTTAGTGTCGTGCACATAACTAGAGCTCGGTGAGCTCGCCCGTGGAGTAGGAACCATTTGGTTCCGAACCACGTATATCTTGTGATGTGTGATTGTGTATTGTTGTTAGTTTTATTATTATTGTTATTCCGCTGCACTAACAACAATCGTAGACAAGCAACGCAACGAGAACGAGCGAATTCCGCCACCAAACGATTGAGGGCTATTCACCCCCCTCTAGCTAGCCGGCTTCATCCCAACACATTATATCCTAACTGGTCTAGACTACAGACAGAAACTAGATTTCGCCTAATCTTTAGAGCATACACCACTTTTAAGATATAAGACTTGATTACTTTACAGCATCAGCTTGCAAGTGTCAATCTCTCTCACCTCTAAGAATGTTCTATTCCCCACATATAGCCTTCTTGCATGTGGACTCAAGCAGTGAAAATCTACATAATCATGTAGGGTCGATATGTTGGCCGGCTAGAGGGGGTGAATAGCCCTCAATCATTCGATGATGGAATTCTCTTGTCTCCAAAGAATATTAGCGCAACGGAAACAAAACAAGACAAGCAAATAGAAATAAGAATACCAAATAATGCTAACACCGAAATGTAACGTGGTTCACGGTTGCGCCGCTAATCCACGGTCTTGATTCATCCAAGGTGAATCACTCCTTTGCCAAATCCACTAGATCTCTCCTTTGCACCAAGCTAGGTAGAGGTAACCTCTTTACAATCCCTCTTCTTACAATAGAATGGAATAATAGCAAGTAAGAAGAGTGGAAATTCTTTAGGGCACTTTGGGAGAAGATTAGAGCATGAACATTAGCCTCTCAAAGCCCCACACCCTTCCTCTTTATAGAGGAAGAGGGTTTCTTCCCGTTGACACAGGATCAATCGACTGATGTCCCTATCAGTCGACTGGTTCTGTAGCCGTTGCCCAATAACGGCTACTTCCAGGCCGGATTCGCGGGATCCGTGGCCTGATTTTCCAACAGTCATATGATCAGTCGACTGATACTTTCATCAGTCGACTGATGTCGACTTCCAGTCGAGTGCTCGTGAGCTCGACTCACTTCTGTGCCCGACACTGCCTTCATCAGTCGACTGTCATTCCATGGCAGTCGACTGATGGTCTGCCAGTCGACTCTCATTCCATGGCAATCGACTGCTCGGCCAAAAACCCACTAGTCGAACCCTATTCGACTCAGAGTAGTCGACTATCATTTCATGGCAGTCGACTGATGTCGAGAAATCTCATCCGACACTTAGCAAAATGGCCAAGTTTCACCTAAGAGCGCTACCCCTTCCCGGGTTACATTCGCTCACTCTCATCCCTTGGAGTCCCTCGCCTTTGAAGTTGTCTTCATCCGGCCACGTCCCTCGGATGTGCTAAGCTCACGACTCTGCAGCGCCATCCTTCGTGTCTCGCCCTGAAGTCTACTTCCTCCGGCTTCACTCCAAGCTCCTCGTCCGGCGGTCCCTCGGATGCTCCAAGTGCACAACTTCCGCAAAGCCATCCTTCACCGACTCAAGGACCGAGTCATGAGATGTGAAACTCGCCAAAGCTCCATGTGCGAATTACGAAGTCCTGCAATACTCCAACACACATATCAAATCACAATAACAACCTAACTTAAACCCTTTGTCACACACATCAAAACCATATCACAGGTTGATTGCCCTAACAATCTTTCCCTTTTTGATGTGTGGCAATCCGTTTAAGTTAGGTAAAATCATTTGATAAAATATTAAGGAAAGAAAGCATGTAAATAACATGATTAGCAACTCTCCCCCTTAATACATGAAACTCCCCCTAATACATTCCCCCTTACTTAAACATATATCTTTCTCCCCCTTTGACACCATCAAAAAGATTTAAACAAAGTTTATATGGCATGACATCAAGTCTAGAGAGAAACAAAAACCAAAAACAATCAAAAACCTGATAAAATCATGTTACTGTGCTCGTGCATAGTACATCAGTCGACTGCTATCAGTATGGCAGTCGACTGGCACAAGGAAATCAGGTTTTCTAATTTTTTAGATGAAATTCAGAAATGCACTATAAATTTAAAAAAATTTGAAAAATGGTGAAATTTGGGGAACACATTTCTTTTAGGGTTCTTTATCAACGAAAAATAGTTTTCCATAAAAAATCATTATATTTTCAAGGATTTGCCAAAAATCCAAAAGCTTCAAAAACAACTAGGTTTTTGATCATGTTAGTATCAATTTTAACACCTAGTTTTGCTTTCAATTGTTTCAAAACATGAACACACAGATTTTAAAGTAAGAAATTGTTTTGAAAACATATGAAATATCCAACCATGATCTTTAGGCAATATGTCTATGAATTAAACATAAGTCTTCCCCATGATTGGTCTATTATTGCTATTTTGACACTTTACATGACCATCTAAATGCCATAGGCATTAGTGGACCATGAGTATCATCCTAACATCTCACTCATGCTAAGTTTTCAATCAAGGTAGCCTATGGTGAGTGTGAGATGTACCTAAGGTATTTGTATACACTTAACCAATAATTCATGTAATTCTACACAAGGTTAAGTATCATCCTAACATACCACATGATCATAAATATATATATGTATGAATTTCATATTATGATCATGAAACAAATGTATTCATCAATTAATAATCATGCATTAGGTATGAATTATGATAATAAGTCAAAGTATCAACCAAAGCATGATTTAAACCCTAGTGCCCATGATTATATGTCAAACATTAAGATCATAAATCATGATTGCAAACATATATAACAATTACATTAATCATCATGATTTAAGCATTATTATCAATTTATGGGCACATTATCATCACCCAACACTATGCTAAAAATGAAGTCCCACCATCCTAAGTCAACCAAAAATATGATATAAGTAAATTGCATATGGTTGACTATCCTAGGGTTTTCCTAACCCTTAAGGATGGATTTAGGAACCAAAAAAAAGTTCTTTCCTATGGGGTTCACTAAATACTCCTTAGGGATCCATTTTCTAGCAATTGTCTTATTTTTGTCTTGACCCCTAGCAATCAAACATTTATAGGCCTTTTCATTTTTATTTTCTTTATATCCTAGGCCTTTCTTGTTGAAGCTTGCCCTTTGGCTCCCTAGGATCATGTTAAGGGTGTTGGAGCCTATAGTGAATTTTTCTAGGGCTTTGGTCAAGTGATCTACTTTCTCTCTTAAATTCCTATTTTCCTCTATGCATGCATCATTTACATCAAATGGCATATAAAGATCATGTGAGCATGCATCATCAAAACTAGAAGAAGTATTATCATTTACATTTAAGCATGCTTTTTCTAATTTTTCTTCTAAGTCATTAATTTGATCTAGCATGCATTTGTTCTTTTTCTTTGCCCTAAACAAGTCCTTAGTGAGGCTAGAAATAATTGACATAACTTTCTTGGGGGAAAGATTTGTTACCTCACATACCAAATCCTCTTCCAATGATGAGGATGTAGAAGAAGCTCCCCCTTCACTCGAGCTCTCCTCACTTGAGCTTGCTTCTTCATTTTCGGAGGAGGAGGAGTCTAGATTGTCAAAGGCCATCAAAGCTAGGTTGGTGACAAAAGCATTCTCCTCTTCCAATGATGATGAAGAGGGGTCATCCCATGTCCTTGCTTTTAGTGCCTTGGCCTTCCCTTTTTCTTTGGCCTTCTTCTCTTCTTCTTTCTTCTTGCTCCTCTTCTTCTTCTTCTTTTCTTCTTTCCTTTTCCTCTCCTCTTTGCTCTTGTTCAAGAGGGGACAATTGTCCCTTATGTGTCCCTCTCCTTGGCAATTATAACAAATCACCTTCCCCCTTGGTCTTCTTCTCTTATCATTAGATTTATTAAATTTAAAACCTTTTAATGCATGCCTTACCCTCCTTACCATATAAGCTTCTTCCATGCTATCCATGGCGGAGGAGGAGGAAGCTTCGTCGGAGGAGGAGGGAGTCTCCATCTTCTTCTTCCCTTTGTTGGCCATCAAGGCTACTCCTCTTGAAGGTTGAATTCTATGCTCTTCTACTATTCCTTCAAGCCTTGTTTCGTGGAGCTCCATGGTTGATAAGAATTCCTCCAAGGTGCTAACTTCTAGGTTCTTGGAGATGTAAAAAGAGTCCACCATTGAGCCCCATCTTGAGGATAGGGGAAAGACATCTATAGCCTTCATGAGCATGTCCCTATTTGAAAGCTTCTCTCCTACACTAGATAAACCGGTTATTATCTCTTTAAATCTAGAGTGTAGTGAGGTTACCTTTTCTCCCTTTTCTAATTTGATGTTTGATAGTTGGGAGCGGAGGAGGTCTCTCCTTGCAAGCTTGGCCTCCGAGGTACCTTCATGAAGCTCTACTAGCTTCTCCCACATCTCCTTGGCACTAGAGCATTCCCCAATCTGGTTTACTTCTTGTTGGGGGAGTACATTGTAAAGGTGATGTTTGGCTTTTGAATTTGCCAGGTACTCTTCCCTTTGCCTCTTGCTCCACCTTGATTTTTCCAATGACTCCCCTTCTTCATCCCTAGGCATTTCGAAACCGTTTTCCATAATTAATAGAATTTCGAAATCGGTTTTGAAAAATACCTCCATTCTCTTCTTCCACCAAGAGAATTCTCCTTCAAACTTTGGTGGGTGAATGTTGGAGCCGGCCATTCTTGAATGTGCTTATTGTGGCAGTTAGTCCTCGACAAGCTTTCCTCGCTCTGATACCACTTGTAGGGTCGATATGTTTGCCGACTAGAGGGGGGTGAATAGCCCTCAATCGTTCGATGATGGAATTCGCTTGTCTACAAAGAATATTAGCGCAACAGAAACAAAACAAGACAAGCAAATAGAAATAAGAATACCAAACAATGCTAACACCGAAATGTAACGTGGTTCACGACTGCGCCACTAATCCACGGTCCCAATTCATCCAAGGTGAATCACTCCTTTGCCAAATCCACTAGATCTCTCCTTTGCACCAAGCTAGGTGGAGGCAACCTCTTTACAATCCCTCTTCTTACAATAGAATGGAATAATAGCAACTAAGAAGAGTGGGAATTCTTTAGGGGAGAAGATTAGAGCATGAACATTAGCCTCTCAAAACCCCACACCCTTTCTCTTTATAGAGGAAGAGGGTTTCTTCCTGTTGACACAGGATCAGTTGACTAATGTCCCTATCAGTCGACTGGTCCTGTAGCCGTTGCCCAATAACGGCTACTTTCAGGCCAGATTTGCGGGATCCGCGGCCTAATTTTCCAACAGTCATATGATCAGTCGACTGATGCTTTCATCAGTCGACTGATGTCGACTTCCAGTCGAGTGCTCACGAGCTCGACTCGCCACATGCCCGACATCGCTTATCGATCATTGCCATTCCATGGCGGTCGATCGATATCCGATCGACTCCCATTCCATGACGATCGACCATCAAACCTACTATTTCATGAAATCTCATCTGACACTTAGCCAAATGGACAAGTTTCACCTAAGAGCACTACCCCTTCCCAGGTTACATTCGCTCACTCTCATCCCTTGAAGTCCCTCGCCTTTGAAGTTGTCTTCATCCGGCCACGTCCCTCGGATGCGCCAAGCGTACGACTCTGCAGTGTCATCCTTCGCGTCTCGCCCTAAAGTCTACTTCCTCCGGCTTCACTCCAAGCTCCTCGTCCAGCGGTCCCTCAGATGCTCCAAGCGCACGGCTTCTGCAAAGCCATCCTTCACCGACTCAAGGACCGAGTCATGAGATGTGAAACTTGCCAAAGCTCCATATGCGAATTACTAAGTCCTGCAAGACTCCAACGCACATATCAAATCACAATAACAACCTAACTTAAAACCTTTGCCACACACATCAAAACCATATCACGGGTTGATTTCCCTAACAAATCACTCTTATTTTGAGCTACATGGTCTATGGCTCCTGAGTCTATAATCCATAAAGGAGATAAGTTAGTGAATATCACACTAGATGACACATAATGCAAACCATGTAAAGAAGAAGGATTTACCTTTCGCTCATGACACTCGCGTGCGAAATGCCCAAGCTTATCCCATACGTAGAATCAAATATTGCTCTTAACAAGCTCCTTCTTACATTTTTTTCCTTTCTCTATAGTCTTTGGCTTCTTCTTGCCAGTACCCTTGGTCTTCTTCTCATGCTTGCGCTACTTTCACTTTATTCCCCGAGAGCCCTTACTCGACTCCACAAAGTTAGCATGACCCGAAGCAGACTTGGTCACCTCCTGACGCTCCTCCTCGAGCTAACAGTACCTACTCATGTCCATGAAAGTACAGATAGTTTTAGTGTCTGTAAAGTAGGTCTTAACTGCATCATAGGAGTAAGGCAATGACTGGATCACTCCCAGTACCTGAAGCTCATTCAACATCAACTCCCCCATATTCTTCATAGAAGTAATCATACTCGACATATGCATTAAATATTATTTCATAGTATGATCGGGTCTCTTCTTATAAATGATGAACTTATAAGTCAGCATCCTCAACATAGGAGCTGAGGGGGCACCATATTGCTCTTTAAGAGTAAGCCAAACTGATAGCACTATAGGATACTGCTCATAGATCAGAATTAGCTCATCGTGCATGTTGCTTAAAAGAATTACCTTAGGTTGGCCATCCTTCTTTTTCCAATTGTGATATGCCTCCTAATCCCGTCTCACCTAAGCTATGGTACCCTCCCTGGGGTCTAACATCTCGTGTTAAGAACCTTCCTGAGTTCTTGTTCCTCAAAGACAAATTGAACCTTCTAGTGTCAAATTTCATAGTTGTCACTATTCAGCTTGTCTTCCTTCACGAGATCTAGTATGATATTCTTTGTCACAACCATGTATCTATCACACAGAATAGAGAAACGTAAGTCTCTACTTTGTGTACCCTACTGCTCATCAAAACTCAAAAAATGACTCGAATACAAATTCCAAGACGAGCGTATGAATCAATAGACATCATACACCACAACCTAGAATTGCATCTCGCCATTTGAATTAAAATATGGTATACAAATAGTCACATGTACTATAATACCCTCGGTAAGCCTGAATGCCACTTTGAGGGTCTCCAACCTTCCCAACACCGACAACTATTTGTCACACTTCTCAAAGTTAGACCTCTTCGTCTTCTCCAAGACACTTACCTTAGGCTTGAACCGAGTGGACTACTCCCATTCTCTGGCCAAGTCTTAATGAATTCGAATATTTGTCGAGTATTATCGTTCGTGCCAAGCAGCTCAGTGCAACCCGAGTACTTCTACTCGTGTTGAGCACTCAAAATCCTCAGCGACCTTGAGCACCAAACACCTTGCTTGTGCTGAGCTCCCGAGTTACTCGACTCTTCCTGAGTACCCGAAAATCTCTTCTCGTGCCTGATATCCCGAGCTCTCAAGCACCTCGGCTCTTACCAAATACTTCAAGATGAGCTATATCGAGCATGTTCAAGCTTTGATGAACTCTCCCGAGCACCCAAGAGCACTGCCGACCTCATTGCGAGTACTCTTGGGAACTGCTGAGCACTTGGCGAGCACCTCTAAGTACTCCCGATTAAGAATCTCGACTTTCTCGAGCACCGCACCAGAGAAACTCTCGAGCACCATTAGCGTCGAGTACCACTCCATGCTCGAGCATTGCTTATGTGACTCCAAGTTTCCCATCGGTCCCGAGTACCTTTTACTCATCCCAAGCTCCGCTTAGCCCGAGCACCTCTATGCCTGAGATTCACGTCGCCCGAGCTCTTCTGGAACCCGAGCACCCCATTCCCGGGGTTGACCGAGCACTACTAGGCTCGAGCACCACAGTGCCGAGAATTGCAGTGCCTGAGCACCGCAATGGCCAAGCACCGTAGTACTTCATGTGTACGGGCCTGAGCACCTCTTCATGCTCAAGCACTGTGGTACTTCACATGCACGGGACTGATCACCTCTGTGTGCCTGAGCAACTTATGTGCGAGCATCCTGAGAACCTCCACATTCTAGTGCACTGTGTGTGACCGTGCACCTCAGTGCACACAACTCGAGCACCTTTGCGTGCCTGAGCATTGTGTGTGCCTGAGCGCCTCACGCGAGTAGCCACCCAAGCAGCGCACTTCCATGTGCGAGCCTCAAGCACCTCCGAGTGCTCGAGTGTCTCGAGCACCGCAACCTGGCGCTAGTTCCACGCTCCTAAGCACAATGCTCGGTCATGTTCTTGGGCATCTTGAGCACGTGTATGTGCTTGGGAACTTCTCGCGCGACTGATAACTTCACATTTCAGATGTCCTAAGCACCTTGCGTGCTTAAGAACTTCTTACGCGTGACCCGAGCACTGTTTCTCTATCGCAGACAAGCCGAGAAATGTATGCGCTCGAGCATCTCTGCCTATGCAGACATCCTAAGAAACCTTTGTCGTGACCTCTTTCACTGTGCCGAGCACCTAAAGTGCTTGGCCAACTCAGAGAAATCCACACTAGATTTCTTTCTCACTCAGGATTTCTGTGAGAAAAGAAAGTGCTTCGCGCTTTACTATCCCGAGCACTAAAGTGCTCGGACAACCCTTTTCTCAGTCGGACATCCACTCAACAAAAAAAAACATTGTTCATCTTCTCCATGATGAACTTGTGACCTCAACAAATGCACTTTGGCCCAACCTAGCTCTGATACCAATTGTTGGTGCAAATAAAATTAACATATTTCCACAATAGTATGATATTGTTCACTTTGGATCTAAACTCTCATGGTTTTGATTTTGGGTTATACCCAAAAGGTATTGTACCAATGAAAATATCTTTTTATCTTATAAGTACATGATCTTTTCCATATTTTACTAATGTGGGACTTTGATTGTATTCTCAATACTCCCAACACCTACCTTGCTTGTTTTCTTCTCTCCCCTTTGCTTGAATGTTGAAAAAAAGTGCAGTCTGAGAGTTATTATATATTCATGATGGTGCCCTATTACATATACAATAGGTTCTTAAGAGGTATGAGAGGAAACGAGATTCTGTAGTTGATGGCTCAACAACACTACAAAAAAAAAGGTTATTTGGATCAAAATTTTAGAAGTGATCGAAAAAGCGATTGTAAAAGAAGAATTTTTAGAAATGGTCAAAATTAACCTCTTTGAAAACCACTTCAATTGGATTTTTTTTTTGAAGATCACCATGTGAACCATAGTTATGGTAGACATCAATCTGATAGGGATCAATCCTCTGAAGAACATATCAAAAAACCCAAGAGTCATAACCCTAGTCATAGGAGGAATTGCAGTAGAAGTTATGGAGGAAGAAGAAACAGAAGCCCTATTAGAGAAAGAAGTGCTGAGAGAAGGGCAATGTTGGTTCCTGCCCATGAAGGGGCAAGAAATTATGCCCACGTAGGGCATGGGATAATGGGTGACTCCATTATCCCACTATCTCTTCTACTCTCCTCTCTTGCTCCTATATTATGCTTCCTTGAGGAGAAGGAAGGCTACTGGTGGTGTTTGTTTTGGCTACTTATGAGCAAGGATTGAGGAGCCATGAGGATTGCTTGAGTAGAAGCAAAGAGGTGTTGTGAGTTCTTCTTAAAGGATAGTTTTCTTGTGCAAGGATTGTGCACGAAAGTATGACTTGCAATGGTAGAAAACTCTCAGAGAACTTTGGTCCTTATTGAGTAGAACAAGGAACAATCATCATCATCGAGTTTAGGGTTATGACATTGTGGTACATTGGTGAATGTTTGAGTTAACCCTCATAACTTTCATCTTGATTGCAAGCCTTCTGAGAGGATCAAAATTTGCAGCGTAGTTCCGGAGTAGAGCAGTGCCGGAGATTTTTCTGCGATCTCTACAGATCTGAGGTATGTAACTTTATGTTTTTCGCAGTTTCATAAAATTAATTGAGTTATTATTACTAGCATTGGTAAAGATCTAGGTTGAACGATGAGATCATTTAATAAATTCTTGAGTTAAAACTCAAGAATGGTTGTTGATCGTGAAAAACAGTTCTCGTCGAAGACGATGAACAATGCTGAAATCGCGCCCGAGCATGGTAGGAGAAATAGTAGTGGAGCACTATTAGTTCTCGGGCACAACAACAACCGTGTGAGAAATTCTGATGCCCGAGCGGAGAAATAGTGGTGAAGCACTATTATTGCTCGGCTATGCATGTGATTCTTGAGATCGTGCACAGTGCTCGGCAGTCGACTGCTGAGAAGAAGCAGTTGATTGCCCGTGAGTCTTTAACCGCATGAAGAAGTGCTCAGTTGTAGGCACGGTGCTCGAAGATCACTGTTGGTGCTCAGGATTACGCTTAGTGTTCGGGGATCAGTGTTGGTGCTATGGATTACACTTGGTGCTTGAGGATCAGTGTTGATGCTCGGGATTACGCTTGGTACTCGAGGATCAATGTTGGTGCTCGGGATTACGCTTGGAGTTTGGGCATCATTATTGGTGCTTAGGATTAGGCACAGTGCCCGGGATTACACTTGGTGCTCGGGGATCACTATTGGTGCTCGACCATGACGTGTTGTGCTTAGGAAAGCACTATAGTTGCTCGGTCAGAGCACTAGGTGCTTGACTAGAGTACTAGGTGCTCAGCCAGTACACTCCGAGAACATGTAGAGTTCTCTCAAACAGTCGAGGAGCACAAAATCTTGGCACGATCAAGGTCCTAGGTTCTTGAGGTCACTAAGGATTTCGAGAGCTTGACACGAGTAGAGATACTCGAGTTGCATTGAGTTGCTCGACACACAGAGGTGCTCTACCGAGTGTACAAAATCGAGTTAGATTTTGAGATTATTCAAAATCAAATTTGAAGGTCGAGAAGGATTTTCATCAGTGACTCTACCTAAGTCGAGTTTCTCGAGGAAGATAGAGAGGTTTGACTCCGAGATGTGTGGACCATTTTGGTAGTGCATAGGCTTACCGAAAGTGCTGCTAGTGTATGGCAGTGCGTAGACTCTCACGACAACGTATAGGTTAGTATTGAGAGTATAATGTGACTATTTATGTATTGTATCTTAATTCAAATAGTGAGATACAATTTTAGGTTGTGGTGTATGATGTATGTTGATTCATACACTCATCTTAGAATTTGTATTCAAGTAATTTTGAGTTTTGATGATTAGTAGGGTACACAAATATTGAGACATTAAGCATTAATAGTCACTTACATCTCTTTATCTGTGTGACAGATACATGGATGCGACAAAGAGTGTCATACTATATCTCATGAAGGGTGACAAACTGAATGATGACAATTATGAGATTTGGCACTGGAAGGTTCAGTTTGTCTTTGAGGAGAACTCGGGGAGGTTCTTAAGCACGAGATGGTGGACCCCGGGGAGGGTACCACAGTGTAAGAGAGACAGGATCAGGAGGTGTATCGTGCGTGGAAGAAGAAGGATGGCCAAGTTAGGGTAATTCTTCTTAGTAGCATGCATGATGAGCTAATCTCGATTTATGAACATTATACTACTGCATTGTCAGTCTGGCATGCTCTAAGAGAGAAATATGGCACCCCTTCATCTCCTAAGTTGAGGATGCTAACATATAAATTTATTACTTATAAGAAGAGGCCCAATCACACTATGAAGCAACATCTAATGCATTTGTCGAGTATGATTTCTTCTTTGAAAAATATGGGAGAGTCAATGTCGAATGAGATTTAGGTACTAGGTGTGATCTAGTCATTGCCTGACTCTTGGGAGGTAGTTAAGACCTATCTCACACAAACAGAAAGTATTTATACTTTCACGAATGTGAGTAGGCACTGCAAGCTCGAGGAAGAGCAACAGGGGGTGACCAAGTCTACTTTGGGTCATGTTAACTTTACAGAGTTGAGTAAGGGCTCCCGTAGTACAAAGTGCAAGTGGCACAAGCATGACAAGAAGACCAAAGGTCTGGGCAAGAAGAAGCAAAAGACAAGAGAGAAGGGTCAGAAAAGCAAGAAGAAGGAGCTCGTAAAGGGCAAAGTCTGATGCTACGTATGTGGTAAGCTTGGGCATTTCACACGCGAGTGTGGCGAGCGAAAGGTATATCCTTCTTCTTTACATGGTTTGAGTTATGTCTCATCTAGTATGATGTTCACTAACTCATCTCCTTTGTGGATTGTATAGACTCATGAGCAATATACCATGTAGCTCAAGATAGGAGTGTTTACGTAGATTTTCGCTGTATTAGTCCACATGCAAGAAGGTTTTATGTGGGGAACGGAGCATATGTGGAGGTGAGAGGGATTGACACTTGCAAGTTGACGCTGCTAAGTAATCAAGTCGTGTATCTTCATGATGTGTTGTATGCTCTAGAGATAAGGTGAAATCTAGTTTTTGTCTGTAGTCTAGACCAGTTATGGTATAATGTTTGTATAGGAAAATCTAAAGTTTCTATCTCGTATGACAACTCTTATATGTTTCGGCATAGTCCATGAGGGACTTTATGCACTAGATTTAATTTCATTTCATGATTGATATCCTTCTTCTCCTATTGCCTTTGCATTTGATAGTGTAGTGGATGCTGTGAGTGTATGACATAGTAGACTTGGTCATATAGGGCAAGAAAGAATGGTCTGATTAGCAGCATGTGGTGTGTTAGCTAGCTAACCAAGGTTGAGTTGCCCTTATATGAGTTTTGCCTAGCAGGCAAATCAAAGAGAAAACCATTTGAGAATGCAGTGAGAGCTGGGACTCCATTGTAGTTGGTTCATTCCGACATCTGCGGACCAATGAAAATGAGAGCATGAAATGAAGCTATGTATTTTATTACATTTATAGATGATTAGATGTGTTTTGGTTATGTCTATATGTTCTCACACAAGTCTGAGGCACTGTAGTACTTCAGGAGGTTTATAAGCGAGGTTGAAAATAAGCTAGACTTGAGTGGGAAAACTCTCGGAACCGATTGTGGGCGTGAGTATTTGTTTGAGCAGTTTAAAGAGCTCTATTTCGAGAAAGGCATTATATGACAGCTGACAATTCCTGCAACTCCTCAGCAGAATGGAGTTGTTGAGAGAAGGAATAGGACTCTATTGGAAATGGTAAGGTCTATGATGGTGCAGGTCAATTTATCTATCTCCTATTGGGGGGAAGCATTATTGACTACTGCCTATGTCCTTAATCGTGTTCCAACAAAGTCCATAGTCAGTACCCCATACGAGCTTTGGATGGGGAGGTAGCTTTTCCTTAGTCATTTGAGGTCATGGGGGTTTGTCGCGTATGTTAATGATTCTTCGCACATATATGACATGTTAGGCCCGCGAGGAAAGAAGTGTATCTTCATCAAATACTCTAACACTCCAAAGGATATGTGTTCCTAGGAGAACATATAGACGGGTCTTTCACTGAGATTGAGACTCGTGATACTATATTTTTCGAGAATGATTTTCCTAAGACAGGAGAAATATATTGAGACATCACCTTCTATGAGATGGATGAGTCTAGCAGCTTAGTTGATCCCAGTGGTGGGATTCAAGACCCTGGAGTGGATCTTGGTCCTAGTGGAAGTGACCCATCTCAAGGTGAGGATGTTCACTCTCCTCGTCGGAGTGGTTGAGGAAATGTACCTTATTGTCATTTTCTGATTGAGAATGAGATACTCATTATGACTCCAAAGGACGAGAAAGATCTGAGAACTCTGAGAGAGGCCCTCGAGGATTCTACAAAAGACCAATGGTTTAAGGCCATGGAAGGGGAAATGGAATCAATGAAAATCAACAAAGTCTGGGAGCTAGTTGACTTACCTGAGAATATAAAGGTTATTGGAAACAAGTGGGTTCTCAAAATTAAGAGAAAGACTGATAAATCGATCGAGAGGTATAAAGCTTGTCTAGTAGCCAAGGGTTACACACAGACAAAGGGCATTGGATATGAGGAGACTCTCTCTCCTGTAGTTAAGTTTACTTCGACTCGTTTACTTTTTGCTATTGTCGTGAGTTTAGTCTAGAGTTATATCAGATAGACATAAAGATTGTCTTTCTTAATGGAAGTTTGGATGAAGAGATATATATGGAACAACCTGAAGGGTTTGTTCAAGTAGGTCAAGAGGACAAGGTCTATCAGCTTCGCAAGTTGATATATGACCTTAAATAATCATCTAGGCAGTGATATCTAAGATTTCATAAGGAGGTAATATCTTGTGATTTTACAATGATCGAGGAGGATCATTGTGTCTATCTGATAAGATCTAATAACTCATTCGTGATTTTGTTGTTATATATGGATGATATAATGTTGGCTGGGAACAATATTGGGTATCTGATAACCATTAAAATATGGTTATCATCCACTTTCGACTTGAAAGACATGGGTGAAGCTGAGTTCATTCTTGGAGTACATATCCAGAGGGATCGCTCGAGAAGATTTCTGACTCTTTCACAAGAGACTTATATTAAGAAAATTCTTGAGCGCTTTAGGATGAGTAATTGTAATCCCATAGATACTCCCGATCGCTAAAGGTGAGGGCCTAAGCTTGATGATGTGTCCTAAGACTGTCGATAAAATAAGGGAAATGAGTAAAGTATCGTTTTCTAGTGCAGCAGGAAGTCTGATGTATGCAATGTTGTGTACACGATCGAACATATGGTATATAGCCGGTCTAGTATGTAGATATCAAGCAAATTCTAGAAGGGATCACCAGAGAGCAGTGAAAAGGATTTTTCGATATCTTAAAGGAACTGTGAACTTCTCTCTGTGTTATGGGGGAGATGATTTGCATCTCGTGGGATATTCAGATGTCGACTGGGGAGATTATCTGGATAAGCACAAATCAACATTAGATTTCGCATTCTTGCTCAATGGTGGGGCCATTTCTTGGAGTAGCCAGAAGAAAACTTGTGTTGCTCTATCTATGATGGAGGCTAAGTTCGTGGCATGCTCAGTAGCAGTTCAGAAGAATGTTTGACTTAGAAGACTATTGGATGACTTAGGGGTTGTAGCGGATAGTGGGAGACTAGTGATGATTTATTGTGATAATCAGGTCGTCGTTGCTTACACTCGAGACCCTAAGTTTCAAAGTATAACCAAAACACATAGATACCAGATACCATTATGTGAGAGACATCATTGAGAAAAACGAAGAGACTATCAAGTATATTTCAACATACAGCATGGTGGCTAGCCTCTTTACCAAACCTATCCCTGACTCCTTTGTGGGACATAGAGAGTCATTAGATTTGGGTACTTTATGAAATTTTCATCTTGTACTATAATGACAACAATGATGCTTAATGAAATATATGACTCTATATGGATTCATGGTCCAATTATAATTTTAAATATTGCACTTGTTATATATATATGATATGTGATATAATAGATATATCAGGCAGACAGGTTCACTCTTTCACACGAGTGACCACCTTCAAAAGTGTAGATAAGACAGTTTCTAGCTGTAAGAGGTTTTGAGAGTAACCATACTAAAACTTAAGTCTCCTTGATATGTTTCAGGATGGGATCATGTGTGACATGATCGATATGGATGTAGTCACATCAATGTTGCCTATAAGCAGCCAAGTTTGAGATCTCAGATATCACCTGCGACTTGTGATACTGTCTTTGAAAGACTCTCTCTAAGATCTCTGGGTAGAGTCTTATGTGTAGACTGAGTCCCATACCCAGATCGTGTTAGAGAAATTTGAAATACACCCTTTTGAGAAATAGAGAATAACACTGTGACACATATTTCATACCACGTGTGATAAATCGACTAGGGAGAGTGGGAGCCAGATTACTTGAGATAGTAAATATATCCCCAAGCCCCACTGTGTGAGATCCAAGATCCACTAGGAGGGATCTCTTGTACTCTTATTACCTTGGATTGTTTCTTGAGATCCTGATTCAGTGTTTACTATTTTAGTCTGTTTATCGATGACCTAGAAGATAAATTGAGATATGAGAGACAGGTCTAGGAAAGTAGCTGAGTTTTGACTGATAGATTTCAGTTTAAGAAATGGAAGACCAATTGATGTTACATCAGGATTAATATTCATCGACTAATTTTTTATATTTATTCATGTAGGGATTAAATATATTAGTGAATATAATATCGAACAACATCTGGGGATACTTTCGATGAGAAAAACAGTTCAATTGGATGTATAAGTCTTGGATTTGGGGTGAAACGAGATTGTATCTTTTAATAAAAGTGTAGCTACTCTATCATCCTAATAAGTGTATAGAGGAGTTCTTATATGCAGGTGTACTCATAAATCGCACGACATCCAATTCTATGTGAAAACTCAGTAGGGTGATATGTGATGGATTACATGTGATATGATCTAGTGATGATTAAAGTAATATGCCCTCGTATGCAAGCTAGAGATGTTTCCTGCCCACGAAGGGGCAAGAAGTTATGCCCACATAGGGCAAGGGATTATGGGTGACTCCATTATCCCACTATCTCTTCCACTCTCCTCTCTTGCTCCTATATTATGTTTCCTTGAGGAGAAGGAAGGCTGCAGGTGGTGTTTGTTTTGGCTGCTTGTGAGCAAGGATTGAGGAGCCGTGAGGATTGCTTGAGTAGAAGCAAAGAGGTGTTGTGAGTTCTTCTTAAAGGAGAGTTTTCTTGTGCAAGGATTGTGTGCGAAAGTACGATTTGCAAAGGTAGAAAACTCTCGGAGAACTCTAGTCCTAGTTGAGTAGAACAAGGAACAATCATTATCATCGGATATAGGGTTGTGACATTGTAGTACAGTGGTGAAAGTTCGAGTTAACCCTCATAACTTTCATCTTGACTGCAAGCCTTCCGAGAGGATCAAAATTTGCAGCGTAGTTCTGGAGCAGAGCAGTGCCAGAGAGTTTTCTGCGATCTCTACAGATCTGAGGTATGTAACTTTATATTTTTGTAATTTCATAAAGTTAGTTGAGTTATTATTACCAGCAGGGCAAAATTGAGCAATGGAACAGGGAAAGGGAACTGATCAAAGCTGCTAGAAGGAACAACGAGTACACTCAAAATGGCCTACAGAATAATGACTATCCTCATCAGGATCAAGAAAGTTGATTGATAGTTCACTGGTTCATTACTTGCTTCTTTGATTTTGTTAATTGTCTTAGAACAAGATGCCTCTTCGTAAAACTACTTGTTCACAAAAATATAGCTTACGGTCCATTTTCACTGTGCAGGTGGTGTGCAGGTTCAAAGTCCTGTTCAGTTGAATATTTAAAAATAAATTAAAAACTTCTCTAGAGAAATTCAAAACAATCACCTCTTGCCTGCATTTGTTTGGTTTTATTTGGTTTAAAACTGCACCGTTTAGGTAAATGGGCTTTGGATGGGATGCTTAGCATCTTATTCATCTATCGACCATTCATTAATTATTTACCCATTGGTTTTGTTTGGTGAAGTGACTTTGGACATTGATGTGGTTGTATTCTTGTCTGGTAGAAAACTTCAAATCTGTTATGGTTATGGAATGACTTAAGTTACTTAAATGATCGCGATAACTAAAACTAAGATCGTTATAGTAACATGTTGGTAGATGGATGCCTTTGTTTACTTGCATCCAGAAGTATTGTACAAGCACTTTGGCACCCAAGGGTAACACTTGTATAAGCATTGTAATTCCTGCATTTTAATCATGTAGAAGTAAAATCTGTATGCTCCAACAAGCTATTATTTGAAGTGTGATAGATGATAAAATGTAACAAACATAAGTACTTAAAGACTATTAGAAAGTTAGTCTAACACTTGTAATTATCTGTTTGGACACATTTAACTCTATGTTTCAAAAAGTCTCAT
Organism: Wurfbainia villosa; assembly: GCA_025175895.1. NCBI lineage: Eukaryota > Viridiplantae > Streptophyta > Magnoliopsida > Zingiberales > Zingiberaceae > Wurfbainia > Wurfbainia villosa. The sequence continues at coordinate 57,697,772 of CM045995.1, read as the reverse complement.
TGGACCCTATAGGTTTAACACTAACCCTGTAATTTTTTCTGTCAAATGTTATCTTCTGCCGTTTCCTACATCTTTAAAATTATAGTAGTGTTGATTTGGGATATATTTGGAATATACATATTCTTTTTTCTATCGCTAGAAGTACATACGATGTCATAATTTCCATGTAAAGTTGATTTACATGTGGACGATGTCAAGCTATTAGATTGAAGTGCAATAGTTTGAATAACTTAAGATAGATTGCTTTTGATGATTTTTTATTTTTTGGAGAAAACATTTTATTGAAAGTTGTATATGTTTTGGGAATTGAAAAAGGTTTTGTGTTGGTGATGTATTGTGGAGTAAAATATAAATATTTTAGAATGAAATATGAATATTATGTGTTAATTTGATAATGCAATAAATTAGTTTTGTGAAATAAAATGTGAATATTATAAATTGATTTAATTTGATATTGCATTTGGTTTTGAAATCTACCGTTGTAGTATGACATAGGATCATTTTTAAACTGCTTCAAATTTGATAATAGAAGTGGATTTTAACCGCTCTTGAAATTTTATAGAAGGGGTTAGACCCCTTCTATAAAAACCAACCGGATAAAAAACCATCAGAATCAATTCTTTCACACTCTAAAAGGGTAGCTTTTTGAACTGGTTAATAATCGCTTATGTAGAACAAATTCATGTGTGGTCATAATCTCTTCTAAAAGATGTATTTCTAAATCGGTTTTTAACCACTTCTAAAGCTTTTCAATCAAAAGCTGTTTTACAATGTTACACCATCGGTGACAATAAACGCTTCAATTGCCCTTAGCACCGCTAACATCTGAAATGGTTATAAAATCTGTCCAAAGCCTTTTGAAGCAATTAAAAATCATTTCTAAATGTCTTTTATAACGGCTTCTGAAGCTTTACTTTTTTTTTTTATGGTGCAAGAAAGGAGAGAAACAAAGACTTATAATTGGAGTATATTGAGTGGACATCTTGACCCATGGGTTAAACTATAGGAAAAGCTTCTATAGACTCGAGAAATGAAAGACCCTAACAGACCAAATATGATCAGTAGTTATTAAGAGTCCCTATCCTTTTGAGTGCAAGTTCAACATTTAAGTAATTGGTACCCTTCTGAGTGCCACTAGAGAGGTTATTCCTGGATAAGAGTTCATTCAATGAGTTCTATGCACTATGCTATCCACTCAAAGTAGAGTCCATATAAGCTCATAAATCAATCAACTTCAGTAGACTTGGTGAGAAGGAGAGACCGGATGGGTTAGAGTTCATGGAAAGAGTTCATTCGCCCTATCACTGACACCTATCACTCATACCCTCCAACAATAGTCGTTCATGGACTTGCATATACCTATATCATTCATGTTGCTATTCATGACTATAACAGTTGGGACGATCAACATTTTAAGAAGAGGGGCGACTAAAATGTGTTGCAACATCATAACGGTGGTCTTTGTGTCAGCAAAGAAAGAAGAAAGAGACCCTCGGTCACTAGTAGGTTGTCTATATTGCACATAGTTCTCTCTTGTTACTATCTTAGACTTTAAGTTCTAATTGATAACAAGTATTGAAGGACTGAAAATAGCATTCGAGAATCTTTCTTTTTATTTCACTTTAAAATCTCATAAAATGCAAAATAGTCGTCACAGCGGAATAAGAAAATAAAACACACAAGTACAAAGAAAGTTTTTACTTAGTTCACAGTCTATCGGCTGCTAATCTAAGGCTCGCAATCCAAGATCACCTTCGAAGGGCAATTCACTAAAAAAATCTCTTCCTCGTTGAAGATAAGAGATGTGATGCTTACAAAGAATATTGATGCGGATGGGTGAAATCTGTTCACTCCTTTTTCAATGCAGTGAAGCACTGAGGGAGATCTCAGAGGGTTCTCACAGGCCGCAATCAGTAGAGAATAAGAAGATGAAGTAGATGAAACGCAAAAATCAGCACCAACAATCGAAACTCAGACACAAGATGTAACGTGGTTCGGAATAAGGATTCCTACTCCACGGAGGTGAGCTTTCTCACCGGGGGCAGTGCCCAAGCACTTTCACTATGAAGGTCCTCCTTTACAGAAAAGAAATTTCCGGAGGTGGAGGAAAAGAACCTCTTACAATGATATCACCAGACGAGAGAAAACACAAAAGATGTAATAACAACAAATCACTGCCCTTCTTCTCCGGCGAGGCGGTTGTCGCTCTCCTTCTCCTCCTGCATCCCCTTCTCTCTTGTTGGGTGGGAATAATTGCGGATCCTTCTTTCCTCCTTGCTTCCTCCCTTTTATCTTCCCTTTTCCTTCATCGTAACGTCGCGGGCTATCTCCATCGTACACGTGGCCACCACCTTCACCTGGAGAATAATTCTGTTACAAATATGAGGAGTGAAGACTCCTTGGAATATTGCGTGGGACCTCCCAAGCCGTTGCCTAACATGTCTTCCTCTACTTTTCAGGTAACTAGGTTAGACTATCTCCCTCAACCATCCGCTTTGAGTGAAGCTAGCTTAGGTCTATAGCCCACGGGCGCCCTAGCCCTAGGGTTCCTCATCAACCCGAACCAATTCCTCTTTTTCCCGTGCCAAACTTCCTTCGTATCGATCAGGTTAAGTCAACCCTCTATCCATCCCATCGGCTTCTGGAATTATCTAGCTGAACCAATTCTTGTTCCACTCTTAGCGAAGTGCCTTCCGTCTCTTTTTTGCCGTATCAATTGCTTCTGCTAACTCTCCCGTGCCAATTGCTTTCGATATTCTTCCGTACCAATGGCTTCTGATATTCACGCCCGAACCAATGGCTTCTGATATTCGCGCTCGAACCAATGGCTTCTGATATTCGCGCCCGAACCAATGGCTTCTGATATTCGCGCCCGAACCAATGGCTTCTGATATTCGCGCCCGAACCAATGGCTTCTGATATTCGCGCCCGAACCATTCTTCCTTTTCTCCCTTTGCTGAGCCGAATATTTTGGATTGGATAATGGGTCACCCGCTAACCCTTCTACCGGGAATTATATAGAAAAGGTACCACCAATATCATTAGTCAACCCCGAAAAATAGTCAAGCGAAGTTCTAAGCTTGACTTTCCAAATGTACATAAAGTCTCTGACCTATTCTTCATTTCTCAACTTAAATCCATCTGTTCCCTTATAACTCCCTTATGTATATTCAAGGAGGCCCGATGGGCTCATGGGCTCTGCTTCTCCTTCTCCTTTCGTGTAGTTGAATCGTTACGGAAAACCCTATATAAACCCCTGCCTTCTCCTTTTAGGTATCGTTTAGGGTGCTTAACAATCCAGCCTGTTCTTCTCTTCTGTGATTTTCACCGGCGATGTTTCGGCGACCCAGTCCTTCCTTTCCCCACACGATTCTTCCTTAACCTCCGAGTAAGTGCTCTGCTTTGTTCACACCCATGGCTCCTAGGACCATCTCTTCACCCGCTTGGTATGAACATACCATAACCCAGTTAGATTGTAACCATTATTTCTTTAATATTAAGAACAACTACATAGACCCCTCTATAAAATGCTGTTTCACGACTAAACTGCATCGGCCTCATAATCCTCCTCCCGACTTGACATGCTTTTTCTCCGAACAATTTCTTAACGGCCTATCCCTGCCGGTACCATTGGTCTATTTGGACCTTCTAAACTTTTATGGACTACCCCTGAACCAATTCACCGCCAACTCCTTTCGAATTTTATCGGGAGCTCACATAGTGTTCCAACACTTGAACCCCTCTTTAACCCCCGAAATATTCCATTACTTCTTCTAATTAAAATCTTCTAAGGCAGGTCTCTTCTATTTATCTAGCCGTTCAGACTGCCAATTCTTGGTGAACCTGCCCACTTCCCACAAGGGCTGGGAAGAATTGTATTTCTTTGTACAGCTACCCGAGTCTCTACCCTATTATGATACATGGAAGGTAGCCCTTCCTGAATTGCCTCCCTTCCGGGAAATGAGGACCAAATGTCCCTTCTCAGAAGTGTATAGAGTATTAGGAGAGTTACATTACAGCTCAAACCATCTAATAGAAACTCCTCTTTTAAGCCACTTTGTATTGTCTCCTCTACCTTTGACGACTTCGATTGCTGTAGGTAGGGTGATACTTACCCTGCAATATGACTTCCTATCTATGTTATTCATCTTTCTTATCAGTATACCTTGCAGATAATCTAATGCAGAAGGCTTTGGTGGAAGGGGAGGCAATCGAGGCTGCCAAGGAGAAGAAAACCTCGACTAAAAGAGGCAATCAAGATGCATCTCATCCCCGGAAAGTCGCGGCTCACCAAGAAAGGAGCCTCAAGTTCGTCGGCTCATCTCCCCTCGCCTTCGGACCAACCGGGGTCTCAGCCCCTAACCATTTATGAGCCGAGAAGAGGAGACACTACCTCATCTGCCCTTTCTCCCTCTCCTCAAGGAGGGGATTCTCCCTCCCATTTTCTTCATTCCTCCCCATCTGCACAAAATTCACCCCCACCTTCTTATACGGAATCCCTCCAAGCTCCTATACCTTCCGACTCAAGAGCTTCTCCTACCCCCCTTCGTTGTATCAGACCCCCATCTTCCTCTGAAGGGGAGGATCCTTCCCTTCCTGTTCCTCCGAGGGCCACGTTGGGATCTCTGCTGAAGATTCGGCACCCCTCGGAGGTAAAATTCTTCAATCAGTCGGGCATACAAGGCCCTTGCGAGCAAGTGAGCAAGCTGTTGGCAGAGGTATTTACTCTTTCTTTTCCTCCTCTTCACTATGGGTATCTCTATATGCCGATGTATACTGATAATTTTTCCTTCTTTTTAGGCCTCCACCCAACATAACAAAATGGTGGTTCAGCTGACCCAATTCCAATCTAGTGTGGAGACTCGCCACTTTGCCACCGTATCACAACAAAAAGAGCTCGTTCGGCGGTTAAACGAGCAAGAGGCCAAGGATGCGGACCTAAGGGGCCAATGTGAAGATGCAATGATGCAATTGGCCCTGGTCCGAAGCGAGAAGGAAGAGCTGCAACGAAAAAATGAAGAACTTGAACAGTGCCTCTTCCTACAATCCAGTGAGTTACAACAGGTAGACGTCCTGACCCGGCAACTGAAGGAGTATAAGGGGTATCTTGGGGACGCCATGATCAAGGCTGCTGACTCCTCAACTATTATTATACAGCTTCAACAAGAACGCCACCGGCTTAATCTGGAGTGTCAAGCCTGGGAGGCTACCAGGAAATCCTGTACAGAGAAGTGTCAGGAGCTTTCCTCCAAGGTGGCGGCTCTTCCCCAAACCTTATCGCCGGTGGCTCGGCAACAATCTATCCTCCATCAGGAGTACTCTGAAACTCTTTCAGCCTTAGGACAATAAGCTATAAAGGTAGCCACCGAAAGAGATGCTTTGGCGGCTAAATTGGCGGAAAGTCAAACTCAGGTGGTTCAATATCAAGACCAACTGAAGGAGCAAGAAGCCGACCTTAAAGGACGCTATGTCAAGAAGGGGGTAGATTTATTTATACTAGGTTTTGAGGGGTCCTCGGCTCAAAATGCCGAACAAGGATAACCGCCTCCCGACACGGACACTAGCTATTTAGATCCCACGGAGGCGCTAGCTAAGTGTCTGCCCAAACTTTTTGAGTTGTAATTTCTATTATTCTCTCCTTTAATAATTTTGTGTTGGTGCAATCGGCCGAGGTCACGATTGACCAAACTCGAGTTTGACTCGAGTGATGTTTTGATGTTTGACAAAGGGATTTGACAAAGTGGTTTGACATTGATGTTTGACATTAATGTCGGTTAATATGTTGGGGAGATTGTTGGAGCAATCGACCCGGGTCATGTTTGACCGGACTCGAGTTTGACTCGAGGAAGACCTTGATGGTTGACTGGGGTTGACCATGTGATTATGGGAAAGTCCAAGCATGGGTCTTGGCAAGGTAAAGTCCAAGTCATGTGTACTTGGCATGGAAAGTCCAAGCATGGGTCTTGGCAAGGTAAAGTCCAAGTCATGTGTACTTGGCATGGAAAGTCCAAGCATGGGTCTTAGCAAGGTAAAGTCCAAGTCATGGGTACTTGGCATTTGGGAAAGTCCAAGTCTTGAGTACTTGGCATGGGAAGTCCAAGCATGGGTCTTGGCGAATGAGAAGTCCAAGCATGGGTCTTGGCAAATGGAAAGTCCAAGCATGGGTCTTGGCATGGAAAGTCCAACATGGGTTGGCAAGGGAAAGTCCAAGCTTGAGTCTTGGCATTGGGAAGTCCAAGGGGATTGATTTTGGCAGCGTAAAGTCCAAGCGGAGTCTTGGCGGCGTAAGTCCAATGTGCCTTGGCGGTGTAGACACCGTTAGCATGACATAGCCGAGGGAAGCACCTGGAGGCTAGCGCGATGGATGAACAAGTCATGGATGACTTGGAGGGATCCGAGAGGCGTGAGGCTGATGGAGGTGGCTAGAAGGCTTAGGTCTAGGCTAAGGGTGGTCTAGCAAGTATGGGGGCACCATACTTGGGTTAAAACCTCATGTTTGAGGTTGTCAGTCGACTGGCAATATGGCCGGTTCGACTGCCGTGAGTCGACTTGAGTTCGACTGCCGTTTAAGAGCTGGAACTGCTCTGGCAGTCGACTGCCAAGGGTTGGCAGTCGACTGCTAGTTCTGTGTCGAGCAGCGCTTTGCCAGCCGACCGCCGGGCCGATTACGGGCGTTAGCGATCGGCAATGTTGGCGTGATCGCCAAGAGATCCGTTGGAATTTTTCCAGCGTGGATCGACCCGTTGTCTCACAACAACAGTGGCATCAGTCGACTAGTGACTTATGGCAGTCGACTGATAGGCGGAAATCCAGCCCGACGCAGGTTATAAAGGCATCTCGGAAGGAGAGTTTTTAAAGCGATTTTCTTGGACGTTTAGAAGCGATTTGCTGCTGCAAATCAGGGCTTTCAAGTGCTAGTCCAAGGCAATCAACAAGCAAGCTTCTAAAGAGTTTTTGTAAAGTGTTCTTTACTTCTCTTGTTGTATTTCCTCTTATATTTGCTTGTTGTATTTAGATTATTGTTGTAATCTTATTGTAAGAGGTTTCTCCACCTCCGACTTGTGTTGAGAAGGAGTATTTGTGATTAGTGAGTGTGTGTGCATCACTAGGGCTCTTTAGAGCTCGATCTGTGGAGTAGGAACCGTTCGGTTCTGAACCACATTATATACTTGTGTTCGTGATTGTTGTATTTCGTTATTGCTTTCATTTCTATATTCCGCTGTGCTAACGAAATTGTAGACACGATCACGATTGAATTCCATCTTCGTACAGTCACAACGCTATTCACCCCCCCTCTAGCGGCGTCAAATCTCCAACAAGTGGTATCAGAGCACGGTGGCTCTTCAACGGACTAACCGCCGGGAGCTAGGACAAATAAGCTAGAGGGTGAAGATGGAAGAACAATTGGGATGGAACATTAACACACTAATCCCTTACTCCTTCTATGGACAAGAAGGGTTTAAGCAATGGAAGTCAAGAATTGAAGACTTCCTAATGATGAGGGACTTCGAAGAATGGTCTATCTTGATGGAGGGTTTTAGCTATCCAATAGGACCAAAGGGAGGATTCCTCAAGAAGAAGAAGTGGAGTGAAGATCAACTCCAAGCCTTCGAGAAAAACATGAAGGTAGTAAAATTTATTCTTGATTTGGTCCCTAATGAGATTGTGTGTATGGCAGGGGACTATATGGATGCTAAGGAGTTGTGGAGCCAAGTGGCAAAGCTCCATGAAAACTCATCATTGGTCCAAGAAGAAGAAGAAGAAGAGGAGTGCTCACCCTCTCAAGCTCAAGAAAGTACACCGTCATCCCAAGAGCTTGAGGATTCGAAGGTTGATAGGGAATCAACATCCGGATCGAAAGAAGTGGAAGAAGCATCCACTTCCGGATCGGAAAAGGAAGTAGAGGAAATGGAAGAAGCATCCACTTCTAGGATTGAGGAGGAGATTAGAGTTTCCTCAACACCGGAGCATCAAGAAGAAGCTTCGACATCCGGTCAAGATGAAGAAGCCCAAAATCCAATTCCGGTCTCCATTAACCTAGGTAACTCAAACACTCTAATTTCAAATAAAAATAATATTATGTGTTTTGAGTGTAGGGAATTTGGGCACTATAAGAGCAAGTGCCCAAAGAAGATTATGAAAGCTCCACTGGCACCAAAAGTCAAGGATGCCGGTTCCCCAACACCTAAAAGCAAGGAGCACATCATATGCTTCAAGTGCAATTCAAAGGGGCATTATCGGAGTCAATGCCCTAGGGGGAAGAAGAAGGGGCAAGGAGGAGCATTACAAGTAGGGGGAGCTAAGGCAAACCCTAGGGTAACTTCTAATTTTGCTCCTTCTTCAATTTACAAGCAAAAGCATGCTAGAGATTTCAATTCACTTGCAATTTATGAAAAGCATGCTAATAGAAACAAGTATTTTTGCTTAGGAGCTAAGAATGTCTACTTAGATAATAGGGAGAAATTTGGGACTAATGTCCCTAAAAATATTTTACCTAGGGAATCTATCAAGAAAATAGGAGAACACCTAGGTTTTAATCCTAAATGGACTAGGCATATGCCTAGGAAGTCCAATGCCCAAGATTTAAATCAAAATTCTAAAATCGGGCAATTAGAAAAGGAAAATCAAGTCTTGAGGTAAAGGCTTGAAAAACTTGAAAAGACCCTAAATAAGATACAAGATCAATTTAAAGGGTCTAATGGTCAAAGTCAAAGGTCCAAAAGTCAAAGTCAACACAAAGTACCTAAGAGTCAAAAGTCAACCAAAGCCAAGCAAGGTTTGGGTCACAAACCTAAGCCTAAGGTAGCTTACCATAGTGTTCCATTTGATTATGGGACACAAACTAGGTGTAGGAAGACCAAGGTCAATGGGAAAGTCATCCCTAGAGTTGACCAAAGGGTGTGCCTAGTGGCTAGGGTTTCTAGGAAACCTAGGGTGGCCACTAAGAAGATTGCAAGGGGAGTTACCCCTAGAGTCAACCTAGGTAAGACCCAAATGACCAAGGCTAACAAGCCTAGGAGGGTCATTAGGAAGGTATCTAGGGAGGTTATCCCTAAGGAATACCTAATTAACCCTAGGAGCTCAAATCGGTTTTGGGTTCCTAAGAGCGTGATTGATTCACGCTAGATGGGTTTAGGGTGTGCCAACCTTGATTGGATGGGTAGTTAACTCAATCATGGTAAAGGTGGCACTTTAGGATGTTTTCAAGGTTATGGTTACCTTGGAAATAGATTTGAATCAATATCCTAAAAGATTTTAGGATGTGCCAATGCACTTTTGAATTTAAGAAAAATCAATTAAATTGGCACAATTTAGGTTTAGAGGTTAGTGTGCCATTTTGGGTTTTTGGCACACTAGGGAGATTAAGGTTAATATGACAAAATATATCTAATTGTATCAAATGGCAATTAATATTAAAATTTAGGTGTTATTATACCTATATATTTTATATGCCATGCCTTGATTGTCATATGCCATGTCATGACATCATGCCTATTTCTATGATTTTATATGTCATGAGTATGCTTAGGTTTTAGGTTAATATCATGTATGCTTAGTTTTATATCTTATGCCATGACATCATGATTATGAGCATATGCTTATTTATAACATTTCTAATGCCATAATCATTCATGCATTTAAGACAATTTGATTGAAATTGATATAAGGACTATGACATGACTTGGAGTCCCATTTATAAGGGAATCAAGTAGGGTTGCCTTAGAGAATGCATGAAACCCTAGATTAGGATGAAAAAAACCCACATCTCACATCCAATTGACATGTATGTATACACCTTAGATACATGTGAGATGTTAGGATATGAGTTGAGTTCAAGGTGCATAGTTTTTACATCTAGATGAACTAAAACTCATCTTGTTTCAATTTGTGGATCATTGGGAGAGCATGTGTACAAGTCATGTACATAGAGCCCAAGGAATATGATCCAAAATAAGGTTTTGAAAACATTTTAAAATCATTTTGAAAAACCTTGGTGAAGTCTATCTTTTGATAGCAATCACCATTGATAGAGTTGATACAAAATAGGGCCAAAACATTGAAAATTTTAATGGTTTTGAGTTTTGTATCAAACTCACTATTTTATGGGTAAAATAATTTTCAAATATTTTTCACCCATTGTGTGTGTCATAAGTATTATACGTATGAATTTTCATGATTTTTCGAATTACGTATAATTATTTATGAATTTTCAAAATTCATTTTTGATAGTTGAAAATCGAGATTTTATTATCGATCGCCTGCGGTGGCGATCGATGTGAGTGGCAATGATCGGCCGATTACTATCGAGTCATTGCCAGTCATTTTGGGTTAACAAGGTTTGTTTAACCCATTTTCAGCCATGGTAAAGGTCCCTAACCACTTCTAACCCTAGGATATGCTTTAGGAAGCATTATAAAGGGTGAAAATCCATTGGATATGGATTAGGAGCTGTGTTAGGTCAAAGTATCAAATTTAGGGTGAGTGAAAGTTCTATGTTGAACTTAGAACCTTAATTTTGATGGTTTAGAGTTCCTATTGGCTTAGGGGCTTCCCAAGGACATTGTTGGTGCAATGGTCAAGGGGGAGCAAGCCTTTAGGGGGAGTTATCCATCTTGGGATGATGGATGTGTTTTTCTCCTTGAAGAGGAGAAGTTATTGGGAGAGTATCATCAATTGGGAAAATTGATGGGTTTTCGATACCCAATTTGGAAATTGGGAGAGAGTATAGGATTGTCTCTCTTGAGTGATATGTGAATTATCACTAGGAAGATGGTAGGCATCCTAGGTATTTATTTTTAGTTCAAGGGGGAGATTGTAAGATCTCATTGGGATATGAGACAATGACCCTCTTGGGGAGACAACCTTTTTGCTGTTAGTCAAAAAGGAGGAGAATGTTTGGGGGAGAACATTTGGAGAGTATTTACCAATTTGGGATAATTAGTAAGGGATTTGAGTTAGTGGTCTAACTCAGATGATTTGTTTGGTTTTTGTCAAACATCAAAAAGGGGGAGATTGTTGGTGCAATCGGCCCAGGTCACGATTGACCAGACTCGAGTTTGACTCGAGTGATGTTTTGATGTTTGACAAAGGGATTTTCCAAAGTGGTTTGGCATTGATGTTTGACATTAATGTCGGTTAATATGTTGGGGAGATTGTTGGAGCAATAGACCCGGGTCATGTTTGACCAGACTCGAGTTTGACTCGAGGAAGACCTTGATGGTTGACTGGGGTTGACCATGTGATTATGGGAAAGTCCAAGCATGGGTCTTGGCAAGGTAAAGTCCAAGTCATATGTACTTGGCATGGAAAGTCCAAGCATGGGTCTTGGCAAGGTAAAGTCCAAGTCATGTGTACTTGGCATGGAAAGTCCAAGCATGGGTCTTGGCAAGGTAAAGTCCAAGTCATGGGTACTTGGCATTTGGGAAAGTCCAAGTCTTGAGTACTTGGCATGAGAAGTCCAAGCATGGGTCTTGGCGAATGAGAAGTCCAAGCATGAGTCTTGGCAAATGGAAAGTCCAAGCATGGGTCTTGGCATGGAAAGTCCAACATGGGTTGGCAAGGGAAAGTCCAAGCTTGAGTCTTGGCATTGGGAAGTCCAAGGGGATTGATTTTGGCAGCGTAAAGTCCAAGCGGAGTCTTGGCGGCGTAAGTCCAATGTGCCTTGGCGGTGTAGACACCGTTAGCATGACATAGCCGAGGGAAGCACCTGGAGGCTAGCGCGATGGATGAACAAGTCATGGATGACTTGGAGGGATCCGAGAGGCGTGAGGCTGATGGAGGTGGCTAGAAGGCTTAGGTCTAGGCTAAGGGTGGTCTAGCAAGTATGGAGGCACCATACTTGGGTTAAAATCTCATGTTTGAGGTTGTCAGTCGACTGGCAATATGGCCGGTTCGACTGCCATGAGTCGACTTGAGTTCGACTGCCGTTTAAGAGCCGACGCTCAGCGATCGCTAAGGGTTGGCGATCACGCTAGTTCTATGTCGAGCACGCGCCGTGAGCTGACCGCCGACCGATTACGGGCGTTAGCGATCGCTCGCCAATGTTGGCAGTCGACTGCCAAGAGATCCGTTGGAATTTTTCCAGCGTGGATCGACCCGTTGTCTCACGACAACAGTGGCATCAGTCGACTGGTGACTTATGGCAGTCGACTGATAAGCGGAAATCCAGCCCAACGCAGGTTATAAAGGCAGCTCGGAAGGAGGGTTTTTAAAGCGATTTTCTTGGACGTTTTGAAGCGATTTTTGTTCAAGTGCTAGTCCAAGGCAATCAACAAGCAAGCTTCTAAAGAGTTTTTGTAAAGTGTTCTTTACTTCTCTTGTTGTATTTCCTCTTATATTTGCTTGTTGTATTTAGATTATTGTTGTAATATTATTGTAAGAGGTTTCTCCACCTCCGACTTGTGTCGAGAAGGAGTATTTGTGATTAGTGAGTGCGTGTGCATCACTAGGGATCTTTAGAGCTCGATCCGTGGAGTAGGAACCGTTCGGTTTCGAACCACGTTATATACTTGTGTTCGTGATTGTTGTATTTCGTTATTGCTTTCATTTCTATATTCCGCTGCGCTAACGAAATTGTAGACACGATCACGATTGAATTCCATCTTCGTACGATCACAACGCTATTCACCCCCCCTCTAGCGGCGTCAAATCTCCAACATTTTGTTCATAGCTTCTTTTTTGCTTTTGAATGATGAATTTGTCCATCCGTGTAGTTGTCATCATCTTGTCATGTTTCTTGACGGGTCGGGAATTCTGGACCAATTTTAAACCCCTCCCTTTTTATACCGTTATCTCTTTTCCCACATTATATGGCGCAATCACCTTGTTGGTTCGGGCTTATTTGAGAGATCTCGAGTAATATTATTCACATCCATCCCAATTTTGGTTCGGGAATCCGCTTGAAGTATCTTGCCTGATTTTATTTACATCCGTCCTGATTTCGACTCGGGGATTTGCTTTTAAGTGACTCTTGCCTATTGGTTTTCCCCATTTCTTTTACTGCTTCGGAAACTGTATCAATCTCTTCGTCTTCTTCCCCTTCCCAAGAACTTTTGCCGTCGCTTCCCTTCCATTATAAATCATTGCCCTCCATGTCTTCGTCCTCCTATCTCACTATCATGGCTTTAGAGGGGCACCCTATCGAAATTTCTTCAAATTCAGAATCTTTCGAGCTGCAGGACTGGGCTTCTGAAGACACTGAAGATTCAGAGACCCGCTCAACTGCCACTTCCGCTTTTCGTCCCCTTCCTTTTCCGCCTCACACTCCAACTCCAACCCCTCCTACAGGGAGGTCCTTTCGTACTCCCTTCCCTTCCTTCCGCAATAGAGTGTGGAATCCTCCATTCACCTGGGAGTATACAGTGGGAGACCCCCGTGCCGCTGCCGAACTTCCTCCACTTCCATCAGTGCTAGCTTTCATCCCAGTCCCCCCGGCGGAAGCTCATCCTTCTCCGTTCGATGAAGGTCCATCAGCCATTCCTCCGTCTCAAGGCGAGTACTTCAAGGTCATCTTGGCGCCCTCTCCCCCCAAAGAGACCTCTCCCGCTTCGTCTGTTAGAAGTAATCAGAGAAAATCTGTATATATCCAATTAATGTAATCATTTCAAATATATCAATAAAGACGAGGGAGGAAACTTGATGTTTGCTTTTGTCTTTTTCTCGTAGAAGTAAGGTTTCTGTCTTCAAAAGGGTGTGATCAGATATACCTTCTTCTATCATCACCCGGATTCGAGACCCTCTTAATTACGCTTATAGTCCCGTCGACCTTCCCCCTCGCCTCTATTTCTCTCTTCTTTACTGGCATTTATTGTCCCTATTTCTTCTACCCATAAATGCACTTTTCCCCTTCGTCGCTATAAAAGCCTCCGACCCTTACCTGATAGCTTCCATCCTTTCCTTTTCTTTTTGTTTGCCATGGACAGAATATCTGAACAGGGCAGCAGTTCCTCTCCTTCTGAAGAGCAGATAAATGAACGCCGCTACATATCTAGCCTGGAGGAGCAAGTGAAGTATTTACAACAACAGTTGAAGGAAACTTCCGCCAGCAATCGCTCCCTGCGTCAACAACTGGTCGGGTCCCAAAAGGAACTGGCCAAGCAAATCTTCCTGCAGCAGTCTTACCGCCGGCAATTACTGTACCATTCCCGACCGCACAAAGGAGCTCCATCCGTTCCTCCCAACAAAGAACTGTAATACCCAAGATGTATAAGGGTTTCTGTGTCACGCCCGCCCTTCCGGGACCCTAAATGTCCGGAGAGGCGGCGCGTGACGCGACCGTACATACATTACATACAGCGGAAGACTTTAGACATACTTCTTAATACTTACAGCGGAAGACTTTAGACATACTTCTTAATACTTACAGCGGAAGACTTTAGACATACCTCTTAATACTTTTTTTTTTCTTTTAAACATAAACATGCGTTAACACATATATACATATATATATACATACTTCTTCTTCTTAGCATAGAGTATGCTTCATAGCGTGGATAGATACTTCTTCTTACTTCTTCTTTACTTCTTCTTCTTAACATAGAGCATGCATCATATATGTAGATACTTAGTGCTTAGTAAATTCATAACATCATCATCATAAGGAGACATAAGTGAGGACATGAATAGACATCTTTATCATAGGTAAACATGTTTAGACCTAACGGATCTTCTCCACCATGCCACTACCACACACATTGGCCCCTCCTGCTGCTCCCTTTAGTTTATCCATCCCTTACCCTTATCTCTGTGATTTAGGGAAAGATAAACTATAAGCACATAGGCTTAGTAAGATCCTGTCCTACTCACTAAAACCATACATTATCATTAATCATGCAGCATTCACAACATAGAAGCAATATAACATGTAACATACTTGGTGTCATCAACTTAACATGTAGCATAAGTAACGTAAGTGAAATATAGCATGGATCACCGTATCATCAAACATAACTTGTAATGTATCTAACGTAAACATGTAAACATTCATAGCATATCATAAAGCATAACTTTCATAACGTATCTAACGTAAGCATGTAAACATTCATAACATATCATAAAACATAACTTCCATAACATATAACTTAACATTCTTGGCATATCGTTTAACATAACATGTAACTTAACAATCATGGCATATTATTTAACATACATGTAACTTAACAATCATGGCATATCATTTAACGTAACATGTAACTTAACAATCATGACATACATTTAACGTAACATGTAACTTAACAATCATGACATACATTTAACGTAACATGTAACTTAACAATCATGACATACATTTAACGTAACATGTAACTTAACAATCATGACATACATTTAACGTAACATGTAACTTAACAATCATGACATACATATGCAAGATGCTTTTGAAAATATATATACTATGTACGTAAATATAAATCTCAACATATTTGGGCCCGGCATTGTACCACTTCTTCATTATCATAGCGCGCATCCCTAAATAGGCCCGAGGTAGCAAGTCTCGAACCTAATAGGTTTCTAGGCCCGAGTCTTATTCCATCGACCTAGGGCAATCGTCATAGCGTAGAAGCCCATCCTAGGCCCGAGTCTTACTCCATCGACCTAAGGCATCTTGGAGCCCATCCCGTACTAGGCCCGAATCTTATTCCATCGACCTAGGGGCAATCATACATAGAAGCCCATCCTAGGCCCGAGTCTTATTCCATCGACCTAGGGCATCTTAGGAGCCCATCCCTTCTTGGACCTTGTTAAGGTCTTGGTACAAGCCATGCAGAAGGTAAAATACTTATATGCTTACTGTACTACATGTCTTATTAACATAGCATAGCATACTTCGTTTCATAACACATCATGCTTCATTTCATTAACATAGCATAGCATACTTCATTTCATACACCTCATGCTTCACTTCATTAACATAGCATAGCATACTTCATTTCATACACATCATGCTTCATTTCATTTTCATGACATGGCATAATTCATTTCATACACATCATGCTTCATTTCATTTACATAGCATGGCATACTTCATTTCATAACAACATATCTTATTTCATTAACATAGCATGACATACTTTATTTCATAACAACATAACTTATTTCATTAACATAGCATGGCATACTTCATTTCATAACAACATAACTTATTTCATTAACATAGCATGGCATACTTCATTTCATAACAACATAACTTATTTCATTAACATAGCATGGCATACTTCATTTCATAACAACATAACTTATTTCATTAACATAGCATGGCATACTTCATTTCATAACAACATATCCTATTTCATTAACATAGCATGGCATACTTCATTTCCTAACAACATAACTTATTTCATTAACATAGCATGGCATACTTCATTTCATAACAACATATCCTATTTCATTAACATAGCATGGCATACTTCATTTCCTAACAACATAACTTATTTCATTAACATAGCATGGCATACTTCATTTCATAACAACATATCCTATTTCATTAACATAGCATGGCATACTTCATTTCCTAACAACATAACTTATTTCATTAACATAGCATGGCATACTTCATTTCATCATAACATAACTGATTTCATTAACATAACATAGCATACAATTCATGGTATGGACTTCATTGTACCCTAAAGACCCAAGGTGGCCGAATGGTCCATGTAGGGCCTTTAGGTTTAACTGACCTAATCCCCTTTTTAAACCTTAACCTCATCATCTAGTTACAAAACATAGTATGAAACTTCATTGAAACCCTATAGTGGGGTTTGGCCGAATAGAACTATAGTGTTCATTAGGGTTAGCTTTTGTTCTAACCCACTTTAAACCCTAAAATCATCATCTAGTTCCCATAATATGGCATGGAACTTCATTGAAACCCTAAAGTAGGGTTTGGCCGAATAGAACTAAAGTGTTCATTAGGGTTAGCTTTTGTTCTAACCCACTTTAAACCCTAACATCATGATCTAGTTATAAACATAGCATAAACATAGCATAGAGCTTCTTTGAGACCCTAGTTCATGACTTGGCCGAATGGGTCATGGAGGCCTCTAGAGTTAGATCTTTATCCTAATCCCTATAACATGCTAACATCATCACTTGCAAGCAAAAACAAGATATAACTTCAATAAAACACTAACAAAACCCATGTTGGCCGAATGGTTCATAGGGTTTCCTAGGTTTAACTTTTGACCTAATCCATTTTAAGCCCTAACATCATCATCTAATTACAAAAGCATGGCATACAACTTCATGGAACCCTAGATCATATCTTGGCCGAATTTAACAATATAGATTTCTTTTATAAAACGTCAACCGAAGCTACTCGTATGCAGTGAGGGATACTTACATCCTTCGTTGCTTTTGGTGGAGAAGACAACCTAAAGAACCAACCTAGCCCTAGCTTTCTTGCTTGGATGAGGCTCGGCCAAAAGAGGGAAATGGAGAGGGAAGCCTTAGAATTTCGGTGAGAAGAGGAAGAGAAGAAGAGAGGAAGTAAACAATTTCAATCTTCCCTCTTCTTTATAAAGGGGGGAGGAAGAGAAGTTCCTCTTTTCTTTTTCTATGCCTCTTCATTTACCCTTAGTTCCATTTATCTATAGTTCCCCCCCTTTCCTTAATCATACAATCCTATTGGGCTTATGGTTAGTGGGTACATCTATAGGGCTTGGCTATCTCTAGAGGTCTGGAGTTCAATTCCTAGGTCTTGTATCCATTTTTGGCTTATTTTCTTTTGTTTTGGAAAAGGCCTACATAAAGCCCATTATCATCAAGCCAAAAATTCTTGTAAAATTGCTAGGAATTTTACGGGCGTTACAATCCTTCATACCTTTAAAAAGTTTCGTCCTCGAAACTTAGAACAATTGTGGGTACTTCTTCTTCATGTCCTCCTCGCGTTCCCAGGTAGCCTCCTCGTACCGTTGATTCTGCCACAGGACCTTTACTAAGGGTACCTCTTTGTTCCTTAGCCTCTTGATTTCTCGGTCTAGTATTTGGATAGGCCGACTTTCAATACTTAGGTCCTCTTGAACTTGTACTGTTTGTGGCTCGATCACTTGGTCTGTACTGGAAATGCATTTCTTGAGCACAGAGACATGGAACACGTTGTGAATAGCCGACATCTCTTGAGGCAGCTCTAGCTTGTAAGCTACATTGCCAATCCTCTGCGATATCGGATACGGTCCCACGTAACGTGGACTCAGTTTACCCTTCTTTCCGAACCTCATTACTCCCTTCATGGGAGCCACTTTGAGGAATACTAGGTCCCCAACCTCGAATTCTAATGGTCTACGCCTCTTATCCGCATAGCTCTTTTGTCGGCTTTGGGCAGTTTCAATTCTCTGGCGGATGTTTCAGATAGCTCGTGGTGTCATCGATGAAATCCGTCTGGAGTCCCATCCTCTTCTTTTCACCACCCTCGTACCAGCATATGGGAGATCTACATTTCCTCCCGTATAGAGCCTCGTAGGGTGCCATTCCAATAGTAGCTTGGTAGCTATTATTGTAAGCGAATTCTGCCAAACATAAGTATCGACACCAGCTACCTTTGAAATCCAGTAGCAGCTCTTAACATATCTTCCGATTTTGATTTACCCTTTTCTGGTCCGTCAGTCTGTCTGGGATGGAAAGGCGATCTTGAACAATAGCCTTGTGCCTAAGGCCTTCTGAACGCACTCCCAGAAATGGGAAATAAAGCGACCATCTCTATCAGAAATGATGGTCTTAGGAATTCCATGGAGTCGGATGATTTCCCTAGCATATAACTGAGCCAGTTGCTCCGTCGAATAGGTCATCTTGATTGCTAAGAAATGAGCGGACTTCGTCAATCTGTCTACAATCACCCATATAGCATCATAACCGTTTGTCGTCTTGGGCAATCCTGAGATGAAATCCATAGAAATGTCCTCCCATTTCCATTCGAATCTGGATCTACCGCGGTGTTCCTCCAGTCTTTGGTGCTCGCCTTAACCCTTTGGCGTGTCAGGCAATCTTGACATCCCACATCTCTTTTCATTCCAAACCACCAAAACTTTCGTTTCAGGTCTTGGTACATCTTGGTAGTTCCAGGATGCATCGCATAAGGAGTCCCGTGAGCTTCCTCAAGTATCTCCTTCCGTAATTCTGGATCGTCGGG
This sequence comes from Wurfbainia villosa, assembly GCA_025175895.1. Classification (NCBI taxonomy): domain Eukaryota; kingdom Viridiplantae; phylum Streptophyta; class Magnoliopsida; order Zingiberales; family Zingiberaceae; genus Wurfbainia; species Wurfbainia villosa. The sequence goes on along the minus strand of CM045995.1, from coordinate 57,678,649 downwards.
AATACACAAGCGATCCCTGAGGTAGAGTACTCCACTATCAGAGATCCGAAACCCGTCGTCCTTTCCCTCTAGGACCTCTTGCTTGATCCTCTGAAGGCTTGGGTTACGGGCTTGCTTTTCCAGTATATCATCGAACAACGTCGGTGCTATCGTCAGGGTTGAGAGCTGTCCGGAAGAGCAAGAATTAGAGCGCTGGTCAGTCTCCTTTTTAACTCTGTGAAACTCCGCTCGCAGGTGTCCGTCCACTCATATTTCTTGTCCTTTCTAACCGACATTGATCAACTATACCACATACATCCCATGCAATGGACTAAGCACTAATTCAAGGAATGAGCTCATCATTTCTTATTCATACTTTCTGAAAAGAAAAATGTTAACATATAACATTCCTTATTTCTAATCGAAACAAAACTACTTGAGAAGATAGTTTATTACGACTCCCACTAGGACAAACCCTAGTGCAGTTGTAATCATTTTTAGTCCTATCTTCCTTGGCCTTATTAGGGTAGTCTCAGGCTGGCCAGTAAGTTGACTGTTTGTAGAACCCTCTACATTCTTCTCGAGGCGAGTTACCACAGGATTCTCTTGAACCTTGTGCTCCAGTAGTTCCCAGCACAGCTCAGCATAGGTTATCCGCCCTTCAGAATGCGGCCCCACGTGGTGTGCAACTACCATGAACTCATTTGGCAGGGAACGGACCAAGGCCCATATCTTATAATTGTCCAGTAACGGAAACTCTTGCCGCTCAAGTCTCCTAAAAAGACAATCAAGCCTTTTCATGTGTCTGATGACCCCACCGTCTGGTTTATAAACTATCTCTTCAATAGCTTCCCTTAATCGGTTTCGTGACACATCACGACGGGTCATGGTGGTCATCGTCCGTGCCATCTGAAATTGAAATAATTGAAGTCAGTACCAAAACCGACCAACCCGTACGAAACTGGCTTAATTCAATTCAGATGAGCATAGACCTTACAAATAATTACGAAAATCAATTTTCGTAACAAGAAAGTATTTTATTTATTTATTTATATATATATATATATATTCGTGTAATTAAACTAAGGCTAGCATAAGGTCGTTTTAAGCTTCATTCATGTTCCCATGCATAAGTTAAACTTAAGGTATTTTACATCATGCCAGAACAAGCATAAGGGTATCCTATTTTCATGCATATTTAAGTTAGAAACATTTCCTATTATTCACGAACAAGCATAAAGTAAAGGCATTTTATATCATACATGAATAAAATAAGCTAAGTTAGAGTAGACATAGAATTCTTACTTGGAGCGGCAGGATTGGAGCTTGATGTGTGTGTAGTGGAAAGGCAGATCCGCTCTGATACCAACCTGTCACGCCCGCCCTTCCGGGACCCTAAATGTCCGGAGAGGCGGCGCGTGACGCGACCGTACATACATTACATACAGCGGAAGACTTTAGACATACTTCTTAATACTTACAGCGGAAGACTTTAGACATACTTCTTAATACTTACAGCGGAAGACTTTAGACATACCTCTTAATGCTTTTTTTTTCTTTTAAACATAAACATGCGTTAACACATATATACATATATATATACATACTTCTTCTTCTTAGCATAGAGTATGCTTCATAGCGTGGATAGATACTTCTTCTTACTTCTTCTTTACTTCTTCTTCTTAACATAGAGCATGCATCATATATGTAGATACTTAGTGCTTAGTAAATTCATAACATCATCATCATAAGGAGACATAAGTGAGGACATGAATAGACATCTTTATCATAGGTAAACATGTTTAGACCTAACGGATCTTCTCCACCATGCCACTACCACACACATTGGCCCCTCCTGCTGCTCCCTTTAGTTTATCCATCCCTTACCCTTATCTGCAGTACGAGGGAAAGATAAACTATAAGCACATAGGCTTAGTAAGATCCTGTCCTACTCACTAAAACCATACATTATCATTAATCATGGCATGCAGCATTCACAACATAGAAGCAATATAACATGTAACATACTTGGTGTCATCAACTTAACATGTAGCATAAGTAACGTAAGTGAAATATAGCATGGATCACCGTATCATCAAACATAACTTGTAATGTATCTAACGTAAACATGTAAACATTCATAGCATATCATAAAGCATAACTTTCATAACGTATCTAACGTAAGCATGTAAACATTCATAACATATCATAAAACATAACTTCCATAACATATAACTTAACATTCTTGGCATATCGTTTAACATAACATGTAACTTAACAATCATGGCATATTATTTAACATACATGTAACTTAACAATCATGGCATATCATTTAACGTAACATGTAACTTAACAATCATGACATACATTTAACGTAACATGTAACTTAACAATCATGACATACATTTAACGTAACATGTAACTTAACAATCATGACATACATTTAACGTAACATGTAACTTAACAATCATGACATACATTTAACGTAACATGTAACTTAACAATCATGACATACATATGCAAGATGCTTTTGAAAATATATATACTAGGTACGTAAATATAAATCTCAACATATTTGGGCCCGGCATTGTACCACTTCTTCATTATCATAGCGCGCATCCCTAAATAGGCCCGAGGTAGCAAGTCTCGAACCTAATAGGTTTCTAGGCCCGAGTCTTATTCCATCGACCTAGGGCAATCGTCATAGCGTAGAAGCCCATCCTAGGCCCGAGTCTTACTCCATCGACCTAAGGCATCTTGGAGCCCATCCCGCATAGGCGAATCTTATTCCATCGACCTAGGGGCAATCATACATAGAAGCCCATCCTAGGCCCGAGTCTTATTCCATCGACCTAGGGCATCTTAGGAGCCCATCCCTTCTTGGACCTTGTTAAGGTCTTGGTACAAGCCATGCAGAAGGTAAAATACTTATATGCTTACTCTTACATGTCTTATTAACATAGCATAGCATACTTGTTTCATAACACATCATGCTTCATTTCATTAACATAGCATAGCATACTTCATTTCATACACCTCATGCTTCACTTCATTAACATAGCATAGCATACTTCATTTCATACACATCATGCTTCATTTCATTTTCATGACATGGCATAATTCATTTCATACACATCATGCTTCATTTCATTTACATAGCATGGCATACTTCATTTCATAACAACATATCCTATTTCATTAACATAGCATGGCATACTTTATTTCATAACAACATAACTTATTTCATTAACATAGCATGGCATACTTCATTTCATAACAACATAACTTATTTCATTAACATAGCATGGCATACTTCATTTCATAACAACATAACTTATTTCATTAACATAGCATGGCATACTTCATTTCATAACAACATAACTTATTTCATTAACATAGCATGGCATACTTCATTTCATAACAACATATCCTATTTCATTAACATAGCATGGCATACTTCATTTCCTAACAACATAACTTATTTCATTAACATAGCATGGCATACTTCATTTCATAACAACATATCCTATTTCATTAACATAGCATGGCATACTTCATTTCCTAACAACATAACTTATTTCATTAACATAGCATGGCATACTTCATTTCATAACAACATATCCTATTTCATTAACATAGCATGGCATACTTCATTTCCTAACAACATAACTTATTTCATTAACATAGCATGGCATACTTCATTTCATCACAACATAACTGATTTCATTAACATAACATAGCATACAATTCATGGTATGGACTTCATTGTACCCTAAAGACCCAAGGTGGCCGAATGGTCCATGTAGGGCCTTTAGGTTTAACTTTGACCTAATCCCCTTTTTAAACCTTAACCTCATCATCTAGTTACAAAACATAGTATGAAACTTCATTGAAACCCTATAGTGGGGTTTGGCCGAATAGAACTATAGTGTTCATTAGGGTTAGCTTTTGTTCTAACCCACTTTAAACCCTAAAATCATCATCTAGTTCCCATAATATGGCATGGAACTTCATTGAAACCCTAAAGTAGGGTTTGGCCGAATAGAACTAAAGTGTTCATTAGGGTTAGCTTTTGTTCTAACCCACTTTAAACCCTAACATCATGATCTAGTTATAAACATAGCATAAACATAGCATAGAGCTTCTTTGAGACCCTAGTTCATGACTTGGCCGAATGGGTCATGGAGGCCTCTAGAGTTAGATCTTTATCCTAATCCCTATAACATGCTAACATCATCACTTGCAAGCAAAAACAAGATATAACTTCAATAAAACACTAACAAAACCCATGTTGGCCGAATGGTTCATAGGGTTTCCTAGGTTTAACTTTTGACCTAATCCATTTTAAGCCCTAACATCATCATCTAATTACAAAAGCATGGCATACAACTTCATGGAACCCTAGATCATATCTTGGCCGAATTTAACAATATAGATTTCTTTTATAAAACATCAACCGAAGCTACTCGTATGCAGGTGAGGGATACTTACATCCTTCGCGTTGCTTTTGGTGGAGAAGACAACCTAAAGAACCAACCTAGCCCTAGCTTTCTTGCTTGGATGAGGCTCGGCCAAAAGAGGGGAAATGGAGAGGGAAGCCTTAGAATTTCGGTGAGAAGAGGAAGAGAAGAAGAGAGGAAGTAAACAATTTCAATCTTCCCTCTTCTTTATAAAGGGGGGAGGAAGAGAAGTTCCTCTTTTCTTTTTCTATGCCTCTTCATTTACCCTTAGTTCCATTTATCTATAGTTCCCCCCCTTTCCTTAATCATACAATCCTATTGGGCTTATGGTTAGTGGGTACATCTATAGGGCTTGGCTATCTCTAGAGGTCTGGAGTTCAATTCCTAGGTCTTGTATCCATTTTTGGCTTATTTTCTTTTGTTTTGGAAAAAGGCCTACATAAAGCCCATTATCATCAAGCCAAAAATTCTTGTAAAATTGCTAGGAATTTTACGGGCGTTACATTCTGTTTGTTATTTTCCCTTGTAAATGACTCAGAATATGTAATTCTCTCGCATCAATGAACTTTCCCAGTTTATCTTCTTTCTCCAGTATCTTCTGAGTTGTGCCACGCTTTACTTCTTTCGTATTCACATAGACTCACATATAACTGAGGCATATTTTGGCTCTTCCGCCTTTTTTACTCTGCTGGGTATATAGAACCATTAAATGAGCCAACTCTGCTATTTTACAGGAATAAAACAATACAAAGTTAAACAAGGACTTCAACTTCTCCCACTTTATGGGGACAAAAATTGATACACAACTGAGGAGATCTCAGTTCTTCCGTTCCACCACCGCACAGGGATATCTTCTGCTTCGTGGGGATAAATTTTTTGAATATAACCGAATGAATTTCGTTTCTTCCGTTCCGCCACCACACGGGGATATCTTCCGCTTCGCGGGGATAGAAATTTATACATATAATACATAACCGAGGAATCTTGGTTCTTCCGTTCCGCCACCGCACGGGGATATCTTTCGCTTCACCTCGCAGGGATAGAAATTTATATATACAATACATAACCGAGGAATCTCGGTTCTTCCGTTCCGCCACCGCACAGGGATATCTTCCGCTTCGCTGGAATAGAAATTTATACATATAATACATAACCGAGGAATCTCGGTTTTTCCGTTCCGCCACCGCACGGGGATATCTTCCGCTTCGCCTCGCGGGGATAAAAATTTATACATATAATACATAACCGAGGAATCTCGGTTCTTCTGTTCCGCCACCGCACGGGGATATCTTCCGCTTCTCTGGAATAGAAATTTATACATATAATACATAACCGAGGAATCTCAGTTCTTCCATTCCGCCACCGCATGGGGATATCTTCCGCTTCGCCTCGCGGGGATAAAAATTTATACATATAATACATAACCGAGGAATCTCGGTTCTTCTGTTCCGCCACCGCACGGGGATATCTTCCGCTTCGCCTCACGGGGATAGAAATTTATACATATAATACATAACCGAGAAATCTCGGTTCTTCCGTTCCTCCACCACACGGGGATATCTTCCACTTTGCCTTGCGGGGATAGAAATTTATACATATAATACATAACCGAGGAATCTCGGTTCTTCCGTTCCGCCACCGCACGGGGATATCTTCCGCTTCGCCTCGCGGGGATAAAATTTTTGAGTATAACCGAATGAATTTCGGTTCTTCCGTTCTGCCACCGCACGGGGATATCTTCCCCTTCGCCTCGCGGGGATAGAAATTTATATATATATGGCTCAGAAGCCATCAACATAAAGGAGGCAACATTTTTATATCATCCCTTTTTTGTGCTTGTCTTCCGAAGGGGAACGCCTATATCCGTCCCTTCCCATGCAAATGAAGGCTTTAGTACATAACGGGCCATTTAGAAAAAATAACCCTTCTTTCCCTTTCACTTAGGGCCGCTTTCACCACAGACGAGGAGCCCAATAATGGTTACAAGCCCACTCTCCTCCCTTTTATAGGGGATACTTTTATCTTCGTTTCTTTTGCTATCTTCATCCCTTTGCCTTTTCATCTCCTTCTTCTCCGTCTGTTCGTTCCTCCGCCGCCATACTCCGTTGCCTCAATCCTGTTTTTAGCCCTTTCTCTTTATTCTAAGACCCTCAAAATGCATTCTACCTTCTTCCAGGAGATAGCGGGTCGTTATCCACATCGCAAGAGGAAAGCCGGTCAGGCGTCGGCTCTGTCTTCTTCTTCACTTTCCCCGGTCACCACCACACCTGCTTCATCTCGTCCGTCTTCCTCTCCTCCCCCTGCATCCCTTGTTACTTCTGCCCCGGGGGAAATCGGGACAATTAGTCCTTCCTCGATTTCTCCGGTATTTACAAACCCTAGCTCTCATACTTTTTCTCCCTCTGCTACCAATATTCAGAAGTCGCCTTCTCCTTCACTGTAACTTGAGGATGAACCTAGGGAGGATGCGCTTCCATGTCAGCCGATGACAGAGGCTGGCTCACCCCTGCCTTCTATCTCCCCTGAATACCATTCTTCCTCTGAACCCATGGCGGTTGATGTCCCCTTACTGCAAACTTCCCCCTCCACTCATCTCCTGAAGAGCCCTTCTCCTCCCACAAATATCATCCCCCTTCTCCCCATCACCAGTGAACTCCCCACCTCAGTATCATCCGTCCCATCTTCTTCCTTTTCTCCCAGGAGTCTTTGGATCCTGAACTTAGAGGAAGTGGTTCTTCGCATGGAAAGCCTACGCCATGCTCTGGATTTGGTATGTTTTCTCAATTAGCTTCCTTAGCTTTGTCTTACTAACCGATTTCTTTTCCACAACCGGCATGCAGGCCTTGACCAACCATCAAGAGTTGGATCATTCCATTCATCAATATCGGGCTCAAGCTCAAGAATGGGAGCGGCAACAACGGGAAGATTTGGTGAATACTCAGAATCAAGAATGACTCCTGTTGCAACAATTGCACCTGTGCCAGGAGAAATTAGCCGAAGCTCGCCAATAAATTTAGAAGGATGCTGATACTATTGCAGCGTTAAGGGAACAACAGCGATCCGGTGTGGAACCACCCGTCCCCCAGCGGGAAGTCCAACCGGCTCCTCTTGATAAGGAGTCTTCCTCGGCTCAAGAGTTAATACGTCTTCAAGGGCAAGTAGCAGAGCTCCTCAAGGGGAAGCAACAGGATTCTGACGCCATCGCTCGCCTTCAGGTTCAATATCGGTGAGCACAGGATAAGATAGGAGACCTCCACACCCGCTTGTGCAAGGAGGTACAAGAAAACTCATCCTTGATAAATTCCAGGGCGCATGCTCATGCCCGTCTACGCAGGCAAGAGACTTCCCTCCAGAGGCTGGGCACTGAACTCACCCGGACCAGATCTTATTCTGAAGCAGTGGAGGAGATTTCAGCTTCTATGCGTCAAAATATGATGGAGATGACGCACCTTGTGCAGCAGGACCAAAATTCCCGAGCCGACGATGTTTCCATACTAGCCGATGCTATTATGGAGGTGTCACACCGCTATGTTGATGTACGCCGAGAACTTCAAGAAAAATGCCAAAGGCTTCATCGAGAGCGAAGCCCTGACCATCCGAACCGCCAGGAGCGACTCATCATTTTACTGCGCGCCACTTATCAGGATGGATTTAATGAAGCGGTTCGGCAGTATGCCGACCAAGGATTACCTCCTCCAACTTATCCTTCATTTTCTTTAAATTGGGAGGCTGGCTTTCGACGTTATCCTCCCGACCGAATTAAGCTGTAATTCGATATCTTGTTTTAAAACGGGAATTTCCTTTCCATTTTCTTTCTCTTCTTCAAGATTTATTAACAGTACCGTATTGCTCTTGTAAATAACTCATTAATGAAATTTGGAGAGTACTTGGCATCTAATTAACGCGATCAAGTTAAGAAGTACTCCCCTTCGGAGTCTCATAATTTCTCTTCTTCTATTCCCTACTTCTCATACAGTGTGAAAAAGTTTTAAATGAATGACATTCCAAGGTCGTGGAAGCTCTTTGCCTTGGTCATCTTTCAGATAATATGCTGACCCTGCTACGCAGCATGCTATTTCATAGGGTCCTTCCCAGTTTGGAGCTAGCTTTCTGGGGTCTCCAGCGGGATTAACTTTACGCAAAACCCAATCCCCTTCTTGAAATCTCCGAGGCATCACTTTCTTATTAAAGGCTCACTGTACTCTTTGCTTGTAAAATTCCGCTCGCCTCTGTGTCATCTCCCGCTTTTCCTCCACTAAGTCCAATTCAGTGCTTCGGATAAGTTGGTTCTGATTTGGTTCGTACACCTTTATCCGAGCGCTATTTAACAGAACCTCGACCGGAATAACGGCTTTTGTCCCATACACCAAACTGAAGGGAGTTTCTCCTGTTGCTGTCTTGGGTGTAGTTCGATAGGCCCACAGGATGCCTGATAACTCTTCTACCTAGTTTCCCTTCTGAGCCCCCAATTTGGTCTTTAATCCTTGAATGAGAATCCTGTTAGTCACCTCCACTTGCCCGTTCGCTTGAGGGTGAGCTACCGAAGTGAAAGCCTGCTGAATGTTGAGACTTTGGCACCATTCTTGGATCTTTTTTCCTTGGAACTGTCGTCCATTGTCACTGACTATTTTCCGAGGAATACCGTATCGACAAACAATGTTTCTTCATAAGAACTGTATTACGGCATTCTCAGTAATTTTGGCTAGGGGCTCTGCCTCCACCCATTTGGAAAAATAATTCACAGCCACCAATAAAAACTTCTTCTGTAAAGGTGCCGCTGGTATCAGACCTACTATATCCATTCCCCATTGATCAAAAGGACAGGAAGAGACCACGACTTTCATTAACTTAGCCGGCCATTCGGAACGGTTGCTATGCTTCTGACAAGCGATGCAGGCTTGCACTATACGAGCAACATCTTGCTGGAGAGTAGGCCAAAAATACCCTGCTAATAAGGCCTTTCTTGCTAAAGCTCTCCCTCTTAAATGATTGCTGCAGCAACCTTCATGAATCTCCCGGAGTACCCATTCCGCATCCTCATTTCCCAAGCATTTCAATAAGGGTCGTCCGAAAGAAATCTTGTATAAGTCTTCATTTAAGAGGGTGAACCATTTGGCTCGGCTTATTAAAGCGGATGCCGCTATTTTTTCTTCAGGGACCTTCCTGTGCCGCAAATAAGCTATGATGCCAGTCCTCCAATCAAGAATTAGGCTTGATTCGGGTGCATCTTCCTCCATGCTGCATATTGCTAAGGAAGTATGGATTTTCGTATGGACCATTTTCGAGGACTTCATTCCTTCCATAGCACTAGCCATCCGAACCAATTCATCTGCCTTCCCGTTATTCTCCCGCGGGATTTACTTTAAGAGGACCTAACGGAATTAAGCTTTTTCTTTCTCAAAAGCCTTCAAGTACTTATGCAGCCTTTCCTCTCGAACCGCAAAAGAACCTTGAAGTTGTGATATTACCAACTGGGAATCCGAATGGATTACAATTGAAGAAGCGCCCACCGCTTTAGCAGCCTGCAATCCCGCTAGAACAGCTTCATATTCCGCCTCATTATTAGATGCCCGATATTCCAGGCGAACGGCTAGTCGAGTTTCTTCACCATCAGGGGAAATTAATAGAACAACGACACCGTTGCTCGTAGATCCTGAAGAACCGTCTACGAATATATTCCATGCCTCTGATCCCTCCTCTTTTGCTGCCGAACCCTCTTCTGAGTCGCAGGGTACCTCTGTTAGAAAATCAGCAAGCGCTTGGGCCTTGATAACCGTTTGAGGTTGGTAGTGAATATCATACTCGCTTAGTTCTACCACCCATTTGGCCAATCTTCCAGAGAAATTGGGCTTAGTGACGACCTTGCCCAATTCGCTGTGTGTTAGAATGGTGATGGGATGAGCCAAAAAGTATGACCTTAATTTGCGGGCGGTTAGCACTAGGATATATGCCAACTTCTCCAGCTCCGTATAACGGAATTCTGCCCCCTTCAGGATATGACTGGTATAATAAATACGCTGCTGGTGAGAACCTTCTTGTTTCAATAATACCGAACTAATAGCTCCCTCCGAGACGGCCAAATACATCCATAGTGGTTCTCCAGCTATTGGTTTGGCTAGCAGTGGGAGTCCAGCCAAATATTTCTTCAACTCCTGGAAAGCCTGTTCACATTGATCATCCCACTGAAATTTAGTAGCCTTGCGTAGGATCTTGAAGAAAGGCAGCCCTTTGTCCGCCGATCTGGCTATGAATCGTGATAAAGAAACGATCCTGCCCACCAACTTCTGGGTTTCCCGCAGATTAGCGGGTGACTTCATGTTACATAGTGCTTGCACCTTCTCAGGGTTGGCTTGCAACCCTTTCTCATTCACGATGTATCCCAAAAACTTGCCGCTCTTTACCCCGAACAGGCATTTGCTAGGGTTTAGCTTCATATTAAACCGCCTTAATGTAGCGAAGGTTTCATTTAAGTCCTTGACTAAATCCTGAGTGGCCTTCGATTTGACTAATATGTCATCCACGTAGACTTCCACATTTTTCCCTTTCTGTTATGCAAAGATTTTATCCATAAGGCGCTGATAGGTGGCCCCTGTATTCTTCAATCCGAACGGCATTACCACATAAGCGTATAACCCTCATGCAGTCACAAAGCTAACCCTCTTTTGATCTTCTTCGGCCAAAGGTATTTGATGATATCCTTGATATGCATCCATTAGGGACACCACTTCATATCCCACAGTAGAATCCACCAATTGATCAATACGAGGCATGGGGTAGCAGTTTTTAGGACACACTTTATTTAAATCACAAAAATCAATACACATCCTCCATTGCCCCGAAGGTTTGGGAACCAAGACTATATTTGAAACACATTCGGGAAACTGGATTTCCTTTACATGACCCGCTTTTAGCAGTTTGTCCACTTCTTCGGCTATGACCTTGTCCTTTTCCGGTCCAAAATGTCGCCTCTTTTGTTGGACGGGTCGGGCTCCTTTAGTGATATTGATATGGTGTTCAGCCACTCGAGGGTTGATCCCCGTGAGATCATGCACATCTTTTGCAAAGATGTCTTCATTCTTCTTCAGGCAAGCCACCAGCTTTTCTTTGGTTTCCAGCTGTTGTGCTATCCGTGTAGCCTTTCCTGGAGCGATTTCCACTAGTTCTCCTTCCTCTATTTTGCCAGCCTTGGGGGGGGGATTCCTCTAGGATGCAGACATCAGTGATGATGATAGCTTTGCCTTTGAGGTCATTGGTTCGGGCTTTCTTCTGATCGTCCCGAACCATTTGCACGTAGCAGCTCCTGGAGGCCTTCTGTTCTCCACGGACTTCTCCCACCCATTGACCTACTGGAAATTTCAACTTTTGGTGATAGGGGGAAGCTACCGCCTGAAAAAGGGTGAGGAAAGGGCACCCAAGAATAGCGTTATAAGTGGACGGAGCATCCACAATGAGGAAAGGGATTATACTGGTTTTTTGGCTGGGCTTTACGCCCAGAGTCAGAGGCAATGAAATCTGCCCCGTAGGGTGTACTACATGCCCTGCGAATCCAAAGAGGGGGGTGGCCACATCTTCTAGCTGGGCATTCCCTAGCTGCATCTGTCCGAAGGCTTCCTGAAAGAGGATGTTGACGGAACTTCCCGAATCGACCAACACCCGGGCCACTTCATAATTGGCCAAGGATATACGAATAACCAAGGTGTCCGTATGGGGCAGTAGGACACCCTGTAAATCTTCTGGCCTGAATGAAATGGGCGGTACAACTTGAATAGTCTGGTCGGTGACGATGGCCAAACTCTCCATGAGACGGGCATACGACTTCCGCGCTCGGTTGGAGTCCCCATCGATAGGTCCTCCAGCTATAACATGAATAACTCCTCGTGTGGGAGCGTTATCTAAATTGGACGAAGGGCCCTCACCTGATGGGCCTCCTTGGGAGACAACCTCTTGGGACGGTGTTTGAGGGAAAGTGACTTGAGGTTGTTGATTATAGGGCCCTGGACGAGTTACATTGGGTTGGGGGCCTCGCCGTGCCGGTCCTCCTGCCTGGAACCTTACTTGCGGATATGCAGTATGGAGGCGATCCAATTCCTCTTGTAACTTAAAACATCGGCCACTACTGTGGCCATATTCTGTATGATATTGGCAAAAGAATGGGGCAGGGGGGTTACGTGGGATCCCCCTGTATCCTAAGGGTCGTTGCAACAGACCCTGTTGGTCATAGAATTCCATTTCCCGTTCTTTCCAAGTCCTCACAGGAGGAAGCGCTTCAGCGGTCATGATTTGTAATGGCGGGACGAGGCGAACACCTTGCAGCATTGGACGAGGCCTCGGAACCTCCTGTCGAAAAGGTCTTGTATACTCCCGTCGAGGGGGCGCTTGAGGAGCAGCGGGATGAGCTCTTTCAGTCAAGACTGCTGCGGCAGTCCGTTCAGCTCTCCGTACATTTAATCCTTCTTCTTCGTGGATAAACTGCTCCGCACGGCTTAGTAGCTCCTCATAACTATCCACAGGTTGTCTTAACAAGGATCTGAGGAAAGGGCCCTCCTTCAGCCCGTGCTGAATAGCGCCTCTGAAAGATTTGGATCGGGCTGAGGGGATTCCTTTAGCTGCAGAAGTGAATCAGTTAAGATACCCCCTAAGGGATTCTGAGGGTCCCTAGGTGATATGCATTAACATAGAGGCGTCCTATTTATATGCCTTGCAGCTGACAAATTCCCGACTGAACATTCTCTGGAAATCAGCGAAATAAGTGATGGATCCTGGGGGTAGAGTATTGAACCACTTTTGTGCCGAGCCGATTAAGGTGGTCCGAAAAACTCGGCATTTGAGAGCATCAGTATAACAGTGGAGTGAGGCCGCTCCGTCGAACTGAGATATGTGCTCTTCGGGATCCGTCGAACCATCATACTTATCGATCTGAGGATTCTAGAAGTAGGACGGAGGGACTTCAGAGAGAATGTCCATTGTAAAGGGACTGGGCTCGTATACTTCTGGAGGTCTGGTTGATTGACTTTCGCCCTGTTCTTCCCTGCGCGTTTGGGTGAAGGGCATAGTGTTCTGAGGCGTTCTTCCCCCAAGTCCGCCTCCAAGCAATATTTCCCCATTGGCATGCGAGATGGAGGAGGCATTTCTGGGGGTGGGCCTCTGGAAGAAGGTTCACCGGAATGCGGATGCAGATATCCGGTCCTTCTCCTTTCCCTAGCGAGGGCTTCTGGAATAGCGTCATCCATCAGGGCCTTCAGCTGCGATGGTAGAAGGGTGATGGGGCACTCCTCCGCTGCAGAGGTAGTAGGTTGTTGTACTTATTCAAGTTGCATCTCGACGTCCAACTCAAATGTTCCCACAGACGGCGCCAACTGATGCGGATGGGTGAAATCTGTTCACTCCTTTTTCAATGCAGTGATGCACTGAGGGAGATCTCAGAGGGTTCTCACAGGCCGCAATCAGTAGAGAATAAGAAGATGAAGTAGATGAAATGTAAAAACCAGCACCAGCAATCGAAACTCAGACACAAGATGTAACGTGGTTCTGAATAAGGATTCCTACTCCATGGAGGTGAGCTTTCTCACCGGGGGCAGTGCCCAAGCACTTTCACTATGAAGGTCCTCCTTTACAGAAAAGAAATTTCCGGAGGTGGAGGAAAAGAACCTCTTACAATGATATCACCAGACGAGAGAAAACACAAAAGATGTAATAACAACAAATCACTGCCCTTCTTCTCCGGCGAGGCGGTTGTCGCTCTCCTTCTCCTCCTACGTCCCCTTCTCTCTTGCTGGGTGGGAATAATTGCGGATCCTTCTTTCCTCCTTGCTTCCTCCCTTTTATCTTCCCTTTTCCTTCATCGTAACATCGCGGGCTATCTCCATCATACACGTGACCACCACCTTCACCTGGAGAATAATTCTATTACAGATATAAGGAGTGAAGACTCCTTGGAATATTGCATGGGGCCTCCCAAGTCGTTGCCTAACATGTCTTCCTATACTTTTCGGGTAACTAGGTTAGACTATCTCCCTCAACCATTCGCTTTAAGTGAAGCTAGCTTAGGTCTATAGCCCACGGGCGCCCTAGCCCTAGGGTTCCTCATCAACCCGAACCAATTCCTCTTTTTCCCGTGCCAAACTTCCTTCGTATCGATCAGGTTAAGTCAACCCTCTATCCATCCCATCGGCTTCTGGAATTATCTAGCTGAACCAATTCTTGTTCCACTCTTAGCGAAGTGCCTTCCGTCTCTTCTTTGCCGTATCAATTGCTTCTGCTAACTCTCCCGTGCCAATTTCTTTCGATATTCTCCCATACCAATGGCTTCTGATATTCGCGCCCGAACCAATGGCTTCTGATATTCGTGCCCGAACCAATGGCTTCTGATATTCGAGCCTGAACCATTCTTCCTTTTCTCCCTTTGCTGAGCTGAATATTTTGGATTAGATAATGGGTCACCCGCTAACCCTTCTACCGGGAATTATATAGAAAAGGTACTAGCAGTATCAAATATAAAGATGGTAACAAGTCTACCGCTCCACTAATTAAAGTACAAAGTAAAAGAAGTAAATAATTATACCGACAAAAAGATGATGAGGCTTGGTCGGAGTGATGTCTAGAGCGTCGGAGTATGTTTAGAGAGCTTTAGCACTTGTGTAAATGATTAATCTTTAGGGTTGATTTCCTCCTTCTTTTATAGCCTTTCTGGATTGATAAATTTCCTTGATTTAGTCCAGATACATGATAAGGATAGAGCTCTATCCCTCCAATCTCGAACTTTTATCAATGAGGTGGCAAGAGGGTGAACTTTGACTCAATCCTAAGGCTGATTTGTCGACATCAGTTGACTAGGTTCATCATCAATCGACTGGACCAGTTGACTGCATTGAGTTGTCAAGTCGACTAGATCATACTCTCAGTGTCAGTTGACTATTAATTCTGCCCAGTCAGTTGCTGCAAGGTGCTTGGTAAATATACTTGATGCTCATTCAGTTTTTTACCTGCACTACAAGATAACATTATATATTCAAGTATATTAATAGTGATAGTCCTTTGACTGTTCGATCTCGACTTCGGTATTCCTCCGGAAGCCTTGGTCAGATCAACGCCTATGGTTGTCCTCGTAAGGAGGATGCGTCCTTACCACCACTCCTTACACAGAGCTTACCTTGGTCTATTTGCTTAGAATCTAATTCTCCAAGGCAACTCAATTCCTGCACACTTAAAACATCACGTAAGATAATAACATAACTTAATTTTGAATCTTTGTCATAATTAAAACCTAGGTTCGATTATCCTAGTGCCCCTGCACCAACAATCTCTCCCTTTTTGATTTATGGCAACACAGGTCAAAGTTAAGGAAATAAAAAGCTTGTAATCAAATATTTTTCAAAAGCTCCCCCTTAAAGTTACCTCCCCCTTAACACTTGGTGAGTAAAACAAAATTTAAATTTTTTTAACCTTGTAACTTTCTCTCTCTCCTCCTTTTCCATATATCATGAAATTCAAACACTTAATTGACTGACATGTGAAAAACTCAAAAGCATGAACTAATTAAAGATAGTTTTAAAATAAACAAACTAAAAAGTTGTCCTTAAGGAAATGTCTAACTCTATTTTGACTCGAATGATATGAAATTATCACTAAGTCTTGGAGAGAGTTAGTCACATATGTGATTGGTGTATTGATTATACTCCATGATTTATGTCGATGCACTTGTTCTACATCTGGAATCAGGAGTAAAGTCCTAACATCTCACGTCCATCTATATGGCTCAGTACACAATCTCATTAAACCTATGTGTTGTGAGATATGTTGGCTCCTTAAAACTATAGGATCATGCTTTCTAAGATAAGTCCTATGATAGCTCCTTGTAACATAAAAGAAAATGATAAATAATAAGTAAAGATAAGTCCTACTCTACTATGCACATTTCTAGTTTTCTTCTAAGCAAACTAAACTCTACTTCAAGTAATGGTTTAGTAAAAATGTTAGCTAGGTTCGATTTAGATTCAATATAATCTAGTTTTATTTCACCATTTGTTACATGTTCCCTAACAAAATGATGTTTAATATATTTCTGTGTTTAGTTCTTGAATGTAATATTGGATTTTTAGTTAGGTTGATCGAGCTAATATTGTCTATCATAACTCTAGTATCCTTAAAGTTTAGTTGTAGGTCATTTAGAGTGTGTTTCATCCAAAAAAATTGAGCTATAAACTCACCCATTGATATGTACTCAGCTTCGGTAATAGATAATGTAACACAATGTTATTTTCTACTAGACCAACTGACTAGGCTTTGACATTGAAGTTGGCAATTGTCACTTGTACTTTTTCGATCGAGCTTACAATCGACATAATCTGAGTTAGAGTATCTGATTAGCTCAAAGTTATTAGTCCTAGGGTACCATATTCCTACATTTACTATTCCCTTAATATATCTAAGAATTCTTTTAACTAAGGTTAAGTGTGATTATTTAGCGCAAGATTGAAATCTCGCACACATACCTACTGTAAAAAGTATATCTGGTCAGCTTGCACTTAGGTACAAAAGACTACCTATCGCACTCCTATAATATTTTAAATCTATTGATTTTTCTTCTAAGTTATTATCAACTTTTACATTAGGTATCATAGGTGTACTAATTTCCTTAGCATTTTCCATGCCAAATTTTCTAATTAATTCTTTAGCATATTTATTTTGGTACACATAAATTCCCTCTTTTATTTGTTTTATTTGTAACCCTAAGAAGAAGTTGAGTTTGCCTACTAAACTCATTTCAAACTCACTCTCCATTAATGATACAAATTCATTTAAAAATATACTATTTGATAAACCAAAAATAATATCATCTACATAGATTTGAGCTATAAATATTTCTTTAGTTATGATTTTTACAAACAATGTAGGATCGACTAAACTTTGTTTAAACCCTTTTGATATTAGGTAAGTTGTTAATCTTTCATACCATGATCTAGGTGCTTGTTTTAGCCCCTATAAAACTTTTCTAAGTTTAAACACATGATTTGGTTGATTTATATCTTCAAATTTTGGAGGTTGGGTTACGTATATTTCTTCATTAATAAAATCGTTTAGAAATACCGACTTAACATCCATTTGATATAATTTAAATTCTTTATATGCGGCATATGCTAACTGTAGGACCGTTGGCATCGCTAGAAGGGGGATGAATAGCGAATGATCGTCTCTTGGATGGAATTCGTCGTGCTTGTCTACAATTGTTAGTACGCAGTGGAAATACAAATACAAGTACAAAAACACATCACAAGCACAACACACGAATTTTAAATGGTTCGGAACCCTAGTTCCTACTCCACGGGCGAGCCCTAGCGAGCTCTAGTGAAGCACACCACTACTATCAAACTTCTCCTTCTCAATGACACACCGGAGGTGGAGGAACCTCTTACAAGTCTATTACAACAGTAAAAGCAAGATACAATAAGTAACTACAACAATAACAAAAGCAAATGGAAGAACAAATGAACACACTTTACAAATTAGGGCTTTTGAATCTTTGCTTGTTGGTTGTTTTGGGATGACTTTGAAGGCCCTGAAATGCAGCAACACCTCACCTCAAATCGCCCATCCAAAACCCTACTCGAAGACACCCTCAAACCTCTTCTTGTAGAGCTCCATCGAAGCTTCCCGATCTGCAACAGTCGCTTCGCCAGTCGAGGCGCCTCGCCTGGAACTCTAGTCGAGGTGTCAGTCGAGTCGCCTTGCTTCTAAGCAGCTATCTTCATACCTGTGTTGGGACTAGTCGAGGCGCCAGTTGAGTGATCCAGTCGAGGCACCGCCTCGACTTCCACTAGTCGAGGCGCTGGTCGAGTGCACCTCGCTTCTGTGCCTCCATCCAGAATGACCAGTCGAGGCACTAGTTGAGTGGTCCAGTCGAGGCGCAGCCTCGACTTGCCTCTAGTCGAGGCACTAGTTGAGGTCACCTTGCTTCTGTTTGCCTACAAACAAAGATAAATCGACTGAACCGAATCGGCAGTCGACTGTTATACCTCTACATTGAGGTTTAACACTCCAAGTATGATCCCCTCATACTTGATACTCACCCTAAGCCTAGACCTAAGCCTTCAACCCACTTTTATTAGCCTCACACCTCCCGGATCCCTCGAGTTCGTGACTCTTCATCCTTGCGCTAGCCTTCAAGTGTTTCCATCGGCCATTGTCATGTTCTAGGGTCTACCTTTGCCAAGGGGCCTCGCCTCCGGGACTTCCCTTTTGCCAAGCTCGATCTCCCTGATCAGGCGAGTCTTCCTTTGCCAAGACTCCTCGTTCGGGACTTTACTTCCAAGAGGCTACGCCTCCGGGACTTCACTGCCAAGACTCCCCGTCCGGGACTTCATTTGCCAAGCATAGCCTCTCAGACCTGCCGGGACTTCCCTTGCCAACTCGCCATTGGTCTTTCCCACAACAAGTGTCTGGTCTCCCTTGACCAACTTGGATTTTCTCTTGCCAAGTATCCATACTTGGACTTTTCCCTGCCAAGTCACCAAACTTGGACTTCTCCACACCAAGTGTCCCGTCAACCTTGATCAACTTGGATTTCTCCAATAATCTCTCTTATATGACCTTGGATGTCTCATACCATCCACTGGTCATATGGTCAAATCATATTGTCAACTATTGTCGAACATCAAAACCCTACTCGAGTCTCACTCGAGTCTGGTCAATCGTGACCTAGGTCAATTGCACCAACAATCTCCCCCTTTTTAATTTTTGACAATACCGTTAAGTTAGGTTATCCCATAACCCAACTTGACTCTTCTTATGCCAAAGAATAACGAAGTGTTCCCAATTCAGAATTTCAGATTTTTAAAAATTTTGGGGTTTAGTGTAAAATTTAAAACCTAACTTAACCTCTTTTTATTTCTCCCCCTTCTTGACACACATCAAAAAAATCCACCAAGGTTTATCATGTCTCATTTTCAATAAGATTCTTCCTACTCCTTGGTCAAAATTCATCTTGAATGCTTTCATTCTCCTTAGTGATCTATCACTAGATGAAAAGCAATCTTCTATTTTCCTCCTTTTTATAAACCATCATCCATCATACCTAGATGGATAATCTCCCACTAAAAGCTTACTCCCCCTAGACCATTGCACCAACAATGTCCTTGGAGAGTTCCTAAGCCAATAGAAACCTTAAACAATAGAAAATAAGGATAAAAGTTCAAACTTGAACTTTAAACTACTTTAGAAAATGATTTTTTACCCTAATTAACTCCCCAATTCATTTCCAATGAAAATCTCACCATTTCAAAGCTTGCCTAAGCACATTAGAGGTGTAGGAGTAGTTATCTAGCCTAGGGTTATGGTTAAATGGCTTAAACCAACATTGGTAAGCCAAAACAGTGATAACAATCGACTGAGAAAGCTCTCAATCGAGTGGCAGCAGCTCCAGTGGAGGCACCGCCTCGACTGGTTTCTGACTTTTCTGAAATCGAATTTTCAGACCAACTTCAGAAATGCATAAATAATTCTAAAAAATTTAAAAAATTGTGAAATTTCAACCACACATTACTTATGCCAAACATTATATGGGAAAAATAATTTTCTATGAAAATAACTTTTAAATTCAAAGAATGATACAAAGTTCAAAAGCATTGAAATTTTCAATGTTTTAGGCCAACTTTGTTTCAATCTTCTCAATGGTGATTTCTATCAAAAGATAGGTTTCACCAAGGTTTTTCAAAATAATTTTAAAATATTTTCAAAACCTTAATTTTAATCATGGTCTATGGGCTAAGTATACATGACTTGTATATTAGCTTTCCTCATGATTTATACCTATGATATAAGATGAGTTTAAGTTCATCTAAATGCAACATCTATGCACCTTGAACTTTACTCATTTCCTAGCATCTCACATGTATCTAGATTGTATCAATACACACACATGTCAATTTGATGTGAGATGTGGGTTTTGGTTATACCTATACTAAGGTCTCAGGCATTTTCTAGGCAATACTATTTGATTCCCTTATAAATGAGATTTCAAATCATGTCATTGTCCTTAACTCAATTTTATTAATGCATGAATGATGATTATGACATAAATGATAGCATAATTAAACATGTGCCAATAATCATGATGTCATGACATATAAATGAAATTTAAACATACATGACATTAAACTAAACCTAAGCATAATCATGAGATTTATGATTAAAAATAAATATGATGTCATGACATGGTAAATAGAAAACAAATCATGACAAATAAAATAAAAAGGTTTGAGAATACCTAAGTTTTAGTATCAATTGTAATTTGTAGAATTAAATCCAATTTTGCCATGATACTACTTATCTCCCAAGTGTGCCAAAAACAAAAAATGGTACACCATGACTCTAAGACCTAATTGTGTCAATTTGATTAAATTTTCAAACTTCTTAAATGATATTGGCACATCCTAAAATCCTTTAAGATTTGATCAAACTTATTTCCAAGGTACCCATAACCTTGAAAATGATCTAAAGTGTTAACTTTGCTATGGTTAGGTTAACTACCCCACCAATCTAAGTTGACACAATCTAACCCATCTAGCGTGAAGGGATCACGCTCTTAGGAACCCAATACCTATTGGAGCTTCTAGTGTTAACTAGGTACTCACTAGGGATATCTTCCCTTGGTACCTTCCTAATGACCCTCCTAGGCTTGGAAGCCTTGGTCATTTTGGTCTTATCAAGGTTAACCCTAAGGATTGCTTCCCTTGTAACCTTGTTAGTGACTTTTCTAGATTTCATAGAAACCTTAGCCACTAGACACACATCATGGTCAACTCTAGGGATGACCTCCCTTGTTACCTTGACACTCCTAGACCTAGAACTCGTTCCATAATTATATGGAACATTATGATAAGTAAACTTAGTTACCTTGGACCTAGGCTTGTGACCCAAGCCTTGCTTGTCCTTAACTAAATCTTTCCTACCAACACTTAAGTTCCATCCATTCGACCCTAAAATCATATTTTCCATCTTCCTTAGGGTCTTCTCCATTTTCTCAAGTTTTGATCTCAAAGCTTGATTTTCCTTTTCTAATACCTCAATTTTTTATTTTTCATTGACTCTTGAGGCATTCTTCTTCCTAGTCATATGTCTAGTTCATTTAGGGTTGATGCCTAAATTATTGTTTTCTACCTTCCTACCCTTAGATAAGGTTGATCTAGCATTGTCATTAGGTAAATTAACATGCTTTGCACCTAAGCAATAAAATCTATTTCTAGCATGCTTTTCATGAAAAATAGCAAGTGCATTAAAATTATGATCATGCTTTCTAACATTAGATAAAGGAAGAGCTTTATTTAAATTTACTTTAGGGTTTGCCTTAGCTCCCCCTACATTTGAACTCTCTCCTTTGCCTTTCTGAGGGGGCCTCACCCTAGGACATTGGCTTCGGTAGTGTTCCCTTTTGTTGCACTTGAAGCATACTATATGCTCCTTGCTCTTGTGAATTGGGACTCCGACTTCCTTTGAGTTTTCTTTGGCCCTTGGTGTCGGTTGAGTCTTCTTGACTCTTTTTGGTCATTTACTCTTATAGTGCCCTACTTCCCTACACTCAAAGCATGTTATATGCCTTTTATCTTTAACAATTGCATTTAAATTACCTTCTTGAATGATTAGAGAATTTTGAACTTTTTCTTCATTTCTCTCAGAGGTAGAGGGCTCCTCCTCTTGTTCTTGTTCCAAGGTTGAAGATCTAAGCTCCCCCCCAATTCTTAAGTGGAGGCTTCAACTATTTCTTCCACCTCTTCGTTGGAAATTGAACATCTATCAACCTCTGAGTCTACATGAGCTTGGGACGAAGATGGACTTTCTTCTTCTTGAGGCTCCTCCATTTGTGTGGAAGAGGAGTCTTCATGAAGCTTGGTTACCTTGCTCCGTAATTCCTTAGCATCCCTAAACTCACCTAATCTAGACACAATCTCATTAGGTAACAAATTTAATAACAATTGTGTTACCTTATCATTTCTTTCGAATTGTTCTAGTTACTCCTTTGTCCATTTCTTTTTCTTGAGTATTCTACCCTTCTTGTCCATAGGAACTTCAACTCCTTGCATCAAAATAAACCAATTTTCTATTTCACACATTAGAAAATGTTCCATCCTTACCTTCCATTGATTGAATTCTTTAGCTCCATAGAGTTCATATGGAGGAGGCATATTTATGTCCTATCCCAAATCAAAATTTGGCTTCTTCATCTTCCTTCTTCCCTCTAGCATGCTCTCTTGGTTGTTAAGCCTTGAAGAGCGACCTCGCTCCGATACCACTTGTAGGACCGTTGGCGTCGCTAGAAGGGGGGATGAATAGCGAATGATCATCTCTTGGATGGAATTCGTCGTGCTTGTCTACAATTATTAGTACGTAAAAGAAATACAAATACAAGTACAAAAACACAGCACAAGCATAACACACGAATTTTATGTGATTCGGAACCCTAGTTCCTACTCCACGGGCGAGCCCTAGTGAGCTCTAGTGATGCACACCACCACTATCAAACTTCTCCTTCTCGATGACACACCGGAGGTGGAGGAACCTCTTACAAGTCTCTTGCAATAGCAAAAACAAGATACAATAAGCAACTACAACAATACCAAAAGAAAATGGAAGAACAAATGAACACACTTTATAGATTAAGGCTTTTGAATCTTTGCTTGTTGGTTGCTTTGGGATGACTTTGAAGGCCCTGAAATGCAGCAGCACCTCGCCTCAAATCGCCCCTCCAAAACCCTACTCGAAGACGCCCTCAAACCTCTTCTTATAGAGCTCCATCGAAGCTTCCCGATCTACAACAGTCACTTCACCAATCGAGGCGCCGCCTCGACTAGAACTCTAGTCGAGGCGTTAGTCGAGTCCCCTTGCTTCTAAGAATCTGTCTTCATACCTGTGCTGGGACCAGTCAAGGCGCCAATTGAGTGATCTAGTCGAGGCACCGCCTCGACTATCCATTAGTCGAGGCACTAGTCGAGTGCGCCTCACTTCTGTGCCTCCATCTAGAACGACCAGTCGAGCCACCAGTCGAGTGGTTCAGTCGAGGCATCGCTTCGACTGGCCTCTAGTCAAGGCACTGGTTGAGATCACCTTTCTTCTGTTTTCCTACAAACGAAGACCAGTCGAATGAACCAAATCGACAGTCGACTGTTATACCTCTACACTGAGGTTTAACACTCCAAGTATGATCCCCTCATACTTGATACTCACCCTAAGTCTATCCCTATGCCTTCAACCCACTTCTATCAACCTCACACCTCCTTGATCCCTCGAGTTCATGACTCTACATCCTTGCGCTAGCCTTCAAGTGTTTCCATCGACCATTGTCATGCTCTAGGGTCTACCTTTGCTAAGAGGCCTCGCCTCTGGGACTTCCCTTTTGCCAAGCTCAATCTCCCTGATCAGCCGGGTCTTCCCTTACCAAGACTCCTCGTCCGGTACTTCACTGGCAAGAGGCTACGCCTTTGGGACTTCACTACCAAGACTCCCCGTCCGGGACTTCATTTGCCAAGCACGGTCTCTCAGACCTGTCGGGACTTCCCTCGCCAACTCCCCGTTGGTCTTTCCAAAACCAAGTGTCTGGTCTCCCTTGACCAACTTGGATTTTCTCTTGCCAAGTATCTATACTTGGACTTTTCCCTGCCAAGTCACCAAACTTGGACTTCTCCACACCAAGTGTCCGGTCAATCTTGATCAACTTGGATTTCTCTAATAATCTCCCTCATATGACCTTGGATGTCCCATACCATCCACTGATCATATGGTCAAATCATATTGTCAACTATTGTCGAATATCAAAACCCTACTCAAGTCCCACTCGAGTCTGGTCAATCATGACCTAGGTCGATTGCACCAACACTAACAACATCCTAATAGACTCAAGTTTGGCTAATGGTGCATAAGTTTCATCGTAGTCTAATCCCTCTATTTGACTGAACCCTTTAGCAACTAATCTTTCTTTATTCCTAATAATCTCACCCTTGTCATCAAACTTATTTCGAAATACCCACTTTGTACCTATAATAATTTTGTCCTTAGGCGCTGGTACTAAGTCCCAAACTTGGTTTCTTGTGAATTGAGCTAACTCTTCTTACATAGAAATGATCCAGTCGGGATCAAGAAGTGCTTGATCTATAGTTTTAGGTTCAATCTTGGATATGAGTGAGACTTGACTTAAGTTTCTATAGGATGCTCGAGTTCTAATGCCTTGAGTAGGATCACCCAAAATTTGGTCTATTGGATGATCATATCTTACTCTAGGAGTTCTTGTATTAGGGTTAGTGTTAGATTCATCTTGTTGGTTGAACTCAATTCTATCTTCATCATCTAGGTTTTTATTGGTTAAGTCAATTGTTGTTTTAGGTTTAGGAGGATTATTATCTTCATTAAATACTACATTAATAGTTTCTTCTATTGTTAATGTATTTGTATTATATACCCTATAGACTCTACTAGTAGTTGAATAACCTAAAAATATTCCATCTATTGATTTTGAGGTAAATTTTCCTAAGATGTCTTTGGTATTTAATATATGTACTTTACATACAAAAATCCTAAAGTATTTAATATTTGGTATTTTATTGTAATATAATTCATAAGGAATTTTATTATGACGTTTAGTTACTAATATTCTATTTTGGACATAACTAGCGGTATTTATTACCTCAGCCCAAAACCTATCGTTTAATTTATACTCATTTAACATTGTCCTAGAGGCTTCCTATAGAGTTGTATTTTTTCCTTTCAACTAACCCATTTTGTTGAGGAGTTCTCGGATAGGAGAACTCATGTGATACCCATTTTGTATACAAAATTCATTAAACCTATAATTTTCAAATTCCCCTCTATGATCACTTCTAATTATTTTAATTTTCAAATTCTTTTCATTTTCTAATAATTTGCATAGATTAATAAATTGATCACTTGTTTCACTTTTACATTTTAAAACTCTAACCCAAGTGAATCTAGAGTAGTCATCTACTATTACTAAACAATATTGACTACCATTTAGTGACTTGGCTCCATGTGAATCAAATAGACCAAGTGTAAGAGCTCAAGTACACTTTTGGTTATATCTAAATTAGTTAATTTATGTGAAGTTTTAGTTTGTTTTCCTTGTTGGCAAGCATCACACACTTTGTTTTCTAAGTTGCTTAACTTGGGTAGACCTCTAACTTGTCTATTATGACTTATTTTCAAAATAAATCTTAGGTGGATGTGGGCTAGTCTCCTATGCCACAACCATGATTCCTCTTGCTGTGTCATTAAACACTCGAGTGAGGAAGTTGGTAGGTCTATAGTATAAATATTATTTTTCCTAAGTCCTCTAAGTATGATTTCAGAGCAATCAATATTTTTAATTAAGAGCAATCAATATTTTTAATTAAGCATCCATTTGATGAAAATTTAACCCTATATCCACTATCACAAAGTTGACCGATACTTTGAAGATTAAAGTCAAAGTTTTCTACTAATAATACTTTGCATATAATTAAATCTGAATTTAACTGAATATCCCCTGATCCGATGATCTTAAGTTTTTCGTTGTTTCCGAAGGCTACTGATCCATGATTTTTGAATCTTAGCTTCGTAAATTACAGTCAGTCTCTGGTCATGTTTCTGGAGCACCCACTGTCCAACATCCATTGATCCTACACATAAAGTAGTTGGATTGGATATTGGAATTTTAAATTTGTTTTAGAAAATTTTTATTCTAAGTTTCATCTCACTCATTCTACATAATCAATCATGTTAACTTTATATGTATTGTGAGATGAAGGGTTTATTGTACTGATTTAAATTTTAATGAATTGAAAATTAATTAACCTTGGGTTAGATTCAGATTTAACCTTTAGTTAGTTAAGTGGAGATTTCAAAAGAGGGCTTCTAGGTCATAGTGAGGCACAGAGACCTTCTTTGATCGGAACAATGACCACTTCCTTAGACAAAGCCAACTTAAGAAATTTTACACTTAATTTCTTTTAGGGTTAAATCCTGGTCTAACTAGTTTAGAATGTGGTGAGGTAGCTTCAGTCAGTTCAACTTAGCCAAGTGCACCAAGCTAGATACACCTTATCTAACCTGGATATACGTGACTTTATTTTCCTAACGTACTATTATCACACTGTGTCATGATTCTATGTTGTCAAGATTAATTAACCTTTGGTCTTATCTAACCATTTTAACTTAAGCAAGAAAATTAATTTATACATGTAAGCAAAGATTATCTAATTACATAAACTAACTTAATATTGACTCCCCCTAGATTATAACTTTTGTAGGGACGATCCACATAGTGGATTTGATCCTAGGGAACCTAATACTTAGTTAAGTCTACATTCATGTTTATACTAGATTTTGGGACCCATGCTTGGATTTTTGTTTGATCACAATTTATTAGTGAAATAAAGGACCTATTTGTTTATCTAAATCTGAGTCCAATATTGTTGTATATAGCACATTGAGACCCAGGTATTAGGTCGAGACCTTTGGATCCCAATGTGAACTTTTCCAAAGTTTTCTTAAGATCTTGAACTTGTCCTTTCAAGGAGGAATTCTCTTCCTCAAGTGTCTTGACTCGAGTTTGTTGGATCGAGAAGCGTCGCTAGATGGGGGGTGAATAGCGAGCGTAAAATTTTCTTTTCGTTCGTTCGATATACGAGCAAGCACAGTGGAAAAATAAAGAGACAAGTTTATTTTTACTTGGTTCACAACCCAGCGGTTGCTACTGCAAGGCCCTAACAGTCCTAGACCACGTACGGAGGGCAAAACACTATAAGATCTCCTCCTCGTTGGAGGTAGGAGATAACGATAACAAAATCAGAAGTACGAGTATGAGGCAACAAGCCTACCTCACCTTACGATTAAAACAAAGAATACAAAAGATATTACTTGTTGTTGCTACCGACAAAGAAGATGGAAGCTTAGCGTCGCGTCGGCGTTATGACGGTGTTGGAGCTTTGGCGTTGTAGGAGCACTTGAGAATAATCTTGATTAATGTTTGGGTTGGAATTCTCCCCTCTTTTTATAGAGTTTGGCCTCGAAATAAGTCTCCTCATCTTTTGGAACAGATCACGAAGTGGTACCATATTTTATCGCAAAGTGGCCGCGTCAAACATGATCCGTTTTAACCTAGCACAAAAGGTTGATTCGTCACCTTTAGTCGACTAATGCCTTCCATCAGTCGACTGCCCAATGACCAGCAGTCGACTACCAGCCTGGCCACTTCCCTGCAATAAGAGGTTAGCATGAAAAATGATAAATGCAATGGTTTCTTATCGTCCGATCTCGACCTAGACCTTCCACAGGAAGTCTTAGTCGGATCGCTGCCTACGGTCATCCCCATACAAAGGACACGACCTTACCATCTCTCACTCACACGAGCTTACTATTGGTGCAATCGACCCAGGTCACGATTGACCAGACTCGAGTTTGACTCAAGTGATGTTTTGATGTTCGACAAAAACATATGACAATGTAATTGTCATGGAAAAGTCCAAGCCTTAGGTACTTGGCATGGAAAGTCCAAGTGGGACACTTGGCATTTGGGAAAGTCCAAGCATGGGTCTTGGCAAAGTAAAGTCCAAGTCATGGGTAGTTGGCATGGAAAGTCCAAGCATGGGTCTTGGCATGGAAAGTCCAACATGGGTTGGCAAGGGAAAGTCCAAGTTTGAGTCTTGGCATTTGAGAAGTCCAAGGGGTTTGATATTGGCGGCGTAAAGTTCAAGGGTGAAGTCTTAGCAGCATAAGTCTAATGACTGGCGGCGTAAAGTCCAAGCGGAGTCTTGGCGGCGTAAGTCCAATGTGCCTTGGCGATGTAGACACCGTTAGCATGACATAGCCGATGGAAGCACCTGAAGGTTAACACGATGGATGAACAAGTCATGGATGACTTGGAGGGATCCGAGAGGTGTGAGGCTGATGGAGGTAGCTAGAAGGCTTAGGTCTAGGCTAAGGGTGGTCTAGCAAGTATGGGGGAACCATACTTGGGCTAAAACCTCATGTTTGAGGTGTGCCAGTCGACTGGTGCCATGTGACAGTCGACTGGCCTGAGTCAACTAGGGTTTGACTGTGGGAATTGCCCTAGCAGTCGACTGCCATAGGTGGGCAGTCGACTGATCTTGTGATCAGTCGACTGGTGCTTGAGAAATCGAGCACAGAATGGAGTCTCACTCGACCGCTACGGTCAGCAGTCGAGTGATGAATTGATCAGTCAACTGATGGTCATAATCAGTCGATTGATGATGAATCCGTTGGACTTATCCAGCGTGGATCTAGCCGTTGTCTCACTACAACAGTGGCATCAGTCGACTGATGGTCCCGACCAGTCGACTGATCGACTTTTTCTAGCACAGGTTGAAGCTATAAGAGTAGCTCGTGATGGAGGAAAAAGTATCGGTTTTCTTGGATGTTTTGAAGCGATTTGCTGCTGCAAATTAGGGCTTTCAAGTGCTAGTCCAAGGCAATCAACAAGCAAGCTTCCAAAGAGTTTTTGTAAAGTGTTCTTTACTTCTCTTATTGTATTTTATATTGTATTTGCTTATTGTATTTAGTTTATTGTTGTAAACTATTGTAAGAGGTTTCTCCGCCTCCGACTTGCGTTGAGGAGTATTTGTGATTAGTGATTGCATTGGCGTCGCTAGAGATTGGCGTCGCTAGAGCTCTTTAGAGATCGATCTGTGGAGTAGGAACTGTTCGGTTCCGAACCACGTTAAACATCTTGTGTTTGTGATTGTGTTTCATGTTATTGCTTTTATTATTATTATTTTACTGTGCTAACACGATTTGTAGACGCGATCACGATCGAATTCCATCATCGATACTAGCACGCGCTATTCACCCCCCTCTAGCTTCCAATCGATCCCCTACACTTACCTCTGGTCCTTTAAGATCTGTCGCTTTACTTCCGATCTTCCACCTAGGTTCTTCGACTCCCATGAAGTTCCCTCGGTGTTGCCCGACCACCATAGCTCCCTCTGGGTGTCGCTGACCTTCAGCTTAGCTTAGCCTTTTTGCACACTTGATTTAGCTCATGAGACAACGATGTAAACTTAACTTTGTGTCTTTGCCATAATCAAAACACAGGTTCGATTATCTGGTGTCACTGCACCAACAATCTCCCCCTTTTTAATCTATGGAAAACCAACACAAAGTTAAGGGAAATTAAAGCATAAAACAAGTATAGTAAATGATGAATGCCAATTCCAAAAACTCCCCCTCAACCAAAACTCCCCCTTAACCAAAACTCCCCCTTAACCCTAGGTAAGTTTTGAAAGAGATACTTTAATTTACAAAATTAAATTTTGTGTTACTCCCCCTTAACCTTCGCTCTTCTCCCCCTTTTTCCATAAATCAAAAAAAAATGTTGGGGTTTTTTTTGTATAAAATAGGGGTTTAAAAACAATATCGTATATGCATGCATCGAGATAAATCAACTATGAGTCCAAGCATGCGTCTAGCAGTAGTTGTTAGGGAAATCTCTTGCCATGATTAGGTTTTGATGTGTGTGGCAAAGGGTTTAAGTTAGTTTGTTATGTTGATTTGATAAGTTCGTTGAATCGCAGGCTTAGTAATTGCATAGGAGTCGCGGTAAGTTCACCTCTCATGACGTCCTTGAGTCGGTGAAGGATAGCTTTGCGAGTCGCAGCGCTTAGAGCATCCTAGGACGCCAGACAGGAGCTTGGAGTGAAGCCGAGGAAGATACTTCGAGATGCCAGGATGGCATTGCAGGCGCGCGCACAGCGACGGCGAGCGACGGTTCAGGCGGGACTCAGAGAGCGAGCGATGTAACCCGAAGGGGGTAGCTCGTAGGTGAAACTTGGCCATTTGGCCAAGTGTCGGATGAGTTTTCGACACGATCGCCATGTCATGGCATTCGCTTCGTCGATGGTTCGATCGATCGGTCTAATGTGGCCGATCGCTGATCGCCGATCGTCGGCATCGTCGATGGTTTGATCGGACGCCATGAGCCGATGACACCGCACGGCATATAATGGAGTCGATCTCGCAGCACTCGATTACAACATCGACCGATGGGTGCCATCCGATCGATGGTGCCATCCGGCCGATGCCAATGCCGCTGGATGGAATCGATGGCGCGCCGTTAGCAGCAACAGCAGATCAGCCGATCGATCGAGGGCACGATCGCTTCTCGTGTCAACGGGAAGAAACCCTCTTCCTCTATAAAAAGGAAGGGATGGAGCTTTGGGAGGCTAATGCCTCAACTCTAATCTTCTCCCAAAGTGCTACAAACATCTTCCCACTCTTCTTACTTGCTTTTACTTCATTCTTATTGTAAGAAGAGTGATCTTGATTGTAAAGGTTACCTCCACCTAGCTTGGTGCAAAGGAGAGACCAATAGTGGATTGGTTTTGGCGGAGTGATTCATCGAGGACGAATCGGGTCATGGATTAGCGGCGTAGCCGTGAACCACATTAAATCTCGGTGTTTGTATTGTTTGTATTTAGTTGGATGTTGGATTTTGCTCGTCTACAAATAGATTAGCGCAATGGAAACAACAAAGACAAGCAAATTAAACAAAGAGAAATACAAACAATACAAACATTGAGATTTAACGTGGTTCACGGCTACACCGCAAATCCACAACCCGATTCGTCCTCGGTGAATCACTCTGTCAAAACCAATCCACTATTGGTCTCTCCTTTGCACCAAGATAGGTGGAGGTAACCTTTACAATCAAGATCACTCTTCTTAGAATAAGAATGAAGTAAAAGCAAGTAAGAAGAGTGGGAAGATGTTTGTAGCACTTTGGGAGAAGATTAGAGTTGAGGCATTAGCCTCCCAAAGCTCCATCCCCTTCCTTTTTATAGAGGAAGAGGGTTTCTTCCCGTTGACACAGGAGCAGTCGACTGATGCCCTCGATCATTCGACTGGTCCTGTAGCCGTTGCCCAATAACGACCGCTTTCCACGTTGGATTTCGTCCAACGACATTAGCATCAGTCAACTGATGGCACCCATCAGGTGACTGATGTTAATCAGTCGAGTGCTCCGTGAGATCGACTCCATTCTCGCGTCGCGTACGCGTCATCGATTTCTCCCCATGAGTAGCTGATCGATCAAGCCATCCGACCGCCCATTGTTGCCGTCGATCGATCAACTTGATCACCATTAGACCGATCGAACCATCGACGGCGATCGCACATGAACATGATCGGTGTTGGGAAAACTCATCCGACACTTGGCCAAATGGCCAAGTTTCACCTACGAGCCTACCCCTTCCCGTTAGGCATTCGCCACTCATCTCTCGAGTCCTCGCCGGTTGTCTTCGTCTGGCCACGTCCCTCGGATGCACCAAGCGAACGACTCTGCAATGCCATCCTTCGCGTCTCGTCCTGAAGTCTACTTCCTCAGGCTTCACTCCAAGCTCCTCGTCTGGCGGTCCCTCGGATGCTCCAAGCGCACGGCTTCCGCAAAACTATCCTTCACTGACTCAAGGACCGAGTCATGAGAGGTGAAACTTACCACGGCTCCATGTGCGAATTACTAAGCCCTGCACGACTTCAATGCACATATCAAATCAACATAACAAACTAACTTAAACCCTTTGCCACACACATCAAAACCTAATCATGGCAAGAGATTGCCCTAACAATCTCCCCCTTTTTGATGTGTGGCAATCCGTTTAAGTTAGGTAAAAATATTTGATAAAAATTTCTAAGGTAAGAAAGCATGTAAACATAAGCATGATATAGCAACATGCAACTCCCCCTTAATCCATGAAACTCCCCATACATATTTCTCCCCCTATCATAATTTACTTAAACATAATTACTTCTCCCCCTTTGACACCATCAAAAAGATTAATACTAAGTTATAACCTCATGGCATCAAGTCTAATAGAAGGAAAATACCAAAAATTGGTTAAACAACTGAAATCAGCCTTTACTATTCGGAATATCAGGCCACCAGTCGACTGGTTCAGACTACCAGTCGACTGACACACTGTTTTCAGAAATTCTGATTTTTCGGGGTGAAATTCAGAAATGCATTAAAAATTCTAGAAAATTCAAAAAATCATGAAATTTGGGGAACATATTTCTTGTAAGATTCTTTATCAGTGAAAAATAGTTTTTCATGAAAAATCATTATATTTTCACGTATTTGCCAAAAATCCAAAAGCTTTTAAAAAACACTAGGTTTTTGATCATGTGACTATCAAGTTTAACACTTAGTTTTGGTTCCAATTGTTTCAAAACATGAATACATGTATTTTAAAGTAAGAAATTATTTTGAAAACATATGAAATATCCAACCATGATCTTTGGGCAATATGTCTATGAATTAAAACATAAGCCTTCCCCATGATTGGTCTATTATTGCTATTTTGATACTTAACTATTATATTCATGCAATTCTATCAAGGTTAAGTATCATCCTAACACTCAACATGATCATAAAGACATATGTGACTTAAATTCATATTATGATCATGAAATACATGTATTCACCAATTTTTAATCATGCATTAGGTATTATATCATGATAATAAGCAAAATATCACCTAAGGCATGATTTAAACCTATTTCTCATGATTATGTACCAAATATCAATATCATAAATCATGATTGCAAACAAACATAGCAATTTCATTCATTATCATGATTTAAGCATTATTACCAATTTATAGGCACGTTATCATCACCCAACACTATTTCAAAAATGTTATCCCGTCATCCTAAGTCAACCAAAGATATAGGTCAAGTCCATATGGTTGACTATCCTAGGGTTTTCCTAACCCTTAAGGATGGATTTTGGAACCCAAAATAGGTTCTTTCCTATGGGGTTCACAAGATACTCCTTGGGGATCCATTTCCTAGCTATTACCTTCTTTTTATCTTGTCCCCTAGCAATTAGCCATTTATAGGCCTTTTCATTTTTGTTTTCTTTATAACCTAGGCCTTTTTTTATTGAAGCTAGCTCTTTGGCTCCCTATGATCATGTTCAAGGTGTTGGAGCCTATAGTGAATTTTTCTAGGGCTTTGGTTAAATAATCTACCTTTTCCCTAAAAGCCCTATTTTCATCCATGCATGCATCACTAACATTAAATGGCATATATTCATGTGAGCATGCATCATCATGATAAGAAGAAACATTTTCATTTTCATTTAAGCATGCTTTTTCTAGTTTATTTTCTAAGTCCTTAATTTGATCTATCATGCTCTTATTCTTTTTCTTAGCTCTATATAAATCCTTAGTAAGACTAGAAATCATGGAAACTATCTTATGGGGTGAAAGGTTAGTTACCATAGTTTCCATGTCCTCTTCTTCTTCGGATGAGGAGGTAGAGGAGGCTCCCCCTTCATTTGAGCTCTCTCCACTTGAGCTTGATTCTTCATTTTCGGTGGAGGAGCAATCCAAATCGTCGAAGGCCATCAATGCAAGGCTGGAGTAGACTTGTTCCTCTTCTTCGGATGAAGATGAGGAAGGAAGATCATCCCATGTCTTTGTTTTGAACGCCTTGGCCTTCCCCTTTTCTTTAGCCTTCTTCTCTTCTTCCTTCTTTTTGCTCCCCTTTTTCTTCTTCTTTTCTTCCTTCTTTCTCTTCTCCTCCTTGCTTTTGTTCAAGAGGGGACAATTGTCCCTTATGTGTCCCTCTCCTTGGCAATTGTAACAAATGATCTTCCCCCTTGGTCTTCTACTCCTATCATTTGATTTGTTAAATCTAAAACCTTTTAAAGCACGCCTTACCCTCCTTACCATATACGCTTCTTTCGTGCTATCCATGGAGGAGGAGGATACTTCATCGGAGGAAGAGGGAATCTCCATCTTCTTCTTCCCCTTGTTGGCCATCAAGGCTACTCCTCTTGAAGGTTGGATTCTAGGCTCTTCAACTATTCCTTCAAGTCTTGTTTCATGAAGCTCCATTGTTGAGAAGAAATCCTCCAAGGTGCTCACTTCTAAATTCTTTGAAATATAGAAGGAGTCCACCATGGAGCTCCACTTTGAGGACCGCGGAAAGGCATCTATAGCCTTCATGACCATATCCCAGTTTGATAGCTTCTCACTTACACTTGACAAACCAGTTATAATTTCCTTGAAACGAGAATGTAAGGAAAGTACCTTTTCTCCCTTTTCTAGTTTAATGTTGTTGAGTTGGGAGCGGAAGACATCTCTCCTTGCTAGCTTGGCCTCAGATGTGCCTTCATGGAGTTCTACAAGCTTCTCCCACATCTCTTTGGCGCTAGCACATTCTCCGATCCGATTGATCTCTTGTTGAGGGAGCACATTGAGAAGATGATGTTTTGCCTTTGAGTTTGCAAGGTGCTCCTCTCTTTGCTTCTTAGTCCATCGTGATTTCTCGATTAGTTCACCCCTTTCATCCCTAGGCAACTCGAAACCATTTTCCATTATAAGCATAATATCAAAATCGGTCTCGAAGAATACCTTCATTCGCTTCTTCCACCAAGCGAATTCCCCTTCGAACTTTGGCGGATAAATGTTCGAGCCGACCATCTTTTGATGAAGTGCTTGTTGCGGTGGTTAGTCCTCGACAAGCGACTTGGCTCTGATACCACTTATTGGAGATCAAACGGCGGGCTAGGGGGGGTGAATAGCCCTCTTTCGTTGGATGTTGGATTTTTCTCGTCTACAAATAGATTAGCGTAATGGAAACAACAAAGACAAGCAAATTAAACAAAGAGAAATACAAATAATACAAACACCGAGATTTAATGTGGTTCACGGCTACGCTGCTAATCCATGACCCGATTCGTCCTCGGTGAATCACTCCGCCAAAACCAATCCACTATTGGTCTCTCCTTTGCACCAAGCTAGGTGGAGGTAACCTTTACAATCAAGATCACTCTTCTTACAATAAGAATGAAGTAAAAGCAAGTAAGAAGAGTGGGAAGATGTTTGTAGCACTTTGGGAGAAGATTAGAGTTGAGGCATTAGCCTTCCAAAGCTCCATCCCCTTCCTTTTTATAGAGGAAGAGGGTTTCTTCCCGTTGACACAGGAGCAGTCGACTGATGCCCTAGATTAGTCAACTGGTCCTGTAGCCGTTGCCCAATAACGACCACTTTCCACGTTGGATTCCATCCAACGACATTGGCATCAGTCGACTGATGGCACCCATCAGTCGACTGATGTTAATCAGTCGAGTGCTCCGTGAGATCGACTCCATTCTGTGCCCATGCACAGTGTCATCGCGCTCCCCATGAGCGATCGGCCGATCAACCATCGATCCAATCGCCCATTGCGGCATCGGTGATCAGCAATCGACCACATTAGACGGTCGATCGAACCATCGACTCGTGAAGCGATGATCGTCATGACATGGCAGTCAACTGGTGTCGGGAAAACTCATCCGACACTTAGCCAAATGGCCAAGTTTCACCTACGAGCTACTACCCCTTCCCGGGTTACATTCGCTCACTCTCATCTCTCGGTGTCCCTCGCCTTCGAAGTTGTCTTCGTCCGGCCACGTCCCTCAGATGTGCCAAACGCACGGCTCTGCAGCGCCATCCTTCGCGTCTCGCACTGAAGTCTACTTCCTCCGTCTTCACTCCAAGATCCTCGTCTGGCGGTCCCTCGGATGCTCCAAGCGCATGGCTTCCGCAAAGCTATCCTTCACCGACTCAAGGACCGAGTCATGAGAGGTGAAACTTACCACGGCTCCATGTGCGAATTACTAAGCCCTGCACGACTTCAACGCACATATCAAATCAACATAACAAACTAACTTAAACCCTTTGTCACACACATCAAAACCTAATCATGGCAAGAGATTGCCCTAACAGTAGTTAGATAGATTGGTTCGAGGTGTGCCCCTCTACACCAATAATCTAAATGTTTATAATATAACCCTTATGGTTAGTTTGCTCTCCCCCTTAGTCAAATATATGAAGTATAAGAGATGTAGGGGGCGCTAAACTTTGGCCTAAAGAGTTGTAAATAGTCGTTAAGTACAATAGTTGAGAAAATAAGTAGTATTTTGAAAAGGTTATTTTAAGTATATTTCAATTATCCTTAACATCTCACTCATTCTATGTGTCTCAGAATTTGTTCATATTATATGTTTTGTGAGATGATTTGAGATTAATTAAAGATAGTCAACCTTGGGTTAGATTCAGATTTAACCTTTAGATCGTTAAGTAACTTTTCGAGAAACTAGCTTCCAGGTCGTGGCGAGGCACAAGGGCCTTCATTGATCGGAACAATGACCACTTCCTTAGACAAAGCCAAATTCAAGAAAATATCACTTAAGTCACTTAGGGTTACTTCCTGGTCTAGCTAGTTTAGGATACGACGAGGTAGCTTCAGCTAGTTCCACTCAGTCAAGTGCACCAAGCTAGATACGCCTTATCTAGCTCGAATACACGAGACTTTATTTCACTAACATACTATCATCTCGCCGCGTCCTGATACTATATTGTCAAGAGTTGACTAACTATTTTCCCTATCTAGCCATTCTAAAAATTAAAATAAAATATGCAATGGTTTTGCTAAGTAAGTAGGTATACTATTTCAGTATTGGCTCCCCCTGGACCATTGAACCAATATGGTCTATTCAAATAATGAACTCCTGGGGAATCCAAAACTTTAGTCCTCATATGTGAGTTCAATAAAACCTTTGGGACCCATGCTTGGACTCTTTGATGACTACGATTTACGATAGACATATATGATCTATTCGTAATATTTGGACTAAACCTGAGTCCGGCTTTGTTGTACATGACTCTTTGGGTTCCAAGTAGTCGATTAAGATTCTTAGATCCCAATGTGAACCTTTCCAACCTAGCCTCGACCTCTTGAACTCGGTCTTTCAAGAGAGAATTCTCCTCCTCAAGTTTTTCAACTTGGGCTGAGTTTCCCTCTTGAACTTGATTAGTCGAAGAGGTTAGAGTAGCCTCTTGCTTGAGTGTTTCAACCTCCTCAAGTAACGACTCAACCCTAGACTCGGACTTAGTTAATTTCCTAGTAAGCATTTTAATTGTAAGGTAAAGTGTACTAATTAAAGAGCGGCTAACCTTGACTTTCCTTTTTGGTCTGGCTTTGAGTTTCCTCTCGAAGTAGTGTTCGGGGTCGGATTCGAAGTTGTAGTTGGACTCGACTTCAAATTCTGACTTGGACTCCTCCGTTCTTGCCATGCAAGCTATGTCTTCTCTGTTGTCCCAAGTTGCATGGAAGGCTTTCCTTGCTCCCTTTTGCTTTGGCTGGCTCCTTGACTTGAATTGCTCTTTGTTCTCATTCTTCAATTGCCTTCTTTCTTGTCGAACTATTCTCCGCACAATGTTGACTATCGCGGCCTCCTCTTCGGACTCAGATTTGGGTTCGTCCTCTTCCTTGGGGGATGGTTTGTTTATGACCTTCTTCTTTAAACCTGCAAATAAGGCAATACCTTTCTCAGGAGCCGAATTAGACTGTTCATGGAGTTTAAATTTAGAAAATAATTCGTCTAGTCTAAGTTTAGAAAGGTCCTTAGAAACCTTATACGCATCGACCATGGATGCCCACAAGGTAGTCCTAGGGAAAACATTTAAATCATACCTTTTAAGGTCTAGTTCTCTATGGCTTGCCCGATCAAGTGAAGACCGTTGACGACGTCTTGGATTCGCGCATGTAGTTGGGTGGCAGTCTCACGATCCTGCATCTTTAAATTATATAGTTTATTAAAAAACAAATCCCTTTTACATACCTTAGCATCGGGCGTCCCTTCATGTAGATCAATCAATTTGTTCCAGAGGTCTTTGGCACTAATAAAGGGTCTGATGCGGTTGAGTTCCTCCTTGGACAAGCCATATTGCATATTTGGGTTGCTCTTGCATCGACTTCGATTTGCTTCTTGGTTGCATTGGTCCACTTGTCGAAGTCCAAGGGTTCGCCTTGATCATTGGTGGGTAGAGAAAAGCCGGTTTAGATGATTATCCAAGTCTCGACTTGTGTTTTTAGAAAACATTCCATCCGACCTTTCTAATAACGGAAATCATCTCCGTTAAAGAACGGAGATCGGGTGGTGCTGTACCCCTCAATATGGGCCATTTAGAAGGAAAACCTTGCACACAAAATAAAAAAAACACGAAAAAGGTTCCAAGACTTGGTCTTGGATTAGTAATGTTGGAAATAATAGGAAATAAATAGAAATAAATAAGAAGAATAAGAAACTAACAAAAACTAACAACTTACAACCTTCGATGTCCCCGAAAGGGTAGTAGACGTTGGTTTTTTGGAATGGAGAAAACTTGTTACTAGGGTAAACCCAAGTAATAACTGTAGATCTCTCAGAGAGCTTCGATTTGGTAGGTAGATCGTTTCGTGAGTCCACTTGTGCGAAAAGTTATGGTCATTTTACTGTCGACTACTCCAAAAGAGAATACTTGCAAACACACAACCAAAAGAAAAGTACCAAGACTTCGTCTTGGATTAGTAGTGCGGGAAAAAAAACTTAAAAAAAAACACAAATCGAAAAATACGAAAAGAAAACTAAAAAGTGCTAGATTAGTGGTTTCACCAAATCTTAGCGCCCCCGCTCTGATACCAATTGTTGGATCGAGAAGCGCCGCTAGAGGAGGGGTGAATAGCGAGCGTAAAATTTTCATTTCGTTCGTTCGATATACGAGCAAGCACAGCGAAAAAATAAAGAGACAAGTTTACTTTTACTTGGTTCACAACCTAGCGGTTGCTACTCCAAGGCCCTAACGGTCCTAGACCGCGTACGAAGGGCAAAGCACTATAAGATCTCCTCCTCGTTGGAGGTAGGAGTTAATGATAACAAAACTGGAAGTACGAGGATAAGGCAACAAGCCTACCTCACCTCATTATGATTAAAACAAAGAATACAAAAGATGTTACTTGTTGTTGCTACCGACGAAGAAGATGGAAGCTTAGCGTCGCATCGGCGTTATGACGGTGTTGGAGCTTTGGCGTTGTAGGAGCACTTGAGAATAATCTTGATTAATGTTTGGGTTGGAATCCTTCCCTCCTTTTATAGAGTTTGGCCTCGGAATAAGTCTCCTAATCTTTTAGAACAAATCACGAAGTGGTACCATATTTTATCACGAAGTGGCCGCGTCAAACATGATCAGCAGTCGACTGATTTGTCACTATTAGTTGACTGATGAGCATCAGTCGACTGCCAGCCTGGACACTTCCCTGCAATAAGAGGTTAGCACGGAAAATGATAAATGTGACAGTTTCTTACCGTCCGATCTCGATCTAAACCTTCCACAGGAAGTCTTAGTCGGATCGCCACCTACGGTCATCCTCATACAGAGGACACGACCTTACCATCTCTCACTCACACGAGCTTACCTCTGGTCCTTTAAGATTTGTCACTTTGCTTCCAGTCTTCCACCTAGGTTCTTCGACTCACACGAAGTTCCCTCGGTGTTGTCTGACCACCATAGCTCCTTCTAGGTGTCACTGACCTTCGGCTTAGCTTAGCCTTTCTGCACACTTGATTTAGCTCATGAGACAATGATGTGAACTTAACTTTGTGTCTTTTCCACAATCAAAACACAGGTTCGATTATCTGGTGCCCCTGCACCAACAGAGTTGAGGTTCCTGTTAGGGCAATCAACCCATGTATGATGTGGTTTTGATGTGTGTAGAAAATGTTTAAGTTAGGTTGTTTATGGATTTGATATGTGTGTTGAAGTCATACAAAACTTAGTAATTCACACAGGAGTTAGCTTGATGATAGCATTGGTGGGTTCACCATCTCATGACTCGGTCATTGAGTCGGTGAAGGATGACATTATGGAAGTCGTGCACTTGGTGCATCCGAGGGACCGTCAGACGAGGAGCTTTAGAGTGAAGCCAAAGGAAGTAGACTTCAAGGCGAGACATGAAGGATGACATTGTGAAGCCGTGCACTTTGTGCATCTGAAGGACATGGTCGGACGAAAAGATCTTCGGCGAGGGACTTCAAGGGAGATGAGAGAATGAGCAAAATGTAACGTAGCTCATAGGTGAACTTGGTCGAATGGCTAAGTCAAGTGTCTGATGCTCAAACAAGTCTCTTGTTTGAGGTTTACTCGGCACCAGTCGACTGCCATGAATGGACATTCAAACTGATCCAAGTTGAATGAGTTCGACTGGTGTGCGACGAAGCTGCATGATCAGCAGTCGGAATGCTACATTAGCAGGTGACTGCCATGGATGGCAGTCGACTACTAGAGTTCGCACTGGCACAGAAGCACTCATAGCCGACTGATCAGTCGACTACGAAGTCATCAGTCGACTGCCAAGGTTTCCATTGGACGGTGATGATTGCGGATCAAACATCGTCAGAAGTTGTTGTAAAGGTGGCAGTCGACTACTAGAATGCAGCAGTCGACTGATGAAACTCCAACGGGAAGATTTCGTCCCTCTCTATAAAAAGAGAGGATGTGGGCTTTGGGGAGGTTAATCTTCATGCTCCCAAGTATTCCCTAAGTTCCCTACATGAGTTCTACTCCTTCTCCTTGCATTTCTTTCAATCATATTGTAAGAAGGAGTGTTGTGTTGTAAGAAGGGTTACCTCCACCTTGCTTGGGCAAAAGGAGAGATCTAGTGGATTCGGTTAGGAGTGATTCACCTGGAACGAATCGGGTCGTGGATTAGCGGCAAAGGCCGTGAACCACGTTACATCAAGTTGTTAGCGTTTGCTTTCTTGGCTTCTCTTTGCTTATCTTGTTTTGTCTTAATTACTTTGTTTAGTGTTTATTTACCGCTGTGCTAATTGTATTTGTAGACAATTAAGCGAACAAATTCCATCGTCTACGATCAAGAGGCTATTTTCCCCCCTATAGCTGGCCACCGATCCTCCAACAAGTGGTATCAGAGCGAGGAGCTTATCGCGGACTAATCGCCAACACAAACACGACAAGATGGCTAGCTCCAACATTCATCCACCCAAGTTCGAGGGCGACTTCAAATGGTGGAAGAAAAGAATGGAGATATTTTTCGAGACTGACTTCAATATCATGATAATAATGGAAGGTGGTTTTGAAGTACCTAGGGACCAAGAGGGTGAACCAATCGAAAAATCGAGATGGACCAAGAAGCAATGAGAGGAGCACTTGGTGAATTCAAAGGCCAAACACCATCTATACAATGTGTTACCTCAATAAGAGATTAACCAGATCGGAGAATGCGCAATCACCAAGGAGATGTGGGAAAAACTAATAGAACTTCATCAAGGCACCTCCGAGGCAAAGCTTGCAAGAAGGGACCTCCTCCGATTTCAATTGAGCAATATCAAACTCGACAAAGGGGAGAAGGTACTTTCTTTGCATTCTCATTTTAAAGAGATAATCACGGGTTTGTCGAGTGTAGGAGAAAAGCTCTCTAATAAAGACATGATCATGAAGGCTATAGATGCATTCCCCCGATCATCTAAGTGGAGCTCCATGGTGGACTCATTTTATATTTCAAAGAATCTAAAGGTAAGTACTTTAGAAGAATTCTTTTCAACTATGGAGTTATATGAAACTAGGCTTGAAGGAATAATTGAAGAGTCAATCAAGCCACCAAGGGGATCAACACTTATACCCGACAAGGGAAATAAGAAGAAGGAAACTCCACCTTCTTCATCCGATGAAGAATCCTTCTCCTCTATGGATAGCAATGAAGAAGCCTACATAGTAAGGAAGGTGAGATGTGCACTTAAGAATTTTAAATTTAACAAGTCTCATAATAGGAGAAGGCCAAGGAGGAATATTATTTGCTATAATTGCCAAGGAGAGGAACATATAAGGGATGAGTGTTCCTTATTGAACAAAAGCAAAGAAGAAGAGAAGAAGAAGGATAGCAAGTAGAAGGGCAAAAAGAAAGAAGAGAAGAAGCCCAAGGAAAAGAAGAAGGCAAAGCCCCACAACCTTAAAGCGGTGATGTGGGATGATCCATCATCCTCATCGGAGGAAGACCAAGCATTCACAAGTCTTGCACTTATGGCGATAGAAGACTTGGAGTCCACCTCCTCCAAAAAAGAAGAAACAAGCTCAAGTGAGGAGAGCTCAAGTAAAGGGGGATCCTCATCATCATCATCATCGGAAGGGGATTGGGTAAGCAAGGTAACGAAACTCCCTTCCAATGATGTAGTTTCTATGATTACTAGCCTAACTAGGGATTTATTTAAGGTTAAGAAGAAAAATAAAAGCATGCTTGATGAAATTAGGAAATTAGAAGAAAAGCTAGAAAATGCATTTTTAAATGTTAATGATAATGCTTCTTCTTCTATGACTAGTGATGCATGCTTAGTAGAAGAAAATAAGGCCTTAAGAGAAAAGGTAGATCACTTAACTAAGGCCCTAGAAAAATTCACCATTGGCTCCAACACTCTAAATATGATCATTGGGAGCCAAAGAGCAAGCTTTAACAAGAAAGGCCTAGGATATAAGGGATCCAAGAATGAAAAGGTCTATCATTGTTTGATTGCTAGAGGACAAGCCAAAACTACAATGGTAGCTAGGAAATGGATCCCAAAGGAATACTTAGTGAATCCTATTGGAAAGAATCTATATTGGGTTCCTAAGTCCATCCTTAAGGGTTAGGAGAACCTAGGAAAGTCAACCATAAGTGGACTTTATTTATATCATGATAAATGGTTGACTTAGGATGATGTGGGCGATAGTTTTTGATTTATAGTGTTGGGTGATGATAATGCATAACCCATGAATTGAATGCTTAAATCATGATTTATGCTTGATTTTATACTTGATAAATAATCATGATTTATGATTTGGATGGTAATGTTTGATGTATGATCATAATATATTACTCATATTCATGTTAGATAATACTTAACCTTGATAGAATTACATGAAATTTATGGCTAAGTATAAATACCTTTAGGCATATCTCAAACTCACCATTAGGCTAACTTGATTGAAAACATAGCATGGGTGAGATGTTAAGTTGATACAAATGGTCCACTAATGCCTATGGCATTTAGATGGTCATTACAAGTATCATAATAGCAATAATAGACCAATCATGAGGAAAGCATATGTTTAATTCATAGACATATTTCCCAAAGATCATGGTTGGATATTTTAAATGATTTCAAAACCATTTCTTGTGTTACAGACTGTGTATTCATGTTTTAAATCACTTCAAGGCAAAACTA
This sequence comes from Wurfbainia villosa, assembly GCA_025175895.1. Taxonomy (NCBI): domain Eukaryota; kingdom Viridiplantae; phylum Streptophyta; class Magnoliopsida; order Zingiberales; family Zingiberaceae; genus Wurfbainia; species Wurfbainia villosa. Next base: position 57,635,134 of record CM045995.1, on the reverse strand, counting down.
GGTTCTAAAATTGATAAAACTTTGAAGGTTTTTGCAACTTTTAAGTTTTTGTCAAATGTTGAAAAATTAAAAAAAATTCATGAAAAACTATTTTTCATTGATAAAGGGCTTTACAAGAAATGTGTTCCCTAAATTTCATGATTTTTCAAATTTTCTAGAATTTTTAATGCATTTCTGAAATTCGGTTCGAAAATCAGAAATTCTGATTTTACTTGTGCCAGTCGACTGCCATTCTGATATCAGTCGACTGATGCACTGTGCATGAGCACAGTAACCTATTTTATCAGGTTTTGAGTCTGATTTTGGTGATTTTCTTCCTTCAGACTTGATGTTATGCTTGTATAACATATGTTAGATGTTTTTGATGGTGTCAAAGGGGGAGAAATATTGGGTTTAAGTTAATCATGCTAGGTAGAGATATTAGCATGTGTTAAGGGGGAGTTGCATGTATTTAGGGGGAATGTTTGATACTCATTATGTTTACATGCTTTCCTTGCCTTATGTATTTTTGTTAATGTTTTACCTAACTTAAACAGATTGCCACACATCAAAAAGGGGAAGATTGTTAGGGCAATCAACCCATGTATGATGTCGTTTTGATGTGTATGGAAAAGGTTTAAGTTAGATTGTTTATGTATTTGATATGTGTGTTGAAGTCATGCAGGACTTAGTAATTCACACAGGAGTTATCTTGATGATAGCATTGGTGGGTACAACATCTCATGAATCAGTCCTTGAGTCGGTGAAGGATGGCATTGCGGAAGTCGTGCGCTTGGTGCATCCGAGGGACCGTCGGATGAGGAGCTTTGGAGTGAAGCCAAAGGAAGTAGACTTCAGGGTGAGACGTGAAGGATGGCATTGCGAAGCCATACGCTTGGTGCATCCGAAGGACGTGGCCGGATGAAGAGAACTTCGGCGAGGGACTTCTAGGGAGATGAGAGAATGAGCGAAATGTAACGTAGCTCATAGGTGAACTTGGCTGAATGACTAAGTCAAGTGTCGGATGCTCAAACAAGTCTCTTGTTTGAGGTTTACCCGACACCAGTTGACTGCCATGAATGGGTTGAATCGATCAAGAATGAGTTCGAATGGTTTCGAGTGGCCGGACGTTAGCCATACCAGAATTGATCGTAGTCGATCGTAATGGGCCGATCGCTAGAGTTTGGCTCTTGCGGACACAGAAGAACTCATAGCCGACTGATCAGTCGACTATGAGGTCATCAGTCGACTACCAAGATTTTTGTTGGACGGTGATGGTCGCGCATCAGACGTCGTCAGAAGCCATTGCAAAGGCAGTAGTCAATTGCTGGAATGCAGTAGTCGACTGATGAAACCCCAACGGGAAGATTTCGTCCCTCTCTATAAAAAGAGAGGGTGTGGGCTTTGGGGAGGTTAATCTTCATGCTCCCAAGTATTCCCTAAGTGCCCTACACGAGTTCTACTCCTTCTCCTTGCATTTCTTTCATTCATATTATAAGAAGGAGTGTTGTGTTGTAAGAAGGTTTACCTCCACCTTGCTTGGGCAAAAGGAGATATCTAGTGGATTTGGTTAGGAGTGATTCACCTGGAATCAATCGGGTCGTGGATTAGCGGCAAGGGTCATGAACCACGTTACATCAAGTTGTTAGCGTTTGCTTTCTTGGCTTCCCTTTGCTTATCTTGTTTTGTCTTAATTACTTTGTTTAGCATTTGTTTTCCGCTGCGCTAATAGTATTTGTAGACAATTAAGCAAAAAAATTCCATCGTCTATAATCAAGAGGCTATTAACCCCTCTCTAGCCGGCCACTGATCCTCCAACAGTTCCTTCTTGAATGTGGCTAGTTGAAGAAATTAAGTTGGTCTTCTTAAGGGTTTCAACTTCCTTAAGAAGAGACTTGACTTTAGACTTGGACTTAGTTAACTTTTTATTTAAATACTTAATTACAATATATAAGTTTCTAATTGTAGAATGGCATACCTTTACGGAACCTTCGGAAACATATATGGATATGTGGCTTGTCTCAGACTCGGATTTAGACTCGGAGTTGGATTTGGACTCACGCTCGGACTTTTACTCGGACTTGAGTTCAGATTCAGAGGGTCTTGCCATGAGAACAAGGTTGTTGATTTGATCTCGTTCTTTTTCATCTGACGATTCTTCCCATGTTGCTCCAAGAGCCATTTTGGTAGATTTGGACCTTTTGATTTGTTTTGGGGGTTTTCTCTTTAGTTGACTTTTTTGTACGTCTTCTTTTTTTGATTAGTCTTCGAACAAGGTTGACGATCTCTATTTCCAATTTGTCGTCTAGGTTCGAATCAGACTCATCATCTTCAGGAGTTTGTTTACCTTTTGTTTTCTTTTTCCCTGCAAACAAAGCTATAATTTTCTCGACTGGGGCTGAATTAGTTTGTTCATGCAATTCAAATTTAGGAAAAAGCTCATCTAATCTAATCTTAGAAAGATCCTGGGACACTTTGTGAGAATCAACCATTGATCCCCACAATGGAGCCCTAGGAAAAGCCTTAAGTGCGTACCTTATAATATCATGATTCTCCACCATCTGTTCGATTGAATGGAGGTCGTTTATGATGTCATGGATGCGAGCATGAAGTTGACTAGTCATCTCATTGTCCTGCTGATGTGTTATTTTCCGCAAGTGCACGGTTGTCGTCAAGTAATAAAAATATCGATCCCACAGGGATTGGGACAATTACCGAATGATCGTGATACCAAGTTATCTAGTCAATCAATTTGTGGATTAAGCAAAGACACTGAGCAGTCAAGAACAACGAATGAGAAGAACGAGCTAAAAGTCAATAGTTGAGGAGAATCTCAGGATATGGGTTTCACCACGTCGACAATTTATAAGGTGATTTAATTCTTTCCTACCCCTATTAGAGTTGTTTTGATGGAACCTATCCTAAGGTAAATCAACGGCCCCTTTCGAGGTCTACGCAAACTGTACCTATCAAACTCAATTTACCTGTCACGGTATTCGAGCGTAGGGGATCATAATCAGCTAAGGGGACCTGTCACGAGACCCCCGCAAACCTCCCTAGTCTTACCTCCGTTACTTGGTAAAAACTGGATTTGATAGATCCATTAAGACCATAAGAGTTCCTTTAGAGTCTAAATTTCCTTTTCACGATAGGTTTGCACAAGGGACCATAATCAACTAAGGGGACCTATCACGAGACCCCCGCAAGCCCTCATAGATACACTACCGCTACTTGGCAGGAGTTAATCCCTAATTGGTTCTGGGTTTCGGGAACTTGGGTTCACTGTTAGGTACTTCCCCTTAGCTCCTTAGGTTTATCAATAAGAATCCAAAAACCAAATCAAAACAAACAATAATTCAAGTAGTATAGATTACATCATCCATCATAAATCGTCAAGGGCTACTCCCCCATCCTAAGATTACAAGACACTACTCCATAGTCTGGCAAGAATTGCTAGAGAAAGAAATTACGATACTTAGTGCCATCTGTGTTCCTCTGTGATTGACTCCTTCCTTCTCCTCCTTCTTCTGTCGTCCTTTTGACCACCCGCCGTCCTCTCCTTTAGGGTTAGAATATCTCCTCTTTTATAGCCTTGGCCTCCTCTTTAATTAAGGTAAAAGATTTTCCTTTAATTGAGACGAAGATTGCGGCTTTGTCGAGTTGCTCGCAGAAAAGGAAATCTGGAATCAGGCCAACACGCCCGTACCAAATGAGGGCACAGGCGTGTCGCGGGCTTGCCATCGAGCGTGTTGCGCTTGAATTGGGGCGTGTCGAAGGCTGAACTGGGGCGTGTTGAGCGCTGGAACTCCTGACACGGATGTGTCACCGATAACACGCCTGTGTTGTTTTGATACGCTGACCGTGTCAACACTTTGAAGCAGGGACGTGTCAATTTCTTGAACAGGCGTGTTGAAGGCTGGAACTCCTGACATGGACGTGTCACTGATGACACGTCTGTGTTGTTTTGATACGCCTGCTCCTTTGCCCTGTTAACACGAAAAACACCCAAAAGCAGTCTCTTTGTCCAAAATATGCTAAACTTAACTAAATCATGATAAAATACATGCCTAGGACATGAAATGAGATAAAATTCATGCAAATGGGGTAGTGAAAATATAGCATGATTTACACACATCAAAATTCCCTAGTTCTAAACTTTTGCTTGTCCTCAAGCAAAGAAAACTCAAAATACAACTTAATTGTGGAAATGCTAGGCACCATCCAGAGGTATACAATCTGATCTTAATCTTTTCAAATCATTCCTAGTTGCCAAGCTTGAATGATCCCTATATAGTGCACGTGAAAAGTTGGACTAAAGTCATTGGACACCAATCCGGACTTGACATCCCTTCTATCGTAGAGCATTCTTATTTCCGGCATAGAGGCACTTACCTGCCTTAATGCATGGATCATCCTTACCTATCATCAAAAGGTCTCAAAGGAGCACTTTCTAAGAAGAGAGAAGGAAAGGAATTTATAGAGAGCATTTCCCCAGTAACTAGTTAGTCTCAAAGGGGCACCTTTTAGGTGTTTCCCCAGTAACTACTTGGTCTCAAATGGGTGCTTGAAAACAATACCATTTTTTTTTCAATACTTCTAGGGAAAGTGTTTCTCCAGTAACCAAATTGCACAGGCAAGTCTTCAATGGAAAATCGAGTGCTCGTCCGATATGGGGGATTTAAATCCTTTTTTGGATACCTCAGACCTATAGACCGTGTTAGAAGTGAAATAGGGCTCTTATCAAATAGGCAAAAAGGAATATCATGATCCGACCAATGTTCAGTTGTATTACGCTAGATGATATAAAAATACAATGTTATGATATATGAAAAGATGCAAACAAAATAGCACTAACCAAACTAAAAATCTAAGTAGAGACAGCATCAGCAGTAAAGGATGTGCATTGAAACTCACAAAATAGTTCAAGGCGGTTAATGGTCATCGTCCTCGCTACTAGCATCCTCCTCCACCCACCTACGTTGCTGCTCCTGGTAAAACTCCCGGGACTCCTGTCGAAATCTATCATCATCTTCCCTCCGAGCGGACTCAGCAGTGAAAAACTCATCAGCTCTCCTGTAAAAATCAGCTGCCCTATCCAAATGCTGTGTCACCATACGATGGTGCTCCTCTGTAGCTTGGGCATACCGATCCCACATACCTATGTGCGAGGTATGCTCGACCCTGAAAGCTTCGAATGATGATCAAAATCCTGAAAAATCAAAAGAAGAGTACCCTGCAGAAACATTGTCAGTAGGAAACCGTGGGGGTTCAGGAGTCGAATGTGACGGCTTAGGGGCTATGTGAGATGGCTCCCTAGGAGGGGGTGATGGAGCATGGTCAGTGGGGGTAGGAAAGGGTTCCTGGACATCTCTAAAAAGCCAATTGGATGAATTACGCATACCATCCGCTCGGGGGTTTGGAAGAGGGATTTTAATTCCATTTCTTAACACCAAACGATACCCCTCGTCGAATGCCTCAATCATCTTCATATTTATACAAGCATCCAAATCCAATCTAGGGCTAGCAGGACAATATTCAAGGTCATCCAATTCACATCCTAAGGCCACAGCAATCCTAGTGATAATACCACCTATGACTATAACCCCGGATGGGCTATTACTAACCTTAACTAAATGTCTAATCATATGGGCTCCAGAATCAATATTAACTTCATTTAGCATGGCCCATAAAAACTGTAACTCACTCTACCTAGCCACCCCTGCACTATCATATCTTCCAGAGATTGTATTAGCCATAAACCTAAGGAGATAATAAAAAGTAGGATTAGGGATGTTAAATGATTTAGACCTAGATGCATCATAAGGGCGAGGGTCATCAGAAATTAATCTCCAAAATTGATGATCAATAAAATGTCTATGAATTTGCCTCTCCCCTCCGCTAGGAAAATCAAATATCGTATTAAAATCACTTAAAGAAAGGGTAAACTCATGGTTCATTAATCTAAATTTTATTTTTCCTTCCTTACAATCCTTTCCTTGCAGTATTTCAGCAGACAGGGAGCTAAGGAATTCAAGAGTGATGCTAGAGTAAGTAAGATGATGGTGCGTGATAAATTCGGTCCAGCCTATCCTATTGGTCAACCAAGTTATGTCATCTCTTAACCCTAGGGTGGTCAACGTGTAGAAGTCTATAGTTCTTGTAGATAATAACTTTCTTTTTTCAAGCTTACTGAATTTAGACTTCATAACCTCATCCCTAAAAACAATTCCATATGGATGGCAGGAGGTCGGAGGAGGATCGTTACCCAAGTCCTGAGCTTTTCTCTTTCCCTTGTCCTTTGCCGAAGAGGAAGAAGCTCCTCCTCTAGTTTTCACTCGCTTACTCATGGCATTGGGGAGGGAGAGATAGCAGGTTAGCTCCTCGACTGCTCGAGAGAGATCGGCAACAGCTGCTTCAAGCTTGTATCACGAGTGGAAGATTAGGGCATGCTCGGGCCATCTTTAGAGGGCCATCCGCTACATAGGCGTGTTGGGCATCCTCTTACGCAAATACCTGACCCGTTTAAGCGTGACATAGGCATGCTCGGGCCTCCCCAGGCGTGCCGCAGTCTGGCCCAGGCGTGCTGCAGTTGAGAAATGTGCGACACGGGCATGCTCAGTAGCACGCTCGACCTGTGTTGTCTTTGGGTAACCTCAACACGCCTGTGTCGTTCAGCATAGGCGGGTCGTGTCAATTTGGCACGCAGTGGCACATTTAACATGTCGTGTCCTGTAAACCTGAAAAAAATAAAAATAGAATAAAAAATAAAATAAAATAAAATGACTAAAAAAAATGAAAATAGCTTGGGTTGCCTCCCAAGAAGCGCTTGTTTAAGGTCGTTAGCTTGACCCCTCAGTTACTCCCTAGTTTTGGGGATATGGCTCGAGGAGTGTACTCTGCCCCTCCTCTTCTCCAATCAGCTCAACAGAATTGTTTGTGAAGTATCTCTTAAGTCTTTGACCATTTACTTTGAAAATTCCTGTAGACTCACTAGATATATTAATAGCTCCATGAGGATAAACCTTTTCAACTCGATATGGCCCCGACCATCTGGATTTCAACTTCCCAGGAAAGAGTTTCAATCTTGAGTTGAATAGTAATACCAAGTCTCCTTGATGGAATTCTCTGTGCATAATATTCTTGTCATGCCACCTCTTCGTTTTCTCCTTGTAAGACCTTGCATGTTCATAAGCATCAAGGCATAGTTCTTCAAGTTCATTTAGCTGCAGTTTTCTTTTCTCTCCGGCTTTCTTCAGGTCAAAATTAAGCCATTTAATTGCCCAATATGCCCTGTGCTCTATTTCAACTGGAAGATGACATGGTTTTCCATAAACTAATCAAAACGAAGTCATTCCAATGGGTGTCTTGTAGGCAGTTCGATAGGCCCATAGAGCATCGTCAAGTCTTAAAGACCAATCCTTCCTTGATCTTGATACTGTTTTCTCCAAGATAGTCTTGATTTCCCTATTTGAAACTTCTACTTGCCCGCTCGTTTGTGGATGATATGGTGAGGCTAGTTTATGGGTTACTCCATACCTCTTGAGAAGGCTTTCAAATTGTCTTTCGATAAAGTGTGAGCCTCTATCACTTATTACTGCTCTCGGTATTCCAAATCTTGGAAATATTATACTCTTAAAAAGCTTAATGACTATTTTTTCATCACAAGAGGGGGATGGTAGAGCCTCAACCCATTTAGACACATAGTCCACTGCCACCAGTATATAGGTATTTTTATAGGAAGTAGGGAAGGGTCCCATATAGTCAATTCCCCAGACGTCGAACAATTCGACTTCCAATATCGAATTTTGAGGCATCTCATGTCTCCTTGATACGTTCCTGTTCCTTTGACAACGATCACAAGTCGTCACATAATTCCGAGAGTCTCTAAAAATATGAGGCCAATAAAATCCTGCTTGCAAAACCTTTGCCGCAGTCTTGTCTGTGCTCGTGTGACCTCCATATGCAGAAGAATGACAGTGATACAATATATCCTCAATCTCTTCTTCGGATACGCATCTTCGATATATAGCATCCGCCCCTTGCTTGAACAGGAATGGTTCGTCCCACACATAATGCTTTACATCCGAAAGGAACTTCTTCCTCTGATGATAACTCATGTGAGAAGGTATTATCCCGCAAGCTAGGTAGTTGGCAAAATCAGCATACCACGGAGCCTTGATTGTTCTAACCGCTAGTAGCTGCTCATCCGGAAAGAAATCATTTATAGCAAGATCATCGACTCTTCCCGCATTTGATTCTTGATGAAGCCTCGATAGATGGTCTGCAACTACGTTCTCCGTTCCTTGCTTGTCTCGGATTTCCAAGTCAAACTCTTGTAGAAGAAGTATCCACCGGATAAGTCTTGGCTTAGATTCCTTTTTACTCAGCAAGTATCTTATGGCTGCATGATCTGTGTAAACTATCACCTTGGTCCCTATGATATAAGATCTGAACTTGTCGAAAGCAAATACTATAGCCAAGAGTTCCTTCTCTGTGGTAGCATAATTCATTTGTGCTTCATCCAATGTTTTACTGGCGTAGTAGATTGCATATACCTTGTGATCCTTCCTTTGTCCTAACATCGCGCCTACAAAGAAAATCACTTGCATCACACATAATTTCAAAAGGGAGACTCCAATCTGAAGGTTGCATTATTGGGGCGGTTGTTAATGCTTCCTTTAACCTGGAAAATGCATCAAGACAAGGATTATCAAAGTGAAACACAGCATCTTTAGCAAGCAAATTAGTTAATGGCTTTGAAATTTTTGAGAAGTCCTTGATGAACCGTCGGTAGAACCCTGCATGTCCTAGGAAACTACGCACTCCCTTGACATCAGTTGGAGGAGGCAACTTCTTGATCACTTCAGTTTTAGCAATGTCCACCTCGATACCACGGTGTGAAACTAGGTGCCCAAGTACTATGCCTTCTCGCACCATGAAGTGGCACTTCTCCCAATTAAGCATTAAATTCATTTCCTCGCATCTCTGCAAGACCTTGACCAAATTAGATAAACACATATCAAAATCTGCACCATATACAGAAAAATCATCCATGAATACTTCCATTATATTCTCGATCATATCAGAAAAAATTGAAGTCATACACCTCTGAAAAGTGGCGGGTGCATTGCATAGTCCAAAAGGCATTCTCCTGAAAGAAAAAGTACCATATGGGCAGGTGAAAGTTGTTTTCTCTTGGTCATTAGGATAAATAGGGATTTGATAGAAACCGGAGTATCCATCTAAGTAACAGAAATGCGAGTGTTTTGCCAACCGGTCTAGCATTTGGTCAATAAATGGGATGGGAAAGTGGTCCTTTCTAGTTTCCTTATTCAATTTCCTATAATCAATACACATTCTCCATCCCGTAACAGCTTTAGTGGGGATTAACTCATTCGTAGCATTCCTTATTACCATTATCCCCCCTTTCTTTGGCACAACATGGACAGGACTTACCCATTCGCTATCGGATATTGGATAGATAATTCCTGCATCTAGCAATTTCATGACCTCTTTCTTGACTATCTCTTTCATGGTTGGGTTCAGCCTTCTTTGATGCTCTATAGAGGTTTTAAAATTGTCTTCTAGTAGAATTCTGTGCATGCAAACCGATGGACTAATTCCCCTAATGTCATCAATCTTGTATCCAATGACATTCTTATGTGTTTTCAATACCTCAATCAGTTTTTCGGTCTCTGTATTGCTCAGATTAGCATTAATGATCACAGGATAAGTAGAGTTTTCGCCAAGAAATTCATACCTGAGTGTTGATGGAAGAGGCTTAAGTTCTACCTGTGGTGTGAGGTTGGGGTCGGAAATCTCCAGCTCTTTATCCTCAAAATCCCCTCCGAGCTTATTAAGATGAGTTTGTTCTGGTGCTCCTTCTAGTGCTATTGACTGGAAACTGTCAATCCTACAACAAACATCAAAAATAGAAGGTTGTTTAACAGCTTTTGAAAGGTCAAATTCAATTTTGTCATTTCCAAATGCAAGTGAGAGTTTGTGGTTCTTGACATCTATCATTGCCCCCTGCAGTAGCCAAGAAAGGTCTCCCCAAAATGAGTGGAATGCATGGGTCTTCATCCATGTCAAGCACTATAAAATCTGCAGAAATAATAAAATTTCCCACCTACACTAGTACATCTTCTAAGATTCCCAAAGGATATCTAATGGAGCGATCGGCTAACTGCAAGGCCATAGTAGTTAGTTTCATTTCTCCCAAATCCAATTTCTTGCATATGGAAAGAGGTATCAGATTGACACTGGCGCCCAAATCGCAAAAAGCCTTATCAAAATTTGAGTCATTAATTATGCAAGGGATAGAAAAGCTACCTGGATCATTTAGTTTGGGAGGTACCATGTTATTAATTAAAGCGCTGCACTCCTCAGTAAGAGCCGCTGTTACATGCTCCTCGACTTTTCTTTTATTGGTTAAGATGTCCTTCAAGAACTTGGAGTATGTAGGCATTTGTTGAAGAGCTTCTGTAAAAGGTATATTGATATATAGCTTCCTAATTACCTCAAGGAACTTACCAAATTGTTCATCCAATTTTTCCTTAATCAGCCTCTGAGGGAACGGGATAGGGGGCTTATATGTTCTTGGTTCCTTATTCGACACGCCTGTGTCGTTCGGCACAGGCTGGGCGTGTTGGCTGCTAGAGTGACCCGACACGGGTGTGTCGGCTGACACGTGCTCATGGGCATTCTCTCCCTCAAGTGTGTTGAACAACACGCCCTGGGTCAGGGTGTGTCGGCTTCCTTTTCTATTCATCCCAGGCGTGCTGCTGTCTTCTTCCAACTCTGACACGCTCGTGTCCTTTAGCACAGGGACCGCTTGTTGAGCTCTATCTCCTTCTAAAATCCTTCCACTTCTCAAACCTATGGAATTACAATGCTCAGCTGGGTTTACTTCTGAATTTCCAGGAAATCTGCCCGGCGTCCTTGATGCTGAGCTGACAATTTGGGAAATTTGATTTTCCAGCATTCTTGTGTGATTAGTCAAATTATCAACCTTGCCTCCCAATTGCTTGATTGCCTCGGTATTATTTTGATGTTGCCGATTTGATTCTACAATATGCTATCGAAATTCATCATTTATCTTCCCCTGACACGTAATAAAATTTTCCATCATCTTTTCTAAGCTCGACTTGCGTCCTGGCTGAAATCCCGAAGGTGCTCCAAAACTGTTCTGTCCAGAAGAATTTTGGTTGGCTCTATACGAAAAGTTGGGATGATTCCTCCAATCAGAATTGTACGTGTTCGAGTAAGGGTTACCACCATTAGGCTTCTGATTAAAATTATTTAGTGCATCTACTTGCTCAATCCCAGCTCCTGCAGATGGTGCGTGTAGGATTTGGCAATTCATCGCTACATGTCCTGTTACACCACAGATCTCGCAAGTGACATTAGATGAGTTTACAGCTGATACATTAAAATGTTCGAGCTTTTGAGTTAACGCATCGACTTTTGCACTGAGTAGATCAAGGGTACTTACCTCAAACTTACCTGGCATTTTAGTTTGATATCCTCATTCTATAACCCATTGGTGAGAATTCATTGCCACATTCTCGATGATCTCAAAAGCTTCATCCAATGTTTTGTTCATAAGAGCTCCTCCTGCAGCACAATCAAGAGAAACTTTAGTAGCATACGAGATTCCATTGTAGAAAGTATGAACAATGAGCCACTTCTCCAGCCCATGATGAGGGCATTCTTTGTAGTAATCCCTTAAATCATCCCATGCTTCAAATAATGTTTCTCCATCCTTTGCAAAATTAGTGATTTGATGATGAAGACTTGCAGCTTTCTTTGGGTGGAAAATACTTGTCTAAAAATCTTTGCTCAGTGATCCTAGGTAGTTATGCAATCTATTTGGAAGATAGTGTAGCCAGCTCTAGCTTTGTCCATGAATGAGAAAGGAAACAAGCGCAATCTAATAGCATCAGCTGAGGCTCCATTCAGTTTTAAAGTTTCACAAAATTCCAAAAATACTTCCAAGTGCAGATTTGGATCTTCAGTGGGTGCTCCTCCGAATTGATGCTGTTGGACCATGGATAGTAGAGCCGATTTTAATTCAAAATTGTTCGCTTCAATAGGGGGTCTTCTAATACTCGATCTCAATCCCCTTGTACTAGGTGCTGCATAATCCCTTAAAGGTTTATTCTCGTTCTGATCAGCCATGTTGGAGGTCAGATTGTCTTCCTGACGTTGCTGAAATCGTCTTCTAGCGAGGAACGTTCTCTCTACCTCAGGATCAATATCGAGAATTTCCCTATTAAGTCTGTGCATGCAACAACAAGAGAGGCTCCCAAAACAATAATTGTAATGTAGACATAAAGAATATGAACAAAAGCAAAATCTAGATTAACTAAATCACGCTAATTCAATATTGAGAATCCCCAAACAGCGGCGCCAAAAACTTGATGTGTTATTTTTCGCAAGTGCACGGTTGTCATCAAGTAATAAAAATATCGATCCCACAGGGATTGGGACAATTACCGAATGGTCATGATACCAAGTTATCTAGTCAATCAATTTGTGGATTAAGCAAAGACACTGAGCAGTCAAGAACAACGAATGAGAAGAACGAGCTAAAAGTCAATAGTTGAGGAGAATCTCAGGATATGGGTTTCACCACGTCGACGATTTATAAGGTGATTTAATTCTTTCCTACCCCTATTAGAGTTGTTTTGATGGAACCTATCCTAAGGTAAATCAACGGCCCCTTTCGAGGTCTACGCTAACTGTACCTATCAAACTCAATTTACCTGTCACGGTATTCGAGCGTAGGGGATCATAATCAGCTAAGGGGACCTGTCACGAGACCCCCGCAAACCTCCCTAGTCTTACCTCCGTTACTTGGTAAAAACTGGATTTGATAGATCCATTAAGTCCATAAGAGTTCCTTTAGAGTCTAAATTTCCTTTTCACGGTAGGTTTGCACACGGGACCATAATCAGCTAAGGGGACCTATCACGAGACCCCCGCAAGCCCTCATAGATACACTACCGCTACTTGGCAGGAGTTAATCCCTAATTGGTTCTGGGTTTCGGGAACTTGGGTTCACTGTTAGGTACTTCCCCTTAGCTCCTTAGGTTTATCAATAAGAATCCAAAAACCAAATCAAAACAAACAATAATTCAAGTAGTATAGATTACATCATCCATCATAAATCGTCAAGGGCTACTACCCCATCCTAAGATTACAAGACACTACTCCATAGTCTGGCAAGAATTGCTAGAGAAAGAAATTACGATACTTAGTGCCATCTGTGTTCCTTTGTCGTCGACTCCTTCCTTCTCCTCCTTCTTCTGTCATCCTTTTGACCACCCGTCGTCCTCTCCTTTATGTTTAGAATATCTCCTCTTTTATAGCCTTGGCCTCCTCTTTAATTAAGGTAAAAGATTTTCCTTTAATTGAGACGAAGATCGCGACTTTGTCGAGTTGCTCACAGAAAAGGAAATCTGGAATCAGGCCAACACGCCCGTGCCAAATGAGGGCACAGGCGTGTCACAGGCTTCCCACCGAGCGTGTTACGCTTGAATTGGGGTGTGTCGAAGGATGAACTGGGGCGTGTTGAGCGTTGGAACTCTTGACACGGACGTGTCACTGATAACACGCCTGTGTTGTTTTGATACGCCGGTCGTGTCAACACTTTGAACGGGGCATGTCGGCTGCTGAACCAGGGCGTGTTGAAGGCTGGAACTCCTGACACGGACGTGTCACTGATGACACGCCTGTGTTGTTTTGATACGCCTGCTTCTTTGCCCTGTTAACACGAAAAACACCCAAAAGCAATCTCTTTGTCCAAAATATGCTAAACTTAACTAAATCATGATAAAATACATGCCTAGGACATGAAATGAGATAAAATGCATGCAAATGGAGTAGTGAAAATATAATATGATTTACACACATCACCTGCATTTTTAAATTAAATAATTTATTTAAAAGTAAATCCCTTTTGCATACCTTTGTATCGGAGGTTCCTTCATGGAGCTGGTGAGTTTATCCCATAAATCTTTAGCTTTGATGAAGGGGCTGACACGGTTGAGCTTCTCTTTGGATAGACTATATTGCAAGATTTGGGTTGCATTGGCATTCGCATCGATTTGTTTCTTCATTGCATTGGTCCACAAGTCATATTCCAAGAGCTCACCCTTTTTGTCGGTAGGTAGATCAAACCCTTTCTGAATGACGATCCACATATCGAATTGAGTCTTGAAAAAATACTCCATCCGACCCTTCCAGTAATGGAAGTCATCTCCACAAAAATATGGAGGTCGGACAATGCTAAATCCCTCTGACTAGCCATGTAAATCTTGCACGAAACAAAAACAACAAAAAATATTCCAAGACTTGGTCTTGGATTAGTAGTGCGGGATAAAACTTAAGCAAAGAATAAACCAATAAATAATAATAAACAAAAATAAAAAGAAATTTCTCGACCGGTGGTTGCATTGAATCTGAGCGCCCCCGCTTTGATACCAATTGAAGGACCGAAAACACACTAGAGTTGGGGGGGGGGGTGAATAATGATTGAAAATCTTTGTTTTTATTTCGCTTTAAAATCTCATAAAATGCAAAGTAGTCACAGCGGAATAAGAAAATAAAACACACAAGTACACAGAAAGTTTTTACTTGGTTCACAGCCTACCGGCTGCTAATCCAAGGCCCGCGATCCAAGATCGCCTTCGAAGGGCAATTCACGAAAAAGGTCTCTTCCTCGTTGGAGGTAAGAGATGTGATGCTTACAAAGAATATGAAGATGGTAACATGTCTACCACTCCACTAATTAAAGTACAAAGCAAAAGAAGTAAATAATTATACCAACAAAAAGATAATGAGGCTTGGTCGGAGTGATGTCATAGAGCGTCGGAGTATGTTTTGAGAGATTTAACACTTGTGCAAATGATTTATCTTTAGGGTTGATTTCCTCCTTTTATAGCCGTTTTGGATTAATAAATTTCCTTGATTTAGTCTAGATACAAGATAAGGATAGAGCTTTATCCCTTCCAATATCGAACTCTTATCAATGAGGTGGCAAGAGGGTGAACTTTGACTCAATCCTAAAGTTGATTCATCAACATCAGTCGACTGGGTTCATCATCAATCGACTGGACTAGTCGACTATGTTGAGTTGCCTACTCAACTGGATCATAATCTCGGTGTCAGTTGTGTTGGGTTGTATATTGAAAAGTCTATCTTTTGTATGAACATCTTTATTTTGAAATAAGAATCACATGATCATTGCTTGCATATTTTTATGGTTATGCATATTGTCTAATACATTACATTGTAGATAACATGGTGTGTGGTGTCACATGGGAGATCATGTTATCGGCTCCTTGTAAATTATAAGTATAGGCTCACAACTGAGATGGCTTTGGACAAACCATTGGTATGGTTGTAGTGTGATTTGGTATTGGTTTGTCTTGACCAAAGAATCACACTAGTACACTTTGAGTGTATTGAGCAAGACCGACTTAGAGGTGATTCGATTTATTGCTGCCTACATAATCAAATCGGACCTCAGATATTATATTGTACATACTCTTAATCCCGTTATAATAATGAGCACATATACTTAGTATTTATTTCTTTGATTTACCAATGGGTGAGATTTATAGATTAAATCGATAGGCTCGGTAAGTTGGAAAACGATATTATTTATATGGTGTGCCATTGATTATAAGAGGAAACCATATCCTATATATTAGGATGATAATGTCCCCTTGAGGAGCTCATAAGGTTCATCATGTAAACCCTACAGGTGGACATGGTCCGGCATGATGAAAAGGTTGAGTGGTACTACTCATGGAGTTAGATGTTGATTAATTAATGGTCAGTAAATTAATTAATCGACGGACATTCGAGATCTTAAACACGGGGAGAAAATATACATATAATATATGGAGCCCATATTAACTTATGGGGGTTGGTGAGGTAGATCAATGATAATCCTTTAGTGGATTGGATTATCATTAATGGATCAGACTTTATGTGGCCTTGATCCATTGTGTGGCCAAGATCTAACTCCTCCTCATGGTCCCTATTGTAGCCTATTAACACCTCATGAAGGCTAGATCCAATGGATGGAAACAAAACTCTAGATCCAAAGGTAGAGATTAAATCTCTAGATCCAACGGTTGAGATTAAATCTCTAGATCCGACGGTTGAGATTAAATCCCTAGAACCAATGGTGGAGATTAAAATAAGGCTTATCCCTAAACTCTATAAAAAGAGGCTTTAGGGTTGGCGTGGAGGACAAGAAGCAAGGGTAGAGGCTAGGGTTTTGGGCGGCAAGGAGAATAGGGGTTGGCAGCACCAAATAAGGAAACTATTTCCTTATCTTCTTCTTCCTCAAGCTTGCCGGCACCCATAAAGCCCCTTCCTGACTTTGGTCGGCATCCAAACTCCCTCAATCTCTTCTCCTTGGCTGGTGGAACCAAGGCTTAGGGTCCTCCCTTGGAGCTTTGGCCGACATTCATCTTTTCTCTCTTCTCCTTGTTGGCCGACGGCAAGAAACTTGCTTGTTGCTTGTTGGTTGGCTAAAGGAAGGAGAAGAGTCTTGTTTCTATTCTTCCTCTTGTTCAGAACGAGCAAGTAAGGAAGATTGATGATCTAGGAGCTTCAACTTTTGGTAGATAGTCGCCCACACGACGTCCAAAAGAAGGAAGGTCATACAATAGAAGATCGAGAGGTATATCGATTCTCTATTTTCATTTGTTACATGTTTATATTTGCTTTTCAATTATATGCATGATATATATTCTGTTTTGTGGCTAAATATACTTGGACCCCAAACATAAACACAAAAGCCGGCGATCCGTACACCATCTATTCCGCGGCTATTTGTAGAATAGAGGTTGGTCGCTTGAACAACAAGTTTGTTCAAGTGAATACTCTAATCGAATAGCATGACGATGACAAGGTTGCTTCGGCAATCCCTCTTGTCAAGGATAAATTTTTTTATCCGGGGACGTAGAAGGGATCACAATGAACAAGCAACCAAGTTAAAGTGGGAAGGAAAGTTTCCCCTCCCTTCAAGTGGTATCAGAGTCACGGTCTCCGATTTTGTGTATTAAGGATTCGGTTACTCTTATGCATTTTTCATATATTATATGTGCCGGATAATAGTAGGATATGCGTAGGTTAACTCTTTAGTTGCAGGCATAAGATCCGACTATTATGACCACATGTGTGTATGTGATTGTATGTGTATAATTGTATATTTTGTTGAATCCTCAGAGTTGACGAGGCTAGTATTTAATTTTTTGTAAATTAGATACGACATTGTTTAGCCACTCATTTTATTTTAGTTTACTTTCGATCAAGATTTCATGTATACTCCCTCGTGGAGTATAGAATCAATGGATGTAAATTAAAATAGTTTTTAGTCTCGGCTCAGATCTCCGGATGGTTCGTACATGGTGAGGGAGGAGAGGACGAGATGGTGATGCGACGTGAGACATATTGAAGACAAAAGTCATAATAGTTGGAAAATAATTTATTTTTCTTATTTATTGCTTATTGTTTGATATGCATGTCGTAGGCTAGAAAATTCTTCAATTTCAAATTACTAAGTGGGAGAGGGAAATTTTTATAAATTCCCACCGCCTCCATTACGATTTGACAAGTGATGCAAACAAACTTGTGCGTCGACTCTGAGTGCCTTCCTCCCCATCGGATGAGTTTGTTTGCGGATCACAAGGTCGAATATGGTTATAGGAAATTATTAAGGAGCGTGTGTACTTCCCCATCGGAAGGCACATAACCCGAGATAATTTCCTTGGTACCGAGTAATGGTGAACACTTAGATACAAATATAAGTATTCTCCCCATCGGAGTCACTGCTTTTATTTGTAGGGCCAAAGAGGAACCAACTATTAATTTTACTTGTCAAAAAGTTAGGTTGACAAGATAGTAAAATTAATGGGTAAAACCTCCTCTTACAAATGTAGAATTCGTATACGTCCACACTATCGTGGCATACGATATTCTCGGTGTTTTGAGGTGTTGGTTGTTTTAAAAAAATTATTGTTTGAGGAATCAATAATTTTTTAAAATCTAATGTTTTGATCTATGTGATTCTTAGGTTTTCGTTCAAAATGACTTTTAACCCGATTACTATGATAGTGAAAGGGAATAAACTTACTAGACCCAACTATGTTGATTGGAAGAGGAATCTAGACATTGTCTTGACTGCTGAGGAATACAAATATGTACTCCTTGAAGAGTGTCCTCCTAAGCCTGTGGATGATTCTGGGGAAAAGAAGAAAGAGAGTTATAAGAAGTGGATAAAGGCCGATGAGATGGTGCGGTGTTATATTTTGGCATCTATGTCAAATGTACTGCAACATCAGCATCAAGCCATGCCCACTGCTTATGACATGATGCTCAATCTCAAAGAGCTTTTCGGACACCAGAATCGGGCTGCTAGGCAAGAAGCTATGAGGAACTTGATGACGACCACCATGATAGAGGGAACACCCGTGAGGGATCATATTCTCAAGATGATGGCTCATTTGAATGAGTTGAAAGTCCTCAAAGCTGAGATCGATGAGGAAACCGAGGTTGATATCATTCTCTAGTCTCTACCTAGGAGTTTTGAGCAGTTTCGCCTGAACTACAACCTGAACAAAAGGTTGTATTCATTGGCGGAGCTTCTGACAGAACTCCAGGTGGCAGAGGGGCTATTTCGTCAGAGTGCTTAGGCGCATGCCATGGTGACCCAAAAGGTTTCTGCTTCTAAGCCGAAAGGCAAGAAGAAGAAACAAACTGGGACAAAGGCGGTGGGAGGAACTCAGGGAGGAGTGAAGAAGCTGAAAGGCAAGTGCTTCACTTGTAAGCAGTTTAGACACTGGAAGAAGGATTGCCCCAACCGCAAGCAGAACAAAAGTATATCTTTTGGTCTAGTCATTGAAACATGTTTAGCAGTGTTATCTACCGACACCTGGTGTGTAGATATGAGAGCCACTGATCATGTCTACAATACTTTGTAGGGGTTCCAGGAAACCAGACGACTGGCTGAGGGGGAGATTACCGTATACTTAGGCGATGCCACGAAGGTGGCGGCTGTTGCAGTGGGAGACATTTATTTATCTTTTGAGAAAAATAAAGTTTTGGTTCTTAAGAATTTCCTTTATGTACCTTTATTTAGAAAGAATTTAATTTCGATTTTTAAATTTTTTATGGATGGATATTCTATTTCTTTTAATGACAAGATTGTTATAAAAAGGAATAGGGACATTATGTGTTTGGGTGCATTGATAGGAAATTTATACACACTTGAACCAAAAGCTCCCACGATGCAAATATAAGTAAATAACTCATCTTCTAATTCCAATAAGAGAAAAAAACCTTCGAAGATGAACCAAACATATCTTTGGCATCTTAGGCTTGGTCATATTAACCTAAGCAGAATTCAAAGGTTGTTAGCTGATGGATCTCTGGGTTCATTAGTGGTGGAAGATTTCCCAACCTGTAAATCTTGCTTGGAGGGTAAATTGACCAAGAGGCCTTTTAAGGCCAAGGGGTATAGAGCCAAAGATATGTTAGATTTGGTTCATTCTGATTTGTGTGGTTCTATGTCTATCCAGGCTAGAGGTGGTTTTGAGTATTTCGTCTTTTTTATAGACGATTATTCGAGATATGGATACACTTACTTGATGAGCCACAAGTCTGAATGCTTTGACAAGTTCAAAGAATTCAAGGCTGATGTGGAGAAACGTCAAGGTAAAAGTATCAAGATACTACGATCTGATCGTGGTGGTGAGTACCTCTTGGGAGAGTTTAGGAATTACTTATCAGAGGCTGAGATTCAATCCCAATTGTCTGCACCTGGAACACCCCAAAAGAATGGTGTAGCAGAGCGAAGGAATAGGACTCTTATGGAGATAGTTAGATCGATGATGAGTTATTCTGAGTTGCCAGATTCGTTCTGAGGATATGCTCTAGATACGGCGGTGTACATTTTGAACTTGGTTCCATCTAAATCAGTGCCTTCTACTCCCACAGAATTGTGGATTGGGCGAAAGCCTAGTCTAAGACATATTCGGATATGGGGGAGTCCAACACATGTGCTGAAGGCGGATGCTGGTAAGTTGGAACCTCGTACAGAAGTACGCATGTTCGTTGGCTATCCTAGAGAACGAAAGATGGTTTGTTTTATAGTCCTAGAGATCAGAGGGTGATCATTAGCATGAACGCCAGATTTCTAGAGGAAGACTATGTGATGAACCACAAGCCCATGAGTAAGATTGTTCTACAAGAAATAAAAGGGGAAGTCACTTCTTCAGTACCACCGGTATAAGAGGATATACCACAAGTCACTGCACCGCGTGTCACAGAGGATACACAGGTGATACCTCGTCGTAGTGGGAGGGTTGTGAGACAGCCTGATAGATTCATGTTCTTGGAAGAATCTTCTGATTTAGTCCCTGGTGAACATGAACCTGATCCCTGGACATATGACGAGGCAATCCAAGATAAAGATGCAGTATCTTGGCAAAGTGCAATGAATACTGAGATTGAATCTATGGATTCAAATTAGGTATAGGAGCTAGTGGAACCACCCGATGGTGTAAAAACCATTGGATGCAAGTGGATCTACAAAAGAAAGAGAGGAATAGATGGGAAGGTTGAGACCTTCAAAGCGAGGCTTATTGTGAAGGGGTATACTCAGAAAGAGGGTGTCGATTATGAGGAGACCTTTTCGCCGGTGGCCATGCTTAAGTCTATTCGGATTCTCTTATGCATTGTAGCTCATATGGATTATGAGGTGTGGCAGATGGATGTCAAGATAGCTTTCCTTAATGGAAGTCTTGAGGAAAACATCTATATGAAGCAACCAGAGGGATTTATTGTGAAGGGCAAAGAGCATCTTGTATGTAAGCTTAATCGGTCCATTTAATGATTGAAGCAAGCTTCAAGATCTTGGAACATCCGATTTGATGAAGTAATCCAGTCTTATAGATTTATTCAAAGTTCAGATGAGTCTTGTGTATACAAGAGATGTGACGGAAACGTAGTGGTATTTCTTGTACTATACGTAGATGACATTTTGTTGATTGACAACAATATCAAGGTGTTATCGGACGTAAGGGTATGGTTGTCCAAACAGTTTGATATGAAGGACTTGGGAGAAGTGGGACACATCCTTGGGATCAAGGTTATAAGGGATCGTAGGAAAAGGATGTTGTGCTTATCCCTAGCTTCATACATAGACACGATTATGGATCATTTTAGCATGCAAAACTCCAAGAAGGATTTCTACCTTTCAGGCATGGAGTTCCTTTATCTAAGAAGATGTGTCCAAGAATATCTGAGGAGATAGAGGAGATGAAGGCAGTTCCTTATGCTTCGGCGGTAGGAAGCCTCATGTATGCGATGCTATGTACGAGACGAGATATCTGCTTTGCCATGGGCATGGTCAGAAGATATTAGAGTAATCCAGGACAGGGATATTGGACTGCGGTGAAGCATATATTGAAGTACCTGAGAAGGACTAGGGATTATATGCTAGTTTACCAGGCAGACAAATTACTCCCTGTGGGTTACACGGATTCTGACTTCCAATTTGACAGGGATAACAGTAAGTCTACCTCAGGTTTTGTGTTTACTTTGGGAGGTGGAGCCATTGTATGGAGGAGTGTCAAGAAGAAATGCGTGGCGGACTCCACCATGGAAGCTGAGTATGTGGCGGCCTCTGAGGCGGCCAAGGAAGTTGTGTGGCTCAGGAACTTCCTGATGGACTTGGATGTGATTTCTGGTTTGCCCAGAACTATCACAATTTATTGTGATAATAGTGGTGCAGTTGCAAACTCGAAGGAACCACGAGCCCAAAAGGCAAGTAAACACATAGAGCGCGAGTACCACTTGATACGAGAAATCGTAAAGAGAGGAGAAGTTGTTGTGGCCAAGATTACATCGGAGGATAACCTAGCTGATCCTTTCACTAAGGCTTTTCCGGCGAGAGCTTTTGATAGGCATGTGGAGGGAATGGAGATCAGATGTATGGCAGTTTGAGGACAACATAGTCTTTTAGTATAAGTGGAAGATTGTTGGGATGTATACTGAAAAGTTTATCTTTTGTATGAACATCTTTATTTTGAAATAAGAATTACATGATCATTGCTTGTATATTTTTATGGTTATGCATATTGTCTAATACATTACATTGTAGATAACATGGTGTGTGGTGTCACACGGGAGATCATGTTATCGTCTCCTTGTAAAGTATAAGTATAGGCTCACAATCGAGATGGCTTTGGACAAACCATTGGTATGGTTGTAGTGTGATTTGGTATTGGTTTGTCTTGATCATAGAATCACACTAGTACACTTTGAGTGTATTGAGCAGGACCGACTTAGAGGTGATTTGATTTATTGCTGACTACATAATCGAATCGGACCTCAGATATTATATTGTACATACTCTTAATCCCGATATAATAACGGGCACATATACTTAGTATTCATTTCTTTTATTTACCAATGAGCGAGATTTATAGATTAAATCGATAGGCTCGGTAAGTTGGGAAAGGGTATTATTTATATGGTGTGCCATTGATTATAGGAGAAAATCGTGTCCTATATATTAGGATGATGATGTCCCCTTGAGAAGCTCATAAGGTTCATCATGTAAACCTTGCAGGTGGACTTAGTCCGGCATGATGAAAAGGTTGAGTGGTACTACTCAAGGAGTTAGATGTTGATTAATTAATGACAGTAAATTAATTAATCGACGGACATTCGAGATCTTAAACACGGGGAGAAAATATACATATAATATATGAAGACCATATTAACTTATGGGGGTTGGTGAGGTAGATCAATGATAATCCTTTAGTGGATTGGATTATTATTAATGGATCGGACATTATGTGGGCTTGATCCATTGGGTGGCTAAGATCCAACTCCTCCTCATGGTCCCTATTGTAGCCTATTGACACCTCATGAAGCCTAGATCCAATGGATGGAAACAAAACTCTAGATCCAAAGGTAGAGATTAAATCTCTAGATTCGACGGTTGAGATGAAATCTCTAGATCCGATGGTTGAGATTAAATTTCTAGAACAAATGGTGGAGATTAAAACAAGGCTTATCCCTAAACTCTATAAAAGGAGGCTTTAGGGTTGGCGTTGAGGACAAGAGGCAAGGGGAGAGGCTAGGGTTTTGGGCGGCAAGGAGAATAGGGGTTGACGACACCAAATAAGGAAACTATTTTCTTATCTTGGCTGACGCCAAGGCATCCAAACCTATCTTCTTTTCTTCTTGGCCGGTGGAACCAAGGCTTAGGGTTCTCCCTTGGAGCTTTCCCTGACATTGATCTTTTCTCCCTTCTCCTTGTTGGCCGGCGGGAAGCAACTTGCTTGTTGGTTGGCTAAAGGAAGGAGAAGAGTCTTGTTTCTATTCTTCCTCTTGCTCGGAACGAGCAAGGAAGGAAGATTGGTGATCTAGGAGCTTCAACTTTTGGTAGATCGTCGCCCACATGACGTCCGAAAGGAGGAAGGTCATACAATAGAAGATTGAGAGGTATATCGATTCTCTATTTTCATTTGTTACATGTTTATATTTGCTTTTCAATTATATGCATGATATATATTCTGTTTTGTGGCTAAATATACTTGGACCCAGAACATAAACACAAAAGCCGGCGATCCGTACATCGTCTATTCTGCGGCTATTCGTAGAATAGAGGTTGGTCGCTTGAACAACAAGTTTGTTCAAGTGACTACTCTAATCGAATTGCACGACGATGACAAGGTTGCTTGGGCAATCCCTCTTGTCAAGGATAAATTTTTTTATCCGGGGACGTAGAAGGGATTGCCATGAATAAGCAACCGAGTTGAAGTGGGAAGTGAAGTTTCCCCTCCCTTCAAGTGGTATTAGAGCCACGGTTTCCGGTTTTGTGTGTTTAAGATTCGGTTACTCTTATGCATTTTTCATATATTATATGTGCCAGATAATAGTAGGATATGCGTAGGTTAACTCTTTGGTTGCATGCATAAGATTCGACTATTATGACCACATGTGTGTATGTGATTGTATGTGTGTAATTGTATATTTTGTTGAATCCTCGGGGTTGACGAGGCTAGTATTTAATTTTTTATAAATTAGATACCACATTTTTTAGCCACTCTTTTTATTTTAGTTTACTTTCGATCTTGATTTCATGTACACTCCCTCGTGGAGTATAGGATCGATGGATGTAAATTAAAATAGATTTTAGTCTCGGCTTGGATCTCCGGATGACTCGTACATGGCGAGGGAGGAGCGGAAGAGATGGCGATGCGACGAGAGACATATTGAAGACAAAAGCCATAATAGTTGGAAAATAATTTATTTTTCATATTTATTTCTTATTGTTTGATATGCATGTTGTAGGCTTGAAAATTCTTCAATTTCAAATTACTAAGTGGGAGAGGGAAATTTTTATAAATTCCCACGACCTCTATTACGATTTGACAAGTGATGCAAACAAATTTGCGCGTCGGCTCTGAGTGCCTTCCTCCCCATCGGATGAGTTTATTTGCGGATCACAAGGTCGAATATGGTTATAGGAAATTATTAAGGAGCGTTTGTACTTCCCCATTGGAAGGCACATAACCCGAGATAATTACCTTGGTATTGAGTAATGGTGAACACTTAGATACAAATATAAGTATTCTCTCCATCGGAGTCACTGCCTTTATTTGTAGGGCCAAAGAGGAACCAACTATTAATTTTACTTGTCAAAAAGTTAGGTTGACAAGATAGTAAAATTAATGGGTAAAACCTCCTCTTAAAAATGTAGAATTCATATACGTCCACACTATCGTGGCATACGATATTCTCGGTGTTTTGAGGTGTTGGTTGATTTAAAAATATTATTATTTGAGGAAATCAATAATTTTTTGAAATCTAATGTTTTGATCTATGTGATCCTTAGGTTTTCTTTCAAAATGACTTTTAACCCATTTACTGTGATACTGAAAGAGAATAAACTTACTGGACCCAACTATGTTGATTGGAAGAGGAATCTAGACATTGTCTTAACTGCTGAGGAATACAAATATGTACTCCTCGAAGAGTGTCGTCCTAAACCTGCGGATGATTCTGGGGAAATGGAGAAAGAGAGTTATAAGAAGTGGATAAAGGCCGATGAGATGGTGCGGTGTTACATTTTGGCATCTATGTTAAATGTACTGCAATATCAGCATCAAGCCATGCCCACTGCTTATGACATGATGCTCAATCTCAAAGAGCTTTTTGGACACCAGAATTGGGCTGCTAGGCAAGAAGCTATGAGGAACTTGATGACGACCACCATGATCGAGGGAATACCCGTGAGCGATCATGTTCTCAAGATGATGGCTCATTTGAATGAGTTGAAAGTCCTCGAAGCTGAGATCGATGGGGAAACCCAGGTCGATATAATTCTCCAGTCTCTACCTAAGAGTTTTGAGCAGTTTCGCCTGAACTACAACATGAACAAAAGGTTGTATTCGTTGGCGGAGTTTCTGATAGAACTCCAGGCGACATAGGGGCTATTTCGTCAGAGTGCTCAAGCGCATGCCATGGTGACCCAAAAGGTTTCTACTTCTAAGCCGAAAGGCAAGAAGAAGAAGAAACAAACTGGGACAAAGGCGGTGGGAGGAACTCAGGGAGGAGTGAAGAAGCCGAAAGGCAAGTGCTTCACTTGTAAGCAGATTGGACACTGGAAGAGGGACTGCCCCAACCGCTAGCAGAACAAAGATATATCTTTTGGTCTAGTCGTTGAAACATGTTTAGCAGTGTTATCTACCGGCACCTGGTGTATATACGGGAAGCCACTGATCATGTTTGCAATACTTTGCAGGGGTTCCAGGAAACCAGACGACTAGCTGAGGGGGAGATTACCGTATACTTGGGCGATGCCACGAAGGTGGCGGCTGTTGCAGTGGGAGACGTTTATTTATCTTTTGAGAAAAATAAAGTTTTGGTTCTTAAGAATTGCCTTTATTTACCTTTATTTAGAAAGAATTTAATTTCGGTTTCTAAATTTTTTATGGATGGATATTCTATTTCTTTTAATGACTGGGTTGTTATAAAAAGGAATAGGGACATTATCTGTTTGGGTGCATTGATAGGAAATTTATACACACTTGAACCAAAAGCTCCCACAATGCAAATAGAAGTAAATAACTCATCTTCTAATTCCAATAAGAGAAAAGAATCTTCAAAGATGAACTAAACATATCTTTGGCATCTTAGGCTTGGTCATATTAACCTAAGCAGAATTCAAAGGTTGATAGCTGATGAATCTCTGGGTTCATTAGTGCTGGAAGATTTCCCAACCTGCGAATCTTGCTTGGAGGGTAAAATGACCAAGAGGCCTTTTAAGGCCAAGGGGTATAGAGCCAAAGATGTGTTAGAATTGGTTCATTCTGATTTGTGTGGTCCTATGTCTATCCAGGCTAGAGGTGGTTTTGAGTATTTCGTCTCTTTTATAGACGATTATTCGAGATTTGGATACATTTACTTGATGCGCCGCAAGTCTGAATGCTTTGACAAGTTCAAAGAATTCAAGGCTGATGTGGAGAAACGTCAAGGTAAAAGTATCAAGACTCTATGATCTGATTGTGGTGGTGAGTACCTCTTGGGAGAGTTTAGGAATTACTTATCAGAGGCTGAGATTCAATCCCAATTGTCTGCAACTGGTACACCCCAGCAGAATGGTGTAGGAGCGAAGGAATAGGACTCTTATGGAGATGGTTAGATCGATGATGAGTTATTCTGAGTTGCCAAATTAATTCTGGGGATATGCTCTAGATACGATGGTGTACATTCTGAACTTGGTTCCATCTAAATCAATGCCTTCTACTCCCATAGAATTGTGGACTGGGCGAAAGCCTAGTCTAAGACATTCGGATATGGGGGAGTCCAACACATGTGCTGAAGGCGGATGCTAGTAAGTTGGAACCTCGTACAGAAGTATGCATGTTCGTTGGCTATCCTAGAGGAACGAAAGGTGGTTTGTTTTATAGTCCTAGAGATCAGAGGGTGATCGTTAGCACGAACGCCAAATTTCTAGAGGAAGACTATGTGATGAACCACAAGCCCATGAGTAAGATTGTTCTACAGGAAATAAAAGGGGAAGTCACTTCTTCAGTACCATCGGTACAAGATGATATGCCACAAGTCACTGCACTGTGTGTCACAGAGGATACACAGGTGATACCTCATCGTAGTGGGAGGGTTGTGAGACAGCCTGATAGATTCATGTTCTTGGGAGAATCTTCTGATTTGGTCCCTGGCGAACATGAACCTGATCCCTAGACATATGACGAGGCAATCCAAGATAAAGATGCAGAATCTTGGCAAAGTGCAATGAATACTGAGATTGAATCTATGGATTCAAATCAGGTCTGGGAGCTAGTGGAACCACCCGATGGTGTAAAAACTATTGGATGCAAGTGGATCTACAAAAGAAAGAGAGGAATAGACGGGAAGGTTGAGACTTCAAAGCGAGGCTTGTTGCGAAGGGGTATACTCAGAAAGAGGATATCGATTATGAGGAGACCTTTTCGCCGGTGGCCATGCTTAAGTCTATCCGAATTCTCTTATGCATTGCAGCTCATATGGATTATGAGGTGTGGCAGATGGATGTCAAGACAGCTTTCCTTAATGGAAGTCTTGAGGAAAACATCTATATGAAGCAACCAGAGGGATTCATTGCGAAGGGCAAAGAGCATCTTGTATGTAAGCTTAATCGGTCCATTTATGGATTGAAGCAAGCTTCAAGGTCTTGGAACATCCGATTTGATGAAGTAATCCAGTCTTATGGATTTATTCAAAGTCCGGATGAGTCTTGTTTATACAAGAGATGTGACGGAAACGTAGTGGTATTTCTTGTACTATACGTAGATGATATTTTGTTGATTGACAACAATATCAAGGGGTTATCGGACGTAAGGGTATGGTTGTCCAAACAGTTAGATATGAAGGACTTGGGAGAAGTGGGACACATCCTTGGGATCAAGGTTATAAGGGATTGCATGAAAAGGATGTTGTGCTTATCCTAAGCTTCATACATAGACACGATTATGGATCGTTTTAGCATGCAAAACTTCAAGAAAGGTTTTCTACCTTTAAGGCATGGAGTTCCTTTATCTAAGAAGATGTGTCCTAGAACATCTGAGGTGATAGAAGAGATGAAGGTAGTTCCTTATGCTTCGGCGGTAGAAAGTCTCATGTATGCGATGCTATGTACGAGACCAGACATCTACTTTGTCGTGGGCATGGTCATCATATATCAGAGTAATCTAGGACAGGGACATTGGACTGCGGTGAAGCATATATTGAAGTACCTGAGAAGGACTAGGGATTATATGCTAGTTTACCAGGCAGACAAATTACTCCATCTGGGTTACACGGATTCAGACTTCCAATCTGACAAGGATAACAGTAAGTCTACCTCAAGTTTTGTGTTTACTTTGGGAGGTGGAGCCATTGTTTGAAGGAGTGTCAAGTAGAAATGCGTGGCGGACTCCACCATGGAAGCTGAGTATGTGGCGGCCTCTAAGGCGGCCAAGGAAGCTGTGTGCCTCAGGAACTTCCTGATGGACTTGGATGTGATTCCTGGTTTGGCCAGAACTATCACAATTTATTGTGATAATAGTGGTGCAGTTGAAAACTCGAAGGAACCACGAGCCTATAAGGCAAGTAAACACATAGAGCGTAAGTCCCACCTGATACGACAAATCGTAAAGAGAGGAGAAGTTGTTGTGGCCAAGATTGCATCGGAGGATAACCTAGCTGATCCTTTCACTAAGGCCCTTCTGGCGAGAGCTTTTGATAGGCATATGGAGGGAATGGGGATCAGATATATGACAGTTTTGTTGGACTTTTAGAGCCATAAAAAGCTCTTTTTGCATTGCAGAAACCCTGGAAGTCCGGCCATGGATCTGTGCGAAGATATATTAAAATAAAAAACATGTATGTGCTTATAAAACCCTAGATCTACCTTAGATCTAGAATATGAGAGCATTACCCTCGTAGCGATGCCCTTCGCAAATCCCGAACGTCCAAATAGCTTGCCTAAACTCTAGAGTGTCAAATGTACATTCCTCTATTGGTATCCACACAAACAATAGGTGGAGAAAAGATACCTAGAGTGTGCTAGCACCCTTAGAAGTTTCGGCCAAGGAGAGGGATGGGAGAGCAAGCTTGAGAGGAAGATGATCCAAGGAAGAAGATGAAGTTGGAGTAACTCACAAAATCAATTCCATCTAATGGAATAAGTGGCCGACCACCATCTCTTGGGGGGTTACATGAATGCATGTAACTCCAAGAGCCAATGGCTCTTGGTCTCCCTCATGAGGTGGCACCACATGATAAGTCAATGATGATGTGGAACATCATCATTGGCCGGCCATGCCAAGTCATCATCATGACATGGCATTTGGTCAAGTCAAACTTGACCTTTCATCTTCCCTCTCAAGTCAAGTCAAACTTGACCTCTTATCTCCCATGGTTGATCAAATCCAACCATTTGATTCAAGTCAATTTAATTTAATGAATCTCTATTCACTAATTTAAATTGATTTGATGAATCAAATCTAAATTAGACTCATTCAACACTTGAATCAAATTGAGTCCAACTCAATTAGTCTAATTAGGATTACTCTTAATCCAATTTGGTTCATCCCATGAACCTAATCCTCATGGTTCATCATATGAACCTAATCTCCATCTAATTGCCTTTTGTGTGTGACCCTATAGGTTCTTGTAACGTTGGCAATGTCCTTAAACCGATTTAGGAACATATGCAATGAGCGGTATCTAGCAACACATCATTGCTACCCAAGTTACAAGAATGTTGAGCTCCAACATCACCTTTGTTACTACTAATTGTGACTTTCATAATATGTGACAATGTCCCTCTATCCTTGACATCTAGATTGATCAATTGAGGCATAGACTGTGTCATCCTCGGTACAATCTATATCTTGAACTCCAAGTAGACTCACTCTAATCAAAAGAGCTCAATATCTCATATTGACTCATTTGGGCATGGCCATGCACTTCGTGGTCTCACTATATCAAGAATAACGATGTCTCTCCCATCATATATAAGGGATATATCCCATCTACATCACTCACATCCCTCTGCATAATTTGTTACATACCAGTAATTGCCTTTATAGTCCACCCATTTACGGGTGACGTTTGACGAAGCCAAAGTATGCAACTCCTTATGTAGGGAACCATGGTGACTTCAGGTCTAAGGACTAATAGTCATACTAATAGCCACATGAGAAAGTATATGACACTCATATAATGAGCCATGATACGTTCTCAGGGCGGGTCATTCAGAGTAATACGTAACTGTATACCCATGTGTCAACTTGATATCTCATATCCATGACTTGTGAGATCAAGTCATCGTGTTGACCTACATGCTAGTCTCTATGCATTAACATTGTCCCTGAATGTTAATACTTGACTAGGAATGATTAAGAGTAGTGTTCTCTATATTATCTCATTATCGATTCAACTAATCGATTGATATAGATAAGAACCTACTTCTCAAGGACATTATAATATTTAGTTATTTGGCACCAATACAAGTAAATATAATAACCATACCTTTATAAATAGGAATATGATACAATAAAGTCCATAGAACAATCATCACATGATTGACTCTAGGGCTTTCACTAACAATCTCCCACTAGCACTAGTGCCAATCACCATAGTATCTAATACCCAATGACCTAGTGTGACCATCATGCTTTTTCTGTGTCAAAGTCTTGGTCAAGGGATCTGCGATGTTAGTCTCTGTGGGTACTCTGCAAATATTCACATCTCCTCTATCGATAATCTCTCGAATGAGATGGAAGCACCGATATATTCGACCTCTATGTAGAATTAGCAACTGTGTCCTGCTTGGAACTCTTCCAGATCACAGCGCCATTATTCAAGCAAAACACGAACCCTGACTGCGATCTATAATCATCCTGGTCAGTTTGGAAGCTGGCATCGCTGTAACCCTTTACAGCTAGCTCCTCATCGCCTCCAAATATCAAGAAATATTCTTTAGTCCTTCTCAAGTACTTAAGAATATTCTTGACTGCTATCCAGTGATGCTCACCTGGATCTGACTGGTATCTACTCGTCATGCTCAAAGCATCTGAGACATGGTGTACATAATAGATCCTATAGCTGATGCGTAAGAGATCTTATCCATGCGGTCTCTCTCCTCTCTAGAAGAGGGACTTTGAGTCTTTGAAAGACTCACACCATGTGACATCAAGAGAAGTCCCTTCTTGGAATTTTGCATGGCAAATCGTAGTAATACCGTGTCAATATATGTACTCTGACTTAGGAGAAGCAATCTCTTAGATCTATCTCTATAGATCTTGATGCCTAGAATACAGGCTGCTTCACCTAAGTCCTTCATTGAGAAGCACGTCCCCAGCCAAGTCTTCACAGACTGTAGCGAAGGGATGTCATTCTCAATGAGTAGTATGTCATCCACATACAATACAAGGAAGACAACTGTGTTCCTATTAACCCTCTTGTAGACACAGGGTTTATCTTCATTCTTGATGAAACCAAACTTTTTGATTGCATCGTCAAATTGAAGATTCCAGCTCCGAGAGGCTTGCTTTAGCCCATAAATGGACCTTTGCAGCTTGCATACTTTCCCAGTATGATGTGGATCTTCAAAACCCTCAGGTTGTGTTATGTACACATCCTCGAGTAAGTTTCCTTTCAGAAATGCGGTTTTGACATCCATCTGCCAGATCTCATAATCGTGGTATGCTGCAATAGCAAGCAAGATCCGAATGGACTTAAACATCGCCACTGGAGAAAAGGTTTCATCATAGTCAATACCATGAATTTGCTTGAAACCTTTAACCACCAATCGACCCTTATAGGTATGCGTAAGTCCATCTATGTCAGTCTTTCTCCTAAAGACCCACTTACACCCAATGGGCTTGACCCCTTCAGGTGGATCAACCAAAGTCCATACTTGGTTGGTGTACATGGATTCCATCTCGGATCTTATGGCCTTTAGCCATTTCTCAGAATCTGGGCTCATCACAGCTTCCTGATAGAAGGTAGGCTCATTCTCAATGAGCATAACATCATCATGGTCAGACAAGAGAAATGAGTATCACTCAGGCTGATGATGTACCCTATCAGACCTGCGAAGAGGTAGGTCTACC
The DNA here is from genome assembly GCA_025175895.1 of Wurfbainia villosa. Classification (NCBI taxonomy): domain Eukaryota; kingdom Viridiplantae; phylum Streptophyta; class Magnoliopsida; order Zingiberales; family Zingiberaceae; genus Wurfbainia; species Wurfbainia villosa. Next base: position 57,602,954 of record CM045995.1, on the reverse strand, counting down.
TGAACAGGTGGTTGTTCCACAACTCTTTGTGCAACAACCTCATCACCCACAACACTTTGTGGTTCCTATTCCATCAAGGCCTCAGTGTTATGTTCCTTATCTTGAATTTCTTCAAGATCAAATGTACTCCCACTAGTTTTTCTAGAAATAAAATCCCTTTCTAGAAAAACCCCAGTCTTTGCCACAAACACTTTGTGCTGACTGGGAATGTAGAAGTAATATCCCTTTGTATCCTTGGGATATCCAACAAAATAGCACCTATCAGATTTGGGTCCCAGTTTGTCTGAGACTTGACGTCGAACGTAAGCCTCACAACCCCAAATCCTCATGAAAGACATCTTGGGATTTCTCCCTGTCCATATCGTATATGGTGTCTTTATCACAACCTTGGATGGTACATGGTTAAGGGTAAAGGCTGCTGTATCTAGAGCATATCCCCAAAAAGGATATAGGAAGATCTGTGTTACTCATCATAGATCGTATCATATCTAATAGGGTAGGATTCCTCCTTTCGGATACACCATTCCACTGTGGTGTTCCAGGAGAAGTGAGTTGGGATAGAATCCCACACTCATCTAGATAGTCACGAAACTCATGGCTAAGGTATTCACCACCTCGATCTTATCGAAGTATCTTAATACTCTTGCCAAGCTGGTTTTGTACTTCATTCTTTAATTCTTTAAACTTTTTAAAGGATTCTGATTTATGTGTCATGTGATACACATAACCATATCTACTGAAGTCATCAGTAAATGTAATGAAGTGCCTGTAACCACCTCTAGAAGCAACATGCAAAGGGCCACATACATCACTATGTATAAGTCCTAACAAGTCTGTTGCTCTTTCGCTGTGTCCACTAAAGGGAGTTTTGGTCATCTTGCCTAAAAGGCAAGATTCGCATGTCTCATATGATTCAAAATCAAATGAGTCCAGCAGCCCATCCTTATGGAGATGGGATAAGCGACTCTCATTTATGTGACCTAAGCGACAATGCTAGAGATAGGTTTGGTTCAACTCATTTGGCTTGAACTTTTTGATACTTATGTTATAGATAGGGCTCTCTATGTCTAGAAAGTAGAGTCCGTTCATTAGAGGTGCACTATAATAGAACATATCATTTAAATAAATTGAACAACATTTGTTCTTTATTATAAATGTAAATCCTTTCTTGTCCAAACAAGAAACCGAAATTATGTTCTTAGTTAAAGATGACACATAACAACATTCATCTAATTCTAGTACAAGGCCAGAGGGCAAAGATAGATCATAAGTTCCTACAGCAACAGCAGCAACTCTTGCTCCATTGCCTACTCGTAGGTCCACCTCGCTCTTTGTCATTGCTCTGCTATTTCTCAGCGCCTGCACATTGGTACAAATGTGAGATGCACATCCGGTATCTAATACCCCTTATGAAGAAATAGATAGATTGACTTCTATAACATTTATACCTGAAGTAGAAGTCTCACTTCTCTTCTTCTTAAGATCTTCCAAGTATGCCTTGCTGTTACGCTTCCAGTGTTTAGCTTCCTTGCAGTGGAAGCAAGCCCCTTCCTTGGCCACCCCTCCTTTGAGTTTTATTTCCATGCCTTTGCTCTTGGCTTGGGACTTTCCCTTACCTTTAGGCTTGCCCTTGCCTTTCTTCTTTTGCACCATCAAAATGGAGTCAGATTTTCCTTTTTTAAGGTTGAGCTCAGCAGTTCTCAACATGCTGAGCATCTCAGGCAGTGGCTTATCAATTTCATTCATGTTATAATTCCTAACATTGATTGTAGCTTTGCGGCAAAGACTAAAAGATCAAGTCAGTGGCCAGCTCTTGGCCAAGGGGGAATCCCAATCTCTGTAGGTTTTCTCCCTACCCAATTATCTTGAGTACATATGGACCTACGGGAGTCCCATCTTGCATTTTGGAACCAAATAATGCCTTAGAGACTTCATATCTCTCGTGTCTTGCTTGTCCTTGATATAGTTGACGAAGATGTTCAACCATATCATAAGCATTCATGAACTTGTGTTGCTTCTCAAGCTCAGAGTTCATGGTCGCGAGCATTAGACATGACATATCTAATGCATCATCTTGATGCTTCTTGTAGGCATCTTTGTCAGCTCGCGAGGCAGTGGCAGGAGGTGCCTCCGGAATGGGCTGCTCTAGGACATACAATTTCCTTTCTTGGGTGAGTACAATTCTCATGTTCTTGTACCAGCCTAGGAAATTTGCTCCATTGAGCTTGTCATTCTCAAGGACCGAACGTAGAGAGAGAGTGTTCGTGTTTGTCGACATAGTAATATACTGTTGGAATGTATACTGAAAGCCTAGCTCTCTTTGTATGAACATTTTATTTTGAAATAAGAATCACATGATCATTGTTTGCATTTTATATATTCATTATATATGTGTGCATATTGTCTAATATTTTACATTGTAGATAACATGGTGCTTGGTGTGGCACAGAAGATCATGTTATCAGTCCCTTGTAAAATATAAGTAAAGGCTCACAACCAAGATGGTTTTGGACAAACCATTGGCATGGTTGTAGTGTAGCTTGGTATTGTTTTGTCTTGAACATAGAGTTACACTAGTACACTTAGGTGTATTGAGTAGGACCGACATAGAGGTGATTCAATATAGTACTGACTACATAATTGAATCGGACCTCGGATATTATGTTGTACATGCTCTTAATCCCGATATAATAACAAGTACATGTACTTAGTATTTATTTCTTTGATTTACCAGAGGGTGAGATTTATATGGATTAAATCAATATGCCCGGTAAGTTGGGAAATAGTATTATTTACATGGTGTGCCGTTGATTATAGGAGGAAACTGTGTCCTATATATTAGGTTGATGATGTCCCCTTGAGGAGCTCATAAGGTTCATCATGTAAACCCAGCTGGTTGACTTAGTCAACATGATGATAAGGTTGAGTGGTACTACTCGAGGATTTAGATGTTGATTAATTGATGGTCAGTAAATCAATTAATTGACGGACATTCGATATCTTAAACACAGGGAGATTAGATGTACAAATAATATATGGAGCCCATATTGATTTATGGGGGTTGGTGAGGTAGTTCAATGATGATCCTCTAGTGGAATGGAACATCATTGATGGATCAAGTTTGTGTGGTTCCGATCCATCGGGTGGCCAAGACCCAACTTCTCCTTATGGCCCCTATCGTAGCCTAATATAATCCTTATGAAGTCTAGATCCAAGAATGTAAAACAAAACCTAGAACCAACGGTTGGGATTAAATCCCTAGATCCGATGGTTGGATGAAACCCTAGAACCAACGGTTGGGATTAAATCCCTAGATCCGATGGTTAGGATGAAACCCTAGAATCGACGGTTGGGATTAAATCCTTAGATCCGACGATTGGGATGAAACCCTAGAATCGACGGTTGGGTTGAAACCTTAGATCCGAAGGTTGGGATGAAATCCTAGATCCGATGGTTGGGATTAAACCCTAGATCCGACGGTTGGGATAAAACCCTAGATCCGACGGTGGAGATTAAATCCCTAGATCCGACGGTGGAGATTAAAGGAGGGTTAAGCCCTATTCTATAAATAGATGCTTAGGGTTGGGCGACAATAATGATCAAGGATTTGAATTAGAGAATTAGGGTTTGGCTTTTGGAGAAGTGGGCGGCTAGGGTTTGGAGCAAAAGTGGGCGGCAACTTTCTTCTTCCTTCTAGTTGTTGCCGGCGCCCAATTTCCTCCATCAATACTTGGCCGGTGCCCATCATTAAGGCCTTTCTCTTCTTCGTTAGCTGGCGGTTCTCCTTCCATTGGTGGCCGGTGGTCTTCCTCCTTCCTTTCTCCTTGGTGGCCGGCGGCAACTCCTTTACAAGTTGGCCGGCGCATCATCCATTACTCCTTGGCCGGCGGTTGCACCAAATTCCCTAATTTGGTGGCCGGTTCTAGATAGGAAAGGTATTTGTGAGTTCTTCTCTTTGTTCGCAGCGGACAAGGTAGAGAAGAAAGCGATCTAGAAGGCTTCTACTCGTGGAGGATCTTCATCCACACGTCGTCCACGAGAAGGATAGGACATACGATAGAAGATCGTAAGGTATAAAGTTATTTTAACTTTATTTACAGATCTGAATATATTCTTTAATATTTTGATTATGCATGTGTGTGTATGTAAATATATTGTATAATCATGGACCCCGAAGACAAACACAAAAATCGGCGATCCGTCCGTCGTCTCTTCCGCGGCTAACCAACTAGAAGAGTTGTGTTGCTTGAATAACTAGTTTGTTCAAGCGACCACTCAAGTTGTTAGCACGACGACGAATAGGTTGTGTTAAAGAAGCTCATCCCATCCGGATTGATTCTTTCACTAGTGAAAATTTTAATCCGGGGACATGGGAGCCAATGAGCCTCCGAAGCATCTACCTACATCTACAACATACAATGCAGAGAATTAATATCATATTCATTTTATCATTTAATTAGACCTTTAATCAAATGATGTTCCCACTGAATTATAAGAATTTTGTAGAATCGAGTTATGGATGTGGTCAAACCACATTATTAGATTCATACAAACTAGCTATAATTCTTGCAGGACAAGATCCACATCATACTTGTTAGGACCTTTGTAACGCTAGAGGGGGGGGTGATTAGCGTCAATGGAATTCAATCGCGGTTGTGTCTACAAATTCGTTAGCGCAGCGGAATATAGATAATACAATAACAATAATGAAAACACAACACGCTAACACGAGTATATAACGTGGTTCGGAACCGCACGGTTCCTACTCCACGGATCGGGCTCAAATGAGCCCTAGCGATGCCAATCACACACCACTATCAAATAACTCCTTCTCGGAACAATCCGGAGGTGGAGAAACCTCGTACAATATGATTACAACAATAATCAAATGAATACAAGCAATATAGTGAAATACAAAGCAATACAAGTAAAGGAAACACTTTACAAATGCTCTTTGAATGCTTGATCACTTGGTTGATCGAGTAGCACTTGGAGACCCTGAATTGCAGCAGCAACTCGCCCCAAATCGCCTCAAAGAACCATGCCTTTTTCTTCCACCACGAGCTCCATATATAGCTTCAACTCTGTGGAAAAGTCGATCACGGATCGATCGAGACCATCGATCGTGATGCCATCGTTATCGTGAGACAACGGCTAGTTCCACGCTGGATAAGTCCAACGGAACTACCATCGATCGTGATTGTGACCATCGATCGGCCCGATGGAGTCCTCACTCGACGGAGTCTCGACTCCATACGTGGCCGAATTCTCGAGCACCGATCGGTGATCACGATCGATCATGCTCAGCATCATCGGCCTCCAACCTATGGCGATCACTAGGCCATAACCCGCAGCTTAAACCCTAGTTGACTTGGTCCGATCGCCACATGGCACCGATCGGCACACCTCAAACATGAGGTTTTAACTCAAGTATGGTTCCCCCATACTTGCTAGACCACCCTTAGCCTAGACCTAAGCCTTCTAGTCACCTCCATCAGCCTCACGCCTCTCGGATCCCTCCAAGTCATCCATGACTTGTTCATCCATCGCGCTAGCCTTTAGGTGCTTCCGTCGGCTATGTCATGCTAACGGTGTCTACACCGCCAAGGCACATTGGACTTACGCCGCCAAGACTCCGCTTGGACTTTACGCCGCCAACCATTGGACTTATGCTGCCAAGACTACCGCTTGGACTTTACGCCAATATCAATCCCCTTGGACTTCAAATGCCAACCCATGTTGGACTTTCCATGCCAAGACCATGCTTGGACTTCTCAAATGCCAAGACCATGCTTGGACTTTCCCTTGCCAACCCATGTTGGACTTTACATTGCCAAGACCCATGCTTGGACTTTTCCCAATGCCAAGTGTCCCACTTGGACTTTCCATGCCAAGTACTCAAGACTTGGACTTTACCAAATGACAATTACATTGTCATATGTTTTTGTCGAAACATCAAAACACATCAAAACATCACTCGAGCCAAACTCGAGTCCTGGTCAATCGTGACCTGGGCCGATTGCACCAACAATCTCCCCCTTTTTGATGTTTGACAAAAACCAAACAAATAATTGAGTTAGAATACTAACTCAAATCCTTTACCAATTATCAAATGTTCTCCCCCAAACATTCTCCCCCTTTTTGACTAACATCAAAAAGGTTTTCTCTCCAAGGAGGTCAATGTCTCATGTCCCAATGAGATCTTACAATCTCCCCCTTGGTTCAAAAATACCTAGGATGCCTACCATCGTCCTAGTGATAAGTCCCATATCACTCAAGAGAGGCAATCCTAATCACTCTCCCAATTTCCAAATTGGGTTTCTAAAAATCCATCAATTTCCCAAATTGATAGCATTCCCATAACTTCTCCTTTTCAAGGAGAAAAACACATCCATCATCCCAAGATGGATACCTCCCCCTAAAGGCTTGCTCCCCCTTGACCATTGCACCAACAATGTCCTTGGGGAGTCCCTAAGCCAATAGGAACTCTAAATCATCAAAATTAAGGTTGGAAATTCAACATTGAACTTTCCACCACCTCAATTTGATACTTTGACCTAACACCTCTCCAAATCCATATCCAATGAATTTTCACCCTTCATAATGCTTCCCAAAGCATATCCTCGGATTAGGAGTGGTTAGGGACCTTTACCGTAGCTGAATTCGGGTTAAACAAACCTTGTCAACCCAAAATCAGCCTTGGCAGTCGACTCGGATAACGATCAGCATACTATCGATCGCCACCACTCAGGCGTCGATCGATAACCTAAAATCCGATTTTCAATTATCAGAAATGAATTTCAAAATCATAAATAATTATACGTTTATCGAAAAATCACGAAATTTGATACGTATAATACTTATGACCAATACAATGGGTGAAAAATGTTTGAAAATTATTTTACCCATTAAATAGTGACATTGGTACAAAGTTCAAGAACATTGAAATTTACAATGTTTTGGCCCTACTTTGTATCAACTTCATCAATGGTGATTGCTATCGAAGATAGACTTCACCAAGGTTTTTCAAAATGATTTTAAAATGTTTTCAAACCTTATCTTGGACCATAATTTATTGGCTAAATATACATAGCTTGTATATTAGCTTTCCTTATGATTTTGGTGATAATTAAAATAAGTTTGAGTTCATCTAGATGCACTATGCACCTTGAACCTAACCTATTATCCTAGCATCTCACATGTATTTAGGTGTATACATACACATACATGTCAATTAGATGTGAGATGTGGGTTTGTTCTCCCTAATCTAGAGTTTTATGCATTTTCTAAAGCAACTCTACTTGATTCCCTTATAACTGGGACTCCAAGTCATGCCATAGTCCTTAAATCAATTTTAATCAAGTTAATGCATGAATGTATGATCATGGCATAAATAATAGTATTATTAAAACGTGGCCAATGATCATGATGTTATGGCATAAGATGAGATCTAAAAGACACATGACATTTATCCTTAATTCTAAAGCATAATCATGACATATAAAATGATTAAGAATAAACATGATGTCATGACATGGCATATGGTAGCAATACAATTATACAAATATTCATTCATACACACAAGATTTTTCAGAAATAAGGATTTCATTTAAACTTAAATTTGTCTTTTACAATCAAAAAGAAGATTGGCTAAGCTCAATCTTACTACAAACATTGACAACCACAAAAACAATATCCTCTAATCGTCCGCAGGAGGTGGCGATGGAGGTTCTTTGACTCGAGTCGAGTCGAGCGCATCATCTCTAGCATATCGCGATCTTTGCTCTGTCTCGGGTCTCCTCCATCCTATCGAGGCGTGTGCCAAAAGCTGCCTGGCCTGCCAATAACTCTGTCGCACCGAGTCAATCGATCACGATAATCCTCAATGGACTCGGTAGCCACGACGAATCGATGGACATGATGTGTCTGCCGACATCTGGTCATCCTCATCAGAGGTGTCCGCATCCTCGTCGTCCTCATGCATCTCGGGCGTGGAGGAGGCCGTCTGCAGCTTACGGGTGGTCGTGGCACCAACTCCATCTCGCGCCCATCCGTAGCGCTAAGGAGAAGTTCTACGATGATATCTGATCGTACACTTCCGATAGCTGCAGAGCCCCTATGGATGTTAATGCCTCTGAGTCGAGCCATCTGTGATGATGTCCAAATGGCATATGCACTTTCCCTTTATGCAGGGAAGTGAAGTGCACAATCAATGGAAGATGTTTCAATGCAAAGTTTATGTCTAGAGCGAACGCATGGCATATAGAAGAAAGAGATGGGGAGGCGAATCTTGGCGGACCAGTGACAATGGCGAGAAAACACCCAACAATGACCTTATAAAGGACATTGTCGGTCTGATTTCTTCGATGATAGAAAATAGGTTTTGGGCGGTGGGCGTGGATAACCAAAAATGCTCATGCATGGACTCCATAGTGATATGGGCAAAAGGCTCGGTAGGGAAAGTCCATGGTAGGGTAGAAGATAAAGGTATCATTTGACGGCCTACACTGAGAAACTCTGCGATTGCAGAGGTGCTAAATCGCATTTTGCAACGCGAGTAGTGTATGTAGGGCCGTCATCTACCTTTTTAAGGTTTTGATAGAATTCCTTAATAAGGTCATCATTGATTGGATGCGTGCACAAGACGATCTTCATCAAATTGTAGTATGCAATGAGTTCCATGACGTCACTACAATGCCTATCGAAAAAATTCCTATCTATGTACCTAACCAACATAGGTTGGTACAACCGAGATTCACTCTCGGATGGATCATTCCTACGGGCTCTCCTATTATGAATGTAATGTGATGATATGCAATGCAATGGCAACAATACGCGATTAGATAAACCTACATTGTAATGGAAATGAAAATTAGGGCTCGGAAAGAAGAATCGTTACTTAGGCGCCATGTGTGTGTCGGAGGGAAGACTCAAAAGTTCTTTGAGGATCGCAAAAGTCGCGAAAGCTTCAAATTACCGGAACCCTAAACGGAACAAAGACAATAACCCCTAAATCGCGTGAACCAGTGCTCCAAGATAGGTCAAAAACAAAGGAAGGGGAGAGACATGCTTATCAACCTAGGACTTTGGAAGGTTGACACGCCGGAAGAGCTGGTCGGAGAGGGAGACGGCGATCGGTGATCGAAGGAGGAGGAAGCTTTCGTCGCGTGAAATGCCGAACCCTAGCGGTTCGCGTTTTAAAAACACGATTCAGTCGACTAATGTGGAGCATCGATCGATAGCGCTTAACACCGGGTTTACCGAGCGAATGATCGATCCGGCTCGGCAATGATCGCTGAACCTTTGTAACGTGCTCTGAGCATCGATCGTGATGTTGCTCATCGATCGATCGATGTACATATCACTCGACCGCTCGTCGAGCACTCGATGATGGCCTTCTCTCGGTGAATAGCCATCACCGATCGATGGACCACATCGTGATCGATGGTCGATCGATCGAGTCATGGAGCTAGCACTGATCGATGGCCGTATCGTATCGCATTTTATCATCTTAATTGTTCCATTTTATCACGTTAGATCTTGTATCTTGAATGTATTGATGTTATACTTTTATTTATGTATTTGTTCATGTATTTTAATGTTTTATTTCATTTTTGCAAACATTAACATTCAATGATTTCCAAAACCTAACATCTCACCCTTTCTAAGTGTTGAAATACACAATCAAGGTAAAAGACTTGTTTTGTGAGATGTAATCTATCCTAGACATTCATTTCATGCAAACATATGGTAAAACATATGAAGCATGGTGAATACAAGACATCAAGTTGTGTGGCACTTGAGTATCACTCTAGATATTACCTTTACATCTTAACCACACATTTCTTGATACATGACCTTCCCAAGTGTGCCAATAATCAAAAGTACACACTATGACCTCTAAATCTAGATAGTGTCAATTTTATTGATTTTCATGTTTTCAAGATATATATTGACACAACCTAAAATTCTTTGAAATTAAAACTCAAGGATATTTCCAAAGTAACCATAACCTTGAAAGTAACCTTAAAGTGTCACCTTTATTATGGTTGAGTTAACTACCCATCCAATCAAGGTTGGCACACCCTAAACCCATCTTAGCGTGAATCAATCACGCTCTTAGGAATCCAAAATCGATTCGAGCTCCTAGGGTTCATTAGGTATTCCTTAGGGATAGCCCCCCTAGATACCTTCCTAATGACCCTCCTAGGCTTATTAGCCTTGGTCATTTTGGTCTTGCTTAGGTTAAATTTAGGGATTGCCTCCCTAACAACCTTATTGGTGGCCATCCTAGGTTTCTTCGAAACCTTGGTCAACTATAGGAATGACTTTCCCATTGACCGTGGTCTTCCTAGACCTAGTTAGTGTCCCATAGTCAAACGGAACACTATGGTAAGTCACCTTGCACTTAGGTTTGTGACCCAAACCATTCTTGCCCTTGGTTGACTTTTGACTCTTAGGTCCTAGATGTTGACTTTGACTTCTTGACCTAGGAGTTTGACCATTAGACCCTTTAGATTGATTTTGTATCTTATTTAGGGTATTTTCAAGTTTCTCAAGCCTTGACCTCAAGGCTTGGTTCTCTAATTCTAATTGCCCAATTTTAGAATTTTTATTTAACTCTTGGGCATTGGACTTTCTTGGCGAATGCCTAGTCCATTTTGGATTAAACCCTAGATATTCTTGGATTTTCTTAATAGATTTCTTAGGTATTGTTTTTCTAAGGACATTAGTCCCAAATTTCTCCTTATTCTTAAGGTGAACATTCTTAGCTCCTAAACACATATGTTTGTTATTTCTAGCATGCTCTTTATGATACATACCACAATTGCTAAAATTAGTTCTAGCATGTTTTTTAATACTTAAATTAGACGGAGCATTATTTAAATATACCTTAGGGTTTTCCTTAGTGGCTTCCCCTACTTGTAATGCTCCTTCTTGGGTCTTTTTGCTCCCCCTAGGGCATTGATTTTGGTAATGCCCCGGTTGCCGGCACTTGAATCAAATGACTTGCTCCTTGCTCTTTAGACTTGGAGAACCGGGCATCCTGACTTTGTTGACTTTTAGGCGCGGAGGAGCTTTCTTGATCCTCTTTGGGCATTTGCTCTTGTAATGCCCATACCCTACACTCAAAGCACATAATATGTTTTTTATTTAAAACTAAATTGCTTGAGTTACCTAGTTCGATGGTGGAGACCGGAATTGGACTTTGGGCTTCTTCATCTTGGCCAGATGTCGAAGCTTCTTCTTGAGGTTGCTCCGGTGTAGAAGATGGTCTCTCCTCTTCTTCTATTTCCTCTTCCGATCCGGAAGTTGACTCCTCACTTCCTCCTGATTCCTCACTTTCACTTGAGGATGAGCTCTCTTCTTGGTCTCCTCCTCTTCCGAATCTTCTTGGAACCGATTCGAATTTTCGTGGAACTTGATCAACTTGTTCCACAATTCCTTGGCATCCCTATAGCTTCCTAATCTAGACAAAATATCGTTAGGTATCAAATCAATTAGCATTTTGTTACCTTACGGTTGTCTTGAATTTTCCGTTGCTCCTCGGTCCATCTCTTCATCTTGAGGATTTGCCGTTTTCTCCTCTCGAGCATCAAAACCTATAGTCACGGCAAACCAATTTTCTATATTTGTCATTAGAAAATATTGCATTCTACCTTTCCAATACGAAATGTTCGCGGTTGAAGGAAGGTGGGATGTTGGACGTCACCCAATTTTTCTTGAAATTCCATATTCTTCCCTCTAGCTTCTTCAACTCTGGCGGTTAGTCCGTAGAAGAGCCCCGGCTCTGATACCACTTGTTAGGACCTTTGTAACGCTAGAGGGGGTGATTAGCGCCAATGGACTTCAATCGCGGTTGTGTCTACAAATTCGTTAGCACAGCGGAATATAGATAATACAATAACAATAATGAAAACACAACACGCTAACACGAGTATATAACGTGGTTCGGAACCGCACGGTTCCTACTCCACGGATCGGGCTCAAATGAGCCCTAGCGATGCCAATCACACACCACTATCAAATAACTCCTTCTCGGAAACAATCCGAGGTGGAGAAACCTCGCATAATATGATTACAACAATAATCAAATGAATACAAGCAATATAGTGAAATACAAAGCAATACAAGTAAAGGAAACACTTTACAAATGCTCTTTGAATGCTTGATCACTTGGTTGATCGAGTAGCACTTGGAGACCCTGAATTGCAGTAGCAACTCGCCCCAAATCGCCTCAAAGAACCATGCCTTTTTCTTCCACCACGAGCTCCATATATAGCTTCAACCTGTGCTGGAAAAAGTCGATCAGTCGACTGATCGAGACCATCAGTCGACTGATGCCACTGTTGTCGTGAGACAACGGCTAGTTCCACGTTGGATAAGTCCAACGGAACTACCATCAGTCGACTGATTGTGACCATCAGTCGACTGATGGAGTCCTCACTCGACCAGTCTCGACTCCGATTCTCGTGGTCGATTCGAGCACCGTCGACCGATCGAGACGATCCGACCGCCGAGCCATCACCGATCGCCAACCTATGGCATGACTACTAGGCCATAACCCGTCAAACCCTAGTTGACTTTGGTCCGATCGCCACATGGCACCGGCCGCACACCTCAAACATGAGGTTTTAACTCAAGTATGGTTCCCCCATACTTGCTAGACCACCCTTAGCCTAGACCTAAGCCTTCTAGTCACCTCCATCAGCCTCACGCCTCTCGGATCCCTCCAAGTCATCCATGACTTGTTCATCCATCGCGCTAGCCTTCAGGTGCTTCCGTCGGCTATGTCATGCTAACGGTGTCTACACCACCAAGGCACATTGGACTTACGCCGCCAAGACTCCGCTTGGACTTTACGCCGCCAACCATTGGACTTATGCTGCCAAGACTACCGCTTGGACTTTACGCCGCCAATATCAATCCCCTTGGACTTCAAATGCCAACCCATGTTGGACTTTCCATGCCAAGACCATGCTTGGACTTCCAAATGCCAAGACCATGCTTGGACTTTCCCTTGCCAACCCATGTTGGACTTTACATTGCCAAGACCCATGCTTGGACTTTTCCCAATGCCAAGTGTCCCACTTGGACTTTCCATGCCAAGTACTCAAGACTTGGACTTTACCAAATGACAATTACATTGTCATATGTTTTTGTCGAAACATCAAAACACATCAAAACATCACTCGAGCCAAACTCGAGTCCTGGTCAATCGTGACCTGGGCCGATTGCACCAACAATACTAAGCCTTGAGTTAGCTTTGGCTAAATCGCCCAAGACTTAGTACAATCGGTGGGTAACACATTACCGATTACATCACTATGCAACTCTTGTTTATAGGATCAAGACCCACATTTACAAAAGACCTTGAGTTAGCTTTGGCTAAATCACCCAAGATTTAGTGTAAATACGATCTTATCATATCTTTCCAATAGTTGGAATATGCCTATAGTTATACTCGATTCAATTGAGTTTAACTAATTTCACTCAATCTAATTGAGCTTACTCAAACCCAAGCCGTGATAGGCGGGACCAAGAATGTCCCTCCGCACTCTACCAAGATAATATGTGTTGCTCTGCTTTGGCAGATTCAACAACTACAAATGATCGAGGTAGTGATGGGTATCAAGGACTTGGTAGGCATTTACGAGTTGATTCGATTAAGATCTAATCTAATCGTAATGTGTATCATATACGCATTGAGGCCTTTATTATTCTATACTAGCATGCATCACATACATACAAGCATTATTCTAGCATGCATCATATACATACAAGAAAAATATCCTAGCATGCATCATATACAAACAAGAAAAATATCCTAGCATGCAACATATACATACAAGCATTATTCTACTAGCATGCATCACATACATACAAGCATTATTCTACTAGCATGCATCACATACATACAAGAAAAATCAATATATATATATATATCAGCATATATATATATATATATATATATATATATATATATATATATATATATATATATATATATATATATATATATATATATATATAAAATTAACTGTGATGTGGTCATGGCCCTACTACGATCTTCTCAAGCCAATGAGAAGATCAGACAGTCAACCTAGGGCTAGCGGCTTCTCCAAGCGCTTTCTTTGACTGTCATGTGTCGTTGGCACCCTTCTCGTAACTTCGTCTACAAGTGGACTTTCCACCGCTCCATTTTGTACATTACAAATATGAAACTCGAGTTACATTCGAGTCTAAAACTATTTACAACTAGAATTTAAAAAGAAGAGGTATGACGCGCAAGTCACATACCCTATACAACATGCACAACCACAAAAACGACACGCAGGCCGTATTATGAATTACAACACATCATCATCCAATCATATTGGGGTTCTTGGGCCATGACAATCACAGAATTATACATAATTCTAAATTATTTATTTTTACAAAAAATTTCTATAATTTTTTCTATTTTGTTTTTCAAAATTATGAGTCACCTCTCTGTAACGGTCCCGCTAAGTGATTTTCAGGCGCGATCGCGGGACAATGCCCCTTTCGGGGATAGGGGCAGCGCCCCTACTCGCAAAATAAACTTTACGAGTGTCCCTACTACAATCTTACAACGACATATTTCACTGTCCCAAAAACCTAAAGCGATAACTCGCCGTTTCAGAGAGTTTTTCTCGATGGTTGAAGCCTACAAGTGTCCCAACACTCGTTGCTTTGACTCTTCGAGAAAAATACCCAAAAAATTCTAAAAAATAGAAATTTACAGAAACATAAAAATATGTAATTTTTATATCTAATACAAAAACTACAAAAAAAACAAAACATATACATGCTTCGCACGTGGCTCTGATACCACTGTTGTACTTTCCGAGCCGCAAAAACCGATTTTTGCATTGCGGAAACCCCGAAAGTCCGGCCATGGATCCGTGCGAAGATATATTAAAATAAAAAACATGTATGTGCTTATAAAACCCTAGATCTACCTTAGATCTAGAAGGTGAGAGCATTACCCTCGTAGCGACGCCCTTCGCAAATCCCGCTCGTCCAAATAGCTTGCCAGAACTCTAGAGTGTCAAGTGTACACTCCTCTATTGGTATCCACACAAGCAATAGGTGGAGAAAAGAAACCTAGAGTGTGCTAGCACCCTTAGAAGTTTGGCCAAGGAGAGGGATGGGAGAGCAAGCATGAGAGGAAGATGATCCAAGGAAGAAGATGAAGTTGGAGTAACTCACAAAATCAATTCCATCTAATGGAATAAGTGGCCGACCACCATCTCTTGGGGGGTTACATGCATGCATGTAACTCCAAGAGCCAATGGCTCTTGGTCTCCCTCATGAGGTGGCACCACATGATAAGTCAATGATGATGTGGAACATCATCATTGGCCGACCATGCCAAGTCATCATCATGACAAGGCATTTGGTCAAGTAAAACTTGACCTTTCATCTTCCCTCTCAAGTCAAGTCAAACTTGACCTCTTATCTCCCATGGTTGATTAAATCCAACCATTTGATTTAATTTAATTTAATTTAATGAATCTCTATTCATTAATTTAAATTGATTTGATGAATCAAATCTAAATTAGACTCATTCAACACTTGAATCAAATTGAGTCCAACTCAATTAGTCTAATTAGAATTACTCTTAATCCAATTTGGTTCATCCCATGAACCTAATTCTCATGGTTCATCATATGAACCTAATCTCCATCTAATTGCCTTTTGTGTGTGACCCTATACGTTCTTGTAACGTTGGCAATGTCCCTAAACTGATTTAGGAACATAAGCAATGA
Source organism: Wurfbainia villosa (assembly GCA_025175895.1). Classification (NCBI taxonomy): domain Eukaryota; kingdom Viridiplantae; phylum Streptophyta; class Magnoliopsida; order Zingiberales; family Zingiberaceae; genus Wurfbainia; species Wurfbainia villosa. The sequence continues at coordinate 57,587,160 of CM045995.1, read as the reverse complement.
GTCGTATCTAGCAACACATCATTTCTACCCAAGTTACAAGAATGTTGAGCTCCAACATCACCTTTGTGACTACTAATTGTGACTTTCACAATATATGACAATGTCCCTCTATCCTTGACATCTAGATTGACCAATTGAGGCATAGGCCGTGTCATCCTTGGTACAATCTATATCTTGAACTCTAAGTAGACTCACTCTAATCAAATGAGCTCAATATCTCATATTGACTCATTTGGGCATGGCCATGCACTTCGTGGTCTCACTCTATCAAGAATAATGATGTCTCTCCCGTCATATAGGAGGGATAGATCCCATCTACATCACTCACATCCCTCCGCATAATTTGTTACATACCCAGAAGAGGGACTTTGAGTCTTTGAAAGACTCATACCATGTGACATCGGTAGAAGTCGCTTCTTAGAATTCTGCATGGGAAACTGTAGTAATACCGTGTCAATATATGTACTCTGACTTAGGCCAAGAAATATCTTAGATCTATCTCTATAGATCTTGATGTCTAGAATACAGGCTACTTCACCTAAGTCCTTCATTGAGAAGCACGTCCCCAGCCAAGTCTTCACAGACTGTAGCGAAGGAATGTCATTCCGAATGATTAGTATGTCATTCACATATAATACAAGGAAGACAACTGTGTTCCCATTAACCATCTTGTAGACACAGGGTTCATCTTCATTCTTGATGAAACCAAATTGTTCGATCGCATCATTGAATCGAAGATTCCAGCTCCGAGAAGCTTGTTTCAGCCCATAATTGGACCTTTGCAGCTTGCATACTTTCCCAGTATGCTGTGGATCTACAAAACCCTCAGGCTGTGTTATGTACACATCCTCGAGTAAGTTTCTATTCAGAAATGTGGTTTAGACATTCATCTGCCAGATCTCATAATCGTGGTATGCTACAATAGCAAGCAAGATCCGAATGGACTTAAACATCAGCACTGGAGAAAAGGTTTCATCATAGTCAATACCATGAATTTGCTTGAAACCTTTTGCCACCAATCGACCCTTATAGGTATGCGTAAGTCCATCCATGTCAGTCTCTCTCCTAAAGACCCACTTACACCCAATGGGTTAGACCACTTTAGGTGGATCAACAAAAGTCCATACTTGGATGGTGTACATGGATTCCATCTTGGATCTCATGACCTCTAGCCAATTCTCAGAATCTGGGCTCATCACATCTTCCTGATAGGAGGTAGGATCATTCTACATGAGCATAACGTCATCATGGTCGGACAAGAGAAATGAGTATCTCTCAGGCTGATGACGTACCCTTTTAGACCTGCGAAGAGGTAAGTCTACCTGAACAGGTGGTTGTTCCACAACTCTTTGTGCAACAACCTCATCACCCACAACACTTTGTGGTTCCTGTTCCATCAAGGCCTCAGTGCTATATTCCTTATCTTGAATTTCTTTAAGATCAAACGTACTCCCACTAGTTTTTCTAGAAACAAAATCCCTTTCTAGAAAAACCCCAGTCTTTGCCACAAACACTTTGTGCTCACTAGGAATGTAGAAGTAATATCCCTTTGTATCCTTGGGATATCAAACAAAATAGCACCTATCTGATTTGGGTCCCAGTTTGTCTGATACTTGACATCGAACGTAAGCCTCACAACCCCAAATCCTCATGAAAGACATCTTGGGATTTCTCCCTGTCCATATCGTATATGGTGTCTTTATCACAGCCTTGGATGGTACACGGTTAACAGTAAAGGCTGCTGTGTCTAGAGCATATCCCCAAAAAGGATATAGGAAGATCTATGTGACTCATCATAGATCGTACCATATCTAATAGGGTATGATTCCTCCTTTTGGATACACCATTCCACTGTGGTGTTCCAGGAGGAGTGAGTTGGGATAAAATCCCACACTCAGCAAGATAGTCACGAAACTCATGGCTAAGGTATTCACCACCTCGATCTGATCGAAGTATCTTAATACTCTTGCCAAGATGGTTTTGTACTTCATTCTTGAATTCTTTGAACTTTTCAAAGGATTCTGATTTATGTGTCATGAGATACACATAACCATATCTACTGAAGTCATCAGCAAATCTAATGAAGTACCTTTTGGTACTTATTTTATAGATAGGGCTCTCTAAGTCTAGAAAGTAGAGTCTGTTCATTAGATGTGCACTAAAATAGAACATATCATTTAAATAAACTGAACAACATTTGTTCTTTATTATAAATGTAAATCCTTTCTTGTCTAAACAAGAAACTGAAATTATGTTCTTAGTTAAAGCAGACACATAACAACATTCATTTAATTCTAGTACAAGCCTAGAGGGCAGAGATAGATCATAAGTTTCTACAGCAATAGCAGCAACTCTTGCTCCATTGCCTACTCGTAGGTCCACCTCGCCCTTTGTCAATGCCCTGCTATTTCTCAGCGCCTGCACATTGGTACAAATGTGAGATGCACATCCGGTATCTAATACCCATGATGAAGAAATAGATAGATTGACTTCTATAACATTTATACCTGAAGTAGAAGTCTCACTTCTCTTCTTCTTGAGATCTTCCAGGTATGCCTTGCAATTACGCTTCTAGTGTCCAGCTTCCTTGCAGTGGAAGTAAGCCCCTTCCTTGGCCACCCCTCCTTTGGGTTTAAGTTCCTTGCCTTTGCTCTTGGTTTGGGACTTTCCCTTACCTTTAGGCTTGCCCTTGCCTTTCTTCTTTTGCACCATCAAAATGGACACAGATTTTCCCTTCTTAAGGTTGAGCTCAGCAGTTCTCAACATGCTAAGCATCTCAGGTAGTGACTTATCAATTTCATTCATGTTATAATTCATGATAAATTGATTGTAGCTTTATGGCAAAGACTGCAAGATCAAGTCAGTGGCCAGCTCTTGGCCAAGGGGGAATCCCAATCTCTGTAGGTTTTCTACCTACCCAATCATCTTGAGTACATATGGACCTACGGGAGTTTCATCTTGCATTTTGGAACCAAACAATGTCTTAGAGACTTCATATCTCTCGTGCCTTGCTTGTCCTTGATATAGTTGACGAAGATGTTCAACCATATCATAAGAATTCATGAACTCGTGTTGCTTCTGAAGCTCAGAGTTCATAGTCATGAGCATTAGACATGACACATCTAATGCATCATCTTGATGCTTCTTGTAGGCATCTTTGTCAGCTCGCGAGGCAGTGGCATGAGGTGCCTCCGGAATGGGCTGCTCCTGGACGTACAGTTTCCTTTCTTGGGTGAGAACAATTCTCAGGTTCCTGTACCAATCTAGGAAATTTGCTCCATTGAGCTTCTCCTTCTCAAGGATAGAACGCAGAGAGAGAGAGTGTTCGTGTTTGTCGACATAGTAATCTACAACATACAATGCATAGAATTAATATCATATTCATTTTATCATTTAATTAGGCCTTTAATCAAATGATGCTCCCACTAAATTATAGGAATTTTGTAGAATCGAGTTATGGATGTGGTCAAACCACATTATTAGATTCATACAAACTAGCTATAATTCTTGCGGGACAAGATTGCTTTGGCTAAATCGCCCAAGACTTAGTATAATTGGTGGGAAACATATTACCGATTACATCTCTATGTAACTCTTGTTTATAGGATCAAGACCCACATTTACAAAAGACCTTGAGTTAGCTTTGGCTAAATCGCCCAAGATTTAGTGTAAATACGATCTTATCCTATCTTTCCAACGGTTAGAATATGCCTATAGTTCTACTCGATCCAATTGAGTTTAACTAGTTTTACTGAATATAATTGAGCTTACTCTAACCCAAGCCGTGATAGGCGGGAACAAGAATGTCCCTCCGCACCCTACCAAGATAATATGCGTTGCTCTGCTTTGGCAGATTCAACAACTACAAATGATCGAGGTAGTGATGGGTATCAAGGACTTGGTAGGCATTTACGAGTTGATTCGATTAAGATCTAATCTAATCGTAATGTGTATCATATACACATTGAGGCCTATATTATTCTATACTAGCATGCATCACATACATACAAGCATTATTCTTGCATGCATCATATATATTCAAGAAAAATATCCTAGCATGCATCATATACATACATGCATTATTCTACTAGCATGCATCACATACATACAAGCAAAATTAAATATATATATATATATATATATATATATATATATATATATATATATATATATATATATATATATATATATATATATATATATATATATAATTAACTGTGATGTGGTCATGGCCCTACTACGCTCTGATACCACTGTTGGACTTTTCGAGCCGCAAAAACTGCTTTTTGTGTTGTGAAAACCCCGGAAGTCAGCTATGGATCCGTGCGAAGATATATTAAAATAAAAAACATATATTTGGTTATAAAACCCTAGATCTACCTTAGATCTAGAAGGTGAGGGCATTACCCTCGTAGCGACGCCCTTCGCAAATCCCGCTCGTCCAAATAGCTTGTCGGAACTCTAGAGTGTCAAGTGTACACTCCTCTAATGGTATCCACACAAGCAATAGGTGGAGAAAAGAAACCTAGAGTGTGCTATCACCCTTAGAAGTTTCAGCCAAGGAGAGGGATGGGAGAACAAGCTTGAGAGGAAGATGATCCAAGGAAGAAGATGAAGTTGGAGTAACTCACAAAATCAATTCCATCTAATGGAATAAGTGGCCGGCCAACATCTCTTGGGGGTTTACATGCACGCATGTAACTCCAAGAGCCAATGGCTCTTGGTCTCCCTCATGAGGTGGCACCACATGATAAGTCAATGATGATGTGGCCGGCCATGCCAAGTCATCATCATGACATGACATTTGATCAAGTCAAACTTGACCTTTCATCTTCCCTCTTAAGTCAAGTCAAACTTGACCTCTTATCTCCCATGGTTGATCAAATCCAACCATTTGATTCAAGTCAATTTAATTTAATGAATCTCTATTCATTAATTTAAATTGATTTGATGAATCAAATCTAAATTAGACTCATTCAACACTTGAATCAAATTGAGTCCAACTCAATTAGTCTAATTAGGATTACTCTTAATCCAATTTGGTTCATCCCATGAACCTAATCCTCATGGTTCATCATATGAACTTAATCTCCATCTAATTGCCCTTTGTGTGTGACCCTATAGGTTATTGTAACGTTGGCAATGTCCCTAAACCGATTTAGGAACATAAGCAATGAGCGGTATCTAGCAACACATCATTGCTACCCAAGTTACAAGAATGTTGAGCTCCAACATCACCTTTGTGACTCTCACAATATGTGACAATGCCCCTCTATCCTTGACATATAGATTGACCAATCGAGGCATAGACCGTGTAATCCTCTGTACAATCTATATCTTGAACTCCAAGTAGACTCACTCTAATCAAATGAGCTCAATATCTCATATTGATTCATTTGGGCATGGCCATGCACTTCGTGGTCTCACTCGATCAAAAATAACGATGTCTCTCCCGTCATATAGAAGGGATAAATCCCATCTACATCACTCATAACCCTCCGCATAATTTGTTATATACCTAGTAATCGACTTTATAGTCCACCCAATTATGGGTGACGTTTGACGAAGCCAAAGCATGCAACTCCTTATGTAGGGAACCATGGTGACTTAAGGTCTAAGGACTAATATTCATACTAATAGCCACATGAGAAAGTATATGACCCTCATATAATAATCCATGATACTTTCTCATGGCAGGTCATTCAGTATACATTCTCCAATGCATACCCATGTGTCAACTTGATATCTCATATGCATGACTTGTGAGATCAAGTCATCGTGTTGACCTACATGCTAGTCTCTATGCATTAACATTGTCCCTGAATGTTAATACTTGACTAGGAATGATTAAGAGTAGTGTTCTCTTTATCATCTCATTATTTATTCAACTAATCGATTGATATAGATAATAACCTACAACTCAAGGACATTATTATATTTAGTTATTTTGCACCAATATAAGTAAATATAATAACTATGCCTTTATAAATAGGAATATGATACAATAAAGTCCATAAAACAATCATCACATGATTGACTCTAGGGATTTCACTAACAATCTCCAAGTAGCACTAGTGCCAATCACCGTAGTATCAAATACCCATTGACCTAGTGTGACCATCATGCTTTTTCTATGCCAAAGCCTTGGTCAAGGGATCTGCGATGTTAGCCTATGTGGGTACTCTGTAAATCTTCGCATCTCCTCTATCGATAATCTCTCAAATGAGATAGAAGCTCCGATATATTCAGCCTCTGTTGTAGAATCAACAACTGTGTCCTGCTTGGAAATCTTCCAGCTCACAATGCCACTATTCAAGCAAAAAACGAACCCTGACTGCGATCTATAATCATCCTGGTCAGTTTGGAAGCTGGCATCGCTGTAACCCTTTACAGCTAGCTCCTCATCGCCTCCAAATATCAAGAAATATTCTTTAGTCCTTCTCAAGTACTTAAGAATATTCTTGACTGCTATCCAGTGATGCTCACCTGGATCTGACTGGTATCTACTCATCATACTCAAATCATACGAGACATCAGGACTAGTACACAGCATGGGGTACATAATAAATCCTATAGATGATACGTAAGGCATCTTATCCATGCGGTCTCTCTCCTCTCTAGAAGAGGGACTTTGAGTCTTTGAAAGACTCACACCATGTGACATCGACAGAAGTCCCTTCTTGGAATTCTGCATGGCAAACCGTAGTAATACCGTGTCAATGTATGTACTTTGACTTAGGCCAAGCAATCTCTTAGATCTATATCTATAGATCTTGATGCTTAGAATACAGGCTGCTTCACTTAAGTCCTTCATTGAGAAGCACGTCCCCAGCCAAGTATTCACAGACTGTAGCAAAGGGATGTCATTCTCAATGAGTAGTATGTCATCCACATACAATACAAGGAAGACAACTATGTTCCCATTAAATCTCTTGTAAACACAGGGTTCATCTTCATTCTTGATGAAACCAAACTTTTTGATTGCATTATCGAATTGAAGATTCCAGCTCCGAGAGGCTTGCTTTAGCCCATAAATGGACCTTTGCAGCTTGCATACTTTCCCAGTATGATGTGGATCTTCAAAACCCTCAGGTTGTGTCATGTACACATTCTCGAGTAAGTTTCCTTTCAGAAATGCGGTTTTGACATCCATCTGCCAGATCTCATAATCATGGTATGCTGCAATAGCAAGCAAGATCCGAATGGACTTAAACATCGCCACTGGAGAAAAGGTTTCATCATAGTCAATACCATGAATTTGCTTGAAACCTTTAGCCACCAATCGACCCTTATAGGTATGCATAAGTCCATCCATGTCAGTCTTTCTCCTAAAGACCCACTTACACCCAATGGGTTTGACCCCTTCAGGTGGATCAACCAAAGTCCATACTTGGTTGGTGTACATGGATTCCATCTCGGATCTCATGGCTTCTAGACATTTCTCAGAATCTGGGCTCATCACAGCTTCCTGATAGGAGGTAGGCTTATTCTCAATGAGCATAACGTCATCATGGCCAGACAAGAGAAATGAGTATCTCTCAGGCTGATGACGTACCCTATCAGACCTACGAAGAGGTAGGTCTACCTGAACAGGTGGTTGTTCCACAACTCTTTGTGCAACAACCTCATTACCCACAACACTTTATAGTTCCTGTTCCATCAAGGCCTCAGTCCTTTGTTCCTTATCTTTAATTTCTTCAAGATCAAACGTACTCCCACTAGTTTTTCTAGAAACAAAATCCCTTTCTAAAAAAACCCAGTCTTTGCCACAAACACTTTGTGCTGACTGGGAATGTAGAAGTAATATCCCTTTGTATCCTTGGGATATCCAACAAAATAGCACCTATCGAATTTGGGTCCCAGTTTGTCTGAGACTTGACGTCGAACGTAAGCCTCACAAACCCAAATCCTCATGAAAGACATCTTGGGATTTCTCCCTGTCCATATCGTATATGGTGTCTTTATCACAGCCTTGGATGGTACATGGTTAAGGGTAAAGGCTGCTGTATCTTGAGCATATCCCCAAAAAGGATATAGGAAGATCTGTGTGACTCATCATAGATCGTACCATATCTAATTGGGTATGATTCCTCCTTTCGGATACACCATTCCACTGTGGTGTTCCAGGAGGAGTGAGTTGAGATAGAATCCCACACTCAGCTAGATAGTCACGAAACTTACGGCTAAGGTATTCACCACCTCAATTTGATCGAAGTACCTTAATACTCTCGCTAAGCTGGTTTTGTACTTCATTCTTGAATTCTTTGAACTTTTCAAAGGATTCTGATTTATGTGTCATGAGATACACATAACCATATCTACTGAAGTCATCAGTAAATGTTATGAAGTACCTGTAACCACCTCTAGAAGCAACATTGAAAGGGCCACATACATCACTATGTATAAGTCCTAAAAAGTCCGTTGCTCTTTCGCTGTGTCCACTAAAGGGAGTCTTGGTCATCTTGCCTAAAAGGCAAGACTCGCATGTCTCATATGATTCAAAATAAAATGAGTCCAGCAACCCATCCTTATTGAGCTGGGATAAGTGACTCTCATTTATGTGACCTAAGCGACAATGCCAGAGATAGGTTTGGTTCAACTCATTTGACTTGAACCTTTTGGTACTTATGTTATAGATAGGGCTCTCTAAGTCTAGAAAGTAGAGTCCATTCATTAGAGGTGCACTACAATAGAACATATCATTTAAATAAACTGAATAACATTTGTTCTTTATTATAAATGTAAATCCTTTCTTGTCCAAACGAGAAATCGAAATTATGTTCTTAGTTAAAGCAAGCACATAACAACATTCATCTAATTCTAGTACAAGCCCAGAGGGCAGAGATAGATCATAAGTTTCTACAGCAACCGCAACAACTCTTGCTCCATTGCCTACTCGTAGGTCCACCTCGCCCTTTGTCAATGCCCTGCTATTTCTCAGCACCTGCACATTGGTACAAATGTGAGATGCACATCCGGTATCTAAAACCCATGATGAAGAAATAGATAGATTGACTTCTATAACATTTATACCTGAAGTAGAAGTCTCACTTCTCTTCTTCTTAAGATCTTCCAAGTATGCCTTGCAGTTACGCTTCCAGTGTCCTGCTTCCTTACAGTGGAAGCAAGCCCCTTCCTTGGCCACCCCTCCTTTGGGTTTTAGTTCCTTGCCTTTGCTCTTGGCTTGGGACTTTCCCTTACCATTAGGCTTGCCCTTGCCTTTCTTCTTTTGTACCATCAAAATGGAGTCAGATTTTCCCTTCTTAAGGTTGAGCTCAGCAGTTCTCAACATGCTGAGCATCTCAGGCAGTGGCTTATCAATTTCATTCATGTTATAATTCATGACAAATTGATTGTAGCTTTATGGCAAAGACTGCAAGATCAAGTCAATGGCCAGCTCTTGGCCAAGGGGGAATCCCAATCTCTGTAGGTTTTCTGCGTACCCAATCATCTTGAGTACATATGGACCTACGGGAGTCCCATCTTGCATTTTGGAACCAAACAATGCCTTAGAGACTTCATATCTCTCGTACCTTGCTTGTCCTTGATATAGTTGACGAAGAAGTTCAACCATATTATAAGCATTCATGAACTCGTGTTTCTTCTGAAGCTCAGAGTTCATGGTCACGACCATTAGACATGACACATCTAATGCATCATCTTGATTCTTCTTGTAGGCATCTTTGTCAGCTCGCGAGGCAGTGGCAGGAGGTGCCTTCGGAATGGGCTTCTCCAGGACGTACAGTTTCCTTTCTTGGGTGAGAACAATTCTTAGGTTCCTGTACCAGTCCAGGAAATTGCTCCATTGAGCTTGTCCTTCTCAAGGACAGAATGCAGAGAGAGAGTGTTCGTGTTTGTCGACATAGTAATCTACAACATACAATGCAGAGAATTAAAATCATATTCTTTTTATCATTTAATTAGGCCTTTAATCAAATGATGCTCCCACTGAATTATAGGAATTTTGTAGAATCGAGTTATGGATGTGGTCAAACCACATTATTAGATTCATACAAACTAGCTATAATTCTTACGGGACAAGATCCACATCATACTAAGACCTTGAGTTAGCTTTGGCTAAATTGCCCAAGACTTAGTACAATCGGTGGGTAATACATTACCGATTACATCTCTATGCAACTCTTGTTTATAGGATCAAGACCCACATTTACAAAAGACCTTGAGTTAGCTTTGGCTAAATCGCCCAAGATTTAGTGTAAATGCGATCTTATCCTATCTTTCCAACGGTTAGAATATGCCTATAGTTCTACTTAATCCAATTGAGTTTAACTAGTTTCACTCAATCTAATTGAGCTTACTCTAACTCAAGCCGTGATAGGAGGGACCAAGAATGTCCCTCCGCACCCTACCAAGATAATATGCGTTGCTATGCTTTGGCAGATTCAACAACTACAAATGATCGAGGTAGTGATGGGTATCAAGGACTTGGTAGGCATTTACGAGTTGATTCGATTAAGATCTAATCTAATCGTAATGTGTATCATATACGCATTGAGGCCTTTATTATTCTATACTAGCATGCATCACATACATACAAGCATTATTCTAGCATGCATCATATATATACAAGAAAAATATCCTAGCATGCATCATATACATACAAGCATTATTCTACTAGCATGCATTACATACATACAAGCAAAATCAAATATATATATATATATAAAATTAACTGTGATGTGGTCATGACCCTACTACGATCTTCTCAAGCCAATGATAAGATCGGACGGTCAACCTAGGGCTGGCGGCTTCTTCAAGCGCTTCCTTTGACCGCCATGTGTCGTCGGCACTCTTCTCGTAACTTCGTCTACAAGTGGACTTTCCACCGTTCCATTTTGTACATTACAAATATGAAACTCGTGTTATATTAGAGTCTAAAACTATTTACAACTAGAATTTCAAAAGAAGAGGTATGACGCGCAGGTCGCATACCCTATACAACATGCACAACCACAAAAATGGCACGCAGGCCGTATTATGAATTACAACACATCATCATCGAATCATATTCCGGTTCTTGGGCCATGACAATCACATAATTATACATAATTCTAAATTATGTATTTTTACAGAAAATTTCTATAATTGTTTCTATTTTTTTTCAATTTTATGAGTCACCTCTCCATAACGGTCCCGCTAAGCGATTTCCGAGCGGATTCGCGAGACAATGCCCCTTTCGGGGATAGGGGCAGCGCCCCTACTTGCAAAATAAATATTGTGAGTGTACCTACTACGATCTTACAATGACTTATGTCGCTGTCCCAAAAACCTAAAGCGATAACTGGCCGTTTCGGAGAGTTTTTCTCGATGGTTGAAGCTTACAAGTGTCCCAACACTCATTGCTTCGACTCTTCGAGAAAAATATCCAAAAAAATTTTTAAAATAGGAAATTTACAGAAACATAAAAATATTTAATTTTTATATCTAATATAAAAACTACAAAAAAAAAATAAAACACATACATGCTTTGCACGTGACTCTGATACCACTGTTGTACTTTCCGAGCCGCAAAAATCACTTTTTGCATTGCGGAAACTCTGGAAGTCCGTCCACGGATCTGTGAGAAGATATATTAAAATAAAAAACATGTATGTGCTTATAAAACCCTAGATCTACCTTAGATCTAGAAGGTTAGAGCATTACCCTCGTAGCGACGCCCTTCGCAAATCCCGCTCGTCCAAATAGCTTGCCGAAACTCTAGAGTATCAAGTGTAAACTCCTCTATTGGTATCCACACAAGCAATAGGTGGAGAAAACAAACCTAAAGTGTTCTAGCACCCTTAGAAGTTTCGGCCAAGGAGAGGGTTGGGAGAGCAAGCTTAAGAGGAAGATGATCCAAGGAAGAAGATGAAGTTGGAGTAAATCACAAAATCAATTCCATCTAATGGAATAAGTGGCCGGCCACCATCTCTTGGGGGGTTACATGCATGCATGTAACTCCAAGAGCCAATGTCTCTTGGTCTCCCTTATTAGGTGGCACCACATGATAAGACAATGATGGCCGGCCATGCCAAGTCATCATCATGACATGACATTTGGTCAAGTCAAACTTGACCTTTCATCTTCCCTCTCAAGTCAAGTCAAACTTGACCTCCTATCTCCCATGGTTGATCAAATCCAACCATTTGATTCAAGTCAATTTAATTTAATGAATCTCTATTCATTAATTTAAATTGATTTGATGAATCAAATCTAAATTAGACTCATTCAACACTTGAATAAAATTGAGTCCAACTCAATTAGTCTAATTAGGATTACTCTTAATCCAATTTGGTTCATCCCATGAACCTAATCCTCATGGTTCATCATATGAACCTAATCTCCATCTAATTGCCCTTTGTGTGTGAACCTATAGGTTCTTGTAACATTGGCAATGTTCCTAAACCGATTTAGGAATATAAGCAATGAGCAGTATCTAGCAACACATCATTGCTACCCAAGTTACAAGAATGTTGAGCTCCAACATCACCTTTGTGACTACTAATTGTGACTTTCATAATATGTGACAATTGTTGGTGCAGTCGGCCTAGGTCACGATTGACCAGGACTCGAGTTTGGCTCGAGTGATGTTTTGATGTGTTTTGATGTTTCGACAAAAACATATGACAATATAATTGTCAAGGAAAGTCCAAGCATGGGTCTTGGCAAATGGAAAGTCCAACATTTGTTGGCAAGGAAAGTCCAAGCATGGGTCTTGGCAAATGGAAAGTCCAACATGGGTTGGCATTTAAAGTCCAAGGGGATTAATATTGGCGGCGTAAAGTCCAAGCGGTAGTCTTGGCAGCATAAGTCCAATGGTTGGCGGCGTAAAGTCCTAGCGGAGTCTTGGCGGCGTAAGTCCAATGTGCCTTGGCGGTGTAGACACCGTTAGCATGACATAGCCGACGAAAGCACTTGAAGGCTAGCGCGATGGATGAACAAGTCATGAATGACTTGGAGGGATCCGAGAGGCGTGAGGCTGATGGAGGTGGCTAGAAGGCTTAGGTCTAGGCTAAGGGTGGTCTAGCAAGTATGGGGGAACCATACTTGAGTTAAAACCTCATGTTTGAGGTGTGCCACGGTCGGACCGGTGTCATGTGGATCGGACCGAGTCAACTAGGGTTTGATCGCGGGTTATGGCCTAGCAATCATCGCCATAGGTTTGCAATGATCGATGGCTCAGCGATCGGCCGATCATGTGATCATCAACGGTGCTCGAGAATTCGGCCACGCATGGAGTCGAGACTCGATCGGTCGAGTGAGGACTCCATCGATCGGCCGATGGTCACACGATCGGATCGATGGTAGTTCCGTTGGACTTATCCAACGTGGAACTAGCCGTTGTCTCACGACAACAGTGGCATCAGTCGACTGATGGTCCCGATCAGTCGACTGATCGACTTTTTCCAGCACGGGTTGAAGCTATATATGGAGCTCGTGATGGAGGAAAAAGTAATCGGTTCTTGAGGGCTATTGGGGCGATTTGTTGGTGCAAATCAGGTCTCCAAGTGCAAGCAAGCAACCAAGCATTCAAGCAATCAAAACAAGTGTTGTAAAGTCTTTTCTTTACTTGTATTTCATATTCATTATTGTAATTGCTTGTATTTGTATCTTATTATTGTAAGATTACTTGTAAGGGGTTTCTCCACCCTTGACTTGTGTCAAGAAGGAGTTTTATTGGTTAGTGGTGTTTGTGGCATCGCTAGGGTTCGTACGAACCCAATCCGTGGAGTAGGAACCGGTTCGGTTCCGAATCACGTTATATGCTCTTGTTGTGATTTGTGTTGTGTCCATTTCGTTATTTCTTTTATCATTATATATATTCCGCTGCGCTAACGAAATTGTAGACACGAACGAGATTGAATTCCATCCACGATCGGGTGAAATGCTATTCACCCCCCCTCTAGCCGTTCCAATATTCCTAACAAGTGGTATCAGAGCCCGGGGCTCTTCTACGGATTAACAACCCGGAGTCAAGAAGCTAGAGGGAAGAATATGGATTTCCAAGAAAAATTTGGTGACGACGTCAACATCCCACCTTCCTTCAACCGCGAACATTTTGCATATTGGAAAGGTAGGATGGAATATTTTCTAATGACTAATATAGAAAATTGGTTTGCCGTGACTATAGGTTTTGATGCTCCGAGAGGAGAAAACGGCAAAATCCTCATGATGAAGAGATGGACCGAGGAGCAACGGGAAAAATTCAAGACAACCGTTAAGGTAACAAAAATGTTGATTGATTTGATACCTAACGATATTTTGTCCAGATTAGGAAGCTATACGGATGCCAAGGAGTTGTGGAACAAGTTGATCAAGTTCCACGACAATCCTGAATCGGTCCAAGAAGACTTGGAAGAGGAGGAGACCGAAGAAGAATCATCATCATCCTCACAAGAAAGTGAGGAGTCAACTTCCGGGTCGGAAGAGGTGGAGGAAGTGGAAGAAGCATCCACCTCAAGGATTGAGGGGGAGGAGAGAATCTTCATACCGGAACATCGAGAAGAAGAAGCTTCGACATCCGGTCAAGATGAAGAAGCCCAAAATCCAATTCCGGTCTCCACCACCATCGGTAACTCAAACACCTCAATTCAAAATAAAAATAATATAATGTGTTTTGAGTGTAGAGAGTATGGGCACTACAAGAGCAAGTGTCCAAAGAAGGTTAGGAAAGCTCCACCGGCACCAAAGGCCAAGGATGTCGGTCCCTCAAGTCAAAAGAGCAAGGAGCATATTATATGCTTCAAGTGCAACTCAAAGGGACATTATCGGAGTCAATGTCCAAGGGGAAAGAAGAAAGGGCAAGAAGGAGCAACACAAGTAGGGGGAGCCTCCAAGGCAAACCCTAAGGTAAAAGTTATTAATGCACCTTCAATTTCTAGGGATAAGAAGCATACTAGGAATAATTTTAATAGTCTTGCTATTGTGCATGAAAAGCATGCTAGAAATAATAGATATATTTGTCTAGGAGCTAAGAGTGTTCACTTAGGAAATAAGAAGAAATTTGGGACTAATGTCCCTAAAAATATATTACCTAAGGAAAGCATTAAGAAAATAAGAGAACATCTAGGCTTTAATGCTAAGAAATCTAGACATATGCCTAAAAATTAAAATATCTCAAGAGAAAATGAAAAATCAAAAATTGAGATATTAGAAAAGGAAAATCAAGCCTTGAGATCAAGGCTTGAAAAACTTGAAAAGACCCTTAAGGTTATGCAAAATCAAATGCAAGGGTCAATTAGTCAAACTTTTAGGTCAAATAATCAAAGTCAACAAGTAGGACCTAAAAGACAAAAGTCAACCAAAGGCAAGAAGGGTTTGGGTCACAAACCTAAGCCTAAGGTGGCTTACCATAGTGTTCCATTTGATTATGGAACACTAACTAGGTCTAGGAAGACCAAGGTCAATAGGGAAGTCATCCATAGAGTTGACCATGGTGTGTGCCTATTGGCCAAGGTTTCGAAGAAACCTAGGATGGCCACTAAGAAGGTTGTTAGGGAGGCAATCCCTAAGATTAACCTAGGCAAGACCAAAATGACCAAGGCTAATAAGCCTAGGAGGGTCATTAGGAAGGTATCTAGGGAGGTTATCCCTAGGGAATACCTAATTAACTCTAGGAGCTCAAATCGATTTTGGGTTCCTAAGAGCGTGATTAATTCACGCTAAGATGGGTTTAGGGTGTGCCAACCTTGATTGGATGGGTGGTTAACTCAACCATGATAAAGGTGGCACTTTAGGTTACTTTCAAGGTTATGGTTACCTTGGAAATATCTTTGAGCCTTAATTTCAAAGAATTTTAGGTTGTGTCAATATATATCTTGAAAACATGAAAATCAATAAAATTGACACGATCTAGATTTAGAGGTCATAGTGTGTACCTTTGATTATTGGCACACTTTGGAAGGTCATGTATCAAGAGATGTGTGGTTAAGATGTAAAGGTAACATCTAGAGTGATACTCAAGTGCCACACAACTTGATGTCTTGTATTCACCATGCTTCATATGTTTTACCATATTTTTGCATGGAAGGAATGTCTAGGATAGATTACATCTCACAAAACAAGTCTTTTACCTTGATTGTGTATTTTAACACTTAGAAAGGGTGAGATGTTAGGTTTTGGAAATCATTGAATGTTAATGTTTGCAAAAATGAAATAAAACATTAAAATACATTAACAAATACATGAATAAAAGTATAACATCAATACATTCGATATACAAGATCTAACGTGATAAAATGGAATAATTAAGATGATGAAATCGAGATATTCTGATTTTCAGAACTGGAAATCAGATATCAGTCGACTGATACAGTTATCAGTCGACTGATAACACTGTAGCGCAATACGATACGGCCATCAGTCGAGTGCTAGCTTCATGACTCGACTGATTGAACATCAGTCGACTGATGAGGACATCAGTCGACTGATGGTACTGTTCACCGAGGCCGAAGGCCATCAGTCGAGTGCTCGACGAGCAGTCGAGTGATGTGCACATCAGTCGACTGATGGGCAACATCAGTCGACTGATGCTACTGTAGCACGTTACAGAAGGTTCGTGATCGATTGGCCAGCCGGATCGATCATTCGGCTCGGTAAACCCGGTAATAAACCGCTATCAGTCGACTGATGCTCCACATCAGTCGACTGAATCACGTTTTTATAACGCCGAACCGCTAGGGTTCGGCGTCTTCACGCGACGAGCTCTCTCTTCTCCCTTCCTTCTCCGATCGCCGTCTCCCTCTCCGACCAACTCTTCCGGCCGTGCCAACCTCCCAAGTGTTAGGTTTGATAGACGAGTCTCTCCTCTTCCATTTTCCACCTATTTGGAGCCCTAGTTAATGCGATTTAGGGCTTATTTTTCCTTGTTCCGATTAGGGTTCCGGCGTTTGAAGCTCTCCGGCGACTTTTCCGGCGATCCCCAGCAACATTTGAGTCTTCCCTCCGGCCACACATTCAAATGGCGCCTAAGTAACGATTTTTTTTCCCGAGCCCTAATTTTCATCTCCATTACAATTTAGGTTTATCTAATCATGTATTATTGTCATTGCATGCCATATCATTACATTGCATTCATAATAGGAGAGCTCGTAGGAATGATCCACCCGAGGGTGAATCTCGATTGTACCAACCTATGTTGGTCAGGTACATCGATAGAAATTTTTTCAATCGACATTGTAGTGATGTCATGGAATTAATTGCATACTACAATCTAATGAAAATCGTCTTGTGCGCATCAGTGTGACCTGATGACCTTGTTAAGGAATTCTATCAAAACCTTAAAAAGGTGGATGACGGCCCTACTTACACTACTCGCGTTGCAAAACGCGAGTTAGAGTTCACTCCTGCGATACTGCAGGAGTTTCTCGAGTGTAGGCCCTCAGATGACACCTTTATCTTTTACCCTGCCATGGATTTTCCTTTACCTGAGCCTTTTGACCATATCTCTATGGAGTCCATGCATGAGCATATCTTTGGTCATCCTCGTCCACCGGCCCAGAATCTATTTCCTATCACTGAGTTATCTGCACCTGACAATGTCCTTTACAAGGTCATTGTTGGGTGTTTTCTTCCCATCGTCACTCGGGGTCTGGCCAAGATTCGGCCTCCCCATCTCTTTCTTCTATATGCCATGCGTCATAGGTTAGACATTAACTTTGCACTAAACATGTTTTATTGCATTGTGCATTTCACCTCCCCTGTACAAGGGAAAGTGCATATGCCATTTGGTCATATCATCACAAAGATGGCTCGACTCGTAGCGCCAACATCCACAGGGGTTCTCTGAGAGCGCTATCGGAGGTGTACGACTGTATATCAGTTCGTAACTTCTCGCTAGCAAAGCTACGGATGGGCGCTGGACAGATGGAGTTGGCGCCTCGACCACCCCCCCGGGCACGCAGAGAGCCTCCTCCGGTACCCAGAGAGGCGACAGAGGACTGCGAGGATGCGGACACCACTGATGAGGATGACCAGATGCCGGCAGACACATCGGGCCGGTCCATCGATCGCCGTGGCCGGTACCGAGTCGGACAGACTATCGCCGGTGTCGGTTGACGCTAGGCTGTCAGAGCTATTGGCAGGCCAAGCTTCCTTCGGCGCACGTCTCGATAGGATGGAGGAGACCCAGGGCCGCATAGAGCAGCATCAGCTCGATATGCTAGAGATGATGCGGGCCTGGACCCTGAGTCAGCAGCCTCCTCCACCGCCACCTCCTGCGGACGATTAGAGGATATTAGATTTTTTTTGTGGTTGTCAATTTTTGTAGTAAGATTGAGCATAGCCAATCTCCATTTTGAATGTAAAAGACAAATTTTAAGTTAAATTAAATCTTTGTTTCTAAAAAATCTTGTGTGTATGGATGAATATTTGTATAATTATATTGCTTATGAAAGTTGATATATTATGACATAAAATTGCATCCTATCATATACCATGTCATGACATTGTTTAGGGTTATGTTATATGTCATGTGTTCTTAAATTTCATCATATGTCATGACATCATGATCATTGGCCATGTTTTAATAATGCTATTATTTATTCCATGATCATACATTCATGCATTAACTTGATTAAAATTGATTTAAGGACTATGGCATGACTTGGAGTCCCAGTTATAAGGGAATCAAGTAGAGTTGCTTTAGAAAATGCATGAAACCCTAGTTTAGGGAGAACAAAACCCACATCTCACATCTAATTGACATGTATGTGTATTTATACACCATAGATACATGTGAGATGCTAGGATATGAGTTAAGTTCAAGGTGCATAGTTTTTGCATCTAGATGAACTAAAACTCATCCAATTCCATTTGGATCATTAGGAAAGCTTGGGTACAAGCCATGTGTATAGAGCCCAAAGAAAATGATCCAAAGTAGGCTTTCAAAAACATCTTAAAATCATTTTAGAAAACCTTGGTGAAGTCTATCTTTTGATAGCAATCACCATTGATAAGATTGATACAAAGTGAGCTTCAACCTTAAAATTTTTAGTCACTTTTGGATTTTGTATCAATCTCCTAATTCAATGGTAAAAATATTTTTCCAAAATTTTTCACTGATTGTATGTGTGTTAAGTAATATACGTATCAAGTTTCATGATTTTTTGATTTACGTAGAATTACTTATGCATTTCCAAAAGTCGAGTCGATTCAAAATCGTTTTCGATTATCGATCGATCGCTTCTACGGCAATGATCGATGGCAGCGTTGACTCGATCGCAATTGTATCACTCGCGTTGTTGCCCGATCGATGGACACATCACGATCGTAGCCGATGAGTTGATCGATAGATTTGGTAACCAAAGTTGTTTAACCCGATTTCAGTTGTCCCTAACCACTCCTAACCCTATGATATGCTTTGGGAAGCATGATAAAGGGTGAAAATTCATTGGATATGGATTAGGAGAGGTGTTTAGGGTTTTGTATCAATTTTAAGGTGCTGGAAAGTTCAATATTGAATTTCTAACCTTAATTTTGATGGCTTAGAATTCCTATTGGCTTAGGGACTTCCCAAGGACATTGTTGGTGCAATGGTCAAGGGGGAGCAAGCCTTTAGGGGGAGGTATCCATCTTGGAATGATGGATGCGTTTTTCTCCTTGAAAAGGAGAAGTTATTGGGAGAATATGACATCAATTGGGAAATTGATGGGATTTTTGAGAGACCCAATTTGGAAATTGGGAGAGTAAATAGGATTGTCTCTCTTGAGTGATATTGGACTTATCACTAGGAAGATGGTAGGCATCCTAAGTATTTTTGGACCAAGGGGGAGATTGTAAGATCTCATTGGGACATGAGACATTGACCCTCTTGGGGAGACACCTTTTTGCTGTTAGTCAAAAAGGGGGAGAATGTTTGGGGGAAAACATTTGGAGAGTATTTACCAATTTGGGATAATTGGTAAAGGATTGGAGTTAGTATTCTAACTCAATTATTTGTTTGGTTTTTGTCAAACATCAAAAAGGGGGAGATTGTTGGTGCAGTCGACCCAGGTCACGATTGACTAGGACTCGAGTTTGGCTCGAGTGATGTTTTGATGTGTTTTGATGTTTCGACAAAAACATATGACAATATAATTGTCAAGGAAAGTCCAAGCATGGGTCTTGGCAAATGGAAAGTCCAACATGTGTTGGCAAGGAAAGTCCAAGCATGGGTCTTGGCAAATGGAAAGTCCAACATGAGTTGGCAAGGAAAGTCCAAGCATGGTCTTGGCATGGAAAGTCCAACATGGGTTGGCATTTGAAGTCCAAGGGGATTAATATTGGCGACGTAAAGTCCAAGCGGTAGTCTTGGCAGCATAAGTCCAATAGTTGGCGGCGTAAAGTCCTAGCGGAGTCTTGGCGGCATAAGTCCAATGTGCCTTGGCGGTGTAGACACCGTTAGCATGACATAGCCGACGGAAGCACCTAAAGGCTAGCGCGATGGATGAACAAGTCATGAATGACTTGGAGGGATCCGAGGGGCGTGAGGCTGATGGAGGTGGCTAGAAGGCTTAGGTCTAGGCTAAGGGTGGTCTAGCAAGTATAGGGGAACCATACTTGAGTTAAAACCTCATGTTTGAGGTGTGCCGTGGTGCCATGTGGCGATGACCGGATCAGTCAACTAGGGTTTGCGGGTTATGGCCTAGCGGATCGCCATAGGTTTCGCGATCGGTGATGGCTCGAGCGATCGATCGTGTGATCGACCGATTGGTGCTCGAGAATTGACCACTGAGAATGGAGTCGAGACTCGATGGTCGAGTGAGGTCTCCATCGATCGATGATAATCACGATCGATGGTAGTTCCGTTGGACTTATCCAACGTGGAACTAGCCGTTGTCTCACGACAACAGTGGCATCAGTCGACTGATCGACTTTTTCCAGCACAGGTTGAAGCTATATATGGAGCTCGTGATGGAGGAAAAAGTAATCGGTTCTTGAGGGCTATTGGGGCGATTTGTTGGTGCAAATCAGGTCTCCAAGTGCAAGCAAGCAACCAAGCATTCAAGCATTCAAAACAAGTGTTGTAAAGTCTTTTCTTTACTTGTATTTCATATTCATTATTGTAATTGCTTGTATTTGTATCTTATTGTTGTAAGATTACTTGTAAGGGGTTTCTCCACCCTTGACTTGTGTCAAGAAGGAGTTTTATTAGTTAGCGGTGTTTGTGGCATCGCTAGGGTTCGTACGAACCCAATCCGTGGAGTAGGAACCGGTTCGGTTTCGAACCACGTTATATGCTCTTGTTGTGATTTGTGTTGTGTCCATTTCGTTATTGCTTTTATCATTATATATATTCCGCTGCGCTAACGAAATTGTAGACATGAACGAGATTGAATTCCATCCACGATCGGGTGAAACGCTATTCACCCCCCCTCTAGCCGTTCCAATATTCCTAACAACAATGTCCCTCTATCCTTGACATCTAGATTGACCAATTGAGGCATAGAACGTGTCATCCTCGGTACAATCTATATCTTGAACTCCAAGTAGACTCACTCTAATCAAATGAGCTCAATATCTCATATTGACTCATTTGGGTATGGCCATGCACTTTGTGGTATCACTCTATCAAGAATAACGATGTCTCTCCAATCATATAGGAGGGATAGATCCCATCTACATCACTCACATCCCTCCGCATAATTTGTTACATACCCAGTAATCCCCTTTATAGTCCACCCATTTAAGGGTGATGTTTGACGAAGCCAAAGTATGCAACTCCTTATGTAGGGAACCATGGTGACTTCAGGTCTAAGGACTAATAGTCATACTAATAGCCACATGAGAAAGTATATGACACTCATATAATGATCCATGATACTTTCTCATGGTGGGTCATTCAGTATACATTCTCCAATGTATACCCATGTGTCAATTTAATATCTCATATCCATGACTTGTGAGATCAAGTCATCGTGTTGACCTACATGCTAGTCTCTATGCATTAACATTGTCCCTGAATGTTAATACTTGACTAGGAATGATTAAGAGTAGTGTTCTCTATATCATCTCATTATCGATTCAACCAATCTATTGATATAGATAAGAACCTACTACTCAAGGACATTATTATATTTAGTTATTTGGCACCAATACAAGTAAATATAATAACCATGCCTTTATAAATAGGAATATGATACAATAAAGTCCATAGAACAATCATCACATGATTGACTCTAGGGCTTTCACTAACAATCTCCCACTAGCACTAGTGTCAATCACCTAAGTATCTAATACCCAATGACCTAGTGTGACCATCATGCTTTTTCTGTGCCAAAGCCTTAGTCAAGGAATCTGCGATGATAGCCTCTGTGGGTACTCTGCAAATCTTTACATCTCCTCTATCGATAATCTCTCGAATGAGATGGAAGCACCAATATATTAGGCCTCTGTTGTAGAATCAGCAACTGTGTCCTGCTTGGAACTCTTCCAGCTCACAGCGCCACTATTCAAGCAAAACACGAACCCTGACTGTGATCTATAATCATCCTGGTTAGTTTGGAAGCTGGCAACGCTGTAACCCTTTACAACTAGCTCCTCATTGCCTCCAAATATCAATAAATATTCTTTAGTCCTTCTCAAGTACTTAAGATTATTCTTGACTGCTATCCAGTGATGCTCACCTAGATCTGACTGGTATCTACTCGTCATGCTCAAAGCATACGAGACATCAGGACGAGTACATAGCATGGTGTACATAATATATCCTATAGCTGATGCGTAAGGGATCTTATCCATGCGGTCTCTCTCCTCTCTAGAAGAGGTACTTTGAGTCTTTGAAAGACTCATACCATGTGACATCAGCAGAAGTCCCTTCTTGGAATTCTGCATGGCAAACCGTAGTAATACCGTGTCAATGTATGTACTCTGACTTAGGCCAAGCAATCTCTTAGATCTATCTCTATAGATCTTGATGCCTAAAATACAGGCTGCTTCACCTAAGTCCTTCATTTAGAAGCATGTCCCCAGCCAAGTCTTCACAGACTGTAGCGAAGGGATGTCATATTCAATGAGTAGTATGTCATCCACATACAATACAAGGAAGATAACTGTGTTCCCATTAACCCTCTTGTAGACACAGGGTTCATCTTAATTCTTGATGAAACCAAACTGTTTGATCGCATCATCGAATCGAAGATTCTAGCTCCGAGAGGCTTCCTTTAGCCCATAAATGGACCTTTGCAGCTTGCATACTTTCCCAGTATACTATGGATCTTCAAAACCCTCAGGTTGTGTCATGTACACATCCTCGAGTAAGTTTCCATTCAAAAATGCAGTTTTGACATCCATCTGCCAGATCTCATAATCGTGGTATGCTGCAATAGCAAGCAAGATTCGAATGGACTTAAATATCGCCACTAGAGAAAAGGTTTCATCATAGTCAATACCATGAATTTGCTTGAAACCTTTTGCCACCAATCAACCCTTATAGGTATGCGTAAGTCCATCCATGTCAATCTTTCTCCTAAAGACTCACTTACACCCAATACGTTTGACCCCTTCAGGTGGATCAACCAATGTCCATACTTGGATGGTGTACATGGATTCCATCTCGGATCTCATGGCCTCTAACCATTTATCAGAATCTGGGCTCATCACAACATCCTGATAGGAGGTAGTCTTATTCTCAATGAGCATAACGTCATCATGGTCAGACAAGAGAAATGAGTATCTCTCAGGATGATGACGTACCCTATCAGACCTGCGAAGAGGTAGGTCTACTTGAATAGGTGGTTGTTCCACAACTCTTTGTGCAACAACCTCATCACCTACAACACTTTGTGGTTCCTTTTCCATCAAGGCCTCAGTTCTATGTTCCTTATCTTGAATTTCTTCAAGATCAAATGTACTCCCACTAGTTTTTCTAGAAACAAAATCACTTTCTAGAAAAACCCCAGTCTTTGGCACAAACACTTTGTGCTGACTGGGAATGTAGAAGTAATATCCCTTTGTATCCTTGGGATATCCAACAAAATAGCACCTATCGGATTTTGGTCCCAGTTTGCTGGAACTCTAGAGTGTCAAGTGTACACTCCTCTATTGGTATCCACACAAGCAATAGGTGGAGAAAAGAAACCTAGAGTGTGCTAGCACCCTTAGATGTTTCGGCCAAGGAGAGGGATGGGAGAGCTGTTGGGATGTATATTGAAAGCCTAGCCTTTTGTATGAACATCTTTATTTTGAAATAAGAATCACATGATCATTGTTTACACTTTATATTTATTATATGTGCATATTGTCTAATGCTCTACATTGTAGATAACGTGGTGCTTGGTGAGCCACAGAAGATCATGTTATCAGTTCCTTGTAGAATATAAGTATAGGCTCACAACCAAGATGGTCTTGGACAAACCATTGACATGGTTGTAGTGTGATTTGGTATTGGTTTATCTTGACCATAGAATTACACTAGTACATTTTGTGTGTATTGAGCAGGACCGACATAGAGGTGATTCATTATATTGCTGACTATATGATTGAATCAGACCTCGGGTATTATGTTGCACTTGCTCTGAATCCCGATATAATAACGGACACATGTACTTACTATTTATTTCTTTGATTTACCAATAGGTGAGATTTATATATTAAATCAATAGGCCCGATAAGTTGGGAAATGATATTATTTACATGGTGTGTCGTTGATTATAGAAGGAAATCGTGTCATATATATTAGGTTGATAATGCCCCCTTGAGGAGCTCATAAGGTTTATCATGTAAACCCCACGGGTTGACTTAGACAACATGATAATAAGGTTGAGTGGTACTACTCGAGGAGTTAGATGTTAATTAATTGATGGTAAGTAAATCAATTAATTGACGGACATTCGATATCTTAAACACGGGGAGATAGTTGTGCAAATAATATATGGAGCCCATATAAATGGGGGTTGGTGAGGTAGATCAATGATGATCCTCTAGTGGAATGGAACATCATTGATGGATCATGTTTGTGTGGTTCCAATCCATTGGGTGGCCAAGATCCAACTCCTTCTCATGGTCCCTATCGTAGCCTTATTAAAACCTCAAGGAGCCTAGATCCAATGATGGAACATAAAACTCTAGATCCGACGGTTGGGATGAAACCCTAGATCCGACGGTTGGGATGAAACCCTAGATCCGACGGATGGGATGAAACCCTAGATCCGACGGTTGGGATGAAACCCTAGATCCGACGGTTGGGATGAAACCCTAGATCCGACGGTTGGGATGAAACCCTAGATCCGACGGTGGAGACTAAGTCTCTAGATCCGACGGTGGAGATTGAAAGGCGGCCTAAGCCTAACTCTATAAAAGGAGGGCTAAGGGCTTGGGCGTGTAAGATAGAAATATATCAAGAAGGAGATTAGAGTTTTTGGCTTGGGCGGCTAGGGTTTGGGAAAAGGTTTGGGCGACAATCCTTGGAAGGATTAAGGTTTGTTTCCTTCTCTTCCTAATTGGTAGCCGGTGCCCATCTTTTTCCTCCTTGCTTTGGCTGGCGCCCATACCCATTATTCCTTCTCCCTCTCTCCTTGGTGGCCGGCGACAACCTTTCTTCAAGGTTGGCCGGCGCTCAATTATCTACTCCTTGGCCGGTGGCTATATCAAGCTCCTTGGCTTGGTGGTCGGTTCTAGATAGGAGAAGGAGTTTTTGTTTGGTTCTTCTCTTTGTTTGGAGCGAGCAAGGAAGGGAAGAACGTGATCTAGGAGGCTTCAACTCGTGGAGGATCTTCACCCACACGACGTCCACGAGGAGGATGGGACATACGGTAGAAGACCAAGAGGTATAAAAGTTTTACAAACTTTATTCTTGATCCTCTTATGATAAGATATGCTAGCTTATGTTCTTTATGTTAGTATGTGTTGATTATACTAGTTTGCATT
This sequence comes from Wurfbainia villosa, assembly GCA_025175895.1. Classification (NCBI taxonomy): domain Eukaryota; kingdom Viridiplantae; phylum Streptophyta; class Magnoliopsida; order Zingiberales; family Zingiberaceae; genus Wurfbainia; species Wurfbainia villosa. The sequence goes on along the minus strand of CM045995.1, from coordinate 57,561,315 downwards.
TGTTTGTATTTGTATAATCATGGACCCCGATAAGAAACACAAAAACCGGCGATCCGTTAAATCGTCTCTTCCTGACTAACCGACTAGAAGAGTTGATTGCTTGAACAACAAGTTTGTTCAAGCGATCGCTCGAGTCATTGGCACGATGACGAAATGGTTGTGCTTCGGAAACTCATCCCGTCCGGATTACTTTTAGTTGATAAAATTTTAATCCGGGGACATGGGAGGCAATGAGACTCCGACGCAACCAATGGCACTCCCTTCAAATGGTATCAGAGCCAAGGTTTCTGATTTTGTGTGTTTCGGATTCGGTTACTTTCATGCAAATATCATATATTGAGTATGCCGGATAATAGTAGGATGTGCGTAGGCTAACTTTTTGGTTGCAGGCATAAGATCCGACTATTATGGCTATATGTGTGTATGTGATTGTTTGTGTGTGATTGTATGTATATCATTTGGATCCTCGGGGTTGACGAGGCTAGATTAGTATTTAATTTTTGTAATTAAATACGGCATTGTTTAGACGATCATTCTAGTTTACTTTCGATCTAGATAGTTTGTACACTCCTTCGTGGAGTATAAGATCGATGGATGTAAATTAAAATGATATATCTCGGCTCGGATCTCTTTTGTGGCTTGCGCACGGAAAAGGTGGAGCGGACGAGGTGGAGACACGGCGGGACACATATTGGAGAACAAAGCCATAATAGTTGGAAAAATTCTGTTTTTTCCATATTTATTGCTGATTTGTTTTATATGCATGTTGTGTGTGCTTGAAAATTCCTCATTTTCAATTTACTAAGTGGGAGAGGGATATTTTAATTAATTCCCGCGGCCTCCATTACAATTTGACGTGTGATGCAACAAACTTGCGTGTCGGCTCTGAGTGCCTTCCTCCCCATCGGATGGGTTTGTTTGCGGATCACTAGGTCAAATATGGTTATAGGAAATTATTTAGGAGCGTGTGTACTTCCCCATCGGTAAGGCACATAATTCGAGATAATTGCCTTAGTACCGAGTAATGGTAAACACTTAGATGCAAATAAAGGTATCCTCCCCATCGGAGTCACTATTTTTATTTGTAGGGCCTAAGAGGAACCAACTATTAATTTTATTTGTCAAAAAGTAAGGTTGACAAGATAATAAAATTAATGGGTAAAACCTCCTCTTACAAATGTAGAATTCGTATACGTCCACACTATCGTGGCATGCGATATTCTCGGTGTTTTGAGGTGTTGGTTGATTTCAGAATTTTATTGTTTTGAGGAATCAATAATATTTGAAATCTAATATTTTGATCATTATGATTCTTAGGATTTTCAAATGGTTTTTAACCCACTTGTTGTGATACTGAAAGAAAATAAACTTACTGGAATAAAATACATTGATTGGAAACGAAATTTGGATATTGTCTTAACTGTCGAGGAGTACAAGTATGTGCTCTTCGATGAGTGTCCTTCTAAGCCTGCGGATGATTATGGGGAAAAGGAACTTTTCAGATACCAAAATCGGGCTGCTAGGCAGGAAGCCATGGTTGCTCAGAAGGTTTCTACTTCTAAGCTGAAAGGCAAGAAGAAGAAGAAACATGGTGGAGCAAAGGTGGTGGGTGGACCTCAGGGAGGAGTGAAGAAGCCGAAAGGCAAGTGCTTGTTGGGATGTATACTGAAAGCCTAGCTCTTTTGTATGAACATCTTTATTTTGAAATAAGAATCACATGATCATTGTTTGCATGTTATATTTATATGTGTGCATATTGTCTAATATTTTACATTGTAGATAACATGGTACCTGGGTGCGGCACAGAAGATCATGTTATCAGTCCCTTGTAGAATATAAGTAGAGGATCACAACCAAGATGGTTTTGGACAAACCATTGGCATGGTTGTAGTGTAGCTTGGTATTGTTTTATCTTGAACATAGAGTTACACTAGTACACTCAGGTGTATTGAGCAGGACCGACATAGAGGTGATTCAATTTATTGCTGACTGCATAATTGAATCGGACCTCGGATATTATGTTGTACATGCTCTTAATCCCGATATAATAACGGGCACATGTACTTAATATTTATTTCTTTGATTTACCAGAGGGTGAGATTTCTATGGATTAAATCAATATGCCCGGTAAGTTGGGAAATGATATTATTTACATGGTGTGCCGTTGATTATAGGAGGAATCCGTGTCCTATGTATTAGGTTGATGATGTCCCCTTGAGGAGCTCATAAGGTTCATCATGTAAACCCTGCAGGTTGACTTAGTCAACATGATGATAAGGTTGAGTGGTACTACTCGAGGAGTTAGATGTTAATTAATTGATGGTCAGTAAATCAATTAATTGACGGACATTCGATATCTTAAACACGGGGAGATGGATGTACAAATAATATATGGAGCCCATATTAATTTATGGGGGTTGGTGAGGTAGTTCGATGATGATCCTCTAGTGGAATGGAACATCATTGATGGATCAAGTTTGTGTGGTTCCGATCCATCGGGCGGCCAAGACCCAACTCCTCCTCATGGTCCCTATCGTAGCCTAATATAAACCTCATGAAGTCTAGATCAAATAATGGAAAACAAATCTCTAGATCCGACGATTGGGATTAAATTCCTAGAACCGACGGTGGAGATTAAATCTCTAGATCCGACGGTTGGGATTAAATTCCTAGAACCGTCGGTAGAGATTAAATCTCTAGATCCGACGGTTGGGATTAAATTCCTAGAACCGATGGTAGAGATTAAATCTCTAGATCCGACGGTTGAGATTAAAACCCTAGAACCGACGGTGGAGATTAAACCAAGGCCTAAACCCTAACTCTATAAAAGGGTGGCTATGGGTTGGGCGGCAACAAGTTTTAGAGGTTGGATGATGGATGCTAAGGAGATTAGGGTTTAGCCTCCAATTGCTTGGGCGGCAAGCAACCCTAGGAGGAAACCCTAATTAGGGTTTGGCTCTTTTGGGGTTGGGCGGCCAAGGTGAGGAAGAAGAGTGGGCGGCAACCTATGGAGGAGCTTGTCTTCTTCCATGGAGGTGGCTAGCTCCTAGATCTCTTCTCTCCACCATGCTTGGGCGGCAAGGAACCCTATGGAGGAAACCCTAATGATTAGGGTTTTGGCTCCTTTGCATGGGCGGCCATGGATGGGAATGAAGGTTGGGCGGCCACTTGTGGAGGAGTTTGTCTTCTTCCTTGGAGGTGGCTAGCTCCTAGATATCTTCTCTCCACCATGGTTGGGCGGCAAGAAAGCCTAAGGAGAAACCCTAATTAGGGTTTCCTTCTTAGGTTGGGCGGCTAGGGATTGCAAGGAAGTTGGGTGGCAACTATAGGAGAGGAGGTCTTCTTCTTCCTAGGGTGTGGCCGACTCCTTCCTCTATTCCCTCCACCGTGGCCGGGGCCCAACATATTCCTTTTCTCCTATTCACTCCATCTTGGCCGGCGGCACCAAAACTAGGGTTTGTCCCTAGTTCGGTTCCTTGGTTGTTTCCATATTATTCTCTCTTTTCTTGGGGCCGGCGGCATCAATCCTTTGTGGATTGGTGGTTGGCTCAAGCAAGAAGGGAAAGAGAGTTCTTCATTCTTTGGATTGAAGAAGATCTAGGAAGCTTCAACTTGTTGAGGATCTTCGCCCACACGAAGTCTACAAGGAGGTTAGGACATACGATAGAAGATCAAGAGGTATAAAAGTTTCACAACTTTTATTATTGTTCTTTTCATGTTCTTATTTGATATGCTAGCTTATGTTCATTATGTTAGTATATGTTGATTATACTAGTTTGCATTTGCATGTATTTGTATAATCATGGACCCCGATAAGAATCACAAAAACCGGCGATCCGTCCGTCGTCTCTTCCGCGGCTAACCGACTAGAAGAGTTGTGTTGCTTGAACAACTAGTTTGTTCAAGCGATCGCTCAAGAAGTTAGCACGACGACGAATTGGTTGTGCTTAGGAAACTCATCCCATCCGGATTAGTTTTCATTAGTGAAAATTTTAATCCAAGGACATGGGAGCCTATGAGCATTCCGAGGAATAGCACGAATTGCCAACAGTGCTTCACTTGTAAGAAGACTGGACATGGGAAGAAAGAATGCCCCAACCTAAAGCAGAGCAAAGGTATATTTTCTGGCTTAGTCGTTGAAACATGTTTAGTGGTGTTACCTACCGGTACCTGGTGTGTAGATATGGGAGCCACTGATCATGTCTGCAATTCTTTACAGGGGTTCCAGGAAACCCGACGACTAGCTGAAGGAGAAATTACCATCTACATGGGCAATGCTACAAAGGTGGCGACTATTGCAGTGGGAGACGTTCATTTATCGTTTGATAGAAATAAAATTTTGGTTTTGAGAAATTGTCTTTATGTACCTACATTTAGAAAGAATTTGATTTCGGTTTCTAAATTGTTTATGGATGGATATTCTGTTTTTTTTAATGACAGAGTTGTTATAAAAAGAAATAGAGAGATTATCTGTTCAGGTACATTAGTTGGCAATTTGTATACTCTTGAACCAAAAGCTCCCACGATGCATATAGAAGTTAATAACTCATCTTCTAATTCCAATAAGAGAAAAGAATTTTCGAAGATGAACCAAACATATCTTTGGCATCTAAGGCTTGGTCATATTAACCTGAGTAGAATTCACAGTTTGATAGCTGATGGACCTTTGGGTTCATTAGTGGTGGAGGATCTCCCAACCTGCGAATCTTTCTTGGAAGGTAAAATGACCAAGAGGCCTTTCAAGGCCAAGGGGCATAGAGCCAAAGATGTGTTAGAATTGGTTCATTCTGATTTGTGCGGTTCTATGTCTATCCAGGCTAGAGGTGGTTTTGAATATTTTCGTCTCTTTTATAGAAGATTATTCAAGATATGGATACATTTACTTGATGCGCCGCAAGTCTGAGTGCTTTGACAGGTTCAAAGAATTCAAGGATGATATAGAGAACCATCAAGGTAAAAGTATCAAGACCCTACGATCTGATCGTGGTGGTGAGTACCTCTTGGGAGAGTTTAGGAATTACTTATCAGAGGATGAGATTCAATCCCAATTGTCTGCACCTGGCACACCCTAGCAGAATGGTGTAGCAGAGCGAAGGAATAGGACTCTTATGGAGATGGTTAGATCGATGATGAGTTATTACGAGTTGAGTTATTCGTTCGCGGGGGTATGTCTTTGGATACTGATAGTGTATATTCGAACTTGGTTCCATCTAAATCGGCCTTCTACCCCATAGAATTGTGGATGGTAAAGCCTAGTCGAGACATATTCGGATATGGGGAGTCCAAAGACATATCTTTGAAGGTGATCTTTGTAAGTTAGAATCTCGCATGTGTGCATGTTCGTGGGCTACCCTAGAGGAACGAAAGGTGGTTTGTTTTATAATCCTAGAGATCAGAGGGTGATCGTTAGCATGAATTCCCGATTTCTAGAGGAAGACTATGTGATGAACCACAAGCCCAAGAGTAGGATTGTTCTGGAGGAATTAAGAGGGGAAGTCGCAACTTCAGTACCACCGGTACAAGAGGATATACCACAAGTCACTGCACCACGTGTCACAGAGGATACACAGGTGATACCTCGTCGTAGTGGGAGGATTGTGAGACAGCCTGATAGATTCATGTTCTTGGGAGAGTCTTCGGACTTGGTCCCTAGCGAACATGAACCTGATCCCTGGATATATGACTAGGCACTCCAAGATAAAGATGCGGTATCTTGGCAAAGAGCGATGAATTCTAAGATAGAATCTATGGATTCTAATCAGGGCTGGGAGCTAGTAGAGCCACCCGATGGTGTAAAAGCCATTGGATGCAAGTAGATCTACAAAAGAAAGAGAGGAGTAGACGGGAAGGTTGAGACCTTCAAAGCTAGGCTTGTTGCGAAAGGGTATACTCAGAAAGAGGGTATCGATTATGAGGAGACTTTTTCACCGGTAGCTATGCTTAAGTCTATCCGGATTCTCTTATCTATAGCTGCTCATATGGATTATGAGATTTGGCAGATGGATGTCAAGACAACTTTCCTTAATGGAAATCTTGAGGAGAACATCTATATGCAGCAGCCAGAGGGATTCATTGCTAAAGGCAAAGAACATCTAGTGTGTAAGCTTAATCGGTCCATTTATGGATTGAAACAAGCATCAAGATCTTGGAACATCCATTTTGATGAGGTAATCCAGTCATATGGATTTATTCAAAGTCCGGATGAGCCATGTGTATACAAAAGATGTGACGGAAATGTAGTGGTATTTCTTGTACTATACGTAGATGACATTTTGTTAGTTGGCAACAATATCAAAGTGTTATCAGACGTAAGGGTATGGTTGTCCAAACAGTTTGACATGAAGGACTTGGGAGAAGTGGGACACATCCTTGGGATCAAGGTGATAAGGGATCGCAAGAAAAGGATGTTGTGCTTATCTCAAGCTTCATACATTGCCACTATCCTTACTCGTTTTAGCATGCAGAACTCCAAGAAAGGTTTTCTACCTTTTAGGCATTGAGTACCTTTATCTAAAGAGATGTGTCCCAAAACATCAAAGGAGATAGAGGAGATGAAGGCGGTTCCTTATGCTTCGACAGAAGAAAGCCTCATGTATGCTATGCTATGTACGAGACCAGATATCTGCTTTGCCATGGGCATGGTTAGATGACATCGAGTAATCTGACAGGGACATTGATCGCGTAAAGCATATATTAAGTACCGAGAAGGACTAGGATTATATGGCGTCAGTTTACCGGGCAGATCAATTAGTCCTCGTGGGTTACATGATTCTCGATTTCCAATCGATAGGGACAACAGTAAGTCTACTGGGTTTGTGTTTTACTTTTGGAGGTGGAGCCATAGTATGGAGGAGTGTCAAGCGTAAATGCGTGGCGGACTCACCATGGAAGCCGAGTATGTGGCGCCTCCGAGGCAAAGGAAGTTGTATGGCTCAGAACTTCTTAATGGACTTGGATGTGATTCCCGGTTTGCCCAGAACTATCACAATTTATTGTGATAACAGTGGTGCAGTTGCAAACTCGAAGGAACCACGAGCCCATAAGGCGAGTAAACACATAGAGCGCAAGTACCACCTGATACGAGAGATCGTAAAGCGAGGAGAAGTAGTTGTCGCCAAGATTGCATCAGAGGATAACCTGGCGGATCCATTCACTAAGGCCCTTCCAGCGAAAGCGTTTGATAGCATGTGGAGAACATGGGGACGATGTATGGCGAGGTGATGACAAAGATAGTCTTTAGTATAAGTGGGAGATTGTTGGGATGTATACTGAAAGCCTAGCCTTTTGTATGGACATCTTTATTTTGAAATAAGAATCACATGATCATTGTTTGGACTTTATATTTATTATATGTGCATATTGTCTAATACTCTACATTGTAGATAACGTGGTGCTTGGTGAGGCACAGAAGATCATGTTATCAGTTCCTTGTAGAATATAAGTATAGGCTCACAACCAAGATGGTCTTGGACAAACCATTGGCATGGTTATTGTGTGATTTGGTATTGGTTTATCTTGACCATAGAATTACACTAGTACATTTTGTGCGTATTGAGCAGGACCGACATAGAGGTGATTCAATCTATTGCTGACTATATGATTGAATCAGACCTCGGGTATTATGTTGCACATGCTCTGATTCCCGATATAATAACGGGCACGTGTACTTACTATTTATTTCTTTGATTCACCAATGGGTGAGATTTATAAATTAAATCAATAGGCCCAGTAAGTTGGGAAATGATATTATTTACATGGTGTGCCGTTGATTATAGAAGAAAAATGTGTCCTATATATTAGGTTGATGATGTCCCCTTGAGGAGCTCATAAGGTTTATCATGTAAACCCTGCGGGTTGACTTAGTCAACATGATAATAAGGTTGAGTGATACTACTCGAGGAGTTAGATGTTAATTAATTGATGGTCAGTAAATCAATTAATTGACGGACATTCGATATCTTAAACACGGGGAGATAGTTGTGCAAATAATATATGGAGCCCATATAAATGGGGTTTGGTGAGGTAGATCAATGATGATCCTCTAGTGGAATGGAACATCATTGATGGATCAAGTTTGTGTGGTTCCGATCCATCGGGTGGCCAAGATCCAACTCCTTCTCATGGTCCCTATCGTAGCCTTATTAAAACCTCAAGGAGCCTAGATCCAATGATGGAACATAAAACTCTAGATCCGACGGTTGGGATGAAACCCTAGATCCGATGGTTGGGATGAAACCCTAGATCCGACGGTTGGGATGAAACCCTAGATCCGACGGTTGGGATGAAACCCTAGATCCGACGGTGGAGATTGAAAGGAGGCCTAAGCCTAACTCTATAAAAGGAGGGCTAAGGGCTTGGGCGTGTAAGATAGAGATATATCAAGAAGGAGATTAGGGTTTTTGGCTTGGGCGGCTAGGGTTTGGGAAAAGGTTTGGGCGGCAATCCTTGGAAGGATTAAGGTTTGTTTCCTTCTCTTCCTAATTGGTAGCCGGTGCCCATCTTCTTCCTCCTTTCTTTGGCCGGCACCCATACCCATTATTCCTTCTCCCTCTCTCCTTGGTGGCCGGCGGCAACCTTTCTTCAAGGTTGGCCGGCGCTCAATTATCTACTCGTTGGCCGGCGGCTATATCAAGCTCCTTGGCTTGGTGGTCGGTTCTAGATAGGAGAAGGAGTTTTTGTTTGGTTCTTCTCTTTGTTCGGAGCGAGCAAGGAAGGGAAGAACGTGATCTAGGAGGCTTCAACTCGTGGAGGATCTTCGCCCACACGACGTCCACGAGAAGGATGGGACATACAGTAGAAGACCAAGAGGTATAAAAGTTTTACAAACTTTATTCTTGATCCTCTTATGATAAGATATGCTAGCTTATATTCTTTATGTTAGTATGTGTTGATTATACTAGTTTGCATTTGTTTGTATTTGTATAATCATGGACCCCGATAAGAAACACAAAAACCGGCGATCCGTTCGTCGTCTCTTCCGCAGCTAACCGACTAGAAGAGTTGATTGCTTGAACAACAAGTTTGTTCAAGCGATCGCTCGAGTCGTTGGCACGATGATGAAATGGTTGTGCTTCGGAAACTCATCCTGTCCGGATTACTTTTAGTTGATAAAATTTTAAACCGGGGACATGGGAGGCAATGAGACTCCGACGCAACCAATGACACTCCCTTTAAGAGCAAGCTTGAGAGGAAGATGATCCAAGGAAGAAGATGAAGTTGGAGTAACTCACAAAATCAATTCCATCTAATGGAATAAGTGGCCGGCCACCATCTCTTGGAGGGTTATATGCATGCATGTAACTCTAAGAGCCAACGACTCTTGGTCTCCCTCATGAGGTGGCACTACATGATAAGTCAATGATGATGTGGAAAATCATCATTGGCCGGCCATGCCAAGTCATCATCATGACATGACATTTTGTTATGTCAAACATGACCTTTCATCTTCCCTCTCAAGTCAAGTCAAACTTGACCTCTTATCTCCCATGGTTGATCAAATCCAACCATTTGATTCAAGTCGATTTAATTTAATGAATCTCTATTCATTAATTTAAATTGATTTGATGAATCAAATCTAAATTAGACTCATTCAACACTTGAATCAAATTGAGTCCAACTCAATTAGTCTAATTAGGATTACTCTTAATCTAATTTGGTTCATCCCATGAACCTAATCCTCATGGTTCATCATATGAACCTAATCTCCATCTAATTGCCCTTTGTGTGTGACCCTATAGGTTCTTGTAACATTGGCAATGTCCCTAAACCAATTTAGGAACATAAGCAATGAGCGGTATCTAGCAACACATCATTGCTACCCAAGTTACAAGAATGTTGGGCTCCAACATCACCTTTGTGACTACTAATTGTGACTTTCACAATATGTAACAGTGTCCCTCTATCCTTGACATCTAGATTGACCAATTGAGACATAGACCGTGTCATCCTCGGTACAATCTATATCTTGAACTCCAAGTAGACTCACTCTAATCAAATGAGCTCAATATCTCATATTGACTCATCTGGGCATGGTCGTGCACTTCGTGGTCTCACTCTATCAAGAATAACGATGTCTCTCCCGTCATATAGGAGGGATAGATCGCATCTACATTACTCACATCCCTCCGCATAATTTGTTACATACCTAGTAATCGCCTTTATAGTCCACCCATTTACGGGTGATGTTTGACGAAGCCAAAGTATGCAACTCCTTATGTAGGGAACCATGGTGACTTAAGGTCTAAGGACTAATAGTCATACTAATAGCCACATGAGAAAGTATATGACACTCATATAACGATCCATGATACTTTCTCATGGCGGGTCATTCAGTATACATTCTCAAATGCATACCCATGTGTCAACTTGATATCTCATATGCATGACTTGTGAGATCAAGTCATTGTGTTGACCTACATGCTAGTCTCTATGTATTAACATTGTCCCTAAATGTTAATACTTGACTAAGAATGATTAAGAGTAGTGTTCTCTATATCATCTCATTATCGATTCAACTAATCGATTGATATAGATAAGAACCTACTACTCAAGGACATTATTATATTTAGTTATTTGGCACAAATACAAGTAAATATAATAACCATACCTTTATAAATAGGAATATGATACAATAAAGTCCATACAACAATCATCACATGATTGACTCTAGGGCTTTCACTAACAAGTTTGAGGACAGCATAGTCTTTTAGTATAAGTGGGAGATTGTTGGGATGTATACTGAAAAGTCTATCTTTTGTATGAACATCTTTATTTTGAAATAAGAATCACATGATCATTGCTTGTATATTTTTATGATTATGCATATTGTCTAATACATTACATTGTAGATAACATGGTGTGTGGTGTCACACGGGAGATCATGTTATCGACTCCTTGTAAATTATAAGTATAGGCTCACAACCGAGATGACTTTGGACAAACCATTGGTATGGTTGTAGTGTGATTTAGTATTGGTTTGTCTTGACCATAGATTCACACTAGTACACTTTGAGTGTATTGAGCAGGACCGACTTAGAGGTGATTCTGTTGGTGCGGTAGGCACCTAAGTCGAACCTGAGTTTTGATTATAGAAAATGATAAAAAGTTTAGCTCATGTCGTTATCTCATGAGCTGAATCGAGTGTGTAGAAAATTGCTATAGCTGGAGCTGAAGGCTAGCGACACCCGGAGGAAGCCGCAGTGGTCGGGCGACACTCGAGTGACTTCGGAGGGAGCCGAAGGAAGCGAGTGGAAGACCGAAAGCGAAAGCAACACAGTAAGTATCGAGGTAAGCTCGTGTGTGTGCGAGAGTAAGTGAGGTCGTATCCTCTTTACAGTGATGATCTTAGGCGTAGATCCGACCAAAGACATCCTATAGGTGGTCTAGGTCGAGATCGGACGGTCGGAGGTCGTCAAATTAATGTTTTTGTTAAGCTAACTTTGCCTTGCAGCTAGCATCAGTCGACTACCAGCTTGGAGGACTCGACGTCAACGATCGATTGCGAGGTCGATTCGGTCGATCGCCATCAAGATCGATGATGGCGATCAGTCGACTGATGGTCAAGGATCAACCTCGAGGAGTCAAGCCTTATCACCACAAGGAGCCATGTGCCAAAACTCTATTGGGTGAAGTTCCTCTCGAAAAGGGGCTCAAAGGCTATAAAAGGAGGGCCAATCCTAGGGTTTCTTCATCAATTCTAAGCTTCCAAAAGCCTCTGCCAAGCTACAACCTTCCGACAATGAAGTGCTTCTTCTCCGACATCTAGGTTTATTTGTTTTCATTTTATTACATCGGTTAAAGTTTTTATTTCAGTTTAGTACTTTCATTTCTCGGAGCTTTTATCGTAACGAGGAGAGGGAGAGTGTCCCTCTACCTCAAGCTTTGTGCTTCACTTGTATCGATTAAACTCCTACCTATAACGGGGAGGAGTTCTTTAGTGTTTTTGCCCTTCGTACGTGGTCAAGGACCGCTAGGGCCTTTGAGTAGTAGCCGAAGGCTACGAACCAAGTAAAATTTCCTTGTCTCTTTTTACTTTACATTTACATTTCTACTGCGTATAAGTGTTTTTGAATCGTCTACCGAAAGAAAAGAAAAAAAAGGTTTATCGCTATTCACCCCCCCTCTAGCGATCCGCTTCAATCCAACAATTGGTATCAGAGCCGAGGGCGCTTAGATTTGGTGAAACCACCAATCTAGCATTTTTTACAGATTTGTTTTTCGTTCATTTAAATTTTTCTCCCGCACTACTAATCCAAGACGAAGTCTTGGCACTCTTCGTTTGGTTTTGTTTTTCAAGTATTCGCTTTTGGAGTAGCCGATGGTAAAACGGGCATAACTTTTCGTACAAGTTGACCCACGAAACGGGCTACCTACCAAAAAGAAGCTCTCGGAGAGATCTACACTTCTTATGAGGGTAAACCCTCGTAACAAGCTGTCTTCATCCCCAAAAACCATCGTTTAGTACCGTTTTTGGGACATTGAAGGTTGTAAGTGCTCATCTTTTATTTTAGTTGGTTATTTCTCGTTTATTCCTTTTGTTTCTTTTCATTTCCTACATTACTAATCCAAGGTGAAGTCTTGGAACCTTTTTTATTTTTATTTTGGTAATTTTTGTGCAAGGTTTCCCTTCCAAATGGCCCATCTCGAGGGTTTTAGCACCGTCCGACCTCCGTTTTACAATGGAGATGATTTCCATTATTGGAAAGGTCGGATGGAATGCTTTCTCAAAACCCAAATCGAGATGTGGATCATAATCCAAACAGGATTCACACTTCCGACTAATGAAGTGGGTGAATCCTTGGATTATGACCAATGGACCATTGCGACAAAACAACAAGTCGAAGCCGATGCTAAGGCAACTCAAATCCTTCAATGCGGCTTGTCCAAGGAGGAGCTAAATCGCGTCGGCCCCTTCATAAGTGCAAAGGACCTTTGGACAAAGCTAGTGGAGCTACACAAAGGGACCGATGAAGCCAAGGTATGTAAGCGTGATCTTTTATTTAATAAACTATATAATCTAAAAATGCAGGAACACGAGTCCGCGACGCAACTTCACGCCCGCGTCCAAGACATAGTCAACAATCTACACGCGATCGGGCAAAAGGTCGAAAACCACGACCTTATAAGGTATGTCCTAAACTCCTTTCCGAGGACTACCTTGTGGGCATCCATGGTCGATGCCTACAAGGTATCCAAGGATCTTTCGAAACTTAGGTTAGATGAACTATTTTCTAATTTTGAACTTCATGAGCAGTCTAACTCGGAACCCGAGAAGGGTATAGAACTTTTTGCAGGTTCAAGGAAGAAAACCGCAAGCAAGCCACCCCCGAAGGAAGAAGAGGATGAGTCCGATTCGGAGGTCGACTCGGAAATGGAGGCCGAACTAGTCAACCTAGTTCGGAGGATAGTCAAGGGCCAAAAACGAACCGTCACTCGACCCAACGAAGGTAAGCCTAAAAGTTCAAATATTAGATGTTATGAATGTAACAGGTTTGGACATATCAAGTCCGAATGCCCAAAACTCAAGAGCAAAGCACCAAAACACAAAAAGGCACTCAACGCTACTTGGGAAGAAGCATCCAAGGAAGAAGATAATGATCGTGTTCTCATGGCTAAACTGGTGGAATCGGAGATGGAGTCGGAATCGAAACCTGAATCGGAAACCGAAGACAAGTCGGACTGCGAAGCACTATTCAAGACAAGCCACAGATACACATCCGGTTCAAAAGATACACTCAAGGTAAGTCGGTCTCTCATTAGTACACTTTATAGTGCAATTAAGTTTTTAACTAGAAAGTTAGCTAAGTCCGAGTCCAAGGTCGAGACCTTGGTTGAGGAAGTTAAACTCCTCAAACACGAGGTCTCCCTAACCTCTTCGACTAGTCGAGTTCAAGAGGACTCAACTCGGGTTGAAAAACTCGAAGTTGAGAACTCACTCTTGAAGAGTCAAGTCGAAGATCTTAGGAATACATTGGAAAGGTTTACTTTGGGATCCAAAGGACTTGACCTCCTACTTGGATTGCAAAGGGCCATGTACAACAAGGCCGGACTAGGGTTTAGCTCAAATATGACCAACAAGTCGTATATGTCGATTGTAAGTCGACATAAAAAACATGTCCAAGCATGGGTCCCTAAGACCACCTTAATTTCAAACTTAGGATCGAACCAATACTGGGTTCCCAAGGACCAAATCCACTATGTGGAGAGACCGAATCGATTCAACGGTCCAAGGGGAGCTAGTACGAAACTTGTTTGTGTTTTAACCTAGAAATTGCATGCTTAGGTTTTTATTTAGTTTGATTTTCCTTTTTAGAATGGTTAGATAGGACTATAACTCGTCAATACTTGATAACATAGTACCAGGATGCGGCGAGATGATAGTACGCTAGGAAAGCGGAGTCTTGTGTATTCGGGCTAGATAAGGCGTATCTAGTTCGGTGCACTTGACCGAGTGGAACTAGCTGAAGCTACCTCGCCGTATCCTAGACTAGTTAGACCAGGAAGTGGTCTTAGGTGAGTCAAGCTACTATTTTCTTAAAAATGGCTTTGTCTAAGGAAGTGGTCGTTGTTCCGATTAAAGAAGGTCTTTGTGCCTCGCCACGACCTGGAAGCCATGATCTTGAAAAGGTGACTTGATGAGCCTAAGGTCAAATTCGAATCTAACTCAAGGTTGACAAGTGTTCAAGTCATTAAATTTAAATCAAGTAAAATTGGAAGTCATCTCAGAAGAACATATAGTGTTAATGTGTTTGATCATGTAGACATGGGTGAGATGATTTAGGTTAATAATTTTCAACAATCTTTAATAAATCCTATATCCGATCCAACTACCTTGCGTGTAGGATCAATGGATGTTGGACAGTGGTTGCTCCCGACACATGACCGGGGATCAACTCAAGTTTTCGAAGCTTCGATTCAAACAACAAGGATCGGTAGCCTTCAGAAATAACGGTAAGCTCAAAATCATCGGATCAGGTGATATTGAGCTTAACTCAAATTTTGTTATTCAAAATGGTTTATTAGTAGAAAATTTTCAATATAATTTACTTAGTGTAAGCCAATTGTGTGATAATAACTATAAGGTCATATTTCTAGAAAATGAATGCGTAATTAATACAAATGAAACTTCTAAAATAATTCTTAAGGGAACTAGAAATAACAATATTTACACTATTAACTTAACTAACTCCTCAACTAAGTGTCTTATGACACAGCAAGAGGAATCATGGTTGTGGCACCGACGACTCGGTCACTCACACCCAAGACTCATCCATAAGATGAGTTAGAGTGACTTAGTCAGAGGTTTGTCTAACCTCAATAACTTGGATAATAAAATATGTAATGCTTGTCAACAAGGTAAACAATCTAGGATACAACATCAACTAACTAATCAAGAACGAACCAAAAGTGTGCTTGAGCTCCTACACATGGATCTATTTGATTCACACAGAGCTAAGTTACTTAATGGAAGTAAATTCTGCTTAGTCATAATTGATGACTATTCTAGATTTACTTGGGTTAGGTTCATCAAACACAAAAGTGATACCCTAGATCAATTAATCAATCTATTTAAATTAATAGAAAATCAATAAAGCATTAAAATCAAAAGACTTAGGACTGATCATGGTGGTGAATTCGAGAACCATAGGTTTACAGAATTCTGTAACCTAAATGGATAGCACCATGAGTTCTCTTGCCCTAGAACTCCACAACAAAATGGCCTAGTATAATGCAAAAATAGAACCCTACAAGAAGACGTTAGGACAATGTTAAACGAGTATAACCTACCTGATAGGTTTTGGGCGAAAGCCGTGAGTACGGCATGCTATATCCAAAATAGGATCCTTATGGTAAAGAGGCACCTTAAGACCTCATACGAGATTTATCACGATAAAATACCTAACATCAAGTACTTTAGGGTATTTGGGTGTAAGGTACATATCCTAAACACTAAGGATTACCTAGGGAAATTTACATCCAAAACCACGACCGAAATCTTTCTAGGATACTCGACTACAAGTAGAGCTTATAGAGTATATAACCATGACACCCTTAGAGTCGAAGAGACTATCAATGTAGTATTTGATGAAGGACACGAACCTACAAAACCCTCGATAACCCCAATTAGCGAGCCGATTCATACTAGACCTAACTCTGATCTGGAGATCAGGTCTAGTGTTAATCCTAATCTAAGTCAACCAAGTCACTCTAATGACCAAGTGATAGATGACTCTAACCAAACTAGAACTCAAACGAGTCATCCTATTGATCAAGTTATAGACTCAAACCCAAATCCAACTAGGACTCAAACGAATCATCCTATCAACCAAGTGATAGGTGATCCAAGTCTAGGAGTTCGAACTAGAGCCTCATACAGAAATCTTAGTCAAATCTCCTTAATTTCCAAAATTGAACCCAAGACTATTGACCAAGCTCTTCTTGATCCCGATTGGATTATTGCAATGCAAGAAGAGTTGGCTCAATTCACTAGGAATGAAGTATGGGAATTAGTACCACCACCTAAAGATAAAACAATCATTGGAACAAGGTGGGTGTTTAGAAATAAACTTGATGATAAAGGTGAAGTGGTTAGAAATAAAGCTAGACTAGTCGCTAAAGGGTTTAGTCAAGTCGAAGGTTTAGATTACGACGAGACCTATGCTCCAGTAGCTAGATTAGAGTCCATTTGAATGCTATTAGCGTATGCAACACATAGAGGATTTAAGTTGTTTCAAATGGATGTGAAATCTGCGTTCTTAAATGGATACATTAAAGAAGAAGTTTATGTTAGTCAACCCTCCGATTTCGAAAGTTTAGACAAACCCGACCATGACCTTAGGTTAAAGAAAGCTCTCTATGGACTTAAACAAGCTCCTCGAGCTTGGTACGAGAGACTTTCGATTTATCTTAAGTCCAAAGGTTTTAACCAAGGTGTAGTTGACCCAACTCTTTTCGTAAAAACTTTAGGTAAAGACATATTCATAGCCCAAATCTACGTAGATATTATTTTCGGAACCACCAACTCAATCCTACTAAATGAGTTCATTTCACTTATGGAAAGTGAATTTGAAATGAATTTAGTAGGCGAGTTAAGATTCTTTTTAGGTCTACAAATTAAACAAACTAAAGATGAAATATACCTACATCAATGCAAATATACTAGGGAATTAATTAAACGCTTTTGAATGCAAGATGCTAAAATTATTAATACCCCAATGGCAACTAATGTGAATATAGAAGAAGATGTAATCGGAAATTCAATTGATTTAAAATACTATAGGAGCGTAATAGGGAGTAATTTTTACTTAACTGCAAGTCAACCCGATATCTTATTTGCAGTAAGTATGTGCGCAAGGTTCCAAACCTGTGCCAAGGAGTCTCACCTAACTCTAGTCAAGCGTATCCTTAGATATCTAAAGGGTACACTTAATGTTGGTATTTGGTATCCTAGATCTACCGAGTTCGAACTAATCGGCT
Source organism: Wurfbainia villosa (assembly GCA_025175895.1). NCBI lineage: Eukaryota > Viridiplantae > Streptophyta > Magnoliopsida > Zingiberales > Zingiberaceae > Wurfbainia > Wurfbainia villosa. Next base: position 57,543,840 of record CM045995.1, on the reverse strand, counting down.
ACTCCGATTCAGACTATGCCAGTAGTAAGCTCGATAGAAAGAGTACGAGTGGTTGTTGTCAACTTCTCAGCTCGAGTCTAGTAAGTTGGTGTAGTAGAAAGAAACATTGTGTTGCCTTATCTACAACCGAAGCCGAATACATCGCGATGGATGAGTGTGTCACTCAGCTTCTTTGGATGAAGCACACTCTCCGCGATTTTAAGTTAGACTTTACGAACACAAAACTCCACGTAGATAACATTAGTTCAATTAACCTTACTAAGAATCCGATATGTCACTCTAGGACCAAACATATAGAGGTCAAACACCATTTCATTCGAGAATATGTCGCCAACGGATCCATACAACTCGAATACGTCGAATCGAAGTCTAACTTGGCAGACCTATTTACTAAACCCCTACCCGAAGCCGAATTCAGTCTATTAAGACGAAAATTGGGCATGTGCGTAGTAGAATAGGAACTTACAAATTATATTTTCGTACTACTATTTCTTACTTTTCATTTTCATGGAATTAACATAGGACATACCTTAGATATCATGCACCTATAGATTTAAGGAGCCAATACATCTCACAACACATAGGACTAATGTGTTTGTGTACTTTGCCACGTAGATGGGTGTGAGATGTTAGGACCTTACTCCTGGTTCCAGATGTAGAGCTAGTGCAACGCTATGAACCACGGAGTATAATCATACATACTAACCGACTCTGACCAGGACTGGTTGATCTTTCATATCAATTAAGCCAAATATGAGACGAACATTTTATAGATGAACTTATTTTCAGTATATTATTTTCAAAATAATGTGGAACATGCTTAGACTTTAAAATTAATACTTATTTTTTATTCCTCACACACCCTCACTCCTTTCGATATATGGCAAAGGGGGAGAAAAAGACCAAAGTTAAGGGATCAATTTTTTTTTATGGCCAAGGCTTACTTAACTTTAAGTTAACAAAACAAGTTAAGAGAATTCTTAACTTAAACACATTTAGTTAATTTGTTAACAAAACGGAAGTAAAGGCCAAGGTTAAGAAATCATTTTTTTTATTTCTTAACTTAAAACTTATTTTAAACACTATGGCCAATATTAAGTAATTTCGGTTACTTAATTCTTTTTTAGTAGCAAACATCAAGGGGGAGAGTTAAAACTCTTTCTCAATTACTCACCCTCGGTCAAGGGGGAGGATTCCTCAAAGGCGAGCACTTGAAAAAGAGTTTTTATATACTCCTGCTCATTCATGCATATCTCATACTCATTTTGCTTAATTCACTTAATTTATTTTTCTTAACTTTGTATGTGAATTTGCCATAAATCAAAAAGGGGGAGATTGTTGGTGCAGTAGGCACCTAAGTCGATCCTGAGTTTTGGTTATAGCAAACGATACAAAGTTAAGCTCATGTCATTATCTTACGAGCTGAATCGAGTGTGCAAAAAATTGCTATAGCTGGAGTTGAAGGTTAGCGACACCTGGAGGAAGCCGCGGTGGTCGGGCGACACTCGAGTGACTTCGGAGGGAACCGAAGGAATCGAGTGGAAGGCCGGAAGCGAAAGCAACATAGTAAGTATCAAGGTAAGCTCGTGTGTGTGCGAGAGTAAGTGAGGTCGTATTTTCTTTACGGGGATAATCTTAGGCGTAGATCCGAACAAAGACATTCTATAGGTGGTCTAGGTCGAGATCGGACGGTCGAAGGCCATCAAATTAATGTTTTTGTTAAGCTAACTTTGCCTTGCAGCTAGCATCACGATCACACCGAAGGACTCATTGCCATCCAATCGACTTCACGAGGTCGACGATTCGATCGATCTTTGCCATCACGATCGATGATGGCCATCGATCATTGATGGTCAAGGATCAACCTCGAGGAGTCAAGCCTTATCACCATTTTTCAAGGAGCTATGTTCCAAAACTCTATTGGGTGAAGTTCCTCTCGAAAAGGGGCTCAAAGGCTATAAAAGGAGGGTCAATCCTAGGGTTTCATCATCAATTCTAAGCTTCCAAAAGCCTCCGCCAAGCTACAACCTTCCGACAACAAAGTGTTTCTTCTCCGACGTCTAGGTTTATTTTTTTTCATTTTATTACGTCGGTTAAAGTTTTTATTTCAGTTTAGTACTTTCATTTCTCGGAGCTTTTATCGTAACGAGGAGAGGGGGAGTGTCCCTCTACCTCAAGCTTTGTTCTTCACTTGTATCAATTAAACTCCTACCTCTAATGGGGAGGAGTTCTTTAGTGTTTTTGCCCTCCGTACATAGTCAAGGACCGCTAGGGCCTTGGAGTAGTAGCCGAAGGATACGAACCAAGTAAAATTCCCTTGTCTCTTTTTACTTTACATTTACATTTCCACTGCGTATAAGTGTTTTTGAATCGTTTACTGAAAGAAAAGAAAAAAAAAGGTTTATCGCTATTCACCCCCCCTCTAGTGATCCGCTTCGATCCAACAAATTCGATTTATTTCTAACTACATAATCGAATCGGACCTCAGATATTATATTGTACATACTCTTAATCCTGATATAATAACGGGTACATATACTTAGTATTCATTTCTTTGATTTACCAATGAGCGAGATTTATAGATTAAATCGATAGGCTCGGTAAGTTGGGAAATGATGTTATTTATTTGGTGTGTCTTTGATTATAGGAGGAAATCATGTCCTATATATTAGGATGATGATGTCCCCTTGAGGAGCTCATAAGGTTCATCATGTAAACCCCACAGGTGGACTTGGTCCGGCATGATGAAAAGGTTGAGTGGTACTACTCATGGAGTTAGATGTTGATTAATTAATGGTCAGTAAATTAATTAATCGACGGACATTCGAGATCTTAAATACGGGGAGAAAATGTACATATAATATATGGAGCCCATATTAACTTATGAGGGTTGGTGAGGTAGATCAATGATAATCCTTTAGTGGATTGGATTATCATTAATGGATCGGACTTTATGTGGGCTTGATCCATTGGGTGGCCAAGATCCAACTCCTCCTCATGGTCCCTATTGTAGCCTATTAACACCTCATGAAGCCTAGATCCAATGGATGGAAACAAAACTCTAGATCCAAAGGTTGAGATTAAATCTCTAGATCCGACGGTTGAGATTAAATCTCTAGATCCGATGGTGGAGATTAAAACAAGGCTTATCCCTAAACTCTATAAAAGGAGGCTTTAGGGTTGGCGTGGAGGACAACAGGCAAGGGAAGAGGCTAGGGTTTTGGCCGGCAAGGAGAATAGGGGTTGGCGGCACCAAATAAGGAAACTATTTCCTTATCTTTTTCTTCCTCAAGCTTGTCGGCGCCCATACAACCCCTTCCTGACTTTGGACAGCATCCAAACTCCCTCAATCTCTTCTCCTTGGCCGGTGGAACCAAGGCTTAGGGTCCTCCCTTGGAGCTTTGGCCGACATTCATCTTTTCTCCCTTCTCCTTGTTGGCCGGCGGCAAGCAACTTGCGTGTTGCTTGTTGGTTGGCTAAAGGAAGGAGAAGAGGCTTGTTTCTATTCTTCCTCTTGCTCGGAACGAGCAAGGAAGGAAGATTGGTGATCTAGGAGCTTCAACTTTTGGTAGATCATCGCCCACACGACGTCCGAAAGGAGGAAGGTCATATAATAGAAGATCAAGAGGTATATCGATTCTCTATTTTCATTTGTTACATGTTTATATTTGCTTTTCAATTATATGCATGATATATATTCTGTTTTGTGGCTAAATATACTTGGACCCCGAACATAAACACAAAAGTCGGTGATCCGTACATCGTCTATTCTGCGGCTATTCGTAGAATAGAGGTTGGTTGCTTGAACAACAAGTTTGTTCAAGTGACTACTCTAATCGAATAGCACGATGATGACAAGGTTGCTTGGGTAATCCCTCTTGTCAAGGATAAATTTTTTTATCTGGGGACGTAGAAGGGATCGCCATGAACAAGCAACTGAGTTGAAGTGGGAAGCGAAGTTTCCCCTCCCTTCAAGTTGACTGCTGAAAGGTGCTTGGTAAATATACTTGATGCTCATTTAGTTTTTTATCTACACTATAAGATTAGCATTATATATTCAATTATATTAATAGGGACAATCCTTTGACTGTCTGATCTCGACTTCAACATTCCTCCGGAAGCCTTGGTTGGATCGACGCCTACAGTTGTCCTCGTAAAGAGGATGCGTCCTTACCACCATTCCTCACACGGAGCTTACCTTGTTCCATTTTCTTAGCTTTTGATTCTCTAAGGCAACTCAATTCTTACACACTTAACACATCACATAAGATAACGACATGGCTTAACATTAAACCTTTGCCATAATTAAAACCTAAGTTCAATTATCCTGGTGCCCCTACACCAACAAGTATATCTAACACTAGTTTCTTATCAAAGAAGAATGCAGGGTTAGATTTTGGAAGTGGAGTCCACGATTTAAAAAATAAGGTCCCAAAGTCAGTAGGTGAGGATTAGCGCTATGGTTGTCAGCAAGGAAGGATCTTTACCACATCCATATGGCTAGCAATTCATATTTGTATTACTTGAGTAGATCTATGTTATTACCTTTTAAAGATGTGTAATTAAGCTAAAAAGGTATTTACTGTTGGTGTCATTGACCTCCAGGAGTTTTGGCATTTAGATAATATATTTGTTCAATATGATTATTGGGGAGATTATTGATGCAATAAATTCCTAGGTTTTGATTGGCTAATCGAAGTTGATTAGCGGCCCGCCCAATTAGGTTAACAAGGTTAATGACTAAAAGTGAATTGGTTAGTGAGGAAGTCCTAATGGGATTAGACAGTAAAAGACCTAGTGGTATATTGAAAGTCGAAGTCCTAGTGAGAATAAGTAAGTTAAAAGTTATGGTGGGACCAAATAGTATAAGTCTAAGTAGATCGAGAACTGGATGCTTGGCTCTAAGAGAGTAAATCTTAGGTAAGAGAAAGTCCAAGTAAATTAGAGACTAGATGCTTGACACTAAGGGATTGAATCTTAGGCAAAGAAAAGTCTAAGTGAGTCTGGGACTGAATGATTAGCAAGTGAGGGAAGTCTTGGAGGAGTGAACTCCAAGAAATTGGAAAGCATAGTAGGTCAGATAGAATAGTTTAACATTGTGATATAAAAAATTGGAGTTTCCTTGCTTTCTAATTATGATTTCTTTGTATACCTATTGTCGATCATGTCTCCCATTCATGGTTAAGAGAGTTTACACTAGATTTATACTCTTGGACTATCAATTCGGAGTTAGTGATAGTTACAATCGCATGTCGTTTATATCTAGATAGCTACCTTACATCTAGACTACCCATGGGACCCATTTGTGGTAGCATGTTATTACGTGCACTCCATAGCTAGATAGTTATATACTCTGTCTGCCCACGAGACTTATTCGTGGTAGCATGTCATTGCCTGCAGACATTGAGTGTTTATATTACCTGTCTATTCGTGAGACCCATTCATGGTAGCATGTTGTTATGCGCAAACAGTTATCCATATATTGTCATATTACCACGAGTTTCGTTCGTGGTAGCATGTTGTTGGTCGTAGATAGTTCCTCTTTGTATTACCTCGAGAGCCATGAGGCATTATTATGGTATCTTGATATTTATTGCTTGCAGGTTTGTAGTTGGTTGTATATGTCACAGGTGTATTTATCATATTGCTGACCAGGTTAGTTATAGATTGATATTGGTACTGGGTTTTGATTACTCGGGTTTACTTTTCTTTGACCTCTATTATGTTTTATATTATCATTCACTATCCTTCTATACACCCACTGAATTATTTGTATTCAGTCTCTCTTTTCTTTTGCCGCCAGGTTAGCTAATAGAGGATGTGTCTTGTTAACTACCTTTGCTTCGTTCAAAGATTCCCCTGCCTTGTTGGTTCCACTGCATCATCGAGATGTCGATTTATTTTCTTTATTGTTATCGCATTTTGTTAATGCACTTTGAATTTTGGTCGCAATTTGATTTGGTGTCATAAACCTATTTTACTTTTGTTGACTTATATTTTTAGTCATGCATGCATGTAGTTAATAATTAAATTCTATATTTTTATTATTTCAAAGTTGTTACCATATCTGGTTCCAATAATATATTTCGGAATATTGTCACTAAGGGGTTCCTCCGTAATTTAGATGATGAATATGCCCCCGGGGCATGATAGACTAGGCTATCGAGGGAGAAGAGTTCCTTTTGAAGGAACCACGACCTGCCCACCACAGTCGTGGTCCATTCCATGGTGGTAGTGTGTTGCTTTGTTGTTTAGTTTTTTTTCATTTTTATGTTTAGTTTATAAATTTTTATTGTTTGTTCAAATTTTTCTCCTTCTCTAACCTATTTAAACATAGGCTTAGGCCCTTGTAAGGATTCATTGATTAGTTAATAATATTTCTTTTCATTTAAACCAAGAGGCAATCCTCTTCGTTTGTGAAATTCCTCCTCCTCCGACTTCTTTGCCCCTCTCTCTTCTAACGTCACATGTGGAAGGATTAATCATCCTTCTCCCCCACTTGTGTAAGTTAGTATCAAAGCCATAAATCCATGGAAGGTAGACAAGGATGTGGTCGTGACAAGCAGGTTCCAACTGAGGAAGCCACACACAGAATCAAAGTTCCCAAGAGATCATCGATGATATACAGAGATAAGTCTCAGAGCTATCTCAGCGCTTGGTTATGCAACATTTGGAAGACTGTGAGGTACTAGATCAACACTCTACCTCGAGTTTTCACAATCCATACCATCAAGACTACCATGGGTGCATCGAACGGTATAGAGACCTTGGGTTTCATATCGATCTCCCTGAGTTTTTCAGCACCCTACATGCAGAAGATTTTATTGATTAGCTTAACGAAGTTGAATTAATTTTTTATTTCAAAGAAGTCCCTGATCATGCTAGAATCTAGTCACCATTAAGCTCAAGGGTCGAGCCTCAACTTGGTGGGGACAACTAAAATGCTCACGTGAGAGACAAGGCAAAACCAACATTATCGATTGGGATAAGATAAAGAAGAAATTTGGAGGTCACTTCCTTCCTTTTGGCTATACCTAGTTATTATTTCAACGTCTTCATACCTTAAGATAGGGCACCCAATCTATGATAAATACACGGAGGAGTTCTACCCACCCATTACTCGAAATGATCTACACAATTTGGGAGGTTTGCAAAAATCCTTTCAGGACAACCTCAGTTTGCATTCACTTTGGACTATTTCCAAAGCTTATCAATGTGCTTTAGTGGTTGAGAAACAATAAAGTTGGAAGTCCACAATTCGAAGTGATCAAGGCAATCGAGCAATTCACCCCCAATAATCTTGTTCTACCCGGTCAACACCCTAGGTTCCTCTTAAACCTACTCTTAAATATTTTCGTTGTGGTGAACTAGGACATAAGGCTCCCGAATGCAAGAGATTTGGCAGACAAAAGAGGGAAAACATGCTGATTGAAGAAGACATAGAAGATGATGAGGTAGCCAGTGATCCAACACATGGCGAAGGTAACAATGATGAGATATTCTATAGATATGGACAAGAGATGCTAGTTGCTCACAAGACACTTCTCACTCCCAAAGATGATACTTTATGCACGCGAACGTGACCTCAAATCTCCGACAAGGATCGCCAAGGATTCGACGTGTGCGTTCGCGCTCAACACCTGCAAGTGCACGATTGTCATCAAGTTATAATTTAAGTATCAATCCCACAGGGACTGAGATTTGAATACTGTTTATCCAGTGGATGATGTTGTTTGGAGTGAATCTTCTAAAAGTAAGGTGTGCGAGGTCGACAAGAGTCCTAGCTCAATTACGGTGTCACTTTGAGAAAGCGAAGGTGGTCTCAAATTACTAAAAGGATTCTAGGACTTCGGTTTCACTTGTGCATCGTTAAACATGCTATCAATTTAATGTTTTAAGGATCTCTAATTATGATCTTGCAGGAGGATCATCATGTAATTTTCCAATGAACTTTTTCTTCTATCAGGAACTACCTATTCCTAACCAAGTTTCCCTTTCGGATCATCGGAGCTCAGAGGGTTGATACCGTTGAGAGCCCTCTGTCACTAAGGTCCCTCAACCCATCTAGAGTTAATGCCACCTACTTTGGGCCTTCTTCTAAGATAGGTTATCAAGGTCCGAGGATGTCCTAGTAATCCCTATGAGGAGACGAAACATATTCATTTCCTACTCTATTATATTCTACTTTCTACGGTTATCGGAGGGAGGATTGTTGGGAGTATGGGGAATACAATCAAAGTCCCACATTGGTAAGACATGGAAAAGATCATGTGCTTATAAGAAAAAAGATATCTCCATTGGTATGAGGCCTTTTGGGTAAAGCCCAAAAATAAAACCATGAGGGCTTAGACCCAAAGTGGACAATATCATACCATTGTGGAGATATGTGGAGCTTATAAGCACTAACAATTGGTATCAGAGCCATGGTCCATGTCAAGCCATGAACCTCGAACGAAGGAAGTTGAGCTCCCACGTCCGGATCAAGAGAACCAGACATTAGGAAGGAAGTCTAGTTGGGTCGGGGGGACCGAACAACTGGCAGGAAGTCCTGGTGGGTTGAAGATCGGACATCAAGCAGAGAAAATTCTTCGAGGAGGGATAGGCTTGAGGGGGGGCCCAATGTGGTCCTTCGTTTGAGGGGGGGATTGTTGGGAGTATGGGGAATACAATCAAAGTCCCACATTGGTAAGACATGGAAAAGATCATGTGCTTATAAGAAAAAAGATATCTCCATTGGTATGAGGCCTTTTGGGTAAAGCCCAAAAATAAAACCATGAGGGCTTAGACCCAAAGTGGACAATATCATACCATTGTGGAGATATGTGGAGCTTATAAGCACTAACAAGGATGTCCGCAAGGTTCCTCCTTAGTCATCCTAGATTTTGATACAAATGTTTTCTACCTCTGTATCAGAATATGTGCAGTAGAAATAGAATCAAAACATAATTCTCAGCAATCTAAACAACATAAATTGCAAATATAAATTCAAGAGCAGAGAATATATATTCAAACTAGCATGTCCAACGTACTCAAGCTACTCGCTAATCCTAGAATCAAGGTATCTACTGTATAGATGAGATAGAACAGACACAAGACATCATAAAGTGAATCATTACAATGCAAAAGTATTTAAGAATAAAATGGAGTACTCTTGGTCATTCTACTTGGCATTGGAGCACAGATTCCGATCCTTGAGTTGTTTCCTCTCTCCCCCTTACGAGCCACCGATGCTTGTTAGGGCACCTTCTTCACGTCCTAGCCATCGGGCCTCCCTCCTAGGGTTTGGGCGTGCCTTCTTATTTATTGAAGAGGAGCTAGCTTTCTTTAAATCCCTATGAAACCCTATTCTGCATCAAACTGGGGTAACGTCACACGGTCGTGTGAAATCCACACGGCCAATTGTGTGTCCTGCTGTAATTCCTGCCCTGAATCTGCTTCAGGGTTAGGCACAATCGTGTGAGATTCACATGGCCCGACCATGTATTCCTATGAATCATCATGTGAACGTCGTCTTTTGAGTCTGAAGCATGCTTGTGTTTTGGGGGAACACAGCCAGAGCAAGCTTGCCTTCCTTGGGCTTCCATTATATGCCATTTTATCTCCAAAAACATCGTCCTACACATAAAAACAACAAGAGCAGATCTCCGAACTAGAAAATAGGAAATGAATGCAAAACAAGGAAAAATATACATGAACAAGTATGAAATGCAATGAGATGTGTGCTAAAACTACCCCTAAAACCCTATATGTTTTGCACACTTCAACTCCTCCAAACTTAGATCTTTGCTTGTCCTTAAGCAAACCTCAGTGGCATGAAATTTAAAAACATTGTTTGATACTTAGCTTGCTAACTAGAATTATCAAGTGGTATTTTCAATCAAAATAGTTAGATATGTTCTAAAATTTCACTAGGTTAGCTTTTCGTTCATGTGCCAAGAGAATTTCCTAAAGGATACTCATTCCATAGTGAGTTAAGTCGTCATCCTATAGCTTTCCTAAGGTCTCCGGCTTTTAGGCACTTACCTGCCTTAAGCAAGGGTCATTCCCTAGATTTAATATAAATTCTCAAAGGTGTGCTCAGTATTGAGAGAAATTGGTAGGTGTTTCTCCAGTAACCTAACTCGGTCTCAAAGGGGCACCTTACCATTTCCACCCACGATAACTATTTTTTATCCCTCAATTTTTTCTCTTTTTTTTTAAAACCTCACAATTGTTTTGTTTGCTCTCTCTCTTTTCTTTTCTTTTCAAAGAACTTTTATTCCCCCCATGCTAACAGGGATTTTGATTTTTCCAAATGGGCTTACACAATCCGAGCATCTCCAGTAACTAAAATGTTAAATCTAAAGTCACATATGGATTCTAAAGTACTAGACTACTGGAATGAATCATAACTACTAATGTACTAGCTTCTCCCTTTCAGAATATTCGATAAGTGTAAGTGAAAATAAAAGATAAAAAGTGGAAATCTAGAACATCCCTCAAAGCATTTAAAAATAAAGTATCACAGGATAAATGAAGTTAAGCTAACTATGGCATGGGAATAGATCATGAAAATGTTTGAAAACATTACTGAGGTAGCTTGAAGTGACTAACAACTAAGTGTTGGAAAGATCCTAAACACTATATGTATGAACAAATAAGTGCAAATAAACTAAACCTAGATTCAAAGAGAAACTAACAATGGTAGAAGAGCATATCAAAATTGGGGTTCCCCCAGACTTAAATGAAATTGCACCTCTAGTATGGCAGTCGAGGTGGGAAGTCTAGCAATCTAGGCATATCGAGCTCCTAGGAGAATCGGGTACTCGGCCGCTAGTGCCACATGTACATGTGGTCTACCTGGGAACTGGTGGACGCAGCGGCGACTCTGTGCTCCTCCTCTCTAGCCCATTGTAATCGGGCATCTCTCACGAACTACTAGACTTCCTCCTGGCAATAGTCCTAGGCATGTCCGTAGAACTCCATAGCCCACTAGAAATGATCTCGAAGGCCCTGGAACTCCACCTGTGTATAGGTTATATGCTCCTCCCATTGTTTCCCCTGAGTCTTCTGCTCGACGTAAATATCGTCGAGGGGCAATCAGAACTCGGAGAAGTCATAAGCCAATGTACCTACATCCTGCTCATAGGTAGAAAAAAAAAGAGGTGCAGGTGTAGGTTCGCGGCGTGGAATAGGCAGGCTCCTATACACCGGTGGATCTACAGGTGAGCAATGGGTAGGAGGTGAGAGGGGTGCATGAGTGGAAGGCCCTACGTGTGGTGGGGACTCCACTGTGAGATCCAACCTCCAATTGGCACGGTTGGTGATGGTGGTACGATCAGTGTCGGGAAGCCTATGTTGGGATGTATACTGAAAAGTATATCTTTTGTATGAACATCTTTGTTTCTTAAATAAGAATCACATGATCATTATTTGCATATTTATGGTTATGCATATTTTCTAATACATTACATTGTAGATAACATGGTGTGTAGTGTCACACGGGAGATCATGTTATCAGTTCCTTGTAAAGTATAAGTAAAGGCTCACAATCTAGATGGTTATGGATAAACCATTGGAATGGTTGTAGTGTGATTTGGTATTGGTTTGTCTTGGCCATTGAATTACACTAGTATACTTTGTGTGTAATTAGCAGGACCGACTTAGAGGTGATTCGATTTATTACTGACTACATAATTGAATCGGACCTCAAATATTATGTTGTACATGCTCTTAATCCCAATATAATAACGGGCACATATACTTAGTATTCATTTCTTTGATTTACCAATAGGAGAGATTTATAGAGTAAATCGATAGGCGCGATAAGTTGGGAAATGATATTATTTATATGGTGTGCTATTGATTATAGGAGGAAACTGTATCCTATATATTAGGATGATGATATCCCCTTGAGGAGCTCATAAGGTTCATCATGTAAACCCTGCAGGTGGACTTGATCCGATATGATGATAAGGTTGAGTGGTATTACACATGGAGTTAGATGTTGATTAATTAATTATCAGTAAATTAATTAATCGACGGACATTCGAGATCTTAAACACGCGGAGATATATGTACAAATAATATATGGATCCCATATTAACTTATGGGAGTTGGTGAGGTAGATCAATGATAATCCTCTAGTGGAATGGATTATCATTAATGGATCGGACTTTATGTGGGCTTGATCCATTGGGTGGCCAAGATCCAAGTCCTCATGGTCCCTATTGTAGCCTATCAAAACCCTCATGAAGCCTAGATCCGATGATGGAAAATGAAATTCTAGATCCAACGGTGGAGATTAAATCTCTAGATCCGACGGTGGAGATTAAATCTCTAGATCCGACGGTGGAGATTAAATCTCTAGATCCGACGGTGGAGATTAAATCTCTAGATCCGACGGTTGATATTAAATCTCTAGATCCGACGGTTGAGATTAAATCTCTAGATCCGACGGTGGAGATTAAAAGGAGGCTTAAGCCTAGCTCTTTAAAAAGGAGGTCAAGGCTTGGGCGTGAGACACACAAGGGAGATTAGGTTTTGGCTTGGGCGGCAAGGCTTCTAAGGTTAGGGTTTGGGTCGGCAAGCTTGCTATGGTTGATCCTCCTAGGGCCGGCGGCAACAAGAAGGGAGGCTTAGGTTTTCTTCTTCTCCTCCTTTCCTTGGTCAGTGACTCTCTCCCTCAAGCTTTGGCCGACGCTTTCTCCTCTCCTTTGGCCAGCGGCAACCTCTCTTCAAGGTTGGCCGGCGATCGTTTTCTCCTCCTTGGCCGGCGGCAACATGAAGTCCATTGACTTGGTGGCCGGTTCTAGATAGGAAGAAGAGCTTTGTTCTATTCTTCCCTTTGTTCGGAGCGAGCAAAGAAGGGAAGAACGTGATCTAGGAGGCTTCAACTCTTGGAAGATCGTTGCCCACACAACGTCCAAGAGGAGGATAGGACATATGATAGAAGACCTTAAGGTAAACAAGAGGTATAATTCTTGTTTTGCTTTCCTTTTGTTTCTGTGTATATTGTATGTACGGTATGTGACTAATTTACTTGGACCCCGAATACAAACACAGAAACCGGCGATCCGTACATCATCTATTCCATGGCTAATCGTAGAATAGAGGTTGGTTGCTTGAACAACAAGTTTGTTCAAGTGACCACTCTAATCGAATATTACGACAATGGAACGGTTGCTTGGGTAATCCATCTTTGTTAAGGATAATATTTTTTTTATCTAGGGACGTAGACGGGATCGCCATGAACAAGCGACCGAGTTAAAGTGGGAAGCGAAGTTTCCTCCCTTCAGCCTAAGGGGTGTCAAGTTCTTCCTTACAAAACAAAAATAGTTCCTTTCTCTCACTATCAATTTCATAGCCATGCACACCCCTAAATCTACACTAGGGCTCCCTTCGATCATATCCAATCCCTTACAATCGTACTCCATCGAGTCACAGATGTGGGTCAACAACCCCCCAAAAATGATATCACCCTTGGGTGCTTTCCCCATCTTTACTAGGTGCCTAATGAAGTGAGATCCCACATCTATAGAATTATTCCCCTCTAGCATACTCCATAAACACAAAATTTCACTCGCCCTTACTACACCATCACTGTCCCCTCTCCTAAAAATTGTGCTTGCCATAACCCGATGGACATATCGAAAAATCAAGTTTTATAATCGGGATGCCTTGGCTCTAGACAAGTCATAAGAGGTTTCTCCTGTCAACTCTGACCAAAATAATCTTGAATTAAACTCATTAGGGGTTCTCCTCTCTTCCCAACTAGGTAGTCCAAAACAAATGTTCCATTGGTTTAGGGTCCACTCATTCTCAATGTTAAATAGCCTAAAATTGATCTTACCCTCTTCACTATCTCTACCCGTCAAGATATCCACATCCACCGAGATTAAAAATTATAAAACTATCCTAGGGTAGGTTGGGCATATGATTCCCATTATCTCCTCCCAACCTACCTTGGCAAATAGCCACTGAACATCTCCCACTAGACCTAGGGTTTCTAAAAGAGTAGTTTCTATATAACGAGTAGCAGTTATTTTCTGAGCAGAAAGCATGTTAAATCTTTCCCTATGAGTATCATCTCGAAATATAATGCCTAAGGGAGCGTTACCTTCTTCCGGAGCTTGTGGGGTGTTTCGTCTCCTTGACCTTGGACTTGAAGAAGAAGATCTTGTTGCCACATGTTTTGTCCTCCTCATTGTGGCTTCTTGGAGGTTGGAGAGGGTTCTTGGAGGTTGGAGAAGAAGATTTCGCATGGGCTAGGGCGGAATGTTTGAGTCGCACAGTTGATTTGGGGCAAATCGCACGACTTTTTCCCTTTTAAAGGGACGTGACATGGTCGTGTAAAATTCACACGGGCGGCCGTGTAAGGCTCTGCCCTGGGTGCTTGAAAAATGTTCGGGATTTGGCATAGACGTGTGAAATCACACGGTTGACCGTGCAACTCTGGATTTTTCCCAGAGTACCACACAGTCTGAGCCTCTCCACATTCCCTGTCGTGTTCTCTTTTGATCGTTGGGCATGACCGTGTGGAATCCACACGGTCGCCCGTGCTTCTTTCTGAGGTCCAAATAGGTATCTACTTTCTACCTAGCTAGTTTTTTTTCCCGACCCCAAACTACTTGTAATAAAATTCCAATGGACTAAAATTAAAGTCTAAACTATATACATGAATGCAAAAAGATCAAAAAACATATAAAGTAAAACTTGGGTTACCTTCCAAGAAGCACTTATTTAAGGTCTTTAGCTCGGCCACACTCCTTTGCTTCAACTTGGCTCAGGTGGTTCCGTGAACCTCCATCCATCTGTTTCAGAATCTCTATCTTCAAGTGAGGTCTTTGCTATCCTACATGAAGTATACCTGTTTGAGAATGGAGCATTACACTCTAATAAGTTAAATATGATAATCTCACCATCCACTTCCAAGGAGACTTTGTGCTCCTTCATGTTTATACATGCTCCTGCAGTTGCCAGAAAGGGTCTCCCTAAGATGATTGGGTTCTGAGGGTTTGGTCTTGTGTCAAATATAATGAAGTCTGTGGGTATCACAAAGCTTTCTATTACAATAGGTACGTCCACCAGCATGCCAACTGGTTCTCTGACCGTGTCATCTGCCACACGAATAGTCAGGCCAGCCGATTATAACTTGTAGGGTCAATGGTGGCCAACTAGAGGGGGGGGGTGAATATCCCTCTTTCATAGATGGTGAAAGTCGTTCGTTGATCGTCTACAACTATCATTAGCGCAAGCGGAAAATACAACTAAACAACAATAAATATAAAGCAAAGTAAAAAAGCAATTATCTAACAAGAGAATATAACGTGGTTCATGGCCTCACCGCTAATCCACGATCCGATTCGTCCAAGGTGAATCACTCCTTTGCCAAATCCACTAGATCTCTCCTTTGCACCAAGTTAGGTGGAGGTAACCTCTTTACAATCTCTCTTCTTACAATAGAATGGAATAATAGCAAGTAAGAAGAATGGAAGACCTTTAGAGCACTTTGGGAGATGTTATGAGTTGAAGCATTAGACTCCCAAATGTCCTCACCCCTTCTTTTTATAGAAGAAGAGGGTTTCTTCCCGTTAACAAAGGACTAACCAACTGATACCTCGATCAGTCGACTGATCCCATAGCCATTGTCCAATAATAGCTTCTTCCACATTGGATTTCATCCAACGGCTCCCACATCAGTCGACTGATCTTACCATCAGTCGATTAATCTTACCATCAGTCGACTGATGGAGCTATCAGTCGAGTGCCGGAAGCGAACACTCTATTATGTGCCCAAAACCCTTGCGACCAGTCAACTGATGCCTTCATCAGTCGAGTGGTGGTCTCGGCAGTCGACTGCCAATCCATGGCAGTCGACTGCCAATCCATAAACCAGACTCGAATACTAGTCGAGTCACAGTCGACTTAGAGTAGTCGACTGCCATTACATGGCAGTCGACTGATGTCGGGAAATCCCATTAGACACTTAGCCAATTGGCCAAGTTTCACCTAAGCGCACTACCCCTTCCCAGGATACATTCGCTCACTCTCATTCCTTGAAGTCCCTCGCCTTTGAAGTTGTCTTCGTCCGACCACGTCCCTCGGATGCGCCAAGAGCACGACTCTGCAGCGCCATCCTTCGTGTCTTTCTCTGAAGTCTACTTCCTCCGGCTTCTCTCCAATGCTCTTCGTCCAGTGGTCCCTCGGATGTTCCAAGCGCACAGCTTTCGCAAAGCCATCCTTCATCGACTCAAGGACCGAGTCATGAGAGGTGAAACTCGCTAATGCCCCATGTGCGAATTACTAAGTCCTGCAAGACTCCAATGCACATATCAAATCCAATCATCCTAACTTAAACCCTTTGCCACACACATTAAAACCATATCACGGGTTGATTGCCCTAACAATCTCCCCCTTTTGATGTGTGGCAATCTGTTTAAGTTAGGTAAACATTTGATAAAAATATTAAGGTAAGAAAGCAGGTAAATAAACATGATTATCAACTCTCCCCCTTAATACATGAAACTCCCCCTAAATGCAATTCTCCCCTTACTTAAACAAGCATATTTCTCCCCCTTTGACACTATAAAAAATATTAAACAAAGTTTATAAAAGCATGACATCAACTCTAGGGAACAAAAAATTACCAAAACATGCTGTAAAATCTGATAAAAGAGGGTTACTGGGCATGTTATCAGTCGATCAGTCGACTGGTTCAAACTACCAGTCGACTGGCACTCTAATTTCAGATTTTTTTGATTTTTGGGGTGAATTTCAAAAATGCATTAAAAATTCTATAAAATTTTAAAAATCATGAAATTTGGGGAACGCATTTCTTGTAAGTTTCTTTATCAATGAAAAATAGTTTTCCATGAAAAATCATTATATTTTCAAAAATTAGGCAAAATCTCAAAAGTTGGAAAAAGTCTAAAGTTTGTATCAATTTTAAAACTTAGTTTTGCCTTGAATCTTTTCAAAACATGAAAAATTCAGTTTATGAAACAAGAAATGGTTTTCAAAAACATTTGAAATATCCAACCATGATCTTTGGGCAATATATCTATGAATTAAACATAAGTCTTTCCCATGATTGGTCTATTATTGCTATTTTGATACTTAAAATGATCATCTAAATGTCATAGGCATTAGTGGACCATTAGTATCATCCTATCATCTCACCCATGCTAAGTTTTCAATCAAGGTAGCCTATGGTGAGTGTGAGATGTATCCTAAAGGTATTTATATATATACTTAACCATTAATTTCATGCAATTCTATACAAGGTTAAGTATCATCCTAATATACCATATGATCATAAAGATATATATGTATTGATTTCACATTATAATCATGAAACAAATGTATTCATCAATTTGTAATCATGCATTAGGTATGAGATCATGATAATAAATCAAGTATTACCCAATACATGATTTAAACCTTATTGCCCATGATTATATATCAAATATCAAGATCATAAATCATGATTGCAAACATATATAACAATTACATTAACTATCATAATTTAAGCATTATTATCAATTTATGGGCACATTATCATCACCCAACACTATGCTAAAAATTTATAGGTCATGAGTGTCAACATATATAATACTAAGTGCTGAGCATGATTTAAACTATTTATGGGTGCATTATCATCACCCAACACTATTTCAAAAATTTAGTCCCGCCATCCTAAGTCAACCAAAACATAAGATATAGGTGAAATCCTTATGGTTGACTATCCTAGGGTTTTCCTAACCCTTAATGATGGATTTAGGAACCCAAAACAAATTCTTTCCTATGGGGTTCACTAAAAATTCCTTAGGGATCCATTTTCTAGCTATTGTTTTCTTTTTATCTTGACCCCTAGCAATTAAACATTTATAGGCCTCTTCATTTTTATTTTCCTTATATCCTAGGCCTTTCTTATTAAATCTTGCTCTTTGGCTCCCTATAATAATATTAAGGGTGTTGGAGCCTATGGTGAATTTTTCTAAGGCCTTGGTTAAATGGTCTACTTTTTCCCTTAAGACCCTATTTTTCTCAATGCATGCATAATTTACATCAAAAGACATATAATTATCATGTGAGCATGCATCATCATCAATAACATTTAAACATGCTTGTTCTAATTTATTTTCTAAAGCCTTAATTTGATCTAGCATGCTTTTATTCTTTTTCTTAGCCCTAAATAAATCTTTAGTAAGGCTAGAAATCATAGAAACTATTTTATTTGGTGATAGATTCATTACCATAGTCTCCATGTCCTCTTCCTCCGATTCCGATGATGATGAGGATGAAGCTTCCCCTTCACTTGAGCTCTCCTCACTAGTGCTTCTTTCTTCTTGCTCGGAGGAGGAGGTGTCTAGGTCATCAAATGCCATTAGTGCCAAGTTTGTGACAAAGGTATTTTCTTCTTATTCGGATGATGATGAAGAAGAAGAGGGATCATCCCATGTCCTTGCTTTTAGTGCCTTGGCTTTCCCTTTTTCCTTAGCCTTCTTCTCTTCTTCCTTCTTTTTGCTCCCCTTTTTCTTCTTTTCTTCTTTTCTCCTCCTTTCTTCTTTGCTCTTGTTTAGGAGGGGACCATTATCCCTTATGTGTCCCTCTTGTTGGCAATTATAGCAAATTACCTTCCCCCTTGGTCTTCTCCTCCTATCATTAGATTTATTAAATTTAAAATTTTTCAAAGCACGTCTTACCTTCCTTACCATGTATGCTTCTTCCGTGATATCCATGGAGGAGGAGGAGGATGCTTCATCGGAGGAGGGAGTCTCCATCTTCTTCTTCCCCTTGTTGGCCAATAGTGCCACTCCCCTTGATGGTTGAAATTTTAGCTCTTGTACTACTCCTTCGAGCCTTGTGTCGTGGAGCTCCATGGTTGAGAAGAATTCCTCCAAGGTGCTAATTTCTAGGTTCTTGGAGATGTAAAAGGAGTCCACCATTGAGCTCCATCTTGAGGATCGAGGGAAGGCATCTATTGCCTTCATGAGCATGTCCCTATTTGAAATCTTCTCCCCTACACTAGATAAACCAGTTATTATTTCTTTAAATCTAGCATGTAGAGATGTTACCTTCTCCCATTTATCGAGTTTGATTTTGTTGAGTTGGGAGCGTAGGACATCTCTCCTTGCTAGCTTAGCCTCAGATGTGCCTTCATGAAGCTCCACTAGCTTCTCCCACATCTCTTTGGTACTAGAGCATTCCTCAATCCGGTTTACTTCTTGTTGGGGGAGTACGTTGAGGAGATGGTGCTTAGCCTTTGAATTTGCAAGGTGCTCCTCTCTTTGCTTTTTAGTCCACCTTGATTTGTCTAGTATTCTCCCCTCTTCATCCCTAGGCATCTCAAAACCGTTTTCCATTATAAGCATAATATCGAAATCGGTTTCATAGAATACCTCCATTCGCTTCTTCCACCAAGCGAATTCCCCCTCGAACTTTGGCCGATGAATGTTTGAACCGACCATCTCTTGATGAAGTGCTTGTTGCGGCGGTTAGTCCTCGACAAGCGACTTGGCTCTAATACCACTTGTAGGGTCAATGGTGGCCGGCTAGAGGGGGGGGGGTGAATAGCCCTCTTTCGTAGATGGTGAAAGTCGTTCATTGATCGTCTACAATTATCGTTAGTGCAAGCAGAAAATACAACTAAACAACAATAAAGATAAAGCAAAGTAAAGAGCAATTCGCTAACAATAGAATATAACGTGGTTCACGGCCTCGTCGCTAATCCATGACCCGATTCGTCCAAGGTGAATCACTCCTTTGCCAAATCCACTAGATCTCTCCTTTGCACCAAGCTAGGTGGAGGTAACCTCTTTACAATCTCTCTTCTTACAATAGAATGAAATAATAGCAAGTAAGAAGAGTGGAAGACCTTTAGAGCACTTTGGGAGATGTTATGAGTTGAAGCATTAGACTCCCAAATGCCCTCACCCCTTCTTTTTATAGAAGAAGAGAGTTTTTTTTCCATTAACACAGGACCAGTCGATTGATGCCCCGATCAGTCGACTGATCTCGTAGCCGTTGTCCAATAACGACTTCTTCCACGTTGGATTTCACCCAACGACTCCCACATCAATCAACTGATCTTACCATCAGTCGACTAATGGAGCTATCAGTCGAGTTCCGGAAGTGAACACTCCATTCTGTGCCCAAAACCCTTGCGACCAGTCGACTGATGCCTTCATCAGTCGACTGGTGGTCTCGGCAGTCGACTGTTGGCACATAAACCAGACTCGAACACTAGTCGAGTCACAATCGACAAAGAGTAGTCGACTCCCATTACATGGTAGTCGACTGATGTCGGGAAATCCCATCCGACACTTAGCCAATTGGCCAAGTTTCACCTAAGTACACTACCCCTTCCCAGGTTACATTCACTCGCTCTCATTCCTTGAAGTCCCTCACCTTTGAAGTTGTCTTCGTCCGGCCACGTCCCTCGGATACACTAAGTGCACGGCTCTGCAGCGCCATCCTTCGCGTCTCACCCTGAAGTCTACTTCCTTCGGCTTCACTCCAATGCTCCTCATCCGGCGATCCCTCGGATGCTCCAAGCGCACGGCTTCCGTAAAGCCATCCTTCACCGACTCAAGGACCGAGTCATGAGAGGTGAAACTCGCCAATGCTCCATGTGTGAATTAATAAGTCCTGCAAGACTCCAACACATATATCAAATCTAATCATCCTAACTTAAACCCTTTGCCACACACATCAAAACCATATCACGGGTTGATTGCCCTAACATAACCTACTCAGTCCTATCTCCCTATAGATCGCATAGGGCATCATGCTAACGGATGATCCTAGGTCACATAGTGCTTCATTAAAGCTCTCACCATAAATAGCGCACGGTACGACAAAATCACCAGGGTCATCAAGCATGGGTGGAATCTTGTCTTCAATTTCTGCTTGATTTGGCAAAGTTGAAATCATGGTTGTGCACCCTTTAGTGACTTTGTTTTTCTTGTTAGTGCCTATAAGATTCACATATCTCCATAATGGTATGATATTGTCCACTTTGAGCCTAAGCCCTCATGGTTTTGTTTTTGGGCTTTACCCAAAATGTCTCATACCAATAGAGATATCTTTTCATCTTATAAGCACATGATCTTTTCCATATCTTACCAATGTGAGACTTTGATTGTATTCCAAATACTCCAACAATCCCCCGCCCTCAAACAAAGGACTATATTGACCCTCCCTCAAGCCTATCCGTCCTCGAAGGACATCCTCTACTTGATGTCCGATCCTCAACCCACCAGGACTTCCTGCCAACTGTTTGGTCCTCCTGACCCAGCTGGACTTCCTGCCAGTTGTCCAGTCCTTCTGGCCAAACTGGACTTCCTGCCAGTCATTCGGTCCTCCTGACCCAACTGGACTTCCTACCTGGTGTCTAGTTCTCTTGATCCAGACATGGTAGCTCAACTTCCTTCGTTCGAGGTTCATGGCTTGACATGGACCATGATTCTGATACCAATTGTTAGTGCCTATAAGATTCACATATCTCCACAATGACATGATATTGTCCACTTTGGGCCTAAGCCCTCATGGTTTTGTTTTTGGGCTTTACCCATAAAGCCTCATACTAATAAAGATATCTTTTCATCTTATAAGCACATGATCTTTTCCATGTCTTACCAATGTGGGACTTTGATTGTATTCCCAATACTCCAATATTTCTAACCCATTGATTCATTGTACGCTCCATCCCCCTTAACTAGGTTTTTCTCAGACCGTAGGGGAGAACTGTCCATGGGTTGCGATGTAGCCTTGGCTATTTTGGCTACCTATGTTTCCAGCATTTTAGTGCGGCTTGTAAGCCCATCGACAGAGGCCTTCAACTCTCTCAGTGCCTCTTTGATTCTTTGATGCTTCTATTGGAAATCTACATTAACCTTTGCCTGGGTAGCAATGAAGCCTTCAATCATTAGCTCAAGTCTAGATTTAGGCGGTTGTTGCTGCCCACTACCCTGTTGCCCATATTCTCTCAATGGGTGGAAATTCCCTGAATTATTTTTATAGGAAAAGTTTGGGTTGTTCCTCCATCTGGTATTGTACGTGCTTGAATATGGATTGTTGAGCCTTTAATCATACTCGGCCATCGCATCGACGTGCTCCACCTGCTCCTTAGAGCCGGTCTGGCCTCCTTAATAGTCTTTCTGATATGTCACTACTCCATCACTAAAGGAGTTGGCTATATGTACAGAAGTAGGGGTTAGGGAGTCAAACCGTCTGCTTAGTGTGTCCATTCATGCCGCTAGATGATCAATGGAGTTAACGACATATCTACCGGCTGCAGGTGCTGGGTGACTATGTTCGGAAGCCCATTGATGATTTTGAGCCACCTCCTCATTCAGTTCTTCTGCTTCCTCAATAGTCGTGTTCATTAATGCTTCTCTAGCAATATAATCTAAAGAAACCTTCATGGCATATGTAATTCCATTATAGAATATGTAGATCACTAGCCACCTCTTGAGACTATGGTGGGGACACTAATATAGTAACTCCTTATAGTGATAAGGTGGCGCATGTGAACCATCTTACTTGGTGGGAAGAATTTATTCATAAATTGCTGCTCACACTGCTCCCAAGTGGTGATGCTTCCTAAAGGAAGGGAGTGAAACCACGTCTTTGCCTTATCCTGCAATGAAAATGGGAATAGGCTCAAACAAATCACATCAGTGGGTACTCCATTGAATTTTAGAGTTGAGTATATCTCTAGGAACATCTCTAGGTTCCAGTTAGGGTCTTCTATTGTGGCTCCTCCGAATTGGCTCTGTTGGACCATGTGCATGAGTGAGGGTTTTAGTTCAAAATTGTTATCTAAGATTGATGGTCCAACTATACTAGGCCTATACCCTCTAGTGTTGGGAGCTGCATAATCCCTTAGAAAGATGACTACCTATGTTTTCCAAAGGGGAATTGTGCTCCTCCATATCTCTTTGTTCAACCCTCCTTCGATGGTAAGTTCTTTCTATTTCCAAATCAATCGGAAGCAGGTTTTTCGATCTTGCGTGTCTGTGCAAACGATGAACCAAGCTACGAAATCTGGATTGTATATGCTACTTATTTGAGAAGAAAATCAATTTAACCTAAAAAAAATAATGCACTAAATAAAATAAACCTAAAAATTGTACTAATAAAATTAATCTAGACTGAATATGAATAACAAAGATCCCAAAACTGAATAAACTAAAATGAAGTAAAAACAAGAAAGTAAATCTAATCTAGCTCCGATCCAAACTATCCACTTTTGATCCAATATAAAATCAACAGTTCCCGAAAATGGTGCCAAAAACTTGATGCATGCGAATGCGACCTCAAATCTCCGATGAGGATCAATAAGAATTCGCTGTGCATGCTCGCGCTCAACACCCGTAAGTGTACGGTTATCGTCAAGTTATAATTTAAGTATCGATCCCACAGAGACTGAGATTCGAATACCATTTGTCCAGTGGATGATGCTGATCGGAGTGAATCTCCTAAGAGTAAGGTGTGCGAGATCGATGATAGTCCTAGTTCAATTACGGTGTCATTTGGAGAAAATGAAGGTGGTCTCAAATTACTAAAATGATTCTAGGACTTCGATTTCACTTTTGCATCATTAAACATGTTATCAATTTAATGCTTTAAGGATCTCTAATTATGATCTTGCGGGAGGATCATCATGTAATTGCCTGATGAACTTTTGTTTCTATCAGGAACTACCAATTCTTAACCAAATTTCCCTTTCGAATCGTCAGAGCTCAAGGGGTTGATACCATTGGGATCCCTCTATCACTAAGGTCCCTCAATCCTTCTAGAGTTAATGTCACCTACTTTGGGCCTTCTGCTAAGATAGGTTATCAAGGGACGAGGATGTCTTAGTTAATCCCTATGAGGAGACGGAACGTATTTCATTTCCTACTCTATCATATTCTACTTTCTACGGTTATCGGATGGAAGATGTAAGAGATTTCTCCACCTCCGAAAGATTTCCATGAATGAGAAAGAGTAGTAGTGATATTGTTAGGAGTTAGGTCATGAAGTAGGAATCGAAGGATTCTGAACAACATAAAATTGAGGTGTCGTGTGCTTATTTTATACTATTATTTGTATTTTTTTTTTTTACTTTCCCTTTGCATTAATATCTTGTAGATGAGCAATATTTTCCCCTCTGGCAGCACATGGGTCCTAATACACCATAAGTCAATTGCACCAACAATATGAACCATCAAATTTATTGCCTTGAAGAAATTTTGGTCCAAGTGGCTCTAAGGTTGGAGCATCTTTAATAAAAATAACTTCAAGATAGAGCAACTTTTGTCACAACTCCAAGATAGAGTATCTTTGACCAAAGTAACTCAAGGCGGAGTAGACCAAATTAGCTTTAAGATTGAAGTAGTTTTCATCAAAACAACTCCAAGTTGGAGCAACATTGGTCAAAGTAGCTCTAAGATAGAGAAGCTTGACTAAAGCGCAACTCCAAAGTTAAAGTAGCTTTGATCAAAATAGCTCTAAGGTGCAATAAGTTTGGTCAAAGTAACTTCAAGATAGATCATAGCGATACTTGTGAATAAGACATAGATCGATTTTGGAGGAGATCTAAAGCTCTTTTCTGAATTCAGATGACCCTCATGTGTCTTGACCACCACGTCAAGGGCCATAGAGCCCTCCATGATTTACCTCTCTCATAATGGTCGTGGGACAGACCAGTAGGGATCGCTAGATTGACATTTTCAACTTTTACAAATGAAGGGATATTTTAGGTAGGAAATTATAAGTGGGGCATTATTTTGATATATTTTGAAAGAGGAGCACACTTTTTAATGATATAAATAATTAAGGGCACTCTTTTAATTTGTTTTCCTTTTTAAATTTTGAATATTAATCAAATATTATATGCTAAAAATTGCATATTGTCTTAAGTGAATATATATACTTTGCTTATGTTCTGACTCCTTATTTCCTTTTGGTGCTTATATTAGTTTAGGTTCTTCTTTTTCTTCCTTTTTTTATTCGGTCTCTACTTTAAGGCATGATTCTTATATTATATTTTCTCCTTGTAAGCAAAACATATTATATATTTTTTTTATCTTTAAACATGGTTTCTAATGTTGTGGTTGTGGTACTGATAACGTGTGAATCGCTACTATCAATTTATTACCAAACTCTCTCTATTCCAAAATAGTATAGAGAACGACTTGGATCGTCTCTCATAGAAGGCAATGGTGAAAGTTGACTTTAGAGTAAAGGTTTTTCTTAATACGATGGAGGGTTGGATTTGAGGATTATACAACTATACAAGATAACAGGAATTAAAGAAATAAACTATAACAATGAAGGTAAATTCTGCAACAAAATCTATGAACAACCAACTAACAATTAAATGTACTTGAAGTAAAGGCTATTTTAAGAAGCAATTCATCAAACGCATTGAATGCAAAATAACTACACAATTGAAAATTCATCCAATTTCAAATGTAAAGGAATTGACAACTATAAACTGAATGTAACCAGCAACAAAACAAGTTAAGTGATCATCCCGCTAAGATATGCCCGAATAATAGACATAATTATCTAGCTAAGTTCAACGGAGCTCAATCGAGTCTTCTGAGTGAAATGAATGGCGAAGATGATGCAAACTCCCAAATCTGGAAGCTTGGCAGTGACTCCTTGCTCTCCCGAACCGAGTGAAGCTTGGATGATATCGTTGAGGCGGAACTCCTTTGTGAATCCATAAGAGGAGATGATAGTGGGATGGAAGGTGGAGAATGTCGTCGGATTCTTCCGATGGAGTGGTTCTTCGTTGACTCCGATGAAGAAATGGCGGTGGAGGGTTGTGACGATGTGTGCTCAAGCTCAAGAGTGGAGAAGATGCCTTTAAAACCCTTGAAAATCCATTTTATAGCCACCCAAACGGAGGTTTTTCACCGCGACGCAACCATGCCAAAAAGACATGACCAGTTGTGTTGCATTCTGTGAATTTTTTTCTGTGTGCTACAATAACATGCTATAGTGATTTTCACTGGAGCTATAGTACCATGCCATGCCAAAAAGGCATGGGTGGCCATGCTTAATTCTGATCTTTTTTCGTGCTGCTACAGTGTTGCTATAGTGTCATGCCAAAAAGGCACAATCGGCTATGGAGTATTCTGATTTCATTCATCATGCTACAGTGATTTCACTGTAGCTACAGTCTCTACTATAATAATCTGCTACAATACCACTACTACAGTTTTTTCTACGATTTTCACTTAGATGCCCTACAAAATAAAAGTATACAACAATTAGTGTCAAGGACATTAAGTTAGCATATATTTGCATTAAAGCGCTACAATGATCCACATTCATAAAACATGATAAAATACGACAATTTAAGCATACAAGTGGATTAAAATTTTAAGGAATGAATCAAATTAATGCATCAAAATATGAGTTATAAATTCCCCCACACTTATTCTTGCACATCTCAGGCAAGTATCAAAAACGACGAATAATCAAATCCATTTTTCCCAAGCAATTCTTCCTAATATCATGAAAATTGAAAAAGGTAGTTACTTAGGATTGTCAATCCACAAAAATCGCAGCATTCATGCACTTAGTTCTTGCATTAGTTAACAAGTATGGTGACTTCAATAAATCCTAAATAGACCAAGAATGATAAACCTTATCGGATCAATAGAGGTGGCTCTCATTCTCATAAGCATTGCAAAGGTAGAGCTCGCTCAAAGCTACTCAAGATATTACACTACTATATGCTTGCTTATTTCCTACTCTCCACCACTTCAATCCACATGAATGCATGATTCAGAAGGACTTTCAAGAATTGCAATGAAGAACAAGCACAAGATATAAGAATGACACAAATATAGGAATAGAAAACAATGAAGACATGAGACAGTTGAAATACTATCATGTTGTATTCAATTAAAACATGGCCATTCATATCTCCCTCCATTCTCAAAACTAACAACCATTATCGTTCTCCACATTCATTTTCATCCACAAGAAACACACACATATAACATCTCATGCAAGGAATAAATAAAGCTCATCAAAAGGAATCATTCTCCATTCAAGAAAATAGAACGTCATCTAAAATTATCCATTTTTTTCAAATCAGTTTTTTTTTATTTTTTTTATGGGCGCCTTAACATCAATAATTCTTCTTCTTCTTCTTCTTTTTGAATTAGTTTTTTTCCATCATTTTTTTCCATGACATGCTCTTTTCTTAATGACCTTGCAAGGCAAATACACATACTCACAAGCAAATAAAACATGGTTCAACCATAGTGATCAAGCATGGTTCACTCATGCACCATTTAAATCTAGCCTTTTCGCAATAAATCCTCAACTACGACTCTCCCAATCATTTCCTTCCCTACACTTAAATTTGACAACTCAGGCAATAGATCCAACATGATAAAGTTCAAATGTCTCAACATCGAAAGAATAACAAAGGCATGTCATAGAAGAAGGGAAAATGATAAAGGACAGGCAATCTCTATCCACATGACAAAGAGTATTCATTAATAACACATGTATCATAAGAAGATCAACAAAGAATAATAAGGTAGCCTTCATCATAATCATGCAACTTATGGTAATATGATCTCGACAAGGAGCAAAGCATGTTCTAAAGTGTTAACAATTATGAGTACTACCGACATACAAAAAAAATAATAATCATGAAGGCTCAAATCCTCACTGGGTATATGAAATAATCAAGCTTAGTTTATCAAAATAAAATTCAACACCACACAAGTAACCAAATGAAATCAATACAGTCAATCATGTCCAATCGATCTCCAAGTTTGGCAACCAAACTTAACTAGCTTTTACAACATCCAAGACTCGATTAAGAATGCTTACGAAATTGAACTAAATATCGGATAAAACCTAAGAATCGATTATTCAAAACTCATGAAAGAAACAAAATTATGCAATAGAACAACCAAAGGAAAGTGCATATGTACAAAAAGAAAAGGGTTGAAAAGGAACAAACTCCCCTCAAGTTAGGTAAATGGTATCGGTAAATGTCGTCGCCTCCTCCGTTATTCCTTGCAGGCTTTCATAAATTTGTTTGAGTCTGTGTCTGTTGACATTAATGGGTGCATTTAGTTGAAGTTATAATATATAACCTTGGTATTGTGATTACTAGGTAATCACATTACCAAGGTTATGGGGAATGAGACATTATCAAATATTGTTTGGTTCAATCTGAAGCAATGCAATCAAAACTTGTTTGTTTGGAGGTTTTAAAGTATCATCTAATTTAACATTTTAATATATTATCCATTCAATTATCTGATGACAATAGGCGATTGACAGCGGTGGTGGCGGCGGCGGTCGATCGACGATCGATAGCGGCGGCGACGATGGCAGCGACGATGACAACGGCGGTGTTGGGTTTCCGGCACCGCGGCGAGTGTGTGTTCGAACATGTTTCGTAAACATGTGCACAGTGGAAGAAATAAAAATAATAAATCTACATTTATTATAACACACACATCACACGCATGCATAGTACAACATGTGTAGACATTGTTAGTAATATATGAGAGATGTCCTAAGGCAATCGCCTTATGTATGAACCATTTATATGATAAATGAAGATTCACTATTTGAGTATACATGTTTTATGTATTTGATTGGATCTTAAACTCATTTACTGAATGTCCACGATACGATTCACAGCATGAGAGAATTTGTGATTGGATCACAACTAGTGAGTATCTCTACATGTGTAAATGTGATGTATCGGAATTATCCCTAGTCGATGAATTGATGGATTAGGACACCATCAATTCTGTCGAGACTAGCACGAGGTATACTCCTTGGTGTATCCAAGCAGCTGATTCTCACTGGCTGGAGACATAGTGATGTCCGGAGTTAATCGTGGATGATAGTTATGGTAACTAGTTCATTGGAGTGACCAGCCGTAAGACTTCATATGGTTCTCTGCATATATAGATATGTCAATGAAGTTCTTACTGTGGCTTAAGTGCGATGTTCCTTTGACTTGCGGTATTCAAGTCATCTTGATCATGGAGACTTATGCTTTGATATCTTAAGCAAGCATCTCTAAGGAGATGTGGACCCGGGATGATTGGGTATAAGTCGAAGTGATCGAAGGTGTTTGAATAGCCTATAAAGGATTCACCACTCCTTGCGAGGAGATGTATACCCATGGCCTCTCGTCGGATTGTTACTAAAGTCTTTGGCCAAAGCATTACATGTTTAGAGTAAGGTACTTCGATACATGTGGAGTAACTAGAATCCGTAGGACGAGGAAATGATACTTGGGCTAGGTGTGTGACGAGCCACTTAGTGGGACCGACACAATAGACCATGTCCTCAACCAAGTGGGTATAAGATGAGTGAAGGAATGGGCACGATTATCTATTCTGAAGCATCAAGGGTTTCTAAATAGTTCGATCAACTGCTGATCTTTTCTGGCTTAATTGGGGATCATGATGTACTACTAGGTGCCACTTATGATCGCTCTATTCATTATGGCAAGGAGAGCCATTTGCGAAGAAAGTGCAAGATTTATCTTGAGTCCGTGAAGAAGGATAAGGCATCGGATGCTCCATCTTCTTCAGAAATCTTCTTTATTGATTGTCATTCTATTTCCTTAGACACTTGGGTATTGGATACTGGGTGTGGCTCACATATATGTAATGACATACATGGGCTAAGGAATAGAAGAAGACTCGTCAAGGGAAAGTCAAATTTACGTGTTGGGAATGGAGTAAAGGTTGCTGCACTCGCCATCGGATCGTATTTGTTGAAACTCCCTGCAGGACTTGTCTTAGAACTGGACAATTGCTTTTATGTTCCTTCATTGATAAAGAACATCATTTCTATTTCTTGTTTAAATAGAAATGGGTACCATTTGACTTTAGTAACAATTGTTGTTACATAGCTTTGAATGGAGTTCTTTATGGGACTGGAACTTTAAGCAATGGTGTTTATACGTTGGACGTATCCAGTGACATTTTCAATATCGAAGCAAGCAACACGCGTGCTCGAAAGGATAATCAAATGGACTCCTATATGTGGCATTGTCGTCTTGGCCATATAAGCAAGAAATGCATGTCCGAATTACACCAATGTGCAATTCTGGAATCGTTTGAATTGGATTCATACGAAACATGTAAATCATGCTTAAAAGGCAAGATGACTAAGTTACCTTTTACTGGAAAAGGTGAACGAGTGGGAGAGTTACTAGGTCTAGTACATACTGATGTATGTGGACCTATGTCAACTCAAGCTTTAGGAGGCTATAGCTACTTCATTACCTTCACCGATGATCACTCACGGTTTGGGTATGTGTTCCTGATGAAACACAAGTCTGAAGCCTTTGAAAGGTTCAAAGAATTCAGAAATGAAGTAGAGAAACAACATGACAAAAGTATTAAAATACTTCGATCGGATCGAGGTGGTGAATACTTAAGTCAAGAGTTTCTTGATTATCTAAGAGACAATGGCATATTGTCTCAATGGACTCCGCCCTATACACCACAGCATAATGGTGTATCTGAGAGGCGTAACCGGACCTTGTTGGACATGGTCAGGTCAATGATGAATCATGCAACTCTTCCCAAGTCCTTTTGGGGCTATGCACTTCAGACAGTTGTTTACTTGTTAAACATAATGCCTACCAAGGTAGTCTCAACTACTCCATATGAGATATGGAATAGTAAGAAACCTCATGTATCTTACTTGAAGATATGGGGTTGTCCTGCTTATGTGAAGCGGACTGTATCAGACAAATTGGATGCTAAGTCTGATAAATGTCTATTTATTGGATACCCTAAGGAAACAAGGGGTTACCAATTCTATCATCTGTGGAACAAAAGGTGTTTGTTTCAAGGCATCTTTGTGTTTCTAGAGAAAGAGTTTCTCTTGCAAGAAAACAGTGGGAGTGTCGTCGAGCTTGAGGAGGCTCGAGAGACTCAAATAGACATTGATGAGATACCTGGTGAAGCACAACAGCCGACAACTCATAGTGATGAGCAATCGACTGGACCTATTGTAACACCACATCTTCGTAGATCTGGTAGAACACGCAACATTCCTGAGAGATATGGATTTCTCGTAAGTGAATCGAACGACGTGTTACTCATTGATGATGAGGAGCCTACCAGTTATGAAGAAGTGCTGACAAGTTCAGAAAGGGATAAGTGGCTTGATGCCATGAAGTCGGAAATGGATTCCATGTATGAAAACCAAGTTTGGAACTTGGTTGACCCACCTGAAGGCATAAAGCCTATAGGGTGCAAGTGGGTTTTCAAGAAGAAAACCGACATGGATGGTAATGTGATTACCTATAAGGCTAGATTGGTGGCGAAAGGATATCGTCAAAAAAAACAAGGTGTTGATTATGACGAAACCTGTTCGCCTGTAGCTATGCTTAAATCCATTCGGATGCTCCTGGCCATAGCGGCTCATTATGATTATGAGATATGGCAGATGGATGTGAAAACAGCTTTCCTTAATGGAAACCTGCTCGAGGACGTGTATATGAAACAACCTGAGGGTTTCACATCGGTTGATAAAACCAAGGTATGCAAATTGCGACGATCCATTTATGGATTGAAGCAAGCATCCAGGAGCTGGAATATCCGTTTTGATGAGACGATCAAAAAGTTTGATTTCTCACAAAATCCAGACGAACCTTGTGTGTACAAGAAGGTTAGTGGGAGTGCAGTCGTGTTCCTAGTATTGTATGTCGATGACATATTACTTATAGGAAACGATGTGTCAATCTTCTGATCGATTAAGGTTTGGTTATCAAGACATTCTCCATGAAAGACACGGGAGAAGCAACCTACATCCTTGGGATTAAGATCTATAGAGATAGATCGAAACGGTTGCTTGGTCTTTCGCAGTCTACATATATAGACCGAGTGCTAAAGAGGTTTAGCATGTCGGAATCCAAGAAAGGTTATCTGCCCATCGGGCATGGGGTACACCTTTTGAAGTCTATGTGTCCGCGCACAGAAGACGAGAGGATTTGTATGAGTGAGATTCCCTATGCATCCGCAATAGGATCTATCATGTATGCTATGTTATGTACGAGGCCCGATGTATCGTACGCTCTGAGTGTCACGAGCAGATACCAATCCGATCCAGGAATGGATCATTGGGCGGCTGTTAAGACGATCCTTAAGTACTTGAGAAGAACTAAGGATGTGTTCCTAATATATGGAGAAGGGTACATGGTGATACGTGGGTATACGGATGCCAGATCCAGACAAACAAGGATGATTCCATGTCTTAGTCTGGGTATGTATTCACCTAGAATGGAGGCGCAATAAGTTGGAAAGGTTCCAAGCATGACACTATAGCGGATTCTGCCACTAAGGCAGAATACGTTGCAACTTTGGAAGCAGCAAAGGAAGCGGTTTGGATCAAGTAGTTCATCTATGAACTTGATGTGGTCTCATCAATGATCCAAACATGTGCTTCGTCGCTATCATCTTATCAGAGAGATCATAAGTAGGAACGAAATACAAATTGAGAAAATTCCCACTGAAAGGAACTTAGCAGATCCTTTGACTAAAGCATTACCTCAAAGTAAGTTTGAGAGTCATGTTAGAGCTTATGGTATTGGATACCGTAGCGATTGGCATTAGGCCAAGTGGGAGTCTGTTAGTAATATATGAGAGATGTCCTAAGGCAATCGCCTTATGTATGAACCATTTATATGATAAATGAAGATTCACTATTTGAGTATACATGTTTTATGTATTTGATTGGATCTTAAACTCATTTACTGAATGTCCACGATACGATTCACAGCATGAGAGAATTTGTGATTGGATCACAACTAGTGAGTATCTCTACATGTGTAAATGTGATGTATCGGAATTATCCCTAGTCGATGAATTGATGGATTAGGACACCATCAATTCTGTCGAGACTAGCACGAGGTATACTCCTTGGTGTATCCAAGCAGCTGATTCTCACTGGCTGGAGACATAGTGATGTCCGGAGTTAATCGTGGATGCTAGTTATGGTAACTAGTTCATTGGAGTGACCAGCCGTAAGACTTCATATGGTTCTCTGCATATATAGATATGTCAATGAAGTTCTTACTGTGGCTTAAGTG
Organism: Wurfbainia villosa; assembly: GCA_025175895.1. Lineage (NCBI taxonomy): Eukaryota > Viridiplantae > Streptophyta > Magnoliopsida > Zingiberales > Zingiberaceae > Wurfbainia > Wurfbainia villosa. The sequence goes on along the minus strand of CM045995.1, from coordinate 57,510,755 downwards.
CGATGTTCTTTTGACTTGCGGTATTCAAGTCATCTTGATCATGGAGACTTATGCTTTGACATCTTAAGCAAACATCTCTAAGGAGATGTGGACCCGGGATGATTGGGTATAAGTCGAAGTGATCGAAGGTGTTTGAATAGCCTATAAAGGATTCACCATTCCTTGCGAGGAGATGTATACCCATGGCCTCTCGTCGGATTGTTACTAAAGTCTTTGGCCAAAGCATTACATGTTTAGAGTAAGGTACTCTTCGATACATGTGGAGTAACTAGAATCCGTAGGACGAGGAAATGATACTTGGGCTAGGTGTGACGTAGTCAGCCTAGTGGGGACTGACACAATAAACCATGTCCTGAACCAAGTGGGTATAAGATGAGTGAAGGGAATGGGGCACGATTCATTCGAGCTGTTGAAGGGTTTCAGAAATAGTTCTGGATCAACCGTTGATCTTTTCGGTTAATTGGGGATCATGATGTACTACTAGGTGCCACTCATGATCGTTCTATAATTAATGGTTAATTATACACGGCCAACATAAATCGAGAACCTATTTGGTCACACGCACAACGAGTGTAATCCAAAGGATTTAAAACGAGCTTGAGAATGGGATTCTCAGACCGAGAGAAACTATGTTTGGTTGGACCAAACATAAAGCGAGCATGAAATTGTTTCAGTCGCAATGGAAGCGTGGATGGGCCGTGTCTTATGAAGACATAATGGATGGACCAAAATGGTTTGGTTCTAATCCAATGGATGAGAATAAACCAAAGGGTTTGGTTTATATTAAACGAATGAACCAAAGGTTGGTTCGGTTCGTTTTAACTTAAAATAAAGCATCATGGTTTGGTTTATTTTAACTTATCTTAATGGAGTGGGTTAACGGGCTTTATGGATATGATCCATTAACCATTAAGAGAATTAGTTCTCTATAAAAGAGGGCATTAGGGTTTGTTAAGCCCTAATGAAGAGGCAAACCTAATTTGGCCGCCCACCCTCCTCCTCTTGTTGGCGCCAACTCTATTGCCGCCAACCATCTCTTCCAACCGGCGACCAGCTGCTGCCGTTTCCTCCTCTTGTCGGCGACGAACTGCTGCCGGAGGAGCTCCGGTGATCTTCCTTGGCTCCGGCGACAAGGTGAGCAAGTCGCTTTCCTTATTTGGCCGGCGCAAGGTCTCCACCAAAGCTGTCCAGTTTTCTGGACAGCTTGTTCTCCTCTCGGAGCGTCGTTTGACGACGATTAGTGCTCGACAGCGGCTAACTTACCGGGATTTGATCTCCGGTAATCCTCTGAGGTGGAGGACGAAGGATTCGTCAATCGGTTGACGAATACCTCTCCGGAGAAGCAAGTCTTGAGGACTTGTTTTTAGGTCCGAATTTGGATTCGGACCGCGATCATCTCTCGATCACGTCGTCTTCAACACGAGGCTAGTAACCCGAAAGACGGCTCGTGACTTAGCGAAGTCATCCCGAGGAGCTCGGCGTGGATATGGATAGAGACGATTCTTACGAGGATCGTTCCGGTTGATGCCGTTCCCGCTACACGTCATACGGAAGGTATAACGTAGTTTAATTTCCTTTTATTGCAAATTTTAATTTACGGTTATGTCTACACTTGTTGTAATAGCATGCGTGTGTTGTGTGTGTTGTAATAAATATAGATTTATTATTTTTAATTTCTTCCGCTGTGCTCATGTTTACGAAACATGATCGAACACACACACGCCGCGGTGCCGGAAACCCAACAGACATAACTGTAAATTTAAATTTGCAATAAAAGGAAATTTAACTACGTATACCTTTCGTATCATGTGTAGCGGGAACGGCATCAACCGTAACGATCCTCGCTAGAATCGTCTCTATCCGTATCCACGCCGAGTATCTTCGGGTTGACTTCACTAAGTCACGAGCCTCGTCTTCGTACGGGTTACAAGCCTCGTGTTGAAGACGATATGATCGAGAGAGGATCACGATCCAAATCCAAATTCGGATCCAAAAATGAGTCCTCAAAACTCGCTTCTCCGGAGAGGTATTCGTCAACCGTTTGACGAATCCTTCGTCCTCCACCTATGAGGATTATCGGATATCGAATCCCCGGCAAGGATACCTCTGTCGGAGCTCCAAACCTCGTCCAAACGACGCTCCGACGAGAGGGAAACAAGCTGTCCAGAAAAACTGGACAGCTTTAGTGGAGGAGTAGGGGCCGGCCAAAAAAAAGGTGGAAGCTCACCTTATTACCGAACCCATAAGAGATCACCGGAGCACCAACCGGCAGCAGCTCGACACTGGCAAGAGGGAAGGTCAGCACCTTCTGGACACCGGTCGGAGCTTGATGGTGGGCGGCGGCAAGTGGAGGTGTTGGCGCCGAAATCACCAAGGGGAGGTGGGCAGCAACTCTTAGGTTAGGGTTTTGGATTAGGGCTTAACAACCCCTTAAGCCCTCTTTTATAGAGAACTAATTCTCTTAATGGTTATTGGATAATAACCATAAGGCCCGTCAACCCGCTCCATTAATATAAGTTAAAATAAACCAAACCATGATGATTTATTTTAAGTTAAAATGAACCGAACCAACTTTTGGTTCATTCATTTAAAATAAACCAAACCCTTTGGTTTATTCTCCTCCATTGGATTAAAACCAAACCATTTCGGTTCATCCATTATGTCTTCATAAGACACGGCCCATCCACGCTTCCATTGCGACTGAAACGATTTCATGCTCGCTTCTTGTTTGGTCCAACCAAACCTAGTTTCTCTCGGTCTGAGAATCCATTCTCAAGCTCGTTTTAAATCCTTTGGATTACGCTCATTGTGCGTGTGACCAAATAGGTTCTCGGTTTATGTTGGCCATCTATAATTAACCATTAATTATAGAACGATCATGAGTGGCACCTAGTAGTACATCATGATCCCCAATTAACTGAAAAGATCAACGGTTGATCCAGAACTATTTCTGAAACCCTTCAGCAGCTCGAATAAATTGTGCCCCATTCCCTTCACTCATCTTATACCTACTGGTTCAGGACATGGTCTATAGTGTCAGTCCCCACTAGGCTGACTATGTCACACCTAGCCCAAGTATCATTTCCTCGTCCTACGGATTCTAGTTACTGCACATGTATCGAAGAGTACCTTACTCTAAACATGTAATGCTTTGGCCAAATACTTTAGTAACAATCCGACGAGAGGCCATGGGTATACATCTCCTCGCAAGGAGTGGTGAATCCTTTATAGGCTATTCAAACACCTTCAATCACTTCGACTTATACCCAATCATCCCGGGTCCACATCTCCTTAGAGATGCTTGCTTAAGACGTCAAAGCATAAGTCTCCATGATCAAGATGACTTGAATACCGCAAGTCAAAGGAACATCGCACTTAAGCTACAGTAAGAACTTCATTGACATATCTATATATGCAGAGAACCATATGAAGTCTTACGGCTGGTCACTCCAATGAACTAGTTACCATAACTAGCATCCACGATCAACTCCGGACATCACAATGTCTCCAGTCAGTGAGAATCAGCTGCTTGGATACACCAAGGAGTATACCTCGTGCTAGTCTCGACAAATTGATGGTGTCCAAATTCATCAATTCATCGACTAGGGATAATTCCGATACATTACAATTACACATGTAGAGATACTCACTAGTTGTGATCCAATCACAAATTCTCTCATGCTGTGAATCGTATCGTGGACATTTAGTAAATGAGTTTAAGATTCAATCAAATACATGAAAACATGTATACTCAAATAGTGAATCTTCATTTATCATATAAATGATTCATACATAAGGCGATTGCCTTAGGACATCTCTCATATATTACTAACAGACTCCCACTTGGCCTAATGCCAATCGCTATGGTATCCAATACCATAAGCTCTAACATGACCCTCAAACTTACTTTGAGGTAATGCTTTAGTCAAAGGCTCCGCTAAGTTCCTTTCAGTGGGAATTTTCTCGATTTGTATTTCGTTCCTACTGATGATCTCTCTGATAAGATGATAGCGGCGAAGCACATGTTTGGATCATTGATGAGACCACATCAAGTTCAGAGATGAACTTCTTGATCCAAACTGCTTCCTTTGCTGCTTCCAAAGCTGCAATGTATTCTGCCTTAGTGGCACAATCCGCTATAGTTTCAAGCTTGGAACCTTTCCAACTTATTGCGCCTCCATTCTAGGTGAATACATACCCAGAATCATCCTTGTCTGTCTGGAGCTGGCATCCGTATACCCGCGTATCACCATGTCCCCTTCTCCATATATTAGGAACACATCCTTAGTTCTTCTCAAGTACTTAAGGATAGTCTTAACAGCCACCCAATGATCCATTCCTGGATCAGACTGGTATCTGCTCATGACACTCAGAGCATACGATACATCGGGCCTCGTACATAACATAGCATACATGATAGATCCTATTGCGGATGCATAGGGAATCTCACTCATGCAAATCCTCTCGTCTTCTGTGCACGGACACATAGACTTCGAAAGGTGTACCCCATGCCTGATGGGTAGAAAACCTTTCTTGGATTCCAACATGATAAACCACTTTAGCACTCGGTCTATATATGTAGACTGCGAAAGACCAAGCAACCGTTTCGATCTATCTCTATAGATCTTAATCCCGAGGATGTAGGTTGCTTCTCCCAGGTCTTTCATGGAGAATGTCTTGGTTAACCAAACCTTAACTAACTGTAAGATTGAAACATCGTTTCCTATAAGTAAAATGTCATCGACATATAATACTAGGAACACGACTGCACTCCCACTAACCTTCTTGTACACACAAGGTTCGTCTGGATTTTGTGAGAAATCAAACTTTTTGATCGTCTCATCAAAACGGATATTCCAGCTCCTGGATGCTTGCTTCAATCCATAAATGGACCATCGCAATTTGCATACCTTGGTTATATCAACTGATGTGAAACTCTCAGGCTGTATCATATACACATCCTCGAGCAGGTTTCCATTAAGGAAAGCTATTTTCATATCCATCTGCCATATCTCATAATCATAATGAGCCGCTATGGCTAGGAGCATCCGAATGGATTTAAGCATAGCTACAAGTGAATAGGTTTCGTCATAATCCATATCTCTCAGGAATGTTGCGTGTTCTACCATATCTACGAAGATGTGGTGTTACAGTAGGTCCAGCCGATTGCTCATCACTATGAGTTATCGACTGTTGTGCTTCACCAGGTATCTCATCAATGTCTATTTGAGTCTCTCGAGCCTCCTCAAGCTCGACGACACTCTCACTATTTTCTTGCAAGAGAAACTCTTTCTCTAGAAACACAGCATGCCTTGAAACAAACACCTTTTGTTCTACAGGATGATAGAATTGGTAACCCCTTGTTTCCTTAGGGTATCCAATAAATAGACATTTATCAGACTTAGCATCCAATTTGTCTGATACAGTCCGCTTCACATAAGCTGGACAACCCCATATCTTCAAGTAAGATACATGAGGTTTCTTACCATTCCATATCTCATATGGAGTAGTAGAGACTACCTTGGTTGACATTCTGTTTAACAAGTAAACAGCTGTCTGAAGTGCATAGCCCCAAAAGGACTTGGGAAGATTTGCATGATTCATCATTGACCTGACCATGTCCAACAAGGTCCGGTTACGCCTCTCAGATACACCATTATGCTGTGGTGTATATGGTGGAGTCCATTGAGACAATATGCCATTGTCTCTTAGATAATCAAGAAACTCTTGACTTAAGTATTCACAACCTCGATCCGATCGAAGTATTTTAATACTCTTGTCATGTTGTTTCTCTACTTCATTTCTGAATTCTTTGAACCTTTCAAAGGCTTCAGACTTGTGTTTCATCAAGAACACATACCCAAACCGTGAGTGATCATCGGTGAAGGTAATGAAGTAGTTATAGCCTCCTAAAGCTTGAGTTGACATAGGTCCACATACATCAGTATGTATTAGACCTAGTAACTCTCCCACTCGTTCACCTTTTCTAGTAAAAGGTAACTTAGTCATCTTGTCTTTTAAGCATGATTCGTATGTATCATATGAATCCAATTCAAACGATTCCAGAATTCCACATCGGTGTAATTCAGACATGCATTTCTTGCTTACATGGCCAAGACGACAATGCCACATGTAGGAGTCTAATTGATCATCCTTTCGAGCACGCTTGTTGCTCGCTTCGATATTGAAAATGTCACTGGATACGTCCAACGTATAAATGCCATTGCTCATAGTTCCAGTTCCATAAAGTACGCCATTCAAAGTTATATAACAACAATTGTTACTAAACGTCAAATGGAAACCATTTCTATTTAAGTAGGAAATAGAAACAATGTTCTTTATTAGAGAAGGAACACAATAGCAATTGTCCAGTTCCAAGACTAGTCGACTAGGGAGCTTCAGCAAATAAGTTCCGATGGCGACCGCAGCAACCTTTGCTCCATTGCCAACTCGCAAATTTGACTCCCCTCTGACGAGTCTTCTTCTATTCCTTATCCCATGTATGTCATTACATATATGTGAGCCACACCCAGTATCCAATACCCAAGTGTCTGAGGAAATAGAATGACAATCAATAACGAAGATATATGAAAAAGATGGAGCATCTTATGCCTTATTCTTCTTCACATACTCAAGATAAATCTTGCAATTTCTTCGCCAATGGCCCTACTTGCCATAATGATGGCAAGTGCCCTTTTGAGTTGGTTCTGCCTTTTTAGCCTTTTTCTTCTTCCCCTTATGTTGTTCCTTTGACTCCCTCTTAGAACCTTTCTTCGAGGAATCTACTAACAACACCGTCCCCTGCTCATGCTTCTTAGAAGGCTCCACAGTCTTCAGCATGTTGAGCAGTACCACAGATGAATCTTCTTGCATCTCAGAGGTGAAGAGGAGCTTGGAGACTTCGAACCTTTCGAATCTGACTTGCTTATCAAACAACTCATAAAGATGAAGGACTATGATATGAGCATCCATATGCTCATGCTACTTCCGTAGCTTGGGTTCCATATGATGCAACTCATTTGTTCAGAATCACTCACATGTTTCTGATAGGCCAACAATTGGTCCAGAGTTGCATTGTCACTAGGACGGGTGGGAAGAGGCGCTTCGAGGACATTTGTAAGCTTTTCAACCTTGAGAACAATTCTCAAGTTTCTAAGTCAGTCCAAGAAGTTCGGCCCAGTCAATTTATTCGAATCCAAAATGGAACGCAAATTCAAAGACATCATGATCAATCTTAGAAATACAAAACGAGCATATATGAGAAAATGATTTTAAAATGCATCAATATACATTTATAAATCCCATTCATTTTTCGAATTTCAAAAACCCCAAAATCACTTCGGGAGATCATAGGTCCATCTCCGAATGGGCTGATATCCATCATAGATATGAACAACCTTGGAGAGAGTCCAACAAGCCATTCATAACTACGATGGTAGGTATCAACTATACCGATTGCATATCATGTATATGCAACTATCACAATGTGCTATCAACTAATTGAATGTTCACACATACATCGGGTTCTTAACACATTAACAAGTCTGCATCATATGCATAGCACCCAACTTCACCTCCCTTTACATCGACCTTGGAGAGAGTCCAACAAGCCGATGCTCCAGGTTAAAGCCGACCCATTAATCAAGAAATAGTTTTAATATGGTTAGAGCGCATTCAACCAATTAGCCCGGCTTGGAGAGAGTCCAACAACCAAAGATAACGATTGACCTCTGACTCTTACCATATTAGTATTAAACTATTCCATGGTTTGAACATGTTCGGGTTCGAGCCGGGCTTGGAGAGAGTCCAACAACCCGAACAAGAAACGGAACTCTGGTTCTAACCATATTAATGGAAGGTGTAGGCATTAATATTGAGTTAGGGTTTTTATGTCTCATCCTCTTTGCATGCAAATAACTATTATCTACATGGCATGACATACATGGCATACATCTACATGTCACGACACGCATGGCATAATGATATGCATCTAATGCAATTACATGACATACAATTATGTCATGTACAATATTTCCTTATATGTCATAACTATTTATGGAAATAAAATATGTTTAAGATTTGATTCTCCAAATCAAATCATGATTAAATTAGAAAACAAATTTCCAAATCTAATCACATATTTTATTTGTGGAAATAGATGATTAAGGAAAGTCAATTTAGGAAACCAATTTCCTAAATCATCAAAACTACTTATGGAAATAAAATATTTTAAGATTTGATTTCCCAAATAAAATAATGATTAAATTAGGAAACAAATTTCCAAATCCAATCAAATATTTTATTTATGGAAAATATCAATTTCCATAAATACATCCAACTTTCCAAAAGTGAAAGATTTCCATAAATACTTCTAGACTTTCCAAAATTGAAAAATTTCCATAAATACTTCTAACTTTCCAAAAGTAGAAAATTTTCAGAAACATCATTATGACTATCGCAAAACAATTTTATGATTATGTCGAAACACAACTTGGGCTCTGATACCACTGTTGGGTTTCCGACACCGCGGCGAGTGTGTGTTCGAACATGTTTCGTAAACATGTGCACAACGGATGAAATAAAAATAATAAATCTATATTTATTACAAAACACACATCACACGCATGCATAGTACAACATGTGTAGACATAACCGTAAATTTAAATTTGAAATAAAAGGAAATTTAACTACATATACCTTTCGTATAAAGTGTAGCGGGAACGGCATCAACCGGAACGATCCTTGCTAGAATCGTCTCTATCCGTATCCACGCCGAGTATCTTCGGGATGACTTCACTAAGTCACGAGCCTCGTCTTCGTACGGGTTACTAGCCTCGTGTTGAAGAAGACATGATCGAGAGAGGATCACGATCCGAATCCAAATTCGGATCCAAAAACGAGTCCTCAAAACTCGCTTCTCCGGAGAGGTATTTGTCAACCGTTTGACGAATCCTTCGTCCTCCACCTATGAGGATTACCGGAGATCGAATCCCCGGCAAGGATACCGCTGTCGGAGCTCCAAACGTCGTCCAAACGATGCTCCGATGAGAGGGAAACAAGCTGTCCAGAAAAATTGGAGAGCTTTGGTGGAGGAGTAGGGGCCGGCCAAAAGAAAGGTGGAAGCTCACCTTATTACCGAACCCAAGGGAGATCACCGGAGCACCAGCCGGCAGCAGCTCGATGCCGGCAAGAGGGAAGGTCAGCACCTTCTGGACGCCGGTTGGAGCTTGATGGTGGGCGGCGGCAAGTGGAGGTGTTGGCGCCGAAATCACCAAGGGGAGGTGGGCGACAACTCTTAGGTTAGGGTTTTGGATTAGGGCTTAACAACACCTTAAGCCCTCTTTTATAGAGAACTATTTCTCTTAATGGTTATTGGATCATAACCATAAGGCCCGTTAACCTGCTCCATTAATATAAGTTAAAATAAACCAAACCATGATGGTTTATTTTAAGTTAAAATGAACCGAACCAAGTTTTGGTTCATTCGTTTAAAATAAACCAAACCCTTTGGTTTATTCTCCTTTATTGGATTAGAACCAAACCATTTCGGTTCATCCATTATGTCTTCATAAGACACTACCCATCCACGCTTCCATTGCGACTGAAACGATTTCATGCTCGCTTCTTGTTTGGTCCAACCAAACCTAGTTTCTCTCGGTCTGAGAATCCCATTCTCAAGCTCGTTTTAAATCCTTTGGATTACGCTCGTTGTGCGTGTGACCAAATAGGTTCTCGATTTATGTTGGCCATCTATAATTAACCATTAATTATAGAACGATCATGAGTGGCACCTAGTAGTACATCATGATCCCCAATTAACCGAAAAGATCAACGGTTGATCCAAAACTATTTCTGAAACCCTTCAGCAGCTCGAATGAATCGTGTCCCATTCCCTTCACTCATCTTATACCCACTTGGTTCAGGACATGGTCTATAGTGTCAGTCCCCACTAGGCTGACTAATGTCACACCTAGCCCATGTATCATTTCCTCGTCCTACGGATTATAGTTACTGCACATGTATCGAAGAGTACCTTACTCTAAACATGTAATGCTTTGCCCAAAGACTTAGTAACAATCCGACGAGAGGCCATGGGTATACATCTCCTCGCAAGGAGTGGTGAATCCTTTATAGACTATTCAAACACCTTCGATCACTTCAACTTATACCCAATCATCTCGGGTCCACATCTCCTTAGAGATGCTTGCTTAAGATGTCAAAGCATAAGTCTCCATGATCAAGATGACTTGAATACTGCAAGTCAAAGGAACATCGCACTTAAGCTACAGTAAGAACTTCATTGACATATCTATATATGCAGAGAACCATATGAAGTCTTATGGCTTGTCACTCCAATGAACTAGTTACCATAACTAGCATCCACGATCAACTCCGGACATCACAATGTCTCCAGCCAGTGAGAATCAGCTGCTTGGATACACCAAGGAGTATACCTCGTGCTAGTCTCGACAGAATTGATGGTGTCCAAATCCATCAATTCATCGACTAGGGATAATTCCGATACATCACAATTACACATGTAGAGATACTCACTAGTTGTGATCCAATCACGAATTCTCTCATGCTGTGAATCGTATCGTGGACATTCAGTAAATGAGTTTAAGATCCAATCAAATACATGAAAACATGTATACTCAAATAGTGAATCTTCATTTATCATATAAATGGTTCATACATAAGGCGATTGCCTTAGGACATCTCTCATATATTATTAATAGGCGGCAACTGACGGTCGACAGCGATGGTCGATCGACGACGACGATCGACGATGACAATGACGATCGGCAATGACGATCGATCGACAACTGGCTAGATTGTTATTTGATGAATTGATAAGGATAGTTTTGTCCTAAATGGTAAAAATTAGAGGGTATTTTTGAAAAAAAAAATTCATAACCAAGGGAATCAAGAAAAACCAAGCTTCTTGGAGGTTTTTCAATTCCCCCATGCATAACCCTTTTGTTGACATGGCATGACCTATCGGGCATCTATCATGACTTGGTAATCGTTCAAATCCTAAACCAAACAAGGTTTTTATTGATAACCTTAAATGGATAACCAAGGTTATCAATAATAACCCCGAACCATGCACACCCTAAATGTTCTTCCCAAAGTAGGATCATGTATCTCAATGACACCATACAGGGAAACATCAATAATAATGAACAGACCTTCCCATTTAGACTTTAACTTACCTACAGACCATTTGAATTTGGAATTGTACAATAACACCTTCTCTCCAGCATGAAAGTTCTTGTGCAAAATATGTTTGTCATGGAAAGCCATGGTCTTTTCTTTGTAGGTGTGGGAGTTCTCGTACGCTTCTAGTCTCAATTCCTCGAATTCTTGCAGCTGCAGTTTCCTTTTACAATTGCCCTCATCCAAGTTCTTATTGCATGCTTTCACGGCCCAATATGCTTTGTGTTCCACCTCCATCAATAAATGACAAGCCTTTCCAAATACAATCTGATAGGGAGACATTCCAATTGGAGTCTTGTAAGCAGTCCGGTAGGCCCATAATGCATAATTCAATCTTTTGCTCCAATCCTTCCTATCTGGTTGTACTATCTTCTCCATCATTAATTTAATCTCACTATTTGAAATTTTTTTCTGACCATTTGTTTGAGGGTGGTATGGGGTGGACACCTTGTGTACTACACTGTAGCTACTCAAGAGTGCCTTCAAGTGTCGATTGCAAAAGTTGGACCCTTGATCACTGATGATCGCCCTGGGTACCCCAAACCTGCAAAATATTTCCTTCTGGTCTGAAAATATGAATAAAAGATGATGAGTCGTTCTTTTGAAATTAAAGATGAGTTCGTTGCATGGGAAGTGTATGGTATAATTGATCAATGTCGGTTAGACTGGAACATACGAATAATGAGTGGAAACAAAGTCCGGTGCCGCTTTGATGTCCTTATCGATGCTATCTCAACCCCTGAAAAGTGAAGTAATGAATTACGGAATAGAAATCATTTCTGGACAACTTTCCACCATGGCTATAACGCCGACGCTGTTCGACGATATAAAGGGAAAGCAAGATGGTGATTCAGACATCCAGAAGTTCAAACAAGAAGTACTGGAAGGAAGGGATAATGGATTCCGCATCACCGACGGCGGATTATTATACTTCCGGGATCGCCTATGCATTCCGAACGATCCGGAGTTACGGCAGAAGATACTCGAGGAATCCCATGGAACACCTTATACCATGCATCCTGGATCTAATAAAATGTATCAGGACTTAAGGGATAAATTTTGGTGGTCCGCATGAAAAGGGATGTGGCTCAAGACGTCAACACTGCCCGACCGCTGTAAGGTGAAGGCGTAACACCGTAAACCCGGGGATTATCGCACAATACAGATTCCCGAGTGGAAATGGGAAGAAATTTCCATGGATTTCATCTCGGATTACCTGTAACGACAAATGGTTACGATGCTATATGGGTAATCATAGACCTTGACAAAGTCCGCCATTTCGCAATCAAGATGACCTATTCGCTGAGCAAATTAGCTCAATTATATGTCAAGGAAATTATCAAATTACATGGAGTGCCTAAGGCTATTATTTCGACCGGATGGCCGCTTTTACCTCCCATCTCCGGGAATGTGTCGTAAGGCTCTGGCACTAAGTTGAGATTCAAGATCGCTGCCATCCTCGTAATCGACTGGCCGACGGAAAGAGTGAACCAGTGCCGGAAGATATGCCGCTGGCCTGTGCTCTAGACTTTAAGGAGCTGTGTCGATATTTGTGCTCGCGTAATTTGCTTACAACAATGCCTACGGCTACCATTGAATGGCACCCTATGAAGCTCTATACGGAGAAGATGCAGGTCTCCTATCTGGTACGAGGGTGGTGAAAGGAGGAAATGGGTCTTCAGTGCCGATATTATTGACAATACCACCCGCTATATGAATATCCGCTGAGAATCGAAATCCGCCAGAGCCGGCAAAAGAGCTATGCGGATATGCGGCGAGACCGTTAGAATTCAAGTCGGGACCTCGTATTCTCGAGTGACTCTATGAAGGGAGTGATGAGATTCGGAAGGAAGGGTAAATCAATCCACGCTACGGGGACCCTATCCGATATCACAGAGTGGGCAAGGTGGCGTGCATAAGCCGGAATCGCCCCAAGAGATGCTCGCTTATACACAACGTGTTCCATGTCTCTATGCTCAAGAAATGCATATCTAGAGCGGACCAAGTGATCGAGCCACAAATTGTACACGCTCAAGAGGACCCGAGTATCGAAAGCCCTTATCCGATACTAGACCGAGATGTCAAGAGACTAAGGAACAAAGAGGTGCCCTTAGTGAAGGTCCTGTGGGCGTAATCTGAATATGAGGAGGCTAATGGGGAAACGCGAGAGGACATGAGGCGTATACCGGATTGTTTTAAGTTTCGAGGACTAAACTTTTACAAGGTATGAGGGATTGTAACGCCCGTGAAATTCTAGCAATTTTACGAGAATTTTGGCTTTATGATGATAGGCTTTATGTAGGCCTTTTTGGAGAAATAAAAGAAAATAAGCCAAAAAGAGATGCAAAGCCTAGGAATTGAACCCCCCACCTCTGGAGATAGCCAAGCCTTATAGATGCACCCACTAACCATGAGCCCAATAGAATCATATCATTAGAGGAAAAGGGGAACCTATAGATAAATGGGAGGAGGGTAAATGAAGAGGCTTGACAAAGAGAAGAGAAACTTCTCTTCCTCCCCTTTATAAAGAAGAGAGAAGTTCCACTTGGCCACTTCTTCTTTCCTTCTTCCTCTTCTCTTCATTCTCACCGAAACCTAAGCCCTTCTTCTTCTTCCTTTGGCCGAGAGCCCCTTGCAAGCTAGGAGAGGCTAGGTGACTTCCATTAGGTCATCTCCTCAAGCAAAGCCAAGGAAGTAAGTTTTCCCTCACTGCAGTGTATTAGTTTGATAGGTTAGGTTGCTTGAAAGAAATATGAAATTGTAGCCTTATAAGTTTACTAAGTTGGTGGGCTAGGATTCATGAAAATGCTCCTAAGGGAGGTTTGTATGGGTGGTATGTTTCAAGTAGATACCTTTAGGAGTCCAAAGTCCAAAGGGATGACCTATATGGTTCGGCCAACCCAAAGAGTTTAGGGTTAGGGTTGCATGAACTTGATTCTAAAGTTATGTTCTTAGATGGTATGTTTCAAGTAAGACCTTTAAGTAACCACCATCCAAGATGATGCCCTTATAGGTTTCGGCCACCCTAGGTAACTAGGGTTAGGTTGCATGAAAATATCCCTAATGATGCTATGCTAGGTTATAATGCTCATGAATGAAGGTTAGGTGACAAGAACCCTAGTTGAGCCCTTATAGGTTTGACCCTAGGTAACTAGGGTTAGGGTTGCATGAAAATATCCCTAATGGTGCTATGCTAGGTTATAATGCTCATGAATGAAGGTTAGGTGACAAGAACCCTAGTTGAGCCCTTATAGGTTTCGGCCACCCTAGGTAACTAGGGTTAGGTTTGCATGAAAATATCCCTAAAGATGCTATGCTAGGGTGTAGTGCTCATGAATGAATATTAGGTGACAAGAACCCTAGTTGAGCCCTTATAGGTTTCGGCCACCCTAGGTAACTAGGGTTAGGGTTGCATGAAAATATCCCTAATGAGGCTATGCTAGGTTATAATGCTTTATGAATGAATTTTAGGGGACCAAACCTAAGCTTGAGCCCCTTTCAAGATTCGGCCAACCAATGATTTAAGGGTTAGGGTTTCATGAAAACACCCCTATATGTAGTTGTGCTATGAGTATGTTTTTTCTAATATGACATGAACTATGCTTGTGTGATGAATATGTTATGATTCAATGCAACATGAAATTAGGCTATGTGATGAACATGTTTGATGATTTAATATGCCTTGAATAGGCCTAGGAAATAAGCTTCATGTTATGATGTAATGTGCCATGAAATATGCTTAGGTGATGAACATGTTGTGTGAATTAATATGCCATGTATATGTTTAGGGAATATGCTTCAAGTTTATGAATTAGTATGCCATGAAATTAGGCCATGTGATGAACATGTTTTATGATTCAATATGCCATGAATATGCCTAGGAAATGTGCTACATGTTTATGATGTAATGTGCCATGAATATTGTGATTTGCCTAGGTGAAGAACATGTTTTGTGATTTAATATGTCATGAATATGCTTAGGAAATATGCTTCATGTTTACGATGCAATGAAACATGCTTATGTGATGAACACGTTTATGCTTTAGGACCCCTTTAGGGTACTCTTACGTTATGAATGCATGTGTCCTTATGATAAGATAAGATGGAGATGCTTCCCTTTCAAGTAGGGATCAAGAGCTCTCCTTATGGCAAGATAAGATGGAGATGCTTCCCTTTCAAGTAGGGATCAAGAGCTCTCCTTATGATATGATAAGATGGAGATGCTTCCCTTTCAAGTAGGGATCAAGAGCTCTCTTTATGACAAGATAAAATCAAGATGCTTCCCTTTTTGTGTTGGGGATCAAGAGCATTCTTTATATTATGACAATAAAAAGGAAAGAATTAAGTATTTTACTTTGCAAGAGGTTAAGTACCCGACCCGTCAGGTGGTCGTTAATCAAATCCATAGGGACACAAGAAGACGTAAGAGGTCTTGCCCTGGTAAGACGTAAGAGGTCTTGCTCTAGTAGGACTGGTGGCTCGCTACCCCAGCCTATTAGGGAACGCGCATTATGTGGTACTTAACCTGGGGCCCCCCAAACAAGTTATGATGATATTGAAGTATTTATAAGTATATGTTTTGAAAAGAAAAGACTTTTATGATATTGTGTATGCTTATGTTAAATGCTCTGAATGCTTACGAACTAGGTTCTTTATGCATGCTAGATGTTATGAAGTTATGATGATATTGAAGTATTTATAAGTATATGTTTTGAAAAGAAAACACTTTTATGATATTGTGTATGCTTATGTTAAATGCTCTGAATGCTTACGAACTAGGTTCTTTATGCATGCTAGATGTTATGAAGTTATGATGATATTGAAGTATTTATAAGTATATGTTTTGAAAAGAAAAGACTTTTATGAGATTGTGTATGCTTATGTTAAATGCTCTGAATGCTTACGAACTAGGTTCTTTATGCATGCTAGATGTTATGAAGTTATGATGATATTGAAGTATTTATAAGTATATGTTTTGAAAAGAAAAGACTTTTATGATATTGTGTATGCTTATGTTAAATGCTCAATGCTTAACTAGGTTCTTTATGCATGCTAGATGTTATGAAGTTATGATGTTTAGAGTTAAGTCTAAGTATGTCGTGACTATGTACTTTATGCTAGTTTAGAATTTATGATGTGGTGAAGGTTAAGGGTAAGGTTAAGAATACTTGCGACTATGTTCCTTCTGCATGATTAGGGTTTATGTTATTACAAATGTTTATGTTCAAGTTAACCAAATGCTTATGATTACGTTCTTTCATGCACGCTTAGTTTATGCAGTTATAACGCTCATGTTCAAAGTATGCCCTGCTTAGATTAATTATGCTTAACCTGCTTATGAACAATTCTATGCCATGCTTAGTTCTTTTTGTACTATTACCTGGATATGTTGTTGATTAGTGTTGCTATGAAATGCTTAGGTCATTTTCTATGCCAGCATGCTCATGTTCTAATAGTTTGATGAAATCGTGGCTTTTGTGAGTAGGCAAGGATCTTACTAAGCTATATGCTTATAGTTTATGTTGTCCATATATCGCAGATAAAGGAAGTCTGCACTAGAGGAAGTGGCAGGAGGGGCCATGTGTGTGTGTGATAGTGGCATGGTGGAAGAAGACCCTTCACTATCTGCTTATATTTATATGCTCTAAGAACAATTTAAGACATTGCTTCCGCTTATAAGACTTGTGTTTAATGAGTATCCCTTTATTTAAGAGGTTCGAT
The DNA here is from genome assembly GCA_025175895.1 of Wurfbainia villosa. Lineage (NCBI taxonomy): Eukaryota > Viridiplantae > Streptophyta > Magnoliopsida > Zingiberales > Zingiberaceae > Wurfbainia > Wurfbainia villosa. The sequence continues at coordinate 57,493,814 of CM045995.1, read as the reverse complement.
ATGTTAGAACTCATGAACGAATCCTTTCGTTATGCATGTTATGAAATGAGATAAGATATGTGGTCATGCTAATGATGAATAAGATAGGTGATGCATGTGCCAAAGAAGGTTTCAGTTATGATAACCTGTTTAAGCATGTAGACTTTGAACGGATCCATACGTAGTATGCTAATAAAAAAAATATATAGACTAAAGTAGCTACGAGAGCAGATAAGGGCGGGCGCTACAGGTGGTATCAGAGCGGGTTCACCTTTCCACTATCACACATCAAGCCTCCATCCTGCTATTTCAAAGTAAGTAACTTTATGCATACTTGAGTTTCTTTTATAATGAAGAATGACTCCTATTTAGATAGAAATAATACCTCATCATGTTTTAGTAGATTGGAATCACACTTGTGAACTAGATAGAAATAATACCTCATCATGTTTTAGTAGATTGGAATCACGTGATCTAGATAGAAATAATACCTTATCATATTTTAGTAGATTGGAATCACAATTGCGACCTAGATAGAAATAATACCTTATCATGTTTTAGTAGATTGGAATCACACTTGTGATCTAGATAGAAATAATACCTCATCATGTTTTAGTAGATTGGAATCACACTTGTGATCTAGATAGAAATAATACCTTCTCATGTTTTAGTAGATTGGAATCACACTTGTGATCTAGATAGAAATAATACCTCCTCATGTTTTTAGTGGATTGGAATCACACTTGTGACTTAGATAGAAATAATACCTCGTTATGTTTAGTATAATGGAACCGTACTTGTGATTGAGATAGCAACAATACCTTACCATGCTTTATATGATGGGAACATGTCTTTAACCCAGACCTACCATTCCAAAAATTTCGAAGATCTGATTTTCGTAATTATCGATTGAGTCTATGCTCATATGAATTGAAATAAGCCGGTTTAGTATGGGTTAGTCGGTCTTTATCTTGACTTCATTTTTCAATTTCGGATGGCACGACGATGACTACCATGACCCGTCGTGATGTGTCCCAAACCGATTGAGGGAAGCTATTGAAGAGATAGTTTATAAACTGATGGTGGGGTCACGGACACATGAGGAGACTCGATGGTCTCTTTAGGAGACTCGAGCGGCCAGGAGTTTCCGATCTTTGGATAATTATCGGATATGGGCCTTGGTACGCTCCGCCAAACGATTTCATGGTAGTCGCGCATCACGTATGGGGGCCATGAAGGCGGATAACATATGCGGAGTTGTCTTTGGGAGCTACCGGAGCACAAGGTTCAAGAGAAGCTGTGGTAGAGAATCCGGTGGTAGGCCTCAAGAGGAAGGAAGAGGGTTCTGTAAACAGTCAACTTAGTGGCCAGCCGGAGACTACCCTAGTGAGGCCAGGGAAGATAGGACTAAAAATAGTTACAACCGCACTAGGGTTTGTCCTAGTGGGAGTCATAATGAACTATCTTCTTAAGTAGTTTCTGTTGTTCCAATTAGGAATAAAGAATGTTATATGTTAACATTATTCCTTCTGGTCTGAAAATATGAATAAAAGATGATGAGTCATTCTTTTGAAATTAAAGATGAGTTCGTTGCATAGAAGTGTATGGTATAATTGATCAGTATCTGCTAGATCGAACATACGAATAATGAGTGGAAACAAAGTCCGGTGCCGCTTTGATGTCCTTATCGATGCTATCTCAACCCCTGAAAAGTGAAGTAATGAATTACGGAATAGAAATCATTTCTGGACAACTTTCCACCATGGCTATAACGCCGACGCTGTTCGACGATATAAAGGGAAAGCAAGATGGTGATTCGTGACATCCGTGTTCAAACAAGAAGTACCGAAGGAAGGGATAATGGATTCCGCATCACCGACGGCGGATTATTATACTCCGGATCGCCTATGCATTCAACGATCCGAGTTACAGAAGATACTCGAGGAATCCCATGGAACACCTTATACCATGCATCCCGGATCTAATAAAATGTATCGTGACTTAAGGGATAAATTTTGGTGGTCCGCATGAAAAGGGATGTGGCTCAAGACGTCAACACTGTCGACCGCCAAGGTGAAGGCGTAACACCGTAAACCCGGGATTATCGCAGCCCAATACAGATTGGAAGAAATTTCCATGGATTTCATCTCGGGATTACCCGAGCGACAAATGGTTACGATGCTATATGGGTAATCATAGACCAGGTTGACAAAGTCCGCCCATTTCACGCAATCAAGATGACCTATTCGGTTGAGCACTAGCTCAATTATATGTCAAGGAAATTATCAAATTACATGGAGTGCCTAAGGCTATTATTTCGACCGGATGGCCGCTTTACCTCCCATCTCCGGGAATGTGTTCAGAAGGCTCTTGGCACTAAGTTGAGATTCAGCACTGCGTTTCATCCTCAGACCGACGGTGATACGGAAAGAGTGAACCAGGTTCTGGAAGATATGCTGCGGGCCTGTGCTCTAGACTTTAAGGAGCCGTGTTGATATTTGTGCGCGAATTTGCTTACAACAACACTACCGAGGCTACCATTGGAATGGCACCCTATGAAGCTCTATACGGAGAAGATGCAGTCTCTCCTATCTGCTGGTACGAGGGTGGTGAAAGGAGGGAAATGGGTCTTGCCGATATTATTGACAATACCACCCGCGCTTATACTGAGAATATCCGTCGAGAATCGAAGCGCCAGAGCCGAAAAGAGCTATGCGGATATCGGCGTAGACCGTTAGAATTGAGTCGGGGACTCGTATTCCTCGAGTGACCCCTATGAAGGGAGTGATGAGATTCAGGAAGGGTAAACAATCCACATTACGTGGGACCCTATCCGATATCACGAGAGTGGGCAAGGTGGCGCGTACAAGCCGGAACGCCCCAAGAGATGCTTGGCTATACACAATGTGTTCCATGTCTCTATGCTCAAGAAATGCATATCCAGAGCGGACCAAGTGATCGAGCCACAAATTGTACACGTTCAAGAGGACCTGAGTATCGAAAGTCGGCCTATCCAGATACTAGACCGAGATGTCAAGAGACTAAGGAACAAAGAGGTGCCCTTAGTGAAGGTCCTGTGGCAGAATTCGCAATATGAGGAGGCTACTTGGGAACGCGAGGAGGACATGAGGCAGAAGTACCCGGAATTGTTTTAAGTTTCGAGGATGAAACTTTTACAAGGTATGAGGGATTGTAACGCCCGTGAAATTCTAGCAATTTACGAGAATTTTGGCTTTATGATGATAGGCTTTATGTAGGCCTCTTTGGAGAAATAAAAGAAAATAAGCCAAAAAGAGATGCAAAGCCTAGGAATTGAACCCCCCACCTCTGGAGATAGCCAAGCCTTATAGATGCACCCACTAACCATGAGCCCAATAGAATCATATCATTAGAGGAAAAGGGGAACCTATAGATAAATGGGAGGAGGGTAAATGAAGAGGCTTGACAAAGAGAAGAGAAACTTCTCTTCCTCCCCTTTATAAAGAAGAGAGAAGTTCCACTTGGCCACTTCTTCTTTCCTTCTTCCTCTTCTCTTCATTCTCACCAAACCTAAGCCCTTCTTCTTCTTCCTTTGGCCGAGAGCCCTTGCAAGCTAGGAGAGAGCTAGGTGACTTCCATTAGGTCATCTCCTCAAGCAAAGCGAAGGAAGTAAGTTTTCCCTCACTGCGCAGTATTAGTTTGATAGGTTAGGTTGCTTGAAAGAAATATGAAATTGTAGCCTTATAAGTTTCCAACTAAGTTGGTGGGCTAGGATTCATGAAAATGCTCCTAAGGGAGGTTTGTATGGGTGGTATGTTTCAAGTAGATACCTTTAGGAGTCCAAAGTCCAAAGGGATGACCCTATATGGTTCGCCAACCCAAAGAGTTTAGGGTTAGGGTTGCATGAACTTGATTCTAAAGTTATGTTCTTAGATGGTATGTTTCAAGTAAGACCTTTAAGTAACCACCATCCAAGATGATGCCCTTATAGGTTTCGGCCACCCTAGGTAACTAGGGTTAGGGTTGCATGAAAATATCCCTAATGATGCTATGCTAGGTTATAATGCTCATGAAAGAAGGTTAGGTGACAAGAACCCTAGTTGAGCCCTTATAGGTTTCGGCCACCCTAGGTAACTAGGGTTAGGGTTGCATGAAAATATCCCTAATGGTGCTATGCTAGGTTATAATGCTCATGAATGAAGGTTAGGTGACAAGAACCCTAGTTGAGCCCTTATAGGTTTCGGCCACCCTAGGTAACTAGGGTTAGGGTTGCATGAAAATATCCCTAAAGATGCTATGCTAGGGTGTAGTGCTCATGAATGAATATTAGGTGACAAGAACCCTAGTTGAGCCCTTATAGGTTTCGGCCACCCTAGGTAACTAGGGTTAGGGTTGCATGAAAATATCCCTAATGAGGCTATGCTAGGTTATAATGCTTTATGAATGAATTTTAGGGGACCAAACCAAAGCTTGAGCCCCTTTCAAGATTCGGCCAACCAATGATTTTAGGGTTAGGGTTTCATGAAAACACCCCTATATGTAGTTGTGCTATGAGTATGTTTTTTCTAATATGACATGAACTATGCTTGTGTGATGAATATGTTATGATTCAATGCAACATGAAATTAGGCTATGTGATGAACATGTTTGATGATTTAATATGCCTTGAATAGGCCTAGGAAATAAGCTTCATGTTATGATGTAATGTGCCATGAAATATGCTTAGGTGATGAACATGTTGTGTGAATTAATATGCCATGTATATGTTTAGGGAATATGCTTCAAGTTTATGAATTAGTATGCCATGAAATTAGGCCATGTGATGAACATGTTTTATGATTCAATATGCCATGAATATGCCTAGGAAATGTGCTACATGTTTATGATGTAATGTGCCATGAATATTGTGATTTGCCTAGGTGAAGAACATGTTTTGTGATTTAATATGTCATGAATATGCTTAGGAAATATGCTTCATGTTTACGATGCAATGAAACATGCTTATGTGATGAACACGTTTATGCTTTAGGACCCCTTTAGGGTACTCTTACGTTATGAATGCATGTGTCCTTATGATAGGATAAGATGGAGATGCTTCCCTTTCAAGTAGGGATCAAGAGCTCTCCTTATGGCAAGATAAGATGGAGATGCTTCCCTTTCAAATAGGGATCAAGAGCTCTCCTTATGATATGATAAGATGGAGATGCTTCCCTTTCAAGTAGGGATCAAGAGCTCTCTTTATGACAAGATAAAATCAAGATGCTTCCCTTTTTGTGTTGGGGATCAAGAGAATTCTTTATATTATGACAATAAAAAGGAAAGAATTAAGTATTTTACTTTGCAAGAGGTTAAGTACCCGACCCGTCAGGTGGTCGTTAATCAAATCCATAGGGACACAAGAAGACGTAAGAGGTCTTGCCCTGGTAAGACGTAAGAGGTCTTGCTCTAGTAGGATCGTGGCTCGCTACTGACCTATTAGGGAAGCGCATTATGTGGTACTTAACACAGGGCCCCCAAACAAGTTATGATGATATTGAAGTATTTATAAGTATATGTTTTGAAAAGAAAAGACTTTTATGATATTGTGTATGCTTATGTTAAATGCTCAATGCTTACGAACTAGGTTCTTTATGCATGCTAGATGTTATGAAGTTATGATGATATTGAAGTATTTATAAGTATATGTTTTGAAAAGAAAAGACTTTTATGATATTGTGTATGCTTATGTTAAATGCTCAATGCTTACGAACTAGGTTCTTTATGCATGCTAGATGTTATGAAGTTATGATGATATTGAAGTATTTATAAGTATATGTTTTGGAAAGAAAAGACTTTTATGATATTGTGTATGCTTATGTTAAATGCTCAATGCTTACGAACTAGGTTCTTTATGCATGCTAGATGTTATGAAGTTATGATGATATTGAAGTATTTATAAGTATATGTTTTGAAAAGAAAAGACTTTATGATATTGTGTATGCTTATGTTAAATGCTCAATGCTTACGAACTAGGTTCTTTATGCATGCTAGATGTTATGAAGTTATGATGATATTGAAGTATTTATAAGTATATGTTTTGAAAAGAAAAGACTTTTATGATATTGTGTATGCTTATGTTAAATGCTCAATGCTTACGAACTAGGTTCTTTATGCATGCTAGATGTTATGAAGTTATGATGATATTGAAGTATTTATAAGTATATGTTTTGAAAAGAAAAGACTTTTATGATATTGTGTATGCTTATGTTAAATGCTCAATGCTTACTTAACTAGGTTCTTTATGCATGCTAGATGTTATGAAGTTATGATGATATTGAAGTATTTATAAGTATATGTTTTGAAAAGAAAAGACTTTTATGATATTGTGTATGCTTATGTTAAATGCTCAATGCTTACGAACTAGGTTCTTTATGCATGCTAGATGTTATGAAGTTATGATGATATTGAAGTATTTATAAGTATATGTTTTGAAAAGAAAAGACTTTTATGATATTGTGTATGCTAATGTTAAATGCTCAATGCTTACGAACTAGGTTCTTTATGCATGCTAGATGTTATGAAGTTATGATGATATTGAAGTATTTATAAGTATATGTTTTGAAAAGAAAAGACTTTTATGATATTGTGTATGCTTATGTTAAATGCTCAATGCTTACTTAACTAGGTTCTTTATGCATGCTAGATGTTATGAAGTTATGATGATATTGAAGTATTTATAAGTATATGTTTTGAAAAGAAAAGACTTTTATGATATTGTGTATGCTTATGTTAAATGCTCAATGCTTCTAACTAGGTTCTTTATGCATGCTAGATGTTATGAAGTTATGATGATATTGAAGTATTTATAAGTATATGTTTTGAAAAGAAAAGACTTTTATGATATTGTGTATGCTTATGTTAAATGCTCAATGCTTACGAACTAGGTTCTTTATGCATGCTAGATGTTATGAAGTTATGATGATATTGAAGTATTTATAAGTATATGTTTTGAAAAGAAAAGACTTTTATGATATTGTGTATGCTTATGTTAAATGCTCAATGCTTAACTAGGTTCTTTATGCATGCTAGATGTTATGAAGTTATGATGATATTGAAGTATTTATAAGTATATGTTTTGAAAAGAAAAGACTTTTATGATATTGTGTATGCTTATGTTAAATGCTCAATGCTTACTTAACTAGGTTCTTTATGCATGCTAGATTTTATGAAGTTATTATGATATTGAAGTATTTATAAGTATATGTTTTGAAAAGAAAAGACTTTTATGATATTGTGTATGCTTATGTTAAATGCTCAATGCTTACGAACTAGGTTCTTTATGCATGCTAGATGTTATGAAGTTATGATGATATTGAAGTATTTATAAGTATATGTTTTGAAAAGAAAAGACTTTTATGATATTGTGTATGCTTATGTTAAATGCTCAATGCTTACGAACTAGGTTCTTTATGCATGCTAGATGTTATGAAGTTATGATGATATTGAAGTATTTATAAGTATATGTTTTGAAAAGAAAAGACTTTTATGATATTGTGTATGCTTATGTTAAATGCTCAATGCTTACGAACTGGGTTCTTTATGCATGCTAGATGTTATGAAGTTATGATGATATTGAAGTATTTATAAGTATATGTTTTGAAAAGAAAAGACTTTTATGATATTGTGTATGCTTATGTTAAATGCTCAATGCTTACGAACTAGGTTCTTTATGCATGCTAGATGTTATGAAGTTATGATGATATTGAAGTATTTATAAGTATATGTTTTGAAAAGAAAAGACTTTTATGATATTGTGTATGCTTATGTTAAATGCTCAATGCTTACTTAATCCAGGTTCTTTTTATGCATGCTAGATGTTATGAAGTTATGATGATATTGAAGTATTTATAAGTATATGTTTTGAAAAGAAAAGACTTTTATGATATTGTGTATGCTTATGTTAAATGCTCAATGCTTACGAACAGGTTCTTTATGCATGCTAGATGTTATGAAGTTATGATGATATTGAAGTATTTATAAGTATATGTTTTGAAAAGAAAAGACTTTATGATATTGTGTATGCTTATGTTAAATGCTCTGAATGCTTACGAACTAGGTTCTTTATGCATGCTAGATGTTATGAAGTTATGATGATATTGAAGTATTTATAAGTATATGTTTTGAAAAGAAAAGACTTTTATGATATTGTGTATGCTTATGTTAAATGCTCTCAATGCTTACTTAACCAGGTTCTATGCATGCTAGATGTTATGAAGTTATGATGATATTCAAGTATTTATAAGTATATGTTTTGAAAAGAAAAGACTTTTATGATATTGTGTATGCTTATGTTAAATGCTCAATGCTTACAACTAGGTTCTTTATGCATGCTAGATGTTATGAAGTTATGATGATATTGAAGTATTTATAAGTATATGTTTTGAAAAGAAAAGACTTTATGATATTGTGTATGCTTATGTTAAATGCTCAATGCTTACTTAACTAGGTTCTTTATGCATGCTAGATGTTATGAAGTTATGATGATATTGAAGTATTTATAAGTATATGTTTTGAAAAGAAAAGACTTTATGATATTGTGTATGCTTATGTTAAATGCTCAATGCTTACTTAACTAGGTTCTTTATGCATGCTAGATGTTATGAAGTTATGATGATATTGAAGTATTTATAAGTATATGTTTTGAAAAGAAAAGACTTTTATGATATTGTGTATGCTTATGTTAAATGCTCAATGCTTACGAACTAGGTTCTTTATGCATGCTAGATGTTATGAAGTTATGATGATATTGAAGTATTTATAAGTATATGTTTTGAAAAGAAAAGACTTTTATGATATTGTGTATGCTTATGTTAAATGCTCGATGCTTCGAACTAGGTTCTTTATGCATGCTAGATGTTATGAAGTTATGATGATATTGAAGTATTTATAAGTATATGTTTTGAAAAGAAAAGACTTTTATGATATTGTGTATGCTTATGTTAAATGCTCAATGCTTACACTAGGTTCTTTATGCATGCTAGATGTTATGAAGTTATGATGATATTGAAGTATTTATAAGTATATGTTTTGAAAAGAAAAGACTTTATGATATTGTGTATGCTTATGTTAAATGCTCAATGCTTACGAACTAGGTTCTTTATGCATGCTAGATGTTATGAAGTTATGATGATATTGAAGTATTTATAAGTATATGTTTTGAAAAGAAAAGACTTTATGATATTGTGTATGCTTATGTTAAATGCTCAATGCTTACTAACTAGGTTCTTTATGCATGCTAGATGTAATGAAGTTATGATGATATTGAAGTATTTATAAGTATATGTTTTGAAAATAAAAGACTTTTATGATATTGTGTATTCTTATGTTAAATGCTCTGAATGCTTACGAACTAGGTTCTTTATGCATGCTAGATGTTATGAAGTTATGTTGATATTGAAGTATTTATAAGTATATGTTTTGAAAAGAAAAGACTTTTATGATACTGTGTATGGCTATGTTAAATGCTCTGAATGCTTACGAACTAGTTTATTTATGCATGCTAGATGTTATGATGTTACGATGTTTAGAGTTAAGTCTAAGTATGTGGTGACTATGTACTTTATGCTAGTTTAGAATTTATGATGTGGTGAAGGTTAAGGGTAAGGTTAAGAATACTTGCATGACTATGTTCCTTTCCGCATGATTAGGGTTTATGTTATTACAAATGTTTATGTTCAAGTTAACCAAATGCTTATGATTACGCTCTTTCATGCACGCTTAGTTTATGTAGTTATAACGCTCATGTTCAAAGTATGCCCGCTTAGATTAATTATGCTTAACTCCGCTATGAACAATTCTATGCCATGCTTAGTTCTTTTTGTACTATTACCCGGATATGTTGTTGATTAGTGTTGCTATGAAATGCTTAGGTCATTTTCTATGCCAGCATGCTCATGTTCTAATAGTTTGATGAAATCGTGGCTTTTGTGAGTAGGCAAGGATCTTACTAAGCTATATGCTTATAGTTTATGTTGTCCATATACTGCAGATAAAGGAAGTCTGCACTAGAGGAAGTGGCAGGAGGGGCCATGTGCGTGTGTGATAGTGGCATGGTGGAAGAAGACCCTTCACTATCTGCTTATATTTATATGCTCTAAGAACAATTTAAGACATTGCTTTCGCTTATAAGACTTGTGTTTAATGAGTATCCCTTTATTTAAGAGGTTCGATATGTTAGAACTCATGAACGAATCCTTTCGTTATGCATGTTATGAAATGAGATAAGATATGTGGTCATGCTAATGATGAATAAGATAGGTGATGCATGTGCCAAAGAAGGTTTCAGTTATGATAACCTGTTTAAGCATGTAGACTTTGAACGGATCCATACGTAGTATGCTAATAAAAAAATATATAGACTAAAGTAGCGCCGCCCTGAGAGCAGATAAGGGCGGGCGCTACATATACATCCCTACAATCTCCCACTTATAATAAAAGACTACGCTATCCTCATACTGTCATACATCTGATTCCCCTTCCCTCCACATGCCAATCAAAGCTCTCGCTAGAAGGGCCTTAGTGAAAGGGTCTACCAGGTCATCCTCTGATGCAATCTAGGCGACAGCAACTTCTACCTCCTTTACGATTTCTCGTATCAGGTGGTACTTGCGCTCTATGTGTTTACTTGCCTTATGAGCTCATGTTTCCTTCGAGTTTGCAACTGCACCATTATTATCATAATAAATTGTGATAGTACTGGGAAAACCAGGAATCACATCTAAGTCCATCAGGAAGTTTCTGAGCCACGCAACTTCTTTGGCTGCCTCAGAGGCTGCCACATACTCAGCTTCCATGGTGGAGTCCGGCACGCATTTCTGCTGGACACTCCTCCATACAATGGCTCCACCTCCGAAAGTAAACACAAAATCTGAGGTAGACTTACTGTTATCCCTATATGATTGGAAGTCATAATCCATGTAACCCACAGGGAGTAATTGGTCTGCTCCGTAAACTAGCATATAATCCCTAGTCCTTCTCAGGCACTTTAATATAATCTTTACCGCAGTCCAATCTCCCTGTTTTGGATTACTCTGATATCTGCTGACCATACCCACGGCAAAGCAGATATCTGGTCTCATACATAGCATCGTATACATGAGGCTTCCTACTACCAAAGAATAAGGAACCGCCTTCATCACCTCTATCTCCTCAGATAATCTAGGACACATCTCCTTAGATAAAGGATCTCCATGCTTGAAAGGTAGAAAACCCTTCTTGGAGTTCTGCATGCTAAAACGATCCAAAATCGTGTCTATGTATGAATCTTGGGATAAGCACAACATCCTTTTCCTACGATCCCTTATAACCTTGATCCCAAGGATGTGTCCCACCTCTCCCAAGTCCTTCATATCAAACTGTTTGGACAACCATACCCTTACATCCGATAACACCTTGATATTGTTGCCAATCTACAAAATATCATCTACATATAGTACAAGAAATACCACTACGTTTCCATCACATCTCTTGTATACAAAAGACTAATTTGGACTTTGAATAAATCCATAAGACTGGATCACCTCATCAAAGCGGATGTTCCAAGACCTCGAAGCTTGTTTCAATCCACAAATGGACCGATTAAGCTTACATACAAGATGCTCTTTGCCCTTAGCAATGAATCCCTCTAGTTGCTTCATGTAGATGTTTTCCTCAAGACTTCCATTAAGGAAAGCTGTCTTGACATCCATCTGCCACACCTCATAATCCATATGAGCTGCTATGCATAAGAAAATCCGGATAGACTTAAGCATGACTACCAGCAAAAAGGTCTCCTCATAATCGATACCCTCTTTCTGAGTATACCGCTTCGCAACAAGCCTCGCTTTGAAGGTCTCAACCTTCCCATTTATTCCTCTCTTTCTCTTGTAGATCCACTTGCATCAAATGGTTTTTACACCATCGGGTGGTTCTACTAGCTCCCAGACCTGATTTGAATCCATAGATTCAATCTCAGCATTCATTGCACTTTGCCAAGATACTGCATCTTTATCTTGGATTGCCTCGTCATATGTCCAGGGATCAGGTTCATATCCGCCAGGGACCAAATCAGAAGATTCTCCCAAGAACATGAATCTATCAGCCTGTCTCACAACCCTCCCACTATGACGAGGTATCACCTGTGTATCCTCTGTGACACGCAGTGCAGTGACATGTGGTATATCCTCTTATAACCGGTGGTACTAAAGAAGTGACTTCCCCTTTTAGTTCCTCTAGAACAATTTTACTCTTGGGCTTGTGGCTCATCACATAGTCTTCCTCTAGAAATCTGGCGTTCGTGCTAACGATCACCCTCTGATCTCTAGGACTATAAAACAATCCACCCTTCGTTCCCTTGGGAAAGCCAAGGAACAAGCGTACTTTTGTACGAGGTTCCAACTTACCAGCATCTACCTTCAGCACATGTGCTGGACTCCCCATATCCGAATATGTCTTAGACTAGTCTTTCGCCCAGTCCACAACTCTGTGGGAGTAGAAGGCACTGATTTAGATGGAACCAAGTTCAGAATGTACACCGCCGTATCTAGAGCATATCCCCATAACGAATCTGGCAACTCAGAATAATTCATTATCGATCTAACCATCTGCATAAGAGTCCTATTCCTTCGCTCTGCTACACCATTCTACTGGGGTGTACCAGGTGCAGTCAATTGAGATTGAATCCTAGCCTCTGATAAGTAGTTCCTAAACTCTCCCAAGAGGTACTCACTTACCACGATCAGATCGTAGTGTCATCCATATCTTGAATAATTGTCTATGAAAGAGACGAAATATTCAAGACCACTTCTTGCCTGGATAGTCATAGGACCACACAAATCAGAATGAACCAATTCTAACACATCTTTGGCTCTAGACCCCTTGGCCATAAAAGGCCTCTTGGTCATCTTACCCTCCAAGCAAGATTTGCAGGTTGGGAGATCCTCCACCACTAATGAACCCAAAAGTCCATGAAATCAACCTTGAATTCGCTTAGGTTAATGCTATGCCAAAGATATGTTTGTATCTAATCTTATAAAAATTAAATACTAGCCTTTCTCTTATTGGAATTAGACAGATGAGTTATAAACATTTACACACATATAATCACATACACATATGGCCATAATAGTGTACAAATTTCCTATCAATGCACCAAAGAGTTAAACTACGCATATCCTACTATTCCTTCACATATAATATATGAAAAGTGCATAAAAATTCCGGATCCATAAACAATTTAGAAACCAAAATTAAATTCTTTCTAACTAAATTGAAGGGGTTTACATAAGGAAGCTCTCATACCAAGTTTATTGGTTTTCTCAGATAAATGAACATCCAACTTTGCTACCCACCTTCTGGCATCGTTTGTTCATGGCGATCCCTTGATGTCCCAGTTAAAAATTTAATCCTAGACAAAAGGATTGCCCAAACAACAAGTCATCGTCATCTTATTTGTTTAGAGTCTCTTGAACAAACTAGTTGTTTCGACCATCCTCTATTTTCTTGTCTTGTGGAATAGGCGATCCTTCGGATCGCGGTTTTGTGCCTTTATGCTCTCCAAGTATTATTTAGCCATTTATAGATTTATAACATGCTTATAATTGAAACAAAGACAAGCAACAAACAAAAGAGAAAAGACAATAGATATACCTCTTGATCTTGAATGTATGTCCTTCCTCCTTTTGCATGTTGGGCGATCTGAGAACAAAGTCGAAGCTCCAAGATCGCAATCTTCCTTCCTTGCTTTTCCAAAGCAAGAGGAAGGATAGAGTTCTTCTCCTCCCTAAAACCAACCAACAAGGAGAACAAAATCCTTGCCTTGATCCACCAAAGAAAGAAGATGATGATGGAAAACAAGACACCAAGGGAAGCCCTATATCCTGTTTCCACCACCTAACAAATTTCAAAATCAACCAACACCTTAAAACACCGAGAATATTGTATGCCACGATAGTGTGGACGTATACAAATTCTACATTTGTAAGAGGAGGTTTTACCCATTAATTTTACTATCTTGTCAATCTAACTTTATGACAAGTAAAATTAATAGTTGGTTTCTCTTCGGCCCTACAAAAAAAAGCAGTGACTCCGATAGGGAGGATACTTATATTTGTATCTAAGTGTTCACCATTACTTGGTACCAAGGTAATTATCTTGGGTTATGTGCCTTACGATGGGCAAGTACACATGCTCCATAATAATTTCCTATAATCATATTCGACCTTGTGATCCGCAAACAAACTCATTCGATGGGGAGGAAGGCACTCAGAGCCGACGCGCAAGTTTGTTTGCATCACATGTCAAATCGTAATGGAGGCTGTGGGAATTTATAAAAATATCCCTCTCCCACTTAGTAATTTGAAAATGAGGAATTTTTTAGCCTACGACATGCATATCAAACAAAAAGCAATAAATATGAAAAATAAATTATTTTCCAACTATTATGGCTTTTGTCTTCAGTATGTCTCTCGTCGCAATGCCTTCTCGTCCGCTCCTCCTACACCATGTACAAGCCATCTGGAGATCTAAGCCGAGACTAAAACATATTTTAATTTACATCCATCGATCCTATACTCCACGAGGGAGTGTACATGAAATCTAGATCGAAAGTAAACTAAAATAAAAGGAGTGGCTAAACAATGTTGTATCTAATTTATAAAAATTAAATACTAGCCTCGTCAACCACCAGGATTCAACAAAATAAACATTTACACACATATAATCACATACACACATATGGCCATAATAGTCGGATCTTATGCCTGCAACCAAAGAGTTAAACTACGCATATCCTACTATTATCCAACACATATAATATATGAAAAGTGCATAAAAATTAACCGGATCCTAAACAAACAAAACCGGAAACCTTGGCTCTGATACAAATTGAAGGGGTTTAGCCCCGGAAGCTCTCATACCAATTTATTGGTTTTAGCTTATCGAGTCCGTGAGGGGAAACTTTGCTACCCACTTTACCTTGGTCGTTTGTTCATGGCGATCCCCTTGATGTCCCCAGATTAAAAAAATTTAATCCTAGACAAAAAGGATTGCCCAAACAACCAAGTCATCGTCGTGCTATTTGTTTAGAGAGGTCTCTTGAACAAACTAGTTGTTCAAGCGACCATCCTCTATTTTACGAGTAGCCGCGGAATAGACGATGTCCGGATCGCCGGTTTTTGTGTTTATGCTCGGGATCCAAGTATTATTTAGCCATTTATAGATTTATAACATGCTTATAATTGAAAAACAAAGACAAGCAACAAACAAAAGAGAAAAGACAATAGATATACCTCTTGATCTTCGAATGTATGTCCTTCCTCCTTTTGGACGTCGTGTGGGCGACGATCTACCAAAAGTCGAAGCTCCAAGATCGCAAATCTTCCTTCCTTGCTTTTCCAAAGCAAGAGGAAGGATAGAAACAAGGTTCTTCTCCTCCCTAAAACCAACCAACAAGGAGCAAACAAAATCCTTGCCGCCGGCCACAAAAGAGAAGAAGATGATGATGGAAAACAACCAAGACACCAAGGGAAGCCCTATATCCTGTTTCCACCACCTAAGGAGAGGGAGAAGAGAAGCTTTGGCCGCCAGCCAAGGTTGGAAGAGGGCTGGGAGAGCTGCTGGACGCCAGCCAATGAAGCAAGAAGAAGGAAAAAGAACCTTCCTTATTTGGTGCCGCCCAAGCCTCCAAACCCTAACCCTAATCCTATCTCAACTAGGATTCCTTCTCTTGCCGCCCAAACCCTAGCTCTCTTGATGATAGTTCACGCCAACTCCCATGCCCTCCTTTTATAGAGTTAGGGATAAGTCATGAATTAATCTCCTCCATTGGTTCTAGGGATTTAATCTCAACCGTCGGATCTAGAGATTTAATCTCAACCGTCGAATCTTAGAGATTTAATCTCTACCTATGGATCTTAGAGTTTGGTTTCTATCCATTGGATCTAAGCTTCATGAGATGTTAATAGGCTACATTAGGGACCATGAGGAGGAGTTGGATCTTGGCCACCCATGGATCAAGCCCACATAAAGTCCGATCCACTAATGATGATTCAATCCACTAAAGGATCATCATTGATCTACCTCACCAACCCCCATATGATAATATGGGCTCCATATATTATTTTTATATTTTCTCCCCGTGTTTAAGATCTCGATTGTCCGTCGATTAATTAATTTACTGACCATTAATTAATCAACATCTAACTCCTTGTGTAGTACCACTCAACCTTATCATCATGCCGGACACGCCCACCTGCATGGTTTACATGATGAACCTTATGAGCTCCTCAAGAGGACATCATCATCCTAATATATAGGACACGGTTTCCTCCTATAATCAACGACACACCATATATCATCTACCAACTTACCGAGCCTATCGATTTAATCTATAAATCTCGCCCATTGGTAAATCAAAGAGATGAGTACTAAGTATATGTGCCCGTTATTATATCGGGATTAAGAGCATGTACTAAATAATATCTGAGGTCCGATTCGATTATGTAGTCAGCAATAAATCGAATCACCTCTAAGTCAGTCATGCTCAATACACACAAAGTGCACTAGTGTGATTCTATGGTCAAGACAAACCAATACCAAATCACACTACAACCATTCCGATGGTTTGTCCAAAGCCATATCGGTTGTGAGCCTTTACTTATACTTTTCAAGGGGCCGATAACATGATCTCTTGTGTTACACCACACACCATTTTATCTACAATGTAAAGTATTAGACAATATTGCATAACCATGCAAACAATGATCATGTGATTCTTATTTCAAAATAAAGATGTTCATACAAAAGATAGACTTTTCAGTATACATCCCTACACATACTGCCTATACAAGGATGTGACTGATAAAACTGAGACCTTGGTTGAAAAACATTTGTTGCTGCTACTTGATCTGTTAGATTAGAACATCTCTCTTATTGTAACATGGGAGAAGCATCTGTCAAATGAGTAGATTTAGAACAAATCCCATAGGTACTCACTGGCTGAATAGATTGCATCAATGATTATTGAGCCTGCTTAAGAGTTATCTGTCTAACCATAGAAGCTAGCTCTTGTAATTCATTCTTGAGCTCTTGGTTTTCTATTATGGCCACTTGAATCTCACTCACCCCTCTGGTAAGCAACTGGCTTCTCCCAAACTATTGTGCATTGGCTGCCATAATTAAGATGAGCTCCCTTGCTTCTTCAAGTGTCTTATTTACCAGTGCTCCCCCACTAGCTGCATCAATCATACATTGATCCAGTAAGTAGTCTCTCATAGAATGACTGAATGAGTATCTGCTCACTGAGATGGTGATAAGGACAACTAGTACATAGTTTTTCAAAATGCTCCCAATATTCATGCAATGTTTCTCCAGATAGTTGTTGAATTGCACAAATGCTTCTTCTGATAACTGCAGATCGCGAAGCTAGAAAATATTTCTCTAGAAATGATCTTTTCATCTCAGTCCAACATGTAATAGATCTAGGTGGTAAAGCATAAAGCCAATCTTTTGCTCCTCCCACCAATGAAAATGGAAAGGCTCTAAAGCTAATATCCGCCTCACTGATGCCATACGATTTGATAGTGGAGCAAACCACATGGAACTCCTGTAGGTGTCGAGTAGGATCTTCACTAGTTGATCCATTAAATTTAGGCAAAAGATGAATAATTCCATATCATAGCTCAAAATCTACCTCAAGGTATGGATATTGGATACACAATGAATGATAGGAAACATTTGGCGCTGCAAGCTCCCTAAGTGTTCGATGGTTTGCCATATCTAAATCAAGACTTACAAGACTACCACTGTGGCTTTTAGTTGAAATCCTCTGGGCTTGCTGCAATGCATGAAAAGTCCGATCAATTAATTGGTCAAGCTCAAGTAAATTAGCGTCGGATGATCTTGTCATGCACTGCACAATAGCAAAAGATTAGAAAGCTCAAAAAAGAAAGGATAGCTAAAAGAAATTATTGCAACTCTAAAAAAACTAACAAACACCGCTAACATGTTCCTCGGCAATCGGGCAAAAAATTGATAACGCGTGAATCGCTACTATCAATTTATTACCAAACATTCTCTGTGCCAAAATAGCACGGGGAACGCCAGGATTGTCTCCCACGAAAGGCAACGGTGAAAGTCAACTCTAGAGTGAAGGTTTTTCTTAATAGGATGGGGGTTTGGATTTGAGGATTATGCAACTACACAAGATAATAGGAATTAAAGAAATAAACTATAACAATGAAGGTAAATTCTGCAACAAAATCTACTAACAATTAAATGTACTTGAAGTAAAGGATATTCTAAGATGCAATTCATCAAACACATTGAATGCAAAATAACTAAACAACTACACAACTAAAAATTCATCCAATTTCAAATGTAACAGAATTGACAACTATAAACTGAATGTAACCAGCAACAAAACAAGTTAAGTGATCATCCCACTAAGATATGCCTGAATAATGGACATAATTATCCAGCTAAGTTCAATGGAGCTCAATTGAGTCTCCGGAGTGAAATGAATGGCGAAGATGATGCAAACTCTCAAATCTAGAAGCTTGGTGGTGACTCCTTGTTAGTGCCTATAAGATCCATATATCTCCACAATGGTATGATATTGTAGTGAAGCCGAGGAAGTAGACTTCAGGGCAAGACACGAAGGATGGCGCTGTAGAGCCGTGCGCTTGGCGCATCCGAGGGACATGGTCGGACGAAGATAACTTCAAAGGCGAGGGACTCCGAGGGATGAGAGTGAGCAAATGTAACCCGGGAAAGGGGTAGCGCTCTTAGGTGAAACTTGGCTATTTGGCTAAGTGTCGGATGGGATTTCCCGACATCAGTCGACTACCATGTTAATTGTAGTCGACTACTCTAAGTCGATGGTGACTCGACTAGTGTTCGAGTCCGGTTCAAGTGCCAAAAGTCGACTTCCATGGAATGACAGTCGACTGTGAGACCACCAGTCGACTGATAAAGGCATCAGTTGACTGGTCGCAAGTGTTTCGAGCACAGAATGGAGTCGAGCTCGCAGAGCACTCGACTGATCAAGCATCAGTCGACTGATGTCGGTACCGTTGGATGAAATCCAACGTGGAAAGAAACCGTTATTGGGCAATGGCTACAAGACCAGTCGACTGATAGGGACATCAGTTGACTGCTCCTGTGTCAACGGGAAGAAACCCTCTTCCTCTATAAAGAGGAAGGGTATGGGGCTTTGGGGGGCTAATGCTTGACCTCCCAACTACTCCCAAAGTGCCATAAATGGTTTTCCACTCTTCTACTAGTGCTAAACTTCATTCTATTGTAGAAGAGTGATCCTTGTGTAAAAGAGGTTACCTCCACCTAGCTTTGTGCAAAGGAGAGATCTAGTGGAAGCTTGTGGAGTGATTCACCGTGGACGAATCGGACCGTGGATTAGCAGCGTAGCCGTGAACCACGTTACATATTGTGTTAGCGTTTGTATTCTTGTCATTTCTATTTGCTTGTCTTGTTTTGTTTTTCCACTTGCGCTAATCTGGTTTGTAGACGAGCAAATTCCATTATCCAACGAAAGAGGGCTATTCACCCCTCTCTAGCCGGCCGATCGATCCCCTACAACTCTATCCTCTTCAACTAGTCAAGTTCAAGAGGGAAACTCAACCCAAATTGAAAAACTTGAGTAGGAGAATTCTCTCTTGAAAGACCAAGTTCAAGAGGTTGAGGCTAGGTTGGAAAGGTTCACATTGGGATCTAACAACCTTAATCGACTACTTGGAACCCAAAGAGTCATGTACAACAAAGTCAGACTCGGATTTAAGTCAAAGACTACGAATACGTCTTATATGCCTATCATAAATCGTAGTCATCAAAGAGTCTAAGCATGGGTCCCAAAGGTTTTATTGAACTCACATATAAGGACTAATAAGTTTTGGATTCCCCAGGATCAAATTCATTATTTGAATAGACCATATTGGTTCAATGGTCCAGGGGGAGCTGGTACTAAAATTGTATACCCACTTACTTAGCAAAATCTTTACATTTTAATTTTTAGGATGGCTAGATAGGAAAAATAGTTAGTCAACTCTTGACAACATAGTATCAGGACACGGCAAAATGATAGTACGTTAGGGAAACAAAGTCTCGTGTATTCGAGCTAGATAAGGCATATCTAGCTTGGTGCACTTGACCGAGTAGAACTAGCTGAAGCTACCTCGCCGTATCCTAAACTAGTTAGACCAAGAAGTAACCCTAAATGACTTAAGTGATATTTTCTTGAATTTGGCTTTGTCTAAGGAAGTGGTCGTTGTTCGATCAAAGAAGGCCCCTGTACCTCGCCATGACTTGGAAGCCAGTTTCTCGAAAAGTTACTTAACGATCTAAAGGTTAAATCCGAATCTAACCCAAGGTTGACTATCTTTAATCAATTTTAAAATCATCTCACAAAACATATAAGGTGAACAAATTCTGAGACACATAGAATGGGTGAGATGTTAAGGACAATTGAAATATACTTAAAATACAACCTCTTCAAAATGCTACTTATTTTCTCAACTATTATACTTAATGACTATTTACAACTCTTTAGGCCAAAGTTTAGTGCCCCCTACATCCCTTATACTTCATATATTTGACTAAGGGGGAGAGCAAACTAACCCTAAGGGTTATATTACAAACCTTTAGATTATTGGTGCAGAGGGACACATCTCGAACCAATCTATCTAACTACTGCTAGACGCATTCTTGGACTCATATTTGATTTATCTAGATGCATGCATATACGATATTGTTTTAAAACCCCTATTTTATACAAAAACCCCAACATTCTTTTTTGATTTATGGCAAAAGGAGGAGAAGAGCAAAAGTTAAGGGAGAGTAACACAAAAATTTAATTTTGAAAATAAAAGTTTCTCTTTCAAAACTCACCTAGGGTCAAGGGGGAGTATTTGGGAATGACATTCATCATCTACTATACTTGTTTTATGCTTTGATTTCCCTTAACTTTGTGTTGGTTTTCCATAGATCAAAAAGGGGGAGATTGTTGGTGCAAGGGCACTAGATAATCGAACCCGTGTTTTGATTATGGAAAAGACACAAAGTTAAGTTTACACCGTTATCTCACGAGCTAAATCGAGTGTGCATAAAAGTACTAAAGCTGGAGCTGAAGGCTAGCGACACTCGGATGATGCTGCGGTGGTCAGGCGACACTCGAGTGACTTTGGAGGAAGCCGAAGGAATCGAGTGGAAGGCTAGAAGCAAAAGCTACACAGTAAGTATCGAGGTAAGCTCGTGTGAGTGAGAGATGGTAAGGTCATGTCCTCTGTATGGGGACGACCGTAGGCGGCGATCCGACTAAGACTTCCTATGGAAGGTCTAGTTCAAGATCAGACAGTTAGAAATCGTCACATTTATCATTTTCTGAGCTAACCGCTACAGGGGAGGCTGTCGGGCCGACATCGGACATTAGGGCCGATCGATGCTCATCAATCGACTGATGGGAGGCATCAGTCGACTTATGGTGACGAATCATCCCTTGCGCTAGGTCAAAACGGATAACGTTTGACGCGGCCACTTCGCGATAAAATTTGTACAACTTCGTGATATGTTCCAAATTCTGAGGAGACATATTCAAGCACCAAACTCTATAAAAGGAGGGGAGGATTCCAACTCCAAATATCATCAAGATTATTCTAAAGCGCTCCTACAACGCCAAAGCTCCAACATCGTCATAACGCCGACGCAACGACAAGTTCAAATCTCCTTCGTCAACAGTAGTAGCAAGTAATTGATTTTATTGTATTCGTTGTTTTTATTCGTAATGAGGTGAGGTAGGCTTGTTGCCTCATCCTCGTAATTTTGGTTTTGTGATCGTTGTCTCCTACCTCCAATGAGGAGGAGACGTAATAGTGCTTTGCCCTCCGTACGCGGTCTAGGACCGATAGGGCCTTGGAGTAGCAACCGCTGGGTTGTGAACCAAGTAAAATAAACATGTCTCTTTATTTTTCGCTGTGCTTACTCGCGTATCAAACGATCGAATGAAAAGATTTACGCTCGGTATTCACCCTCCCTCTAGCGATGCTTCTTGATCCAACAAAGAGACCCTAGCCTTTGTTTCAACCGGCCAAGGAGAAGAGAGGAATGTTGGACATTCCTAGCTGCAAAAATAGCATTTTGCATTGTGGAAACTTCGGAAGCCCGGCCACGGATCCGTGAGAAGGTATAAAAAAAACTACATGTATGTGTTATGAAAAACCTAGATCTAAATGGTGAGAGCATTACCCTCGTAGCGATGCCCTTCGCTTATCCCGCTCGTCCAAACACTTTGTCGGATCTCGAAGAGTGTCAAGTGCACACTCCTCTACAAGTATCCACACGAACAAATGGTGGAGAAGAAACCTTAGAGTGTGCTATCACCCTTGAGAGTTTCGACCAAAGAGAGGATTGGAAGAGAGAGCTTGAGAGGAAGTCCCAAGGAAGAAGAAGATGGAATTACCACAAAATGAATTCATCCCATGAATAACTCTAAAGTGGTCGGCCACTCTTGGATGGGGGTTTACATAAATGCATGTAACTCCAAGAGCCAATGACTCTTGGTCTCCCTCATGAGGTGGCACCACATGATAAGTACATGATGATGTGGAACATCATCATTGGCCGACCCACATGCCATGTCACCATGACATGAAAATTGGTCAAGTCAAAATTGACCATTCATCTTCCCTCGCAAGTCAAGTCAAACTTCACCTCTTATCTCCAATGGTTGATCAAATCTAACCACTTGATTCAAGTCAATTTGATTTAATGAATCTCTATTTATTAATTTAAATTGACTCAATGAATCAAATCTAAATTAGACTCATTCAACACTTGAATCAAATTGAGTCTAACTCAATTAGTATAATTTAGATTTCTCTTAATCCAATTTTGTTCATCACATGAACCTAATCCTCATGGTTCATCATATGAACCTAATCTCCATCTAATTGCCCTTTGTGTGTGATCCTATAGGTTCTTGTAACGTTGGCAATGCTCCTAAACCGATTTAGGAACATAAGCAATGAGCGGTATCTAGCAACACATCATTGCTACCCAAGTTACAAGAATGTTAAGATCCAACATCACTTTGTGACTACTAATTGTGACTCTCACAATATGTGACAATGTCCCTCTATCCTTGACATCTAGATTGACTAATCAAGGCATAGACCGTGTCATCCTCAATACAATCTATATCTTGAACTCCAAGTAGACTCACTCTAATCAAATGAGCTCAATATCTCATATTGACTCATTTGGGCATGGCCATGTACTTCATGGTCTCACTCTATCAAGAATAACGATGTCACTCCCGTCATATAGGAGGGATAGATCCCATCTACATCACTCATATCCCTCCGCATAATTTTTTACATACCCTGTAATCGCCTTTATAGTCCACCCATTTACGGGTGTTGTTTGATGAAGCCAAAGTATGCAAATCCTTATGTAGGGAACCATGGTGACTTCAGGTCTAAGGACTAATAGTCATACTAATAGCCACATGAGAAAGTATATGACACTTATATAACGATCCATGATATTTTCTCATGGCGAGTCATTCAGTATACATTCTCCAATGCATACCCATGTGTCAACTTGATATCTCATATCCATGACTTGTGAGATCAAGTCATCGTGTTGACCTACATGCTAGTCTCTATGCATTAACATTGTCCCTGAATGTTAATACTTGACTAGGAATGATTAAGAGTAGTGTTCTCTATATCATCTCATTATTGATTCAACCAATCGATTGATATAGATAAGAACCTACTACTCAAGGATGTTATTATACTTAGCTATTTGGCACCTATACAAGTAAATATAATAACCATGCCTTTATTAATAGGAATATGATATAATAAAGTCCATACAATAATCATCACATGATTGACTCTAGGGCTTTCACTAACAATCTCCCACTAGCACTAGTGCCAATCACCGTAGTATCTAATACCCAATGACCTAGTGTGACCATCATGCTTTTTCTGTGCCAAAGCCTTGGTCAAGTGATCTGCGATGTTAGCCTCTGTGGGTACTCTACAAATCTTCACATCTCCTCTATCGATAATCTCTCGAATGAGATGGAAGCGTCGTAGTATGTGTTTGGTCCGCTGGTGTGAGCGAGGTTCCTTAGTCTTTGCAATCGCTCCATTGTTGTCACAATAGAGCTCTATGGGATTTGCTATGCTAGGAACCACCCCAAGCTCAGTAATGAACTTGCGGATCCAAACTGCCTCCTTTGCTGCCTTAGATGCAGCGATATACTCGGCTTCTATTGTAGAATCATCAATTGTGTCCTGCTTCGAACTCTTCCAGCTCACAGCGCCACCATTCAAGCAAAACACGAACCCTGACTGCGATCTATAATCATCCTCGTCAGTTTGAAAGCTTGCATTGCTGTAGCCCTTTACAGCTAGCTCATCATCACCTCCAAATATCAAGAAATATGCTTTTGTCATTCTCAAGTACTTGAGAATATTCTTGACTGCTATCCAGTGACACTCACCTGGATCTGAATGGTATCTACTCGTCATGCTCAAAGCATACGAGACATCAGGACGAGTACATAGCATGACGTACATGATAGATTCTATAGCAGATGCATAAGGGATCTTATCCATGCGGTCTCTCTCCTCTCTAGAAGAGGGACTTTGAGTCTTCGAAAGACTCACACCATGTGACATTGGCAGAAGTCCCTTCTTGGAATTCTGCATGGAAAACCGTAGTAATACCGTGTCAATGTATGTACTCTGACTTAGGCCAAGCAATCTCTTAGATCTATCTCTATAGATCTTGATGCCTAGAATACAGACTACTTCACCTAAGTCCTTCATTGAGAAGCACGTCCCCAGCCAAGTCTTCACAGACTGTAGCGAAGGGATGTCATTCCCAATGAGTACTATGTCATCCACATACAATATAAGGAAGACAACTGTATTCCCACTAACCCTCTTGTAGACACAGGGTTCATCTTCATTCTTGATGAAACCAAACTTTTTGATCGCATCATCGAATCGAAGATTCCAGCTCCGAGAAGCTTGCTTTAGCCCATAAATGGACCTTTACAGCTTACATACTTTCCCAGTATGTTGTGGATCTACAAAACCCTCAGGTTGTATCATGTACACATCCTCGAGTAAGTTTCCATTCAGAAATGTGGTTTTGATATCCATCTGTCAGATCTCATAATCGTGGTATGCTGCAATAGCAAGCATGATCCGAATGGACTTAAACATCGCCACTGGAGAAAAGGTTTCATCATAGTCAATACCATGAATTTTCTTGAAACCTTTAGCCACCAATCGGCCCTTATAGGTATGTGTAAGTCCATACATGTCAGTCTTTCTCTTAAAGACTCATTTACACCCAATGGGTTTGACCCCTTCAGGTGGATCAACCAAAGTCCATACTTGGTTGGTGTACATAGATTCCATATCGGACCTCATGGCCTCTAGCCATTTCTCAGAGTTTGGGCTCATCACAGCTTCCTGCTAGGAGGTAGGCTCATTCTCAATGAGCATAACATCATCATGGTCAGACAAGAGAAATGAGTATCTCTCAGGTTGACGTCGTACCCTATCAGACCTGCGAAGAGGTAGGTCTACTTGAACAGGTGGTTGTTCTACAACTATTTGTGCAACAATCCCATCACCCACAATACTTTGTGGTTCCTGTTCAATCTCCATTAAGGACTCAGTGATATGGTCCTTATCTTGAATTTCTTAAAGATCGAATGTACTCCCACTAGTTTTTCTAGAAATAAAATCCCTTTCTAGGAAAACTCCAGTCTTTGCCACAAATACTTTGTGCTGACTGGGAATGTAGAAGTAATATCCCTTTGTATCCTTGGGATATCCAACAAAATAGCACCTATCGGATTTGGGTCCCAGTTTGTTTGAGACTTGACATCGAATGTAAGCCTCACAACTCCAAATCCTCATGAAAGACATCTTGGGATTTCTCCCTGTCCATATCGTATATGGTGTCTTTATCACAGCCTTGGATGGTACACGGTTAAGTGTGAAGGCTGCTGTGTCTAGAGCATATCCCCAAAAGGATATAGGAAGATCTATGTGACTCATCATAGATCGTACCATATCTAATAGGGTACGATTCCTCCTTTTGGATACACCATTCCACTGTGGTGTTCCAGGAGGAGTGAGTTGGGATAGAATCCCACACTCAGCTAGATAGTCACGAAACTAATGGATAAGGTATTCACCACCTCGATCTGATCGAAGTATCTTAATACTCTTGCCAAGCTGGTTTTGTACTTCATTCTTGAATTCTTTGAACTTTTCAAAGGATTCTGATTTATGTGTCATGAGATACATATAACCATATCTACTGAAGTCATCAGTAAATGTAATGAAGTACCTGTAACCACCTCTAGCTGCAACATTGAAAGGGCCACATACATCACTATGTATAAGTCCTAACAAGTCTGTTGCTCTTTTGCTATGTCCACTAAAGGGAGTCTTGGTCATCTTGCCTAAAAGGCAAGACTCGCATGTCTCATATGATTCAAAATCAAATGAGTCTAGAAGCCCATCCTTATGGAGCTGAGATAAGCTACTCTCATTTATGTGACCTAAGCGACAATACCAGAGATAGGTTTGGTTCAACTCATTTGACTTGAACCTTTTGGTAATTATGTTATAGATAGGGCTCTCTAAGTCTAGAAAGTAGAGTCCGTTCATTAGAGGTGCACTACAATAGAACATATCATTTAAATAAATTGAACAACATTTGTTCTTTATTATAAATGTAAATCCTTTCTTATCCAAACAAGAAATCGAAATTATGTTCTTAGTTAAGGCAGACACATAACAACATTCATCTAATTCTAGTACAAGCTCAGAGGGCAGAGATAGATCATAAGTTCCTACAGCAACAGCAGCAACCCTTGCTCCATTACCTACTCGTAGGTCCACCTTGCCCTTTGTCAATGCCCTGCTATTTCTCAGCGCCTGCACATTGGTACAAATGTGAGATGCACATCCAGTATCTAATACCCATGATAAAGAAATAGATAGATTAACTTCTATAACATTTATACCTAAAGTAGAAGTCTCACTTCTCTTCTTTTTAAGATCTTCCAGGTATGCTTTGCAGTTACGTTTCCAGTGTTCAGCTTCCTTGCAGTGGAAGCAAGCCCCTTCCTTGGCCAACCCTCCTTTGGGTTTCAGTTCCTTGCCTTTGCTCTTGGCTTGGGACTTTCCCTTACCTTTAGGCTTGCCCTTTCCTTTCTTCTTTTGCACCATCAAAATGGAGTCAGATTTTCCCTTTTTAAGGTTGAGCTCAGCAGTTCTCAACATGTTGACCATCTCAGGCAGTGGCTTATCAATTTCATTCATATTGTAATTCATGACAAATTGATTGTAGCTTTGTGGCAAAGACTACAAGATCAAGTTAGTGGCCAGCTCTTAGCCAAGGGAGAATCTCAATCTCTGTAGGTTTTCTACATACCCAATCATCTTGAGTACATATGGACCTACGGGTTTCCCATCTTGCATTTTGGAACCAAACAATGCCTTAGAGACTTCATATCTCTCGTGCCTTGCTCGTCCTTGATATAGTTGACGAAGATGTTCAACCATATCATAAACATTCATGAACTCATATTGCTTCTGAAGCTCAAAGTTCATGGTCGCGAGCATGAGACATGACACATCTAATGCATCATCTTGATGCTTCTTGTAAGCATCTTTGTCAGCTCGTGAGGTAGTGATAGGAGGTGCCTCCGGAATGGGCTGCTCCTAGACGTACAGTTTCCTTTCTTAGGTGAGAACAATTCTCAGGTTCCTGTACCAGTCCAGGAAATTTGTTCCATTGAGCTTGTCCTTCTCAAGGATAGAACGCAGAGAGAGAGTGTTCGTGTTTGTCGACATAGTAATCTACAACATACAATGCAGAGAATTAATATCATATTCCTTTTATCATTTAATTAGACCTTTAATCAAATGATGCTCCCACTGAATTATAGGAATTTTATAGAATCGAGTTATGGATGTGGTCAAACCACATTACTAGATTCATACAAACTAACTATAATTCCTGCGGGACAAGATCCACATCATACTAAGCCTTGAGTTAGCTTTGGCTAAATCGCCCAAGAATTAGTATGATCGGTGGGTTGTTACATTACCGATTATAGCTCTATGCAACTCTTGTTTATAGGATCAAGACCCACATTTACAAAATACCTTGAGTTAGCTTTGGCAAAATCGCCCAAGATTTAGTGTAAATGCGATCTTATCCTATCTTTCCAACGGTTGGAATATGCCTATAGTTCTACTCGATCCAATTGAGTTAACTAGTTTTACTCAATCTAATTGAGCTTACTCTAACCCAAGCCGTGATAGGCGGGACCAAGATTGTCCCTCCGCACCCTACCAAGATAATATGCATTGCTCTGCTTTGACATATTCAACAACTATAAATGATTGAGGTAGTGATGGGTATCAAAGACTTGGTAGGCATTTTTCGAGTTGATTCGATTAAGATCTAATCTAATCGTAATGTGTAACATTATTCTACTAGCATGCATCACATACATACAAGCATAACAAATATATATATATATATATATATATATATATATATAAATTAATTGTGATTGGGTCATGACTCTACTATGATCTTCACAACCCAATGAGAAGATCGGATGGTCAACCTAGAGTTAGCGGCTTCTCCAAGCGCCTCATTTGACAGCCATGTGTCGTCGGCACCCTTCTCGTAACTCCGTCTAGAAGTGGACCTTCCACCGCTCCAATTTGTACATTACATACATGAAACTCGAGTTACATTCGAGTCTAAAACTATTTAAAACTAGAATTTTAAAAAGAAGAGGCACGACATGCAGGTCATATACCCTATACAACAAGCACAATCACAAAAACGGCACGCAGGCCGTATTATGAATTACAACACATTAACGTCCAATCATATTGGGGATCTTGGGCCATGACCATCACAGAATTAGACATAATACTAAATTATGTATTTTACAGAAAATTTCTATAATTTTTTCTATTTGTTTTTTCAATTTTATGAGTCACTTCTCTGTAACGGTCCCGCTAAGAGGTTTCCGGGCGCGATCGTGGGACAAGGCCCCTTTCGGGGATAGGGGTAGCACCCCTACTCGCAAAAATAAACTTTGCGAGTGTCCCTACTAGATCTTACAGTGACTTAAGTCACTGTCCCAAAAACCTAAAGCGAGAACTCGTCGTTTTGGAGTGTTTTTCTCGGTGGTTGAAGCCTACAAGTGTCCCAACACTCGTTGCTTCGACTCTTCGAGAAAAATACCCAAAAATTCTATAAAAATAAGAAATTTACAGAAACTTAAAAATCTATAATTTTTATAACTAATACAAAAACTACAAATATGAAACACATACATGCTTCACACGTGGCTCTGATACCACTGTTGGACTTTCCTAGCCGCAAAAACCGTTTTTTGCGTTGCGGAAACCTCGGAAGCCCGACCACGGATCCGTGCGAAGGTATAAAATAAAACTACATGTATGTGTTATGAAAAACCTAGATCTACCATAGATCTAAATGGTGAGAGCATTTCCCTCGTAGCGACGCCCTTCGCTTATCCCGCTCGTCCAAACGCTTTGTCGGATCTCGAAGAGTGTCAAGTGCACACTCCTCTACAAGTATCCACATGAAGAAATGGTGGAGAAGAAACCTTAGAGTGTGCTAGCACCCTTGAGAGTTTCGGCCAAAGAGAGGATTGGAAGAGAGAGCTTGAGAGGAAGTCCCAAGGAAGAAGAAGATGGAGTTACCACAAAATGAATTCATCCCATGAATAACTCTAAAGTGGTCAACCACTATTGGATGGGGGGTTACATGCATGCATGTAACTCCAAGAGCCAATGACTCTTGGTCTCCCTCATGAGGTGGAACCACATGATAAGTCCATGATGATGTGGAACATCATCATTGGCCGACCAACATGCCATGTCACCATGACATGGCAATGGTCAAGTCAAAATTGACCATTTATCTTCCCTCTCAAGTCAAGTCAAACTTGACCTCTTATCTCCCATGGTTGATCAAATCTAACCACTTGATTCAAGTCAATTTGATTTAATGAATCTCTATTTATTAATTTAAATTGACTCAATGAATCAAATTTAAATTAGACTCATTCAACACTTGAATCAAATTGAGTGTAACTCAATTAGTCTAATTTGGATTACTCTTAATCCAATTTGTTTCATCCCATGAACCTAATCCTCATGGTTCATCATATGAACCTAATCTCCATCTAATTTCCCTTTGTGTGTGACCCTATAGGTTCTTGTAATGATGGCAATGCTCCTAAACCGATTTAGGAACATAAGCAATGAGTGGTATCTAGCAACACATCATTGCTACCCAAGTTACAAGAATGTTGAGATCCAACATCACCTTTGTGACTACTAATTGTGACTCTCACAATATGTGACAATGTCCCTCTATCCTTGACATCTAGATTTACCAATCAAGGCATAGACCGTGTCATCCTCAGTACAATCTATATCTTGAACTCCAAGTAGACTCACTCTAATCAAATGAGATCAATATCTCATATTGACTCATTTGGGTATGGCCATGCACTTCGTGGTCTCACTCTATCAAGAATAACGATGTCACTCCCATCATATAAAAGGGATAGATCTCATCTACATCACTCACATCCCTTCGCATAATTTGTTACATACCCAGTAATCGCCTTTATAGTCCACCCATATACGGGTGACGTTTGACGAAGCTAAAGTATGCAACTCCTTATGTAGGGAACCATAGTGACTTCAAGTGTAAGGACTAATAGTCATACTAATAGCCACATGAGAAAGTATATGACACTCTTATAATGATTCATGATACTTTCTCATGGCGTGTAATTCAGTATACATTCTCCAATGCATACCTATGTGTCAACTTGATATCTCATATCCATGACTTGTGAGATCAAGTCTTCGTGTTGAACTACATGCTAGTCTCTACGCATTAACATTGTCCCTGAATGTTAATACTTGACTAGGAATGATTAAGAGTAGTGTTCTCTATATCATCTCATTATCAATTCAACCAATTGATTGATATAGATAAGAACCTACTACTCAAGGACGTTATTATACTTAGTTATTTGGCACCAATACAAGTAAATATAATAACAAAGCCCTAGAGTCAATCATGTGATGTTTGTTGTATGGACTTTATTGTATCAGGGAAGAGTGGGACGCCGGCCAAAGAGAGAAAAGGAGAGAAAGGGTGCCGGCCAAAACACTAGGAAAAACTTCCAAAAGTGTGGCCGCCTAAGCCTCCTCCAAAACCCTAGCCTCCCTTTTGCATCTTGCTGCCCAAGCCAAAGAAACAAAAACCCTAATCTCTCTAATTAAGTTCCATGCCCAAGCTTTAAGCCCTTATTTATAGAGGTAGGCTTAAGCCTCCTTTTAATCTCCAACGTCAGTTCTAGGGATTTAATCTCAACCGTCGGATCTAGAGATTTAATCTCAACCGTCGGATCTTGACATTTAATCTCCACCGTAGGATTTAGAGTTTTATTTTCCATCATTGGATCTAGGCTCCATGAGGTTTTAATAGGCTACAGTAGGGACCATGATGAGGAGTTGGATTTTGGCCACCCAATGGATCAAGCCTGTTGGTGCAATCGGCCCAGGTCACGATTGACCAGGACTCGAGCTTGACTCGAGAGATGTTTTGATGTTCGACAAAAACATATGACAATGTAATTGTCATGGGAAAGTCCAAGTCTTGGGTACTTGGCATGGAAAGTCCATGTGGGACACTTGGTATTTGGGAAAGTCCAAACATGAGTCTTGGCAATGTAAAGTCCAAGCAAGGGTCTTGGCAAGGAAAAGTCCAAGCATGAGTCTTGGCAATGGAAAGTCCAACATGGGATGACAAAGGAAAGTCCAAGCTTGAGTCTTGGCATTTGAGAAGTCCAAGGGGTTTAATATTGGCGGCGTAAAGTCTAAGTGGGAGTCTTGGCAGCATAAGTCCAATGGTTGGCGGTGTAAAGTCGAAGCGGAGTCTTGGCGGCGTAAGTCCAATGTGCCTTGGCAGTGTAGACACCGTTAGCATGACATAGCCGATGGAAGCACCTGAAGGCTAGCGCGATGGATGAACAAGTCATGTATAACTTAGAGAGATCCGAGAGGCGTGAGACTGATGGAGGTGGCTAGAAGGCTTAGGTCTAGGGTAAGGGTGGTTTAGCAAGTATGGGGGAACCATACTTGGGCTAAAACCTCATATTTGAGGTGTGTCAGTCGACTGGTGCCATGTGACAATCGACTGGCCTGAGTCAACTAGGGTTTGACTGTGGGAATTGCCCTAGCAGTCGACTGCCAGAGGAGGGAAGTCGACTAATTGGCCGAGCAGTCGACTGATCTTGTGATTAGTCGATTGGTGCTCAGGTTTTGGAACACAGAATGGAGTATCACTCGACCGCTGTGGTCAGCAGTCGAGTGATGGCTTGATCAGTCGAATGATGGTCATAATCAGTCGACTGAAGATGATTCGTTGGATTTTTCCAGCGTGGATCTAGCCATTGTCTCACGACAACAGTGGCATCAGTCGACTGATGGTCCCGATCAATCGACTGATCGAATTTTTCTAGCACAGGTAGAAGCTTTAAAAGGAACTCATGTAGGAGGAAAAAGGTAGCAATTTTCTTGGGAAAATTGAAGGGGAGAGTTGGTGCTTTCCAGTCCTTCAAGGCTAGTCAAAGGCAATCAAAGATCAAGTAACCAAAGTGCTCTTACGAATACGCGAACGAGTTCCATCATGTATAGCACGACGCTATTCACCCCCCTCTAGCGTTCCAATGATCCCCTACATGTGGTATCAGCACGCTAGAGGGTGAAGATGGAAGTCCAAGAACAATTAGGATGGGACATCAACACACCGGTGCCCTACACCCTATATGGACGAGAAGGCTTTAATTCTTGGAAGAGAAGAATTGAAGATTTTTTGATGATGAGAGACATTGAGGAATGGTCCTTATTAATGGAAGGATTTGAGTATCCAAGAGGACCAAATGGTGGTTTTCTCAAGAAGAAGAAATGGAGTGAAGATCAACTCCAAAGATTTGAGAAAAACAAGAAGGCAATCAAATTCATTTTTGATTTGATTCCTAATGACTTCTTGTGTAGCCTAGGTGAGTGCATGGATGCTAAAGAGCTTTGGAGCAATTTGGCCAAGCTCCATGAAGGTCCATCACCGGTCTAAGAGGAAGGGATCGAAGAGGCAAACACATCTTCCTCACAAGGAAGTGAGGACTTAGAGGTTGAGAGGCTATCAACATCCAAGGAAGAAGAGAAAGTAGAGTTGGAGGAGACCTCCACCTCAAGGATTGAGGGGGAGGAGATTAGGGCATCCTCAACACTAGAGCAACAAGAAGAACTATCTACATCCGGTAGAGAGGAAGAGCAAGCTCAAGAGAACCTCACATCCACCCTAGGTAACTCAAACACGATATTTCAAAATAAAAATAATATTATGTGTTTTGAGTGTAGGGAATTTGGGCATTATAAGAGTAAGTGCCCAAAGAAAGTCAAGAAGACTCCTCCGACACCAAAACCTCAAGAAAGATCAAAAGATGTTGGTTCCCCAACACTGAAAACCAAGGAGCAAGTGGTTTGCTTCAAATGTTGGCTACTGGGACATTACCGAAGGCAATGCCCAAGGGGGAAGAAGAAGGGGCAAGAAGAAGGGGCAAGAAGGAGCATCACATGTAGGGGGAGGTAAGGCTAACCCTAAGGTATATTTCAATAATGCACCTTCTCTAGTTAATAGGCAAAAGCATGCTAGGAATTTCAATTCCCTTGCAATTTACCATGAAAAACATGCTAGAAATAACAAATATTTTTGTTTACGAGCCAAAAATGTCTACCTTTCAAAGAAGGAGAAATTTGGGACTAATGTCCCTAAAAATGTCTCATCTATGGATAACCCTCAGTCAAACAATACTAGACCTATTTCAAAGAAGGAGAAATTTGGGACTAATGTCCCTAGAAATGTCCTTACTAGGGAATCCATTAGGAAAATAGGAGACCACCTAGGTCTTAATCCCAAATGGACTAGGCATATGCCTAGGAAGTCTCATGCCCAAAAATCTAATCAAAAATCAATTGGGCAATTAGAGTTTGAAAATCAAGCTTTGAGGTCAAGACTTGAAAAATTGGAAAAGACCCTAAATAAGATACAAAATCAATTTCAAGGGTATAATGGTCAAAGTCAAGGGTCCAAATCTCAAAGTCAACACCTAGGACCTAAAAGACAAAAGTCATCCAAGGGCAAGGAGGGTTTGGGTCACAAACCTAAGCCTAAGGTGGCATATCATAGTGTTCCATTTGATTATGGAACACAAACTAGGTCTAGGAAGACCAAAGTCAATAGGGAAGTCATCCCAAAGGTTGACCAAGGTTTGTGCCTAGTGGCTAGGGTTTCTAGGAAACCTAGGTTGACCACTAAGAAGGTTATTAGGGAGGCAATCCCTAAGGTTAACCATGGCAAGACCACAATGACCAAGGCTACCAAGCCTAGGAGGTTCATTAGGAAGTATCTAGGGAGGTTATCCCTAAGGAATACCTAATTAACCCTAGAAGCTCAAATAGGTTTTGGGTTCCTAAGAGCGTGATTGATTCACGCTAGATGGGTTTAGGGTGTGCCAACCTTGATTGGATGGGTAGTTAACTCAACCATGATGAAGGTGGTACTTTAGGAAATTTTCAAGGTTATGGGTACCTTAAAAATAGAGTTGATATTATGATCCTAAAAGATTTTAGGATGTGCCAATATATTTTTGGAATTATGAAAAATCAATTAAATTGGCACAATTTAGGTTTAGAGGTTAGTGTGCCATTTTGGGTTTGTGGCACACTTGGGAGATTAGTAGTAATATGACAAAATAAATCTAATTATAACAAATGACAACTAATATTAAAATTTAGGTATTATTATACCTATACTTTTTATATGTCATGCTTTGTTTGCCATATAACATGCCATGACATCATGTTTATCTTTATCATTTATATGTCATGATCATGTTTAGGATTAAGGATTAAATGTCATGTGTTTTTAGATTTAATCATATGTCATGACATCATGATTATTGGTCATGTTTAATTATTTCTATCATTATGCCATGATCATTTCATGCATTTAAATTGACTAAAATTGATTTAAGGACAATGACATGACTTGGAGTCTCATTTATAAGGGAATCAAGTAGGGTTGCCTTAGAAAAATGCATGAAACCCTAGATTAGGGAGAACAAAACCAACATCTCACATTACATTGACATGTATGTGTATTTATACGCCCTAGATACATGTGAGATGCTAGGAATGAGTTGAGTTCAAGGTGCATAGTTTTTGCATCTAATTGAACCAAAACTCATCTTAATTCAAAGGTGGATCATTCGGAAAGCTTGTGTACAAGTCATGTACATTGAGCCCAAGTAATATGATCCAAAATAAGGTTTTGAAAACATTTTAAAATATTTTTGAAAAAACTTGGTGAAGCCTATCTTTTGATAGCAATCACCATTGATGAGATTGATACAAAGTGAGATAAAACTTTGAAGTTTTTATTCACTTTTGGATTTTGTATCAATTTCAATATTTTATGGATAAAATATTTTTCAAACATTTTTCACCCACTGTATTGCTTATAAGTAATGTACGTATGAATTTTCATGAATTTTCAAAATACGTAGAATTACGTATGCTTTTTTAAAATTCATTTCTGATAATTGAAATTCTGAAATTTCAGTTATCGATCAGTATCTTAGTGGCGATCGGTGATGTGACCTGATCGGTAGCGGAATCATTGCGATCTTGATTTTGGGAAAACAAGATTTGTTTAGCCCGTGTTCAGCAGTGGTTAAGGTCCCTAACTACTCCTAACCCTAGGATATGCTTTGGGAAGCATTATAAAAGGTGAAAATTCATTGGATATGGATTTGGAGAGGTGTTAGGTTAAAGTATCAAATTTAAGGGTGGAAGAGTTCATGTTTGAACTTTGAACCTTAATTTTGATGGTATAGAGTTCCTATTGGCTTAGGGACTTCCCACGGACATTGTTGGTGCAATGGTCAAGGGGGAGCAAGCCTTTAGGGAGAGGTATCCATCATGGGAGGATGGATTGTAATTTTCCTCATGAGGAGGAAAATGGGTTTTTAAGAGACCCAATTTGGAAATTGGGAGAGCATATAGGATTGTCTCTCTTGAGTGATATGAGACTTATCACTAGGAAGATGGTAGACATCCTAGGTATGGTTGGACCAAGGGAAAGATTGTAAGATCTCATTGGGACATGAGACATTGACCTCCTTGGAGAAGACCTTTTTGATGGTCAAAAAGGGGGAAAATGTTTGATGGAGAATGTTTGGGATTACCAATTTGGGATAATTGGTAAGGATTTGAGTTAGTGTTCTAACTCAATGGTTTATTTAGTTTTATCAAACATCTGTTAGTGCAATCGGCCCAGGTCACGATTAACCAGGACTCGAGCTTGACTCGAGAGATGTTTTGATGTTCGACAAAAACATACGACAATGTAATTGTCATGGGAAAGTCCAAGTC
The DNA here is from genome assembly GCA_025175895.1 of Wurfbainia villosa. Lineage (NCBI taxonomy): Eukaryota > Viridiplantae > Streptophyta > Magnoliopsida > Zingiberales > Zingiberaceae > Wurfbainia > Wurfbainia villosa. The sequence continues at coordinate 57,457,215 of CM045995.1, read as the reverse complement.
TTGGGTACTTGACATGGAAAGTCCAAGTGGGACACATGGTCTTTGGGAAAGTCCAAGCATGAGTCTTGGCAATGTAAAGTCCAAGCATGGGTCTTGGCAAGGAAAAGTCTAAGTGTGAGTCTTGGCAATGGAAAGTCCAACATGGGTTGGCAAGGGAAAGTCCAAGCTTGAGTCTTGGCATTTGAGAAGTCCAAGGGGTTTAATATTGACGGCGTAAAGTCCAAGCGGTAGTCTTGGCAGCATAAGTCCAATGGTTGGCGGTGTAAAGTCCAAGCGGAGTCTTGGCGGCGTAAGTCCAATGTGCCTTGACGGTGTAGACACCGTTAGCATGACATAGCCGATGGAAGCACCTGAAGGCTAGCACGATGGATGAACAAGTCATGGATGACTTGGAGGGATCCGAGAGGTGTGAGGCTGATGGAGGTGGCTAGAAGGCTTAGGTCTAGGCTAAGGGTGGTCTAGCAAGTATGGGGGAACCATACTTGGGCTAAAACCTCATGTTTGAGGTGTGTCAGTCGACTGGTGCCATGTGGAAGTTAACTAGCCTGAGTCAACTAGGGTTTGACTGTGGGAATTGCCCTAGCAGTCGATTGCCAGAGGAGGGTAGTCGATTGATTGGCCGAGCAGTCGACTGATCTTATGATCAGTCGACTGGTGCTCGGGTTTTGGAGCACAGAATAGAGTCTCACTCGACCATTGCGGTCAGCAGTCGAGTGATGTCTTGATCAGTCGACTGATGGTCATAATCAGTCGACTGATGATGGATCCGTTGGATTTTTTCAGCGTGGATCTAGCCATTGTCTCACGACAACAATGACATCAGTTGACTGATCGACTTTTTCCAGCACAGGTAGAAGCTTTAAAAGGAGCTCGTGGAGGAGGAAAAAGGTAGCGATTTTCTTGGGCAAATTGAAGGGGAGAGTTGGTGATTTCCAGTCCTTCAAGGCTAGTCCATGGCAATCAAATATCAAGCAACCAAAGTGCTCTTACGAACACGCGAACGAGTTCCATCACGTATAGCACGACGCTATTCACCCTCCCTCTAGCATTCCAACGATCCCCTACAAAGGCCACATAATGTCCGATCCATTAATGATAATCCATTCCACTAGAGGATTATCATTGATCTACCTCACCAACCCCCATAAGTTAATATAGGCTCCATAAATTATTTGTACATATATCTCCCCATGTTTAAGATCTTGAATGTCCATTGATTAATTAATTTACTAACAATTAATTAATCAATATCTAACTCCATGAGTAGTACCACTCAACCTTATCATCATGTCGGACCAAGACCACCTGCAAGGTTTACATGATGAACCTTATGAGCTCCTCAAGGGGACATCATCATCCTAATATATAGGACACGATTTCCTTATATAATCAACGACACACCATATAAATAATATCATTTTCTAACTTACCGAGCCTATCGATTTACTCTATAAATCTCGCCCATTGGTAAATCAAAGAAATGAATACTAAGTATATGTGGTCGTTATTATATAGGGATTAAGAGCATGTACAACATAATATCTGAGGTCAGATTCGATTATATAGTCAGTAATAAATCGAATCACCTCTAAGTCGGTCCTGCTCAATATACACAAAGTGTACTAGTGTAATTCAATGGCCAAGACAAACCAATACAAAATCACACTACAATCATTCCAATGGTTATTCCATAACCATCTAGGTTGTGAGCCTTTACTTATACTTTACAAGAAACTGATAACATGATCTCCTGTGTGACACTACACACCATGTTATCTACAATGTAATGTATTAGATAATATACATAACCATAAATATGCAAACAATGATCATGTGATTCTTATTTCAAAATAAAGATGTTCATACAAAAGATAGACTTTTCAATATACATCCCAACAATCTCCCACTTATACTAAAAGACTATACTGTCCTCAAACTGCCATACATCTGATTCCCATTCCCTCCACATGCCTATCAAAAGATCTTGCTGGAAGGGCCTTAGTGAAAGGATCTGCCAGGTTATCCTCCGATGCAATCTTGGCCACAACAACTTCTCCTCTCTTTACGATTTCTCGTATCAGGTGGTACTTGCACTCTATGTGTTTACTTGCCTTATGGGCTCATGGTTCCTTCGTGTTTGCAACTGCACCACTATTATCACAATAAATTGTGATAGTTCTGGGTAAACCAAGAATCACATCCAAGTCCATCAAGAAGTTCCTGAGCCACACAACTTCTTTGGCCGCCTCAAAGGCTGCCATATACTCAGCTTCCATGGTGGAGTCCGCCACGCATTTCTCCTTGACACTCCTCCATACAATGGCTCCACCTCCCAAAGTAAACACAAAACCTAAGGTAGACTTACTGTTATCCCTGTCTGATTGGAAGTCAGAATCTGTGTAACCCTCAGGGAGTAATTTGTCTGCCTGGTAAACTAGCATATAATCCCTAGTCCTTCTCAGGTACTTCAATATATGTTTTACCACAGTCCAATGTCCCTGTCCTGGATTACTTTGATATCTGCTAACCATGCCGACGATAAAGCAGATATCTAGTCTCATACACAACATAGCATACATGAGGCTTCCTACTGCCAAAGCATAAGGAACTGACTTCATCTCCTTTATCTCCTCAAATGTTCTAGGATACATCTCCTTAAATAAAGGAACTCCATGCCTGAAAGGTAGAAAACCCTTCTTGGAGTTCTGCATGCTAAAATGAGCCAAAATGGTGTCTATGTATGAAGCTTGAGATAAGCACAACATCCTTTTCCTGCGATCCCTTATAACCTTGATCCCAAGGATATGTCCCACTTCTCCCAAGTCCTTCATATCAAACTGTTTGAACAACCATACCCTTACATCCAATAACACCTTAACATTGTTACCAATTAACAAAATGTAATCTACATATAGTACAAGAAATACCACTACGTTTCTGTCACATCTCTTGTATACACAAGACTCATCCGGACTTTGAATAAATTCATAAGACTAGATTACCTCATCAAAGTGAATGTTCCAAGATCTCGAAGCTTGCTTCAATCAATAAATTGACTGATTAAGCTTGCACACAAGATGCACTTTGCCCTTTGCAATGAATCCCTCTGGTTGCTTCATATAGATGTTTTCCTCAAGACTTCCATTAAGGAAAGCTGTCTTGACATTCATCTGCCATACCTCATAATCCATATGAGTAGCAATACATAAGAGAATCCGGATAGACTTAAGCATGACTACCGGTGAAAAGGTCTCCTCATAATCGATACTCTCTTTCTGAGTATACCACTTCGCAACAAGCCTTGCTTTGAAGGTCTCAACCTTCCCATCTATTCCTCTCTTTCTTTTGTAGATCCACTTGCATCCATTGGTTTTTACATTATTGGGTGGTTCTACAAGCTCCCAGACCTGATTTGAATCCATAGATTCAATCTTAGCATTCATTGCACTTTGCCAAGATACCGCATCATTATCTTGGATTGCCTCATCATATGTCCAAGGATCAGGTTCATGTTCGCCAGGGACCAAATCAGAAGATTCTAAGAACATAAATCTATCAGGCTGTCCCACAACCCTCCCACTACGATGATGTATCACCTGTGTATCCTCTGTGACACACGGTGCAGTGACTTATGGTATCCTCTTATACCGGTGGTACTGAAGTAGTGACTTCCCCTTTCAATTCATCCAAAACAATCTTACTCATGGGCTTGTGGTTCATCACATAGTCTTCCTCTAGAAATCTGGCATTCGTGCTAATGATCACCCTCTGATCTCTAGGACTATAAAACAAACCTCTTTTCGTTCCTCTAGAATAGCCAATGAACATGCGTACTTCTGTACGAGGTTCCAACTTACTAGCATCTGGCTTCATCACATGTGCTGGACTCTCTCAAATCCGAATATGTCTCAGACTAGGATTTCGCCCAGTCCACAATTCTGTGGGAGTAGAAGACACTGATTTAAGTGGTACCAAGTTCAGAATATACACTGCCGTATTTAGAGCATATCCTCAGAACAAATCTGGCAACTCAGAATAACTCATCATCTATCTAACCATCTCCATAAGAGTCATATTCCTTCGCTCTGCTACACCATTCTGCTAGGGTGTGCCAGGTGCAGACAATTGGGATTGAATCCCAGCCTCTGATAAGTAATTCCTAAACTCTCCCAAGAGGTACTCACCACCACGATCAGATTGTAGTGTCTTGATACTTTTACCTTGACGTTTCTCCACATCAGCCTTGAAATCTTTGAACTTGTCAAAGCATTCAGACTTGCGGCGCATCAAGTAAATGTATCCATATCTTGAATAATCATCTATGAAAGAGACTAAATACTGAAAACCACCTCTAGCTTGGATAGACATAGGACCATACAAATCAGAATGAACTAATTCCAACACATCTTTGGCTCTATACCCCTTGGCCTTAAAAGGCCTCTTGGTCATTTTACCCTCCAAGCAAGATTCGCAGGTTGATAAATCTTCCACCACTAATGAACCTAGAGGTCCATCAGCTATCCACCTTTGAATTCTTCTTAGGTTAATATGACCAAGTCTTAGATGCCAAAGATATGTTTGGTTCATCTTCGAAGGTTCTTTTCTCTTATTGGAATTAGAAGATGAGTTATTAAGTTCTATTTGCATCGTGGGAGCTTTTGGTTCAAGTGTATATAAATTTCCTATCAATGTACCAGAACAGATAATCTCCCTATTCCTTTTTATAACAACTCTATCATTAAAAGAAATAGAATATCCATCCATAAACAATTTAGAAACCGAAATCAAATTCTTTCGAAATAAAGGTACATAAACGCAATTTTTAAGAACCAAAACTTTATTCTTCTCAAAAGACAAATAAACATCTCCCACTGCAACAGCCGCCACCTTCGTGGCATCGCCCAAGTATACGGTAATCTCCCCCTCAGCCAGTCATCTGATTTTCTGGAACCCCTGTAAAGTATTGCAGACATGATCAGTGGATCCCATATCTACACACCAGGTGCCGGTAGATAACACCGCTAAACATGTTTCAACGACTAGACCAAAAGATATACCTTTGTTCTACTTCCGGTTGGGGCAGTCCTTCCATTGTCCAATCTACTTGCAAGTGAAGCACTTGCCTTTCGGCTTCTTCACTCCTCCCTGAGTTCCTCCCGTCGCCTTTGCCCCAGTTTGTTTCTTCTTCTTCTTGCCTTTTGGCTTAGAAGCATAAACCTTTTGGGCAACCATGACCTGTGCATGAGCACACTGACGACATAGCCCCTCTATTGCCTGGATTTATGTCAGAAGCTCCGCCAATGAATACAACCTCTTGTTCATGTTGTAGTTTAGAAAAAAACTACTCAAAACTCCTAGGTAGAGACTGGAGAATGATATCGACTTGGGTTTCCCCATCGATCTTTGCTCCGAGGACTTTCAGCTAATTCAAATGAGCCATCATCTTGAGAACATGATCCCTCATGGGTGTTCCCTCGATCATGGTGGTCGTCATCAAGTTCCTCATGGCTTCCTGCCTAGCAGCCCGATTCTGGTGTCCAAAAAGCTCTTTGAGATTGAGCATCATGTCATAAGCAGTGGGCATGGCTTGATGCTGATGTTGCAGTACATTTGACATTGATGCCAAAATGTAACACCGCGCCATCTCATCGATCTTGATCCACTTCTTATAACTCTCCTCCTTTCTCCCAGAATCATCCACAGGCTTAGGAGGACACTCTTCGAAGTGTACATATTTATATTCCTCAGCAGTCAAGACAATGTCAAGATTCCTCTTCCAATCAACATAATTGGGTCCAATAAGTTTATTTTCTTTCAGTATCACAGCAAGCAGGTTAAAAGTCATTTTGAAAAAAAACCCTAATAATCACATAGATTAAAACATTAGATTTCAAAAAATTATTGATTCCTGAAACAATAAAATTTTAAAATCAACCAACACCTCAAAACACCGAGAATATCATATGCCACAATAGTGTGGACGTATACGAATTCTACATTGGTAAGAGGAGGTTTTACCCATTAATTTTACTATCTTGTCAACCTAACTTTTTGACAAATAAAATTAATAGTTGGTTCCTCTTCGACCCTACAAATAAAAGCAGTGACTCCGATGGGGAGGATATTCCTATTTGCATCTAAGTGTTCACCATTACTCGGTACCAAGGTAATTATCTCGGGTTATGTGCCTTCCGATGGGGAAGTACACACGCTCCTTAATAATTTCCTATAACCATATTCGACCTTGTGATTCACAAACAAACTCATCCGATGTGGAGGAAGGCACTCATAGCTGACGTGCAAGTTTGTTTGCATCACATGTCAAATCGTAATGGAGGCCGTGGGAATTTATAAAAATATCCCTCTCCCACTTAGTAATTTAAAATTGAGGAATTTTCTAGCCTACGACATGCATATTAAACAATAAGCAATAAATATGAAAAAGAAATATTTTCCAACTATTATGGCTTTTGTCTCCAAAATGCCTCCCGTCGTATCTGTTGGAATGTATAATGAAAGCCTAGCTCTTTTTGTATGAACATTTTATTTTGAAATAAGAATCACATGATCATTGTTTGCACTTTATATATTTATTATATATGTGTGCATATTGTCTAATATTTTACATTGTAGATAACATGGTGCTTGGTGTGGCATAGAAGATCATGTTATCAGTCCCTTGTAAAATATAAGTAGAGGCTCACGACCAAGATGGTTTTGGACAAACCATTGGCATGGTTGTAGTGTAGCTTGGTATTGTTTTGTCATTTGGTTTTCTGGAACCCCTGTAAAGTATTGCAGACATGATCAGTGGCTCCCATATCTACACACCAGGTGCCGGTAGATAACACCGCTAAACATGTTTCAACGACAAGACCAAAAGATATACCTTTGTTCTACTTCCGGTTTGGGCAGTCCTTCCAGTGTCCAATCTACTTGCAAGTGAAGCACTTGCCTTTCGGCTTCTTCACTCCTCCCTGAGTTCCTCCCGTCGCCTTTGCCCCAGTTTGTTTCTTCTTCTTCTTGCCTTTCGGCTTAGAAGCATAAACCTTTTGGGCAACCATGGCCTGCGCCTGAGCACACTGACGAAATAGCCCCTCTATCGCTTGGAGTTATGTCAGAAGCTCCGCCAATGAATACAACCTCCTGTTCATGTTGTAGTTTAGAAAAAACTACTCAAAACTCCTAGGTAGAGACTGAAGAATGATATCGACTTGGGTTTCCCCATCGATCTTAGCTTCGAGGACTTTCAGCTCATTCAAATGAGCCATCATCTTGAGAACATGATCCCTCATGGGTGTTCCCTCGATCATGGTGGTCGTCATCAAGTTCCTCATGGCTTCCTGCCTAGCAGCCCGATTCTGGTGTCCAAAAAGCTCTTTGAGATTGAGCATCATGTCATAAGCAGTGGGCATGGCTTGATGCTGATGTTGCAGTACATTTGACATAGATGCCAAAATGTAACACCGCGCCATCTCATCGACCTTGATCCACTTCTTATAACTCTCCCTCTCCTTTCTCCCAGAATCATCCACAGGCTTAGGAGGACACTCTTCGAAGTGTACATATTTATATTCCTCAACAGTCAAGACAATGTCAAGATTCCTCTTCCAATCAACATAATTGGGTCCAATAAGTTTATTTTCTTTCAGTATCACAGCAAGCAGGTTAAAAGTCATTTTGAAAAAAAAACCTAAGAATCACATAGATGAAAACATTAGATTTCAAAAAATTATTGATTCCTCAAACAATAAAATTTTAAAATCAACCAACACCTCAAAACACCGAGAATATCATATGCCATAATAGTGTGGACGTATACGAATTCTACATTTGTAAGAGGAGGTTTTACCCATTAATTTTACTATCTTGTCAACCTAACCTTTTGACAAATAAAATTAATAGTTGGTTCCTCTTCGACCCTACAAATAAAAGCAGTGACTCCGATGGGGAGGATATTCCTATTTGCATCTAAGTGTTCACCATTACTCGGTACCAAGGTAATTATCTCGGGTTATGTGCCTTCCGATGGGGAAGTACACACGCTCCTTAATAATTTCCTATAACCATATTCGACCTTGTGATTCACAAACAAACTCATCCGATGTGGAGGAAGGCACTCATAGTTGACGTGCAAGTTTGTTTGCATCACATGTCAAATTGTAATGGAGGCCGTAGGAATTTATAAAAATATCCCTCTCCCACTTAGTAATTTAAAATTGAGGAATTTTCTAGCCTACGACATGCATATCAAACAATAAGAAATAAATATGAAAAAGAAATATTTTCCAACTATTATGGCTTTTGTCTCCAATATGCCTCCCGTCGTATCTGTTGGGATGTATACTGAAAGCCTAGCTCTTTTTGTATGAACATTTTATTTTGAAATAAGAATCACATGATCATTGTTTGCACTTTATATATTTATTATATATGTGTGCATATTGTCTAATATTTTACATTGTAGATAACATGGTGCTTGGTGTGGCACAGAAGATCATGTTATCAGTCCCTTGTAAAATATAAGTAGAGACTCATGACCAAGATGGTTTTGGACAAACCACTGGCATGGTTGTAGTGTAGCTTGGTATTGTTTTGTCTTGAACATAGAGTTACACTAGTACACTTAGGTGTATTGAGTAGGACCGACATAGAGGTGATTCAATTAATTGCTGACTATATAATTGAATCGGACCTCGGATATTATATTGTACATGCTCTTAATCCTGATATAATAACGGGCACATGTACTTAGTATTTATTTTTTTGATTTACCAGAGGGTGAGATTTAGATGGATTAAATCAATATGCCCGGTAAGTTGGGAAATAATATTATTTAAATGGTGTGCCGTTGATTATAGGAGGAAACTATGTCCTATATATTAGGTTGATGTAGTCCCCTTGAGGAGCTCATAAGATTCATCATGTAAACCCAGCTGGTTGACTTAGTCAACATGATGATAAGGTTGAGTAGTACTACTCAAGGAATTAGATGTTAATTAATTGATGGTCAGTAAATCAATAAATTGACGGACATTCGATATCTTAAACACGGGGAGATGAATGTACAAATAATATATGGAGCCCATATTAATTTATGGGGGTTGGTGAGGTAGTTCAATGATGATCCTCTAGTGGAATGGAACATCATTGATGGATCAAGTGAGTGTGGTTTCGATCCATCGGGTGGCCAAGATCCAACTCCTCCTTATGGTCCCTATCGTAACCTAATATAATCCTTGTGAAGTCTAGATCCAAGAATGTAAAACAAAACCCTAGAACCAACAGTTGGGATTAAATCCCTAGATCCGATGGTTAGAATGAAACCCTAGAACCAACGGTTGGGATTAAATCCCTAGATCCGATGGTTAGGATGAAACCCTAGAATCGACGGTTGGGATGAAACCCTAGATCCAACGGTTGGGATGAAATCCTAGATACGACGGTTGGGATGAAACCTTAGATCCGACGGTTGGGATAAAACCCTAGATCCAACGGTGGAGATTAAATCCCTAGATCCGACGGTGGAGATTAAAGGAGGCTTAAGCCCAATTCTATAAATAGAGGGCTTAGGCTTGGGCGGCAAGATAATTCAATTGGAGTTAGGGTTTGGCTCTTCTAAAGGTGGGCGGCTAGGGTTTGGTAGCTAGGGCTTGGGCGGCAATCTTCTTCCATCAAATTGTTGCCGGCGCCCATCCTCTAGGCCACTCTCTTATTCCTTGGCCGGTGGTTCTCCTTCCATTGGTGGCCGGCGTTCACTCCTCCAATCTCTCCAAGGTGGCCGGCGGTTCTCCTTCCATTGGTGGCCAATGCTTCATCCACTTGTTCCTTGGCCGGCGGTTGCATCAAACTCCTTTGCTTGGTGGCCAGTTCTAGAAAGGAAAGGTTTTGTTGGTTCTTCTCTTTGTTCGCAGCGGACAAGGAAAAGAAGAACACAATCTAGAAGGCTTCTACTCGTGGAGGATCTTTGCCCACACGTCGTCCACGAGGAGGATAGGACATACGGTAGAAGATCGTAAGGTATAAAGTGGTACAACTTTATTTTCAGATCTGAGCATGTTGTTTTAATTGTTGATTATACAATTATGCATATGTATATATTTTGTATAATCTTGGACCCCGAAGAAAAACACAAAAACCGGCGATCCGTCCGTCGTCTCTTCCGCGGCTAACCAACTAGAAGAGTTGAGTTGCTTGAACAACTAGTTTGTTCAAGCGACCACTCAAGTTGTTAGCACGACGACGAATTGGTTGTGCTAAGGAAACTCATCCCATCCAGATTAATTCTTTCATTAGTGAAAATTTTAATCCGGGGACATGGGAGCCAATGAGCCTCCGAAGCAATCCCCTACAAATGGTATCAGAGCCATAGGTTTCCGGTTTTGTGTGTTTTGGATTCGGTTACTTTCACGCACATATCATATATTGAGTATGACAGATAATAGTAGGATGTGCGTAGGCTAACTTTTTGGTTGCAGGCATAAGATCCGACTATTATGGCTATTTGGTTGTATGTGATTGTTTTGTGTGTGATTGTATGTATATTATTTGAATCCTCGGGGTTGACGAGGCTAGATTAGTATTTAATTTTTGTAATTAAATATGACATTGTTTAGCCGTTCATTTTAGTTTACTTTCGATCTAGATTATTTGTACACTCCTTCGTAGAGTATAGGATCGATGGATGTAAATTAAAATAGTTTATCTCGGCTCGGATCTCTTTGGTGACTTGCGCACGGGAAAAGATGGAGCGGACGAGGTGGCGACACGACGGGATGCGTATTGGAGGACAATGCTATAATAGTTGGAAAAATTCTGTTTTTTCCATATTTATTGCAGATTTGTTTTATATGCATGTTGTGTATGCTTTAAAATTCCTCAATTGCAATTTACTAAGTGGGAGAGGGATATTTTAATTAATTCCCGCGGCCTCCATTACAATTTGACGTGTGTTGCAACAAACTTGCGCGTTGGCTCTGAGTGCCTTCCTCCCCATCGGATGGGTTTGTTTGCGGATCACTAGGTCAAATAATGGTTATAGGAAATTATTTAGGAGAGTGTGTACTTCCCCATCGGTAAGGCACATAATCCGAAATAATTCTCTTAGTATCGTGTAATGGTGCACACTTAGATGCAAATAAAAAGTATCCTCCCCATCGGAGTCACTACTTTTATTTGTAGGGCCAAAGAGGAACCAACTATTAATTTTATTTGTTAAAAAGTAAGGTTGACAAGATAATAAAATTAATGGGTAAAACCTCCTCTTACAAATGTAGAATTCGTATACGTTCACACTATTGTGGCATGCGATATTCTCGGTGTTTTGAGGTGTTGGTTGATTTAAGAATTTTATTGTTTTTTTTTTGAGGAATCAATAATATTTGAAATCTAATATTTTGATCATTGTGATTTTTAGGATTTTCAAATGGCTTTCAACCCACTTGCTGTGATTTTAAAAGAAAATAAGCTTACTGGACCAAACTATATTGATTGGAAAAGAAATCTGGATATTGTCTTAACTGCGGAGGAGTACAAATTTGTACTCTTCGAGGTCTGTCCTCCTAAGCCCTCTGATGACTCTGATGAAAAGGAGAAAGAACGTTATAAGAAATGGGTCAAGGCAGATGAGATGGCGCGGTGTTACATTTTGGCATCTATGTCAAATGTACTGCAACATTAGCATCAGGCCATAGCCACAGCTTATGACATGATGTTCAATCTCAAGGAACTTTTCGGACATCAGAGTAGGGCGGCTAGACAGGAGGCAATGAGAAACTTGATGACGACCTCCATGATCGAGGGAACACCCGTTAGGGATCATGTTCTCAAGATGATGGCTCATCTTAATGAGATGGAAGTCCTCGGAGCTGAGATCGATGGGGAAACCCAGGTCGATATCATTCTCCAGTCTCTGCCTAGGAGTTTTGAGCAGTTCTGCCTCCACTACAACATGAACAAGAGGTTGTATTCGTTGGCGGAGCTTCTGACAGAACTCCAGGCGGTAGAGGGTGTTTTTCGTCAAAGTGCTCAAGCCATGGTCGCTCAGAAGGTTTCTTCCTCTAAACCGAAAGGTAAGAAGAAGAAGAAGCAAGGTGGAGCGAAGAAGGTGGCAGTGGGACCTCAGGCAGGAGTGAAGAAGCCGAAAGGCAAGTGCTTCACTTGCAAGCAGACTGGACATTGGAAGGCGGACTGTCCTCGCCGAAAGAACAAAGGTATATCTTCTTGTTTAGTTGTTGATGTTGGGTTTTTGGCACCGCGGCGTGTGTGTGTTCGATCACGTTTCGTAAACATGAACACAGCGGAAGCAATAAAAATAATAAATCTACATTTATTACAATACACACAACACACGCATGCATATTACAACAAGTGTAGACATAACCGTAAATTTAAATTTGCAATAAAAGGAAATTTATCTACGTTATACCTTTCGTATGGCGTGTAGCGGGAACGACATCAACCGGAACGATCCTCGCTAGAATCGTCTCTATCCGTATCCACGCCGAGTTCCTCGGGATGACTTCGCTAAGCCACGAGCTTCGTCTTCGTACGGGTTACTAGCCTCGTATTGAAGACGACGTGATCGAGAGATGATCACGATCCGAATCCAAATTCGGATCCTAATACGAGTTCTCAAAACTCGCTTCTCTGGAGAGGTATTCGTCAACCAATTGACGAATCCTTTGTCCTCCACCTCAGAGGATTACCGGAGATCGAATCCCCGGTAAGTTAGCCGCTGTCGGAGCTCTAACCGTCATCCAAACGACGCTCTGACGAGAGGAGAAGAAGCTGTCCAGAAAACTGGACAGCTTGGTGGAGGAGTAGGCGCCGGCCAAAACAAGGAATCCAAGTGCTCACCTTTTCACCGAGGCCTAGGAAGATCACCGGAGGGTCGCCGGAGGGTTCACCGGCTGAAGCTTGGACGCCGGCAAGGAGCTGGACGGGGGCACAAGGAGCTGGGCGGCAAGCTTAGGGTTGGCGCCGAAAACTCCTTCAATGGGGTGGGAGGCAACTTTTGCTAGGGCTTGGATTAGGGCTTAATTATCCCTTAAGCCCTCTTTTATAGAGAACTAATTCTCTTAATGGTTATTGGATCATAACCATTAGACCCGTTAACCCGCTCCATTAAGATAAGTTAAAATAAACCAAACCATGATGGTTTATTTTAAGTTAAAACGAACCGAACCAACTTTTGGTTCATTCGTTTAAAATAAACCAAACCCTTTGGTTTATTCTCCTCCATTGGATTAGAACCAAACCATTTTGGTTCATCCATTACGTCTTCATAAGACTCGGCCCATCCACACTTCCATTGCGACTGAAACGATTTCATGCTCGCTTTATGTTTGGTCCAACCAAACATAGTTTCTCTCGGTCTGAGAATCTCATTCTCAAGCTCGTTTTAAATCCTTTGGATTACGCTCGTTGTGCGTGTGACCAAATAGGTTCTCGGTTTATGTTGGCCGTCTATAATTAACCATTAATTATAGAACGATCATGAGTGGCACCTAGTAGTACATCATGATCCCCAATTAACCGAAAAGATCAACGGTTGATCCGAACTATTTTCAAACCCTTCAAAGAATGAATCGTGCCCCATTCCCTTCACTCATCTTATACCCACTTGGTTCGTGACATGGTCTATTGTGTCGATCCCCACTAGGTGACTCACGCTACACCTAGCCCAAGTATCATTTCCTCGTCCTCAGATTCTAGTTACTCCACATGTATCGAAGAGTACCTTACTCTAAACATGTAATGCTTTGGCCAAAGACTTTAGTAACAATCCGAGAGGCCATGGGTATACATCTCCTCGCAAGGAGTGGTGAATCCTTTATAGGCTATTCAAACACCTTCGATCACTTCGACTTATACCCAATCATCCCGGGTCCACATCTCCTTAGAGATGTTTGCTTAAGATGTCAAAGCATAAGTCTCCATGATCAAGATGACTTGAATACCGCAAGTCTAAGGAACATCGCACTTAAGCCACAGTAAGAACTTCATTGACATATCTATATATGCAGAGAACCATATGAAGTCTTACGGCTGGTCACTCCAATGAACTAGTTACCATAACTAGCATCCACGATTAACTCCGGACATCACAATGTCTCCAGCCAGTGAGAATCAGCTGCTTGGATACACCAAGGAGTATACCTCGTGCTAGTCTGGACAGAATTGATGGTGTCCAAATCCATCAATTCATCGACTAGGGATAATTCTGATACATCATAATTACACATGTAGAGATACTCACTAGTTGTGATCCAATCACAAATTCTCTCATGCTATGAATCGTATCGAGGACATTCAGTAAATGAGTTTAAGATCCAATCAAATACATAAAACATGTATACTCAAATAGTGAATCTTCATTTATCATATAAATGGTTCATATATAAGGTGATTGCCTTAGGACATCTCTCATATATTACTAACAGACTCCCACTTGGCCTAATGCCAATCGCTACAGTATCCAATACCATAAGCTCTAACATGACCCTCAAACTTACTTTGAGGTAATGCCTTAGTCAAAGGATCCGCTAAGTTCCTTTCAGTGGAAATTTTCTCGATTTGTATTTCGTTCCTACTGATGATCTCTCTGATAAGATGATAGCAGCGAAGCACATGTTTGGATCATTGATGAGACCACATCAAGTTCAGAGATGAACTTCTTGATCCAAACCGCTTCCTTTACTGCTTCCAAAGCTGCAATGTATTCTGCCTTAGTGGCAGAATTCACTATAGCGTCAAGCTTGGAACCTTTCCAACTTATTGCGCCCCCATTCTAGGTGAATACATACCCAGACTGAGACATGGAATCATCCTTGTCTGTCTGGAGCTGGCATCCGTATACCCACGTATCACCATGTACCCTTCTCCATATATTAGGAACACATCCTTAGTTCTTCTCAAGTACTTAAGGATCGTCTTAACAACCACCCAACAATCCATTCCTGGATCAGACTGGTATCTGCTCGTGACACTCATAGCATACGATACATCGGGCCTCGTACATAACATAGCATACATGATAGATCCTATTGCGGATGCATAGGGAATCTTACTCATGCAAATCCTCTCGTCTTCTATGCACGGACACATAGACTTCGAAAGGTGTATCCCATGCCTGATGGGTAGGAAACCTTTCTTGGATTCCGACATGCTAAACCTCTTTAGCACTCGGTCTATATATGTAGACTGCGAAAGACCAAGCAACCGTTTCGATCTATCTCTATAGATCTTAATCCCGAGGATGTAGGTTGCTTCTCTCAGGTCTTTCATGGAGAATGTCTTGGATAACCAAACCTTCACTGACTGTAAGATTGAAACATCGTTTCCTATAAGTAGTATGTCATCGACATACAATACTAGGAACACGACTGCACTCCCACTAACCTTCTTGTACACACAAGGTTCGTCTGGATTTTGTGAGAAATCAAACTTTTTGATTGTCTCATCAAAACGGATATTCCAGCTCCTGGATGCTTGCTTCAATCCATAAATGGACCGTCGCAATTTGCATACCTTGGTTTTATCAACCGATGTGAAACCCTCAGGCTGTATCATATACACGTCCTCGAGCAGGTTTCCATTAAGGAAAGCTATTTTCACATCCATCTGCCATATCTCATAATCATAATGAACCGCTATAGCCAGGAGCATTCGAATGGATTTAAGCATAGCTACAGGCGAATAGGTTTCATCATAATCAACACCTTGATTTTGACGATATCCTTTCGCCACCAATCTAGCCTTATAGGTAATCACATTACCATCTATGTCGGTTTTCTTCTTGAAAACCCACTTGCACCCTATAGGCTTTATCCCTTCAGGTGAGTCAACCAAGTTCCAAACTTGGTTTTCATACATGGAATCCATTTCCGACTTCATGGCACCAAGCCACTTATCCCTTTCTGAACTTGTCAGTACTTCTTCATAACTGGTAGGCTCCTCATCATCAATGAGTAACACGTCGTTCGATTCACTTACGAGAAATCCATATCTCTCGGGAATATTGCGTGTTCTACCAGATCTACGAAGATGTGGTGTTACAATAGGTCCAGCCGATTGCTCATCACTATGAGTTGTCGGCTGTTGTGCTTCACCAGGTATCTCATTAATGTCTATTTGAGTCTCTCGAGCCTCCTCAAGCTCGATGACACTCCCACTGTTTTCTTGCAAGAGAAACTCTTTCTCTAGAAACACAGCATGCCTTGAAACAAACACCTTTTGTTCCATAGGATGATAGAATTGGTAACCCCTTGTTTCCTTAGGGTATCCAACAAATAGACATTTATCAGACTTAGCATCCAATTTGTCTGATACAGTCCGCTTCACATAAGCAGGACAACCCCATATCTTCAAGTAAGATACATGAGGTTTCTTACCATTCCATATCTCATATGGAGTAGTTGAGACTACCTTGGTAGGCATTCTGTTTAACAAGTAAACAGCTGTCTGAAGTGCATAACCCCAAAAGGACTTGGGAAGAGTTGCATGATTCATCATTGACCTGACCATGTCCAATAAGGTCCGGTTACTCCTCTCAGATACACCATTATGCTGTGGTGTATAGGGCGGAGTCCATTGAGACAATATACCATTGTCTCTTAGGTAATCAAGAAACTCCTGACTCAAGTATTCTCCACCTCGATCCGATCGAAGTGTTTTAATACTCTTATCATGTTGTTTCTCTACTTCATTTCTGAATTCTTTGAACCTTTCAAATGCTTCAGACTTGTGTTTCATCAAGAACACATACCCAAATCGTGAGTGATCATCGGTGAAGGTAATGAAGTAGCTATAGCCTCCTAATGCTTGAGTTGACATAGGTCCACATACATCAGTATGTATTAGTCCTAGTAACTCTCCCACTCGTTCACCTTTTCCAGTAAAAGGTAACTTAGTCATCTTGCCTTTTAAGCATGATTCGCATGTATCGTATGAATCCAATTCAAACGATTCCAGAATTCCACATCGGTGTAATTCGGACATGCGTTTCTTGCTTATATGGCCAAGACGACAATGCCACATATAGGAGTCTATTTGATTATCCTTTCGAGCACGCGTGTTGCTCGCTTCGATATTGAAAATGTCACTGGATACGTCCAACGTATAAATGCCATTACTCAAAGTTCTAGTTCCATAAAGTATGCCTTTCAAAGTTATATAACAACAATTGTTACTAAACGTCAAATGGAAACCATTTCTATTTAAACAGGAAATAGAAACAATGTTCTTTATTAGAGAAGGAACATAATAGCAATTGTCCAGTTCTAAGACTAGTCCACTAGGAGCTTGACAAATAAGTTCGATGGCGGCCTGACCTTTGCTCCATTGCCAACTCATAAATTTGACTCCCCTCGACAAGTCTTCTTCTATTCCTTAGCCCTGTATGTCATTACATATATGTGAGCTACACCCGATTATCAATACCCAAGTGTCTAAGGAAATAGAATGACAATCAATAACGAAGATACCTGAAGAGGATGGGGCATCGGATGCCTTCTTCTTCTTCATGGACTCAAGATAAATCTTGCAGTTTCTTCGCCAGTGGCCTTCCTTGCCACAGTGATGGCAAGTGCCCTTTTGCGCTGGTTCCGCCTTCTTTGCCTTTTTGTTCTTTCCTTTCTTCTGTTCTTTTGCCTTCCTCTTAGAACCTTTCTTTGAGGAATCAACTAACAGAACCGCCTTCTCCTCATGCTTCACAGAAGGCTCCACAGTCTTCAGCATATTGAGAAGCTCGGGAATGGTGGATTCCAGTTTGTTCATCCGATAGTTCATCACAAATTACGAGAAACTCTTGGGCAAACAATGCAGAATTAAGTCAATACTTAACTCATGATCCATCACAAAACCGAGGGTAGCTAGCCGCTCGATGTACTCGTTCATCTTTAGCACAAACTGCACTATAGACGAACCTTCTTGCATCTTCGTGGTGAAGAGGAGCCTAGAGACCTCGAACCTTTCGGATCTCGCTTGCTCATCGAACAACTCATGAAGATGGAAGACCATAGTATTAGCATCCATATGCTCATGCTGCTTTTGCAGCTCAGGTACCATCGCCGCTAGCATTATGCAACTCGCCAGCTCAGAATCTACCACATGTTTCTGATAGACCAACATTTGGTCTGGAGTTGCATCGTCCTTAGGATGGTCTGGAAGAGGCTCTTCAAGGACATATGCAAGCTTTTCCGCCTTGAGAATAATTCTCAGGTTTCTAAGCCAGTCCAGGAAGTTAGGCCCAGTCAGTTTGTTCGAATCCAAAATAGTGCGCAAATTCAAAGACGTCATAATCAATTTATTGACCTAGAAATACAAAACGAGCATATATGAGAAAATGATTTTAAAATGCATCAATATACATTTATAAATCCTATTTATTTTTCGAATTTCAAAAACCCCAAAATCACTTCGGGAGATCGTAGGTCCATCTCCGAATGGGCTGATATCCATCATAGTTATGAACAACCTTGGAGAGAGTCCAACAAGCCATTCATAACTACGACGGTAGGTATCATCTATACCGATTGCATATCACGTATATGCAACTATCACAATGTGCTATCAACTAATTGAATGTTCACACATACGTTGGGTTGTTAACACATTAACAAGTATGCATCATATGCATAGCACCCAACTTCACCTCCCTTTACATCGACCTTGGAGAGAGTCCAACAAGCCGATGCTCCAGGTTAAAGCCAACCCATTAATCAAGACATAGTTTTAATATGGTTAGAGCGCATTCAACCAATTAGCCCAGCTTGGAGAGAGTCCAACAACCAAAGCTAACGATTGACCTCTGACTCTTACCATATTAGTATTAAACTATTCCATGGTTTGAACATGTTCGGGTTCGAGCCGGGCTTGGAGAGAGTCCAACAACCCAAACAAGAAACGGAACTCTGGTTCTAACCATATTAATGGAAGGTGTAGGCTTTAATATTGTTTAAGGGTTTTATGTCTCATCCTCTTTGCATGCAAATAACTATTATCTACATGACATGACATACATGGCATACATCTACATGTCACGACACGCATGGCATAATGTTATGCATCTAATGCAATTACATGGCATACAATTATGTCATGTATATATATTTCCTTATATGTCATAACTATATATGGAAATAAAATATGTTTAAGATTTGATTCTCCAAATCAAATCATAATTAAATTAGAAAACAAATTTCTAAATCTAATCACATATTTTATTTATGGAATTATTTGATTAAGGAAAATCTATTTAGGAAACTAATTTCCTAAATCATTAAAACTACTTATGGAAATAAAATATTTTAAGATTTGATTTCCCAAATCAAATCATGATTAAATTAGGAAACAAATTTCCAGAATCTAATCAAATATTTTATTTATGGAAAATATCAATTTCCATAAATACTTCCAACTTTCCAAAAATGGAAGGTTTCCATAAATACTTCGAGACTTTCCAAAATTGAAAAATTTTCATAAATACTTCTAAATTTCCAAAATTAGAAAATTTCCAGAAATACATTATGACTATCGCAAAACCATTTTTACGATTATGTCGAAACACAACCTGGGCTCTGATACCACTGTTGGGTTTCCGGCACCGCGGCGTGTGTGTTCGATCATGTTTCGTAAACATGAACACAGCGGAAGCAATAAAAATAATAAATCTACATTTATTACAACACACACAACACACGCATGCATATTACAACAAGTGTAGACATAACCGTAAATTTAAATTTGCAATAAAAGGAAATTTATCTACGTTATACCTTTCGTATGACGTGTAGCGGGAACGACATCAACCGGAATGATCCTCGCTAGAATCGTCTCTATCCGTATCCACGCCGAGTTCCTCGGGATGACTTCGCTAAGCCACGAGCTTCGTCTTCGTATGGGTTACTAGCCTCGTGTTGAAGACGACGTGATCGAGAGATGATCACGATCCGAATCCAAATTCGGATCCTAATACGAGTTCTCAAAACTCGCTTCTCCGGAGAGGTATTCGTCAACCAATTGACGAATCCTTCGTCCTCCACCTCAGAGGATTACCGGAGATCGAATCCCCGGTAAGTTAGCCGCTGTCGGAGCTCTAACCGTCGTCCAAACGACGCTCCGACGAGAGGAGAAGAAGCTGTCCAGAAAACTGGACAGCTTGGTGGAGGAGTAGGCGCCGGCCAAAACAAGGAAGCCAAGTGCTCACCTTTTCACCGAGGCCTAGGAAGATCACCGGAGGGTCGCCGGAGGGTTCACCGGCTGAAGCTTGGACGCCGGCAAGGAGCTGGACGGCGGCACAAGGAGCTGGGCGGCAAGCTTAGGGTTGGCGCCGAAAACTCCTTCAATGGGGTGGGCGGCAACTTTTGCTAGGGCTTGGATTAGGGCTTAATTATCCCTTAAGCCCTCTTTTATAGAGAACTAATTCTCTTAATGGTTATTGGATCATAACCATTAGGCCCGTTAACCCGCTCCATTAAGATAAGTTAAAATAAACCAAACCATGATGGTTTATTTTAAGTTAAAACGAACCGAACCAACTTTTGATTCATTCGTTTAAAATAAACCAAACCCTTTGGTTTATTCTCCTCCATTGGATTAGAACCAAACCATTTTGGTTCATCCATTACATCTTCATAAGACTCGGCCCATCCATGCTTCCATTGCGACTGAAACGATTTCATGCTCGCTTTATGTTTGGTCCAACCAAACCTAGTTTCTCTCGGTCTGAGAATCCCATTCTCAAGCTCGTTTTAAATCCTTTGGATTACGCTCGTTGTGCGTGTGACCAAATAGGTTCTCGGTTAATGTTGGCCGTCTATAATTAACCATTAATTATAGAATGATCATGAGTGGCACCTAGTAGTACATCATGATCCCCAATTAACCGAAAAAATCAACGGTTGATCCAGAACTATTTCTGAAACCCTTCAGCAGCTCGAATGATTCGTGCCCCATTCCCTTCACTCATCTTATACCCACTTGGTTCAAGACATGGTCTATTGTGTCAGTCCCCACTAGGCTGACTACGTCACACCTAGCCCAAGTATCATTTCCTCGTCCTACGAATTCTAGTTACTCCACATGTATCGAAGAGTACCTTACTCTATACATGTAATGCTTTGGCCAAAGACTTTAGTAATAATCCGACGAGAGGCCATGGGTATACATCTCCTCGCAAGGAGTGGTGAATCCTTTATAGGCTATTCAAACACCTTCGATCACTTCGACTTATACCCAATCATCCCAGGTCCACATCTCCTTAGAGATGTTTGCTTAAGATGTCAAAGCATAAGTCTCCATGATCAAGATGACTTGAATACCGCAAGTCTAAGGAACATCACACTTAAGCCACAATAAGAACTTCATTGACATATCTATATATGCAGAGAACCATATGAAGTCTTACGGCTGGTCACTCCAATGAACTAGTTACCATAACTAGCATCCACGATTAACTCCGGACATCACAATGTCTCCAGCCAGTGAGAATCAGCTGCTTGGATACACCAAGGAGTATACCTCGTGCTAGTCTTGACAGAATTGATGGTGTCCAAATCCATCAATTCATCGACTAGGGATAATTCCGATACATCACAATTACACATGTAGAGATACTCACTAGTTGTGATCCAATCACAAATTCTCTCATGCTGTGAATCGTATCGAGGACATTCAGTAAATGAGTTTAAGATCCAATCAAATACATAAAACATGTATACTCAAATAGTGAATCTTCATTTATGATATAAATGGTTCATACATAAGGCGATTGCCTTAGGACATCTCTCATATATTACTAACAGTTGAATCATGTTTAGCGGTGTTATCTACCAGTGCCTGGTGTGTAGATACAGAAGCCACTGATCATGTCTGCAATACTTTGCAGGGGTTCTAGGAAACCCGACGACTAGCTGAGGGAGAGATTACCATCTTCATGGGCAATGCTTCAAAGGTGGCGGCTATTGCAGTGGGAGATGTTTATTTATCTTTTGATAGGAATAAAGTTTTGGTTTTGAGAAATTGTCTTTATGTACCTACTTTTAGAAAAAATTTAATTTCAGTTTCTAAATTGTTTATGGATGGATATTCTGTTTCTTTTAATGACAAAGTGGTTATAAAAAGGAATAGGGAGATTATCTGTTCTGGTACATTGGTTGGCAATTTATATACTCTTGAACCGAAAACTCCCATGATGCATATAGAAATCAATAACTCATCTTCTAAGTCTAATAAGAGAAAAGAACCTTCGCAAATGAACCAGACATATCTTTGGCATCTAAGGCTTGGTCATATTAACCTAAGCAGAATTCAAAGGTTGATAGCTAATGGACCTTTGGGTTCATTAGTGGTGGAGGATCTCCCAACCTGCGAATCTTGCTTGGAAGGTAAAATGACCAAGAGGCCTTTCAAGGCCAAGGGGTATAGAGCCAAAGATGTGTTAGAATTGGTTCATTCTGATTTGTGCAGTCCTATGTCTATCCAGGCAAGAGGTGGTTTTGAATATTTTGTCTCTTTTATAGATGATTATTCAAGATATGGATACATTTACTTGATGCGCCGCAAGTCTGAATGCTTTGACAGGTTCAAAGAATTCAAGGCTGATGTAGAGAACCGTCAAGGTAAAAGTATCAAGACATTACGATCTGATCGTGGTGGCGAGTACCTCTTGGGAGAGTTTAGGAGTTACTTATCAGAGGCTGGGATTCAATCCCAATTGTTTGCACCTGGCACACCCCAACAGAATGGTGTGGCGGAGCGAAGGAATAGGACTCTTGTGGAGATGGTCAGATCGATGATGAGTTATTCTGAGTTACCTGATTCGTTCTGGGGGTTTGCTCTGGAAACAGCAGCACACATTCTGAACTTGGTTCCATCTAAGTCAGTACCCTCTACTCCCACAGAGTTGTGGACTGGGCGAAAGCCTAGTCTAAGACATATTCGGATTTGGGGTAGTCCAACACATGTGCTGAAGGGAGATGCTGGTAAGTTGGAATCTCGTACAGAAGTATGCTTGTTTGTAGGCTACCCTAGGAAAATGAAGGGTGGTTTATTCTATAGTCCTAGAGATCAGAAGGTGATCGTGAGTACGAATGCCAGATTTCTAGAGGAGGACTATGTGATGAACCACAAGCCCACGAGTAGGATTATTCTTGAGGAGTTGACAGGGGAAGTCCCGACTTCAGTACCACCGGTACAAGAGGAGACACCACAAGTTACTACACCGCGTGTCACAGAGCATACACAGAAGGCACCTCGTCGTAGTGGGAGGGTTGTTAGACAACTCGAGAGATTCATGTTTTTAGGAGAGTCTTCGGACTTAGTCCCTGGTGAACATGAACCGGATCCCTGGACATATGACGAGGCACTCCAAGATAGAGATGCGGTATCTTGGCAAAGTGCGATGAATTCAGAGATAGAATCTATGGATTCTAATCAGGTCTGGGAGCTAGTAGAACCACCCGATGGTGTAAAAGCCATTGGATGCAAGTGGATCTACAAGAGAAAGAGAGGAGTAGACGGGAAGGTTGAGACCTTCAAAGCTAGGCTTGTTGCGAAAGGGTATACTCAGAAAGAGGGTATCGATTATGAGGAGACCTTTTCGTCGTAGCTATGCTTAAGTCTATCCGGATTCTCTTATCTATAGCTGCTCATATGGATTATGAGATTTTGCAGATAGATGTCAAGACAGCTTTCCTTAACGGAAGTCTTGAGGAGAACATCTATATGCGGCAACCAGAGGGATTCATTGCTAAAGGCAAAGAGCATCTTGTATGTAAGCTTAATCGGTCCATTTATGGATTGAAGCAAGCTTCTAGATCTTGGAACATCCGCTTTGATGAGGTAATCCAGTCATATGGATTTATTCAAAGTCCGGATCAGCCTTGTGTATACAAGAGATGTGACGGAAATGTAGTGGTGTTTCTTGTACTATACGTAGATGACATTTTGTTAGTTGGCAACAATATCAAAGTGTTATCAGACGTAAGGGTATGGTTGTCCAAACAGTTTGATATGAAGGACTTGGAAGAAGTGGGACACATCCTTGGGATCAAAGTTATAAGGGATCGCAAGAAAAGGATGTTGTTCTTGTCTCAAGCTTCATACATTGACACTATCCTTGCTTGTTTTAGCATGTAGAACTCTAAGAAAGGTTTTCTACCTTTTAGGCATGAAGTTCCTTTATCTAAAAAGATGTGTCCCAAAACATCAAAGGAGATAGAGGACATGAAGGCGGTTCCTTATGCTTTGGCAGTAGGAAGACTCATGTATGCTATGCTATGTACGAGACCAGATATCTGCTTTGCCATGGGCATGGTTAGCAGATATCAGAGTAATCCTGGACAGGGACATTGGACTGCGGTAAAGCATATATTGAAGTACCTGAGAAGGACTAGGGATTATATGCTGGTTTACCGGGCAGATCAATTAGTCCCTGTAGGTTACACGGATTCGGATTTCCAATCAGATAGGGACAAGAGTAAGTCTACCTCGGGGTTTGTGTTTACTTTGGGAGGTGGAGCCATAGTATGGAGGAGTGTCAAGCAGAAATACGTGGCAGACTCCACCATGGAAGCTGAGTATGTGGCAGCCTCTGAGGCAGCCAAGGAAGCTGTATGGCTCAGGAACTTCTTGATGGACTTGGATATGATTCTTGGTTTGCACAGAACTATCACAATTTATTGTGATAACAGTGGTGCAGTTGTAAACTCGAAGGAACCATGAGCCCACAAGGCGAGTAAACACATAGAGCGCAAGTACCACCTTATACGAGAGATCGTAAAGCGAGGAGAAGTTGCTGTCGCCAAGATTGCATCAGAGGATAACCTGGCGGATCCATTCACTAAGGCCCTTCTAGCGAAAGCGTTTGATAAGCATGTGGAGGACATGGGGATCAGATGTATGGATGTGTGATGATGGTATAGTCTTTTAGTATAAGTGGAAGATTGTTGGAATGTATACTGAAAGCCTAGCTCTTTTTGTATGAACATTTTATTTTGAAATAAGAATCACATGATCATTGTTTGCACTTTATATATTTATTATATATGTGTACATATTGTCTAATATTTTACATTGTAGATAACATGGTGCTTGGTGTGGCACAGAAGATCATGTTATCAGTCCCTTGTAAAATATAAGTAGAGGCTCATGACCAAGATGGTTTTGGACAAACCTGGCATGGTTGTAGTGTAGCTTGGTATTGTTTTGTCTTGAACATAGAGTTACACTAGTACACTTAGGTGTATTGAGTAGGACCGACATAGAGGTGATTCAATTAATTGCTGACTACATAATTGAATCGGACCTCGGATATTATGTTGTACATGCTCTTAATCCCGATATAATAACGGGCACATGTACTTAGTATTTATTTCTTTGATTTACCAGAGGGTGAGATTTAGATGGATTAAATCAATATGCCCGGTAAGTTGGAAAATAATATTATTTACATGGTGTGCCGTTGATTATAGGAGGAAACCGTGTCCTATATATTAGGTTGATGATGTCCCCTTGAGGAGCTCATAAGGTTCATCATGTATACCCAGCTGGTTGACTTAATCAACATGATGATAAGGTTGAGTAGTACTACTCGAGGAATTAGATGTTAATTAATTGATGGTCAGTAAATCAATTAATTGACGGACATTCGATATCTTAAACACGGGGAGATGAATGTACAAATAATATATGGAGCCCATATTAATTTATGGGGGTTGGTGAGGTAGTTCAATAATGATCCTCTAGTGGAATGGAACATCATTGATGGATCAAGTGAGTGTGGTTCCGATCCATCGGGTGGCCAAGATCCAACTCCTCCTTATGGTCCCTATCGTAGCCTAATATAATCCTTATGAAGTCTAGATCCAAGAATGTAAAACAAAACCCTAGAACCAACGGTTGGGATTAAATCCCTAGATCCGATGGTTAGGATGAAACCCTAGAACCAACGGTTGGGATTAAATCCCTAGATCCGATGGTTAGGATGAAACCCTAGAATCGACGGTTGGGATGAAACCCTAGATCTGACGGTTGGGATGAAATCCTAGATCCGACAGTTGGGATGAAACCCTAGATCCGACGGTTGGGATAAAACCCTAGATCCGACGGTGGAGATTAAATCCCTAGATTCGACGGTGGAGATTAAAGGAGGCTTAAGCCCAATTCTATAAATAGAGGGCTTAGGCTTGGGCGGCAAGATAATTCAATTGGAGTTAGGGTTTGGCTCTTCTAAAGGTGGGCGGCTAGGGTTTGGGAGCTAGGGCTTGGGCAGCAATCTTCTTCCATCAAATTGTTGCCACCGCCCATCTTCCTCCATCAAGACTTGGCTGGCGACAATCCTCTAGGCCACTCTTTTATTCCTTGGCTTGTGGTTCTCCTTCCATTGGTGGCCGGCATTCACTCCTCCAATCTCTCCAAGGTGGCCGGCGGTTCTCCTTGCATTGGTGGCCGGTGCTTCATCCACTCGTTCCTTGGCCGGCGGTTGCATCAAACTCCTTTGCTTGGTGGCCGGTTCTAGAAAGGAAAGGTTTTGTTGGTTATTCTCTTTGTTCGCAGCGGACAAGGAAGAGAAGAATGTTAGTGCTTATAAGCTCCACATATCTCCACAATGGTATGATATTGTCCACTTTGGGCCCAAGCCCTCATGGTTTTATTTTTGGGCTTTACCCAAAAGGCCTCATGCCAATGGAGATATCTTTTTTCTTATAAGCACATGATCTTTTCCATGTCTTACCAATGTGGGACTTTGATTGTATTCCCCATACTCCCAACAATCCCCCCCTCAAACGAAGGACCACATTGGGCCCCCCCTCAAGCCTATCCCTCCTCGAAGGATTTTCTCTGCTTGATGTCCGATCTTCAACCCACCAGGACTTCCTGCCAGTTGTTCGGTCCCCCCGACCCAACTAGACTTCCTTCCTGATGTCTGGTTCTCTTGATCCGGACGTGGGAGCTCAACTTCCTTCGTTCGAGGTTCATGGCTTGACATGGACCATGGCTCTGATACCAATTGTTAGTGCATATAAGATCCACATATCTCCACAATGGTATGATATTGTCTACTTTGGGCCCAAGCCCTCATGGTTTTGTTTTTGGGCTTTACCCAAAAGGCCTCATGCCAATGGAGATATCTTTTTTCTTATAAGCACATGATCTTTTCCATGTCTTACCAATGTGGGACTTTGATTGTATTCCCCATACTCCCAACAAAGAACACGATCTAGAAGGCTTCTACTCGTGGAGGATCTTTGCCCACACGTCGTCCACGAGGAGGATAGGACATACGGTAGAAGATCGTAAGTTATAAAGTGGTACAACTTTATTTTCAGATCTGAGCATGTTATTTTAATTGTTGATTATACAATTATGCATATGTATATATTTTGTATAATCTTGGACCCCGAAGACAAACACAAAAACCGGCGATCCGTCCGTCGTCTCTTCCGCGGCTAACCAACTAGAAGAGTTGAGTTGCTTGAACAACTAGTTTGTTCAAGCGACCACTCAAGTTGTTAGCACGACGATGAATTGGTTGTGCTAAGGAAACTCATCCCATCCGGATTAATTCTTTAATTAGTGAAAATTTTAATCCGGGGACATGGGAGCTAATGAGCCTCCGAAGCAACCCCCTACAGTATCGCCATCTCGTCCGCTCCTCCCTGCGCCATGTACAAGCCATCCAGAGATCCGAGCTGAGAAAAACTATTTTAATTTACATCCATTGATACTATACTCCACGAAGGAGTGTACATGAAATCTAGATTGAAAGTAAACTAAAATAAAAAGAGTGTCTAAACAATGTCGTATCTAATTACAAAAATTAAATACTAGCCTCGTCAACCCCGAGGATTTAAATAATATACAATTACACACATACAATCACATACACACATATGACCATAATAGTTGGATCCTATGCCTGCAACCAAAAAGTTAACCTATGCACATCCTACTATTATCCGACACATATAATATATGAAAAGTGCATAAAAGTAACCAAATCCTAAGCACACAAAACCGAAAACCGTGGCTCTGATACCACTTGAAGGTGGGAAACTTCGCTTCCCACTTCAACTCGATTGCTTGTTCATGGTGATCTCGTCGTTGTCCCCGGATTAAAATTTTAATCCATGACAATTAGGGATTACCCAAGCTACTGTTTCATCATCGTGCTATTCGATTAGAGTGGTCACTTGAACAAACTTGTTGTTCAAGCAACCAACCTCTATTCGACGATTAGCCGCGGAAAAGACAATGTACGGATCACCGATTTTTGTGTTTGTATCTGGGGTCCAAGTTAATTTAGCCATAAAACAAAACATACAACATGCATATAATTGAAAAACAATTATAGACATATTACAAAAGAATATAAACAAGCATTATACCTCTCGATCTTCTATTGTATGTCCTTCCTCCTTTTGGACGTCGTGTGGGCGACGATCTTCCAAAAGTCAAAGCCTCCTAGATCACCAATCTTCCTTTCTTTGTTCACTCCGAACAAAAGGAACAATAAAACAAAACTCTTCTCCTTCCTTTAACCGACCACCAAGCTCCAAGCTTGATGCTTGCCGTCGGCCAAAAGGAGAATAAGGATTGTGGACGCCGACCAAAAACTCCAAGGGAAGAGACCCTAGCCTTTGTTTCCACCGGCCAAGGAGAAGAGAGGAAGAGTGGGACACCGACCAAAGAGAGAAAAGGAGAGAAAGGGCGCCGGCCAAAACCCTAGGAAAAACATCCAAAAGTGTGGCCGCCCAAGCCTCCTCCAAATCCCTAGCCTCCCTTTTGTTTCTTGCCGCCCAAGCCAAAGAAACAAAAACCCTAATCTCTCTAATTAAGTTCCATGCCCAAGCCTTTAACCCTTATTTATAGAGTTAGACTTAAGCCTACTTTTAATCTCCACCGTCGGTTCTAGGGATTTAATCTCAACCGTCGGATCTAGAGATTTAATCTCCACCGTCGGATCTAGAGTTTTATTTTCTATCATTGGATCTAGGCTCCATGAGGTTTTAATAGGATACAATAGGGACCATGAGGAGGAGTTGGATCTTGGCCACCCAATTGATTAAGCCCACATAAAGTCCGATCCATTAATGATAATCCATTCCACTAGAGGATTATCATTGATCTACCACACCAACCACCATAAGTTAATATGGGATCCATATATTATTTGTACATATATCTCCCCATGTTTAAGATCTCGAATGTCCGTCGATTAATTAATTTATTGACAATTAATTAATCAACATCTAACTCCATGAGTAGTACCACTCAACTTTATCATCATGCTGGACCAAGTCCACCTACAGGGTTTATATGATGAACCTTATGAGCTCCTCAAGGGGACATCATCATCCTAATATATAGGACACGGTTTCCTTCTATAATCAACAGTACACCATAGAAATAATATCATTTCCCAACTTACCGAGCCTATCGATTTACTCTATAAATCTCGCCCATTGGTAAATCAAAGAAATGAATAATAAGTATATGTGTCCGTTATTATATCGGGATTAAGAGCATGTACAACATAATATCTGAGGTCCGATTCGATTATGTAGTCAGCAATAAATCGAATCACCTCTATGTTGGTCCTCCTCAATACACACAAAGTGTACTTGTGTAATTCAATGGCCAAGACAAACCAATACCAAATCACACTACAATCACTACAACAAAAATGACAAAAGACAACACCACAAAGACAACAGTTTTAGGAGAAACCATTGTGATTTTGATAAAAGACAACGGTTTTTGACAAAACCGTTGTCTTTGAGCGCCCATATAACACAAAAGACAACGGTTTTACACTATCCGTTGTCGTTGAGCATATTTTTTTTTAATCAACAACACATTTTACAATGGTTTTCCAGAACTGTTGTCTTTAAATTTTTTTTTTATCTTAACAACAGTAGGGACAACGGTGATAAATTATTGAGTGATTTAATTAACTTGATATTTAAATCCCTAAAACCTAAGTTTTATCCCGTGCCCTTTTCCCCATCCGGCACCCCTCTTCGCGAGCTCAGCGACCGTCATACGGCCAGATTGTCGATTCTTGGCCCTCTCCCTCAGTAGTTGCCTTTTCTTCTTCCTCCGTGGCAAGCAGATTCTCCCACCGCCGACCAGCCTTTGATTGAGTGGCTTTGCCTTCTCTAATCGCCCCTGCAGTCTCTTCCTTGTGCCATTGTCTGGGCCTCCCCTGCGATCGTCGTGGTCAGCCCCTCTCTGCCCGCAAGCAACTCCATTGCCATTTGTTTCACCGTCAACCCCATGATCCTAGCACTGCCCACCTCTATGACCGTTGACTTACCGTGCACTGCGCACTGCAACACCGGGCGTCGGTCTAATGTGCGCTGTGGGTAGCAAATCTTCACTACAAGCAATATCTCCCCATCATCGCCGCTACCCTCCAGAAGGTACATCACGTTGAGAAGGTAAAACTAAATATACATCCTATGATAAATACCTCATTTATCATTGCAGTTTCATTTCTTGGACCCAGTAATAGTGATTGAGAAAATTTTATCAAGACCATTCATTATACTTTCCTTTAATGTTGTCAGAAAGATTTACCTATATGGCTTGTTTCTTTCATTCATATGTGCAGATATTTTGGGGTGGATATTGGTGCCATCCGTGAATATGCCTTCAAATGTGGTGATATTGAGCATATTCGGGCTCAAATTAGGTGAGTTAGGAAATGGTTATTGATGAATTCATAGATCAAACTTATATGATGTATATCATGAACAATAGATTGCTTAAAACAACAACCATATTGTACATCTGTTGTTTATCACTTGCATTATCATCACAATGATTTAGATTTATAAGGACTATTGTTGTCACACAACAGGTTCCTACTTTTCATTCTTGGATTTTGATCAGTACTAAAAATAAGAAATAATCAAGAAGTATTCATAGTTGGTAATTGTATAAATTATTCCCTTATACTCTCCTATTGTTAGCGATGTTGTAGGGATTTTGATGCATTTGACCTACGGATCAGACTTGCTACAATTGCTAGCAAATTATACGAGGCTATTAAGGACAACCATGGAGTAACTTGTGTTCATTGTACAACTAGGCTTGGAAGAGCACCTTATGTCATGGTAGTAGACTAATCTGTGGATCCCTCATCTTATCATTCATGGTTTTTTTTTCATAAGCATAAGTTAGCTCATATACTAGTGAGCTATGCACAAAAAAAAAACTATACCACTATCCCTTACACCATTGTTTTTTATTTCATTGACCATTGTTTTTCTTTGTTCTACCTCTATCTCTCCAGTCTAATATATTTAACTCTTCTAGCTATAAAATTTATTAGTATCTTTGAGCACCGCCCATACCATCTCAATCTAATAAATTGGGACAAATGTTGCTTAATCATAATGAAGATAACGATGAGAATATTACCACACCTCTTTGGATCAATTGTGCTTTCATCATTGAGGCATTGACACAGCCATACCTTCCTAATTGGTCGGCCTCACATTTTGCCTAACTTACAATGCATCTTTATGGTCGTTCAAAAATATGATAATATTTAGCATCCATTTCTCATAAATCTGTTATTGGAGATTGGAGAAGTTGGATTAAGAAATTTTATTGTTTGTACCTTGATAGGTATGTGAGTTTATTACCAAAGAAGGAACTTCTGAGCTACTAATAGTCTCTACATATGAATGGGAAGTAAGTACACTACAGTGTAAATATAGATTGATTGTTTACCTTTTTTTACTTGCATAAAAAAAGTTTCGTTAGAATTGTGAATTAAGGTCTACGTTTCTTTTATTTTTGCAACTATATCTCTGATAGTATACACATACTCTCATTGTCTGTTTACTATTAAAGAGCTCAGGTCTTCAGTATTGGAAAGCGTAGTTGGAAAGGACTTTTTGCCAAGGGGTTGGTGATTTTGTGGCTCTTGTAGTCTATTAAACACTTATTTAATCCTTTTATTTGTCAACTTAACCCATCTGCCATTGTAGGAATTGTCACTCGTCGCCCTCTTGTTTTGCAACTTCATAAAATTGACGTAGGAAGAGAGTATGCAGAGTTTATGAATCTTTCAAAGAAAAGGTTCACGGACTTTGGTAATTTCTGAGAAAACGAACCAGTTTATTTTTTCCTTGATGTATCCTGCTAAGTTTTAATGAATTTTGGTTATATGTTTAGTTGATGACTTTTCAAACATAACCTGTATTATCTTTATTTTTGTTGTGCATCTCATTTTTTAGTTGCAAATTGAAAACTCTTATGCAGCTCAAGTTCGGAAGGAAATTGAAGATGAAACATATAGAGAAACTGGGCGTACAAAGGCAATCTCCTCTGTTCCAATTCATCTTAGTATATATTCTTCTAATGGTGAGACAATGCTAATGTTGTGGATTTGCCAACTAACTTTTAAGCTATAGACACACACACATCATCCCTACGTACAAAATAATGCATTCGTCAGATGAATACTTGTATGTTTATTGTGACATGTTGGATTTGATAGATATGGCATACTTGAAGAGGAGTTTTAGAAATGATACCATCCTACATTGTTATTACTATTATAGCATTAGGCTTAGGGGCTATAGAATCCTGGTCTGAAGACATATTATAATCCATTCAACAAAATCCTATTTTTATAAACGTCCATGGTTAATACCCATCTCTATTTAAATTATCTGTGCATTGCATTCATAATTTACTTTTGCATAATGTTATATATTGTATGAGTCTAGCCAACGTATAACCTGCATATATAGTAAATCACTTATATTTTGTTGATTATAGTAAAACCATAATCCTGACTTTTGTTGATTTGCTTTTGAAATGATAAATCATATATATATATATATATATATATATATATATATATATATATATATAGATATATATATAACAGCATATATTCAGAGTCATATAACAGTTACTAGTTATTAATCATTTTACTAGTCAATATTTTGCATACGAAGACTAGCTTTAGAGAAATATTCTCTTTTGATGTAAATGGATGTTCATTTTACAAGTTTAATGATGTATATACATTTTAAATGGATGTTTAGAGAAATATTGTAACTTGGACTGCTATAATTGCAGGTTTATATGCACAGTACTAGGAGGTCGAAACATGTTTACAGCTATTTTCTTCCATGAGACAAGCAATGATAGAACCAAATGACATCACATTGGTATGCATCTTGAGTTCATGCACCACTACTGCATGTCTTGGGTTTGGAAGGAGTGTTCACTCTTTAGAACTTAAAATGGGTTTTGGTTCTTATACTCATGTTTCTAATGCATAGTCTCGAGGTATGCTAAATGTGGCAATATCAATGAATATCATTTTGTTTTTGAGCATATGGAATTCAGAGATCAAATCTCATGGAACTCTATGCTTCGTGATTGTCCCAACACGCTGCCGGATGTATGCACAGGATGCAACACCTGATGTTATTTCTTATCTTTGCATTCTTTCTTCATGTCGGCATGCAGGACTCTTGGAGAAAGGACGTCTTTGCTATGACCTAATCCACCCTTATTAGACATATTTTCTTATTTATATATATTTGTAAAATGATTTGTGCAATTAATTATCACATAGTATTTAAAGTGTTTAATTACATTTTCATTCATTTATTCACATGTAGTTCGCAAAATCTGTGATAGCTGCAAAGGAAATTGATGAAGTACATTCGGAGTAGACTCGATGCATACAAGATCACATATCTGATGATTAGGAGAGATTTAAGTGTACATACCTCTTTTGGTTACATGTGGTAATCTATAAGTGTTTTGCTTATTATGCATAATACTTTTGGTGCATATGATGTGTAGTTGTTTTTCCACAGTACTTTTTAATATATATCGGTAAGAGTCATCATTTAAAATATGATGTGACCTTGTATTTTACATTGCTACAAGTGCGAGTGTATATATGTGTTTTCTATAATTCTTTTTGATGTTGTATGATTTATATTAAAAATGCAACACTATAAATCTACAACGGTTTATTGTGTTCTAGAGTAACCATTGAGAAATGACAACGGTGAAAAACCGTTGTCTATGAGCAAAAAAAGTCCGTGGTAATGCGGTGGTCGGTCAAAGACAACGGTGAAAGACCGTTGTAGATTTAAGGAAAAGACAACGGTGAAAAACCATTGTCTATTAGCAAAAACATCTGTGGTAAATCGACCCGTTGTGCAAAGTGGTTTGGTCAAAGACAACGGTTAAAAACCGTTGTCTTATCCTTGAAACGACAATGGTTTTTCACCGTTGTCTTTGCCCGAACCACTTTTCACAACGGGTCGATTTACCACAGATTTTTTTGCCAATAGACAACAGTTTTTCACCGTTGTCTATTTCATTTTTTGTTGTAGTGAACCATTCCAATGGTTTGTCCAAAACCATCTAGGTTGTGAGCCTTTACTTATATTTTATAAGGAACTGATAACATGATCTCCTGTGTGACACTACACACCATGTTATCTACAATGTAATGTATTAGACAATATGAATAACCATAAATATGCAAACAATGATCATGTGATTCTTATTTTAAAATAAAGAT
Source organism: Wurfbainia villosa (assembly GCA_025175895.1). Classification (NCBI taxonomy): domain Eukaryota; kingdom Viridiplantae; phylum Streptophyta; class Magnoliopsida; order Zingiberales; family Zingiberaceae; genus Wurfbainia; species Wurfbainia villosa. The sequence goes on along the minus strand of CM045995.1, from coordinate 57,422,636 downwards.
ATTCATACAAAAGATAGGTTTTTCAGTATACATCCCAACAATTTCCTTTTATTGCAAAATTTGAAACTGTGATCATGTCTATACATGTTGTACTATGCATGCGTGTGGTGTGTGTGTTGTAATGAATTAAATTTATTACTTTTTAATTCTTCCACTATCTACATGTTTACGAAACATTTTCGAACACACACTCGCCGCAGTGCAGGAAACCCAACAACTGCCACACTGATTTTTCTACAAATTAGCCTTGTTTCCTTGCCGTGAGTTCAATCTTAGGTGTCCTAACCCTATGGTATGATAAGCTCTGCAAATAATGGGGAATAGGACTAATTAATGCATTGGTTTAGGGGGAGTTTTATTATGCAATCTTTTTCAACTCCAAATCTATATAATGTTTATTGTTGGTGCAAAGTTAGGATATATTTCTTTTCTATTATTTCATGCTTTTCTCAAATGTTCTTTACACATCATTAACTATGTCTTGGATTAAGGGGGAGCCCTATATCTATCTTATACCTTAGTTCAAGTCATGATCAATCTTATTCATTAATGAACTTATTTTCTATGAGTTTTTCTCTTTTTGATGTGTGTCAAAGGGGGAGAAGGGGACTTTAAGTTAGAATTCATATTTGATATATGATTTTTGTGTATATTTAAATCGTAACTTAAATGATTGCTAAACATCAAAAAGGGAGAGATTGTTGGTGCAATAATGCCCCAAGCATTTATGTATTTTGATGTTTGGATAATCATTTATAGTTAGACAATATTTGTGATCTAACCGTTGAATGTGTTAAGTGACAGCAAAATCCAAGTGTGAAGACTTAGTAAAGAAAAGTTCAAGTGTGATATTGCAAAGGGAATTCCAAGAGAAAGCCTTGGCAGCGTAAGTCCAAGCATGTAGACTTGGCGGCGTAAAGTCCAGATGGACCTTGGCAAACGAAGTCCAAAGGCAAGGTCTTGGTATCATAAGTCCAAGCATGTAGTCGTGGCAGCGTAAAGTCCAAGCAGACTTTGGCAAAGGAGAAGCTCGAGACATGACGAAACTGAAGGAAGCTCTTGAAGGAAAGCATAAGGATGAAGGAGTCGCGAACTCGGAGGAATCCATGAGGCACAAGGCTGAAGGAGAGCTAGAAGGTTGAGTCTAGGTCTCAGGAGTTGATTTCATGTATGAATTGATCATACTTGAAGTGTGTCAGTCGATTGTGACTTTGTCTCAGTCGACTGATCAATAGTCAACTGAAGTCGATTGAGTTTTATAGTCCAACAGTTGACTCCTAGGGTTTGACAGTCGATTGGTCCACCATCAGTCGACTTCCATACCCTGGCAGTCGACTGTTATAAATAGACACGGGTATAGAAATATTATGAGTCTACTGATTTCCTAGAGCAGTCGACTGACGGATCGATCAGTTGACTGCTAGTGTGATCAGTCGACTGATCAAGGTTCCATTGAGCTATAACGACCACAGATCATGTTTCGTCAAAAGTTGTTGGATGAGGTCAACTATAGTAGTAGTCGATTGATGGCTCGATCAATCAACTGCTGCAGCCCCAATGGGAAAATCAACCTCTTCTCTATAAAAAGAGACCTTGGGGAGCTTGAGAGGGCTAGTGCTCTCATTCCAAACTCTACTCTCATGTTCACCAAGTCTTCTCAAGCTTTCTATTGTGTTTTAATCTCTTCTATATTTTCACTTCCATCTTTTGTAAGAAGAAGAGTGATTGTAAGAAGGCTTCTCCACCTTGGTGTGTGATCATCAAATGGAGATCTCAGTGAAAACTTGCTAGGGTTGATCCACCTTATAGATCACCGTGGAGCAGGAGCATAATCTTTGAACCATGTTAAACATTCTTTTTAGCATTTGTATTTTTATCCTTTGATTTCTTTCATATTTGTTTTTTCTTCCGCTAACGTAATTGTAGAAATCAAGAGAGGCTATTCACCCCCCTTTAGCCATCCAAGGATCCCCAATAGACTTGTGATAAGGAATCACATTTAACACATGTCAAAAGAATCCTAAGATACATTAAAGAAACAATTAATCTAGGTATGTGGTATCCAAGATCTAATTACTTTGAGTTAGTAGGATACTCTGACTCAGACTATGCAGGGTGCAAACTGGATAGAAAAAGTACTAGTGGAGGATGTCAACTCTTAGGATGATGCTTAGTAAGATGGTTCAGTAGGAAGCAACATTGTGTTGCCCTTTCCTCAGCTGAAGCCGAATAGATAGCATTAGGTGAATGTATGGCACAATTATTATGGATGATGCACATACTTAAAGATTTTGAATTAGATTACAAAAAGGTCAACACATTTGTTGATAACATAAGTTTAATAAACTTAACTAAAAATCCAATCCATCACTCATGTACTAAACATATTGATGTTAAAGATCACTTTGTGAGAGATCATGTGACAAAGGGTAGTGTTGAACTCAACTATGTTGAGTCAAAGTCTAATCTTGCTGACATATTCACTAAACCACTTCCAGAGGCTGAGTTTAGTATGCTTAGAAGAAAACATGGATTATGCTTAGTAGACTAGGATGCTTTGATTTCATTATTCAAACTCTATTTTGTTAAGTAATATTATTTTCTTAAAAGAAATTTCTAATTTAATCTAGCCTAGGTCATTTTAGATTTCATGATCCTATAGACCTAGATAAGTCTTTGCATCTCACAAACACCTAGGATTATCTGTTTGTGTATTAAGCCACGAAGATGGGCATGAGATGTTATGACTGCACCCAAGGTTCCAGATATAGATTCAGTGCATCGACATGAACCAATATGGGATTTAAAAATCAAATCAATCACTTCGGTGGCTAACTCTAATTCAAAGCTTGCTGATAATTCTTTATCAATTAAGCTACTAAAGAGTTGAAAATTTGTTTTAAGGATAATTTTTAAATGTGTATTTTATGTATAAAAATAATGCTTAGGAATTCATGCTTGGACATTTTTCTATTTTATTTTCATTATCTTAACTTTATTTTAGAGCAAATGTTAAAAATTTCATAAATTGAAAATTTCAAAAATATTTATATTGAGGGAGATTTTTGAAAGTTTTGAAAACTTTGACTTTTGGATATCTTCATAAATTCGTTCAAATTTTGAAAATGTTAAAAGTTTTGATTTAAAAATTTTAAAGGTTAAGTACTTTTGAAATTTTTGAAACCCATAGATAAAGTGAGAGAGTGTATTTTTTTAAAGAATATTTTTATTGCATGAATTTAGGGGGAGTATTGATAACTAATTTTTGAGAATAAAGTTTTCATAAAACATTGAATCAAGAAGAGAAAATTTTAAAAGTATGGTTGGAAAAATTAGTCTTTTGAAAGATTACTTTGAAAAGCTTAATAATTTTTGAAATACTTATGAAGCTTTTCAAGTAAGTATTATAATCTTTACTCATTATGATTTTAAACCTCATCTTTAAATTGTGGCATTTGGTGTTTATTAATAATTTTGATGTATGCCAAAGGGGGAGAGAAAAGAGGTTTAAAGTTAGAAAAAAATTAAAGTAAAGAAAGTTTTTCATGCATATGAGCATCACATACATTTAAGCGTTATACATTTTTAGCTCAATGCATTCCTGATATATGTTAAATTTGAATATTGTAAATTGATTCTCATAACTTTAACTGATATATTATCATACATCAAAAAGAGAAAGATTGTTGATGCAGAAAGCACCACTCCTTAGTGTTAGTAGTAAGCCCAAGAGTCAATTATGTGATGATTGACTAGGGATTTTTTGTATCATATTTTATTAATAATAAAGAAAAAGTTTGATTATTATATTTACTTCATGTTTGTGCCAGCCGAATAAATATGCCCTAGAAAGTAAGTTCTTATCTACAACACATCAATTGGCAAAATTAATTGTGAGAGGCTGTAGAGAACACTATTCTTAAATATTCCAAGTCAAGCATTAATATACAAGGGCAATATTAATTCATTGAGACTAGCATGTAGGTCAATTGATGACTTGATCTCACAAGTCATGGATATGTGATATCACGTTGACACATGGGTATATATATGAGAATATATAATGAATTGATCCGTCATGAGAAAGTTTCAGGGATCGTCATATGAGTGTCATAAACTTTCTCATGTGACTATTGATATGAATAATCCTTAGACCTCAAGTCACTACGCTTCCCTACATAAGGAGTAACATACTTTGGTATTGTCAAATGTCACCCGTAACAGGGTGGACTATAAAGACGATCACTAGATATGTAACAAATTATGTGGAGGGATGTGAGTGATGTAGATGAGATCTATCTCTCCCATATGATGAGAGTGATATCTTTAGGCCTCTTGATAGAGTATGAGTACGAAATGCATGACCATGCTCAAATGATTCAATATGAGATATTGAGCTCATTTCCTTGAGTGAGTCTACTTGGGGATAAAGAAACATAAAGATTGATAAGAGGATGACACGAGCTATGCCTCATTGATCGATTTAGATATCGAGGATAGAAGGATGAGGTCATACATTATAGTAGTCATGAAAGGTTAAGTCGGATCTCGACATTCTCATCACTTGGGTAGCAATGATCTATTGCCAGATCCTGCTCATTGCTTATGTATCTAAAATGGTTTTAGATACATTGCTAATGTTTTGAGAGCCTATAAGGTCACATACAAAGAACATGTTGATTTTGAGATAAGCATATTCTAGTTTGACTAAAATAATGGACCTTATGATTATGTGGGTTAAGTTGGATTAATTGAGTTAGACTCAAATGAATCCAAGGGTTAAATCTATTAATTGAGTTAGACTCAAATAAATTCAAGGATCGAGTCTAATCCGGATTAGACTCATTTGGATTTGATTCAACCACTTAAGACCTCATGCATGGAGATTAGTGGATCATTAAATGCTCATGCATTGAGATGCATGGAGATTAGTGGAGCATTAAATGCTCATGATTAATGATCATTAATCATGCATGCTAATGGGAATAAGAAGGGGTTGAACGTTCATGCATGATGAATGAAGATTAATCATGCATCAATGAAAGGGAGCACCAAAGGTTAGCATGATTAATGATGATTAATCATGCATGCAAATGGGATTTAAAATGACTCCTTAACATGAGTGGAGTGTGTTTTTGTGATCTCCTCTTGGCCTTGCATCCCCTTTTCCCTTCTCTTTTCTTCTTAGCCGAAACTTTGTCTTTGGTGGAGAGCCTTTGTGTGGTTGCTAGCACAACTAAAGGTTTCGTCTCCATCTTCAAGAAAGTGTTCGTGTGGATATGCATAGAGGCACGAACACTTGAACGTATAAGAGATCATGCAACCTTTGGACTAACGGGATAAGCGAAGGCCACACTCCAAAGGTATATCCTATTAGATAGGGCTTTATAGATCTAAACTTTTATGAGTTTTCTTTCGCATGGATCACTTAAGGGATCCTTTTTCCATTTTGATTTTGTTCTTTATCGCATAGGATTCCCTACAGTGGTATCAAAGCCACTTGCGAAAAATCATACAAAGTTTTTTGCACTTTTATATGTGATATAGAAGTAGGACATATTTTGTTATAGGTTGCATAATTGTATGAGCATATTTTGTCGGGATGGATAAGTTTGTGTTGATCAAACAAAAAGATTGCTCTTGACAAAATTTCATAACCTATGGTTTTCATACTAGTTGATGTGGTTGCATAACTCTGTTGAGAACATATTTGTCGCAAGGATGCATCAACAAACTGTCATGAGGTTTCAGTGTTGGGATGTATACTCAAAAGTCTATCTTTTGTATGAACATCTTTAGTTTTGAAATATAAAACACATGATCATTGTTTGCATATTTATGGTTATGCATATTGTCTGATACATTATATTGTAGATAACATGGTGTGTGATGTCACACGGGAGATCATGTTATCAGTTCCTTATAGAGTATAAGTAGAGGCTCACAACCGAGATGGTTTGGACAAACCATTGGTATGGTTATAGTGTAATTTTGTATTGGTTTGTCTTGACTATAGAATTACACTAGTACACTTAGTGTGTATTGAGCAGGATTGACTTAGAGGAGATTCAATTTATTGCTGACTACATAATTGAATCGAACCTCGAATATTATGGTGTACATGCTCTTAATCCCGATATAATAATGGGCACAGGTACTTAGTATTTATTTCTTTGATTTACCAAAGGGCGAGATTTATATATTAAATCGATAGGCTCGGTAAGCTAGAAAATGATATTATTTACATGGTGTGCTATTGATTATAGGAGGAAATCATGTCATATATATTAGGATGATGATGTTCCCTTAGGAGCTCATAAGGATCATCATGTAAACCCTGCAGGTGGACTTGGTCTGGCATGATGATAAGGTTGAGTGGTACTACTCATAGAGTTAGATGTTGATTAATTAATTGTCAATAAAATAATTAATTGAAGGACATTTGAGATCTTAAACATGGAGAGATATTTGTATAATTAATATATGGAGCCCATATTTATTTATGGGGGTTGGTGAGGTAGATCAATGATAATCCTCTAGTGGAATTGATTATCATTAATGGATCAGATTTTATGTGGGTCGGATCCATTGGGTGGCCAAGATCCAACTCCTCCTTATGGTACATATTGTAGCCTATTAAAATCCTCATGAAAGCCTAGATCCGACGGTGGAAAATGAAACCCTAGATCCAACGGTGGAGATTGAAAGGAGGCTTAAGCCTAACTCTATAAAAGAAGGGCTAGGGCTTGGGTGGAAAGAAGAGAACTTGGTTCATTGGTTTTGGGCAGCAATAGAAGCAAGGAAAGGATTAGGGTTAGGGTTGCCTTCTCTTGGTATCCTCTCCCAATTACCGACGCCCATCACCACCTCCTCTTAGGTGACGCCTATCTTCTTCCAAGTAAAGGCGTCGCCACCTTCTCCTCCACCCATGGTCGGCGATTTTCCTTCTCCATTGGCCTTTGCTCATTCATCTCCCTCTCCTTGGTGGTCGGCGGCAACAACAAAGAGAAAGAAGAGGATTGATCTTCCTCCAAAGGGATTGTGTCCGGAACAAGAAAGGAGAAGAAGGGAGAGGTTCTTCTTCCCTTTGTTCGGAGAGAGCAAGGAAGGGAAGAACGAGATCTAAGAGATTTCAACTCTTGGAGGATCGTTGCCCACACAACATTCAAGAGGAGGTAAGGATATACAATAGAAGATCAAGAGGTATACAAGAGGTATAATCTTGTTTATTTTGATTTAGTTCTTTTGTATAATGCATGTGGCTAATTTATTTGGACCCCGAAGATAAATACAAAAACCGGCAATCCGTACATCATCTATTCCACAGCTAATCGAGGAAAAGAGTTAGGTTGCTTGAACAACAAGTTTGTTCAAGAGACCACTCTAATAGAATAACACGATGATGGATCGGTTGCTTGGGTAATCCGTCTTCGTCAAGGATTAATTTTTTTTATCCAGGGATCTAGATAGGATCGCCATACACAAGCGACCAAGTTGAAGCGAGAAGAGAAGCTTCAGACCTTCAAGTGGTATCAGAGCCACGGTTTCCAATTTTGTATGTTTTGGATTCGGTTACTTTTATGCACTTATCATATATTATGTGTGTCGGATAATAGTAGGATGTGCGTAGGCTAACTTTTTTGTTGCAGGCATAAGATCCAACTATTATGGCCATATGTGTGTGTATGTGATTCGATGTGTGTAATTGTAATATTATTTGAATCCTCGGGGTTGACAAGGCTAGTATTTAATTTTTGTAATTAAGTACGATATTGTTTAGTCACTCTTTTATTTTAGTTTACCTTCGATCTAGATTTTATGTACACTCCTTTGTAGAGTATAGGATCGATGGATGTAAATTAAAATATTTATTCTCGGCTCGGATCTCCGGATGGCTTGTACATGGCGTAGGGAGGAGGGGACAAGATGGTGACACGACAGGAGGCATATTGGAGAACAAAAGCCATAATAGTTGGAAAATATTTTTTTTCATATTTATTGCTTCTTGTTTGATATGCATGTCGTATGCTAGTAAAATTTCTCATTTTAAATTACTAAGTGGGAGAGGGATATTTTTTTAAAATTCTCATGGCCTCCAGGGATGATCTCAGGAAGGAGTGAAGAAGTCGAAAGGCAAGTGCTTCAATTGTAAGCAGACTGAACATTGGAAGAAGGCCTGCCACAACCGGAAGCAGAATAAAGGTATATCTTTTATTCTAGTCATTGAAACATGTTTAGCGGTGTTATCTACTGGCACCTGGTGTGTAGATATGGGAGCCACTGATCATGTCTGCAATACTTTGCAAGGATTCCAGGAAACTAGATGACTAGATGAGGGGGAGATTACCATTTACTTGGGCGATGCCACGAAGGTGACGTCTATTACAGTGAGAGATGTTTATTTATCTTTTGATAGGAATAAAACTTTGGTTCTGATAAATTGCCTTTATGTATCTTTATTTAGAAAGAATTTAATTTTGATTTCTAAATTGTTTTTGAATGGATATTCTATTTCTTTTAATGCCAGAGTTGTTATAAAAAGGAATAGGGAGATTATCTGTTCTGATGCATTGATATGAAATTTATATACCCCTGAACCAAAATCTCCCACGATGCAAATAGAAGTAAATAACTCATCTTCTAAATCTAATAAGAGAAAAGAACCTTCGAAAATGAACCAAACATATCTTTGGCATATAAGGTTAGGTCATATTAACCTAAGTAGAATTCAAAGGTTGATAGCTGATGGACCTCTGGGTTCATTAGTGGTGGAAGATTTTCCAACTTGCGAATCTTGCTTGGAAGGTAAAATGACCAAGAGGCCTTTTAAGGCCAAGGGCTATAGAGGCAAAGATGTGTTGGAATTGGTTCATTTTAATTTGTGTGGTCCTATGTCTATCCAGGCTAGACGTGTTTTTGAATATTTCATTTCTTTTATAGACGATTATTCAAGATATGGATACATTTACTTGATGCGCTGTAAGTCTGAATGCTTTGACAGGTTCAAAGAATTCATGGATGATGTGGAGAAATGTCAAGGTAAAAGCATCAAGACACTACGATCTGATCGTGGTGGTGAGTACCTCTTGGGAGAGTTTAGGAATTATTTATCATAGGCTGGGATTCAATCCCAATTGTCTGCACCTGGCACACCCCAGCAGAATGGTGTAGCGGAGCGAAGGAATAAGACTCTTATGGAGATGGTTAGATCAATGATGAGTTATTCTAAGTTGCCAGATTCGTTTTGGGGTTATGCTCTGGATACGACAATGTATATTCTAAACTTGGTACCATCTAAATCAGTGCCTTCTACTCCCACCGAATTGTTGACTGAGCGAAAGCCTAGTCTGAGACATATTCGGATTTGGGGGAGTCCAGCACATGGGCTGAAGGCAGATGCTGGTAATTTGGAACCTCGTACAAAAGTGCGCATGTTCGTAGCCTATCCTAGAGGAATGAAAGGTGGTTTGTTCTATAGTCCACGAGATCAGAGGGTGATCGTTAGCACGAATGCCAGATTTTTAGAGGAAAACTATGTGATGAACTACAAGCCCATGAGTAAGATTGTTCTGGAGGAATCGAGAGGGGAAGTCACTACTTCAGTACCACCGGTATAAGAGGATATACCACAAGTGACTGTACTGCATGTCACAAAAGATACACAGGTGAAACCTTGTCGTAGTGGGAGGGTTGTTAGACAGCCTGATAGATTTATGTTCTTGGGAGAATCTTCTGATTTGATCCCTGGCGAACATGAACCTAATCCCTGGACATATGACGAGGCAATCCAAGATAAAGATACGGTGTCTTGACAAAGTACAATGAATTCTAAGATAGAATCTATGGATTCAAATTAGGTCTGGGATCTAGTAGAACCACCCAATGGTGTAAAAACTATTGGATTCAAGTGGATCTACAAAAGAAAGAGAGGAATAGACGGGAAGGTTGAGACCTTCAAAGCAAGGCTTGTTGCGAAAGGGTACTCAGAAAGAGGGTATCGATTATAAGGAGACCTTTTCGCCGGTAGCCATACTTAAGTCTATCTAGATTCTCTTATGTATTGTTGCTCATATGGATTATGAGGTGTGGTAGATGGATGTCAAGACAGCTTTCCTTAATGGAAGTCTTGAGGAAAATATCTATATGGAGCAACCAGAGGGATTCATTGCAAAGGGCAAAGAGCATCTTGTGTGCAAGCTTAATTGGTCCATTTATGGATTAAAGCAAGCTTCGAGATCTTGGAACATCCGCTTTGATGAGGTAATCCAGTCTTATGGATTTATTCAAAGTCTGGATGAGTCTTGTGTATACAAGAGATATGACGGAAACGTAGTGATATTTCTTGTACTATACATAGATAACATTTTGTTAATTGACAACAATGTCAAGGTGTTATCAGATGTAAGGGTATGTGTAAGATACAAAAAAAAATTAAATAAAATAATAGCCCTTGCTAATTGATAATTAGCTCATGGAATTTTTAGGAATTTTTATGGATTCAAAAGGAGTCCATACGAGGAAGATTTAAGCTTAAATGGTGGTTGGGTTGACTTAAGTTGACCCGGACTTAACCTAGGTTAGCTTTAAGTCATGTTGAGCTAGCCCAACCAAACTGGTCACCTTTATATCTCGATCTCTATTTTTTTTTACAGGCGCAATCTTTTTCTCGCCGCGATTTCCCCCTCTCCGATTTCTCAATCGCGCGGTCTGCTCCGAGCTACCATTTGTCGGCTTCTTCATGCGAGAGAGAGCTTGACAAGGTCATCATCGCCACCGCCCTGGGTTGTCAGAGCTCTCCATTGTCGCCCCTCTGAACCCGATCGTGTTTTGCTTCTCCCCAAATCTCGATCTCGTGATTTCTTATTCTCCGTGCAATTGCGACGCCTTCTCCCAGTTCATCGGCGATCCAGTGAGGGCAGCTCGACAACGCCGCCGTGTTAGTTGATCTCTAGTCGGAGGTTAGTGGGTTCTTAGCCTTAGAGATCTCAACACTTCCTTTGCTCGGTAGATTGGGGTGTTGTCGATGTGGTAGTGAGTTGCCAACATAGGTGCAGCTATCGGTTAGTTTGGGTTTTCATCGTCCTTTCCCTTTGGATTTAGCTATGGATTCATCTATTGAGCTTCAATCTATGTTTTGGGTAGTTTGTGGAGCTTGATAGTCGATGATGAACAGGGGAGGTAGCTGCCAGTGCAGATTTGGGTCGGTAAGTTGAGTTTCCCTTTTTGCTGTGTTGTCTATAATTGCTACGAATTCGTGGTATGTTTATGTTGTTGAGATAGGATGGGAAGCTGCGATAGAGTGGTATCAGATTGATGCGTGGATGTGTGGTGTGGGAGGTTACTGATTGTTTTTGCGGTTGCTGTCAATGGTGTTTGTGGATGGATTTCGGTGGCAAGGAGCCAGATTCGAATGGGCAGCAATCTCATGTGGTGTTGTTGTCCTGCTGTGGAAGAAGTTGCAGCTGGTGATTGGCTCATATCAGTGAGGTTTGTTTGTGTCGATTGGGTTGGGTTGAAGATTGTTTAATTTGGTTTTTCCTTTAATTGATTTTGTAGATGATCTGGTTGTGTTGTGCTGTTGTGATAGGGAGGTAGGTGAATATAATAGATGTGTTTGTGGTGACTTCGTTAATGCAGTGGGGAGGTGTGAATGATTGATGCCCTATATATGCTGATTGATGGAGTTGTGAATGTAATAGATGTGAGAATTGTGGTTAGTAAAGTGATGTAGATTTGGGGATACTAGAGGTGTGTGCTCGAGTTTCTAACTCGTAGACGAGGAAAGGATGCGAATATAAAAACGATGTAGTCTTTAGTTCGTATATTGGTCTGACACTTATACTTAATCATTGTTTGCTATTATGTGTAGGTTTGGGATATGAAGCAGGTCCCTGACCATGAGGATTATTTCGAGCTTCGTATCAGGTGGGTAATATCTACCCTGGTCAGGTAGTTTGGTCTGAATCTAGTGCATGAAATTGGACTTATGCTATTACTTTGATCTTAGATCCACTCTTATTTAATCATATGCTTGTACTGCCTTGATCTTTGAGATATATTGTTGTTACTTCATTGATTATCTAGCACGAATAGGAACTATACACCCTATTATGTGTTAGCTGATGGATGTTCAGTAAGTACAGGTGGTTAGGGTTATCTTTGTGACCTCAGATTGGGTTACTGTGTTACATCACTAGGGTTAGGTGATGGATTAGATTATGAAGTCGATTGTTGAATCGTACACCTATTAGTTGTGCATCTATGGTAGATCTAGTTGTTTGTGCATAGATAAGTGTGTGGTTGTCAGTATGTGGCTATGGACTAGAAGTCCTAGCGTGATGCTATATCCATTATGGATCGTGTATCTGTGTGTGGTTATATGGATTGTCGATAGTATATCGCTACGGACTGGAGGTCTTAGCGTCGTTGACTGTCAGATGTGTATCACTCTTTGTGCGATAGAGAGAGTCTTGTGGATTATAGTCCTTTCATAGTTGACTTTTGGTTGACCAGGACTCCCCGTGGGATAGGGAGTGTGGCAAGGATACATGTATGAAGCTATGCATCATTACATTGCATGCATGCTGACGATTAGGTCTCCCTTGTTGTTGAGAGGATCGTCAGTCATCCTGCCTCCCCGACCACTCGGGATAGTGGTTGGAGGGTTGAGTGTAGAGCATTGTTGTGTGTGCCGTTCTTGACCACTATGGATGGTGGTAGCTGGAGATGTGCACTTGGCCACTGTGCGGAGTGGTAGTTAGTGCACTCACCCACTATAGACGGTGGTCGTGTGATGTGCAGTTGTACTGGGTGCGGTGCTCGTCTACTCATGGGTAGGGACAGAGCGGCTAGCAGCAGAGACCCCCGTGTGAGTAGCATATAGCTCTATGGTGGCTAGCTACTGTTTCATACTACCCAACTCGGTCACTCGAGAATGGTGGCGGCTGGAGTTGGGATAGTTGTCATGTCGTGCCACCCTAGCCATACTAGGGTCGTGGTTGGACGAGTCCACAGACATGGCCATGCATATGCATTGCTGATATATGTATGCATGTATTCGATATATGTTTTACATATGCCTGTGAGATGTTGCATTTGTTTGCTGCATATGTTTGTACATCATGATACATGTCATTTACATATTATATACTGCTGTGTGTTGAGCATGATATATGTGTTGGTCCAGACTGTTGTATGCATTTGATTAGCTTCATGTCATAGTGTGGTATGGATCAGGATGTTATTACATGTGATTATATACTGTTCATATGTTTGAGTGTTGGTCAGGTATGGGATTGACCTTGTACGTTGTATGGGTTATGTTATTGTATATTTGTTCAAGATGATATAACTTATGGTGTTGTAGACCGTCAGGTACATTGGTACATTACTTCATGTTCAGTTGATCAGTTTAGGATATACATTGAGTATGACTATACTATAATTACTTATTATTAGATTTGGATAGGACTGTATGACTATTGGACATATTTTGTATACCTGTAGATATTCACATGTATACTTGTAGATCTCTATATCCTGTATGTTGTTCATGCAATTTCTACATATTACTCCTAAGTTTATACTCACCACCCCGGACCCTGGGTTTCCTGTCGCCTAGGTAATAGGTAGAAGATTCCTTGGACGTTCGGAGCTCCGCCAGCTGATCCCATCTCACACCGGACAGATGGATATTTATTTTGTATTGTTGTATTCTTGTGGATTGTCATTTTGGGATTTTACCCTGTATTATTTCCGTATTTACGATATATGGATGTGTTGTATGTATTTGGTCTTTGATGTGATTTCTGTTATGATTCTTGTTGTGTCAAAGTCACTCCGGAGTGCACAGTTGGGTCTTTGTATTTTGTTTATCTGTTAGTTTGTTTCCGCTGTGTTTACTATATTCATGTTTGCTTATTATGTTGTTGTTGTGGGCATACGGGCCTTATATTAACCAGATATGTTGCCACGTACAAGGGAGATGCCGTCAGTTTGCTTTTCGACACGGCATACTCTCGGGGCGTGACAGTATGGTTGTCCAAACAGTTTGATATGAAAAACTTGGGAGAAGTGGGACACATCCTTGGGATCAAGGTTATAAGGGATCACAGGAAAAGGATGTTGTGCTTATCTCAAGCTTCATACATAGACACCATTTTGGCTCGTTTTAGCATGCAGAACTCCAAGAAAGGTTACCTTTTAGGCATGGAGTACCTTTGTCTAAAGAGATGTGTCCTAGAACATCAAAGGAGATAGAGGAGATGAAGGCGATTCCTTATGCTTCGAAAGTAGGAAGCCTCATGTATGCTATGCTATGTACGTGGTCGGATATCTGCTTTGCCGTGGGCATGGTTAGCAGATATCAAAGTAATCCAGGACAAGGACATTGGACTGCGGTAAAGCATATATTAAAGTACCTGAGAAGGACAAGGGATTCTATGCTGGTTGTTAGTAATATATGAGAGATGTCCTAAGGCAATTGCCTTATGTTTGAACCATTTATATGATAAATGAAGATTCACTATTTGAGTATACATGTTTCATGTATTTGATTAGATCTTAAACTCATTTACTGAATGTCCACGATACGATTCACAGCATGAGAGAATTTGTGATTGGATCACAACTAGTGAGTATCTCAACATGTGTAATTGTGATGTATCGAAATTATCCCTAGTCGATGAATTAATGGATTTGGACACCATTGATTCTGTCGAGACTAGCACGAGGTAAACTCCTTGGTGTATCCAAGCAGCTGATTCTCACTGGCTAGAGACATTGTGATGTCCGGAGTTAATCGTGGATGCTAGTTATGGTAACTAGTTCATTGGAGTGACCAGCCGTAAGACTTCATATGGTTCTCTACATATATAGATATGTCAATAAAGTTCTTACTGCAGCTTAAGTGCGATGTTCCTTTGACTTGCGGTATTCAAGTCATCTTGATCATAAAGACTTATGCTTTGACATCTTAAGAAAGCATCTCTGAGGAGATGTGGACTCGGGATGATTGGGTATAAGTTGAAGTGATCGAAGGTATTTGAATAGCCTATAAAGGATTCACCACTCCTTGCGAGGAGATGTATACCCATGGCCTCTCGTCGGATTGTTACTAAAGTCTTTGGCCAAAGCATTACATGTTTAGAGTAAGGAACTCTTCGATACATGTGCAGTAACTAGAATCCGTAGAACGAGAAAATGATACTTGGGCTAGGTGTGACGTAGTCAACCTAGTGGGGACTGACACTATAGACCATGTCCTGAACCAAGTGGGTATAAGATGAGTGAAGGGAATGGGGCACGATTCATTCTCTTGAAGGGTTTTAAATAGTTCGATCAATTTGTTGATCTTTTCGGTTAATTGGGGATCATGATGTACTACTAGGTGCCACTCATGATCATTCTATAATTAATGGTTAATTATAGACGACCAACATAAACCGAAAACCTATTTGGTCACACGCACAACGAACTTAATCCAAAGGATTTAAAATGAGCTTGAGAATGAGATTCTCAGACCGAGAGAAACTAGGTTTAGTTGGACCAAACATGGAGCGAGCATGAAATCGTTTTAGTCACAATGGAAGCGTGGATGGGCCGTGTCTTATGAAGACATGATGGATGAACCAAATTGGTTTGGTTCTAATCCAATGGAGGAGAATAAACCAAATGGGTTTGGTTTGTTTTAAACGAATGAACCAAAGATGGTTCGGTTTGTTTTAACTTAAAATAGACCAACATGGTTTGGTTTATTTTAACTTTAATTAATGTAGCGGGTTAACGGGCTTTTGGTTATGATCCGATAACCATTAATAGAATTTGTTCTCGATAAAATAGGGCTTAAGGGTTTTTGTTAAACCCTAATTCATGCAACCCTAATTGTTTGGCCGCCCACCCTCTCCCTCTTCTCCAAGTGGTCGGCGCCAACCTCTTTGCCGTCGCCTAACTCCTTCAACCGGTGTCCAGTTGCTACTGACCACCCCTCTTGCCGGCGTCGAGCTGCTGCCGGAGGAGCTCCGGTGATCTTCCTTGGCTCCGGCGACAAGGTGAGCACATTTCTTTCCTTATTTGGCCGGCGCAAGGTCTCCACCAAAGCTGTCCAGTTTTCTGGACAACTTGTTTCCTTCTTGTCGAAGCATCGTTTGGACAACGTTTGGAGCTCCGACAGCGCTTTCCTTACCGGGGATTCGATCTCCGGTAATCCTCATAGGTGGAGGACGAAGGATTCGTCAAACGGTTGACGAATACCTCTTCGGAGAAGCGAGTTTTTGAGGACTCATTTTGGATCCGAAATTTGATTCGGATCGTGATCTTCTCTCGATCACATCGTCTTCAACACAAGGCTAGTAACCCGTACGAAGATGAGGCTCGTGACTTTATGAAGTCATCCCGAAGATACTCGGCGTGGATACGGATAGAGACGATTCTAGCGAGAATCGTTCCGGTTGATGCCTTTCCCGCTACACATGATACGTCAGGTATACATAGTTTAAATTTCCTTTTATTGCAAATTTTGAATTTACAGTTATGTCTACACATGTTATACTATGCATGCATGTGATGTGTGTGTTGTAATAAATTAGATTTATTATTTTATTCCTTCCGCTGTGCACATGTTTGCGAAACATGTTCGAACACACACTCGCTGCGGTGCCGAAAACCCAACAGTGGTATCAGAGCCCAGGTTGTGTTTCGACATAATCGTAAAATTGTTTTGCAATAGTCATAATGATATTTCTGGAAATTTTCTACTTTTGGAAAGTTAGAAGTATTTATGGAAATTTTTCAATTTTGAAAAGTCTAGAAGTATTTATGGAAATCTTCCACTTTTGGAAAGTTGGAAGTATTTATGGAAATTGATATTTTTCATAAATAAAATATTTGATTAGATTTTGGAAATTTATTTCCTAATTTAATCATGATTTCATTTCGGAAATCAAATCTTAAAAATATTTTATTCCATAAGTAGTTTTAATGATTTAGGAAATTGGTTTCCTAAATTAACTTTCCTTAATCAACTATTTCCACAAATAAAATATGTGATTAGATTTGGAAATTTGTTTCCTAATTTAATCATGATTTGATTTGAAGAATCAAATCTTAAACATATTTTATTTCCATAAATAGTTATGACATATAAGGAAATATTGTACATGATATAATTGTATGCCATGTAATTGCATTAGATGCATATCATTATGCCATGCGTGTCATGACATGTAGATGTATGCCATGTATGACATGCCATGTAGATAATAGTTATTTGCATGCAAAGAGGATGAGACATAAAAACCCTAACTCAATATTAAAGCCTACACCTTCCATTAATATGGTTAGAACCAGAGTTCCATTTTTTGTTCAGGTAGTTGGACTCTCTCCAAGCCCGGCTCGAACCCGAACATGTTCAAACCATGGAATAGTTTAATACTAATATGGTAAGAGTCAGAGGTCAATCGTTAGCTTTGGTTGTTGGACTCTCTCCAAGCCGGGCTAATTGGTTGAATGTGCTCTAACCATATTAAAACTATTTCTTGATTAATGGGTTTGTTGTATACGAAAAAAAAAATGGATTAACCCTTTAATTAATTAGGATTAATTAGTGGGCTAATGGGGTTAATTATCTAGTTGGGCTGAGTCCATTAGGCAGACCTAGTTGGGCTGAAATTGGGCTTTGGGCTGAATTGGGCTTAATGATTGGACTTGGTGATTGTCAGGTTAGGTTTGGATTTGGCTGGGTTAACCGAATCACTCGAACAACTTTTAAAAACTCCGAATGAATCGATCTCTCACGATTTCACCGTTTCCGCTTCTCCGCCTCGTTTCTTCGCTCCGCGCGATCGCATCATCGGGTTCCAGATCGTCGACGACTGGCAAGAGCAATTCGACGGTGCCACCATTTAGCTGATCTCAGGTTGGAGGTCAGTAGGTGCTTCGCCCTAGGGAGGTGTCGGCATTTCCTTCGCTCGATGGGACGACAGTGCTGTTGCCGCGGCGGTGAGCTGCTGAGAGGGAGGTTTCGCCGTCGATCATCGCCTAAACTAGGTAAGGAACGATCTCTTTCCTCCTGTGGGATGTGAGCTGAGATTTTGGCTATGAGATTTTTGTTGAGCTTGAATTCATTATGGGCAGCGATCGGAGCCTAGTGTTCATCGAAAAACAGAGGACGAGGAAGAGGTACTGCCGGGGGAGAGCTAAGCTCGGTAAGCTTCGAGTTCTCTTGGTTTTCCTATGGTAATTGTTGTATTGGTTGTGGGTTTCTGTTCGATGTTGATTAGTTTGGCTATGGATCGCGTTGAAGTTGAAATCGTTCGTTGATTTTGTGATAGTGGTATGGTCGATTTTGGTGTGTAGCATTTGGGGATTTACTTCCAGTGCATTGTTACTGTTTCGATTGGAAGTTTTGGGATTCGTTTGATACGGGTATGAGTTGGTGTTGCGCCGGAAAATAGGGGGTGATGCCGGGGAAGATTTGATCGGTAAGCTCATGTTACCTTTTCTGTTCGATGGTAGTTGTTATGTGCTTGGGAGGTGGCTGATCATTATGTGTGTGTGAATTGATTGACGGTGATAAATTGAGCTTGAGGTAGGCTGCCATTACAGTTTGGTTGTGGATAGATGTCGATCAAATTGGTTCAATTTCTGTTGATCGTTGATGTTGAGTGAATTGTGGTTGTCGGTCAATCAACTATTCATTATGAGATTTCTGGGTTTGTTGTGATAAGGAGATGTTGATCCAGATCACTGTGATCAAGATGTGCGTTACCTTCATAGCTATACGGCTAGTGTTAGAACTGATTCATGAAGTGTGCAATGAATTGATGTGAAGGATTGATGATTTAGTGTGTGAATAGATTAGCTGTGGTAATTTGGATATTGAGGTAAGTCGGATTATTCTGAGCGTTGATGATTGTGTAGATTTATTATGTGTTGGATTATGGTGGATCAGTTTGGGAAATCGAGGTTTCTACCTCGTAGACGAGAAAAGGATGCAAGTATAGGAACGATGTAGTGTTTAGTTCCTACATTTGTAGGATACTTGTACTTAATCATGGTTGCTATTATGTGCAGGTTTGGATACGAAGCAGGTCCACGGCCGTGAGGACTATTGGTACAGGATTCGTATCCGGTGGGTAATATCTACCTAGTCCGGTAGTTTTGACCAAATTCTAGTGCATGAATTTGGATATATGTTTATACCAGTTTACCTTAAATTCACTCTTATTTAATCATATGCTTGTACTGCCTTGACCTTTGAGATATATACTCTGTTACTCATTGATTATCTAGCACAGATAGGAACTATAAACCCTATTATGTATTAGCTGATGGATATTCAGTAAGTACAGGTGGTTAGGGTTATCTTTATGACCTCAGATTGGGTTACTATGTTACATCACTAGGGTTAGGTGATGGATTGGATTATAGAGTCGATTATTATATCATACCCGTATTAGTTGTGCATCTATGGTGGATCTAGTTGTCTATGCATAGATAAGTGTGTGGTTGTTAGTATGTGACCATGGACTAGAGGTCCTAGCGTGATGGTATATCCATTATGGATTGTATGCCTGTGTATGGTTATAGGGACGGTCGATAGTATATCGCTACTGACTAGAGGTCTTAGCGTGGTTGACTGTCAGATGAGTATGACTCTTTGTGCGATAGAGAGAGTCTTGTGGATTGTAGTCCTTCCATAGTTGACTTTTGGTTGACAAGGACTCCCCGTGGGATAGGGAGTGTGGCGAGGATACATGTATGGAGCTATGCATCATTACATTGCATGCATGCTGTTGACTGGGTCTCCCTTGTGGTTGAGATGGGTCGTCAGTCATCCTGCCTCCCCAGCCACTCAGAGTTGTTGTAGCAGGGTTGAGGGTAGAGCATTGGATTTTCCGCGCTCGGCCACTATAGACGGTGGTAGCTGGAGATGCGCACCAGGCTACTGTGCAGAGTGGTGTTAGCAATCGCCCACTATAGACGGTGGTTGTGTGACGTGCAGTTGTCCTGTGTGCGGCGCTTGTCTACTCATGGGTAGGGACGGCGTGACTTGCAGCAGGGGCCCCTAAGAGTAGTTATCTCTTCACGCTTATACGCTACTCAGTCATACTACCCAACTCGGCCACTCAAGAGTAGTTGTAGCTGGAGTCGGGCTAGTTGTCATTGTCGTGCCACCCTGGCCACTCTGGGGTAATGGTTGGACGGGTCTGCAGACAGTGATCATGCATATGCATTGCTGATATATATGTATGCATGTATTTGATATATGTTTTACATATGCCTGTGAGATGCTGCATTTTATTGAGCTATGATTGCAGCATATGGTTGTTCATCATGATACATGCCATATGCATTTTATATACTGCTATGTGTTGAGCATGATACATGCGTTGATTCAGACTATTGTATGCAGTTAATTAGCATCATGTCATTGTGTGGTACATACCAGGTTGTTATTACACGTGATCATATATTGTTCATATGTTGGAGTATTGGTCAGGTATGGGATTGACTTGGTACATTATATGAGTTATGTTATTGTAAATCTGTTCAGGATGATCTAGCATCTGGTGTTACAGATCGTCAGGTACGTTGGTACATTACTTCATGTTCAGTTGATCAGTTTAGTATATATACACTGAGTATGACTTTACTGTGGTTACTTGCTATTAGATTTGGATAGGACTGTATGTCTATTGGACTCATGCTGTATACCTGTAGATCTTCACATGTATACTTGTAGATCTATCCTTATATGTTGTTCATGCACTTTCTACATATTACCCCTGAGTTTATACTCACCACCTCGGGACCCTGGGCTTCCTGTCACCCAGATAATAGGTAGAAGATTCCTTGGATGTTCGGAGCTCCGCTAGCTGATCCCATCTCACACCAGACGAATGGAGATGTTTTTCCGTATTGTTGTATTACTATTGTTGTTGGTTTGGGGATTTTTCCCTGTATTGTTCCGTAATTGCAATATACGGATGTGTTGTATATATTTGGTCTTCGATTTGATTTCTGTTATGATTCTTGTCGTGTCAAGTCACTCCGGAGTGCATAGTTGGTCTTTGTACCTTGTTTATCTGTTTGTATTGTTTCCACTGTGTTTAGTATAATTGGTATGTTGATATCTTTATATCATATTGTTGTTGTGGGCCTACGAGCCTTGTATTAACTCGATATGTTGCCACGTACAGGGGAGATGCCGTCCGTTTGCTTTTCGGCACGACATACTCTCGGGGCATGACAATTTTATTGGTATCACAGCCCTAGGTTAAGAAGTCCATTTTCGGATTTTATTTCATTCAGACATCGAGTTTTTCTTTACTCGGTTTTGGTTTTGTGAGTTCTGGGATATGACAGTTGCGGACATCTCCGAGCTGCAAGGTTTAAGGTATGTTAACTGTTATTACATATCCTTCTGTTGGCTATGCATTTAGTTGCTTATAACAGTGCATTACTTGTAGTATGTTAGTCACTATTCGTAACCATGGTGAGTTGACCACGGGAACGACATGTGGAGGTTATTAGACATGTACCTGATGTCGAAAAGGTAAATTACCTTTGAGAGCCAACTGATACCGAGTCGGAAAGCAGGGATTAGGTAGGCACATCTCTTGTGGAGATCAAGGATTATAGTCCTAAGGATTTCCACTAATTATGTTTGTCAGATTATTACCTGAGGAGTAATGGACTAAGCAAGTATACTATTGCTGATGCAGATAGTAGAGAATTATTTTGGTGATATTCATAGGGATTTTGATCCCTGAGTTGGTCGTTCTAGGTTGTATAACTTTGAGAGTACTTTTGAGTACTTAATTCGTGTTATACGAAGAAAGTAGAGTGGGTTGAATACCATTATTGGGATCAACCCGATACTTGGTGGAAGATATAGGAAGTAACGTACGGGAAATAATCTATCACTTGGTCACAGTTCAGTGATGTTGTGAGATAGTATTTCCTCACGTCATCTTCTTTGACTTGTCGTCAAGGAATTCTTGAGCCTCGGGTTGGGTGATTGTTTGGTAACGAAGGTACCCTGCAAAGTCGTTAGACCTGCAAGGGTTACGACCACCTAATAGCTCGAGAATGTGATCGACATGTCTTAAGCCACCTACGGTTTATCGGTTGACATCTTGATCAGAATGTTTGGATTTTCTATCAGATCCTACCGGAAGTGCATAGACCGAGTCATGTGTATAGAAATGACTCCGTAGCAAGTGTTTTAAGAGTTGAAGATTTGATAAGCATATATTGCAAGTCAAATTATTGAAATTAGAAGACTCCGAATGTTGGATAAAAGGAGCAAAATTAAAGTCATGAGTCACAAGAGACTATTGGTGAGTTTTTTTCGATCATAGAAGACCGATTGCAGATTGTCAGCAGCTTCTCATGTTTATCAGCGAACTCAGAGGAAAGACTCCGAAGGGAGATTATGTGTGTGCAGTGCGGGTTACGATGAGACACAGAGCCAGATTATCTGATGGACCATTGTATCTATTTCTACTATAAGCAACCGATATCTACGAGGAGAGTATGTATTTTGAAGACTCAGTTGAAGACTATGGATGATACTTTCGAGCGGATGATCCACAACCTCGAAAGCTGAGATCATTACAAAAGAATGGATTAGCACATAAGCAGTGACCTACTACCTCAGATATAGTTGGGGCTCTTTGATACTTTCATCCGAAAGAAGTAAGTTACTCAGCAGTATCAGCCGAAGACATCTCAGAAGACTCAGATGTTCAGACAACAATTGTTACCTTCCTAGACGACAGCAACTGTTACCTTCCCAGGCGTAGTTATGATTTGTATAGAGGAGAGCTTATACGAAGATGGTCATATCTATTCTGCATTCTTCAGTGGCAGCTATACCTTTCGCAGAGTTGGAGCATGCTACGATGTTGACAGTTCTTCAGTATTGTACAGACGGATGTGTACCCTTTGCCAGTACAACAGTGTTTACCATCTCCATTGCAGACATTTTGAGTAGTTGTACCTCAGTTCCAGCAGTTGATTTCAGTTCCTCCATGATAGTCTTTGCATCTACATGAGCTCAGCCGTTCAGAATAGATTTTGGACAACTTTACATGATTACTAGAGAAGAAGTATAGAAGACCAAAGGATCGGTCCTTCGGGGCATTACTTTAGGTTATCCTATTTGCGGATATATCGAGAGATACTGGTAGTTTACAAGTATCTTTGTCTAGAACATTCTTGGATAGGGTTCGAAGAGTTCCTATCGACTGTTGTGTTGGTGATTGTCGCTACCGTCAGGTGAGATGTTGATCAACAATCAAGAAGTCAAGGGATACCCTTAGACTTTTCTAGACATACCGCTACTATAGACATATCCTTATGGATAGTAGGATTTTTGGAGCATTGGTGTACTAGGACTCTCAGATGTATGTATAATCCGAGAGTATTTGGATGTAGTTATGGATGAACTCTCGGGCTGGTCACTGCATGGGCAAGTGGAATATGCGATTGAGGTGATTTCGGGAATAGTCCTGATATTGGGGACCTCATACCGGGAGATGATTTTATAGGTGTCAGTATTGCTAAACACTCTGGGAGATTTATCTGCCTCAGGGTTTCTTCTTGAGAAGACTTGTAACTCTTTGTTAGAAGAGAGTCAGACCTTGAGTTTATGCATCAATTATCGATGATTGGAACGCAGTAGTTGAGAATGAGTATCCTTCGTAGTGGATAGAGGATCCATTTAGATCAGTTAAATGACACCTGTGTATACCCTAGGGTTGATCTACGATTGGAGGGTTGATATTGTAGTGACTTAGTGTCATACAATTATCATTGTCGGTGTGATGATTGAGCTATCTGTAGCTTAGAGTAAAAGGGATACAGGTGTGTAGAAGACGATATTTCATACTTGGTATGAATTTTACGAGATGTCGATAATGTTGTTAGACTTATCGACGATTTAGTCGTTCATGAACTTGAGGAATCAAGTACTCTTGGAGTATTTGAGATTGATTGTCATCGTATATGTGGAGGATATATTTATGGATATATTCCCAATCTTGAGGGAAGTTGTGCTTTTTCTAGATTGATTTGGTATTTACCATAGATGAGGATAGGATGTTCTAGCGATAATATACCGTCGACTTGTTGGACCAAGAAGGTGATGGAAATCACCTGGTCAAAAGTTTGTGAAGCTAGGTTTCAGGGCCTAGACGGTGACTGACTCTCGCATCAGTGTTAGTTAATCCGTCCGATATGGATGGAAGGGTATTGTACGCAGAGGCATCATTTCAGGGATTAGGAGCGATTCCGATGTCGTTGAATGAAACGTATATTATGTGTATGCTAGTTGAGAAACTAGCGAGATTAGTCATTATAGTCTTCCAGTTACTTTCAGTTCTGTGTGACAGAGTGAAATTTGGACATTAGATTAATTTCTCTTGTGAGAATAAATCTCTGTCTCTGGGAAGGATAGTGGTTCCCAGAGTAGCATTCGCTTTAGGAAGAGTTGTTACAGAAGTCTCTTCATTCAAGAGTAATGATTTATTCGGAGTGTATCCGAAAATAGTGAGTATTGAGACGTTCATGTTGGTGGAACGACATATGGGACACAGTTGATTCCGTAGTTTGATGTTAGTGTGCCAACATGTAAAGTGGAATATTAATGACTAGTAGGGTTACGTATCGAGAAGGAAGTGGTAGCCTAGTACGTTAGACTATGTTGGGAGATTATCTAGAATTTGGAAAGGACTTGATAGGATTTGGATAGTCGATGATCGATGATCGATTAGCTAGGTCCGCTCATTTTCTTCCGAGCCGTAAGATGAGTTTTGTTGGATCGTTTGACGGAATGATATCCATGGAGTTACCTTTGTTGGTGCAGTGAGGCACCGAAATCGAACCTGTGTTTTGATTATAGCAAAGACACAAGGTTAAGTCTATTTTGTTATCTCATGAGTCTACTTGAGTGTGCAGAAACAGGTTAAGCTTGAGTTGGAGATCTGCGACACAGTAAGTGCAAGGTAAGACTCATGTCCGACGAGCGTAAGTGAGGTCGGATCCTCCGTTTAGGAGTTGATCTTAGGCGACAAACCGACCCAAAACTTTCCATGAAAGTCTAAGTCGAGATCGGATGGTTAGAAACCATCTAAATCCATCACATTTAATATTTCTACATATTGCTTTGAGCTAACCCTTGCTTGAATTCGAAGTTACTCTAATTCAAATTAAAATTAGAATTCGAATTAAATTTAGAACTCGAATTGAAATAAAATTAAATAACTAAAGTATCCTGAAAATGGGCAAAAGGAACTAAAAGCAAGGTGGCAACTTATCTCCCAAATCTTGGTGAGGTGGCCGGTCAAAATCAAGGTGGAAACTTATCCCTCAATTGGTGGTGAGGTGGCCGGATCTCAAGTGGGCGGACAAGGCTTCAAATAGAGGGGGGTGCTTCACATCTTAGATACAACAATTATTACAAAGCTCTCAAACGCCTCCACAACGCCGCTCTTCTACGACGATGCCACTACAATGAAGTGCTGCCAACACGAAGCTTCACCGTTAAAGTGTTGGTAATCGTTTTAGTCGATTAATTTAAGTTGTGTTTTTCGAGCTTTTATATCAAAAAGGAGAGAGGGGCTTGTCTCTCATCCTTGTGTTTTTGTCGAAAGTTTTGTAATCGTAACTCCTACCTCAAACGAGGAGGAGTGTTTTAGTGATTGCCCTCCGTACGTGGTCTAGGACCATTAGGGCCTTGGATTAGCAGTCGGTTGGCTGTGAACCAAGTAAAACTCCTTGTGTCCATCTCTTTTTCACTGCGTTTATCTCACACTTATCATTTTTACAACAAAAGAAAAGAAAAACCGTTTTGCGCTATTCACCCCCCCCCCTCTAGCGCTCATTTTGATCCTACAATTGGTATCAGAGCCGGGGGCACTCAAATTTGGTGAAACCACCAATTTGAGTAATTTTTATTTCTTTTGTTTCCTTTGTTTCTGTCTACGTTAATTTTTGTGTTTTTTTTTAATTTTTCTAAATTTTTTTTCAGACTTTTCTTTAATTTAATTTTATCGCTTTTAATCTTTCTATTGATCATCCTAACAAAAAAAACTCTTAATTACGATTTTTTAATTCTATTACTGATTCTTGAATATAAGTTTGTTTTTCAATATTTTTTACTTAATTTCAACATTAGATTTTTTTTTCTACAAAATAGTTTTTAATTAATTTTTGAAATTAATTAATTAATTATTTTTTTTACAGAATTAAAATTAATTTTCTAATTAGTTAATCTATTGATTGATTTATTTATCTTTTCTTCTTCCCGCACTACTAATTCAAGATGCAAGTCTTGGGACCTTTGTTGTCTGTGTGTTTTTTTTTCTCTTCTTACCGTTTCGTGTTAATGGCCCATCTCGAGGATTTTAGGACCGTCCGACCACCATTTTACAACTGTGACGATTTTCGTTACTGGAAAGGTCGGATGGAGTGCTTCCTAAAAGCCCAAATAGAGATGTGGATTATGATCCAAACCGGGTTCACCCTTCCTACTAATGAAGAAGGTGAATCCTTGGATTACAATCAGTGGTCCATTACCACTAAACGACAAGTCGAGGCAGATGCAAAGGTGACTCAAATCCTGCAGTGCGGGCTATCCAAGGAGGAGCTCAACCGAGTCGGACCCTTCATCAGCGCAAGAGATCTCTGGACGAGGCTGATCGAGTTACATGAAGGATCGGATCAAGCTAAGGTTTGCAAACGCGATTTGTTGTTCAATAAATTGTACACACTAAAAATGCAGGAACACGAGACGACAACACAATTGCACGCCCGCATCTAGGACATAGTCAACCAGCTGCATTCAATAGGACAGAAAGTCAAAAACCGAGATCTAATCAGGTATGTTCTAAATTCTTTCCCTAGGACCACCTTGTGGGCATCCATGGCCGATGCCTACAAGGTATCTAAGGACCTAGCTAAAGTTAGAATAGACGAATTATTCTCAGATTTTGAATTACATGAGCAGTCCAACTCGGAACCCGAGAGGGGTATAGCCTTGTTTGCAGGTTCAAAGAAGAAGAAAATCGCAAGCAAGCCACCACCAACCGAGGAGGAAGACGAGTCCGAAGAAGAAGTTGACCCGAAGTTGACTGCCGAACTAATGAACCTAGCTCGAAGGATAGACAAGGGACGAAAGAGAACCACGACTCGACCCAACCAAGGTAAGCCTAAAAGTTCTAATATTAGGTGTTATGAGTGTAACAGGTTTGGACATATCAAGTCCGAGTGCCCCAAGCTCAACCACCAAGCACCTAAGCACAAGAAGGACCTCAACGCGACATGGGAAGAAGCGTCATCCGAAGAAGACGAAGACCATGTCTTCATGGCGAAATCGATTGAGTCAGACACGGAGACCAAACCTGAACTTGAGTCAGAACCTGAGGATGACTCGGACTACGAAGCTACCTTCAAGTCAAGCCATGGATACACATCCGGTTCAAAAGATACCCTTAAAGTGAGTCGAACTTTATTTAATACTTTACATAATACAGTTAGGTTTTTGTCTAGGAAATTAGTTAAGTCCGAGTCCAAGGTCGAGACCCTGGTTGAGGAGGTCAAACTCCTCAAACACAAGGTCTCCCTATCCTCTTCGACTAGTCAAGTTCGAGAAGAGGACCCAACTCGAGCTGAAAAGCTCGAAGTTGAGAACTCTCTCTTGAAAAGTCAAGTTGAAGATCTTAGGAACACGTTGGAAAGGTTCACTTCGGGATCCAAAGGACTTGACCTCCTACTTGGATCTCAAAGGGCCGTGTACAACAAGGCTGGACAAGGGTTTAACTCAAACACGACTAATAGGTCGTATATGTCGATTGTAAGTTGACATAGGAAACATGGCCAAGCATGGGTCCCTAAGAACTTTTTGATTTCAACTCTAGGATCCAACCCGTACTGGGTTCCCAAGGACCAAATCCACTATGTGGATAGACCGAACCGATTCAACGGTCTAGGGGTAGCCAGTACAAAACATGTTTGTGCTTTAACTTAGAAATTGCATGTTTTTTTTAAAACTTGTGAACTCACTTAGAACTCGTACATAACCAACTAAAATCCTTTGAAAAGATTGAGCCTCGGGGAGCCTTTTTTCAAAAATAACCAGTTAGACTAGGAAATAGTCTTAGGTGAGTCAAGTCATCATTTTCTTGAAAATGGCTTTGTCTAAGGAAGTGGTCGATGATCCGATAAAAGAAGGCCCTGTGCGACACGGAAGCCATGATCTTGAAAAGGTAAACTTGACAAGCCTAGGGTCAAATCCAAATCTAACATAAAATTACTTGAACCTAAATGCACTTAATCAACTTAATTGGAAGTCATCTCACAAAAAACACATAAGTATAACGTGCTTGATCATATAGACACAGGTGAGATGACCTAGGTTTAACAACTTACAACCAATTTTTATTAAAAAAAATCTAACATCCAATCCAACCACCTTGTGTGTAGGATCAATGGATGTTGGACAGCGGTTGCTCCCGACACATGACCGGGGATCAACTCAAATTCACGAAGCTTCGATTCAAACGACAAGGATCAGTAGCCTTTGGGAATAACGGCAAGCTCAAAATCATCGGATCAGGTGATATTGAGCTTAACTCGAATTTTGTTATTAAAAATGTATTACTTGTAGAGAATTTTGAATATAACCTGCTTAGCGTAAGCCAATTATGTGACAATAACTATAAGGTCGTATTTTTAGAAAATGAATGTGTAATTAAAACAAATAAAACAACTAAAACAATACTCAAAGGAACTAGGACAAATAACATTTATACAATTAACTTAATCAAATCCTCAGCCAAATGTCTTATGACATAGGAAGAGGAATCATGGTTGTGGCACCGACGACTCGGTCACTTGCACCCAAGACTCGTCAACAAGATGAGTCAGAGTGGCTTAGTCAGAGGCTTACCCAACCTCAACAATTTGGTTAATAAAATCTATAATGCTTGTCAACAAGGAAAACAACCTAGGACACAACACAAGTTAACTAACCAAGAACGAACCTCAAGTGTACTTGAGCTCCTGCATATGGATCTATTCGATTCACATGGAGCCAAGTCACTCAATAGAAGTCAATATTGCTTAGTCATAATTGACAACTACTCCAGGTTTACCTGGGTTAGGTTCATCAAACATAAAAATAATACCCTAGATCAATTAATCAATCTATTCAAATTAATCGAGAATCAAAAAAACCTTAAGGTTAAAAGACTTAGAAGCGATCATGGTGGTGAATTCGAAAATCAAAGGTTCACCGACTTCTGTAACCTAAATGGATACCACCATGAATTCTCTTGCCCTAGGACCCCTCAACAAAATGGCCTAGTGGAGCTGAAAAACCGAACTCTACAAGAAGCCGCTAGGACCATGTTGAACGAATACGACCTACCTAATAGGTTTTGGGCAGAAGCCGTTAGCACGGCTTGCTATGTCCAGAATAGGATCCTTATGGTAAAGAGGCACCTTAAGACCTCGTACGAGATATATCACAATAAAGTACCCAACATCAAGTAATTTAGGGTATTTGGATGTAAAGTACATATCTTAAACACTAAGAACCACCTAGGGAAATTCAAATCCAAAACCTCCACCGGAATCTTCTTAGGATACTCAACCACGAGTAGGGCCTATAGGGTATATAACCACGATACCCTTAAAGTCGAAGAGACTATTAATGTAGTGTTCGATGAAGTACCCGAACCTACAAAACCCTTAATGACCCCAAGTGTTGAGCCCATTGATACCAAACTCGTCTTCGACCCTGAGATCGAGTCTAATCCACATCAACCAACTTCTCTTTTTGACCAAGTGACAAGTGATCCGAGTCAAACTAGTGTTCAACCAAGTCACCCCATTGATCAAGCATTAGGTGACACAAACACAACCCAATCTAGGATTCAGACTAACCACCCTATCAATCAAGTGATAGGAGATCCTAATCTAGGAGTTCGAACTAGAGCATCCTATAGGAACCTTAGTCAAATTTCCTTAATTTCAAAGATAGAACCCAAATCAATTGAACAAGCTCTTCTTGATCCCGATTGGATTATTGCAATGCAAGAAGAGCTAGCTCAATTTACTAGGAATGAAGTGTGGGAATTAGTACCACCACCTAAAGACAAAACGATAATTGGAACAAGGTGGGTGTTTCGAAATAAGCTTGATGATAAAGGTGAAGTAGTTAGAAACAAGGCTAGGTTAGTCGCCAAAGGGTTTAGTCAAGTCGAAGGCTTAGATTACGATGAAACCTATGCCCCAGTAGCTAGACTCGAATCCATTCGAATGTTGCTAGCTTATGCCGCACATCGAGGATTTAAGCTGTTTCAAATGGATGTTAAGTCGGCATTCCTAAATGGATACATTAAAGAAGAAGTTTATGTTAGCCAACCCCCCGGATTCGAAAATCTAGATAAACCCGACCATGTTCTAAAACTTAAGAAAGCTCTCTATGGACTTAAACAAGCTTCTCGAGCTTGGTACGAGAGACTTTCAATCCATCTTAAGTCAAAAGGGTTTAACCAAGGCTTAGTTGACCCAACTCTCTTCGTAAAAACCTTAGGTAAAGAAATATTCATAGCTCAAATTTACGTAGACGATATAATTTTTGGAACCTCTAACTCAGCCTTACTAAACGAGTTCGTTTCACTCATGAAAAGTGAGTTCAAAATGAACTTGGTAGGCGAGTTAAGTTTCTTTTTAGGTCTACAAATTAAACAAACTAAGGATGGTATATACCTATATCAATAAAAATACACTAAGGAGTTAATTAAAAGATTTGGAATGCAAGACGCTAAGATAATAAACACCCCAATGGCGATTAATGTTAACATAGGAGAAGACCTAGAAAGTAAGTCCATTGACTTAAAGTACTATAGGAGCGCGATAGGAAGTCTCCTATACTTAACTGCGAGTCGACCCGACATCCTATTCGCAGTAAGTATGTGCGCCAGGTTTCAAACCTGTGCTAAGGAGTCTCACCTAACCCTAGTTAAGCGTATCCTTAGATATCTTAAGGGTACACTTAACGTTGGTATTTGGTACCCTAGATCTACGGAGTTCGAACTAATCGGCTACTCCGATTCAGATTATGCCGATAGTAAACTCGATAGAAAGAGCACGAGTGGTTGTTGTCAACTACTCGTCTTGAGTCTAGTGAGTTGGTGCAGTAGGAAGCAACATTGTGTTGCCTTATCTACCACCGAAGTCGAATACGTTGCGATGGGTGAGTGTGTAACTCAGCTTCTTTGGATGAGGCACACTCTCCGAGACTTTAGGTTGGACTTCACCAAAACTAAAATTTTTGTAGACAACATAAGTTCGATAAATCTAACTAAGAACCCTATATGCCATTCAAGGACAAAGCATATAGAGGTAAAACACCATTTTATTCGAGAACATGTAGCCAACGGCTCCATACAACTCGAATATGTTTATTCGAAGTCTAACCTAGCAGACCTATTTACTAAACCACTACCCGAAGCCGAATTTAGTCTCTTGAGATGAAAATTGGGCTTGTGCATAATAGAATAGGTTAGCAAAAGTTTTCAAATGCTATTTTCAAAAATTTTATTTTTCTTATTTTTTTTTTCTTTATGCAAATGAAACTAGTTTAGGACTTCCCCTAGATATCATGATTCTATAGATTTAAGGAGCCAACACATCTCACAACACATAGGGTTAATGTGTTTGTGTATTAAGCCACCTAGAACGGCGTGAGATGTTAGGACCCTACTCTAGGTTCCAAGATGTAGATCAAGTGCGTCAATATGAACCTCGGAGTATAAATATGCAACTAATATTAGCCAACTCTAATTAGGACTTGTTGATAATATCATTTCAATCAAGTCAAACTAGAGTTGAACATTTAGATGAATTATTTTCACATACTATTTTCAAAATCATCATTCTTGGACATAGGGTTTACTTAAACCCCCCCCCCCCCTACTTTTTTTCTTGATTTATGTCAAAAGGGGGAGAAAAGGCCAAAGTTAAAGTTCAATAAATTCAAATTTTTGAATTTGATAACTTACCTTAAAACTTTGATTCTGGCCTAAGTTAAGGGGGAGTAAGGTTTAGGTTTCAACTCTTCGGAATTGAAAACTTTAAAGGCCCAAGTTAAGAAATCAAAAGTTAAACCTTTTGAATAATTAACCTTTTGACTTAACTTTTGATTACTTAACTTGCACTTATTTTTGACTCTAAAGAGCCTAAGTTAAGTAATGGCATTTACTTAACTCGTTATCTTTTGTGTTTGGAGAACTAAAAGTCTTTTTCAAGTACTCACCCTCGGTCAAGGGGGAGGGTTCCTCTAAGGGGAGAACTTGAGAAATATTTTTACTACTCCTACTTTTGCTTCATGTCTTTATTGTTTCATGCACTTAATTTCCTTAACTTTGTGTGTTTTTGCCCTAATCTAACCTGTGTTTTGATTATAGCAAAGACACAAGGTTAAGTCTATTTTGTTATCTCATGAGTCTACTTGAGTGTGCAGAAACAGGTTAAGCTTGAGTTGGAGATCAGCGACACAATAAGTGCAAGGTAAGACTCGTGTCCGACGAGCGTAAGTGAGGTCGGATCCTCCGTTTAGGAGTTGATCTTAGGTGACAATCCGACCCAAAACTTTCCATGAAAGTCTAAGTCGAGATCGGATGGTTAGAAACCATCTAAATCCATCACATTTAATATTTCTACATATTGCTTTGAGCTAACCCTTGCTTGAATTCGAAGTTACTCTAATTCGAATTAAAATTAGAACTCGAATTGAAATAAAATTAAATAACTAAAGTATCATGAAAATGGGCAAAAGGAACTAAAATCAAGGTGGCAACTTATCCCCCAAATCTTGGTGAGGTGGCCGGTCAAAAGCAAGGTGGAAATTTATCCCTCAATTGGTGGTGAGGTGGCCGGATCTCAAGTGGGCGGACAAGGCTTCAAATAGAGGGGGGTGCTTCACATCTTAGATACAACAATTATTATAAAACTCTCAAACGCCTCCACAACGCCGCTCTTCTACGACGACACCACTACAACGAAGTGCTGCCAACACGAAGCTTCACCGTTAAAGTGTTGGTAATCGTTTTAGTCGATTAATTTAAGTTGTGTTTTTCGAGCTTTTATATCAAAAAGGAGAGAGGGGCTTGTCTCTCATCCTTGTGTTTTTGTCGAAAGTTTTGTAATCGTAACTCCTACCTCCAACGAGGTGGAGTGTTTTAGTGATTGCCCTCCGTACGTGGTCTAGGACCATTAGGGCCTTGGATTAGCAGCCGGTTGGCTGTGAACCAAGTAAAACTCCTTGTGTCCATCTCTTTTTCGCTGCGTTTATCTCTCACTTATTGTTTTTATAACAAAAGAAAAGAAAAACCATTTTGCGCTATTCACCCCCCCTCTAGTGCTCATTTCGATCCTACAACCTTGAGTATCATTTCTGATAGTGATTCATAATTCACCTTACGATTCTGGCAAAGTATTCCATCGGTTACGGGTATAGAGCTCCACTCTGGTACAGTTATTGACCCCTTAATAGGTTGATTGAGAGCGTATAAGTGCTGAAATATAATATTCGAGCTCAGTACCCCACTTAGTCACTTGAGATGTGTGACTTTCCTCTAGATACTTGAGATGATTATTGTGACATCTCGCTTGTACATGAGTCAGAAATTTGGGGACCAAATTTTTATAAGTGGGGGAGAATGTTGTATACAAAAAAAAAATGGATTAACCCTTTAATTAATTAAAATTAATTAGTGGGATAATGGGGTTAATTATCTAGTTGGGCAGAGTCCATTAGGCTGACCTAGTTGGGCTGAAATTGGGCTTTGGGCTGATTGGGCCGAACCAGCTGAGCTGAACCCAAATCAGGTTAGGTTTGGATTTGGCTGGGTTAACCGAATCACTCGAACAACTTTTAAAAACTCTGAATGAATCGATCTCTCGCGATTTCACTATTTCCGCTTCTCCGCCTCGTTTCTTCGCTCCGCGCGATCGCGTCGTCGGGTTCCAGATCGTCGGCGACTAGCGAGAGCAGTTCAACGGCGCCACCATTTAGCTGATCTCCGGTCGGAGGTCAGTAGGTGCTTCGCCCTAGGGGGGGTGTCGCCGTTTCCTTCGCTCGATGGGACTGCAGTACTGTCGCCGCGGAGGTGAGCTGCTGAGAGGGAGGTTTCGCCATCGATCATCGCCTGAACTAGGTAAGGATCAATCTCTTTCCTACTGTGGGATGTGAGCTGATATTTTGGCTATGAGATTTTTATTGAGCTTGAATTCATTGTGGGCAGCGATCAGAGCCTAGTGTTCATCGAAAAACAGAGGACGAGGAAGAGGTACTGCCGGGGGAGAGCTAAGCTCGGTAAGCTTCGAGTTCTCTTGGTTTTCTTATGGTAATTGTTGTATTGGTTGTGGGTTTCTGTTCGATGTTGATTAGTTTGGCTATGGATCGCGTTGAAGTTGAAATCGTTCGTTGATTTTGTGATAGTGGTATGGTCGATTTTGGTGTGTAGCATTTGGGGATTTACTTCCAGTGCTTCGATTGGCTATGGATCGCATTGTTACTGTTTCGATTTGAAGTTTTGGGATTCGTTTGATACGGGTATGAGTTGGTGTTGCACCGAAAAATAGGGGGTGTTGCCGGGGAAGATTTGATCGGTAAGCTCATGTTACCTTTTCTGTTTGATGGTAGTTGTTATGTGCTTGGGAGGTGGCTGATCTGTATGTGTGTGTGAATCGATTGGCGGTGATAGATTGAGCTTGAGGTAGGCTGCCATTACAGTTTGGTTGTGGATAGATGTCGATCACATTGGTTCAATTTCTGTTGATCGTTGATGTCGAGTGAATTGTGGTTGTCGGTCAATCAACTATTCATTATGAGATTTCTGGGTTTGTTGTGATAAGGAGATGTTGATCCAGATCACTGAGATAAAGATGTGCGTTACCTTCATAGCTATACAGCTGGTGTTAGAACTGATTCATGAAGTGTGCAATGAATTAATGTGGAGGATTGATGATTTAGTGTGTGAATGGATTAGCTGTGGAAATTTGGATATTGAGGTAAGCCGGATTATTCTGAGCGTTGATGATTGTGTAGATTTATTATGTGTTAGATTATGGTGGATCAGTTTGGGAAATTGAGGTTTCTACCTCGTAGACGAGAAAAGGATGCAAGTATAGGAATGATGTAGTGTTTAGTTCCTACGTTTGTAGGATACTTGTACTTAATCATGGTTGCTATTATGTGCAGGTTTGGATACGAAGCAGGTCCACGGTCGTGAGGATTATTGGTAGAAGATTCGTATCAGGTGGGTAATATCTACCTGGTCCGGTAGTTTTGACCAAATTCTAGTGCATGAATTTAGATATATGTTTATACCTGTTTACCTTAAATTCACTCTTATTTAATCATATGCTTGTACTGCCTTGACCTTTGAGATATATACTCTGTTACTCATTGATTATCTAGCACAGATAGGAACTATAAACCCTATTATGTATTAGCTGATGGATGTTCAGTAAGTATAGGTGGTTAGGGTTATCTTTGTGACCTCAGATTGGGT
Organism: Wurfbainia villosa; assembly: GCA_025175895.1. Taxonomy (NCBI): domain Eukaryota; kingdom Viridiplantae; phylum Streptophyta; class Magnoliopsida; order Zingiberales; family Zingiberaceae; genus Wurfbainia; species Wurfbainia villosa. The sequence continues at coordinate 57,387,045 of CM045995.1, read as the reverse complement.
TACTGTGTTACATCACTAGGGTTAGGTGATGGATTGGATTATAGAGTCGATTGTTATATCATACCCGTATTAGTGGTGCATCTATGGTGGATCTAGTTGTCTATGCATAGATAAGTGTGTGGTTGTCAATATGTGACCATGGACTAGAGGTCCTAGCATGATGGTATATCCATTATGGATTGTATGCTTGTGTATGATTATAGGGACGGTCGATAGTATATCGCTACTGACTAGAGGTCTTAGCGTGGTTGACTGTCAGATGAGTATGACTCTTTGGGCAATAGAGAGAGTCTTGTGGATTATAGTCCTTGCATAGTTGACTTTTGGTTGACCATGACTCTCCATGGGATAGGGAGTGTGGCGAGGATACATGTATGGAGCTATGCATCATTACATTGCATGCATGCTGTTGACTGGGTCTCCCTTGTGGTTGAGACGGGTCGTCAGTCATCCTGCCTCCTCGACCACTCTGGGTAGTGATAGCAGGGTTGAGGGCAAAGCATTGGATGTGCCGCGCTCAGCCACTATAGACGGTGGTAGCTGGAGATGCGCACCTGGCCACTGTGCAGAGTGGTGTTAGCACTCGCCCACTATAGACGGTGGTTGTGTGACGTGCAGTTGTCCTGTGTGCGGCGCTTGTCTACTCCTGGGTAGGGACGGCGTGGCTTGCAGCAGGGGCCCCTAGGAGTAGTTAGCTCTTCACGCTTATATGATACTCAGTCATACTACCCAACTCGGCCACTCGAGAGTAGTGGTAGCTGGAGTCGGGCTAGTTGTCATTGTCGTGCCACCCTGGCCACTCTGAGGTCGTGGTTGGACGGGTCCGTAGACAGTGATCATGCATATGCATTGCTGATATATATGTATGCATGTATTTGATATATGTTTTACATATGCCTGTGAGATGTTGCATTTGATTGAGCTATGATTGCTGCATATGGTTGTTCATCATAATACATGCCATCTTCATTTTATATACTGCTATGTGTTGAACATGATACATGCGTTGATTCAGACTGTTGTATGCAGTTGATTAGCATCATGTCATTGTGTGGTACAGACCAGGTTGTTATTACAGGTGATCATATATTGTTCATATGTTGGAGTATTGGTCAGGTATGAGATTGACTTGGTACGTTATATGAGTTATGTTATTGTAAATCTGTTCAGGATGATCTAGCATCCGTGTTATTCTGAGGCCAAGCGAACGCGTTGGTACATTACTTCATGTTCAGTTGATCAGTTTAGTATATATACACTGAGTATGACTTTACTGTGGTTACTTGCTATTAGATTTGGATAGGACTGTATGTCTATTGGACTCATGCTGTATACCTGTAGATCTTCACATGTATACTTGTAGATCTATCCTTATATGTTGTTTATGCACTTTGTACATATTACCTCTGAGTTTATACTCACCACCCCGGGACCCTGGGCTTCCTGTCGCCCAGATAATAGGTAGAAGATTCCTTGGACGTTCGGAGCTCCGCCAGCTGATCCCATCTCACACCGGATGAATGGAGATGTTTTTCCGTATTGTTGTATTACTATGGTTGTTGGTTTGGGGATTTTTCTCTGTATTGTTCCGTAATTGCGATATACGGATGTGTTGTATATATTTGGTCTTCTATTTGATTTCTATTATGATTCTTGTCGTGTCAAGTCACTCCGAAGTGCACAGTTGGTCTTTGTACCTTGTTTATCTATTTGTATTGTTTCCGCTGTGTTTAGTATAATTGGTATGTTGATATCTTTGTATCATATTGTTGTTGTGGGCCTACGGGCCTTGTATTAACCCGATATGTTGCCACGTACAGGGGAGATGTCGTCCGTTTACTTTTTGGCACGGCATACTCTCGGGGCGTGACAGGGTTGGCTTTAACCTGGAGCATCGGCTTGTTGGACTCTCTCCAAGGTCGATGTAAAGGGAATTGAAGTTGGGTGCTATGCATATGATGCATACTTGTTAATGTGTTAACAACTCGATGTATGTGTGAACATTCAATTAGTTATAGAACATTGTGATAGTTGCATATACGTGATATGCAATCGGTATAGTTGATACCTACCATCGTAGTTATGAATGACTTGTTGGACTCTCTCTAAGGTTGTTCATATCTATGATGGATATCAGCTCATTCGGAGATGGACCTACGATCTCCTGAAGTGTTTTTGGGGTTTTTGAAATTCGAAAAATGAATGAGATTTATAAATGTATATTGATGCATTTTAAATCATCTTTCTCATATATGCTCGTTTTGTATTTCTAAGATTGATCATGATGTCTTTGAATTTGCATTCCATTTTGGATTCAAATAAATTGACTAGATCAAACTTCTTGGACTTGCTTAGTAACTTAAGAATTGTTCTCAAGGTTGAAAAGCTTGCAAATTTCCTCGAAGCGCCTCTTCCCGTCCGTCCTAGTGACAATGCAACTCTGGACCAATTGTTGGCCTATCAGAAACATGTGACTGATTCTGAAATGGTGAGTTGCATCATGCTAGCCATGATGGAACCCAAGCTATGGAAGTAGCATGAGCATATGGATGCTCATATCGTAGTCCTTCATCTTTATGAGTTGTTTGATAAGCAAGTGAGATTCGAAAGGTTCGAAGTCTCCAAGCTCCTCTTCACCTCGTAGATACAAGAAGGTTCATCTGTGGTACTGCTCAACATGCTGAAGACTATGGAGCCTTCTGAGAAGCATGAGAAGGGGACGGTGTTGTTAGTTGATTCCTCGAAGAAAGGTTCTAAGAGGGAGTCAAAGGAACAACAGAAGGGGAAGAAGAAAAAGGCTAAAAAGGCAGAACCAGCTCAAAAGGGCACTTGCCATCATTATGGCAAGTAGGGCCATTGGCGAAGAAATTGCAAGATTTATCTTGAATCCGTGAAGAAGAATAAGGCATAAGATGCTCCATCTTTTTCATATATCTTCGTTATTGATTGTCATTCTATTTCCTCAGATACTTGGGTATTGGATACTGGGTGTGGCTCACATATATGTAATGACATAAATGGGCTAAGGAATAGAAGAAGACTCGTCAAGGGAGAGTCAAATTTAGGTGTTGGGAATGGAGCAAAGGTTGCTGCACTCACCTTCGGAATGTATTTGTTGAAACTCCCTGTAGGACTTGTCTTAGAACTGGACAATTGCTTTTATGTTCCTTCGTTGATAAAGAACATCATTTCTATTTCTTGTTTAAATAGAAATGGGTACCATTTGACTTTTAGTAACAATTGTTGTTACATAACTTTGAATGGAGTTATTTATGGGGCTTGAACTTTAAGCAATGATATTTATACGTTGGACGTATCCAGTGACATTTTCAATATCAAAGCGAGCAACAAACATGCTCGAAAGGATAATCAATTAGACTCCTACATGTGGCATTGTCGTCTTGGCCATGCAAGCAAGAAATGCATGTCCGAATTACACCGATGTGGAATTCTGGAATCGTTTGAATTGGATTTATACGATACATGCGAATCATACTTGAAAGTCAAGATGACTAAGTTACCTTTTACAGAAAAAGGTGAACGAGTGGGAGGGTTGCTAGGTCTAATACATACTGATGTATGTGGACTTATGTCAACTCAAGCTTTAGGAGGTTATAGCTACTTCATTACCTTCACCGATGATCACTCACGGTTTGGGTATGTGTTCTTGATGAAACACAAGTCTAAAGCCTTTGAAAGGTTCAAAGAATTTAGAAATGAAGTAGAGAAACAACATGACAAGAGTATTAAAATACTTCGATCGGATCGAGGTGGTGAATACTTAAGTCAAGAGTTTTTTGATTATCTAAGAGACAATGGTATATTGTCTCAATGGACTCCGCCATATACATCACAACATAATGGTGTATCTGAGAGGCGTAACCGGACCTTGTTGGAGATGGTCAGGTCAATGATGAATCATGCGAATCTTTCCAAGGCCTTTTGGGGCTATGCACTTCAGACAGCTGTTTACTTGTTAAACAGAATGCCAACCAAGGTAGTCTCTACTACTTCATATGAGATATGGAATAGTAAGAAACCTCATGTATCTTACTTGAAGATATGGGGTTGTCCTGCTTATGTGAAGCAGACTGTATCAGACAAATTAGATGCTAAGTCTGATAAATGTCTATTTATTGAATACCCTAAGGAAACAAGGGGTTACCAATTCTATCATCTTGTGGAACAAAAGGTGTTTATTTCAAGGCATGTTGTGTTTCTAGAGAAAGAGTTTCTCTTACAAGAAAATAGTGGGAGTGTCGTCGAGCTTGAGGAGGCTCGAGAGACTCAAATAGACATTGATGAGATACCTGGTGAAGCACAACAGCCGATAACTCATAGTGATGAGCAATCGGCTGGACCTATTGAAACAACACATCTTCGTAGATCTAGTAGAACACCAACATTTCTGAGAAATATGGATTTCTCGTAAGTGAATCGAACGACGTGTTACTCATTGATGATGAGAAGTCTACCAGTTATGAAGAAGTTCTGACAAGTTCAGGAAAGGATAAGTGGCTTGAAGCCATGAAGTCGGAAATGGATTCCATGTATGAAAATCAAGTTTGGAATTTGGTTGACCCACCTGAAGGCATCAGCCTATAGGGTGCAAGTGGGTTTTCAAGAAGAAAACCGACATAGATGGTAATGTGATTACCTATAAGGCTAGATTAGTGGCGAAAGGATATCGTCAAAAACAATGTGTTGATTATGACGAAACCTATTCACTTGTAGCTATGCTTAAATCCATTCGGATGCTCCTGGCCATAGCGTCTCATTATGATTATGAGATATGGCAGATGGATGTGAAAACAACTTTCCTTAATGGAAACCTGCTCGAGGACGTGTATATGATACAACCTGAGGGTTTCACATCGGTTGATAAAACCAAGGTATGCAAATTGCGACGTTCCATATATGGATTGAAGCAAGCATCCAGGAGCTGGAATATCCATTTTGATGATACAATCAAAAAGTTTGATTTCTCACAAAATCTAGACAAACCTTGTGTGTATAAGAAGGTTAGTGGGAGTGCTGTCGTGTTCCTAGTATTGTATGTCGATGACATATTACTTATAGGAAACGATGTTTCAGTCTTACAGTCAGTTAAGATTTGGTTGTCCAAGACATTCTCCATGAAAGACCTGGGAGAAGCAACCTACATCCTCGGGATTAAGATCTATAGAGATAGATCGAAATAGTTGCTTGGTCTTTCGCAGTCTACATATATAGACCGAGTGCTAAAGATGTCGGAATCCAAGAAAGGTTTCCTACCCATCAGGCATGGGATACACCTTTCGAAGTCTATGTGTTCGCGCACAAAAGACGAGAGGATTTGCATGAGTAAGATTCCCTATGCATCCGCAATAGGATCTATCATGTATACTATGTTATGTACGAGGCCCGATGTATCGTATACTCTAAGTGTCATGAGCAGATACTAGTCTGATCCAGGAATGGATCATTGGGTGACTGTTAAGTCGATCCTTAAGTACTTAAGAAGAACTAAGGATGCATTCCTAATATATGGAGAAGGGTACATGGTGATACGTGGGTATACAGATGCTAGCTCCAGATAGACAAGGATGATTCCACGTCTTAGTCTGGGTATGTATTCACCTGGAATGGAGGCGCAATAAGTTGAAAAGGTTCCAAGCTTGACACTATAGCGGATTCTGCCACTAAGGCAGAATACATTGCAGCTTTGGAAGCAGCAAAGGAAGCGGTTTGGATCAAGAAGTTCATCTCTGAACTTGATGTGGTCTCATCAATGATCCAAACATGTGCTTTGCCACTATCATCTGATCAGAGAGATCATTAGTAGGAAGGAAATACAAATGGAGAAAATCCCCACTAAAAGGAATTTAGCGGATCCTTTGACTAAGGCATTACCTCAAAGTAAGTTTAAGGGTCATGTTAGAGCTTATGGTATTGGATACCGTAGCGATTGGCATTAGGCAAAGTGGGAGTTTGTTAGTAATATATGAGAGATGTCCTAAGGCAATCGCCTTATATTTGAACCATTTATATGATAAATGAAGATTCACTATTTGAGTATACATGTTTCATATATTTGATTAGATCTTAAACTCATTTACTGAATGTCCATGATACGATTCACAGTATGAGAGAATTTGTGATTGGATCACAACTAGTGAGTATCTCTACATGTGTAATTGTGATGTATCGAAATTATTCCTAGTCGATGAATTGATGAATTTGGACACCATTGATTCTATTGAGACTAGCACGAGGTATACTCCTTGGTGTATCCAAGCAGCTGATTCTCACTGGCTGGAGACATTGTGATGTCCGGAGTTAATCGTGGATGCTAGTTATGGTAACTAGTTCATTGGGGTGACCAGCCGTAAGACTTCATATGGTTCTCTGCATATATAGATATGTCAATGAAGTTCTTACTGCAGCTTAAGTGCGATGTTCCTTTGACTTGCGGTATTCAAGTCATCTTGATCATAAAGACTTATGCTTTGACATCTTAAGCAAGCATCTCTGAGGAGATGTGGACCCGGGATGATTGGGTATAAGTCAAAGTGATCGAAGGTGTTTAAATAGCCTATAAAGGATTCACCACTTCTTGCGAGGAGATGTATACCCATGGCCTCTCGTCGGATTGTTACTAAAGTCTTTGGCCAAAGCATTACATGTTTAGAGTAAGGTACTCTTCGATACATGTGCAGTAACTATAATCCGTAGGACGAGGAAATAATACTTGGGCTAGGTGTGACGTAGTCAACCTAGTGGGGACTGACACTATAGACCATGTCCTGAACCAAGTGGGTATAAGATGAGTGAAGGGAATGGGGCACGATTCATTCGAGCTGCTGAAGGGTTTCAGAAATAGTTCTGGATCAACCGTTGATCTTTTCAATTAATTGGGGATCATAATGTACTACTAGGTGCCACTTATGATCGTTCTATAATTAATGGTTAATTATAGACGGACAACATAAACCGAGAACCTATTTGGTCACACGCACAACGAGCATAATCCAAAGGATTTAAAACGAGATTGAGAATGAGATTCTCAGACCGAGAGAGACTAGGTTTGGTTGGACCAAACATGGAGCGAGCATGAAATAATTTCAGTCGTAATGGTAGCGTGGATGGGCCGTGTCTTATGAAGACATGATGGATGAACCAAATTGGTTTGGTTCTAATCCAATGGAGGAGAATAAACCAAATGGGTTTGGTTTGTTTTAAACGAATGAACCAAAGATGGTTCGGTTCGTTTTAACTTAAAATAGACCAACATGGTTTGGTTTATTTTAACTTAAATTAATGGAGTGGGTTAACGGGCTTTTGGTTATGATCCGATAACCATTAAAGGAATTTGTTCTCTATAAAATAGGGCTTAAGGGTTTTTGTTAAACCCTAATTCATGCAACCCTAATTGTTTGGCCGCCCACCCTCTCCCTCTTCTCCAAGTGGTCGGCACCAACCTCTTTGCTGCCGCCTAGCTCCTTCAACCAGCATCCAGCTGCTGCCGACCACCCCTCTTGCCAGCATCGAGCTGCTGCTGGAGGAGCTCCGGTGATCTTCCTTGGCTCCGGCGACAAGGTGAGCACATTGCTTTCCTTATTTGGTCGGCGCAAGGTCTCCACCAAAGCTGTCCAGTTTTCTTGACAGCTTGTTTCCTTCTTGTCGGAGCATCATTTGGACGACGTTTAGAGCTCCGATAGTGCCTTCCTTACCGGGGATTCGATCTCCGATAATCCTCATAGGTGGAGGACGAAGGATTCGTCAAACGGTTGACGGATATCTCTCCAGAGAAGCGAGTTTTTGAGGACTCATTTTGGATCCGAATTTTGATTCGGATCGTGATCTTCTCTCGATCACATCGTCTTCAACACAAGGCTAGTAACCCGTACGAAGACGAGGCTCGTGACTTTGTGAAGTCATCCTAAAGATAATCGGCGTGGATACGGATAGAGACGATTCTAGCAAGAATCGTTCCGGTTGATGCCTTTCCCGCTACACGTGATACGTCTGGTATACGTAGTTTAAATTTCCTTTTATTGCAAATTTTGAATTTACGGTTATGTCTACACATGTTATACTATGCATGCATGTGATGTGTGTGTTGTAATAAATTAGATTTATTATTTTATTCCTTCTGCTGTGCACATGTTTACGAAATATGTTCGAACACACACTCACCGCGATGCCGGAAACCCAACACTGGTATACCAGGCAGATCAATTACTCCCTATGGGTTACATAGATTCTGACTTCCAATCAGATAGGGATAATAGTAAGTCTACCTCGGGTTTTGTATTTACTTTGGGAGGTGGAGCCATTCTATGGAGGAGTGTCAAGCAGAAATGCATGGCGGATTCCACCATGGAAGTTGAGTATGTGGCAGCTTCTCAGGCAGCCAAAGAAGTTGTATGGCTCAGGAACTTATTGATGGACTTGGATGTGATTCCTGGTTTGCCCAGAACTATCACAATTTATTGTGATAACAGTGGTGCAGTTGCAAACTCGAAGGAACCACGAGCCCATAAGGCAAGTAAACACAAAGAGCGCAAGTACCACCTGATACGAGAAATCGTAAAGCGAGGAGAAGTTGTTGTAGCCAAGATTGCATCAGAGGATAACCTGACAGATACTTTCACTAAGGCCCCTTCAGCGAGAGCTTTTGATAGGCATGTGGAGGGAATGAGAATCAGATGTATGGCAATATGAGGAAAGCATAGTCTTTTAGTATAAGTGGGAGATTGTTGGGATGTATACTGAAAAGTCTATTTTTTATATGAGCATCTTTATTTTTGAAATAAGAATCACATGATCATTGTTTGCATATTTATGGTTATGCATATTGTCTGATACATTACATTATAAATAACATGGTGTGTGGTGTCACACGGGAGATCATGTTATCAGTTCCTTGTAGAGTATAAGTAGAGGCTCACAACCGAGATGGTTTTGGACAAACCATTGGTATGGTTGTAGTGTAATTTTGTATTGGTTTGTCTTGACCATAGAATTACACTAATACACTTTGTGTGTATTGAGCAGGACCGACTTAGAGGTGATTCAATTTATTGCTAACTACATAATTGAATCGGACCTCGGATATTATGGTGTACATGCTCTTAATCCCGATATAATAACGGACACATGTACTTAGTATTTATTTCTTTGATTTACCAATGAGCTAGATTTATAGATTAAATCGATAGGCACGATAAGTTGAGAAATGATATTATTTACATGGTGTGCCATTGATTATAGGAGGAAACCGTGTCCTATATATTAGGATGATGATGTCTCCTTGAGGAGCTCATAAGGATCATCATGTAAACCCTGTAGGTGGACTTGGTCCGGCATTATGATAAGGTTGAGTGGTGCTACTCATGGAGTTAGATGTTGATTAATTAATTGTCAGTAAATTAATTAATTGATGGACATTCGAGATCTTAAACACAGAGAAATATTTGTACAATTAATATATGGAGCCCATATTTATTTTTGGGGGTTGGTGAGGTAGATCAATGATAATCCTCTAGTGGAATGAATTATCATTAATGGATCGGATTTTAAGTGGGCCGGATCCATTGGGTGGCCAAGATCCAACTCCTCCTCATGGTCCCTATTGTAGCCCATTAAAATCCTCATGAAAGCCTAGATTCGACGGTGGAAAATGAAACCCTAGATCCAACGGTGGAGATTGAATGGAGGCTTAAGCCTAACTTATAAAAGGAGGGCTAGGGCTTGGGCAGAAAGAAGAGAACTTGGTTCATTGGTCTTGGGCGGCAATAGAAGCAAGGAAAAGATTAGGGTTAGGGTTGCCTTCTATTGGTATCCTCTCCCTATTGCTAGTGCCCATCCCCACCTCCTCTTAGGCGGTGCCTATCTTCTTCCAAGTAAAGGCGGCGCCACCTTCTCCACCCAAGGTTGGCGGTTTTCCTTCTCCATTGGCCGTCACTCATTCATCTTCCTCTCCTTGGTGGCCGACGACAACAACAAAGAGGAGGAAGAGGTTTGATCTTCCTCTAAAGGGATTGTGTCTGGAACAAGAAAGGAGAATAAGGGAGAGGTTCTTCTTCCCTTTGTTTGGAGAGAGCAAGGAAGGGAAGAATGAGATCTAAAAGGTTTCAACTCTTGGAGGATCGTTGCCCACACAACGTTCAAGAGGAGGAAAGGATATACAATAGAAGATCAAGAGGTATACAAGAGGTATAATCTTGTTTATTTTGATTTAGTTCTTTTGTATAATGCATGTGGCTAATTTACTTGGACCCCGAAGATAAACACAAAAATCGGCGATCCGTACATCATCTATTCCGCGGCTAATCGAGGAAAAGAGTTAGGTTGCATGAACAACAAGTTTGTTCAAGAGAGCACTCTAATCGAATAGCACGATGATGGATCGGTTGCTTGGGTAATCCATCTTCGTCAAGGATTAGTTTTTTTAATCCGGGGATGTATATAGGATCGCCATGTAACGCCCATAAAATTCCTAGCAATTTTACAAGAATTTTTGGCTTGATGATCATGGGCTTTATGTGGGCCTTTTCAAAAATAAAAGAAAATAAGCCGAAAAGGGGTGCAAGGCCTAGGAATTGAACTCCAAACCTCTAGAGATAGCCAAGCCTTATAGATGCACCCACTAACCAGAAGCCCAATAGGATTATATGATTAAGGAAGAGGGGGAAACTATAGATAAGTGGGACTAGGAGTAAATGAAGAGGCATGGAAAAGAAAAGAGGAACTTCTCTTCCTCCCCCCTTTATAAAGAAGAGGGAAGGTTGAATTTGGTCACTTCCTCTCTTCTTCTTCCTCTTCTCACCGAAAATCTTGAGCTCCCTCTCCATTTCCTCCATTGGCCGAACCTCCTTCAAGCAAGAAGCAAGGGCTAGGGTTGGTTCTTAGGTCATCTTCTCCACCCAAAACAAAGCGAAGGAAGTAAGTATCCCTCACCTGCATACGAGTAGTTGCGATTGAATGTTTGAACAACCTGTATGTTATATTCGGCCAAGCATGTTTTAGTTTACCAATGAAGTTGAAATCTATGTTTAGGAAGGATATGATGATGCTAAGATGGGAAAAGAGGGTTGGTTAAAAAGCTAACCCTAGTTGAGCCCTTATGTGTTTCGGCCACCCTAGGAAATTAGGGTTAGGGTTTCATGCATGCCATGTTTTAATTGCTATATGATGTAGTTAGGGTTTAAAAGGGATTAGGTCAAAAGTTAACCCTAGGAAACCCTATGGACCATTCGGCCAACATGGGTTTTGGTGTTTTTGTTGAAGTTTATATCTTGCTTGATAGCATGTTAGAGGGATTAGGATAAAGATCTAACCCCAAAGGTCTCCATGAACCATTCGGCCAAGTCATGGACTAGGGTCTAAATGAAGCTCCATGTTATGTTTATGCTATGTTCTATAACTAGATGATGATGTTAGGGTTTTAAGTGGATTAGAACAAAAGCTAACCCTAATGAACCCTAAAGACCTATTCGGCCAAACCCTACTTTTAGGGTTTCAATGAAGTTCCATGCCATGTTTTTGTAACTAGATGATGATGTTAGGGGTTAAAGTGGATTAGGACAAAAGCTAACCCTAATGAACCCTAAGAACCATTCGGCCAATATGGATCTTGGTGTTTTATTGAAGTTTTATAGCTTGTTTTACTTGTAAGAAATGATGTTAACATGTTAGGGGGGGGGGGGTTGAGGATAAAGATCTAAACCCTAAAAAGCCTATAAGGGCCATTCGGCCACCTTTGAGTTTTAGGTTACAATGAAGTTCATACCATGAATTTTATGGAATTGTATGCATATGTATGTTACTTGAATTAGGTTAAAGGTCTAAACCCTAAAAAGCCTATGGGGCCATTCGCCACCTTTGATCTCTTTAGGTTACAATGAAGTTCATACCATGAAGTATGCTATGCTATGTTAATGAAATAAGCTATGTTGTTATGAAATGAAGTATGCTACGCTATGTTAATGAAATGAAGCATGATGTGTATGAAATGAAGTATGCTATGCTATGTTAATGAAATAAGCTATGTTGTTATGAAATGAAGTATGCTATGCTATGTGAATGAAATGAAGCATGATGTGTATGAAATGAAGTATGCTATGCTATGTTAATGAAATAAGCTATGTTGTTATGAAATGAAGTATGCTATGCTATGTGAATGAAATGAAGCATGATGTGTTATGAAATGAAGTATGCTATGCTATGTTAAAGAAATAAGCTATGTTGTAAAATAAGCATATAAGTATTTTACTTTCTACATGGCTTGTACCAAGACCTTAACAAGGTCCAAAGAAGGGATGGGCTCCTAAGATGCCCTAGGTCGATGGAATAAGACTCGGGCCTAGGATGAGCTTCTATGTATGATTGCCCCTAGGTCGATGGAATAAGATTCGGGCCTAGTACGGGATGGGCTCCAAGATGCCTTAGGTCGATGGAGTAAGACTCGGGCCTAGGATGGGCTTCTACGCTATGACGATTGCCCCTAGGTCGATGGAATAAGACTCGGGCCTAGGAACCTATTAGGTTCGAGACTTGCTACCTCGGGCCTATTTAGGGATGCGCGCTATGATAATGAAGAAGTGGTACAATGCCGGGCCCAAATATGTTGAGATCTATATTTACGTACCTAACATATATGTTTTCAAAAGCATCTTGCATATGTATGCCATGATTGTTTAAGTTACAAGTTATGTTAGATGATATGCCATAATGTTTAAGTTACCTGTTATGTTAGATGATATGCCATAATGTTTAAGTTACTTGTTATGCTAGATGATATGCCATAATGTTAAGTTACAAGTTATGTTAGATGATATGCCATGATGTTAAGTTACATGCTATGTTAGATGATATGCCATGATTGTTTACGTTACATGTTATGTTAGATGATATGCCATAATGTTTAAGTTACTTGTTATGCTAGATGATATGCCATAATGTTTAAGTTACCTGTTATGTTAGATGATATGTCATGATGTATAAGTTACATGTTATGTTCGATGGCACGCTATGATGTTAGGTTACTAAGTTACATATGATGCCATGTATGTTATGTTTATGTTACTTAAGCTACAAGTTAAGTTGATGATGCCATGTATGTTACATGATATATTGATTATATGTTATAAATGCTACAAGTCATGATTAATGATGATGTATGGTTTTTGTGAGTAGGACAGGATCTTACTAAGCCTATGTGCTTATAGTTTATTTTCCCTCGTACTGCAGATAAGGGTAAGGGATGGATAAACTAAAGGGAGCAGCAGGAGGGGTCAATGTGTGTGGTAGTGGCACGGTGGAGAAGATCCGTTAAGTCTACTTATACATGTATTACCTATAATGATGATGTCTATGGATGTCTTTACTTATGTCTACGATGATGTTATGAACCTACTAAGCCTTAAGTATCTATATATATATATGATGCATGCTTTATGTTGATAAGAAGAAGTAAAGAAGAAGTAAGAAGAAGTATCTATGCATGCTATGCTATGAAACATACTCTATGTTAAGAAGAAGTGTTAATGCATATTTATGTTTAAAAGAAAAAAAAAGTATTTAGGTCTCAAGTCTTCCGCTGTAAGAAATAAGAAGTACATATATATAAAGTCTTCCAGATGAAATGTATGATGTCATACAGCCACGCCGCCTCTCCGGACGCTTAGGGTCCCTAAGGGCGGGCGTGACAGTTGGTATATCGAGAGCGGATCCGCCTTTCCACTACACACACATCAAGCTCCAAATCACGCTCCAAGTAAGAATTCTATGTCTATACTCTAAATTTTGTTAATTTTGATCATGCATGAGATGAAATATCTTTAGATTATTTAGTTCATGTATAATATGAAATGCCTCTAGCTTAATTATAAAATGCCTTCACCTTATGCTTGTTCGTGAATGATAGGAAATGCTTCTAGCTTAAACATGCACGAAAATATGTATGATACCCTTATGATTGTTCATGTACGATATAAAATACCTTAAGCTTAAATTATGCAGGAGAACATGAGTGATGCCTTAAGCTATGATGCCTTAAGCTTAAAACAACCTTATGCTAGCCTTAGTTTAATTACAAAAAAAAAAATAATAATAATAATAATAATATATATATATATATATATATATATATATATATATATATATATATAGATATATATATATATATATATATATATATATATATATATATATATATATATATATATATAAACAAATAAATAAACAAATTTTGTTACGAAAATTTGATTTTTTCGTAATTAATTGTGTAAGGTCTATGTTCATCTGAATTGAATTAAGCCGGTTTCGTACGGGTTGGTCGGTTTTGTACTGACTTCATTTATTTCAATTTAGGATGCACGGACGATGACTACCATGACCCGTCGTGATGTGTCACGAAACCGATTAAGGGAAGCTATTGAAGAGATAGTCTATAAACCAGATGGTGGGGTCACCGGACACATGAGAAGGCTCGATGGTCTTTTTAGGAGACTCGAGCGGCAGGAGTTTCCGTTACTGGATAACTATAAGATATGGGCCTTGGTCCGCTCCCTGCCAAATGAGTTCATGGTAGTCAGACACCACGCAGGGGCCGCGGCATGAAGGGCGGAAACCTATGCGCGGAGTCAGGCTGAATCGCCGAGCACAGGGTTCAAGAGAAGCCTGTGGTAGAGGATCCGGTGGTAGCTGGCCTCGGGAGGAAGGGAGAAGGATCTGCAAACAGTCAACTTATTGGCCAACCAAAGACCACCCTGGTGAGGCCAAGGAAGATGGGACGAAAAATAATTACGATCGCACTAGGGTTTGTCCTAGTGGGAGTCATAATGAACTATCTTCTCAAATAGTTGTTGTGGTTTAATTTGGAAATAAGGAATGTTATCTGTTAACGTTTCTCCTTATGATTTGAAAGGATGAATAAGAGATGTGAATAAGAGACGACAAGTCGTTTCCCTTTTTGAAATTGATGATGAGTTCATTGCATGGGATGTGTATGATATAGTTGAACAATGCTGGGTAGACTGGAACATACAACAAAAAAAAAAAAAAAAAAGAAAAAAGATTATGCGTTACGGGGTGGAAATCATCTCCGGACAGCTCTCGACCCTGACGATAGCGCCGACGTTGTTCGCTGATATACTGGAAAAGCAAGCACGTGACCCAAGCCTTCAGAGGATCAAACAAGAGGTCCTAGAGGGAAAGGACGATGGGTTCCGGATCTCTGATAGTGGAGTACTCTACCTCAGGGATCGCTTGTGTATTCCCGACAATCCAGAATTGCGGGAGGAGATATTTGAGGAAGCTCACAAAACTCCCTATGCGATGCATCCTGGAACCACCAAGATGTACCAAGACCTTAAACGAAAGTTCTGGTGGTTCGGAATGAAAAGAGATGTGGCTCAGTATGTCAGTACTTGCCTGACCTGCCAAAGGGTTAAGGCAGAGCACCAAAGACCTGGAGGAACACTGCAGCCGATCCAGATTCCAGAATGGAAATGGGAGGACATTTCTATGGATTTCATCTCAGGATTTCCCAAGACGACAAACGGTTACGATGCTATATGGGTGATTGTAGACAGATTGACTAAGTCCGCCCATTTCTTAGCAATCAAGATGACCTATTCGACGGAGCAACTGGCTCAGTTATATGCTAGGGAAATTATCAGACTACATGGAATTCCTAAGACCATCATTTCGATGAGATGGTCGCTTATCTCCCATTTCGGGAATGCGTCGTAAGGCCTTAGGCACGGTTATTGTTCAAGATCGCCTTCCATCCCGCAGAGACGAGACCAAGAGAGTAAATCAAGTACTGGAGGATATGTTAAGAGCCTGTGCCCTGGATTTCAAAGGTAGCTGGTGTCGATACTTATATGCACTTCGCCTACAATAATAGCTACTAAGCTACCATTGAATGGCACCCTCTGAAGCCCTATACGGAGGAAATGTAGATCTCCCATATGCCGCACGAAGGTGGTGAAAAGAAGAGGATGGAACTGCACGGATTTCATCGACGACACCACCGAGCTATACTGGAACATCCGCCAGAGGATTGAAACCGCCCCAAAGCCGAAAAAGAGCTATGCGGATAAGAGGCGTAGACCGTTAGAATTCGAAGTTGGGGACCTAGTATTCTCAAAGTAGCTCCATGAAGGGTAATGAGGTTCGGAAGGAAGGGTAAATCGAGTCCACGTTACGCGGGACCGTATCCGATATCGCAGAGGATTGGCAAGGTAGCTTACAAGCTAGAGCCGCCTCAAGAGATGTCTATTCACAACGTGTTTCATGTCTCTGTGCTCAAGAAATGCATTTCCAGTACGGACCAAGTGATCGAGCCACAAACAGTACAAGTTCAAGAGGACCTGAGTATTGAAAGTCAGCCAATCCAAATATTAGACCGAGAAGTCAAGAGGCTAAGGAACAAAGAGGTGCCCTTAGTAAAGGTCCTGTGGCAGAATCAACGGTACGAGGAAGCTACCTGGGAACGCGAGGAGGACATGAAGCAGAAGTACCCACAATTGTTCTAAGTTTCGAGGACGAAACTTTTTAAAGGTATGAAGGATTGTAACGCCCGTAAAATTCCTAGCAATTTTACAAGAATTTTTGGCTTGATGATCATGGGCTTTATGTGGGCCTTTTCAAAAATAAAAGAAAATAAGCCGAAAAGGGGTGCAAGGCCTAGGAATTGAACTCCAAACCTCTAGAGATAGCCAAGCCTTATAAATGCACCCACTAACCAGAAGCCAAATAGGATTATATGATTAAGGAAGAGGGGGAAACTATAGATAAGTGGGACTAGGAGTAAATGAAGAGGCATGGAAAAGAAAAGAGGAACTTCTCTTCCTCCCCCCTTTATAAAGAAGAGGGAAGGTTGAATTTGGTCACTTCCTTTCTTCTTCTTCCTCTTCTCACCGAAAATCTTGAGCTCCCTCTCCATTTCCTCCATTGGCCGAACCTCCTTCAAGCAAGAAGCAAGGGCTAGGGTTGGTTCTTAGGTCATCTTCTCCACCCAAAACAAAGCGAAGGAAGTAAGTATCCCTCACTGCATCAGTAGTCATGCGATTGAATGTTTGAACAACTGTATGTTATATTCGCCAAGCATGTTTTAGTTTACCAATGAAGTTGAAATCTATGTTTAGGAAGGATATGATGATGCTAAGATGGGAAAAGAGGGTTGGTTAAAAAGCTAACCCTAGTTGAGCCCTTATGTGTTTCGGCCACCCTAGGAAATTAGGGTTAGGGTTTCATGCATGCCATGTTTTAATTGCTATATGATGTAGTTAGGGTTTAAAAGGGATTAGGTCAAAAGTTAACCCTAGGAAACCCTATGGACCATTCGGCCAACATGGGTTTTGGTGTTTTTGTTGAAGTTTATATCTTGCTTGATAGCATGTTAGAGGGATTAGGATAAAGATCTAACCCCAAAGGTCTCCATGAACCATTCGGCCAAGTCATGGACTAGGGTCTAAATGAAGCTCCATGTTATGTTTATGCTATGTTCTATAACTAGATGATGATGTTAGGGTTTTAAGTGGATTAGAACAAAAGCTAACCCTAATGAACCCTAAAGACCTATTCGGCCAAACCCTACTTTTAGGGTTTCAATGAAGTTCCATGCCATGTTTTTGTAACTAGATGATGATGTTAGGGGTTAAAGTGGATTAGGACAAAAGCTAACCCTAATGAACCCTAAGAACCATTCGGCCAATATGGATCTTGGTGTTTTATTGAAGTTTTATAGCTTGTTTTACTTGTAAGAAATGATGTTAACATGTTAGGGGGGGGTTGAGGATAAAGATCTAAACCCTAAAAAGCCTATAAGGGCCATTCGGCCACCTTTGAGTTTTAGGTTACAATAAAGTTCATACCATGAATTTTATGGAATTGTATGCATATGTATGTTACTTGAATTAGGTTAAAGGTCTAAACCCTAAAAAGCCTATAAGGGCCATTCGGCCACCTTTGATCTCTTTAGGTTACAATGAAGTTCATACCATGAAGTATGCTATGCTATGTTAATGAAATAAGCTATGTTGTTATGAAATGAAGTATGCTACGCTATGTTAATGAAATGAAGCATGATGTGTATGAAATGAAGTATGCTATGCTATGTTAATGAAATAAGCTATGTTGTTATGAAATGAAGTATGCTATGCTATGTGAATGAAATGAAGCATGATGTGTATGAAATGAAGTATGCTATGCTATGTTAATGAAATAAGCTATGTTGTTATGAAATGAAGTATGCTATGCTATGTGAATGAAATGAAGCATGATGTGTTATGAAATGAAGTATGCTATGCTATGTTAAAGAAATAAGCTATGTTGTAAAATAAGCATATAAGTATTTTACTTTCTGCATGGCTTGTACCAAGACCTTAACAAGGTCCAAAGAAGGGATGGGCTCCTAAGATGCCCTAGGTCGATGGAATAAGACTCGGGCCTAGGATGGGCTTCTATGTATGATTGCCCCTAGGTCGATGGAATAAGATTCGGGCCTAGTACGGGATGGGCTCCAAGATGCCTTAGGTCGATGGAGTAAGACTCGGGCCTAGGATGGGCTTCTACGCTATGACGATTGCCCCTAGGTCGATGGAATAAGACTCGGGCCTAGGAACCTATTAGGTTCGAGACTTGCTACCTCGGGCCTATTTAGGGATGCGCGCTATGATAATGAAGAAGTGGTACAATGCCGGGCCCAAATATGTTGAGATCTATATTTACGTACCTAACATATATGTTTTCAAAAGCATCTTGCATATGTATGCCATGATTGTTTAAGTTACAAGTTATGTTAGATGATATGCCATAATGTTTAAGTTACCTGTTATGTTAGATGATATGCCATAATGTTTAAGTTACCTGTTATGCTAGATGATATGCCATAATGTTAAGTTACAAGTTATGTTAGATGATATGCCATGATGTTAAGTTACATGCTATGTTAGATGATATGCCATGATTGTTTACGTTACATGTTATGTTAGATGATATGCCATAATGTTTAAGTTACCTGTTATGCTAGATGATATGCCATAATGTTTAAGTTACCTGTTATGTTAGATGATATGTCATGATGTATAAGTTACATGTTATGTTCGATGGCACGCTATGATGTTAGGTTACTAAGTTACATATGATGCCATGTATGTTATGTTTATGTTACTTAAGCTACAAGTTAAGTTGATGATGCCATGTATGTTACATGATATATTGATTATATGTTATAAATGCTACAAGTCATGATTAATGATGATGTATGGTTTTTGTGAGTAGGACAGGATCTTACTAAGCCTATGTGCTTATAGTTTATTTTCCCTCGTACTGCAGATAAGGGTAAGGGATGGATAAACTAAAGGGAGCAGCAGGAGGGGTCAATGTGTGTGGTAGTGGCATGGTGGAGAAGATCCGTTAAGTCTACTTATACATGTATTACCTATAATGATGATGTCTATGGATGTCTTTACTTATGTCTCCCTATGACGATGATGTTATGAACCTACTAAGCCTTAAGTATCTATATATATATATGATGCATGCTTTATGTTGATAAGAAGAAGTAAAGAAGAAGTAAGAAGAAGTATCTATGCATGCTATGCTATGAAACATACTCTATGTTAAGAAGAAGTGTTAATGCATATTTATGTTTAAAAGAAAAAAAAAGTATTTAGGTCTCAAGTCTTCCGCTGTAAGAAATAAGAAGTACATATATATAAAGTCTTCCGCTGTATGAAATGTATGTACGGTTGCGTCACGCGCCGCCTCTCCGGACGTTTAGGGTCCCGGAAGGGCGGGCGTGACACGCCATGCACAAGCGACCAAGTTGAAGCGAGAAGCAAAGCTTCAGACCTTCATTCAGCTCATGAGCAAATTTTGCAAACATAATAATATTAATGTCCTTGATCTATTTATTGTGTGTGTTAATTATATATGAGAGGTTCCCTAAGGCAATCGCCTTATGGTTATACCATTTATTTGATAAATGAAGATTCATTATTTGAGTATACATGTTTTCATGTATTTGATTGGATCTTAAACTCATTTACTAAATATCCACTATATGATTCACAACATAAGAGATTTTGTGATTGTATCACAACTAGTGAGTATCTTTACATGTGTAATTGTGATGTATTAGAATTATCCCTAGTCGATGAATTGATGTATTCAGACACCATCAAGTCTGTCGACACTAACACGAGTTGGACTCTTTTGTTTATCCAAGCAGTTGTTTCTCACTGGCTGGAGACATTGGGATGTTCGGAGTTAACCCTGGATGCTAGTTATGGTAACTAGTTCATTGGATTGATCAGCTGTAAGACTTTATATGGTTCTCTACATATACATATATGTCAAAGAATTTTTTACTGCAGCTTAAGTGCGATGTTCCTTCGACTTGCGGTGTTCAAGTCATCTTGGTCATGAAGACTTATGCTTTGACATCTTGAGCAAGCATCTACGAGGAGATGTGACACGGGATGATTGGGTATAAGTCAAAGTTCCCGAAGATGTTTGAATAGCCTACAACTTAAATAATACGTGCTCCCTGTTGTAATCGAGCTGGAATCTTACTACTCCTAAATAGCTGGGCACTGTGCAATACGTAACCGAAACGATTCCTATTTATAAAGGCATGGTTATTATACTTACTTGTATTGGTGCCAAATATCTAAGTATAATAACGTCCTTGAGTAGAAGGTTCTTATCTATATCAATCGATTGGTTGAATCGATAATGAGATGATATAGAGAACACTACTCTTAATCATTCCTAGTCAAGTATTAATATTCAGGGACAATGTTAATGTGAAGAGACTAGCATGTAAGTCAACTCGATGACTTGATCTCACAAGTCATGGATATGAGATATCAAGTTGACACATGGGTGTGCATTGGAGAATGTATACTGAATAACCCGCCATGAGAAAGTATCATGGATCGTTATATGAGTGTCATATACTTTCTCATGTGAATATTAGTATGACTATTAGTCCTTGGACCTGAAGTCACCATGGTTCCCTACATAAGGAGTTGCATACTTTGGCTTCGTCAAACGTCACCCGTAAATGGGTGGACTATAAAGGAGATTACTGGGTATGTAACAAATTATGCGGAGAGATGTGAGTGATGTAGATGGAATCTATACCTCCTATATGATGGGAGTGACATCGTTATTCTTGATAGAGTGAGACCACTAAGTGCATGGCCATGTCCAAATGAGTTAATATGAGATATTGAGCTCATTTGATTAGAGTGAGTCTACTTGGAGTTCAAGATATAGATTGTACCGAGGATGACACGGTCTATGCCTCAATTGGTCAATCTAGATGTCAAGGATAGAGGGACATTGTCACATATTATGAGTCACAAAGGTGATGTTGGATCTCAACATTCTTGTAACTTGGGTAGCAATGATGTGTTGCTAGATACCGCTCATTGCTTATGTTCCTAAATCGGTTTAGGAGCATTGCCAACGTTACAAGAACCTATAGGGTCACACACAAATGGAAATTAGATGGAGATAAGGTTCATTTGATGAACCATGAGTATTAGGTTCATGGGATGAACCAAATTGGATTAAGAGTAATCCAAATTAGACTAATTGAGTTGGACTCAAGTTGATTTAAGTGTTGAATAAGTCTAATTTAGATTTGATTCATCGAGTCCATTTAAACTAATGAATTGAGATTCATTAAATCAAATTGACTTGAATCAAATGGTTAGATTTGATCAACCATGGGAGATAAGAGGTCAAGTTTGACTTGACTTGAGAGGGAAGATGAATGGTCAATTTTGACTTGACCAATTACCATGTCATGGTGACTTGGCATGGGGCCGGCCGATGATGATGATCCACATCATCTTGGACACATCATGGGGTGCCACCTCAAGAGGGAGACCAAGAGCCATTGGCTCTTGGAGTTACATGCATGCATGTAACCCCCTTATAGTGGTGGGCCACTATTGATGGGTTATGGAAGTGTGAAGTTAAGTTGTGTAACTTCATCTTCTTCAATCTTCTTCCTCCCTTCTTCCCTCAAGCTCTCTCCTTTGTTGTGGACTTCAAGGAGTGTTAGCACACTCTAAGTTGTCTTTTCTCCACCTATTGCTCGTGTGGATATCGAAAGAGGAGTGTACACTTGACATTCTCGAGTTCCGACAAGCCATTCGGACGAGCGGGATTAGCGAAGGGCGTCGCAGCAAGGGTAAAACTCTTAACATGTAGATCTAGAGTAGATCTAAGGTTTTAAACACGTACATATAATTTTTGTTTATCTTCACATGGATCCATGGACGACTTCCAGGGTTTCCGCAATGCAAAAAGTGGTTTTTGCAGCTCGGATAGTCCAACAGTGGTATCCGAGCCACGTGTGAAGCATGTATGTGTTTTAGTTTTGTAGTTTTTGTATTAGATATAAAAATTAATGATCTGTAAGTTTCTGTAAATTTCCTATTTTTATAGATTTTTTGGGTATTTTTCTCGAAGAGTTGAAGCAACAAGTGTTGGGACACTTGTAGTCTTCAACCACCGAGAAAAACTCTCCGGAACCGCGAATTCTCGCTTTAGGTTTTTAGGACAGCGACTTAAGTCTCTGTAAGATCAAGATGGGACACTTGCAAGGTTGATTTTGAGAGTAGGGGCGCTGCCCCTAACCTTGAAAGGGGCATTGTCCCGCGATCGCGCCCGAAAATTGCTTAGTGGGACTGTTACGAAGATGTGACTCATAAAATTGAAAAAAAAAAGAAAAATTATAGAAATTTCTATAAAATACATAATTTAGAATTATGTATAATACTGTGATGGTTATGGCCCAAGAACCCCAATGTGATTGTATAAATATATTGTAATTTATAATACGGCTTGCGTGTCGTTTTTGTTTTTGTTTTTTTTTATGAAAGGTAAATATATATCATCAAGAAAAGCACAGTCATACAAAATTCTGGAATGCACACTCATGTCATGTCTGACGATGTGTCAGATCAGAGATGCATCTAGGGGGGTGTACATGTGCACTCATGGGTACCTCACCTCTCATGCCTACTAAACCTCTCAAGGGTACATACCCTCATACATGGCCCTCACTTGTACAGTGCAAGAGTTTCTCCCATGTTTCCTTGCCTCGTGCATACTATCCTTCTGCATCCATCGCTCCATGTGTACCTCCTCACATTGTCCATCGTATAAAGCATTTGCCACTTTTGGTAAGTGATCAACCGTCAACGGATTTTCCTTGTCTTTACCGCAGCCGTTTGCTACGGACTAGATAGACCATTCAGGTGGGCCTATTCACCTCTACTAGGCTTGCGGCCGTTTGCGTGCCGTTTTTGTGGTTATGCATGTTGTATATGGTATGCGACCTATGCATCGTGCCTCTTCTTTTAATATTCCAGTTGTAAATAGTTTTAGACTCGAATGTAACTCGAGTTTCATATTTGTAATGTACAAAAATGGAGCAGTGGAAGGTCCACTAGTAGACGGAGTTACGAGGAGGGTGCCGACGACAATGGCGATCAAAGGAGACGCTTGGAGAAGCCGCTAACCCTAGGTTGACCGTCCAATCTTCTCATTGGCTTGAGAAGATTGTAGTAGGGCCATGACCTCATCACAATTAATATATATATATATATATATATATATATATATATATATATATATATATATATATATATATATATATATATATATATATATATATATATATATATATATATTTATATATATATATATATTTATTTATTTATTTATTTATTTATTTTACTTGTATGTATGTGATGCATGCTAGTAAATTTTGCTTGTATGTATATGATGCATGCTTGGATATTTTGCTTGTATGTATATGATGCATGCTAGTATATTGCTTATATGTATGTGATGCATGCTAGTGTAGGGTAATAAAGGCCTTAATACATATATGATACACATTCACGATTGGATTAGATCTTAATCGAATCAACTCGAAAATGTCTACCAAGTTTTGATACCCATCACTACCTCGATCATTTGTTGTTGTTGAATCTGCCAAATCAGAGCAAAGCATATTATCTTGGTAGGGTGCGGAGGGACAATCTTGGTTCCACCTATCACAGCTTGGGTGAGAATAAGCTCAATTAGATTGAGTAAAACTAGTTAACTCAATTGGATCGACTAAAACTATAGGCATATTCCAACCATTGGAAAGATAGGATAAGATCGCATTTACACTAAATCTTGGGCGATTTAGCCAAAGCTAACTCAAGGTCTTTTGTAAATGTGGATCTTGATCTTATAAACAAGAGTTGCATAGAGATGTAATTGGTAATTTGTTACCTACCTATAATACTAAGTCTTGGACGATTTAGCCAAAGCTAACTCAAGGCGTAGTATGATGTGGATCTTGTCCCGCGAGAATTATAGCCAGTTTGTATGAATCTAGTAATGTGGTTTGACCACATCCATGACTCGATTCTACAAAAATCCTATAATTCAATAGGAGCATCATTTGATTAAAGGCCTAATTAAATGATAAATGAAATACGATATTAATTTTCTGCATTGTGTATGTTGTAGATTACCATGTCGACAAACATGAACACTCTCTCACTGTGTTCTGTCCTTGAGAAGGACAAGCTCAATGGAGCTAATTTCTTAGACTGGTATAGGAATCTGAGAATTATTCTCACCCAAAAAAGAAAATTGTACGTCCTGGAGCAGCCCATTCCGGAGGCACCTCCAACCACTGCCTCGCGAGCTGACCGAGATGCTTACAAGAAGCATCAAGATGATGCATTAGATGTGTCATGCCTCATGCTCACAACCATGAACTTTGATCTTCAAAAGCGACACGAGTTCATGAATGCTTTTTATATGGTTGAACATCTTTGTCAACTGTATCAAGGACAAGCAAGGCACGAGAGATATGAGATCTCTAAGGCATTGTTTCAGTCTAAGATGCAAGATGGGACTCCCATAGGTCCATATGTACTCAAGATGATTGGATACATAGAAAACCTACAGAGGTTGGGATTCCCACTTGGCCAATGTTGGGGATCGATTGGAAGCTAGAGGGGGGTGAATAGCGCATTTTCATTTCTACAAGAATGATTAGCGGAAGCACAACAAGAATAATATAAATAAAAACGAAAGCACAATGCTAACAAGGCCTTTACGTGGTTCGGAGATAACGCTCCTACTCCATGGCGATCCTTAAGGTGGATCAACCCAAGTGATTCCACTAAGAAGCTTTCTCTTTTACAAACCCTCCTCTCTTTACAAAGGATGTAGATGAAGATTAGAGAGGAGGAGGAGAATTAAACACTTGAAAGCTTTAGAAAACTTGTGGGGGCTTGAGAGAAAGATCAGAATATAAGCATTAGCCCTCAAAGCCACCACCCACCCTCCTTTTATAGAGAGAGGGTTGTTTTTCCCATTGAGCTATCATCAGTCGACTGATGTATAGCATCAGTCGACTGCCACTGAAGCCAACGACTTCTGACTAGGCAGATCCGTAGAGATACACAGCCGTAATTTCCAATGGCTGCATGATCAGTAGACTTATCACTTCATCAGTCGACTGATGAAGCGATCAGTTGAGTGATCGCCATGCAGAGTTGAGTGAGACTCCATTTTGTGCCTATCTTCGACACGATCAATCGACTGGCAGTATTGGTAGTCGACTGATTACATGATCAGTCGATTGCTAGCTCCTGGCAGTCGGCTGATCATCAAGGTTTCAGCCTAACTCAGTCGAGCACCTGACCAGTTGACTGATACATCGTATCAGTCGACTGATACTCATCAAGTATGAATAATTAATACTTGATTTTACCCCCTAGACCTAGACTCAACCTTCTAGCTCTTCCTTAAGCCTTACGCCTCCAGGATCCCTCCGAGTCTGTGAGTTTTTCATCCTTTACGCTTTGCTTCCAAGAGCTTCCTTCGGTTTTATCATGACTTGGGTTTCCCTTTGCCAAAACGTGCTTAGACTTTACGCAGCTAAGACTACATGCTTGGACTTACACTGCCAAGACTTGCCTTTGGACTTCCTTTGCCAAGATCACACTTGGACTTTATCTTTACCAAGTCTTCATACTTTGATTTTTCTTGTCACTTAAACACGTTCACAATTAGATCACAAAGCATTGTCAAACTTAGATGATTATCCAAACATCAACACATATAAATGCTTGGGGCATTGTTGCACCAACAATCTCCCCCTTTTTGATGTTTGGCAATCATTTAAGTTAGGTCTTTAAAATATGCACATAATCATATTTCCAATATGAATTCTATCTTCATTCATGCACATAATCATATTTCCATCATATTTTCAATATGAATTCTAACTTAAACATTTCCAATATGAATTCTAACTTAAACATTCCTTCTCCCCCTTTGACATACATCAAAAAGAGAAGGATCCATGAATTTCATAAAAGGATTAAATTTGTTGTAATCTTGAACTAAGGTATAAAGGTGAAATTAAGCTCCCCCTTAATCCAATATATGGTTCATGATGAGAAAATAACTTGTGGAGCAAATCCTAACAAAAGATTGAAGGTTAAATCCTAACTTTGCACCAACAATGTAAGTTTGGGGATGAAACGATATATATTATGAAACTCCCCCTAAAACATCGCATTAAACTGTCCTAAAAACTTGTTTATACCGAATATTATCATACCATAGTTTTAGGGTATTCAAAGATACACTTAAATGCAAGAAATAGAGCTTTTTATCATAAAATACAGTGTATTAGTCGACTGATACACCTGAAATATGAATTTTAGCCTTTTCAGCCCAACTTCATAAATGCATTAGAAATTCTAAAAACCTCGAAAAATCACGAAATTTTGTGTACGCATTTCTGAAATCATTGTTTATCAAGGAAAAATAATTTTAAAAATATATATTTTCCAGATTTCAAGATTGATACAAACTTGGAAACTAACAAAAGTTCTAATGTTTTTGCAAATTTTGTATCACTTTTGTGTTCCACTTGAAAACTGTTTTTCAAAATATGATAAACATAGTTTAAATTATATTTTATTTGACATTTCCAAATTCTTGGAGCTATATACACATTAATTGAGTATAAGCCTTCCCAATGATTGGTCAAATGAAGGATTAATGTCTCTAGATAATACTTTGGTCCATAGTAATGCATCATAACAAGCATGATGAACCAAGTGCATCTTCCTAACATCTCACATATTGTCTAAGTGGCTCAATACAAAAATCATGGTTTCTTAGGTATTTTGTGAGATGCTTAAAGGTATAAATCCTAGGATTTCTATAGGATCATGCAAACCTACACCTTCATTCAACCAAGCACATCCCAAGTTCTCTCCTAAGTGATGAAAATTATACCTCGGGGAGAGCCTTGGTAAATATGTCGTCTAGGTTGGACTTGGATTCAATGTAATTAAGCTCAATGTCCCCCTTAGCCACATGATCTCTAATGAAGTGATGTTTCACTTCAATGTGCTTGGTCCTACAGTGATGCACCGGATTTTTGGTCAAATTTATGGTGCTCACATTATCATAAAATACTTTCATGTTGGAGTAAGATAGCTCATAATCCTCTAAGGTATGTTTCATCCATAGTAGTCGAGCTACACAACCACCCAAAGCCACATACTCGGCCTCGGTGGTAGATAGGGCAACACAAGGTTCCTTCCTACTACTCCAACTAACTAGGGAGGATCCAAGGAATTGGCATCCACCACTAGTACTCTTCCAATCCAATTTGCAACCAACATAATCGGAATCGGTGTACCCAACCAAATCAAAAGACCTAGTCCTAGGATACCATAGTCCTACATTTAGTGTGCCTTTAATATATCTTAAGATTCTCTTAACGACAACTAAATGAGATTCTTTTGCACATGATTGATACCTAGCACACATATCAACCGCAAATAATATATCGGGTCTACTAGCGGTTAGGTACAAAAGGCTACCAATCATGCTCCTATAGAGTGTAAGATCAATTTGTTTTCCTTCAGAGTTGAAACTACTTTAGCATTTTCCAAACTAAATTTCTTAATCATTTCCTTAGAATATTTGGTTTGGTAAATATAAATTCCTTCACTTGTTTTTTTTACTTGTAATCCTAGGAAGAAATTTAATTCCCCGACTACACTCATTTCAAACTCTCTTTCTATATTCTTAATAAAGTCTTAAAGAAGTTCATCATTTGTTGACCCAAAGATAATGTCATCAACATATACTTGGGCTACAAAGATGTCCTTTGATGTTGACTTTATAAATAGAGTTTGATCTACACTACCCCTTTTAAAGTCCTTAGAAATTAAGAAAGATGATAACCTTTCATACCAAGCCCGAGGAGCTTGTTTCAAACCATACAAAGCTTTCCTAAGCTTGTATACATGGTTTGGATAGTCCATATTGTCACGCCCCGAGAGCATGTCGAGCCGAAAATCAAACGGACGACATCTCCCCTGTACGTGGCAACATTTCGGGTTAATACAAGGCCCGTAGGCCCACAATGACAACAATATATAAAAATATACCAAACCACAATAGTATATATATATATCAAAACAACTACACACGGAGGAAACGATACAACAACAATACAATCCTACACATGCATACCGGTATGACTAACACATCACAACAATACAAAACTTCGACAAAAATCCGAATATACAACATGTACATCACGAAAACTCCAAAATACAATACACAACGGACGGAAAGCCCAAATACACACGGGAACCTCGAAGGTGAGATGAGATGTCAGCCAGCGGTGCTCCAAGCTATCATGAAGTCTTCTACCTGTTACCTGGGCGACAGAAAAACCCAGGGTCCGTGGGGGGTGGTGAGTAAAACTCAGCAGGTAATAGAAAAACATGTATATATGTCATATCACATGTATTTTCAACAACATACTCTAAAGGTACAATAGGTATATCAACATAGTATATAAATACAAGCATATACTGTCTAACCAAATAAACAACATAAAAATGCAGACATACCTGAAGTCTGCTACGCTACTCTGATCCAACCTGAACATATATCAAACATATATATATATATATATATATATATATATATATATATATATATATATACAGGAAGAGTAGATCAACTCACAATATACTCTAGCTATAGGTCAAGGTATCTAATGGTCTGTCCAACCCATACCAGTATCCGACACAATCGTATAACAAATGCAAGAAACATGCATGAATATGTACACCCAAATGAAGCAAGCATAGTACAATCAAATGCAACATCACAATAATCATATATATATAGACTGCATCTATATATATATTAATCTCAACTATCCATATATATATATATACATGCATATATGTATATATATATGGTAATATGCAAAGCGCCATCAGATATGGCAATGCAGCATGCATGGTCATGTCTGTTCACCCCTACTCGCTACCACGACCCCAGTGTAGCCTAGGTGGCACGACATGACAACTGTCCCAACTCACACCAACCACTACTATAAAGTGGCCGAGTGGGCAGTTTGATCAAGTAGCATATGAGCGTAAAGAGCTCGCTACAAAATAGGGGTCCCTGCTGCTGGCCACTCCGACTAACACTACCAATGAGTGGTCGAGTACCACGCACCCAGGAAAATTGCACGCAACTCCAACTACCACCATCTATAGTGGTAGAGTGCGGCACAACAGATGCTCTGCCCTCACACCAGTTACTCCTCGGGGAGTGCTCTGGGAGGCAAGATGACTGACGACTCTCTCAACCCCAAGGGAGACTATATCGTCAGAATGCATGCATATGACATGAGTATGCTGTCACTCGTACATCCATCTACCACAAACTCTCTGTTTAATAGAGAGTCATACCCATCTGATCAATACACTCTCTATCCTGTAGAGAGTCGTATTCAACTGATCGACGGACTCTCTATCCTGTAGAGAGTCGTACTCGACTGATCATGACTCTCTCTCCAATAGAGAGTCATACTCAACTGATCGACGCACTCTCTATCCTATAGAGAGTCATACTCGACTGATCATAACTCTCTCTCCAATAGAGAGTCGTACTAGACTAATCAAATCAAGCTAGGACCACCGGTCCGTAGCGACACACTAATCACCTTTCACTTAACCATTACACAACTCACGGTTGGTAATAGTATGCAACATGCGGGTATTGGAAATAAATCTTACATTTAGGGCATTACCTACCCACAGATGACCTTTTTGCCAATTTATAAATTGGGTCATCACCGGTACTGACATTTACACCCTACTAAACATCTAGGCCAATTTACATCACATCTATAACTCCTAAATCATGATAGGGTATATGTGATATCAAAAATTGAGCATAAATATATCCAACGATAAGTTCAAGCATACGATAATAAGAGCAGGGTCAAGGTAATATGAACACCTAACATGCTCATATCTATGACTAAATCTGAATGCAATACATCTACCCAGACCAGGTAGGAAATTACCCACCTGCTATGTAGCTCATGTTGATGGTCTTCGCATCCAAGATCCCTACCTTGAATCCAATGTCTGAAATGGTAGAACCCAATATAACCACATGCTAGTATAATCAAACTGTAGGAATAAGAATTCAAATCCAAATCTTAATCCCTAACTAATTCACCAATTAATTTAATACTATAAGATGGATCGACTCATCAATTTGTATGCATCCGTAAACATCCAAATATGAACTCACCTTACATCGCATCAACTCTCATAGCATATATGGAAGAACCACCCCCTTCCAAAATCATCTAGCTTCTTGATACAAAAGACAATCCGCTCTGCACATCCAGCATCAACGATCCACATAAATACATCAATCGGATTTCTATCAAATATAGAACTCCTTCCAGTAATGGTAAATCAGTAAACAACAACAAACAACTATAACCATCTACCACAATGAATACAAACTAAAACTTACCAGCCCGGCTTCAATTCCAAAACTTCTGATCAGCGATCTTACTCACATTAGATCTAAATCCAATCAGTCTTACTGCAAGCAAATCCCATCAGATTAACTAACCTATCAATCAAGCCAATTAATCGTATGGGTTTGTACCAGATTCAGAAACCAATACCAATGTTGTGCCTGGCCGGTCAAGAGGGGCGGCAACTGTCTGAGCTACGGTAGAGGATGGCTGACAAGAAATCAGGGAAACAACAAGGTGGTTGAGCAAGGCTTACACGAGATGTGGCGGCCTGAACAAAAGCAACCAACTATCGCTCACAGTGGAGATATTCGGTGATGAACGTCAGAAGAGGCCTACGATAGAAGCAATATAGATCATCTACAGCGACAATCGCAGAGCAGGGGAAAAAAAGACGAAGAACCTGACTGATCGGAAGGGCTGGCCGTCGACCTAGCGATGCACGATCTGGAAAATAGGAAATCGATCCCGGCACAGACGACTCCTAAATCCGGCAGCGTGAACCCCTGTCGCTCCCGTGATCGAGGATGCCCGTCGACAGTCACTGGATTGCGGAGAAGCAAGGGAGCCGACTTCCTTCCCAGTTGATGTCTGCTCCGGTAGAGATCACAAACGACAGAAGGTTCGATCACCGGCGATGGAGCACTGATCGCCGGCGGGAGTGAAGGGATGTCGATGGGCGATTCAGTGGCCGCACAGCGAGCGACTTGTGGAGGCAAACCCTAGGGCGGTGGCCATGGGCAGCAGCATGGCGACAGCGACTGTCACCATTGGTGCACGAGGGAGAAGGCGGCGACAAGGCTCTGACGCGGTGGCCTGTGCGCTTTGCGGTGGACTGCGGCGCGGCGACACAGCGGTGGCAGTAGGGCTACGGCGGAGGTCGGGCAGCGTGCGGAAAGGGGAAGATGACGTCGATCGAGAGAGATATGGGAGAAAGCAAATAGCGGTGAAACGACAGTTCGGGGAATAAAAGAAAACGGCAGAGAGAAAATGCTCTTCGGCGGCGTAACGGCTGTTCGGGGAAAAATGACATCGCGGTGGGGAATCGCGATAAATTTTTGCCTGTTCTAGGTGGTCGAGCTAGTCCAAATTAAATCTAAGCTAACCCAAATTTACCCCAACATCAAATTAAACCCCAATCAGCTAATTAACTAATTAATCCGATTTTTTTTCCTGGTATCTTACACATATTCTCAAACCCGGGAGGTTGTTCTACATATACCTCTTCCTTAATAAACCCATTTAGGAATGCCGATTTAACATCCATTTGATGGAGTTTGAAACCCATATAGGAGGCATACCCTAATAGTATCCTAATAGACTCTAACCTAGCAACCGGAGCATATGTTTCATCGTAGTCAAGTCCTTCAACTTGATTAAAGCCCCTTGCAACTAATTTTGCTTTGTTCCTAGTAATATTCCCTTGGTCATCTAGTTTGTTCCTAAAGACCCATCTTGTAGTAATAATAGTGTATTCATTTGGTCTAGGAACTAACTCCCATACTTGACTCCTTTCAAATTTAGCTAATTCATCTTGCATTGCTAAGATCCAATCCGGATCAAGTAATGCATCTTTGATTGTTTTGGGCTCAATTTGAGAAATTATAGCTATATGACTAGTGGGATCCCTATGAAATGACTTAGTCCTAACACCTTGAGATAATTCACCCACAATTTGATCTAAGCGATGATTTTGATGAACTCTTATGGTTCTAGGAGGTGTATTAATTTGAGTTTTATCATAATTAATCTCAATCCTTTGCTCATCATCGAAATCACCTCTTACTCCCCCTTGATTCAAACCTCCCCCTTGATCATTACCCCCTAAGGTTAAATCTTGAAATTGTTGGGTAATTTCTTGATTTTCAATATTAATATCATCATCACTAGGGGATTCCCTAGGGTATGTATTGGAAGTTTCATCAAATTTGACATTTGAAGATTCCTCAATCTTTTGAGTCCTTTTATTATAAACTCTATATCCTACACTAGTGGATGAGTATCCAACTAGAATTCCCTCATCCTCTTTGGATACAAATTTACTTAGGTTATCTTTGGTATTTAAAATATAAACTTTGCATCCAAAAACCTTAAAATAATGAATTGTTGGAATTGTACCATTCCACAATTCAAATGGGGTTTTTCCTAAAAAACTATGAATTAACACCCTATTTTGGATATAGCAAGCGGTGTTAACCGCTTCCGCCCACAAGTAGCTAGGTAAAGAATATGCATTTAGCATAGTCCTAGCCTCTTCTTGTAGGGCACGATTTTTTCCTTTCCACAACCCCATTTTGTTTGGGGTGTTCTAGGACAAGAAAACTCATGCTTGTACCCTTGCTCTAAGCAAAAGGTTGAGAAATTAGAATTCTCAAATTCTCCACCATGATCACCACGGATCCGGTTGATTTTGAGTTTTCTTTCATTCTCTACTCTCTTGCTAAATCCTATGATTATTCCTAGGGTTTCATCTTTATTTTTCATGAAAAATACCCAAGTAAACCTAGAGAAATCATCTACTATTACTAAGCAATATCTACTACCAATCATAGAAAGGGTACTATGACAATCAAATAAGTCCATATGTAAAAGTTCTAAAGGTAAAGCGGTACTAAGTAAAGTTTTACCTTTGTGTGATGTTTTTGATATTTTCCCTTCTTTGCATGCATCACACATTTTGTTCTTGAGAAATTTGACTTTAGGCAACCCTTTGACTAACTTCATTTTTACTATTTTGGCTATGTTCTTCATGTTTATGTGTCCTAGTCTCCTATGCCAAAGCCAACTTTCTTCCTCTTTTGCAATAAGAAACTTAGTAGAAGCATTAGTAGCATAGGATAAATCAACATAATATATATTTGATTTCATAAAACCAACTAACATGCAATCATTTAGAGTTTTGTGTCTTATAAAACATTTTGAGGAGTCAAATTTAACATCAAAATTTTCATCACATAGTTGGCTTACACTAAGTAAATTAAATTTCATATTTTTAACTAATAACACTTTATGAATGGAAAGGTTGGGGGATACATCAATTGTGCCCTTTCCTAGAATCTTAAGTTTGCCACTATTACCAAATGATACCTTTCCCTTGCTAGTGTGGTTGATAGTGGAGAATTTTCTCTCATCGCTGGTCATGTGTTTTGAACATCCACTATCAACAATCCATAAGCTTGGTTCTTCTACCTATATCACATGAAAAATACAAGCCTTAGGTACCCAAATTTTAGGACCACTAGCATCAATTAGAAATTTCTTAGGGACCCAAGCCTTTCTACCCTTGCTTCTAATTATGGATCTTCTACTAACAAGTGATGTAAATGGTACCTCCTTTTCCTTAGGCCTATATCCTAGTCCGTCCTTGTTGTAAATAGCCCTTTGATCCTTAATTATCATATCTAGGTATTTAGAGCCATTAATAAATTTTTCTAAACATGCTCTTAGATTACCTATTTCTTTTCTCAATTCATCATTTTCATCTCTAAGGGTACATGCATCATCACAAGATAATTTATCACAAGATGGTTCTACATTCTTAAGTGATTTAATTACTACTTTTAAGTCCTTAATCCTAGTTTTTGATCTATTCAATGCATTTTGAAGGCATGCAATTGTCTTGTAAAGTATATCTACCCTAGGGGAGTTGTTTACCTCATCATCATCACTTGATGATGATTTGTCGCTTGAGGAAGAGGATGAAGACTCCTCACTTGAGCTCTCGTCTTCTTCCTCTAAGGCCATGAGGGCTAGATTTCGAGTGGCATGACACACTTCTTCATCATCGGAAGAATCCTCCATGCTTAGGGTGTCCCATGTTTGTGCCACCATTGCCTCCTTCGTCTTCTTCTCCTTCTTTTCCTTCTTTTTCTTTTCTTTCTCCTCCTTCTTCTTTAGTTCTGGGCAATTTGGCTTGATATGCCCTTTCTTGTTGCAACCATAGCAAGTTACGTTAGGTGTAGAATTTGAACTATTTGAAGACATACCTCTTGAGGATTGGAACATCCTCCTCACATCTTTCTTGGTGAGTTTCCTTGACTTCCCACCAAACTTCTTGACATAATGAGCCACCTCGCTTGCCGATAGCTCATCTTCACTACTAGATGAGTCTTCCTCGGATTCGGATGAGGAAGACACTTCTTTCTTCTCCTTCTTCTTTTTGTCCTTCTTTCCTACAAAAAGAGCTATACCCTTCTCTTTGGATGAAGTGTTAGCTTGTTCATGCAATTCAAATTCACAAAATAACTCATCTAACTTAACCAAAGAGAGATCCCTAGAGACCTTATAGGCATCTATCATTGAAGCCCATAAGGTTGTTATTGGGAAGGCTTGGAGCACATACCTTACAAGGTCTCGGTTGTCGACCTTCTCACCTATTACATGTAGTCTGTTGACTACTTCTTTGAAGCGACCGTGCATTTGGCTCACGATCTCATTGGTCTTCATGGAGAAACTTTGAAGTTGACCAATTAGGAGATCTCTCTTGGCTCTTCTTGTTTCATTAGATCCCTCGTTGAGCTCTATCAACTTCTCCCAAAGCTCCTTCTCCGATTCGAATGGCCCCACCTTGCTTAGTTGTTCTTTTGACAACCCACATTGAAGTGTGGTTGTTGCCTTGGTGTTGGCTTGAGCCTTCTTGGCCATGTCTCTCGTTCAATCCTTGGTTGGTATGAGCGCTCCGTGTTCATCGACCGGCTTCTCGAAACCATCTACAACGCTAAACCAATTTTCAATATCATTCATAAGATAATACTCCATCCTACCTTTCCAGTAGCCGAAGTCGTTGCCGTCGAAGAACGGAGGCCTAGCCATGCTATACCCCTCTTGGAAAGCCATCTTGCTCCGGTTGATTGTTAGATCTTCCGATGCGATCCGGGCTCTGATACCGCTTGTTGGGGATTGATTGGAAGCTAGAGGGGGGTGAATAGCACATTTTCATTTCTACAAGAATAATATAAATAAAAACGAAAGCACAATGCTAACAAGGCCTTTACGTGGTTCGGAGATAACGCTCCTACTCGACGGCGATTCTTAAGGTGGATCAACCCAAGCGATTCCACTAAGATGCTTTCTCTTTTACAAACCCTCCTCTTCTTACAAAGGATGTAGATGAAGATTAGAGAGGAGGAGGAGAATTAAACACTTGAAAGCTTTAGAAAACTTGTGGGGGCTTGAGAGAAAGATCAGAATATAAGCATTAGCCCTCAAAGCCACCACCAACCCTATTTTTATAGAGAGAGGGTTGTTTTTCCCATTGGGATACCATCAGTCGACTGATGTATAGCATCAGTCGATTATCGCTGAAGCCAACCGCTTCTGACTAGGCAGATCCGTGAAGATACGCAGCCGCAATTTCCAATGGTTGCATGATCAGTCGACTGATCACTTCATCAATCGAGTGATGAAGCGATCAGTCGAGTGATCATCGCGCAGAGTCGAGTGAGACTCCATTCTGTGCTCATCTTTGGCACGATCGATCCGACTACAGATTGGCAATGATCGATGATGCCGATCGATCGGCCCGGCAATGATCGATCGATCGTCGTTTTTGACTCCGAGCACTTGACTGGTCCGATCGATACATCGATCGATCGATACTCATCAAGTATGAATAATTCATACTTGAGTTTACCCCCTAGACCTAGACTCAACCTTCTAGCTCTTGCTTAAGCCTTACGCCTCCAGGATCCCTCCGAGTCCGCGACTTGTTCATCCTTTGCACTTTGCTTCCAAGAGCTTCCTTCAGTTTTGTCATGTCTTGGGTTTCTCTTTGCCAAAATGTGCTTAGACTTTACGCCGCTAAGACTACATGCTTGGACTTACACTGCCAAGACTTGCCTTTGGACTTCCTTTGCCAAGATCACACTTGGACTTTATCTTTACCAAGTCTTCATACTTGGATTTTTCCTGTCTCTTAAACACGTTCACAATAAGATCATTAAGCATTGCCTAACTTAGATAATTATCCAAACATCAACACATATAAATGCTTGGGGCATTGTTGCACCAACAGCCAAGAGCTGGCCACTAACTTGATCTTGCAATCTTTGCCATAAAGCTACAATCAATTTGTCATGAATTACAACATGAATGAAATTGATAAGCCACTGCCTGAGATGCTCAGCATGTTGAGAACTGCTGAGCTCAACCTTAAGAAGGAAAATACTGACTCCATTTTTGATGGTGCAAAAGAAGAAAGGCAAGGGCAAGCCTAAAGGTAAGGGAAAATCCCAAGCCAAGTGCAAAGTCAAGGCACTGAAATCGAAAGGAGGGGTGACCAAGGAAGGGACTTGCTTCCACTATAAAGAAGTTGGACACTAGAAGCGTAACTGTAAAGCATACCTGAAAGATCTTAAGAAGAAGATAAGTGAGACTTCTACTTCAGGTATAAATGTTATAGAAGTAAATCTATCTATTTCTTCATGATGTGTATTAGATATCAAATGTGCATCTCACATTTGTACCAATGTGTAGGCAATGAGTGTTAGTAATATATGAGAGATTTCCTAAGGGAATCACCTTATGTATGAACCATTTATATGATAAATGAAGATTCACTATTTGAGTATACATGTTTTATGTATTTGATTGGATCTTAAACTCATTTACTGAATGTCCAAGATACGATTCACAGCATGAGAGAATTTGTGATTGGATCACAACTAGTGAGTATCTCTACATGTGTAATTGTGATGTATCGAAATTATCCCTAGTCGATGAATTGATGCATTTGGACACCATCAATTCTGTAGAGACTAGCACGAGGTATACTCCTTGGTGTATCCAAGCAGCTGATTCTCACTGGCTGGAGACATTGTGATGTCCGGAGTTAATTGTGGATGCTAGTTATGGTAACTAGTTCATTGGAGTGACCAGCCGTAAGACTTCATATGGTTCTCTACATATATAGATATGTCAATGAAGTTCTTACTGTGGCTTAAGTGCGATGTTCTTTTGACTTGCGGTATTCAAGTCATCTTGATCATGGAGACTTATGCTTTGACATCTTAACCAAACATCTCTAAGGAGATGTGGACCCGGGATGATTGGGTATAAGTCGAAGTGATCGAAGGTATTTGAATAGCCTATAAAGGATTCACCACTCCTTGCGAGGAGATGTATACCCATGGCCTCTCGTCGGATTGTTACTAAAGTCTTTGGCCAAAGCATTACATGTTAAGAGTAAGGTACTCTTCGATACATGTGCAGTAACTAGAATCCGTAGGACGAGGAAATGATACTTGGGCTAGGTGTGACGTAGTCAACCTAGTGGGGACTGACACTATAGACTATGTCCTGAACCAAGTGGGTATAAGATGAGTGAAGGGAATGAGGCACGATTCATTCGAGCTGCTGAAGGGTTTCAGAAATAGTTCTGGATCAACCGTTGATCTTTTCGGTTAATTGGGGATCATGATGTACTACTAGGTGCCACTCATGATCGTTCTATAATTAATGGTTAATTATAGACGGCCAACATAAACCGAGAACCTATTTGGTCACACGCACAACGAGCGTAATCCGAAGGATTTAAAATGAGCATGAGAATGGGATTCTCAGACCGAGAGAAACTAAGTTTGGTTGGACCAAACATGGAGCGAGCATGAAATCGTTTCAGTCGCAATGGAAGCGTGGATGGACTATGTCTTATGAAGACATAATGGATGGACCAAAATAGTTTGGTTATAATCCAATGGAGGAGAATAAACCAAAGGGTTTGGTTTATTTTAAACGAATGAACCAAAAGTTGGTTCGGTTCGTTTTAACTTAAAATAAACCATCATGGTTTGGTTTATTTTAACTTATCTTAATGGAGCGGGTTAATGGGCCTAATGGTTATGATCCAATAACCATTAAGAGAATTAGTTCTCTATAAAAGAGGGCTTAAGGGATAATTAAGCCCTAATCCAAAAAACCTCTAGCCCTAAGGTTGCCGCCCACCTCCTTGGAGCTCTCGGCGCCAACCTATTGCCGCCGCCCAAAGCTCCTCCAACCGGCGTCCAGAAGGCTGCTTCCTTCCCCCTCGCCGGCGTCGAGCTGCTGCCGGTTAGTGCTCCGGTGATCTCCTTCAAGTTTGGCATCAAGGTGAGCTCTATCTCCCTTGGTTGGCCGGCGCCTATCACCTCCACCAAAGCTGTCCAGTTTTCTGGACAGCTTGTTCTCCTCTCGTCGGAGCGTCGTTTGGACGGCGGTTAGAGCTCCGACAGCGGCTAATTTACCGGGGATTTGATCTCCGGTAATCCTCTAAGGTGGAGGATGAAGGATTCGTCAATTGATTGACGAATACCTCTCCGGAGAAGCGAGTTTTGAGAACTCGTATTAGGATCCGAATTTGGATTCGAATCGTGATCATCTCTCGATCACGTCGTCTTCAACACGAGGCTAGTAACCCGTACGAAGACGAAGCTCGTGGCTTAGCGAAGTCATCCCGAGGAACTCGTCGTGGATACGGATAGAGACGATTCTAGCGAGGATCGTTCCGGTTGATGTCGTTCCCGCTACACGTCATACGAAAGGTATAACGTAAATAAATTTCCTTTTATTGCAAATTTAAATTTACGGTTATGTCTACACTTGTTGTAATATGCATGCGTGTGTTGTGTGTGTTGTAATAAATGTAGATTTATTATTTTTATTGCTTCCGCTGTGTTCATGTTTACGAAACGTGATCGAACACACACACGCCGCGGTGCCGAAAACCCAACAGTGGTATCAGAGCCCAGGTTGTGTTTCGACATAATCATAAAAATGGTTTTGCGATAGTCATAATGTATTTCTGGAAATTTTCTAATTTTGGAAATTTAGAAGTATTTATGGAAATTTTTCAATTTTGGAAAGTCTAGAAGTATTTATGGAAATCTTCCACTTTTGGAAAGTTAGAAGTATTTATGGAAATTGATATTTTCCATAAATAAAATATTTGATTAGATTTCGGAAATTTGTTTCCTAATTTAATCTTGATTTGATTTGGGAAACCAAATCTTAAAATATTTAATTTCCATAAGTAATTTTAATGATTTAGGAAATTGGTTTCCTAAATAGATTTTTCTTAATCAAATAATTCCATAAATAAAATATATGATTAGATTTGGAAATTTGTTTCCTAATTTAATTATGATTTGATTTGGAGAATCAAATCTTAAACATATTTTATTTCCATAAATAGTTATGACATATAAGGAAATATATACATGACATAATTGTATGCCATGTAATTGCATTAGATGCATAACATTATGCCATGCGTGTCGTGACATGTAGATGTATGCCATGTATGTCATGTCATGTAGATAATAGTTATTTACATGCAAAGAGGATGAGACATAAAAACCCTTAAACAATATTAAAGCCTACACCTTCCATTAATATGGTTAGAACCAGAGTTCCGTTTCTTGTTTGGGTTGTTGGACTCTCTCCAAGCCCGGCTCGAACCCGAACATGTTCAAACCATGGAATAGTTTAATACTAATATGGTAAGAGTCGAGGTCAATCGTTAGCTTTGGTTGTTGGACTCTCTCCAAGCTGGGCTAATTGGTTGAATGCGCCTAACCATATTAAAACTATTTCGATTAATGGGATGGCTTTAACCCGAGCATCGGCTTGTTGGACTCTCCAAGGTCGATGTAAAGGAGGTGAAGTTGGGTGCTATGCATATGATGCATACTTGTTAATGTGTTAAC
Organism: Wurfbainia villosa; assembly: GCA_025175895.1. Classification (NCBI taxonomy): domain Eukaryota; kingdom Viridiplantae; phylum Streptophyta; class Magnoliopsida; order Zingiberales; family Zingiberaceae; genus Wurfbainia; species Wurfbainia villosa. The sequence continues at coordinate 57,346,434 of CM045995.1, read as the reverse complement.
AACCCGATGTATGTGTGAACATTCAATTAGTTGATAGCACATTGTGATAGTTGCATATACGTGATATGCAATCGGTATAGTTGATACCTACCGTCGTAGTTATGAATGGCTTGTTGGACTCTCTCCAAGGTTGTTCATAACTATGATGGATATCAGCCCATTCGGAGATGGACCTACGATCTCCCGAAGTGATTTTGGGGTTTTTGAAATTCGAAAAATGAATGGGATTTATAAATGTATATTGATGCATTTTAAAAAAAAACATTTTCTCATATATGCTCGTTTTGTATTTCTAAGATTGATCATGATGTCTTTGAATTTGCGTTCCATTTTGGATTCGAATAAATTGACTGGGCTGAGCTTCATGGACTGGCTTAGAAGCTTGAGAATTGTTCTCAAGGTTGAAAAGCTTGCAAATGTCCTCGAAGCGCCTCTTCCCGCCCGTCCTAGTGACAATGCAACTCTGGACCAATTGTTGGCCTATCAGAAACATGTGAGTGATTCTGAATAAATGAGTTGCATCATGCTAGCTGCGATGGAACCCAAGCTATGAAAACAGCATGAGCATATGGATGCTCATATCGTAGTCCTTCATCTTTGTGAGTTAGTTGATGAGCAAGTGAGATTCGAAAGGTTCGAAGTCTCAAAGCTCCTCTTCACCTCTGAGATGCTAGAAGGTTCATCTGTGGTACTGCTCAATATGCTGAAGACTGTGGAGTCTTCTGAGAAGCATGAGCAGGGGACGGTGCTATTAGTTGATTCCTCGAAGAAAGGTTCTAAGAGGAAGTCAAAGGAACAACAAAAGGGAAAGAAGAGAAGGGCTAAGAAGGTAGAACTAGCACAAAAGGAAACTTGCCATCATTATGGGAAGGAGAGCCATTTGCGAAGAAAGTACAAGATTTATCTTGAGTCCGTGAAGAAGAATAAGGCATCGGATGCCCCATCTTCTTCAGATATCTTCGTTATTGATTATCATTCTATTTCCTCAAACACTTGGGTATTGGATACTGGGTGTGGCTCACATATATGTAATGACATACATGGGCTAAGGAATAGAAGAAGACTCGTCAAGGGAGAGCCAAATTTACGTGTTGGGAATGGAGCAAAGGTTGCTGCACTCGCCATCGGAACATATTTGTTGAAACTCCCTGCAGGACTTGTCTTAGAACTGGACAATTGCTTTTATGTTCCTTCGTTGATAAAGAACATCATTTCTATTTCTTGTTTAAATAGAAATGGGTACCATTTGACTTTTAGTAACAATTGTTGTTACATAAATTTGAATGGAGTTCTTTATGGGTCTAGAACTTTAAGCAATGGTGTTTATACATTGAACGTATCTAGTGACATTTTCAATATCGAAGCGAGCAACACGCGTGCTCGAAAGGATAATCAAATAGACTCCTATATGTGGCATTGCCGTCTTGGCCATATAAGCAAGAAACGCATGTCCGAATTACACCGATGTGGAATTCTGGAATCGTTTGAATTGGATTCATACGATACATATGAATCATGCTTAAAAGGCAAGATGACCAAGTTACCTTTTACTGGAAAAGGTGAACGAGTGTGAGAGTTATTAGGTCTAATACATACTGATGTATGTGGACCTATGTCAACTCAAGCATTAGGAGGCTATAGCTACTTCATTACCTTCACCGATGATCACTCACGGTTTGGGTATGTGTTCTTGATGAAACACAAGTCTGAAGCCTTTGAAAGGTTCAAAGAATTCAGAAATGAAGTAGAGAAACAACATGATAAGAGTATTAAAATACTTCGATCGGATCGAGGTGGTGAATACTTAAGTCAAGAGTTTCTTGATTATCTAAGAGACAATGGTATATTGTCTCAATGGACTCCGCCATATACACCACAGCATAATGGTGTATCTGAGAGGCGTAACCGGACCTTGTTGGACATGGTCAGGTCAATGATGAATCATGCGACTCTTCCCAAGTCCTTTTGGGGCTATGCACTTGCATTGCATTTGTTAAACAGAATGCCTACCAAGGTAGTCTCAACTACTCCATATGAGATATGGAATAGTAAGAAACCTCATGTATCTTACTTGAAGATATGGGGTTGTCCTACTTATGTGAAGCAGACTGTATCAGACAAATTGGATGCTAAGTCTGATAAATGTCTATTTATTGGATACCCTAAGGAAACAAGGGGTTACCAATTCTATCATCCTGTGGAACAAAAGGTGTTTGTTTCAAGGCATGCTGTGTTTCTAGAGAAAGAGTTTCTCTTGCAAGAAAATAGTGGGAGTGTCGTCGAGCTTGAGGAGGCTCGAGACACTCAAATAGACATTGATGAGATACCTGGTGAAGCACAACAGCCGACAACTCATAGTGATGAGCAATCGGCTGGACCTATTGTAATTCCACATCTTTGTAAATCTGGTAGAACATGCAATATTCCCGAGAGATATGGATTTCTCGTAAGTGAATCGAACGATGTGTTACTCATTGATGATGAGGAGCATACCAGTTATGAAGAAGTGCTGACAAGTTCAGAAAGGGATAAGTGGCTTGGTGCCATGAAGTCAGAAATGGATTCCATGTATAAAAATCAAGTTTGGAACTTGGTTGACCCACCTGAAGGCATAAAGCCTATAGGGTGCAAGTGGGTTTTCAAGAAGAAAACCGACATGGATGGTAATGTGATTACCTATAAGGCTAGATTGGTGGCGAAAGGATATCGTCAAAAGCAAGGTGTTGATTATGACGAAACCTATTACTGTAGCTATGCTTAAATCCATTCGGATGCTCGCCATAGCGGCTCATTATGATTATGAGATATGGCGGATGGATGTAAAACAGCTTTCCTTAATGGAAACCTGCTCGAGGACGTGTATATGATACAGCCTGAGGGTTTCACATCGGTTGATAAAACCAAGGTATGCAAATTGCGACGGTCCATTTATGGATTGAAGCAAGCATCCAGGAGCTGGAATATCCGTTTTGATGAGACCATCAAAAAGTTTGATTTCTCACAAAATCCAGACGAACCTTGTGTGTACAAGAAGGTTAGTGGGAGTGCAGTCGTGTTCCTAGTATTATATGTTGATGACATATTACTTATAGGAAACGATGTTTCAATCTTACAGTCAGTGAAGGTTTGGTTATCCAAGACATTCTCCATGAAAGACCTAGGAGAAGCAACCTACATCCTCGGGATTAAGATCTATAGAGATAGATCAAAACGGTTGCTTGGTCTTTCGCAGTCTACATATATAGACCGAGTGCTAAAGAGGTTTAGCATGTCGAAATCCAAGAAAGGTTTCTTACCCATCAGGCATGGGGTACACCTTTCGAAGTCTATGTGTCCGCGCACAGAAGACGAGAGGATTTGCATGAGTAAGATTCCCTATGCATCCGCAATAGGATCTATCATGTATGCTATGTTATGTACAAGGCCCGATGTATCGTACGCTCTGAGTGTCACGAGCAGATACCAGTCCGATCCAGGAATGGATCATTGGGCGGCTGTTAAGATGATCCTTAAGTACTTGAGAAGAACTAAGGATGTGTTCCTAATATATGGAGAAGGGGACATGGTGATACGCGGGTATACGGATGCCAGCTTCCAGACAGACAAGGATGATTCCAGGTCTCAGTCTGGATACGTGTTCACCTTGAATGGGGGCGCAGTGAGTTGGAAAAGTTCCAAACAAGAGACTGTAGTGGATTCTACCACTGAGGCAGAATACATTGCAGCTTCGGAAGCAGCAAAGGAAGCGGTTTGGATCAAGAAGTTCGTTCATGAACTTGGTGTGATTCCGGCCATTGTTGAAGCAATACCAGTCTACTGCGACAACAATGGAGCAATTGCACAGGCGAAAGAGCCAAGGTCTCATCAACGATCCAAACATGTGCTTCGCCGCTATCATCTTATCAGAGAGATCATCAGTAGGAACGAAATACAAATCGAGAAAATTCCCACTGAAAGGAACTTAGCGGATCCCTTGACTAAGGCATTACCTCAAAATAAGTTTGAGGGTCATGTTCGAGCTTATGGTATTGGATACCGTAGCGATTGGCATTAGGCCAAGTGGGAGTCTGTTAGTAATATATGAGAGAGGTCCTAAGGCAATCGCCTTATGTATGAACCATTTATATGATAAATGAAGATTCACTATTTGAGTATACATGTTTTATGTATTTGATTGGATCTTAAACTCATTTACTGAATGCCCACGATACGATTCACAACATAAGAGAATTTGTGATTGGATCACAACTAGTGAGTATCTCTACATGTGTAATTGTGATGTATCGAAATTATCCCTAGTCGATGAATTGATGGATTTGGACACCATCAATTCTGTCGAGACTAGCACGAGGTATACTCCTTAGTGTATCCAAGCAGCTGATTCTCACTGGCTGGAGACATTGTGATGTCCGGAGTTAATCGTGGATGCTAGTTATGGTAACTAGTTCATTGGAGTGACCAGTCGTAAGACTTCATATGGTTCTCTACATATATAGATATGTCAATGAAGTTCTTACTGTGGCTTGAGTGCGATGTTCCTTTGACTTGCGGTATTCAAGTCATCTTGATCATGGAGACTTATGCTTTGACATCTTAAGCAAACATCTCTAAGGAGATGTGGACCCGGGATGATTGGGTATAAGTCGAAGTGATCGAAGGTATTTGAATAGCCTATAAAGGATTCACCACTCCTTGCGAGGAGATGTATACCCATGGCCTCTCATCGGATTGTTACTAAAGTCTTTGGCCAAAGCATTACATGTTAAGAGTAAGGTACTATTCGATACATGTGCAGTAACTAGAATCCGTAGGACGAGGAAATGATACTTGGGCTAGGTGTGACGTAGTCAGCCTAGTGGGGACTGACACTATAGACCATGTCCTGAACCAAGTGGGTATAAGATGAGTGAAGGGAATGGGGCACGATTCATTCGAGCTGCTGAAGGGTTTCAGAAATAGTTCTGGATCAACCGTTGATCTTTTCGGTTAATTGGGGATCATGATGTACTACTAGGTTCCACTCATGATCGTTCTATAATTAATGGTTAATTATAGACGGCCAACATAAACCGAGAACCTATTTGGTCACACGCACAACGAGCGTAATCCGAAGGATTTAAAACGAGCTTGAGAATGGGATTCTCAGACCGAGAGAAACTAGGTTTGGTTGGACCAAACATAAAGCGAGCATGAAATCGTTTCAGTCGCAATGGAAGCGTGGATGGGCCGAGTCTTATGAAGACGTAATGGATGAACCAAAATGGTTTGGTTCTAATCCAATGGAGGAGAATAAACCAAAGGGTTTGGTTTATTTTAAACGAATGAACCAAAAGTTGATTCGGTTCGTTTTAACTTAAAATAAACCATCATGGTTTGGTTTATTTTAACTTATCTTAATGGAGCGGGTTAACCAGCCTAATGGTTATGATCCAATAACTATTAAGAGAATTAGTTCTCTATAAAAGAGGGCTTAAGGGATAATTAAGCCCTAATCCAAAAACCCCTAGCCCTATGGTTGCCGCCCACCTCCTCCTTGGAGCTCTCGGCGCCAACATATTGCCGCCGCCCAAAGCTCCTCCAACCGACGTCCAGAAGGATGCTTCCTTCCCCCTCGTCGGCGTCGAGCTGCTGCCGGTTAGTGCTCCGGTGATCTCCTTCAAGTTTGGCATCAAGGTGAGCTCTATCTCCCTTGGTTGGCCGGCGCCTATCACCTCCACCAAAGCTGTCCAGTTTTCTGGACAGCTTGTTCTCCTCTCGTTAGAGCGTCGTTTGGACGACGGTTAGAGCTCTGACAGCGGCTAACTTACCGGGGATTCAATCTCCGGTAATCCTCTGAGGTGGAGGACGAAGGATTCGTCAATTGGTTGACGAATACCTCTCCGAGAAAGCGAGTTTTGAGAACTCGTATTAGGATCCGAATTTGGATTCGGATCGTGATCATCTCTCGATCACGTCGTCTTCAACACGAGGCTAGTAACCCGTACAAAGACGAAGCTCGTGGCTTAGCGAAGTCATCCCGAGGAACTCGGCGTGGATACGGATAGAGACGATTCTAGCGAGGATCGTTCCGGTTGATGCCGTTCCCGCTACACGTCATACGAAAGGTATAACGTAGATAAATTTCCTTTTATTGCAAATTTAAATTTACGGTTATGTCTACACTTGTTGTAATATGCATGCGTGTGTTGTGTGTGTTGTAATAAATGTAGATTTATTATTTTTATTGCTTCCACTGTGTTCATGTTTACGAAACGTGATCGAACACACACACGCCGCGGTGCCAGAAACCCAACACTAAGAAATAGCAGGGCATTGACGAAGGGTGAGGTAGACCTACGAGTAGGCAATGGAGCAAGGGTTGCTGCTGTTGATGTAGGAACTTATTTTCTATCTCTGCCCTCTGGGCTTGTACTAGAACTAGATGAATGTTGTTATGTGCCTGCTTTGACTAAAAACATAATTTCAGTTTCTTGTTTGGACAAGAAAGGCTTTACATTTATAATAAATAACAAATATTGTTCAGTTTATTTAAATGATATGTTCTATTGTATTGCACCTCTGATGAACGAACTTTACATTCTAGACTTAAAAAACCCCATCTATAACATAAGTATCAAAAGGTTCAAGTCAAATAAGTTGAACCAAACCTATCTCTGGCATTGTCCCTTAGGTCAAATAAATGAGAGTCGCTTATCCCAGCTCCATAAGGATGACCTGCTAGACTCATTTGATTTTGAATCATATGAGACATGCGAGTCTTGACTTTTAGGCAAGATGAGCAAGACTCCCTTTAGTGGACACAGCGAGAGAGCAACAGACTTGTTAGGACTTATACATAGTGATGTATGCGACCCTTTCAATGTTGCTGCTAGAGGTGGTTACAGGTACTTCATTACATTTACTGATGACTTCAGTTGATATGGTTATGTGTATCTGATGACACATAAATCAGAATCCTTTGAAAAGTTCAAAGAATTCAAGAATGAAGTACAAAACAAACTTGGCAAGAGTATTAAGATACTTCGATCAGATCGAGGTGGTGAATACCTTAGCCATGAGTTTCGTGACTATCTAGCTGAATGTGGGATTCTGTCCCAACTCACTCCTCCTGGAACACCAAAGTGGAATGGTGTATCCGAAAGGAGGAATTGTACCCTATTATATATGATACGATTTATGATGAGTCACACAAATCTTCCTTTATCCTTTTGGGGATATGCTCTAGACACAGCAGCCTTCACACTTAACCGTGTACCATCTAAGGTTGTGATAAAGACACCATATACGATATGGAAAGGTAAAAATCCCAAGATGTCTTTCATGAGGATTTGGGGTTGTGAGGCTTACGTTCGACGTCAAGTCTCAGACAAATAGGGACCAAAATCCGATAAGTGCTATTTTGTTGGGTATCCCAAGGAAATGAAGGGATATTACTTCTACATTCCCAGTCAGCACAAAGTGTTTGTGGCAAAGACTAGGATATTTCTAGAAAGGGATTTTGTTTCTAGAAAAACTAGTGGGAGTACATTCGATCTTGAAGAAATTCAAGATAAGGACCATAGCACTGAGGCCTTGATGGAGGTTGAACAGGAACCACAAATTGTTGTGGGTGATAAGATTGTTGCACAAAGAGTTGTGGAACAACAACCTGTTCAGGTAGACCTACCTCTTCGCAGGTCTGATAGGGTACATCGTCAGACTGAGAGATACTCATTTCTCTTGTCTGACCATGATGACATTATGCTCATTGAGAATGAGCTTACCTCCTATCAGGAAGCTGTGATGAGCTCAGATTTTAAGAAATGGCTAGAGGCCATGAGATTCGAGATAAAATCCATGTACACCAACCAAGTATGGACTTTGGTTGATCCACCTGAAGGCGTCAAACCCATTGGTTGTAAGTGGGTCTTTAAGAGAAAGACTAACATGGATGGACTTATACATACCTATAAGGGACGATTGGTGGCTAAAGGTTTCAAGCAAATTCATGGTATTGACTATGATGAAACTTTTTCTCCAGTGGCGATGTTTAAGTCTATTCGGATCATGCTTGTTATTGCAGCATACCACGATTATGAGATCTGACAAATGGATGTCAAAACTGTATTTTTGAATGGAAACTTGCTCGAGGATGTGTACATTACACAGCCTGAGGGTTTTGTAGATCCACAACATACTGGGAAAGTATGCAAGCTGCAAAGGTCCATTTATGAGCTAAAGCAAGCTTCTTAGAGCTGGAATCTTCGATTCGATGATGTGATCAAATAGTTTGGTTTCATCAAGAATGAAGATGAACCCTGTGTCTACAAGAGGATTAATAGAAACACAGTTGTCTTCCTTGTATTGTATGTGGATGACATACTACTCATTGGGAATGACATCCCTTCGCTACAGTCTGTGAAGACTTGGCTGGGGACGTGCTTCTCAATGAAGGACTTAGGTGAAGCAGGCTATATTCTAGGCATCAAGATTTATAGAGATAGATCAAAGAGATTGCTTGGCCTAAGTCAGAGTACATATATTGACACGGTATTACTATGTTTTGCATTGCAGAATTCCAAGAAGGGACTTCTGTCGATGTCACTTGGTGTGAGTCTTTTGAAGACTCAAAGTCCCTCTTCTAGAGAGGAGAGAGACTGCATGGATAAGATCGCTTATGCATCAGCCATATGATCTATCATGTATGTCATGTTATGTACTCGTCCTGATGTCTCGTATGCTTTGAGCATGACGAGTAGATATCAGTCAGATCCAGGTGAGCGTCACTGGATAGCAGTCAAGAATATTCTTAAGTACTTGAGAAGGACTAAAGAATATTTCTTGATATTTGGAGGCGATGAGAAGCTAGATGTAAAGGGTTACAGTGATGCCATCTTCCAAACTGACCAGGATGATTATAGAACATAGTCAGGGTTCGTGTTTTGCTTGAATGGTGGCACTGTGAGCTGGAAGAGTTCTAAGTAAGACACAGTTGCTGATTCTACAATAGAGGTCGAGTATATCCCTGCATTAGAGGCAGCAAAGGAGGCAGTTTGGATCTGCAAGTTCATTACTGAGCTTGGGGTGATTCCTAGCATAGCAGATCCTATAGAGCTTTATTGTGACAACAATGGAGCGATTGCGCAGGATAAGGAACCTCGCTCACACCAGCGGACCAAACACATACTACGGCGCTTCCATCTCATTCGAGAGATTATCGATAGAGGGGATGTGAAGATTTGCTAAGTACCCCCAAAGGCTAACATCACAGATCCCTTGACCAAGACTTTGGCACAGAAAAAACATGATGGTCACACTAGGTCATTGGGTATTAGATACTACAGTGATTGACACTAGTGCTAGTGGGAGATTGTTAGTGAAAGCCCTAGAGCCAATCATGTAATGATTGTTGTATGGACTTTGTTGTTTAATATTCTTATTTATAAAGGCATGGTTATTATACTTACATGTATTCGTGCCAAATAACTATGTATAATAACGTCCTTGAGTAGAATGTTCTTATCTATATCAATCGATTGGTTGAATCGATAATGAGATGATTTAGAGAACACTACTCTTAATCATTCCTAGTCAAGTATTAACATTCAGGGACAATGTTAATGCAAAGAGACTAGTATATAGGCCAACTCGATGACTTGATCTCACAAGTCATGGATATGAGATATCAAGTTGACACATGGGTATACATTGGAGAATGTATACTGAATGACCTGCCATGAGAAAGTATCATGGATCGTTATATGAGTGTCATATACTTTCTCATTTGACTATTAGTATGACTATTAGTCCTTGGACATGAAGTCACCATGGTTCCTTACATAAGGAGTTGCATACTTTGGCTTCGTTAAACGTCACCCGTAAATGGGTGGACTATCATCACATAGTGGTGGGCCCCCTATTGATGGGTTATGAAAGTGTGAAGTTAAGTTGTGTAATTTCATCTTCTTCGATCTTCTTCCTCCCTTCTTCCCTCAAGCCCTTTCCTTTGCCGTGGACTTCAAGGAGTGCTAGCAGACTCTAAGTTGTCTTTTCTCCACCTATTGTTGTGTGGATACCGATAGAGGAGTGTACACTTGACACTCTCGAGTTCCGGCTGTTGGGTTTCCGGCACCGCGGCGTGTGTGTGTTCGATCATGTTTCGTAAACATGAGCACAGCGGAAGCAATAAAAATAATAAATACTCCTATTTATTACAACACACACAACACACGCATGCTATTACAACAAGTGTAGACATAACCGTAAATTAAAATTGCAATAAAAGGAAATTAAACTACGTTATACCTTCCGTATGACGTGTAGCGGGAACGGCATCAACCGGAATGATTCTCGTAAGAATCGTCTCTATCCGTATCCACGCCGAGCTCCTCGGGATGACTTCGCCAAGCCACGAGCTTCGTCTTCATACGGGTTACTAGCCTCGTGTTGAAGACGACGTGATCGAGAGATGATCACGGTCCGAATCCAAATTCGGACCTAAAAACAAGTCCTCAAGACTTGCTTCTCCGGAGAGGTATTCGTCAACCGATTGATGAATCCTTCGTCCTCCACCTCAGAGGATTACCGGAGATCAAATCCCCGGTATGTTAGCCGCTGTCGGAGCACTAACCGTCGTCCAAACGACGCTCCGACGAGAGGAGAAGAAGCTGTCCAGAAAACTGGACAGCTTGGTGGAGGAGATAGGCGCCGGCCAACAAAGGAAGCCAAGTGCTTACCTTGATGCCAAACCTAAGGAGGATCGCCGGAACTCTTCCGGCAGCAGCTCGACGCCGGCGAGGAGGAAGGAAGCCGCCTTCTGGACGCCGGTTGGAGGAGCTGTGGGCTGGGCGGCAACACAAGCTGGGCGGCAGCTCTTGATGTTGGGCGGCCAAAATTAGATTAGGTTTAGGGTTAGGGTTTAATCCCTATTTTATAGAGAACTAATTCTCTTAATGGTTAATGGATCATATCCATAAAGCCCGTTAACCCGCTCCATTAAGATAAGTTAAAATAAACCAAACCATGATGGTTTATTTTAAGTTAAAACGAACCGAACCAACCTTTGGTTCATTCGTTTAATATAAACCAAACCCTTTGGTTTATTCTCATCCATTGGATTAGGACCAAACCATTTTGGTCCATCCATTACATCTTCATAAGACACAGCCCATCCACGCTTCCATTGCGACTGAAACAATTTCATGCTCGCTTTATGTTTGGTCCAACCAAACATAGTTTCTCTCGGTCTGAGAATCTCATTCTCAAGCTCGTTTTAAATCCTTTGGATTACACTCGCAGCGTGTGACCAAATAGGTTCTCGGTTTATGTTGGCCGCCTATAATTAACCATTAATTATAGAACGATCATGAGTGGCACCTAGTAGTACATCATGATCCCCAATTAACCAAAAGATCAACTACGATCCGAGAACTATTTCTCAAACCCTTCAAGAGCTCGAATGAATCGTGCCCCATTCCCTTCACTCATCTTATACCCACTTGGTTCAGTGACATGGTCTATTGTGTCACCTACTAGGTCGACTACGTCACACCTAGCCCAAGTATCATTTCCTCGTCCTACGGATTCTAGTTACTCCACATGTATCGAAGAGTACCTTACTCTAAACATGTATTGCTTTGGCCAAAGACTTTAGTAACAATCCGACGAGAGGCCATGGGTATACATCTCCTCGCAAGGAGTGGTGAATCCTTTATAGGCTATTCAAACACCTTCGATCACTGACTTATACCCAATCATCCGGGTCCACATCTCCTTAGAGATGTTTGCTTAAGATGTCAAAGCATAAGTCTCCATGATCAAGATGACTTGAATACCGCAAGTCAAAGGAACATCGCACTTAAGCCACAAGAAGAACTTCATTGACATATCTATATATGCAGAGAACCATATGAAGTCTTACTAGGTCACTCCAATGAACTAGTTACCATAACTAGCATCCACGATCAACTCGGACATCACTATGTCTCGACGGAGAATCACCGCTTGGATACACCAAGGAGTATACCTCGTGCTAGTCTCGGCGAATTGATGGTGTCCAAATCCATCAATTCATCGACTAGGATAATTCCGATACATCACAATTACACATGTAGAGATACTCACTAGTTGTGATCCAATCACAAATTCTCTCATCTCGTGAATCGTATCGTGGACATTCAGTAAATGAGTTTAAGATCCAATCAAATACATTAAACATGTATACTCAAATAGTGAATCTTCATTTATCATATAAATGGTTCATACATAAGGCGATTGCCTTAGGACATCTCTCATATATTACTAACACCGGCAAGCCATTTGGACGAGCGGGATAAGCGAAGGGCATCGCATCAAGGGTAAAACTCTTAACATGTAGATCTAGAGTAGATCTAAGGTTTTAAACACGTACATGTAATTTTTGTTTATCTTCGCATGGATCTGTGGCCGACTTCCGGGGTTTCTGCAATGCAAAAAGCGGTTTTTGTGGCTCGGATAGTGCAATGGACCGCTAGAGGGGGGGTGAATAGTGATTTCGTACATCAATGTAATTCGTTCGTGTGTATCTCTACAAAACTTGTTATGCGCAGCGGAATATATATAATAGCAATAACAAACATCAAGACAAACACAAATACACTAAGATATAACATGGTTTGGAACCTCAGGGTTCATACTCTACGGATTGGGCTTGAAAGAGCCCTAGCGATACAAACAACACCACTAATCAAATACTCCTTCTCGACAACAAGTCAGAGGTGGAGAAACCTCTTATAAGAGATTACAACAGCAATACAAATGAACAACAAGCATATACAAGTAAATACAACAAAATAATGTAAAGAACACATTAGAAAAGATCTTTTGGAAGCTTGCTTGTTGATTGCCTTTGACTACCCTTGAAGACCCTGATTTGCACCAGCAAATCACTCCAAATTGCCCAAGAAAATCTTGCTAAAATCCATCTCCACGAGCTACTTTTATAACCTTCATTTAGGCTGGATTTTGCCTAGTAGTCGACTAATGGAGACCATCAGTCTACTGCTCCTGTAGCCATTGTCTCACAACGACCCGAGCCACGTTAGATAAGTCCCAACGAATAAGGCATCAGTCGACTGATATAGTCATCACTCAACTGTAAAACCCTAACAACCGACTCAAAAAATTTCTATACTCTAAATCTCAATTAGTAGTCGACTGATCACCATATCAGTCGATAACCCAATTATGGCAGTCGACTGCTAGGCCATTTCCTGCAGTCGAACACCAGTCGACTCACATCAATCAATTGTCCATAATATCAGTCGACTGATACACCTCAACCATGAGGTTTTAACCCAAGTATGATGCCCTCATACTTGCTAGACCACCCTTAGCCTAGACCTAAGCCTTCTAGCCACCTCCGTCAGCCTCACGCCTATCGGATCCCTCCAATTCATCCATGACTTGTTCATCCATACGCTAGCCTTCAAGTGCTTCCATCGGCTATTGTCATGCTAATGTGGTCTACACTACCAAGGAACATTTGGCTTAAGCTGCCAATACTCCCGCTTGGACTTTATGTCGCCAACCATTGAACTTATGCTTCCAAGACTCCACCCTTGGACTTTACGCCGCCAATATCACCCCTTGGACTTCCCTTGCCAACCCATGTTGGACTTTCCATTTGACAAGACTCAAGCTTGGACTTTCCCTTGCCAAGACCTATGCTTGGACTTTCTATGCCAAGTACTCAAGACATAGCCTTTCCTATTGCCAAGTGTCCCATTTGGACTTCTCCATCATATGGTCAACCACAAGTCAACCATATAGTCAAACAATGGTCAAACCATCATCAAACAGTCAATCATGACCTGGGTCGATTACACCAACAATCTCCCCAACACATTATCAAACATCAAAATACTACTCGAGTCAAACTCAAGTCCGATCAATCATGACCTGGGTCGATTGCACCAATAGGATTCACCATTCCCTGTGAGGAGATATATACCCTATGGCCACTCGTCGGATTGTTACTAAATTCTTTGGCCAAAACATCATATGTTTAGAGTACAGTACTCTTGGATACATCTATAGTAACTAGAATCCATAGGATGAGGAAATGATACTTGGGCTAGGTGTGACATAGTCAGCCTAGTGGGGACTGACACAATAGCCCATGTCCTAAACCGAGTGGATATAAGATGAGTCAAGGGAATGAAGCATGATTCACCATAGCTTCTTAAAGGTTTCAGAAGTTGTTCTGGGTCAACCGTTGTTTTTTCGATTAATTAAGGATCATGATGTACTACTAGGTGTCATTCATGATGGTTCGATAATTAATGATTAATTATAGATGACCAACATAAATCGGGAACCTATTTGGTCACACGCACTATGAGTGTTATCCCAAGGATTTAAAACGAGTTTGAGAATGAGATTCTCAGATCGAGAGAAACTTGTTTTGGTTGGACCAAACAAGGAGCGAGCATGAAATTGTTTCAATCGCATCGGAAGCATGGATGGGCCGAGTCTTTTGAATACATGATGGATGAATCAAATTGGTTTGGTTCTAATCCAATGGTGGAAAATAAACCAAAGGTGTTCAGTTTGTTTTAAACAAATGAACCAAAATTGATTTGGTTTATTTTAACTTAAAATAGACCAACATGGTTTGGTTTATTTTAACTTTAATTAATGGAGTAGGTTAATGGGTTTTGGTTGTGAATTAATAACTATTGAGAGAAGGTTTCTTGATGGTCAAGAAACACATTCTCTATAAGTAAGAGGGTTGAGACAAATTTCGTTGATGTGTTAATGTTTGTGAAACCCTAGATTATACCATTTGTCTCCAATAACAAGTAGTATCGTGTAGGTCATAAGATTGATGACGGAAGATCTAGTACTATTCGTCGTAAATACCTAGTGGCTATGATAGGTAGAGAGGAGATTGCCGTAGATCATGAGGCCTCCTGCACTACATTCACTAACGAAAGTTTACACTTTGGCATAGGAGATGGTGTATTAATGGCATTGAGAGGGGGAGATGGAGAGGCTTTTCTATTCCGGAATGTTCAAGAAGGTGTTAGCAATATGTAACTGGTAGCTTTTGCAGCTATCTAGACGATACTTAGTGTGGACTTGGATAGAGGCAAAACTTGCGAGAGTTGCTAAGGTTGATGCCCTTTCCGCTACATGTTATTCGTCAGGTATACCTAGTGTAATTTCCATATTGTAAAATTTTAAATGTACAATTATGTCTACATTGTTGTATCCTACATGCGTGTGGTGTGTGTGATGTAATAAAATAGTTTATTACCGTTTCTATTTGCTTCCGCTGTGCAAGTTTACAAAACATATTCGAACACACGCCGATGTCGGTGCCCCGGAAACCCAACAATGGTATCAGAGGCCGACTGTGTTCCGACATAATATTAAAATTGTTTTGCGATGAGTGTTTTGTCATAATTGTAATTTTGAAAATTTTCTACTCTTGTAAAGTTTAAAAAAATTATGGAAATTTGAATTAGTTAAGAAATTCAAATTAGGAATTTCTTGATGTTATTGGGAAATTAGAATTTGGGAAATTTATTTCCTAAATTAAATTTGAATTTCTTTAATTAATATTTTCCATAAATAAAATATGCGATTAGATATGGAAATTTATTTCATAATTTAATCAATGAGATTTGATTTGAGAAATCAAATCACAATCATATTTTATTTCCAAAATTAATTATGACAATTTGGAAATTACTTGAACATGTCATAATTGGATGTTTTGTAATTGCATTAGATGCATTTTATTATGTCATGTATGTCGTGACATGTAGATGCATTAGTTGCACATATGTATGTCATGCATGTCATGCCATGTAGATAATAGTTATTTGCATGGAAAGGAGGATGAGACCTCAAAACCCTTACACAATATTAAAGCCTACACCTTCCATTAATATGGTTAGAATCGGAGTTCCGTTTCTTGTTTTGGTTGTTGGACTCTCTCCAAGCCCGGCTCGAACTTGAACATGTTCAAACCATTGAAATAGTTTAATACTAATATGGTAAGAGTCAGAGGTCAATCTTTGGTTTGGGTTGTTGGACTCTCTCTAAGCATGACTAAACGATTGAATGCGCTCTAAACATATTAAAATTATTTATCGATTAATGGGTCAGTTTTAACTTGGAGCATCGGCTTGTTGGACTCTCTTCAAGGTCGATGTGAAGAGAGGTGAAGTTGGGTGGTATGCATATGATGCATACTTGTTAATGTGTTAACAACCCAATGTTTGTGTGAACAATCAATTAGTTGATAGCACAATGTGATAGTTACATATACATGATATGTAATTGGTATATTTGATACCTACCATCGTAGCTATTGGACTCTCTCCAAGGTTGTTCTTATCTATGTTGGATATCAACCCATTCGAAGATGGACCTACGATCTCCCGAATTGATTTTAAGGGTTTTTGAATTCAAAAAATTAATAGGATTTATAAATGTATGTTGATGCATTTTAAATCATCATTCTCATATATGCTCGATTTGTAATTCTAGGTTAATTGTTTGATCATGACGTCTTTAAACTTGCGCTCCATTTTGGATTCAAATAAGTTGACTAGGCCAAACTTCTTGGACTGGCTTAGAAACTTGAGAATTGTTCTCAAGGCAGAAAAGCTTACGTATATCCTCGAAGAGCCTCTTCCCAACCGTCCTAAAGATGATGCAACTCCGGACCAATTGTTGGCCTATCAAAAACATGTGACTGATTTTGAACTTGCGAGTTGCATCATGCTAGCCACGATGGTACTCGAGCTTCAGAAGCAGCATGAGCATATGGATGCTAATACCATAGCATTTCATCTTCATAAGTTGTTTGATGAGCAAGCGAGATCTGAAAGGTTCAAAGTCTCCAAGCTCCTCTTCACCTCTAAGATGCAAGAAGGTTCATCTATGGTGCAATTTGTGCTAAAGATGAATGGGTACATCGAGCGATTAGCTACACTAGGGTTTGTGATGGATCATGAATTAAGTATTGACTTAATTCTACATTGTTTGCCCAAGAGTTACTCACAGTTTGTGATGAACTACCGGATGAACAAACTTGAATCGACCATTCTTGAACTCCTCAACATGCTGAAAACTGTGGAGTCTTCTATAAAGCTTGAGGATAAGATGGTGTTGTTAGTTGATTTATCAAAGAAAGGTTCTAAGAGGAAATCAAAGGAACAACATAAGGGGAAGAAGAAGGCTAAAAAGGTAGAACTAGCTCAAAAGGGAACTTGCCATCATTGTGGCAAGGAGGGCCATTGGCGAAGAAACTGCAAGATTTATCTTGAGTCCGTGAAGAAGAAGGCATCTGATGCCCCATCCTCTTTAGGTATCTTCGTTATTGATTGTCATTCTATTTATTTAGACACTTGGGTATTGGATACTGGGTGTGGCTCACATATATGTAATGACATACAGAGGCTAAGAAATAGAAGAAGACTCGTCAAGGGAGAATCAAATTTACGAGTTGGCAGTTGAGCAAAGGTTGCTGCAGTTGCCATTGGAACATATTTATTGAAGCTCCCTACACAACTTGTCTTAAAACTGGATAATTACTATTATGTTCCTTCGTTAATAAAGAAAATTGTTTCTATTTCTTGCTTAAATAGAAATGGGTACCATTTGACTTTTAGTAACAATTGTTGTTACATAACTTTGAATGACATTCTTTATGGGACTGGAACTTTATTCAATGGAATATATATGTTAGATGTATTCGGTGACATTTTCAATATCGAAGCGAGCAACAAGCATGCTCAGAAAGATAATCAATTAGACTCCTATATGTGGTATTATCGTCTTTGTTATGTAAGCAAGAAATGCATGTTCGAATTATACTGATGTGGAATTCTAGAATCGTTTGAATTTGATTTATTCAATACTTGTGAATCATGCTTAAAAGGCAAGATGACTAAGTTACCTTTTATTGGAAAAGGTGAACCGGTGGGAGATTTGCTTGGTCTAATACATACTGATGTATGGACCTATTTCAACTCATGCTCTAGGAGGCGAAAGCTACTTCATTACCTTTATCGATGATCACTCACGATTTGGGTATGTGTTCTTGATTAAACACAAGTCTAAAGCCTTTGAAAAGTTCAAAAAAATTCAGAAATGAAGTAGAGAAATAACTTGACAAAAGAATTAAAATACTTTGATCTGATCGAGGCGGTGAATACTTGAGTCAAGAGTTTCTGGATTATCTAAGGGACAATGGTATATTGTCTCAATGGACTCTGCCATATACACCACAACATAATGGTGTATCTGAGAGGTGAAATCGAATCTTGTTGGACATGGTTAGGTTGATGATGAATCATGTAAGTCTTCCCAAGTATTTTTGGGGCTATGCACTTCAGACAGTTGTTTACTTACTAAACAGAGTCCCGACCAAGGTAATCTCTACTACTCCATATGAGATATGGAATAGTAAAAAATCTCATTTATCTTACTTGAAGATATAGGGTTGTCCTGCTTATGTGAAGCAGACTGTATCAGACAAATTGTATGTTAAGTCTGATAAATGTCTATTTATTGGATACCCTAAGGAAATGAGGGGTTACCAATTCTATCACCCTGTGGAATAAAAGGTGTTTGTTTCAAGACATATTGTGTTTCTAGAGAAAGAGTTTCTCTTGCAAGAAAATAGTGGGAGTGTCATTGAACTTGAGGAAGTTCAAGAGACTCCAATAGACATTGATGAGATACCTAGTCAATCACCACAACCGATAACTCATAGTGATGAGCCATCGGCTGAACCTATTGTAACACCACATCTTCGTAGATCTGGTAGAACACATAACATTCCTGAGAGATATGAATTTCTCGTAAGTGAATCAAACGACGTGTTACTCATTGATGATGAGGAGCCTACCAGTTATGAAAAAGTTCTAAAAAGTTCAGAAAGACACAAATGACTTGAAGCCATGAAGTCGAAAATGGATTCCATGTATGAAAATCAAGTTTGGAACTTGGTGGACCCACCTGAAGGCATTAAGCCTATAGGGTGCAAGTGGGGTTTTCAAGAGGAAAAATGACATGGATGGTAATGTGATTACCTATAAGACTAGATTAGTGGCGAAAGACTATTGTCAAAAGCAATGTATTAATTATGACGAGACCTATTCACTAGTAGCTATGCTTAAATCCATTCGGATGCTCCTGGCAATAGCGGCTCATTATGACTATGAGATATGGCAGATGGATGTGAAAACGGTTTTCCTTAATTGAAACCTTCTCGAGGACATGTATATGATACAACTCGAGGGTTTCACATCGGTTGATAAAACCAAGGTATGCAATCTTTGACGGTCTATATATGGACTGAAGCAAGCTTCCAGGAACTGGAATATTCATTTTAATGAGACAATCAAAAGGTTTGATTTCTCATAAAATCCAGATGAACCCTGTGTATACAAGAAGGTTAGTGGGAGTGCAGTCGTGTTCCTAGTGTTGTATGTCGATGACATATTACTTATAGGAAATTATATATCTATCTTACAGTCAATCAAAATTTGGTTATCCAAACCATTCTCCATGAAAGACCTGAGAGAAGGTTCCTATATCCTCGGGATTAAGATCTATATAGATAGATCAAAACGGTTGCTTGGTTTTCACCGACATATATAGACCGAGTGCTAAAGAGGTTTAGCATGTCAGAATCCAAGAATGGTTTCATTCCCATCAGGAATGGGATACACCTTTTAAAGTCTATGTGCCCAGCACAGAAGACGAGAGGATTTGCATGAGCAAGATCCCCTATGCATCCACAATAGGTTCTATCATGTACGTTATGTTATGTACGAGGCCCAATGTATCGTATACTCTGATTGTCACTAGTAGATTCCAGTCTGATCCAGGAATGGATCATTGGGCGGCTGTTAAGACAATCCTTAAGTACTTGAGAAGAACAAAGGATGTGTTTCTAATATATGGAGAAGGTGATATGGTAATACGCGGGTATAAGGATGCCAGCTTCCAGATAGACAAGGATGATTTCAGGTCTCATTTTGGGTACATATTCACTTTAAATAGAGGCGCAATGAGTTGGAAAGTTCCAAGCAAGAAACTGTAGAGGATTCTACCATTGAGGCAGAATAAATTGCAACTTCGGAAGCAGTAAAGGAAGCGGTTTGGATCAAGAAGTTCATCTCTGAACTTGGTGTTGTTCCAAGCATTGTTGAAGCAATACCAGTCTACTGCGACAATAATGGAGCGATTCCACAGGAAAAAGTGCCAAGGTCTCATGAACGATCCAAACATGTGCTTCATCGCAATCATCTGATCAGAGAGATCATTGGTAGGAAAGAAATACAAATCGAAAAGATTCCCACTAAAAGGAACTTAGCGGATCCATTAACTAAGACCTTACCTCAAAGTAAGTTTGAGGGTCATGTTAGAGCTTCGGGTATTGGATAACGTGGCGATTGGCATTAGGCTAAGTGGGAGTTTGTTAGTTATATATGAGAGGTGTCAAAAGGCAATCTCCTTATCGTTGTACCATTTATTTGATAAAATAAGATTCACTATTTGAGTATACATGTTTTAATGTATTTGATTGGATATTAAACTCAATTACTGAATGTCCACAATACGATTCATAGCATAAGAGAATTTGTGATTAGATCACAACAAGTGAGTATATCTGTTGGTGAAGTAGGCACCTAAGTCGAACCTGAGTTTTGATTATAGCAAATGATACAAAGTTAAGCTCATATTGTTATCTCACGAGCTGAATCGAGTGTGCAGAAAAGTGCTATAGCTGGAGCTGAAGGCTAGCGACACCCAGAGGAAGCCGCGGTGGTAGGTGACACTCGAGTGACTTCGGAGGGAGCCGAAGGAATTGAGTGGAAGGCCAGAAGCAAAAGCAACACAGTAAGTATCGAGGTAAACTCATGTGTGTGAGAGTAAGTGAGGTCATATCCTCATTACGAGGATGATCTTAAGCGTAGATTCGACCAAAGACATCCTATAGATAGTCTAGGTCGAGATCGGATGGTCGGCGGTCGTCTAAATATTGTTTTTGTTAAGCTAACTTTGCCCTGCAGCTAGCATCAGTCGACTGCCAGCTTGGAGGACTCGACTGCCATCTATCAGTCGACTGCCTGTGGTCAACATTCGACTGATGCTGCCATCAGTTGACTGATGATGGCCATCAGTCGACTGATGGTCAAGGATCAGCTTCTAGGAGTCAAGGCTTATTACCTCATTTCAAGGGGAGTGGTGCTCAAATTTGATTGGCTGAAGTTCCTCTCGAAAACGGGCTAAAAGGCTATAAAAGGAGGGCCTATCCTAGGGTTTCATCATCAATTCTAAGCTTCCAAAAGCCTCCGCAAAGCTACAACTCTCCGACAATGAAGTGCTTCTTCTCCGACGCTCTAGGTTTAAATTGTTTATATTTTATTCCGTCGGTATAAGCTTCATTTCAGTTTGTTTCTTTAATTGTCTCGGAGTTTTTATCGTAACGAGGAGAGGGGGAGTGTCCCTCTACCT
Organism: Wurfbainia villosa; assembly: GCA_025175895.1. Classification (NCBI taxonomy): domain Eukaryota; kingdom Viridiplantae; phylum Streptophyta; class Magnoliopsida; order Zingiberales; family Zingiberaceae; genus Wurfbainia; species Wurfbainia villosa. The sequence goes on along the minus strand of CM045995.1, from coordinate 57,324,930 downwards.
CAAGCTTTTTGGTTCATTCTTGTATCGATTAACTCCTACCTCTAACGAGGAGAAGTTCTTTAGTGATTTGCCCTCCGTGCGTGATCAAGGATCACTAGGGCCTTGGAGTAGTAGCCGAAGGCTACGAACCAAGTAAAAAATCTATCTCTTTTAGTTTTCATTTATCTTTCCACTGCATATAATTGTTTTGAAACGAATTCGAAAGAAAGAAAAGGTTTATCGCTATTCACCCCCCTCTAGCGATCCGCTTCGATCCAACAATTGGTATCAGAGTCGGGGGTGCAAAGATTTGGTGAAACCACCGATCTAGATTTTTATGGATTTTTTTCTTTTTTTTTCTGTTTATTTTGAATTTATTTCACTTGGTTAGTTTTTCTCCCGCACTACTAATCCAAGACGCGAGACTTGGTACATTTCGTGTATTTGTGTCGTTGTTAGGTTTCTCGTCTTCATCTCCTTGTTTCTTTTGTATCAATGGCCCATCTTGAGGGTTTTAGCATCGTCCGACCTCCGTTTTACAACGGTTAGGATGAAACCGTTAGGATTAAATCCCTAGATCCGATGGTTAGGATGAAACCCTAGAACCAACGGTTGAGATTAAATCCTTAGATCCGACAGTTGGGATAAAACCCTAGATCCGACGGTTGGGATGAAACCCTAGATCCGACGGTTGGGATGAAATCCTAGATTCGACGGTTGGGATTAAACCCTAGATCTGACGGTTGGGATAAAACCCTAGATCCGACGGTGGAGATTAAAGGAGGCTTAAGCCCAATTCTATAAATAGGGGGCTTAGGCTTGGGTGGCAAATAATTGATAGGGAATTAGGGTTTGGCTCTTCCACAAGTGGGCGGCTAGGGTTTGGGAGCTAGGGTTTTTTTGGGCGACAACCTCCTTCCTCCAAGAAGTTGCCGGCGCCCAACCTTCTTCCATCTAGACTTGGCTGGTGCCCATTCTCAAGGCCTCTCTCTTATTCCTTGGCCGGCGGTTCTCCTTCCATTGGTGGTCGGTGCTCTTCCTCCTCCCTTTCTCCTTGGTGGCCGGCGACAACCCCTCTTCAAGTTGGCCGGCGCTTCATCCACTTGCTCCTTGGCCGGCAGTTGCACCAAATTCCCTAATTTGGTGGCCGGATCTAGAAAGGATAGGTATTTGTTGGTTCTTCTCTTTGTTCGCAGCGGACAAGGAAGGGAAGAACGCGATCTAGAAGGCTTCTACTCGTGGAGGATCTTCGTCCACACGTCGTCCACGAGAAGGATAGGACATACGGTAGAAGATCGTAAGGTATAAAGTTTTTTTTAACTTTATTTACAGATCTGAGCATGTTCTTTTATGTTTTGATTATACATGTATGCATATGAATATATATTGTATAATCATGGACCCCGAAGACAAACACAAAAACCGACGATCCATCCGTCGTCTCTTCCGCGGCTAACAAACTAGAAGAGTTGTGTTGCTTGAACAACTAGTTTGTTCAAGCGACCACTCAAGTTGTTAGCACGACGACGAAATGGTTGTGCTAAGGAAGCTCATCCCATCCGGATTAATTCTTTCATTAGTGAAAATTTTAATCCGGGGACATGGGAGCCAATGAGCCTTCGAAGCAACCCCCTACAAGTGGTATCAGAGCCACGGTTTTCGGTTTTGTGTGTTTAGGATTCGGTTAATTTTTATGCACTTATTCATATATTATATGTGCCGGATAATAGTAGGATATGCGTAGTTTAACTCTTTGGTTGCAGACATAAGATCCGACTATTATGGCCATATGTGTGTATGTGATTGGATGTGTGTAAATATTTATTATTTGAATCCTCGGGGTTGACGAGGCTAGATTAGTATTTAATTTTTGTAATTAAATACGATATTGTTTAGCCGTTCATTTTAGTTTACTTTCGATCTAGATTATTTGTAGACTCCTTCGTGGAGTATAGGATCGATGGATGTAAATTAAAATAGTTTTATCTCGACTCGGATCTCTTTGGTGACTTGCGCATGGGAAAAGATGGAGAGGACGAGGTGGCGACACGACGGGATGCGTATTGGAGGACAATGCCATAATAGTTGGAAAAATTCTGTTTTTTCCATATTTATTGCTGATTTTTTTTATATGCATGTTGTGTATGCTTTAAAATTCCTCAATTTCAATTTACTAAGTGGGAGAGGGAAATTTTAATTAATTCCCGCGGCCTCCATTACAATTTGACGTGTGATGCAACAAACTTGTGTGTTGGCTCTGAGTGCCTTCCTCCCTGCGGACGGGTTTGTTTGTGGATCACTAGGTCAAATAATGGTTATAGGAAATTATCTATGAGCATGTGTACTTCCACAGCGGTAAGGCACATAATCTGAAATAATTCCCTTAGTATCGTGTAATGGTGCACACTTAGATGCAAATAAAAGTATCCTCCCCATCGGAGTCACTGCTTTTATTTGTAGGGCCAAAGAGGAACCAACTATTAATTTTATTTGTCAAAAAGTAAGGTTGACAAGATAATAAAATTAATGGGTAAAACCTCCTCTTACAAATGTAGAATTCGTATACGTCCACACAGCGTGGCATGCGATATTCTCGGTGATTTGATGTGTTGGTTGATTTCGGGATTTTATTGTTTTGAGGAATCAATAATATTTGAAATCTAATATTTTGATCATTGTAATTTTTAGGATTTTCAAATGTCTTTTAACCCACTTGCTGTGATTTTAAAAGAAAATAAGCTTACTGGACCAAACTACATTGATTGGAAAAGAAATCTGGATATTGTCTTGACTGCGGAGGAGTACAAATTTGTACTCTTCGAGGTCTTCCCTCCTAAGCCCTCCGATGACTCTGATGAAAAGGAGAAAGAATGTTATAAGAAATGGGTCAAGGCAGATGAGATGGCGCGGTGTTACATTTTGGCATCTATGTCAAATGTGCTGCAACATCAGCATCAGGCCATAGCCACAGCTTATGACATGATGTTAAATCTCAAGGAACTTTTCAGACATCAGAGTAGGGCAGCTAGGCAGGAGACAATGAGAAACTTGATGACGACCACCATGATCGAGGGAACACCCGTTAGGGATCATGTTCTCAAGATGATGGCTCATCTTAATGAGATGGAAGTCCTCGGAGCTGAGATCGATGGGGAAACCCAGGTCGATATCATTCTCTAGTCTCTGCCTAGGAGTTTTGACAAGTTTCACCTCAACTACAACATGAACAAGAGGTTATATTCATTGGCGGAGCTTCTGACAGAACTCCAGGCGACAGAGGGGCTTTTTCGTCAGAGTGCTCAAGCCATGGTCGCTCAGAAGGTTTCTTCCTCTAAACCGAAAGGTAAGAAGAAGAAGAAGTAAGGTGGAGCGAAGAAGGTGGCAGTGGGACCTCAGGCAGGAGTGAAGAAGCCGAAAGGCAAGTGCTTCACTTGCAAGCAGACTGGACATTGGAAGGTGGACTGTCTTCGGCGAAAGAACAAAGGTATATCTTCTTGTTTAGTTGTTGAAACATATTTAACGGTGTTATCTACCAGTTCTTGGTGTGTAGATATAGGAGCCACTGATCATGTCTGCAATACTTTGCAGGGGTTCCAGGAAACCCGACGACTAGCTGAGGGAGAGATTACCGTCTTCATGGAGAATGCTTCAAAGGTGACAGCTATTGCAGTGGGAGACGTTTATTTATCTTTTGATAGGAATAAAGTTTTGGTTTTGAGAAATTGTCTTTATGTACCTACTTTTAGAAAGAATTTAATTTCAGTTTCTAAATTGTTTATGGATGGATATTCTGTTTATTTTAATGACAAAGTGGTTATAAAAAGGAATAGGGAGATTATCTGTTCTGGTACATTGGTTGGCAATTTATATACTCTTGAACCGAAAACTTCCACGATGCATATAGAAGTAAATAACTCATCTTCTAAGTCTAATAAGAGAAAAGAACCTTCGCAAATGAACCAAACATATCTTTGGCATCTAAGGCTTGGTCATATTAACCTAAGCAGAATTCAAAGGTTGATAGCTGATGGACCTTTGGGTTCTTTAGTGGTGGAGGATCTCCCAACCTGCGAATCTTGCTTGGAAGGTAAAATGACCAAGAGGCCTTTCAAGGCCAAGGGGTATAGAGCCAAAGATGTGTTAGAATTGGTTCATTCTGATTTGTGCGGTCCTATGTCTATACAGGCAAGAGGTGGTTTTGAATATTTCATCTCTTTTATAGACGATTATTCAAGATATGGATACATTTACTTGATGCGCCGCAAGTCTGAATGCTTTGACAGGTTCAAAGAATTCAAGGCTGATGTGGAGAACCGTCAAGGTAAAAGTATCAAGACACTACGATCTGATCGTGGTGGCGAGTACCTCTTGGGAGAGTTTAGGAGTTACTTATCGTAGTCCGGGATTCAATCCCAATCGCTCGCACCACACCCCAGAATGGTGTAGCGGAGCGAAGGAATAGGACTCTTATGGAGATGGTCGATCGATGATGAGTTATTCGAAGTTACTGCTTTTGTTTTGGGGGTATGCATCGGATACGAATGTACACTCGAACTTGGTTCCATCTAAATCGCACTTTCTACCCTCAGAGAATTGTGGATCGGGCGAAAGCCTAGTCCGAGACATATTCGGATATGGGGAGTCCAAAAGCCAAGGTCGATGTAAGTTGAAACCTCGCATGTATGTGCATGTTTGTTGGCTACCCTAAGGGAACGAAAGGTGGTTTGTTTTATAATCCTAGAGATCAGAGGGTGATCGTTAGCACGAACGCCAGATTTCTAGAGGAGGATTATGTAATGAACCACAAGCCCAAGAGTATGATTGTTCTTGAGGAGTTGACAGGGGAAGTCCCGACTTCAGTACCACCGGTATAAGAGGAGACACCACAAGTCACTGCACCGCGTGTCACAGAGCATACACAGCAGGCACCTCGTCGTAGTGGGAGGGTTGTTAGACAACCCGATAGATTCATGTTTTTGGGAGAGTCTTCGGACTTAGTCCCTGGTGAACATGAACCTGATCCCTGGACATATGACGAGGCAATCCGAGATAGAGATGCGGTATCTTGGCAAATAGCAATGAATTGAGAGATAGAATCTATGGATTCTAATCAGGTCTGGGAGCTAGTAGAGCCACCCGATGGTGTAAAAACCATTGGATGCAAGTGGATCTACAAAAGAAAGAGAGGAGTAGATGGGAAGGTTGAGACCTTCAAAGCTAGACTTGTTGCGAAAGGGTATACTCAGAAAGAGGGTATCGATTATGAGGAGACCTTTTCGCCGGTAGCTATGCTTAAGTCTATCTGGATTCTCTTATCTATAGCTGGTCATATAGATTATGAGATTTGACAGATGGATGTAAAGACAGCTTTCCTTAACGGAAGTCTTGAGGAGAACATCTATATGCGGCAACCAGAGGGATTCATTGCTAAAGGCAAAGAGCATATTGTATGTAAGCTTAATCAGTCCATTTATGGATTGAAGCAAGCTTCTAGATCTTGGAACATCCGCTTTGATGAGGTAATCCTGTCATATGGATTTATTCAAAGTCCGGATGAGCCTTGTGTATACAAGAGATGTGACGGAAACGTAGTGGTGTTTCTTGTACTATACGTAGATGACATTTAGTTAGTTGGCAACAATATCAAAGTGTTATCAGACGTAAGGGTATGGTTGTCCAAACAATTTGACATGAAGGACTTGGGAGAAGTGGGACACATCCTTGGGATCAAAGTTATAAGGGATCGCAAGAAAAGGATGTTGTGCTTATCTCAAGCTTCATACATTGACACTATCCTTGCTCGTTTTAGCATGCAGAACTCCAAGAAAGGTTTTCTACCTTTTAGGCATGGAGTTCCTTTATCTAAAGAGATGTGTCCCAAAACATCAAAGGAGATAGAGGACATGAAGGCGGTTCCTTATGCTTCGGCAGTAGGAAGCCTTATGTATGCTATGCTATGTACGAGACCGAATATCTGCTTTGCCGTGGGCATGGTTAGCAGATATCAGAGTAATCCTGGACAGGGACATTGGACTGCGGTAAAGCATATATTGAAGTACTTGAGAAGGACTAGGGATTATATGCTGGTTTACCAGGCAGATCAATTAGTCCCTGTGGGTTACATGGATTCGGATTTCCAATCAGATAGGGACAAGAGTAAGTCTACCTCGGGGTTTGTGTTTACTTTTGGAGGTGGAGCCATAGTATGGAGGAGTGTCAAGCAGAAATGCGTGGCGGACTCTACCATGGAAGCTGAGTATGTGGCAGCCTCTGAGGCAGCCAAGGAAGCTGTATGGCTCAGGAACTTCTTGATGGACTTAGATGTGATTCCTGGTTTGCCCAGAACTATCACAATTTATTGTGATAACAGTGGTGCAGTTACAAACTCGAAGGAACCACGAGCCCATAAGGCGAGTAAACACATAGAGCGCAAGTACCACCTTATACGAGAGATCGTAAAGTGAGGAGAAGTTGTTGTCGCCAAGATTGCATCAGAGGATAACCTGGCGGATCCATTCACTAAGGGCCTTCCAGTGAAAGCGTTTGATAGGCATGTGGAGGACATGGGGATCAGATGTATGGCAGAGTGATGACGGCATAGTCTTTTAGTATAAGTGGGAGATTGTTGGAATGTATACTGAAAGCCTAGCTCTTTTTGTATGAACATTTTATTTTGGAATAAGAATCACATGATCATTGTTTGCACTTTATATATTTATTATATATGTGTGCATATTGTCTAATATTTTACATTGTAGATAACATGGTGCTTGGTGTGGCACAGAAGATCATGTTATCAATCCCTTGTAAAATATAAGTAGAGTCTCACAACCAAGATGGTTTTGGACAAACCATTGGCATGGTTGTAGTGTAGCTTGGTATTGTTTTGTCTTGAACATAAAGTTACACTAGTACACTTAGGTTTATTGAGCAGGACCGACATAGAGGTGATTCAATTTAGTACTGACTACATAATTGAATCGGACCTCGGATATTATGTTGGACATACTCTTAATCCTGATATAATAACGGACACATGTACTTAGTATTTATTTCTTTGATACCAGAGGGTGAGATTTAGATGGATTAAATCAATATGCCTGGTAAGTTGGGAAATAATATTATTTACATGGTGTGTCGTTGATTATAGGAGGAAACTGTGTCCTATATATTAGGTTGATGATGTCCCCTTGTGGAGCTCATAAGGTTCATCATGTAAACCCAGCTGGTTGACTTAGTCAACATGATGATAAGGTTGAGTGGTACTACTCGAGGAATTAGATGTTAATTAATTGATGGTCAGTAAATCAATTAATTGACGGACATTCGATATCTTAAACACGGAGAGATGAATGTACAAATAATATATGGAGCCCATATTAATTTATGGGGGTTGGTGAGGTAGTTAAATGATGATCCTCTAGTGGAATGGAACATCATTGATGGATCAAGTTTGTGTGGTTTCGATCCATCGGGTGGCCAAGATCCAACTCCTCCTTATGGTCCCTATCGTAGCCTAATATAATCCTTGTGAAGTCTAGATCTAAGAATGTAAAACAAAACCTAGAACCAACGGTTAGGATTAAATCCCTAGATCCGATGGTTAGGATGAAACCCTAGAACCAATGGTTGGGATTAAATCCCTAGATCCGACGGTTGGGATAAAACCCTAGATCCGACGGTTGGGATGAAACCCTAGATTCGACAGTTGGGATGAAATCCTAGATCTGGCGGTTGGGATGAAACCCTAGATCCGACAGTTGGGATAAAACCCTAGATCCGACGGTGGAGATTAAATCCCTAGATCCGACAGTGGAGATTAAAGGAGGCTTAAGCCTAATTCTCTAAATAGGGGGCTTAGGCTTGGGTGGCAAATAATTGATAGGGAATTAGGGTTTGGCTCTTCCACAAGTGGGCGGCTAGGGTTTGGGAGCCAGGGTTTTTTTGTAACGCCCGTAAAATTTCTAACCATTTTACAAGAATTTTTGGCTTGACGATAATGGGCTTTATGTGGGCTTTTTCAAAAATAAAAGAAAATAAGCCAAAAAGGGGTGCAAGGCCTAGGAATTTAACCCCAAACCTCTAGAGATAGCCAAGCCCTATAGATGCACCCACTAACCAGAAGCCCAACAAGATTATATCATTAGAGGAGTAGGGGAAATTATGGTTAAGTGTAAGGGAGATCAAGGGGCTCTTCAAATGAATAAATAAGGGGGAATGAGGGGGCATGAGTATCCAAACTTCATTTCTCCTCTTCTCTTCTTCTTCCTCACCGAAAACCATCCCTCCCCCTCTCCATTTTCACCCTTTGGCCGAACCCCATCCAAGCAAGGAGAAGGCTAGTTCTTGGCTTCCATAAGGTCATCTACCAACTAAAAGCAAGCGAAGGATGTAAGATTTCCTCACCTGCAGTATATTAGTTTTGTAGGACATGTTACATGAAAGAAATATGAAGTTTTGTGCCCTACATGTTTCGGCCAACCATGTCTTTGGGGCTAGGGTTTCATGAAAGTGATGCTAAGGATCTTTTACAAGTTGGATGCTTCATGTAGGAATTTTTCGGTGACAAAAAATCCAAGATTATAGCCCCTACAAGTTTCGGCCAACCATGTATTTGGGGCTAGGGTTTCATGAAAGTGATGCTAAGGATCTTTTACAAGTTGTATGCTTCATGTAGGAATTTTAGTGACAGCACATGTAACTGAAACGAAAAAATAAAGAAATTGGTACCCTACAAGTTTCGGCCAACCTTGGGTTTAGGGTTAGGGTTTCATGAAAACACCCCTTGTGAAGTTATATCATGTTGTATGCCTTCATGTAGGAGTTTATGTAACAAAAAAAATAAAGAAATTGGTACCCTACAAGTTTCGGCCAACCTTGGGTTTAGGGTTAGGGTTTCATGAAAACACCCCTTGTGAATTTATATCATGTTGTATGCCTTCATGTAGGAGTTTATATAACAAAAAAATAAAGAAATTGGTATTCTACAAGTTTCAGCCAACCTTGGGTTTAGGGTTAGGGTTTCATGAAAACACCCCTTGTGAAGTTATATCATGTTGTATGCCTTCGTGAAGGAGTTTGTGTAAAAAAAAAATAAAGAAATTGGCACCCTACAAGTTTCGGCCAACAATGGTTGTAGGGCTAGGGTTGCATGAAAACACCCCTTAGGAAATCAGGACATGTGGTATGCTTAAGTGATGAACATGAATATGATTTTTATATGCCATGAAATATGCTTAGGTGATGAACATGAATATGATTTTAATATGCCATGAAATATGCTTATGTGATGAACATGATTATGATTTTTATATGCCATGAAATATGCTTATGTGATGAACATGATTATGATTTTTATATGCCATGAAATATGCTTATGTGATGAATATGATTATGATTTTAATATGCCATGAAATATGCTTATGTGATGAACATGATTATGATTTTAATATGCCATAAAATATGCTTATGTGATGAACATGATTATGATTTTTATATGCCATGAAATATGCTTATGTTATGAACATGATTATGATTTTTATATGCCATGAAATATGCTTATGTGATTAACATGATTATGATTTTAATATGCCCTGAAATATGCTGATGTGATGAACATGATTACGCTTTAAGACCCCTTTAGGGTACTCTTACGTTATGAATGCATATATATTATGACATGTCTAAGAGATGCTTCCCTTTCAAGTAGGGATTAAGAGCTCTCCTTATGATAAGATAAGATGGAGATGCTTCCCTTTCAAGTAGGGATTAAGAGCTCTCCTTATGATAAGATAAGATGGAGATGCTTCCCTTTCAAGTAGGGATTAAGAGCTCTCCTTATGATAAGATAAGACAGAGATGCTTCCCTTTTTATTTGGGAGATTAAGAGCATTCTTTATGATATGACAAGAAAGAAAGGAATTAAGTATTTTACTTTGCAAGAGGTTAAGTACCCGACCCGTCAGGTGGTCGCTAATCAAATCCAAAGGGACATAAGAAGACGTAAGAGGTCTTGCCCTGGTAAGACGTAAGAGGTCTTGCTCTAGTAGGTCTGGTGGCTCGCTACCCCAGCCTATTAGGGAACGCGCATTATGTGGTACTTAACCTGGGCCCCCTCATTCAAGTTATGATTATGTTGAAGTACCTATATGTATATGTTTTGAAAAGAAAGGACTTGTATGAAATTATGAATGCTTAAGTCAATTTTAAGAATGCTTATGATTATGTCTTTGATGCTTGTCTTTGATTTATGAAATTATGAATGCTCATGTCAAGTTTAAGAATGTTTATGATTATGTCCTTGATGCTTGTCTATGATTTATGAAATTATGAATGCTCATGTCAAGTTTAAGAATGCTTATGATTATGTCCTTGATGCTTGTCTTTGATTTATGAAATTATGAATGCTTATGTCAAGTTTAAGAATGCTTATTATTATGTCCTTAATGCTTGTCTATTATTTATGAAATTATGAATGCTTATGTCAAGTTTAAGAATGCTTATGATTATGTCCTCGATTCTTGTCTATGATTTATGAAATTATGAATGCTTACGTTAAGTTTAAGAATGCTTAGGACTATGTCCTTTATACATGTTAGGGTCGATGATATCATGAATGCTTATGTTTAATTTATGCCCTGCTTAGATTTAATTATGTTTAGCATGCTTATGTAAATTGTATGCCATGCTTATATTTTCATTGCGTTGGTAAGTTGATACATAGTGTTGTTATGAAATACTTATGCTATTTATGCTAGTATGCTCCTGTTTTTCTAATTGTTCAATGAGGTTTGTGGCTTTTGTGAGTAGGCAAGAATCTTACTAAGCTATATGCTTATAGTTTATGCTGTCCATATACTGCAGATAAAAGAAACATGAACTAAGAGGAAGTAGCAGGAGGGGCCAAGTGGGTGTGATAGTGGCATGGTGGAAAAAGACCCTATTACTATTTGCTTATATTTATATGCTCAGTGAACACCTTAAGACATTTGCTTCCGCTTATAAGACTTGAGATTTATTAGTACCATGTTGAATGTTGCTTAGTTATGTTACTGTTCAGTTACTTATAAAAGTTTGATATGCTAGAACTCATGAATGGATATTTTATGTTATGCATGTTATAAAAAGAGATAAGAAATGTTAACATGCTTATTACCAATATGATAGGTAATGCATGTATAAGAGAAGGTTTATGCCATGAAAACACGTTAAGTACGTAGATTGTGAAATGATCCCTATATGTCATGTTATAAAAAAAAAAAAAGTAAAAGTAGCGCTACGAGAGATAAGGGCGTATACAAGCATAGTTGGTATCGTGAGCGGTTCACCTTTCCACTATCACACATCAAGCCTCCTTCCTGCTATTTCCAAGTAAGTAACTTTATGCATACCTAAGTTTCTTTTATAATGAAAAGTGTCTTCTATCTAGTTAGAAATAATACCTCATCATGTTTTAGTAGAATGGAATCACACTCGTGATTTAGATAGAAATAATACCTCGTCAAGTTTTAGTAGAATAGAACCATACTTGTGACTTAGATAGTAATGATACCTTACCAAGCCTTATATGATGGAAACAGGTCTCTCACCTAGAATTTCAACTAAGAAGGATACCTTACCTTGTTTATGATAAGGAATGTTTAGATGCATGTGCATGAGTAGAAATTTTAATAATACCTTAATTATTTAATTATCTCTAGATAACATGAACGGGAGACGTAGTAATAGAGGGAATGAATCGGCACCCCCACCAGATTTGATGCATGTAGTTACCGAGCTACAACGTCAGGTCGCCGAACAACAGCTGGTTATCAATACTCTCATGAATCAACAAGGGAACCCTAGCACCACACCAGAGACGTAGAACGTGACTCCTAACACGACCACTATGGTGCAAGCACCACTAATCAATGCTGCCGTCGGGGTCCGACCCGAAGCTTATCTGATTCAGTGGCAGAGGCTGAAACCAGAAAATTTCTCTGGTGCCGGCGAACCATGGGATGCCCAAGCCTGGTTCAAAATAGTTGAGAGCATCATGGAGCTGCTGGATTGGCCCGAGTATGAAAAGATAAAATGTGCCTCATTCTGTCTTTCCGGAGATGCGAGGATTTGGTGGGAGAGAGTCAAAGCAAAGAGACAAGTAAATCAAATGAGGTGGACAGACTTTGAATCGGAGTTCTTTGAGGAGTTCTTTCAGAGACGGATCACAAATAAGCACTACGATGAGTTCCTTGAGTTCCGATAAGGCAATCTATCAGTTAGTGAAGCTATGAAAAGGTTCAATCGACTGGCACGTCTCTGCCCAGAGTTAGTCGTTACTGAAAGGGAGAGGATCAGACTCCTGCTGAAAATGTTGCGACCGGAGATAGCCCTGAATGTGGCCGGCGGAGTCAATCGATCCCAGACCGCCGAAGAGCTATTCAATAGTGCCCTGGTCACCGAGCACTACCTGAACAACATCAGTCAGCAGAGTAAGGCACGGGCCGGAGATCCAAAATCTCAGAATACTAGCTGGAAGAGGCACCGCAGTGGCAAGAAGAAACAGTGGAATGGCCCAAAAGGGGGCCCAGGAAACAGCCAAACTGGGTATCCTGACTGTCCTACATGTGGGAAGAAGCATCCGGGGGAATGTCGTCAGGGCACGAGGAAGTGTTACAACTGTGGACTGGAGGGGCACATAGCCTGGAACTGCCCTACCCGAGTTCAGGCACCTCCTCAAGAAGACGCCCAAGAGGAGCTCCTCCACAGCTTCACCAGATGCAGGCTACGATAGAGGGTCCTCAGATAAGCCAAGGGAGACTGGAAGCCCCACCCGTTGGGACAAATGCCAGGGTGTTCTCCCTCACCAGAGAAGATGTGGCGAGTGCCTCGACGGTTGTCACAGGTCAGATATTTATTTTCAGTCAGTATGCTACTGTATTATTTGACACTGGGGCAACCCATTCGTTCATCTCTACGCCTTTCACAAGAAAGATAGATAGGCATCCCCAAGTTTTGGACTATAAATTCTTAACAACGTTACCTTCGGGAGAAGTGATGCCATCCACCCATATTCTGTGCGCCGCACCAATTAGACTCGCAGACAGGGAGCTCCATTGTGACCTGATAGTCCTAGATATGTGGGACTATGATGTTATATTGGGCATGGATTTTCTGCACAAGTACGGTCTCCTTATGATAATGGAGACAGGCATCTCCATGTTATATTGGGCATGGATTTATCCGCCCCAGTCACTCACCATGGGGAGCTCCAGTGTTGTTCATAAAGAAAAAAGATGGGTCTATGCGAATGTGTATAGACTACCGGGCACTGAACAACGTGACCATCAAGAATAGGTACCCCCTTCCCAGGATCGACGACCTGTTCGACCAACTGAAGGGAGCTACTGTCTTTTCAAAGATCGATCTCAGGTCTGGCTATCATGAAGTAAAAGTAAAGCCAGGCGATATTCCGAAGATGACCTTCCGGACGAGATACGGACATTATGAGTTCGTAGTTATGCCCTTCGGAGTAACCAATGCTCCTGTGATGTTCATGGACCTGATGAATCGAGTATTCTCAGCCTTCCTCGACAAATTTGTAATCGTTTTCATCGACGATATTCTTATATACTCAGAGACCGAGAAGAGCATGTTGAACATCTGAAGACAGTACTACAGATTCTTCAGAAAGAGCAACTATATGCAAAATTCTCCAAATGTTAGTTCTGGCTCGATCAAGTGTCATTCTTGGGTCATGTCATCTCTAAAGAAGGAATCATGGTAGACCCAATAAAGATTGAAGCTGTGAGGAACTGGAATAGGCCAAGGAATGCGAGTGAAATCAGAAGTTTTCTCGAGCTAGCAGGCTATTATAGAAAGTTTGTAGAGGACTTCTCTAGAATTGCAGCCCCTATGACATCCCTCACCCGAAAGGACCAGCAATACAAATGGACTGAGGACTATGAGAGGAGTTTTACGGAACTGAATAGGAGACTAACCAGCGCTCTCATTCTGACTCTCCTTGAAGATAATGAAAGCTTCGATATGTATAGTGACACTTCTAAATTGGGGCTCAGAGTTGTACTTATGCAAAATGGCAAGGTTATCGCTTACGCCTCTAGACAGCTTAAGGAGCACGAAAGAAATTATCCTACCCATGACTTAGAACTAGCAGCCATGGTATTCGCTCTGAAAATATGGAGGCACTACTTATACAGAGCTCGATGCAGGATTTATACAGACCACCAGAGTCTGAGATATTTCTTCACTCAGAAAGACCTAAATATGAGGCAACGCAGATGGCTCGAGCTAGTCAAGGATTATGATTGTGAGATATTCTATCATCCCGGAAAGGCCAATAAAGTGGCAGATGCCCTTAGCAGAAAGTCCTGTGCCGCTTTGATGTCCTTATTAATGCTATCTCAGCCCCTGAAAAGTGAAATAATGAATTACGGAATAGAGATTATTTCTGGACAACTTTCCACCATGACGATAGAGCCAACATTGTTCGACGATATATTGGGAAAGAAAGATGGTGATTCAGACATTCAGAAGATCAAACAGGAAGTCCTGGAAGGAAGGGATAATGGATTCCGCATTTCCGACAGCGGACTATTATACCTCCGGGATCGACTATGTATTCCGGACGATCCGGAACTTCGGAAGAAGATACTCGAGGAATCCCATGGAACACCTTATACCATGCATCCTGGATCTACAAAAATGTATCAGGACTTAAGAGAGAATTTTTGGTGGTCTGGCATGAAAAGGGATGTGGCTCAAGACAAGACTGTCGACTCCGCCAAAGGGTTAAGGCAAAACACCAGAAACCTGGGGGATTACTGCAGCCGATACAGATTCCAGAGTGGAAATGGAAAGAAATTTCTATGGATTTCATTTTGGGATTACCCAGAACAACAAATGGTTATGATACTATATGGGTAATCATAGACCGGTTGACAAAGTCTGCCCATTTCCTGGAGATTAAGATGACCTATCCGGTTGAGCAGCTAGCTCAATTATACGTCAAGGAAATCATCCGATTACATGGAGTGCCTAAGGCTATTATTTCTGATCGTGATGGCCATTTTACCTCCCATTTCTGGGAATGTGTTCAGAAGGCTCTTGGCACTAAGTTGAGATTCAGCACTGCGTTTCATCCTCAGACCGACAGTCAGACGGAAAGAGTGAACCAAGTGCTGGAAGACATGTTGCGAGCTTATGCTCTAGACTTTAAGGGGAGTTGGTGTCGATATTTGTGCTTGGCAGAATTTGCTTACAACAACAGTTACCAGGCTACTATTGGAATGGCACCATATGAAGCTCTATATGGGAGAAGATGCAGGTCTCCTATCTGTTGGTACGAGGGTGGTAAAAGGAGGGAAATGGGTCTTCAAGCCGATATTATTGACGATACCACCCGAGCTATACAGAATATCCGTCAGAGAATCGAAACTGCTCAGAGCCGACAAAAGAGCTATGCGGATATGCGGCGTAGACCGTTAGAATTGGTCGGGACCCGTATTCCTCAAAGTGGCCCCTATGAAGGGAGTGATGAGATTCGGAAGGAAGGGTAAACTGAGTCCACGCTACGTGGGACCGTATCCGATATTGCAGAGGGTTGGCAAGGTAGCTTACAAGCTGGAGCTGCCTCAAGAGATGTCAGCTATACACAACGTGTTCCATGTCTCTGTGCTCAAGAAATGCTTATCCAGTGCGGACCAAGTGATCGAGCCACAAACCGTACAAGTTCAAGAGGACCTGAGTATGGAAAGTCGGCCTATCTAGATACTAGATCGAGAAGTCAAGAGGCTAAGGAACAAAGAGGTACCCTTAGTAAAGGTCCTGTGGCAGAATCAACGATACGAGGAAGCTACCTGGGAACGCGAGGAGGACATGAAGCAGAAGTACCCAGAATTGTTTTAAGTTTCGAGAACGAAACTTTTACAAGGTATGAGGGATTGTAACGCCCGTAAAATTTCTAACCATTTTACAAGAATTTTTGGCTTGACGATAATGGGCTTTATGTGGGCTTTTTCAAAAATAAAAGAAAATAAGCCAAAAAGGGGTGCAAGGCCTAGGAATTGAACCCCAAACCTCTAGAGATAGCCAAGCCCTATAGATGCACCCACTAACCAAAAGCCCAATAGGATTATATCATTATAGGAGTAGGGGAAATTATGGTTAAGTGAGAGGGGCTCTTCAAATGAATAAATAAGGGGGAATGAGGGGGCATGAGTATCCAAACTTCATTTCTCCTCTTCTCTTCTTCTTCCTCACTGAAAACCATCCCTCCCCCTCTCCATTTTCACCCATTGGCCGAACCCCATCCAAGCAAGGAGAAGGCTAGTTCTTGGCTTCCATAAGGTCATCTACCAACTAAAAGCAAGCGAAGGATGTACAATTTCCTCACCTGTAGAATATTAGTTTTGTAGGACATGTTACATGAAAGAAATATGAAGTTTTGTGCCCTACATGTTTCGGCCAACCATGTCTTTGGGGCTAGGGTTTCATGAAAGTGATGCTAAGGATCTTTTACAAGTTGTATGCTTCATGTAGGAATTTTTAGGTGACAAAAAAATCCAAGTTTATAGCCCCTACAAGTTTCGGCCAACCATGTATTTGGGGCTAGGGTTTCATGAAAGTGATGCTAAGGATCTTTTACAAGTTGTATGCTTCATGTAAGAATTTTTAGGTGACAAAAATCCAAGTTTATAGCCCCTACAAGTTTCGGCCAACCATGTATTTGGGGCTAGGGTTTCATGAAAGTGATGCTAAGGATCTTTTACAAGTTGTATGCTTCATGTAGGAATTTTTAGGTGACAAAAATCCAAGTTTACAGCACCTACAAGTTTCGGCCAACCATGTATTTGGGGCTAGGGTTTCATGAAAGTGATGCTAAGGATCTTTTACAAGTTGTATGCTTCATGTAGGAATTTTTAGGTGACAAAAATCCAAGTTTATAGCACCTACAAGTTTCGGCCAACCTTGGGTTTAGGGTTAGGGTTTCATGAAAACACCCCTTGTGAAGTTATATCATGTTGTATGCCTTCATGTAGGAGTTTATGTAACAAAAAAATAAAGAAATTGGTACCCTACAAGTTTCGGCCAACCTTGGGTTTAGGGTTAGGGTTTAATGAAAACACCCCTTGTGAAGTTATATCATGTTGTATGCCTTCATGTAGGAGTTTATGTAAAAAAAAAATAAAGAAATTGGTACCCTACAAGTTTCGGCCAACCTTGGGTTTAGAGTTAGGGTTTCATGAAAACACCCCTTGTGAATTTATATCATGCTGTATGCCTTCATGTAGGAGTTTATGTAAAAAAAAAATAAAGAAATTGGTACCCTACAAGTTTCGGCCAACCTTGGGTTTAGAGTTAGGGTTTCATGAAAACACCCCTTGTGAATTTATATCATGTTGTATGCCTTCATGTAGGAGTTTATGTAACAAAAAAATAAAGAAATTGGTACCCTACAAGTTTCAGCCAACCTTGGGTTTAGGGTTAGGGTTTCATGAAAACACCCCTTGTGAAGTTATATCATGTTGTATGCCTTCGTGAAGGAGTTTGTGTAAAAAAAAAAAATAAAGAAATTGGCACCCTACAAGTTTCGGCCAACAATGGTCAGAGGGCTAGGTTGCATGAAAACACCCCTTAGGAAATCAGGACATGTGGTTTGCTTAGGTGATGAACATGATTATGATTTTTATATGCCATGAAATATGCTTAGGTGATGAACATGATTATGATTTTAATATGCCATGAAATATCCTTATGTGATGAACATGATTATGATTTTTATATGCCATGAAATATGCTTATGTGATGAACATGATTATGATTTTTATATGCCATGAAATATGCTTATGTGATGAACATGATTATGATTTTTATATGCCATGAAATATGCTTATGTGATGAACATGATTATGATTTTAATATGCCCTGAAATATGCTGATGTAATGAACATGATTACGCTTTAGGACCCCTTTAGGGTACTCTTACGTTATGAATGCATATATGTTATGACATGTCTAAGAGATGCTTCCCTTTCAAGTAGGGATTAAGAGCTCTCCTTATGATAAGATAAGATGGAGATGCTTCCCTTTCAAGTAGGGATTAAGAGCACTCCTTATGATAAGATTAGACAGAGATGCTCCCCTTTTTATTTGGGGGATTAAGAGCATTCTTTATGATATGACAAGAAAGAAAGGAATTAAGTATTTTACTTTGCAAGAGGTTACGTACCCGACCCGTCAAGTGGTCATTAATCAAATCCAAAGGGACATAAGAAGACGTAAGAGGTCTTGCCCTGGTAAGACGTAAGAGGTCTTGCTCTAGTAGGTCTGGTGACTCGCTACCCCAGCCTATTAGGGAATGCGGATTATGTGGTACTTAACCTGGGGCCCCCCATTCAAGTTATGATTATGTTGAAGTACCTATATGTATATGTTTTGAAAAGAAAGGACTTGTATGAAATTATGAATGCTTAAGTCAAGTTTAAGAATGCTTATGCTTATGTCTTTGATGCGTGTCTTTGATTTATGAAATTATGAATGCTCATGTCAAGTTTAAGAATGCTTATGATTATGTCCTTGATGCTTGTCTATGATTTATGAAATTATGAATGCTCATGTCAAGTTTAAGAATACTTATGATTATGTCCTTGATGCTTGTCTTTGATTTATGAAATTATGAATGCTTATGTCAAGTTTAAGAATGCTTATGATTATGTCCTCGATGCTTGTCTATGATTTATGAAATTATGAATGCTTACGTTAAGTTTAAGAATGCTTAGGACTATGTCCTTTATACATGTTAGGGTTGATGATATCATGAATGCTTATGTTTAATTTATGCCCTGCTTAGATTTAATTATGTTTAGCATGCTTATGTAAATTGTATGCCATGCTTATGTTTTCATTGCGTTGGTAAGTTGATACATAGTGTTGTTATGAAATACTTATGCTATTTATGCTAGTATGCTCCTGTTTTTCTAATTGTTCGATGAGGTTTGTGGCTTTTGTGAGTAGGCAAGAATCTTACTAAGCTATATTCTTATAGTTTATGCTGTCCATATACTGCAGATAAAGGAAACATAAACTAAGAGGAAGTAGCAGGAGGGGCCAAGTGGGTGTGATAGTGGCATGGTGGAAAAAGACCCTATTACTATCTGCTTATATTTATATGCTCAGTGAACACCTTAAGACATTTGCTTCCGCTTATAAGACTTGAGATTTATTAGTACCATGTTGAATGTTGCTTAGTTATGTTACTGTTCAGTTACTTATAAAAGTTTGATATGCTAGAACTCATGAATGGATATTTTATGTTATGCATGTTATAAAAAGAGATAAGAGATGTTAACATGCTTATTACCAATATGATAGGTAATGCATGTATAAGAGAAGGTTTATGTCATGAAAACACGTTAAGTACGTAGATTGTGAAATGATCCCTATATGTCATGTTATAAAAAAAAAAAAAGTAAAAGTAGCGCAGCCCTGAGAGCAGATAAGGGCGTGCATTACATTTTTTGGGCGGCAACCTCCTTCCTCCAAGAAGTTGCCGGCGCCCAACCTTCTTCCATCTAGACTTGGCCGGTGCCCATTCTCATGGCCTCTCTCTTATTCCGTGGCCGGCGGTTCTCCTTCCATTGGTGGCCGGTGCTCTTCCTCCTCCCTTTCTCCTTGGTGGCTGGCAGCAACCCCTCTTCAAGTTGGCCAGCGCTTCATCCACTTGCTCCTTTGCCGGCGGTTGCACTAAATTCCCTAATTTGGTGGCCGGTTCTAGAAAGGATAGGTATTTGTTGGTTCTTCTCTTTGTTCGCAGAGGACAAGGAAGGGAAGAACGCGATCTAGAAGGCTTCTACTCGTGGAGGATCTTCGTCCACACGTCGTCCACGAGAAGGATAGGACATACGGTAGAAGATCGTAAGGTATAAAGTTTTTTTTTAACTTTATTTACAGATCTGAGCATGTTCTTTTATGTTTTGATTATACATGTATGCGTGTGAATATATATTGTATAATCATGGACCCCGAAGACAAACACAAAAACCGGCGATCCGTCCATCGTCTCTTCCGCGGCTAACCAATAAGAAGAGTTGTGTTGCTTGAACAACTAGTTTGTTCAAGCGACCACTCAAGTTGTTAGCACGACGACGAAATGGTTGTGCTAAGGAAGCTCATCCCATCCGGATTAATTCTTTCATTAGTGAAAATTTTAATCCGGGGACATGGGAGCCAATGAGCCTCCGAAGCAACCCCCTACAACTAGGAATGTTTAAGAGTAGTGTTCTCTATATCATCTCATTATCGATTCAACCAATCGATTGATATAGATAAGAACCTACTACTCAAGGACGTTATTATATTTAGTTATTTGGCACCAATACAAGTAAATATAGTAACCATGCCTTTATAAATAGGAATATGATACAATAAAGTCCATACAACAATCATCACATGATTGGATCTAGGGCTTTCACTAACAATCTCCCACTAGCACTAGTGTCAATCACCGTAGTATCCAATACCTAATGACCTAGTATGACCATCATGCTTTTTCTGTGCCAAAGCCTTGGTCAAGGGATCTACGATGTTAGCCTCTGTGGGTACTCTGCAAATCTTCACATCTCCTCTATCGATAATCTCTCGAATGAGATGGAAGCACCGTAGTATGTGTTTGGTCCACTGGTGTGAGCGAGGTTCCTTAGCCTGTGCAATCGCTCCATTGTTGTCACAATAGAACTCTATGGGATATGCTATGCTAGGAACCACCCTAAGCTCAGTAATGAATTTACGGATCCAAACTGCCTCCTTTCCTGCCTCAGATGCAGCAATATACTCTGCTTCTGTTGTAGAATCAGTAACTGTGTCCTGCTTCGAACACTTCTAGCTCACAACGCCACCATTCAAGCAAAACACGAACCCTGACTGCGATCTATAATCATCCTGGTCAGTTTGGAAGCTTGCATCACTGTAACCCTTTACAGATAGCTCCTCATCGCCTCCAAATATCATAAAATATTCTTTAGTCCTTCTCAAGTACTTAAGAATATTCTTGACTGCTATCCGGTGACGCTCACCTAGATCTAATTGGTATCTACTCGTCATGCTCAAAGCATACGAGACATCAGGACGAGTACACAGCATGGCGTACAAGATAGATCCTATAGCTGATGCGTAAGGGATCTTATCCATGCGGTGACTCTCCTCTCTAGAAGAGGGACTTTGAGTCTTCGAAAGACTCATACCATGTGACATCGGTAGAAGTCCCTTCTTGGAATTCTGCATGGCAAACCGTAGTAATACCGTGTCAATGTATGTACTCTGACTTAGGCCAAGCAATCTCTTAGATCTATCTCTATAGATCTTGATGCCTAGAATACAGACTGCTTCACCTAAGTCCTTCATTGAGAAGCACGTCCCCAGCCAAGTTTTCACAGACTGTAGCGAAGAGATGTCATTCCCAATGAGTAGTATGTCATCCACATACAATACAAGGAAGATAACTGTGTTCCCATTAACCCTCTTGTAGACACAGGGTTCATCTTTATTCTTAATGAAACCAAACTGTTTGATCGCATCATTGAATCGAAGATTCCAATTCCGAGAGGCTTGCTTTAGCCCATAAAAGGACCTTTGCAACTTGCATACTTTCCTAGTATGATGTGGATCTTCAAAACCCTCAGGTTGTGTCATGTACACATCCTTGAGTAAGTTTCCATTCAGAAATGTGGTTTTGACATCCATCTGCCAGATATCATAATCGTGATATGCTACAATAGCAAGCAAGATCCGAATGGACTTAAACATCGCCACTGGAGAAAAGGTTTCATCATAGTCAATACTATGAATTTGCTTGAAACCTTTATCCACCAATCGACCCTTATAGGTATGCGTAAGTCCATCCATGTCAGTCTTTCTCCTAAAGACCCACTTACACCCAATGGATTTGACCCCTTCAGGTGGATCAACCAAAGTCCATACTTGGTTGGTGTACATGGATTCCATCTCGAATCTCATGGCCTCTTGCCATTTCTCAGAATCTGGGCTCATCACAGCTTCCTAATAGGAGGTAGGCTCATTCTCAATGAGCATAACATCATCATGGTCAGACAAGAGAAATGAATATCTCTCAGGCTTACAACGTACCCTATCAGACCTGCGAAGAGGTAGGTCTACATGAACAGGTGGTTGTTCCACACCTCTTTGTGCAACAATCTCATCACCCCCAACACTTTGTGGTTCCTGTTCAACCTTCATCAAGGCCTCAGTGCTATGGTCCTTATCCTGAATTTCTTCAAGATCGAACGTACTCCTACTAGTTTTTCTAGAAACAAAATCCCTTTCTAGAAAAACCTCAGTCATTGCTACAAACACTTTGTGCTAACTGGGAATGTAGAAGTAATATCCCTTTGTGTCCTTGGTATATCCAACAAAATAGCACCTTTCGGATTTGGGTCCCAGTTTGTCTGAGACTTGACGCCTCACAACCCTAAATCCTCATGAAAGACATCTTGGGATTTTTCCCTATCCATATCGTATATGGTGTCTTTATCACAGTCATGGATGGTACACGATTAAGGGTAAAGTTTGTTGTGTCTAGAGCAAATCCCCAAAAGGATATAGGAAGATCTGTGTGACTCATCATAGATCGTACCATATCTAATAGGGTATGATTCCTCCTTTCAGATACACTATTCCACTGTGGTGTTCTAGGAGGAGTGAGTTGACATAGAATCCCACACTCAGCTAGATATTCACGAAACTTAGCCATTGGCGAAGAAACTGCAAGATTTATCTTGAGTCCGTGAAGAATAAGGCATCTGATACCCCATCCTCTTTAGGTATCTTCGTTATTGATTGTCATTCTATTTATTTAGACACTTGGGTATTGGATATTGTGTGTGGCTAACATATATGTAATGACATACATCTAAGAAATAGAAGAAGACTCGTCAAGGGAGAATCAAATTTGCGAGTTGGCAGTTGAGCAAAGGATGCTGCAGTCGCCATCGGAACATATTTATTGAAGCTCCCTACACAACTTGTCTTAAAACTGAATAATTGATATTATGTTCCTTCGTTAATAAAGAACATTGTTTCTATTTCTTGCTTAAATAGAAATGGGTACCATTTGACTTTTAGTGACAATTGTTGTTACATAACTTTGAATGACATTCTTTATGGGACTGGAACTTTATGCAATGGAATATATACGTTAGACGTATTCGGTTACATTTTCAATATCGAAGCGAGCAACAAGCGTGCTCAGAAAGATAATCAATTAGACTCCTATATGTGGTGTTGTCATCTTTGTTATGTAAGCAAGAAATGCATGTCCGAATTACAATGATGTGGAATTCTAGAATCGTTTGAATTTGATTCATTCGATACTTGTGAATCATGCTTAAAAGGCAAGATGACTAAGTTACCTTTTATTGGAAAAGGTGAATCGGTGGCAGATTTGCTTGGTCTAATACATACTGATGTATGGACCTATTTCAACTCATGCTCTAGGAGGCGAAAGCTACTTCATTACCTTTATCGATGATCACTCACGATTTGGGTATGTGTTCTTGATGAAACACAAGTCTAAAGCCTTTGAAAAGTTCAAAGAATTCAGAAATGAAGTAGAGAAATAACTTGACAAAAGTATTAAAATACTTTGATCTGATCGAGGCGATGAATACTTGAGTCAAGAGTTTATGGATTATCTAAGGGACAATGGTATATAGTCTCAATTGTCTCTGCCATATACACCACAACATAATGGTGTATCTGAGAGGTGAAATCGAATCTTGTTGGACATGGTTAGGTTGATAATGAATCATGTAAATCTTCCCAAGTCTTTTTGGGGCTATGCACTTCAGACAGTTGTTTACTTACTAAACAGAGTCCCGACCAAGGTAGTCTCTACTACTCCATATGAGATATGGAATAGTAAAAAACCTCATTTGTCATACTTGAAGATATAGGGTTGTCCTGCTTATGTGAAGCGGACTGTATCAGACAAATTGGATGCTAATTCTGATAAATGTCTATTTATTTGATACCCTAAGGAAACGAGGGGTTACCAATTCTATCACCCTGTGGAACAAAAGGTGTTTGTTTCAAGACATATTGTGTTTCTAGAGAAAGAGTTTCTCTTGCAAGAAAATAGTGGTAGTGTCATTGAACTTGAGGAAGTTCAAGAGACTCCAATAGACATTGATGAGATACCTAGTAAATCACCACAACCGATAACTCATAGTGATGAGCCATCGGCTGAACCTATTGTAACACCACATCTTCGTAGATCTGGTAGAACACATAACATTCCTGAGAGATATGGATTTCTCGTAAGTGATTTAAACGATGTGTTACTCTTTGATGATGAGGAGCCTACCAGTTATGAAGAAGTTTTGAAAAGTTCAGAAAGGCACAAATGACTTGAAGCCATGAAGTCGAAAATGGATTCCATGTATGCAAATCAAGTTTGGAACTTGGTGAACCCACCTGAAGGCATTGAGCCTATAGGGTGCAAGTGGGGTTTCAAGAGGAAAACTGACTTGGATGGTAATGTGATTACCTATAAGACTAGATTAGTGGCGAAAGACTATTGTCAAAAGCAAGGTATTAATTATGACGAGACCTATCCACCAGTAGCTATGCTTAAATCCATTCGGATGCTCCTAGCCATAGCGGCTCATTATGACTATGAGATATGACAGATGGATGTGAAAATGACTTTCCTTAATTGAAACCTACTAGAGGACATGTATATGATACAACTCGAGGGTTTCACATCAGTTGATAAAACCAAGGTATACAAACTTCGACAGTCTATATATGGACTGAAGCAAGCTTCCAGGAACTGGAATATTCGTTTTGATGAGACAATCAAAAGGTTTGATTTCTCATAAAATCCAAATGAACCATGTGTATACAAGAAGGTTAGTGGGAGTGCAGTCGTGTTCCTAGTGTTATATGTCAATGACATATTACTTATAAGAAATTATATATCTATCTTACAGTCAATCAAAATTTGGTTATCCAAAACATTCTCCATGAAAGACCTGGGAGAAGCTTCCTATATCATCGGGATTAAGATCTATAGAGATAGATCGAAACGGTTGCTTGGTTTTCACCGACATATATAGACCGAGTGCTAAAGAGGTTTAGCATGTCATAATCCAAGAACGGTTTCATTCCCATCAGGCATGGGATACACCTTTTAATGTCTATGTGCCCAGCACAGAAGACGAGAGGATTTGAATGAGCAAGATCCCCTATGCATCAACAATAGGTTCTATCATGTACATTATGTTATGTAGGAGGCTCAATGTATCGTATACTCTGAGTGTCACTAGTAGATTCCAGTTTGATCCAGGAATGGATCATTGGGCGGCTGTTAAGACAATCCTTAAGTACTTGAGAAGAACTAAGGATGTGTTTCTAATATATGGAGAAAGTGATATGGTAATACGCGGGTATACGGATGTCAGCTTCCAAACAGACAAGGATGATTTCATGTCTCATTTTGGGTACATATTCACCTTAAATAGAGGCGCAATAAGTTGGAAAAGTTCCAAGAAAGAAACTGTAGAGGATTCTACCATTGAGGCAGAATACATTGCAACTTCGGAAGCAGCAAAGGAAGTGGTTTGGATCAAGAAGTTCATCTCTGAACTTGGTGTTGTTCCAACTATTGTTGAAGCAATACCAGTCTACTGCGACAATAATGGAGCGATTCCACAGGCAAAAGAGCCAAGGTCTCATGAACGATCCAAACATGTGCTTCGTCACAATCATCTGATCAGAGAGATCATCGGTAGGAAAGAAATACAAATCGAGAAGATTACCACTGAAAGGAACTTAGCTGATCCATTAACTAAGGCCTTACCTCAAAGTAAGTTTGAGGGTCATGTTAGAGCTTCGGGTATTGGATAACGTGGAGATTGGCATTAGCTAAATGGAAGTTTGTTAGTTATATATGAGAGGTGTCAAAAGGCAATCGCCTTATGGTTGAACCATTTATTTGATAAAAGAAGATTCACTATTTGAGTATATATGTTTTCATGTATTTGATTGGATATTAACCTCAATTACTGAATGTCAGCAATACGATTCATAGCAAAAGAGAATTTGTGATTAGATCACAACAAGTGAGTATATCTGTTGGTGCAGTAGGCACCTAAGTCGAACCGGAGTTTTGATTATAGCAAACGATACAAAGTTAACTCATATTGTTATCTCAAGAGCTGAATCGAGTGTGCAGAAAAGTACTATAGCTGGAGCTGAAGGCTAGCGACACCCAGAGGAAGCCGCAGTGGTCGGGTGACACTCGAGTGACTTCGGAGGGAGCCGAAGGAATTGAGTGGAAGGCCAGAAGCGAAAGCAACACAGTAAGTATCGAGGTAAGCTCATGTGTGTGAGAGTAAGTGAGGACGTATCCTCTTTATGGGGATGATTTTATGCGTAGATCCGACCAAAGACATCCTATAGATAGTCTAGGTCGAGATCGGATGGTCAGCGGCCGTCGAAATATTGTTTTTGTTAAGCTAACTTTGCCTGCTAGCATCGATCAGACCGCCACTTGGAGGATTTGATCGCCATCTATCGACGACTACGTAGTCGGTCGATTCGATCGATGCCATCGATCAGTCGACTGATGATGGCCATCAGTCGACTGATGGTCAAGGATCAACTTCGAGGAGTCAAGGCTTATCACCTCATTTCAAGGGGAGTGGTGCTCAAATTTGATTGGTTGAAGTTCCTCTCGAAAAGGGGCTCAAAGGCTATAAAAGGAGGGCCTATCATAGGGTTTCATCATCAAATCTAAGCTTCCAAAAGCCTCCGCAAAGCTTCAACTCTCCGACAACGAAGTGCTTCCTCTCTGACGCTCTAGGTTTTCATTGTTTGTATTTTATTCCGTCGGTATAAGCTTCATGTCAGTTAATTGCATTAATTGTCTTGGAGTTTTTATCGTAACTAGGAGAGGGGGAGTGCCCCTCTACCTCAAGCTTTTTGGTGCTTTCTTGTTTCGATTAACTCCTACCTCTAAAGAGGAGGAGTTCTTTAGTGATTTTCCCTCCGTGCGTGATCAAGGATCACTAGGGCCTTGTAGTAGTAGCCGAAGGCTACGAACCAAGTAAAAAATCTATGTCTCTTTTAGTTTTCATTTATCTTTCCGCTGCATATAATTGTTTTGAAACGAATTCGAAAGAAAGAAAAGGTTTATCGCTATTCACCCCCCCCCCTCTAGCGATCCGTTTCGATTCAACAATTGCTAAGATTTGGTGAAACCACCGATCTAGATTTTTACATATTTTTTTTCCTTTTTTATTCTGTTTATTTTGAATTTATTTCACTTGGTTAGTTTTTCTCCCGCACTACTAATCCAAGACGCGAGTTTTGGTACATTTCGTGTATTTGTGTCGTTGTTAGGTTTCTCGTCATCATCTCCTTGTTTCTTTTGTATCAATGGCCCATCTCGAGGGTTTTAGCATCGTCCGACCTCCGTTTTACAACGGAGATGACTTCCGTTATTGGAAGAGTCGGATGGAATGCTTTCTTAAAACTCAAATCGAGATGTGGATCATAATCCAAATGGAATTCACACTTCCGACTAACGAAGTGGTTGAATCCTTGGATTATGACCAATGGACCATTGCGACAAAAAGACAAGTCGAGGTCGACGCCAAGGCAACTCAAATCCTCCAATGCGCCTTGTCCAAGGAGGAGCTTAATTGTGTCAGCCCCTTCATCAGCGCAAAGGACCTTTGGACAAAGCTAGTGGAGCTACACGAAGGGACCAATGAAGCCAAGGTATGTAAGCGCGATATTTTGTTTAATAAATTATATAATCTAAAAATGCAGGAACATGAAACGGTGATAGAACTCCATGCTCGCATTCAAGACATAGTCAATAACCTACACGCGATCGGGCAAAAGGTCAAAAATCGCGACCTTATAAGGTATGTTCTTAACTCCTTTCCGAGGACTACCTTGTGGGCATCCATGGTCGATGCCTACAAGGTTGTTGGACATTCCGAGCCGCAAAAACTGCTTTTTGCATTGTGGAAACCCCGGAAGTCCGACCACGGATCCGTACGAAGATATATTAAAATAAAAACATGTATGTGCTAAGTAAACCTAGATCTACCTTAGATCTAGAAGGTGAGAGTGTTACCCTCGATGCGACGCCATTCGCAAATCCCGCTCGTCCAAATAGCTTGCCGGAACTCTAGAGTGTCAAGTGTATACTCCTCTATTGGTATTCACACAAGCAATAGGTGGAGAAAACACAACCTTGAGTGTGCTAGAACCCTTAGGATGGTTCGGCCAAGGAGGAGAGGTGAGCTTGAAAGGATGATCCAAGGAAGAAGATCAAGTTCTAGTAACTCGCAAAATCAATTCCATCTAATGGAATTAGTGGCCGACCACCATCTCTTGGGGGGTTACATGCATGCAAGTAACTCCAAGAGCCAATGGCTCTTGGTCTCCCTCATAAGGTGGCACCACATGATAAGTCAATGATGATGTGGAACATCATCATTGGTCGGCCATGCCAAGTCATCATCATGACATGACATTTGGTCAAGTCAAAATTGACCTTTCATCTTCCCTCTCAAGTAAAGTCAAACTTGACCTCTTATCTCCCATGGTTGATCAAATCCAACCATTTGATTCAAGTCAATTTAATTTAATGAATCTCTATTCATTAATTTAAATTGATTTGATGAATCAAATCTAAATTAGACTTATTCAACACTTGAATCAAATTGAGTCCAACTCAATTAGTCTAATTTGGATTACTCTTAATCCAATTTGGTTCATCCCATGAACCTAATCCTCATGGTTCATCATATGAACCTAATCTCCATCTAATTTCCCTTTGTGTGTGACCCTATAGGTTCTTGTAACGTTGGCAATGTCCCTAAACCGATTTAGGAACATAAGCAATGAGCGGTATCTAGCAACACATCATTGCTACCCAAGTTAGAAGAATGTTGAGCTCCAACATCACCTTTGTGACTACTAATTGTGACTCTCACAATATGTGACAATGTCCCTCTATCATGGACATCTAGATTGACCAATTGAGGCATAGACCGTGTCATCCTCGATACAATCTAAATCTTGAGCTACAAGTAGACTCACTCTAATCAAATGAGCTTAATATCTCATATTGACTCATTTGGGGATGGCCATGCACTTCGTGGTCTCACTCTATCAAGAATATCGATGTCACCCCCGTCATATAGGAGGGATAGATCACATCTACATCACTCACATTCCTCCGCATAATTTGTCACATACCCAGTAATTACCTTTATAGTCTACCCATTTACGGGTGACGTTTGACGAAGCCAAAGTATGCAACTCCTTATGTAGGGAACTATGGTGACTTCAGGTCTAAGGACTAATAGTCATACTAATAGCCACATGAGAAAGTATATGACACTCACATAAAGATCCATGATACTTTCTCATGGCGGATCATTCAGTATACATTCTCCAATGCATACCCATGTGTCAACTTGATATCTCATATCCATGACTTGTGAGATCAAGTTATCGTGTTGACCTACATGCTAGTCTCTATGCATTAACATTGTCCCAGAATGTTAATACTTGACTAGGAATGATTAAGAGTAGTGTTCTCTATATCATCTCATTATCGATTCAACCAATTGATTGATATAGATAAGAACCTACTACTCAAGGACGTTATTATATTTAGTTATTTGGCACCAATACAAGTAAATATAATAACCATTCCTTTATAAATAGGAATATAATATAATAAAGTCCATACAACAATCATCACATGATTGGCTCTAGGGCTTTCACTAACAATCTCCCACTAGCACTAGTGCCAATCACCGTAGTATCTAATACCCAATGACCTAGTATGACCATCATGTTTTTTCTGTGCCAAAGCCTTGGTCAAGGGATCTGCGATGTTAGCCTCTGTGGGTACTCTGCAAATCTTTACATCTCCTCTATCGATAATCTCTCGAATGAGATGGAAGCGCCGTAGTATGTGTTTGGTCCGCTGGTGTGAGCGAGGTTTCTTAGCCTTTGCAATCGCTCCATTATTGTCACAATAGAGCTCTATGGGATCTGCTATGCTAGGAACCACCCCAAGCTCAGTAATGAACTTGAGGATCCAAACTGCCTTTTTTCTACCTCAGATGCAGCAATATACTCAGCTTCTGTTGTAGAATCAGCAACTGTATCCTGCTTCGAACTCTTGTAGCTCACAGCGCCACCATTCAAGCAAAACATGAACCCTGACTGCTATCTATAATCATCCTGGTCAGTTTGGAAGCTGGCATCGCTGTAACCCTTTACATCTAGCTCCCCATCACCTCCAAATATCAAGAAATATTCTTTAGTCCTTCTCAAGTACTTAAGAATATTCTTGACTGCTATCTAGTGACGCTCACCTGGATCTGACTGGTATCTACTCGTCATGCTCAAAGCATACGAGACATCAGGACGAGTACACAGCATGGCGTAAATGATAGATCCTATAGCTGATGTGTAAGGGATCTTATCCATGCGGTGACTCTCCTCTCTAGAAGAGGGACTTTGAGTCTTCGAAAGACTCACACTATGTGACATCGGTAGAAGTCCCTTCTTGGAATTCTGCATGGCAAACCGTAGTAATACCGTGTCAATGTATGTACTCTGACATAGGTCAAGCAATCTCTTAGATCTATCTCTATAGATCTTGATGCCTAGAATACAGGCTGCTTCACCTAAGTCCTTCATTGAGAAGCACGTCCCTAGCCAAGTCTTCACAGACTGTAGCGAAGGGATGTCATTCCCAATAAGTAGTATATCATCCACATACAATACATGGAAGACAACTGTGTTCCCATTAACCCTCTTGTAGGCACAGGGTTCATCTTCATTCTTGATGAAACCAAACTGTTTGATCGCATCATCGAATCGAAGATTCCAGCTCTGAGAGGCTTGCTTTAGCCCATAAATGGACCTTTGCAGCTTTCATACTTTCCCAGTATGCTGTGGATCTTCAAACCCTCAGGTTGTGTCATGTACACATCCTCGAATAAGTTTCCATTCAGAAATACAGTTTTAACATCCATCTACCAGATCTCATAATCGTGGTATGCTGCAATAGCAAGCAAGATCCGAATGGACTTAAACATTGCCAATAGAGAAAAGGTTTCATCATAGTCAATACCATGAATTTGCTTGAAACCTTTAGCCACCAATCGACCCTTATAGGTATGCGTAAGTCCATCCATGTCAGTCTTTCTCCTAAAGACCCACTCACACCCAATGGGTTTGACCCCTTCAGGTGGATCAACCAAAGTCCATACTTGGTTGGTGTACATGGATTCCATCTCGGATCTCATGGCCTCTAGCCATTTCTCAGAATCTGGGCTCATCACAGCTTCCTGATAGGAGGTAGGCTCATTCTCATTCAGCATAACGTTATCATGGTTAGATAAGAGAAATGAGTATCTCTCAGGCTTACGACGTACCTTATCAGACCTGCGAAGAGGTCAGTCTACATGAACAGGTGGTTGTTCCACACCTCTTTGTGCAACAATCTCATCACCCACAACACTTTGTGGTTCCTGTTCAACCTCCATCAAGGCCTCAGTGCTATGATCCTTATCTTGAATTTCTTCAAGATCGAACGTACTCCCACTAATTTTTCTAGAAACAAAATCCCTTTCTAGAAAACCCTAGTCTTTGCTACAAACACTTTGTGTAGATTAGGAATGTAGAAGTAATATCCCTTTATGTCCTTGGGATATCCAACAAAATAGCACCTTTCGAATTTGTGTCCCAGTTTGTCTGAGACTTGACGTCGAACGTAAGCCTCACAACCCCAAATCCTCATGAAAGACATCTTGGGATTTCTCCCTGTCCATATCATATATGGTGTCTTTATCATAGCCTTGGATGGTACACGGTTAAGGGTAAAGGCTGTTGTGTCTAGAGCATATCCCCAAAAGGATATAGGAAAATGTGTGTGACTCATCATAGATCATACCATATCTAATAGGGTACGATTCCTCCTTTCGGATACACCATTCCATTGTGGTGTTCCAGGAGGAGTGAGTTGGTATAGAATCTCACACTCAGCTAGATAGTCACGAAACTCATGTCTAAGGTATTCACCACCTCGATCTGATCGAAGTATCTTAATACTCTTGCTAAGCTGGTTTTGTACTTCATTCTTGAATTCTTTGTACTTTTCAAAGTATTCTAATTTATGTGTCATGAGATACACATAACCATATTTACTGAAGTCATCAGTAAATGTAATGAATTACCTGTAACCACCTCTAGCTGCAACATTGAAAGGGCCACATACATCACTATGTATAAGTCCTAACAAGTCTATTGCTGTTTCGCTGTGTCCACTAAAGGGAGTCTTGGTCATCTTTCCTAAAAGGCAAGACTCGCATGTCTCATATGATTCAAAATCAAATGAGTCTAGCAGCCCATCCTTATGGAGCTGAGATAAGCGACTCTCATTTATGTGACCTAAGCGACAATGCCAGAGATAGGTTTGGTTCAACTCATTTGACTTTAACCTTTTGGTACTTATGTTATAAATAGGGCTCTCTAAATCTAGAAAGTAGAGTCCGTTCATTAGAGGTGCACTACAATAGAACATATCATTTAAATAAACTGAACGACATTTGTTCTTTATTATAAATGTAAATCCTTTCTTGTCCAAACAAGAAATCGAAATTATGTTCTTAGTCAAAACAGGCACATAACAACATTCATATAGTTCTAGTACAAGCCCAGAGGACAGAGATAGATCATAAGTTCCTAGAGCAACAACAACAACCCTTGCTCCATTGCCTACTCATAGGTCAACCTCGCCCTTCGTCAATGCCCTACTATTTCTCAGCGCCTGCACATTGGTACAAATGTGAGATGCACATCCGGTATCTAATACCCATAATGAAGAAATAGATAGATTGACTTCTATAACATTTATACCTGAAGAAGAAGTCTCACTTCTCTTCTTCTTAAGATCTTCCAAGTATGCCTTGCAGTTACGCTTCTAGTGTCCAGCTTCCTTGTAGTGGAAGCAAGCCCCTTCCTTAGCCACCCCACCTTTGGGTTTAAGTTCCTTGCCTTTGCCCTTGGCTTGGGACTTTCCCTTACTTTTAGGCTTGCCCTTGCCTTTCTTCTTTTGCACCATCAAAATGGCATCAGATTTTCCCTTCTTAAGGTTGAGCTCAGCAGTTCTCAACATGCTGAGCATCTTAGGCTGTGGCTTATCAATTTTATTCATGTTGTAATTCATGACAAATTGATTGTAGCTTTGCGACAAAGACTGCAAGATCAAGTCAGTGGCCAGCTCTTGGCCAAGGGGGAATCTCAATCTCTGTAGGTTTTCTACGTACCCAATCATCTTGAGTACATAGGGACCTACGGGAGTCTCATCTTGCATTTTGGAACCAAACAATTGAAGGGTTTTGGTTATCGAGTCCGTGAGGGGAAACTTCGCTTCCAACTTCACCTCGGTTGCTTGATCATGGCGATCCCTTCGATGTCCCCGAATTAAAAAAAATTTAATCCTAGATAAAAGGGATTGCCCAAACAACCAAGTCATCGTCATGCTATTTGTTTAGAGAGGTCACTTGAACAAACTCGTTGTTCAAGCGACCATCCTCTATTCTACGAGTAGTCGCGGAATAGACGATGTTCGGATCGCCGGTTTTTATTTTTATGCTCGGGATCCAAGTATTATTTATCCATATACAGATTTATATCATGGTCATAGTTGAAAAACAAATTCAAACATGCAAGATATAAAAATTAGAGAATCGATATATCTCTCGATCTTCTAATGTATGACCTTCCTTCTTTCGAACGTCGTGTGGGCGACGATCTACCAAAAGTTGAAGCTCCTAGATCGCAAATCTTCCTTCCTTGCTCTTCCAAAGCAAACGGAAGAATAGAAACAAGGTTCTTCTCCTCTCTAAAACCAAGCAACAAGAACAAAAGGAATCCTTGCCGCCGGCCAACAAGGAGAAGGAGATGAAGATGGAAAACAACCAAGACACCAAGGTAGACCCCGTAGTCTTGTTTCCACCACTCAAGGAAAAGAGAAGAGAGCCTTTGGGTGCTGGCCAAGGGCTGGAAAGGGGCTGGAAAGGGTGTTGGACGCCGGCCAATGGAGGAGGAAGAAGAAAGGAAAAACTTCCTTATTTGGTGCTGCCCAAGCCTCCAAAACTCTAAGCCTCCAAACCCTAATCCTATCTCAACTAGGATTCCTCTCTTGCCGCCCAAAACCCTAGCTCTCCATGGATTAATCTCCATGCCAACCCATCAAGCTCCTTTTATAGAGTTAGGGATAAGCCTCCTTTTAATCTCTTCCATTGGATCTAGGGATTTAATCTCAACCGTCGGATCTTAGAGATTTAATCTCTACCTATAAATCTAGAGTTTCGTTTCTATCCATTGGATCTAAGCTTCATGAGGTGTTAATAGGCTACATTAGGGACTATGAGGAGGAGTTGGATCTTGGCCACCCATGGATCAAGCCCACATAAAGTCCGATCCACTAATGATAATTCAATCCACTAAAGAATTATCATTGATCTACCTCACCAACCCCTATATGATAATATGAGCTCCATATATTATTTATACATTTTCGCCCCATGTTTAACATCACGAATGTCCGTCGATTAATTAATTTACTGACCATTAATTAATTAACATCTAACTCCTTGAGTAGTACCACTCAACCTTTTCATAATGCCGGACCAAGTCCACCTGCAGGGTTTACATGATGAACTTTAAGAGCTCCTCAAGGGGACATCATCATCCTAATATATAGGACACGGTTTCCTCCTATAATCAACGGCACGCCATATAAATAATATCATCTCTCAACTTATCGAGCCTATCGATTTAATCTATAAATCTCGCCCATTGGTAAATCAAAGAGATGAATACTAAGTATATGTGCCCATTATTATGTCAGGATTAAGAGCATGTACATAATAATATCTGAGGTCCGATTCGATTATGTAGTCAGCAATAAATCAAATCACCTCTAAGTCGGTCCTGCTCAATACACACAAAGTGCACTAGTGTGATTCTATGGTCAAGACAAACCAATACAAAATCACACTACAACCATTTCGATGGTTTGTCCAAAGCCATCTCGGTTGTGAGTCTTTACTTATACTTTACAAGGAGTCGATAACATGATCTCCCGTGTGACACCACACACCATGTTATCTACAATGTAATGTATTAGACAATATGCATAACCATAAAAATATGCAAACAATGATCATGTGATTCTTATTTCAAAATAAAGATGTTCATACAAAAAGTAAACTTTTCAGTATACATCCCTACAATCTCCCACTTATACTAAAAGACTATGCTATCCTCAAACTGCCATACATCTGATCCCCATTCCCTCCACATGCCTATCAAAAGCTTTCGCTGGAAGGGCCTTAGTGAAATGATCTGCCAGGTTATCCTCTGATGCAATATTG
Source organism: Wurfbainia villosa (assembly GCA_025175895.1). Lineage (NCBI taxonomy): Eukaryota > Viridiplantae > Streptophyta > Magnoliopsida > Zingiberales > Zingiberaceae > Wurfbainia > Wurfbainia villosa. The sequence continues at coordinate 57,289,450 of CM045995.1, read as the reverse complement.
GCCACAGCAACTTCTCCTATCTTTATGATTTCTCGTATCAGGTGGTACTTGCGCTCTATATGTTTACTAGCCTTATGGCCTCATGGTTCCTTCGAGTTTGCAACTGCACCACTATTATCACAATAAATTGTGATAGTTCTGGGCAAACCAGGAATCACATCCAAGTCCATCAAGAAGTTCCTGAGCCACACAGCTTCTTTGGTCGCCTCAGAGGCTGCCACATACTCAGCTTCCATGGTGGAGTCTGCCACACGTTTCTGCTTGACACTCCTCCATATAATGGATCCACCTCCCAAAGTAAACACAAAACCTGAGGTAGACTTACTGTTATCCCTATCATATTGGAAGTCGAAATACGTGTAACCCATAGGGAGTAATTGGTCTGCCCGGTAAACCAACATATAATCCCTAGTCCTTCTCAAGTACTTCAATATATGCTTTACCACAGTCCAATGTCCCTGTCCTGGATTACTCTAATATCTGCTAACCATGCCCACGGCAAAGCAGATATCTGGTCTCGTACATAGCATCGAATACATGAGGCTTCCTACTGCCGAAGCATAAGGAACCGCCTTCATCTCCTCTATCTCCTTAGATGATCTAGGATACATCTCCTTAGATAAAGAAACTCCATGCCTGAAAGGTAGAAAACACTTCTTGGAGTTCTGCATGCTAAAACGATCCAAAATCATGTCTATGTATGAAGCTTGGAAAAAGAACAACATCCTTTTCCTGCGATCCCTTATAACCTTGATCCCAAGGATGTGTCCCACTTCTCCCAAGTCCTTCATATCAAACTGTTTGGACAACCATACTCTTACGTCCGATAACACCTTGATATCGTTGCCAATCAACAAAATGTCTTCTACGTATAGTACAAGAAATATCACTACGTTTCCGTCACATCTCTTGTATACATAAGACTCATCCGGACTTTGAATAAATCCATAAGACTGGATTACCTCATTAAAGCGGATGTTCCAAGACCTCGAAGCTTGGTTCAATCCATAAATGGACCCATTAAGCTTATATACAAGATGCTCTTTGCCCTTAGCAATGAATCCCTCTGGTTGCTTCATGTAGATGTTTTCCTCAAGACTTCCATTAAGGAAAGCTGTCTTGACATCTATCTGCCACACCTCATAATACATATGAGCTGCTATGCATAAGAGAATCCGGATAGACTTAAGCATGACTACCGACGAGAAGGTCTCCTCATAATTGATACCCTCTTTCTGAGTATACCCCTTCGCAACAAGCCTCGCTTTGAAGGTCTCAACCTTCCCATCTATTCCTCTCTTTATCTTGTAGATCCACTTGCATCCAATGGTTTTTACACCATCGGGTGGGTCTACTAGCTCCCAGACCTGATTTGAATCCATAGATTCAATCTCAGCATTCATTGGACTTTGCCAAGATACTGCATCTTTATCTTGGATTGCCTCGTCATATGTCCAGGGATCAGGTTCATGTTCGCCAGAGACCAAATCAGAAGATTCTCCCAAGAACATGAATCTATCAGGATGTCTCATAACCCTCCCACTACGACGAGGTATCACCTGTGTATCTTCTGTGACATGCGGTACAGTGACATGTGATATATCCTCTTGTACCGATGGTACTAAAGAAGTGACTTCCCCTTTTAACTCCTCCAGAACAATTTTACTCTTGGGCTTGTGGCTCATTACAGAGTCTTCCTCTAGAAATATGATATTCGTGCTAACGATCACCCTCTGATCTCTAGGACTATAAAACAATCCACCCTTCGTTCCCCTGGGATAGCCAACGAACATGCTTACTTCTGTATGAGGTTCCAACTAACCAGCATTTGCCTTCAACACATGTGCTAGACTCCCCCATATCCGAATATGTCTTAGACTAGGCTTTCACCCAGTCCACAACTCTGTGGGAGTAGAAGGCACTGATTTAGATGGAACCAAGTTCAGAATATACACCGCCGTATCTAGAGCATATCCCCAGAATGAATCTGGCAATTCATAATAACTCATCATCGATCTAACCATCTCCATAAGAGTCCTATTCCTTCGCTCTGCTACACCGTTTTGCTGGGGTGTGCCAGGTGCATTCAATTGGGATTGAATCCCAGCCTCTGATAAGTAGTTCCTAAACTCTCCCAAGAGGTACTCACCACTACGATCAGATCGTAGTGTCTTGATACTTTTACCTTGACGTTTCTTTACATCAGCCTTGAATTCTTTGAACTTGTCAAAGCATTCAGACTTGCAGCGCATCTGGTAAATGTATCCATATCTCGAGTAATCGTCTATAAAAGAGACAAAATACTCGAAACAACCTCTAGCCTGGATAGACATAGGACCACACAAATCAGAATAAACCAATTCTAACACATCTTTGGCTCTATACCCCTTGGCCTTAAAAGGTCTCTTGGTCATCTTACCCTCCAAGCAAGATTCACAGGTTGGGAGATCCTCCACCACTAATGAACCCAAAGGTCCATCAGCTATCAACCTTTGAATTCTGCTTAGGTTAATGTGACCAAGCCTAAGATGCCAAAGATATGTTTGGTTAATCTTCGAAGGTTCTTTTCTCTTATTGGAATAAGAAGATGAGTTATTAACTTCAATTTGCATCGTGGGAGGTTTTGGTTCAAGTGTGTACAAATTTCCTATCAATGTACCCGAAAAGATAATGTCCCTATCCCTTTTTATAACAACTCTGTCATTAAAAGAAATAGAATATCCATCCATAAAAAATTTAGAAACCGAAATTAAATTCTTTCTAAATAAGGGTACATAAAGGCAATTCTTAATAACCAAAAGTTTATTTATCTCAAAAGATAAATGAACATCTCTCACTGCAACAGCCGCCACCTTCGTGGCATAGCCCAAGTACACGGTAATCTCCCCCTCAGCCAGTCGTCTAGTTTCCTGGAACCCTTGCAAAGTATTGTAGACATGATTAGTTGCTCCCGTATCTACACACCAGGTGCCGGTAGATAACACCGCTAAACACGTTTCAACGACTAGACCAAAAGATATACCTTTGTTCTTGTGGTTGGGGCAGTCCTTCTTCCAGTGTCCAGTCTGCTTACAAGTGAAGCACTTGCCTTTCGGCTTCTTCACTCCTCCCTGAGTACCTCCCACCGCCTTCACCTCAGTTTGTTTCTTCTTCTTCTTGCCTTTCGGATTAGAAGTAGAAACCTTTTGGGTCACCACGGCATGCGCCTGAGCACTCTGACGAAATAGTCCCTCTGCCGCCTGGAGTTCTGTCAGAAGTTTCGCCAACGAATACAACCTTTTGTTCATGTTGTAGTTCAGGAGAAATTGCTCAAAAATCCTAGGTAGAGACTGGAGTATGATGTTAACCTGGGTTTCCCCATCGATCTCAGCTCCTAGGACCTCCAGCTCATTCAAATGAGCCATCATCTTGAGAACATGATCCCTCACGGGTGTTCCCACGATCATGGTGGTCATCATCAAGTTTCTCATGACCTCTTGCCTCGCAGCCCGATTCTGGTGTCCGAAAAGCTCCTTGAGATTGAGCATCACATCATAAGCAGTGGACATGGCTTGATGCTGATGTTGCAGTACATTTGACATAGATGCCAAAATATAACACCGCGTCATCTCATCGGCCTTGATCCACTTCTTATAGCTCTCTCTCTCCTTTTCCCCAGAATCATCTGCAGGCATGGGAGGGCACTCTTCGAGGAGTACATATTTGTATTCCTCAGCAGTCAAGACAATGTCTAGATTCCTCTTCCAATCAACATAGTTGGGTCTAGTAAGTTTGTTCTCTTTCAGTATCACAGCAAGTGGGTTGAAAGTCATTTTGAAAGAAAACCTAAGAATCACATAAATCAAAACATTAGATTTCAAAAAATTATTGATTCCTCAAACAAAAAAATTTTAAAATCAACCAACACCTTAAAACACCGAGAATATCGTATGCCACGATAGTGTGGACGTATACGAATTCTACATTTGTAAGAGGAGGTTTTACCCATTAATTTTACTATCTTGTCAACCTAACTTTTTGACAAGTAAAATTAATAGTTGGTTCCTCTTTGGCCCTACAAATAAAAGCAGTGACTCCGATGGGAAGGATACTTATATTTGTATCTAGGTGTTCACCATTACTCGGTACCAAGGTAATTATCTCGGGTTATATGCCTTCCGATGGGGAAGTACACACGCTCCTTGATAATTCCCTATAACCATATTTGACCTTGTGATCCGCAAACAAACTCATCCGATATGGAGGAAGGCACTCAGAGCCGATGTGCAAGTTTTTTTTGCATCACTTGTCAAATCGTAATGGAGGCCGTGGGAATTTTAAAATTCCCTCTCCCACTTAGTAATTTGAAATTGAGGAATTTTCCTAGCCTATGACATGCATATCAAACAAAAAGCAATAAATATGAAAAATAAATTATTTTGCAACTATTATGGATTTTGTATTCAATATGTCTCCCGTCGCATTGCCATCTCGTCTGCTCCTCCTACACCATGTACGAGCCATCCGGAGATTTGAGCCGAGACTAAAACCTATTTGTATTTACATCCATCGATCCTATACTCCACGAGGGAGTGTACATGAAATCTAGATTGAAAGTAAAATAAAATAAAGAGTGGCTAAACAATGTCATATCTAATTTATAAAAAATCAAATACTAGCCTCGTCAACCCCAAAGATTCAACAAAATATACACATACAATCACATACACACATATGGCCATAATAGTCGAATCTTATGCCTGCAACCAAAGAGTTAAACTACACATATCCTACTCTTATCTGTAAGGGATCGTTTGAAGGCTAGAGGGGGGGTGAATAGCTCTTTTCGTTTCTACAAAAATAATTAGCGGAAGCAAACACAAGTAATATATGTAAAAACAAAAACCAATGCTAACAAAGCCTTTACGTGGTTCGGAGATAACGCTCCTACTCCACGGCGATCCTTAAGGTGGATCAACCCAAGCAATTTCACTATGAAGCTTTCTCTTTACAAAGACCTCCTCTTCTTACAAAAGATGACAATGAAGATTTGAGAGGAGAAAGGAGATTAATATACTTAGAAAGCTTTGGAAAACTTGTAGGAGCTTAGAAGGAAGATCAGAATATATGCATTAGGCTCTTCTTGCTCCCCTTGGGCTCTTTTTATAGGAAAGAGCCTCTTTTTCCCGTTGGAGGTCTATCAGTCGATTGATGACTTTCATCACGACGCCGCGATTCTAACGGCTCGAGCACCGGATTGGATTTGCCGCCGCTATCGCTAACGGAAGACTATCACCGATCCGCCAACAGCGGCCGATCGATGTCTTGCTAAATAGCCGGCCATCGGCTACGAATATTATGTTTAGGCGCCGATCGCCAATTATGCGATCGATCGCCATTTGAAGCTATGATCAATGAGTCGTCATCGGTTCATGACCGATAACCACCACGATCCGATAATGCCTTCCAAACTCTAATGCTATATTTTAAAGGCCGGGCCGACCGACACTATGTTCCGATCCGATCGGCACACTCCAAGTATGACTAATTCATACTTGAAAACATAACCTAAGCCTAGACTTAACCTTCTAGCTTCTCCATCACCTTGCGCCTCTAGGATTTCTCACGAGTCCACGACTCCATCCATGCGCTTGCCTTCAAAAAGCTTCCTTGGTTTCGTCATGCTTTAGGTTTCTTCTTTGCCAAAGTACGCTTGGACTTTACGCCGCCAAGACTACATGCTTGGACTTATGCCGCCAAGACTTTCCTTTGGTCTTCCTTTTCCAAGGACTGCTTGGACTTTATGCCGCCAAGACTACATGCTTGGACTTATGCTGCCAAGACCTTTCCTTGACTTCTCTTTACCAAGATCACACTTGGACTTGTCTTTTACCAAGTCTTCATACTTGGATTTTCCTGTCACTTAAACATGTATACAATTAGATCACAAAACATTGCCTAACTTAGATGATTATCCAAACATCAAAATATATATAAATGCTTGGGGCATTGTTGCACCAACAATCTCCCCCTTTTTGATGTTTGGCAATCATTTAAGTTAGACCTTTAATACATAAACATATTTCAATATGAATTCTAACTTCAATGTCCCTTCTCCCCCTTTGACATACAACAAAAAGGGAAGAGGTTATTCAATAAGTGCAGGAAAGAATTATAATTAACACATCTTGAACAAAGGTATAAAATTGATATGAAGCTCCCCCTAAATCCAAGACATGTATCATGATAAACAAAACATAAGCAATAGGCAAATATGTCCTAGTCTTGCACCAACAATTATATAAATAAGGGATTTAGCTCCCCCTAAACCAGTGCACCAAGAAAATCCACCTTTCCATACAAGGTATCATATATAAATTGTGGAAATTGTATAATGTCCAAAATTGAACCTTTTAACCGATGAAAAAACCACTTTCCATTCAAAAGCGACAGGATTATTTGGAATAAGCGTGATCAGCTACCCGACCATGGCGATCATTGCCAATAACTGATCGTGATATCGGATAAATCAATTTCGAGTTTTTCAATTGAGTTTGAAAATGCGTAGAAAATTACGTGGGTGTCCAAAAATCACGAAACTTGGCATACACATTCTATTCGACTAGTATAACATATGAAAAATATTAGACGAAAAACATGTTCATCAGATTGATGGATTGATACGATATTTAAAACAACAAAAAATCATGACACAAAAGGTGTAATTGTATCGTATCAACATTCAAAACTTCGTACTATATTCTCAACTTCTAAACTTGATAAACAATAAATTGTAGGCACTAATAGAAGTGAATAAAAACAATTTCATATCATCAATCAAAAGTCATTACATAAGTAGGAGTTTATGCCGTACATACGGCCAAAAAGAGAATAACAAGAAAATAAGCGATCTAACGATCGTCGTCGTCAGCATCCATCGGTGCCGATGACGAACCATCGTGAGGTGGGTGTCCAGGTGCAGCAGGGCGAAGAATCGCCAAGATGTCCTGCTGCTGCCGATGCACCTCTCTCACGAGGGAGAGGAGCTCCTGATGCTCTAGGCGCAGCTCCTCTAGACGTGTGTCCACCCGCTCCGCAAAAGCATCGAAGCGGGCACCGAGGGATGTGTCTGGTAGACTAGTATCGCCTGCAGCAGTCTCCCCTGCAGCAGTCCCCTCAGCAACACCTGCAAAGACCACCCTCGGCTACTCCGCAAAGACCATCCTCAAGAACACCTTCGCGGCATCCTCTGGTGCCGGAGCGGCACCTGCTACCCGCCGTGCTGGGTCCCAGAAGACGGATCCTCTGTCGGCCTTCAGGCCCGCCAATGAGAAACTCCGTCGAGTCATCTGATCATATTTCCTATTCATGATTTTAATGACTCCTATATTCACATCAATGCCCACAGAGCTGAGCCATTGAGTGAGGACATTTCCAAATGGTATGTGAACCTTCCCATTATTTGGTCTTATGAAATGAATGATGCATTGGAAGGTATTTAGACCAATGTCAATGTCTAAGTATTCTGAAAGAAATGCATGAGAAGTAGATGTGGAGGCGAACCAAGGCCAAACCTCGGGTAACAATGGGAAGAAGACAATGAGCAATGACCTTATAAAGGACATTGAAGCGCATGATTCTTGTGATTGAAATAAATTGGTGTTCAAAGGTCGAGGATAGTGATAGAAGGTATCATGAAGAGAATCTAAAGAAATCTCCTCAAAGGGAGATGGAAGAGGTTCACTCCAAGATGGATATAGAGTGAAATCACTCTCGGAAGGAAGACATCCGAGAAAATCGGTCCAGATCTGGGGACTGAAATCCAGATCGCGCTGAGCAACGCGAGTCCGGTATCTCAGCCCATCTCCAACCGGTCGTAGGTTATTGAAAAACTCAGAGAGGAGGGTGATGTTTACGTGATGTTCACAGAAGACCAACGACTCAAGGTTGTAATGTTGGATGATTTGAACTATGTCGAAACAAAAGTCTTTAAGAAACTTGGAATCCATTGACCTAGGTGGAATGAGTTGGAATTTGTTTTTATGAAACGCACTTTCAAGGGCGGAATTTGGAAATCTAGGATCAACAGAGGGTTGAGGGTTCGACGGGCCCTCATTGGTCGGAGGTGCCCGGGTGCGCTTAGTAGCAACATGCTTAATTCTAAATGGGCGAAAAGACAACAAAAAAATGCACAATGTAGGTTTATGATGCATGAGCAAGATAAGCATGGGTTAGTGAAAATCATAGGAACAAAATAAAACAATGATCATGAAAGAAAATATACCTAGGTGGCATGGTGAACAAGGATTAGCGCCGGACAACGAAACCCTAGCCAAGTGTCTGGACCCTAGAGCGCGACTGGAGGGACACGAGAAGCTTCTCGAGTAGGAGAGCACTGATTACGTGTCGATGGAGTCGCCAGAAAACAAAAAGGAACGGCAAAGAGGCGCGGTGGACGATCGTCGGAAGAGGAAAGAAAGAGAGAAGTCGAGGAAAGCCCTAAAAACCACGACACGGTCATCGCCGTTAGTCGCGGCTGAATGATGGATATCGGTCGAATTGACCCGGATACGAACCATTTCAGATGCTGCGTCGATCATGCCATAAATGGCGATCGAGCGATGGTGATCGATCCGAATCGACAATCGCATACGAACCATTTCAGATGCGTCGGTCGCCATAAATGGCGATCAGGCCCGATGGTGATCGATCGCCATAAATGGCAGTCGAACTGATAACGAACCGGGTGAGCTTGGTTCGATATTGGCGTATCAGTCGAACTGGCGTTAGGTACCAGTCGACTGATATCAGTCTGATAGCAATTTTGGCCAGATTTAAAAATTCATAATTAATTCAATAAAGATCAAAAAATCACTAAATTTCGTGGGTAATATTGTTAGATCATTTCCTATCAAGGAAAAATTATTTTAAAGGTATATTACCTCTAGATTTTGATATTGACACAATCTTGAGATTTTGCAAAAGTTATGATATCTTTGCAAAACTTTGTATCACTTTGGCTTATCAATAGGAATTTGTTTCTCAAGGTTTGATAGACATAGTTTATATTTTATTTTATTTGACATTTCCAATCATATTCTTGGAGCTATATGCACATTAATCGTACATAGGCCTTCCCAATGATTGGTCCAATGAAGGATTAATGTTTCTAGATGACACTTTGGTTCATAGTAATGCATCATAACAAGCATGATGAACCAAGTGCATCTCCCTAACATCTCACATGTTGTCTAGGTGGCTCAATACAAAAATCATGGTTTCCTAAGTGTTTTGTGAGATGGTTAAAGGTATAAATCCTAGTATTTCTATAGAATCATGCAAAAACTACACTTCTATTCTACAAAGCACATCCCAAGTTCTCTCCTAAGTGATGAAAATTCTAGTTCGGGAGAGGCTTGGTAAAGATGTCGGCTAGGTTGGACTTAGATTCAATGTAATTAAGCTCAATGTCCCCTTTGCCACATGGTCTCTAATGAAGTGATGTTTCACTTCAATGTGCTTGGTCCTAGAGTGATGCACGGATTTTGGTCAAGTTAATGGTGCTCACATTATCACAAAGTACTTTTATGTTGGAGTAAGTTAGCTCATAATCTTCTAAGGTATGTTTCATCCATAATAGTTGAGCTACACAACCACCCATAGCAACATATTCGGCTTCGGTGGTTGATAAAGCAACACAAAGTTGCTTCCTACTACTCCAACTAACTAGGGAGGACCCAAGAAATTGGCATCCACCACTAGTACTTTTCCTATCCAATTTGCACCCGGCATAATCGGAATCGGTATACCCAAGTAATTCAAATGACCTAGTCCTAGGGTACCATAGACCTACATTTAGTGTGCCCTTGACATATCTTAAAATTCTTTAACGGCAACTAAATGAGATTCCTTAGCACATGATTGATACCTAGCACACATACCAACCGCAAATAATATGTCGGGTCTACTAGCGGTTAAATACAAGAGGCTACCAATCATGCTCCTATAAAGGGTAAGATCTATTTGTTTTCCTTCACTATCACTATCTATTTTGGCATTGGTTGCCATTGGAGTTGACACTACCTTAGCATTTTCCAAACCAAATTTCTTAATCATTTCCTTAGCATATTTGGTTTGATAAATGTAAATTCCTTCACTAGTTTGTTTAACTTGCAAACCTAGGAAGAAATTTAATTCTCCAACTAGACTCATTTCAAACTCTTTTTCCATATTTTGAATAAAGTCTTCAAGAAGCTCATCATTTGTTGACCCAAAGATAATGTCATCAACATACACTTGGGCTACAAAAATGTCCTTAGATGTTGACTTTATAAAGAGAGTTTGATCTATACTACCCCTTCTGAAATCCTTGGAGATTAGGAAAGTTGACAATCTTTCATACCAAGCCCGGGGAGCTTGTTTCAAACCATATAAGGCTTTCCTAAGTTTGTATACATGGTTTGGGTAATCCATATTTTCAAACCCGGGAGGTTGTTCTACATACACCTCTTCCTTAATAAACCCATTTAGGAATGCCGATTTGACATCCATTTGATGGAGTTTGAAACCCATATAGGAGGCATATGCTAAAAGTATTCTAATGGACTCTAATCTAGCAACCGGGGCATATGTTTCATCATAATCAAGTCCTTCAACTTGATTAAAACCCCTTGCAACTAATCGTGCTTTATTTCTAGTGATATTCCCTTGGTCATCTAGTTTGTTCCTAAAGACCCATCTTGTAGTAATAATAGTGTTTTCACTTGGTCTAGGAACTAACTCCCACACTTGACTCCTATCAAATTGAGCCAATTCATCTTGCATTGCTAAGATCCAATCCGGATCAAGCAATGCATCTTTAATGTTTTTGGGCTCAATTTGAGAAATTAGAGCTATATGACTAGTGGGGTCCCTATGGAATGACCTAGTCCTAACTCCTTGAGATAATTCACCCACAATTTGATCTAATGGGTGATTTTGATGAACTCTTATGGTTCTAGGAGGTGTATCAAGTTGAGTTTGATCATGATCTACTTCAATTCTATGTTCATTATCGGAATCATCCCTTACTTCCCCTTGATCCAATCCTCCCCCTTGATTATTACCCCCTAAGTTTAAATCTTGAAATTGTTTGGTAATGTCTTGATTTTCATTATTTATGTCATCATCAATAGGGGATTTTCTAGGGTATGTATTTGAAGTTTCATCAAATTGAACATTTGAGGATTCTTCAATCTTTTGAGTCCTTTTATTGTAGACTCTATATCCTACACTAGTGGATGAGTATCCAACTAGGATTCCCTCATCCGCTTTGGACTCAAATTTACTTAGGTTGTCTTTGGTATTTAAGATATAGACTTTACATCCAAAGACCTTAAAATAATGAATTGTTGGAATTGTACCATTCCACAATTCAAATGGAGTTTTTCCTAAAAACCTATGAATTAATACCCTATTTTGGATATAGCAAGCGGTATTAACCGCTTCCGCCCACAAGTAGCTAGGTAAGGAATATGCATTAAGCATTGTCCTAGCCGCTTCTTGTAGGACACGATTTTTTCTTTCCACAACCCCATTTTGTTGGGGTGTTCTAGGACAAGAGAATTCGTGCTTGTACCCTTGTTCTAAGCAAAAGGTTGAAAAGTTAGAATTCTCAAACTCTCCACCATGATCACTACGGATCCGGTTGATTTTGAGTTTTCTTTCATTTTCTACTCTTTTGCTAAATCCTATGATTATTTCTAAGGTTTCATCCTTATTTTTCAAGAAAAACACCCAAGTAAACCTAGAAAAATCATCTACTATTACCAAGCAGTATTTACTACCAATTATAGATGGGGTACTATGGCAATCAAATAAATCCATATGTAGCAATTCTAATGGTAAAGCGGTACTAAGTAAGTTTTTACCTTTGTGTGATGTTTTTGATTGTTTCCCTTCTTGACAAGCATCACACATCTTGTCCTTGAGATATTTGACTCTAGGCAATCCTTTGACTAGCTTCAATTTGGCTATTTTGGCTATATTCTTCATGTTTATGTGACCTAGTCTCCTATGCCAAAGCCAACTTTCTTCCTCTTTTGCAATAAGACACTTAGTGGAAGGATTAGTAGCATAAGATAAATCAACATAATATATATTTGATTTTCTAAAGCCTACTAACATGCAATCATTTATAGTTTTGTGTCTTATAAAGCATTTTGAGGAATCAAACTTAACATCAAAATTTGCATCACATAATTGGCTTACACTAAGTAAGTTAAATTTCATATTCTTAACTAATAGAACTCTATGAATAGCAAGATTGGGAGATACCTCAATGGTGCCCTTTCCTAAGATTTTAAGTTTGCCGCTATTACCAAAAGACACTTTTCCTTGGCTAGTGTGGTTGATAGTGGAGAATTTTCTCTCATCCCCGGTCATATGCTTTGAGCACCCACTATCAACTATCCACAAGCTTGGATCTTCTACCTATGTCACATGAAAAACACAATCCTTAGGTACCCAAATCTTAGGACCACTAGCATTAGTTATAAATTTCTTTGGTACCCATGCTTTTCTCCCCTTACTTTTAATCATGGATTTTCTACTAACTAGGGATGCAAAGGCTACCTCTTTCTCCTTAGGTTTATATCCTAAACCGGCCTTATTGTAAATTGCCCTTTGGTCCTTGATAATCATATCTAGATATTTGGAACCATTAGTGAACTTTTCTAGGCATGTTCTTAATTTACTTATTTCTTTTCTTAACTCATCATTTTCATCCCTAAGAGTACACTTATCATCACTAGATGATTTATCACATGATGCATCTATATTCTTAAATGATTTGATTTCTAATTTTAGATCCTTAATCCTAGTTTTTGATCTATTTAAAGCATTTTGTAAGCATGCAATAGTCTTATAAAGTAAATCTACTTTGGGTGAGTCATTTACCTCATCATCATCACTTGATGATGATTCATCACTTGAAGAGGAAGAAGACTCCTCGCTTGAGCTTCCGGTTTCTTCCAATGCCATGAGGGCTAAGTTCGGGTTGAATGGCAAACTTCTTCACCGTAGAGACTCCTCCATACTTAGAGTGTCCCAATGCTTGTGCCAACATCGCCTCCTTCTTCTTCTTTTCCTTCTTCTTCTTATCCTTCTCCTCCTTTTCTTTAGTTCCGCAATTGGGCTTTATATGCCCTTTCTTGTTGCAAACCAACACACGTCACGTTAGAGATAGAATTTGAATTGTTAGAAGATTTACCACTTGAGGATTGAAACATCCTCTTCACATCCTTCTTGGTGAGCCTCCTTGACTTCCCACCAAATTTCTTGACGAGTGTGCTACCTCACTTGCCGACAACTCATCCTCACTACTTGATGAGTCCTCCTCGGATTCGGATGAGGAAGACACCTCCTTCTTTTCCTTTTTCTTCTTCTCCTTCTTTCCTACAACAAGAGCTATACCCTTCTCTTTGGATGAAGTGTTAGCTTGTTCATGCAATTGAAATTCACAAAATAACTCATCTAATTTAACTAATGAAAGATCCCTAGAGACCTTATAGGCATCTACCATTGAGGCCCATAAGGTGGTCCTAGGGAAGGCTTGTAGTACATACCTCACAAGGTCTCGGTTGTCGACCTTTTCACCTATAACGTGTAGTCCGTTGACTACCTCCTTGAAGCACCCATGCATTTGGCTCACCGTTTCATTTGTCTTCATAGTGAAGCTTTGGAGTTGGCCAATCAAAAGATCCCTCTTGGCCCTTCTTGTCTCTTTGGATCCTTCGTTGAGTTCGATGAGCTTCTCCCAAAGCTCTTTTGCGGAGTTGAATGGCCCGACCTTAGATAGTTGCTCCTTGGATAGACTACATTGAAGTGTGGTCGTTGCTTTTGCATTCGCTTGTGCTTTCTTGGCCATCTCTCTTTTCCAATCCTTTGTCGGTAGTGGTGCTCCAAATTCGTCGACCGGCTTCTCAAAACCATCTACAATACTAAACCAATTTTCAATATCGTTCATTAAATAATACTCCATCCTACCTTTCCAATATCCAAAATCGCTGCCGAAGAACGGAGGCCTCGCTGCTATACCCCTCTTGAAATGCCATCTTTGCTCCTGATTGCTAGATCTTCCGATGCGATCCGCTCGATACCACTTGTAAAGGATCGTTTGAAGGCTAAAGGGGGTGAATAGCTCTTTCGCTTTCTACAAAAATAATTAGCGGAAGCAAACACAAGTAATATATGTAAAACAAAACCAATGCTAACAAAGCCTTTACGTGGTTCGAGATAACGCTCCTACTCCACGCGATCCTTAAGGTGGATCAACCCAAGCAATTTTACTATGAAGCTTTCTCTTTACAAAGACCTCCTCTTCTTACAAAAGATGACAATGAAGATTTGAGAGGAGAAAGGAGATTAATATACTTAGAAAGCTTTGGAAAACTTGTAGGAGCTTAGAAGGAAGATCAGAATATATGCATTAGGCTCTTCTTGCTCCCTTGGGCTCTTTTTATAGGAAAGAGCCTCTTTTTCCCGTTGAGGTCTATCACCGATCGATGACTTTCATCACGATCGCCGATTCTAACGCTCGAACAGCCGGATTCGGGATTTGCCGCCGCTATCGCTAACGGAAGACTATCACCGATCCGCCAACGGCGGGGCCGATCGATGTCGGCCAGAGCCGATCGCCACGGCTACGGCTTATTTCTTAGGCGATCGCCAATTATGGCGATCGCCATTGTCGCTAGCCGAAGTCGAGTCGATCACCGCCTGATCGGATAACCACCACCGATCGATAATGACCTTCCAAACGCTAATGCTAGTTTTTAAGGGCCAGTTCGACCGTCGCCATGTTCCGGTCGACTGGCACACTCCAAGTATGACTAATTCATACTTGAAAACATAACCTAAGCCTAGACTTAACCTTCTAGCTTCTCCATCAGCCTTGCGCCTCTAGGATTTCTCTGAGTCTACGACTCCATCCATGCACTTGCCTTCAAAAGCTTCCTTCGGTTTCGTCATGCTTTAGGTTTCTTCTTTGCCAAAGTACGCTTGGACTTTACGCCGCCAAGACTACATGCTTGGACTTATGCCGCCAAGACTTTCCTTTGGTCTTCCTTTTCCAAGGACTGCTTGGACTTTATGCCGCCAAGACTACATGCTTGGACTTATGCTGCCAAGACCTTTCCTTGACTTCTCTTTGCCAAGATCACACTTGGACTTGTCTTTTACCAAGTCTTCATACTTGGATTTTCCTGTCACTTAAACATGTATACAATTAGATCACAAAACATTGCCTAACTTAGATGATTATCCAAACATCAAAATATATATAAATGTTTGGGGCATTGTTGCACCAACATTATCCGGCACATATAATATATGAAAAGTGCATAAAAATTAACTGAATCCTAAACACAAAAAACCGGAAACCTTTGCTCTGATACCAATTGAAGGGTTTTACTTATCGAATCCGTGAGGGGAAACTTCGCTTCCCACTTCACTACGGTTGCTTGATCATGGCGATCCCTTCAATGTCCCCGAATTAAAAAAAATTTAATCCTAGACAAAAGGGATTGCCTAAACAACCAAGTAATCGTCATGCTATTCATTTAGAGAGGTCACTTGAACAAACTCGTTGTTCAAGCGACCATCCTCTATTCTACAAGTAGTCGTGGAATAGACGATGTCCGGATCGCCGGTTTTTGTGTTTATGCTCAAGATCCAAGTATTATTTAGCCATATAGAGATTTATATCATTCTCATAGTTGAAAAACAAATACAAACATGTAACATATAAAAATTAGAGAATCGATATACCTCTCGATCTTCTAATGTATGACCTTTCTCCTTTCGGACGTCGTGTGGGCGACGATCTACCAAAAGTCGAAGCTCCTAGATCGTAAATCTTCCTTCCTTGCTCTTCCAAAGCAAAAGAAAGAATAGAAACAAGGTTCTTCTCCTCCCTAAAACCAACCAACAAGGAACAAAAGGAATCCTTGCCGTCGGCCAACAAGGAGAAGGAGATGAAGATGGAAAACAACCAAGACACCAAGGGAGACCCCTAAGTCTTGTTTCCACCACTCAAGGAGAAGAGAAAAGAGCCTTTGGGTGCCGGCCAAGGGTTAGAAAGGGTGCTGGATTCCGGCCAATGGAGGAGGAAGAAGAAAAGAAAAACATCCTTATTTGGTGTCGCCAAAGCCTCCAAAACCCTAAGCCTCCAAACCCTAATCCTATCTCAACTAGGATTCCTCTCTTGCCGCCCAAAACTCTAGCTCTCCTTGGATTAATCTCCGTGCCAACCCATCAATCTCCTTTTATAGTGTTAGAAATAAGCCTCCTTTTAATCTCTACCATTGGTTCTAGGGATTTAATCTCAACCGTCGGATCTTATAAATTTAATCTCTACCTATAGATCTAGAGTTTTGTTTCTATCCATTGGATCTAAGCTTCATGAGGTGTTAATAGGCTAAATTAGGGACCATGAGGAGGAGTTGGATCTTGGCCACCCATGGATCAAGCCCACATAAAGTCCGATCCACTAATGATAATCCAATCCACTAAAGGATTATCATTGATCTACCTCACCAACTCCCATATGATAATATGGGCTCCATATATTATTTGTACATTTTCTCCCCGTGTTTAAGATCTCGAATGTCCGTCGATTAATTAATTTACTGACCATTAATTAATCAACATCTAACTCCTTGAGTAGTACCACTCATCCTTTTCATCATGCCGGACTAAGTCCACCTGTAGGGTTTACATGATGAATCTTATGAGCTCCTCAAGGGGACATCATCATCCTAATATATAGGACACGGTTTCCTCCTATAATCAACGACACACCATATAAATAATATCATCTCCCAACTTACCGAGCATATCGATTTAATTTATAAATCTCGCCCATTGGTAAATCAAAGAGATGAATACTAAGTATATGTGCCCGTTATTATATCGGTATTAAGAGCATGTACATAATAATATCTGATATCCGATTCGATTATGTAGTCAGCAATAAATCGAATCACCTCCAAGTCGGTCCTGCTCAATACACACAAAGTGCACTAGAGTAATTCTATGGTCAAGACAAACCAATACCAAATCACAGTACAACCATTCTGATGGTTTCTCCAAAGCCATCTCGGTTGTGAGCCTTTACTTATACTTTACAAGGAGTCGATAACATGATCTCCTCTGTGACACCACACACCATGTTATCTACAATGTAATGTATTAGACAATATGCATAACCATAAAAATATGCAAACAATGATCATGTGATTCTTATTTCAAAATAAAGATGTTCATACAAAAGATAGACTTTTCCTACAACAATGCCTTAGAGACTTTATATCTCTCGTGCCTTGCTTTTCCTTGATATAGTTGACGAAGATGTTCAACCATATCATAAGTAGTCATGAACTCGTGTTGCTTCTAAAGCTCAGAGTTCATGGTCATGAGCATTAGACATGACACATCTAATACATCATCTTGATGCTTCTTATATGCATCTTTGTCACCTCGCGAGGCAGTGGCAGAAGGTGCCTCTGGAATGGGCTGCTCTAGGACGTACAGTTTCCTTTCTTGGGTGAGAACAATTCTCAGGTTTCTATACCAGTCCAGGAAATTTGCTCCATTTAGCTTGTCCTTATCAAGGACAGAACGCAGAGAGAGAGTGTTCGTGTTTTTCGACATAGTAATCTACAACATACAATACAGAGAATTAATATCATATTCCTTTTATCATTTAATTAGGCCTTTAATCAAATGATGCTCCCACTGAATTATAGGAATTTTGTAGAATCGAGTTATGGATGTGGTCAAACCACATTACTAGATTCATACAAACTAGCTATAATTCGTGCGGGAAAATATCCACATCATACTAAGCCTTGAGTTAGCTTTGGCTAAATCGCCCAAGACTTAGTACAATCGGTGGGTAACATATTATCCATTACATCTCTATGCAACTCTTGTTTATAGGATCAAGACCCACATTTACAAAAGACCTTGAATTAACTTTGGCTAAATCCCCAAGATTTAGTGTAAATGTGATCTTATCCTATCTTTCCAACGGTTGGAATATGCCTATAGTTCTACTCGATCCAATTGAGTTAACTAGTTTTACTCAATCTAATTGAGCTTACTCTAACCCAAGCCGTGTTAGGCGGGACCAAGATTGTCCCTCCGCACTCTACTAAGAAAATATGCGCTGCTCTGCTTTGGCAGATTCAACAACTACAAATAATCGAGGTAGTGATGGGTATCAAGGATTTGGTAGGCATTTACGAGTTGATTCGATTAAGATCTAATCTAATCGTAATGTGTATCATATACGCATTGAGGCCTTTATTATTCTATACTAGCATGCATCACATACATACAAGCATTATTCTAGCATGCATCATATACATACAAGAAAAATATCCTAGCATGCATCATATACATACAAGCTTTATTCTACTAGCATGCATCATATACATACAAGAAAAATCAAATATATATATATATATAATTAACTGTGATGTGGTCATGGCCCTACTACGATCTTCTCAAGCCAATGAGAAGATATGACGATCAACCTAGGGCTAGCGGCTTCTCCAAGTGCTTCCTTTGACCGCCATGTGTCGTCGACACCCTTCTCGTAACTTCGTCTACAAGTGGACTTTCCACCGCTCCATTTTGTACATTACAAATATGAAACTCGAGTTACATTCGAGTCTAAAACTATTTACAACTAGAATTTCAAAAGAAGAGGTACGACACACAGGTCACATATACTATACAACACGCACAACTACAAAAACGACACGCAGGCCGTATTATGAATTACAACACATCATTATCCAATCATATTGGGGTTCTTGGGCCATGAAAATCACAAAATTATACATAATTATAAATTATGTATTTTTACAGAAAATTTCTATAATTTTTTCTATTTTTTTCAATTTTATGAGTCACCTCTCTGTAACGGTCCCGCTAAGCGGTTTCCGGGTGTGATCGCGGGACAAGGCCCCTTTCGGGGATAGGGGCAGTGCCCCTACTCATTAAATAAAATTTGCGAGTGTCCCTACTACGATCTTACAGCGACTTAAGTCACTGTCCCAAAAACCTAAATCGAGAACTCGCCGTTTCGGAGAGTTTTTCTCGATGGTTGAAGCCTACAAGTGTCCCAACACTCGTTGCTTCGACTCTTCGAGAAAAATACTCAAAAATTTGATAAAATTAGAAAATTTATAGAAACATAAAAATCTGTAATTTTTATATCTAATACAAAAACTTCAAAAATGAAACACATACATGCTTCGCATGTGGCTCTGATACCACTGTTGGACTTTTCGAGCTGCAAAAAACCACTTTTTGCGTTGTGGAAACCCCGGAAGTCCGGCCACGGATCCGTGCGAAGATATATTAAAATAAAAACATGTATGTGCTAAGTAAACCTAGATCTACCTTAGATCTAGAAGGTGAGAGTGTTACCCTCGATGCGACGCCCTTCGCAAATCCCGCTGGTCCAAATAGCTTGCCGGAACTCTAGAGTGTCAAGTGTACACTCCTCTATTGGTATCCACACAAGCAATAGGTGGAGAAAACACAACCTTGAGTGTGCTAGCACCCTTAGGATGGTTCGGCCAAGGAGGAGAGGGGAGCTTAAGAGGATGATCCAAGGAAGAAGATGAAGTTCTAGTAACTCACAAAATCAATTCCATCTAATGGAATAAGTGGCCGACCACCATCTCTTGGGGGGTTACATGCATGCATGTAACTCCAAGAGCCAATGGCTCTTGGTCTCCCTCATGAGGTGGCACCACATGATAAGTCAATGATGATGTGGAACATCATCATGGGCCGGCCATGCCAAGTCATCATCATGACAAGGCATTTGGTCAAGTCAAATTTGACCTTTCATCTTCCCTCTCAAGTAAAGTCAAACTTGACCTCTTATCTCCCATGGTTGATCAAATCCAACCATTTGATTCAAGTCAATTTAATTTAATGAATCTCTACTCATTAATTTAAATTGATTTGATGAATCAAATCTAAATTAGACTTATTCAACATTTGAATCAAATTGAGTCCAACTCAATTAGTCTAATTTGGATTACTCTTAATCTAATTTGATTCATCCCATGAACCTAATCCTCATGGTTCATCATATGAACCTAATCTCCATCTAATTGCCCTTTGTGTGTGACCCTATACGTTCTTGTAACGTTGACAATGTCCCTAAACCGATTTAGGAACATAAGCAATGAGCGGTATCTAGCAATACATCATTGCTACCCAAGTTACAAGAATGTTGAGCTCCAACATCACCTTTGTGACTCTCACAATATGTTACAATGTCCCTCTATCCTTGACATCTAGATTGACCAATTGAGGCATAGACCGTGTCATCCTCGGTACAATCTATATCTTGAACTCCATGTAGACTCACTCTAATCATATGAGCTCAATATCTCATATTTACTCATTTGGGCATGGCCATTCACTTCGTGGTCTCACTCTATCAAGAATATCGATGTCACCCCCATCATATAGGAGGGATATATCCCATCTACATCACTCACATCCTTCCGCATAATTTGTCACATACCCAGTAATCGCCTTTATAGTGCACCCATTTACGGGTGACATTTGACGAAGCCAAAGTATGCAACTCCTTATGTAGGGAACCATGGTGACTTTAGGTCTAAGGACTAATAGTGATACTAATAGCCACATGAGAAAGTATATGACACTCATATAACAATCCATGATACTTTCTCATGGCGGGTCATTCAGTATACATTCTCCAATGCATACCCATGTGTCAACTTGATATCTCAGATCCATGACTTGTGAGATCAAGTCATCGTGTTGACCTACATGCTAGTCTCTATGCATTAACATTGTCCCTTAATGTTAATACTTGACTAGGAATGATTAAGAGTAGTGTTCTCTATATCATCTCATTATCGATTCAACCAATCGATTGATATATATAAGAACCTACTACTCAAGGACGTTATTATATTTAGTTATTTGGCACCAATACAAGTAAATATAATAACCATGCCTTTATAAATAGGAATATGATACAATAAAGTCCATACAACAATCATCACATGATTGGCTCTAGGGCTTTCACTAACAAAGGTCTCCAAGGATCTTTCGAAACTTAGGTTAGATGAGTTATTTTCCGATTTTGAACTTCATGAGCAGTCTAACTCAGAACTCAAGAAGGGTATAACACTTTTTGCAGGTTCGTGGAAGAAAACTGCAAGCAAGACACCCCCAAAGGACGAAGAGGATGAGTCTGATTCGAAGGTCGACCCAGAAATGGAGGCCGAACTAGTCAACCTAGTTCGGAGGTTAGTCAAGGGTATAAAATGAACCGTCACTCGACTCAATGAAGGTAATCCTAAAAGTTCGAATATTAGATGTTACGAATGCAACAGGTTTGGACACATCAAGTCCGAATGGCCAAAACTCAAGAGCAAAGCACCAAAACACAAAAAGGCACTCAACGCTACATGGGAAGAAGCATCCGAGGAAGAAGATGATGATTGTGTCCTCATGGCTAAACCGGTGGAATCGGAGATGGAGTCGGAACCGGAACACGAATCGGAAATCGAAGATGAGTCGGACTGCGAAGTGCTATTCAAGACAAGCCACGGATACACATCCAGTTCAAAAGATACACTCAAGGTAAGTCGATCCCTTATTAGTACGCTTTATAGTGAAATTAAGTTCTTAACTAGGAAATTAGCTAAATCCGAGTCCAAGGTGAGACCCTGGTTGAGGAAGTTAAACTCCTCAAACACGAGGTCTCCCTAACCTCTTCGACTAGTCGAGTTCGAGAGGAGGACTCAACTCGGGTTGAAAAGCTCGAAGTTGAGAGCTCACTATTGAAGAGTCAAGTCGAAGATCTTAGGAACACGTTGGAAAGGTTTACTTTAGGATGCAAAGGACTTGACCTCCTCCTTGGATCACAAAGGGCCGTGTACAATAAGGTCAGACTAGGGTTTAGCTCAAATACGACCAACAAGTCATATATGTCAATTGTAAGTAGATATAAAAAACGTGTTCAAGCATGGGTCCCTAAGACCGCCTTGAGTTCAAACTTAGGATCGAACTATTATTGGGTTCCCAAGGACCAAATCCACTATGTGGAGAAACCAAACCGATTCAACGGTCCAGGAGGAGTCAGTACAAAACTTGTTTGTATTTTAACTTAGAAATTGAATGCTTAGGTCCTTTATTTAGTTTGATTTTTCTTTTTAGAATGGCTAGATAGGACTATAACTCATCAATACTTGATAACATAGTACCAGGACATGGCGAGATGATAGTACGCTAGGAAAGTGGAGTCTTGTGTATTCGGGCTAGATAACACATATCTAGTTCGGTGCACTTGACCTAGCAGAACTAGCTGAAGCTACCTTATCGTATCCTAGACTAGTTAGACCAGCAAGTGGTCTTAGGTAAGTCAAGTTTCTATTTTCTTGAAAATGGCTTTGTCTAAGGAAGTGTCATTGTTCCGATCAAAGAAGGCCTCTGTGCCTCGCCACGACCTGGAAGCTATGATCTTGAAAAAGTGACTTGATGAGCCTTATGTCAAATCCGAATCTAATGCAAGGTTGACAAGTGTTCAATTCATTAAATTTAAATCAAGTAAAATTGGAAGTCATCTCACAAGAACATATAGGGTTAACATGTTTTGATCATGTAGACATGGGTGAGATGATTTAGGTTAATAAAACTTCAACCAATCTTTAATAAATCCAATATCCGATCCAACTACCTTGTGTATAGGATCAATGGATGTTGGACAATGGTTGCTTCCGACACATGACCGAGGATCAACTCAAGTTTTCGAAGCTTCGATTCAAACGACATGGATCGGTAGCCTTCGAAAACAATGACATGCTCAAAATCATCGGATCAGGTGATATTGAGCTCAACTCTAACTTTATTATTCAAAATGTCTTATTGGTAGAAAATTTTCAATATAATTTACTTAGTGTAAGCCAATTGTGTGATAATAACTATAAGGTCATATTTCTAGAAAATGAATGCATAATTAATACAAATAAAACCTCTAAAACAATCCTTAAGGGAACCATAAATAACAATATTTACACTATTAACTTAACTAACTTCTCAACTAAGTGTCTTATGACACGACAAGAGGAATCATGGTTGTGGCACTGATGACTCGGTCACTCACACCCAAGACTCATCCACAAGATGAGTCAGAGTGACTTAGTCAGATGTTTGCCTAACCTCAATAACTTGGATAATAAAATATATAATGCTTGTCAACAAGGTAAACAATCTAGGACACAACATCAACTAACTAATCATGAACGAACCAAAAGTGTTCTTGAGCTCCTACACATGGATCTATTTGCTTCACACGGAGCTTAGTCACTTAATGGGAGTAAATTTTGCTTAGTAATAATTGATGACTATTCTAGATTTACTTGGGATAGGTTCATCAAACACAAAAGTGATATCTTAGATCAATTAATCAACCTATTTAAGTTAATAGAAAATCAACAAAGCATTAAAATCAAAAGACTTAGGACTGATCATGATGGTGAATTCGAGAACCATAGGTTTACAGAATTCTATAACCTAAATGGATACCACCATGAGTTCTCTTGCCCTATAACTCCACAACAAAATGGCCTAGTAGAACGTAAAAATAGAACCCTACAAGAAGCCGCTAGGATAATGTTAAACGAGTATAACCTACCCGATAGGTTTTGGGCGGAAGCCGTGAGTACGACATGCTATGTCCAAAATAGGATCCTTATGGTAAAGAGGCACCTTAAGACCTAATATGAGATTTATCATGATAAAATACCTAACATCAAGTACTTTAGGGTATTTGGGTTTAAGGTACATATCCTAAACACTAAGGATTACCTAGGGAAATTTACATCCAAAACCTCGACTGGAACCTTTCTAGGATACTCAACTACGAGTAGAGCGTATAGAGTATACAATCATGACACCCTTAGTGTCGAGGAGACTATCAATGTAGTATTTGATGAAGGACATGAATCTACAAAACCCCCGACAACCCCAACTAGCGAGCCGATTCATACCAGACTCAACTCCGATCCGGAGATCAAGTCTAGTGTTAATCCTAACCTAAGTCAACCAAGTCAGTCTATCGACCAAGTGGTAGATGACTCTAACCAAACTAGGAATCAAACGTATTGACCAAGTGGTAGACTCAAACCCAAATCCAACTAGGACGCAAACGAATCATCCTATCCACCAAGTGATAGGTGATCCAAGTCTAGGAGTTTGAACTAGAGCCTCATACAGAAACCTTAGTCAAATCTCTTTGATTTCCAAAATTGAACCCAAAACTATTGACCAAGCTCTGTTGGATCGAAGCGAATCGCTAGAGGGGGGGGTGAATAGCGATAAAACCTTTTTTTTTGTTCGTTCGTTAAAACCCGAGTAGATAATTAATTGCAGTGGAAAGATAAGCAATAAATAAAGGAGACAAATATTTTTACTTTGTTCGTAGTCTTCGGCTACTACTCCAAGGCCCTAGTGGTCGTTGACCACGCACGGAGGGCAAAACACTAAAGAACTCCTCCTCGTTAGAGGTAGGAGTTAATCGTTACAAATAAAAGCAAAAAGCTTGAGGTAGAGGGACACTCCCCCTCTCCTCGTTACGATAAAAGCTCCGAGATTTGAAAGTAATGAACTGAAATAAACAACTTAAACCGACGTAATAAAAAGAAAATAATTAAACCTAGACGTCGGAGAAGAAGCAATTCATTGTCGGAAAGTTGTAGCTTAGCGGAGGCTTTTGGAAGCTTAGAATTGATGATGAAACCCTCAGATTGACCCTCCTTTTATAGACTTTGAGCCCCTTTTTGAGAGGAACTTCAACCAATAGGAATTGGGCACATGGCTCCTTGAAAAATTGTGATAAGACTTGACTCCTCGAGGCTAATCCTTGACCATCAGTTGACTGATGGCCATAATCATTCGACTGATGGCAGCATCAGTCAAATGCTGACCTCAAGCAGTCGACTGTTCGACGGCAATCGAGTCCTCCAAGCTGGCAGTCGACTGATGCTAGCTGCAAGGCAAAGTTAGCTTAACAAAAACATTATTTTGACAGCCTCCGACTGTCCAATCTCGACCTAGACCACCTATAGGATGTCTTTGGTCGGATCTACGCTTAAGATCATCCTCGTAAAAAGGATATGACCTCACTTACGCTTGAACACACGAGCTTACCTCGATACTTACTGTGTTACTTTTGCTTCCGGCCTTCCACTCGATTCCTTCGGCTCCCTCCGAAGTCACTCGAGTGTTGCCTAACCATCGCGGCTTCCTCCGGGTATCGCTAGCCTTCAGCTCCAGCTATAGCAATTTTCTGCACACTCGATTCAGCTCGTGAGATAACGACATGAGATTAACTTTGTATCGTTTGCTATAATCAAAACTCAGGTTCGACTTAGGTGCCTATTGCACCAACAAGCTCTTCTTGATCCCGATTGGATTATTGCAATGCAAGAAGAGCTGGTTCAATTCACTAGGAACGAAGTATGGGAATTAGTACCACCACCTAAAGATAAAACAATCATTCGAACAAGGTGGGTGTTTAGAAATAAATTTGATGACAAAGGTGAAGTAGTTAGAAATAAAGCTAGACTAGTCGCTAAAGGGTTTAGTCAAGTCAAAGGTTTAGATTACGATGAGACCTATGCCCCATTAGCTAGATTAGAGTCCATTCGAATGCTATTAGCGTATGCTGCACATCGAGGATTTAGATTGCTTCAAATGGATGCGAAGTCAGCATTCTTGAATGGATACATTAAAGAAGAGGTTTATGTTAGTCAACCTCCCGGTTTCGAAAGTTTAAATAAACTCGACCATGTCCTTAGGTTAAAGAAAGCTCTCTATGGACTTAAACAAGCTCCTCGAGCTTGGTACGAAAGACTTTCGGTTTATCTTAAATCAAAAGGATTTAACCAGGGTGTAGTTGACCCAACACTTTTCGTAAAAACCTTAGGTAAAGACATATTCATAGCCCAAATCTACGTAGATGATATTATTTTCGGAACCACCAACTAGATCCTACTGAATGAGTTCATTTCACTTATGGAAAGTGAATTTGAAATGAATTTAGTAGGCGAGCTGAGTTTCTTCTTAGGTCTACAAATCAAACAAACTAAAGATGGAATATACCTACATCAACGCAAATATACTAGGGAATTAATTAAACGCTTTAGAATGCAAGACGCTAAAATTATTAATACCCCAATGGCAACTAATGTGAATATAGAAGAAGACGTAATCGGAAATTCAATTGATTTAAAATACTATAGGAGCGTAATAGGGAGTCTCCTTTACTTAACTGCAAGCCGACCTGATATCTTATTTGCAGTAAGTATGTGTGCAAGGTTCCAAACCTGTGCCAAGGGGTTTCACCTAACTCTAGTCAAGCATATCCTTAGATATCTAAAGGATACACTAAATGTTGGTATTTGGTACCCTAGATCTACCGAGTTCAAACTAACCGACTACACCGATTCGGACTATGCCGGTAGTAAGCTCGATAGAAAGAGTATGAGTGGTTGTTGTCAACTTCTCGACTCGAGTCTAGTAAGTTGGTGTAGTAGGAGCAACACTGTGTTGTCATATCTACCACCGAAGCCGAATACATCACGATGGGTGAGTGTGTCACTCAACTTCTTTGGATGAAGCACACTCTCCGTGACTTTAAGTTAGACTTTACAAACACTAAACTTCACGTAGATAACATTAGTTCAATTAAACTTACTAAGAATCCGATATGTCAGTCTAGGACCAAACATATAGAGGTCAAACATCATTTCATTCGAGAATATGTGGCCAACGGAGCCAAACAACTCGAATACGTCGAATCGATGTCTAACTTGGCAGACCTATTTACTAAACTCCTACCCGATGGCGAATTTATTCTATTAAGATGAAAATTGGGCATGTGTGTAGTAGAATAGGAATTTACAAATTATATTTTCTTACTACTATTTCTTACTTTTCATTTTCATGGAACTAGCATAGGACATACCTTAGATATCATGCACCTGTAGATTTAAGGAGCCAATACATCTCACAACACATAGGACTAATGTGTTTGTGTACTTAGCCATGTAGATGGGCGTGAGATGTTAGGACCTTACTCCTGGTTTCAGATGTAGAGCTAGTGCATCGCTATGAACCATGGAGTATAATCATACATATTAACCGACTCTGACCAGGACTAGTTGATCTTTCATATCAATCAAGCCAAATATGAGTCGAACATTTTATAGATGAGCTTATTTTTAGTATATTATTTCCAAAATAATATGGAACATGCTTGGACTTTAAATTTAATACTTATTTTTGTTTTTCACACACCCCCACTCTCTTCGATATATGGCAAAAGGGGGAGAAAAAGGCCAAAGTTAAGGGATCAAATTTTTTTTTGATAACTTAACTCTCCCTTCATATACTTCATATTTAATTACATGGCCAAAAGTTAAGTAAATGTTTACTTAACTTTAAGTTTTGAAAATTTACTTAACTCATTTTTGTTAACAAAAAGGAAGTAAAGGCTAAGTTAAGAGAATTCTTAACTTAAAAACTTATTCTTAACAAAAAGGAAGTAAACGTTAATGTTTTACTTAAGAAAGGGGGAGAAAGGGTCAAGTTAAGAAGTCCTCTTAACTTAAACATATTACTAAGTCCAACTTTAAGTAATGTTAATTACTTAAACTCTTCCTAAATAACAAACCTCAAGGGGAAGGATTAAGGTCTTCCTTCAAGACTCACCCTCGGTCAAGGGGGTGGTTTCCTCAAGGGGGAGTACTTGAAGAAAATCCTTACTACTCCAACTTAATCTTTATTTTTGTTTCTCATGCACATTATTATTGTTCATGCATGCTATTTTCTTAACTTTGTAAGTGGGTTTGCCATAAATCAAAAAGGGGGAGATTGTTGGTGCAGTAGGCACCTTAGTCGAAACTGAGTTTTGATTATAGCAAACGATACAAAGTTAAGCTAATATCGTTATCTCACGAGCTGAATCTAGTATGAAGAAAAGTGATATAGCTGGAGCTGAAGGCTAGCGACACCCGGAGGAAGCCGCGGTGGTTGGGCGACACTCGAGTGACTTTGGAGGGAGCTGAAGGAATTGAGTGGAAGGCCGGAAGCGAAAGCAACATAGTAAGTATCGAGGTAAGCTCGTGTGTGTGGGAGTAAGTGAGGTCTTATCCTCTTTACGAGGATGATCTTAAGCATAGATCCGACCAAAGACATCCTATAGATGGTCTAGGTCAAGATCGGACGGTCAGCGGCCGTCGAAATATTGTTTTTGTTAAGCTAATATTGCCCTGCAGCTAGCATCAGTCGACTGCCAGCTTGGAGGACTCGACTGTCGTCTATCAGTCGACTGATGCTGCCATCAGTCGACTGATGATGGCCATCAGTTGACTGATGGTCAAGGATCAGCATCGAGGAGTCAAGGCTTATCACCTCATTTCAAGGGGAGTGGTGCTCAAATTTGATTGGCAGAAGTTCCTCTCGAAAAGGGGCTCAAAGGCTATAAAAGGAGGGTCTATCCTAGGGTTTCATCATCAATTCTAAGCTTCCAAAAGCCTCCGCAAAGCTACAATTCTCCGACAATGAAGTGCTTCCTCTCCGACGCTCTAGGTTTAAATTGTTTGTATTTTGTTCCGTCGGTATAAGCTTTATTTCAGTTTATTGATTTAATTGTCTCAGAGTTTTTATCGTAACGAGGAGAGGGGGAGTGTCCCTCTACCTCAAGCTTTTTGGTGCTTTCTTGTATCGATTAACTCCAACCTATAACGAGGAGGAGTTCTTTAGTGATTTGCCCTCCGTGCATGATCAAGGATCACTAGGGCCTTGGAGTAGTAGCCGAAGGCTATGAACCAAGTAAAAAATCTATTTGTCTCTTTTAGTTTTCATTTATTTTTCTGCTGCATATAATTGTTTTGAAATGAATTCGAAAGAAAGAAAAGGTTTATTGCTATTCACCCCCCCCCTCTAGCGATCCGCTTCGATCCAACAATATCTACATGTGTAATTGTGTTGTATTTGAATTATCCCTAGTCTATGAATTGATATATTCGGACACCATCAATTTTGTTGAGACTAGCATAAGTTGTAGTCTTTGGTTTATCCAAGCAGCTGTTTCTCACTGGCTGGAGACATTGGGATGTTTGGAGTTAACCGTGGATGCTAGTTATGTAACTAGTTCATTGGATTGACCAACTATAGGACTTCATATGGTTCTCTGCATAAATAGATATGTTAATGAAGTTCTTACTGCAGATGAAGTGTGATGTTCCTTTGACTTGCGGTTTTCAAGTCATCTTGGTCATGAAAACTTATGCTTTGACATCTTGAGCAAGCATCTCCAAGGAGATGTGGATCCGGGATGATTGAGTATAAGTCGAAGTGCCCGAAAATGTTTGAATAACCTACAAAGGATTCACCACTCCTTGCGAGGAGAAGTATATCCTTTAGTCACTCATCGGATTGTTACAAAAGTCTTTGGCCAAATTATCACATGTTTAGAGTATGGTACTTTTGGATACAAGTATAGTAACTAGAATCCGTAGGACGAGGAAATGATAGGCTAGGTGTGACGTAGTCAGCCAAGTGGGGACTGACACAATAGCCCATGTCCTAAACATGGGCTACGATTCACTGTAGCTGCTGAAAGGTTTAAAAAGTTGTTCTAGGGTCAACTGTTGATTTTTCGATTAATGGGGGATCATGCCACTCTTGATAATTCTATAATTAATGTTTAATTATAGATGACAAACATAAACCGAGAACCTATTTGGTTACAGGCACTACGAGTATTATCCAAAGAATTTAAAACGAGTTTGAGAATGTGATTCTTAGACAGAGAGACTTGGTTTGGTTGGACCAAACAAGGAGCGAGCATAAAATTGTTTCAGTTGCATCGGAAGCATGGATGGGCCGAGTCTTTTGAAGACACGATGGATGAACCAAATTAGTTTGGTTCTAATCCAATGGTGGAAAATAAACCAAAGTGGTTTGGTTTGTTTTAAACGAAACAACCTAAATTCGTTTGGTTTATTTTAACTTAAAATAGACCAACGCGGTTTGTTTTATTTTAACTTAAATTAATGGAGAGGGTTAACGGGTTTTGGTTGTTAACCAATAATCATTGAGAGAAGGTTTCATGAAGGACAAGAAACACATTCTCTATAAGTAAGAGGGTTGAGACAAATTTCATGGACGTGTTAAGGTTTGTGAAACCCTAGCCACCTTCCTCTCTTCCTCTCTTGTGTCGCCGCCCACCCCATTGGCATCGGCCACCCTTGGTCGCCACCTCCTCATGCCGCTAGCTTGCCACCAGCCGACGACCACCCTCCAGCTAGCAGCTCCTGCCGCCGGCCAGCCAGCAGCCACCGGCCACCTTGTTGGCGCCAGCCAATTTGATTGGATGGAACTTCCGAAGAAACAAGTTCATGGAACTTGTTTTGTGGTTGTCTCTCGGATCACAACGTCTTCGATGCAAGACTAGTATCTCTCGTCAAGACGGGGCTCATAGTTTGTGAAGCTATCTAGACGATACTCAGCGTGGACTTGGATAGAGGCAAAACTTGCGAGGGTCGCTAAGGTTGATGCCCTTTTCGCTACGTGTTATTCATCAGGTATATCTAGTGTAATTTCCTTATTGCAAAATTTTAAATGTACGCTTATGTCTACATTGTTGTATCCTACATGCGTGTGGTGTATGTTATGTAATAAAATTGTTTATTACTGCTTTTATTTGCTTCCGCTGTGAATGTTTATGAAACATGTTCGAATACTCGCCCAGGTCAGTGCCACGAAAATCCAACTGTGTGTTGGTTGCCATGGTGCATGGTTATGACCCTTTTGTTAGGACCTCTGCGCTTGCGAGAGGGGGGGTGAAAATATTGATTCGACGTTTGATGATGGAATTTTATCATTGGTGTCTACAAATTGTGTTAACGCAGTGAAAATAGAAATAATACAATATAAAATGTACAAAGACAATCACAACACGAGATGTAACGTGGTTCGGAACTGTATAGTTCCTACTTTACGGATTGGGCTCTAAAAGCCCTAGCGATGCAAACACACACCACTAATCACAAATACTCCTTCTCGACAATAATTTGGACGTGGAGAAACCTCTTACAGTGATTACAAATGTAATACTAAGCAAATACAAGGAAATATAAAATGAATACAATAATCTATGTAAAGAGAACTTTACAAATGAGCTTTTTGATGCTTGTTTGTGTGGTTGCTTGAGTTACACTTCGAGCCCCTGAATTGCAGCAGCAAATCAACTCAAAACTCCTCAAAGAACCTTAGTCAAAACCTTCCCTTCGTTCTCCTTTTAAACCAACAACTCGAGCTGATTTTCTCCTAGCAGTCGAATGATTGAGACCATCAGTCGACTGCTCTTGTAGTCGTTGTCTCACAACGGCTTGAGCCATATTGGATAAGTTCCAATGGATAGACCATCAGTTGACTGATCATTCCCATCAGTCGACTGATCGAGTCATCACTCGACTTTCAAACCTTAACAGTCGACTCGGAACTTTCTATCCTCGAATACCCGACCAGCAGTCGACTCTTCATGCCATTAGTCGACTGCCCAATGCTGGCAGTCGACTGTTAGGTCATTTCCTATAGTCGAACTCTAATCGATATACATCAGTTGACTGACCATAGTCCCAGTCGACTGATACACCTCAAAAATGAGATTTTACCCCAAGTATAGTGCCCCCATACTTGCCAGACCACCCTTAGCCTAGACCTAAGTCTTCTATCCACCTCCGTCAGCCCACGCCTATCGGATCCCTCCAAGTCATCCATGAATTATTCATAGATATGCTAGCCTTCAGGTACTTCCATCGGTTATTGTCATGCTAAGCTGGTCTATACCGCCAAGACACATTAGACTTATGCTGCCAAGACTCCACTTGGACTTTACGCCACCAACCAATGGGCTTATGCTACCAAGACTCCACCCTTGGACTTTACACCCCCAATATCACCCCTTGGACTTTCCCTTGTCAAGCCCCATGCTTGGACTTTCCTTGCCAACCTATGTTGGACTTTCCATGCCAAGTAAACAAGACTTAGACTTCTACCATGACAATGGTCAAACCATCGTCAAACATCAAAATCATGACCTGGGTCGATTGCACCAAAAATCTCCCTAACACATTTTTAGACATTAATGTCAAACATCAAAATATTACTTGAGTCAAACTCGAGTCTGGTCAATCGTGACCTGGGCCGATTGCAGCAACACTCTTCCGCTTTTTGATGTTTGACAAAAACCAAAGACCTTTGAGTTAGGCTCCTAACTCACATCTCCTTACCAATTATCCAAAATTGGTAATTTCACTTTCTCCCCCATTTTGACATACATGAAAAAGGTTCTCCCCAAAGAGGTCAATGTCTCATATCTTAATGAGATCTTACAATCTCCCCCTTGATCCAAAAACACCTAGGATGCCTTCACTCTTCCTAGTGATAAGTTCCATATCACTTAAGAGAGGCAATCCTTCTCCAAATTTTCCTAATTCTCCCTCTCATGAGGAAAAATACATCCATCATCCCATGATGGATACCTCCCCCTAAAGGCTTGCTCCCCCTTAACCATTGCACCAACAATGTCCTTGGGAAGTCCCTAAGCCTATAGGCACTCTAAACCATCAAAAATAAGGTTAAAAGTTCAACATTGAACTTTCACTCACCTTAAATTGATACACACCCTAAACAACTCTCTTAATCTATATTCAATGGACTTTCACCCTTTCTAATGCTTTCCAAAGCATATCCTAGGTTTAGGAGCAGTTAGGGTAGCCTAACATATTAGAAACATGGGCTAAACATCCTTATTTACTCAAAATCAGCATTGACAGTCGACTCTGATAGTAATCAGTCGACTGCCCTATACATCAATCGACTGCCAACAAGCGGCAGTCGACTGATAACTGAAATTTCCAAATTTCAATTATCAGAAATGAACTTTGGAAAAACATAAGTAATTCTACGTATTCTGAAAAATCATGAAAATTCATACGTACATTACTTATATGCAATATAATGGGTGAAAAATATTGGAAAAATAATTTACCCATAAAATAGTGAAATCGATACAAAGTTAAAAAATGAAAAAAAAACTTCAATGTTTTAGCTCTCTTTGTATCAACATCATCAATGGTGACTTCTATTAAAAGATAGATTGCACCAAGGTTTTTCAAAGTAATTTTAAAATTTTTTTAAAACCTTATAATGAATCATGTTCTTTGGGCTCAAAGTACGTGGCTTGAACATAAGCTTTCCCAATGATCCATCAATAATATAATATGAGTTTGAGTTCTTCTAGATGCAAAAACTATGCACCTTGAACTTAACTCATTTCCTAGCATCTCACATATGTATAAAGTGTATGAAAACACATACAAGTCAATTTGATGTGAGATGTGGATTTTGTTCATCCTAAACTAGGGTCACAAGCATTTTTCTAAGGCAACAATACTTTATTCTCTTATACATGGGACATCAAGTCATATCAATTGTCCTTAAATCAATTTTCATAAATGCATGAATGATCATGGCATAATAGATAACATAAATAAACATGGCCAATGATCATGATGTCATGACATATGATATAATCTAAATATACATGACATTAAAAGACAAACCCTAAGCATAATCATGACATTTATATGATTTAAATGATTATGATGTCATGATTGGTATATGACAATCAAGACAAGACAAATAAAATATAAAGGTATATAATACCTAAATCTTAATATTAGTTGCCATTTGTTATTATTAAACCCATATTTCCATATTACTATTTATCTTCCAAGTGTGCCAAAAATCCAAAATGGCACATCTCAACCTCTAAACCCAAATTGTGCCAATTTGATTGATTTTTCAACATCTATAAATTACATTGGCACATTCTAAAAACCTTTAGGATTAAAAATCATTCTTATTTACAAAGTACCCCATTACCTTGGAAATGACCTAAAATGCCACCTTTACCATGGTTAGGTTAACTACCTATCCATTCAAGGTTAGCACATCTAAACCGATCTAGCGTGAATCGATCACGATCCTAGGAACCCAATACTTTTTAGAGCTTCTAGGGTTTACTAGGTATTCGCTAGGGATAAATTCCCTAGATACCCTCCTAATGACCCTCCTAGGCTTTGAAGCCTTGGTCATTTGGGTCTTGCTTAGGTCAACTCTAGAGGTAACTCCCCCTTTGACCTTCTTAGTGGCTTCCCTTGGTTTCCTTGAAACCCTAGCCACTAGGAATCTACCTTGGTCAACCTTAGGGATGACTTCCCTATTGACCTTAGTTTTTCTAGACCTAGGTTTAGTTCCATAATCGAATGGAACATTGTAATAGATCTCCTTGGGCTTAGGTTTGTGACCCAAATCTTTTTTGCCCTTGGTTGGACCTTGCTTTCTAAACCCTAGGTTTTGACTCCTTGACCTAGATTTTTGATCATTAGACCCTAGAATTCGATTTTACATTTTCGCAAGGGTCCTTTCCAATTTCTCAAGTCTTGACCTCAAGACTTGGTTTTCTAGCTCTAATTTCTCAATCTTTGTGGGCCCATTATTTCTTTGACTTGATTTGTTCATTCTAGGCATATGTCGATCTTTCTTAACATTAAGGCCTAGATGGTTCTCTATTTTCCTAATAGACTCCCTCGGTAATATTGTTTTAGAGACATTAGTCTCAAATTTCTCCTTAAACCTAAGGTTGACATGTTTCGCTCATAAACAATAAAACCTATTATTTCTAGCATGCTCCTTATGTTCATGAGTAATAGCAATAGCATTAAGATTGTTCCTAGCATGCTTTTGACTATTAAAATTTGAAGGTGTATTAATAAAATGTACCTTAGGGTTTGCCTTAGAGGCTCCCCCTACATGTGTAGCTCCCCTAGGGCATTGACTCCTATAATGCCCCTTTTGGTTGCATTTGAAGCACACCACGTGCTCCTTGCTTTTCTTAGTGGGGACTCTAGCTTCATTGGTCTTTTCTTGAACTCTTAGCACCGATTGACTTTTTTTTGACTCTTTTAGGACATTTACTCTTGTAATGTCCTACTTCCCTACACTCAAAGCATATGATATGATTTTTAAAATTAATTGAAATGCTTGAGTTACCTAGAGTGGTGGACGGTGTCGGAGTTGGATCTTCTTCATCTCTCCCGGATGTTGAGGCTACCTCTGTATCCAGCATGGAAGGTGATCTAACTTCCTCCCCCTCAATCATAGAGGTGGAGACTTTTTCTACTTCTACTTCTTCCATTGATTCCGATCCGGATGTTGATTCCCTATCAACTTCCGAATTCTCACTTTCTTGTGAGGAAGAACTTGTTTCATTGGCCTCCTCCTCTACTTGAGTCGAATGTGGGCTCTCATGGAATCATGCCACTTTGCTCCATAGCTCTTATCCATGTATTCACCTAAGCTAGACAAAATATTGTTAGGTATTAAATCAATAAAAAAATTTATTACCTTCTTATTTTTCTCAAACCCTTGGAGTTGTTCCTCGGTCTATCTCTTCATCTTGAGGAAACCTCCCTTTGGTCCTCTAGGATATTCAAATCCTTCCATCAACGCGGACCACTCTTTAATATCCCTCATCATCATGAAGTCTTCAATCCTTGCCTTCCATGAATTGAAGTCTTCTTGTCCATAAATTGCATACAGGACCGGTGTGTTGATGTCTCATCCTAATTGTTCTTCAAATTCCATCTTCCCTCTAGCATCTTTTGCTTCCGGGTGTTAGTCCGTAGAAGAGGTCCAAGCTCTGATACCACTTGTTAGGACCTGTGCGCCCGCTAAAGGGGGGGTGAATAGCGATTCGACGTTTGATGATGGAATTTTATCGTTCGTGTCTATAAATCATGTTAGCGCAGTGGAAATAGATATAATACAATATAAAATGTACAAACACAATCACAACACGAGATATAACGTGGTTCGGAACTGTATAATTCCTACTTCACGGATTGGGCTCTAAAAGCCCTAGCAATGCAAACACACATGACTAATCACAAATACTTCTTCTTGACAATAAGTCGGAGGTGGAGAAACCTCTTACAACGATTACAAAAGTAATACTAAGCAAATACAAGCAAATAATAAATGAATACAATAATTATGTAAAGAGAACTTTACAAATGAGCTTTTTGATGCATCCTTGTTTGGTTGCTCGAGTTGCACATGGATACCCTGAATTACAGCAACAATTCATCCCAAAACTCCTCAAAGAACCATGGTCAAAACCTTCCCTTGGTGCTCCTTTTGAACTTGCAACTCAGGCTGATTTTCGCCTAGCAGTCGACTGATCGGGACCATTGGTTGACTGCTCCTGTTGTCATTGCCTCACAATAGCATGAGACACATTGGATAAGTTCCAACGGATAGACCATCAGTCGGCTGATTGAGTCATCACACGACTG
Source organism: Wurfbainia villosa (assembly GCA_025175895.1). Taxonomy (NCBI): domain Eukaryota; kingdom Viridiplantae; phylum Streptophyta; class Magnoliopsida; order Zingiberales; family Zingiberaceae; genus Wurfbainia; species Wurfbainia villosa. The sequence goes on along the minus strand of CM045995.1, from coordinate 57,252,929 downwards.
TCAAACCCTAATAGTTGACTCAGGAACTTTTTGTCCCCGAATACTCAAGAATGATCGATTCCGGATCATCGGCGTCGCTCAGCTATCGATCAATCGTCTAATGCTAGCAATGATCGCTAGGCCATTTCCTGATCGAACTCAAGTCGATTTCACATCGCTTGATCACCATAATCCCGACCAATCGATACACTTCAAACATGAGGTTTTACCCCAAGTACGGTGCCCCCATACTTGCCAGACCACCCTTAGCCTAGACCTAAGCCATCAAACAACCTTTGTTAGCCTCACGTCTATCGGATCTCTCCGAGTCATCCATACGCTAGCCTTCAAGTGCTTCCATCGGCTATTGTCATGCTAAGCTGGTCTATACCGCCAAGGCACATTGGACTTACGCTGTCAAGACTCCGCTTGGACTTTACGCCACTAACCATTGGACTTATGCTGCCAAGACTCCACCCTTGGACTTTACGTCGCCAATATCACCCTTGTTCATCCATACGCTAGCCTTCAAGTGCTTCCATAGGCTATTGTCATGCTAAGCTGGTCTATATCGCCAAGGGATATTGGACTTACACTGTCAAGTTTCCGCTTGGACTTTACGCCACCAACCATTGGACTTATGCTGCCAAGACTCCACCCTTAGACTTTACGACGCCAATATTACCCCTTGGACTTTCCAAATGCCAAGACTCAAGCTTGGACTTTCCCTTGCCAAGCCCCATGCTTGGACTTTCCTTCCAACCCATGTTGGACTTTCCATGCCAAGTACACAAGACTTAGACTTCTCCCATGACAATTGTCAAACCATCGTCAAACATCAAAATCATGACCTGGGTTGATTGCACCAACAATCTCCCCAACACATTGTCAGACATCAATGTCAAATATCAAAACATTACTCGAGTCAAACTCGAGTCTGGTCAATCGTGACTTGGGCCGATTGCACCAACACCTTTACCGCCAATGAGATTGGATCATGTTGTAATTCATAATACGACCTAAGTGTCATGATGTGTATGTGTGTATTGTAACTCATAATACGACTCGTGTCGTGCCTCCCTCTCTATTTTTCTAGTTGTAAAATAGATCTAGACTCGAATGTAACTCGAGTATTCTTATTTTATAATGTACAAAATGATCAGTGGAAAGTCCATTGGAGGATGAAGTTGCAAGAAGGATGTCGACGACACATGATTACTAAAGGAAGCACTTAGAAAAGATGTTATCCCTAGGTTGACCATTCGATCTTCTCATTGGCTTGAGAGGATCATAGAATACAGGCCATAACCATTTCACTTTTTTTTTTTTTTGCTTATATGTTGATATTTGTCATGTGTGTATGTGATGCATTCTTAGATAATAAGTTTATCATAATTAAGTCGATGCAGTATGCTTACCAAAGTTTCATACTCACTACTACCTCAATCAATTGTAGTTGGGTTTGCCAAAGCAAAGTAACTCAATTTATCTTGGTAGAGTGAGATTCGACAATGGTGATGTCTGATTATTAAACTTTGGATTCGACTTAATTAACTATGTTATCTCAATTTGATTGAGAACGTAAAGGCACATAATTAAGTCAACTCGATATGCCTACCAAAGTTTGGTACTCATAAACTACCTCGATCATTTGTTGTTGGGTTTGCCAAAGCAAAGTGACACATTTTATCTTGGTAGAGTGAGAGTGGACAATTGTGATGTCCCACTATTGAACTTTGGGTGTGACTTAACTAAGTTATCTCAATTGGATTGAGGACTTAGAAGCATCTCCAATATTGTTGGGTAATCAAACAAATAGTCTTGTTCACCAAAATCTCCAAGAGTTGCATATGATGCAATTGGTAAAGAGTTGCCTACCTAAATTATACTAGTCTTGGGCGATTAGCCAAAGCTAACTCAAGATGAAATATAATATGAATCTTGGCCCACATGAATGATATTTCGTTTGGAGCTAGTAGTATGAGCAAAGTATGTTTGCCTACATTCATGACTAGCCTCTACCAAAGTGCTATGATTCAGTGGGAGTATCATTTAATTAAAGGTCGAATTAAATGATTTAGAATATGATACTTATTTCTGCATTTCTTGTTGTAGATCTCCATGTCGTCTAATACATCAAATACTCTCTCTTTACGATCAAAGGTGTTAATTTCCTAGACTGGTACAGAAATTTGAGGATCATCCTCAAGCAAGAATGAAAACTATACGTCCTAGAGCAACCTCTTCCTGAAGCACCCTCCACTACCGCCACTCGTGCGGAGAAAGATGCTTAAAAGAAGCATCAGGATGATGCACCAGATGTATCTTGCCTAATGCTTGCCACCATGAACTCTGAGCTTTAGAAGCAACATGAGAACATGAATGCACATGATATGGTCGAGCACCTGAAACAACTATATAAAATGTACAAACACAATCACAACACGAGATGTAACGTGGTTCGGAACTGTATAGTTCCTACTCCACGGATTGGGCTCTAAAAGCCCTAGCAATGCAAACACACACCACTAATAACAAATAATCCTTCTTGACAATAAGTCAGAGGTGGAGAAACCTCTTACAGCGATTACAAAAGTAATACTAAGCAAATACAAGCAAATACAAAATGAATACAATAATTATGTAAAGAGAACTTTACAAAAGAGCTTTTTGATACATCCTTGTTTGGTTGCTCGAGTTGCACATGGATACCTTGAATTACAGCAACAATTCATCCCAAAACTCCTCAAAGAACCATGGTCAAAACCTTCCCTTGGTGCTCCTTTTGAACTTGCAACTCGGGCTGATTTTCGTCTAGCAGTCGACTGATCGGGACCATTGGTCGACTGCTCCTGTTGCCATTGCCTCTCAATAGCATGAGCCACATTGGATAAGTTCCAACGGATAGACCATCAGTCGGCTGATTGAGTCATCACTCAATTGTCAAACCCTAACAGTTGACTCGGGAACTTTTTGTCCCCGAATACTCGACCAACAATGATCGATCTCGAATCGATTGGATCGCCTTCGCATCAATCCGTCAATGCTAGTAGTCGACTGCTAGGCCATTTCCTACAGTCAAACTCTAGTCGACTCACATCAGTTGACTGACCATAGTCCCAGTCAACTGATACACTTCAAACATGAGATTTTACCTCAAGTATGGTGCCCCCATACTTGTCAGACCACCCTTAGCCTAGACCTAAGCCTTCAAACAACCTTCGTTAGCCTCACGCCTATCGGATCTCTCCGAGTCATCCATACGCTAGCCTTCAAGTGCTTCTATCGGCTATTGTCATGCTAAGCTGGTCTATACCGCCAAGGCACATTGGACTTACGCTGTCAAGACTTCGCTTGGACTTTACGCCACCAACCATTGGACTTATGCAACCCAGACTCCACCCTTGGACTTTACGTCGCCAATATCACCCTTGTTCATCCATACGCTAGCCTTCAATTGCTTCCATAGGCTATTGTCATGCTAAGCTGGTCTATATCGCCAAGGCACATTGGACTTACACGGTCAAGGCTCCGCTTGGACTTTACGCCACCAACCATTGGACTTATGCTGCCAAGACTCCACCCTTAGACTTTACGCCGCCAATATCACCCCTTAGACTTTCCAAATGCCAAGACTCAAGCTTGGACTTTCCCTTGCCAAGCCCCATGCTTGGACTTTCCTTGCCAACCCATGTTGGACTTTCCATGCCAAGTACACAAGACTTAGACTTCTCCCATGACAATTGTCAAACCATTGTCAAACATCAAAATCATGACTTGGGATGATTGCACCAACAATCTCCCCAACACATTGTCAGACATCAATGTCAAATATCAAAACACTACTCGAGTCAAACTCGAGTCTGGTCAATCGTGACTTGGGCCGATTGCACTAACACCTTTACCCCCAATGAGATTGGATCATGTTGTTATTCATAATATGACCTGAGTGTCATGATGTGTATGTGTGTATTGTAACTCATAATACGACCCATGTCGTGCCTCCCTCTCTATTTTTCTAGTTGTAAAATAGATCTAGACTCGAATGTAACTCGAGTATTCTTATTTTATAATGTACAAAATGATCAGTGTAAAGTCAATTGGAGGATGAAGTTACAAGAAGGATGTCGATGACACATGATGACTAAAGGAAGCACTTAGAAAAGATGTTATCCCTAGGTTGACCATTCGATCTTCTCATTGGCTTAAGAGGATCATAGAATACAGGCCATAACCATGTCACATTTTTTTTGCTTATATGTTGATATTTGTCATGTGTGTATGTGATGCATTCTTAGATAATAAGTTTATCATAATTAAGTCGATGCAATATGCTTACCAAAGTTTCATACTCACTACTACCTCAATCAATTGTAGTTGGGTTTGCCAAAGCAAAGTAACTCAATTTATCTTGGTAGAGTGAGATTCGACAATGGTGATGTCTGATTATTAAACATTGGATTCGACTTAATCAACTATGTTATCTCAATTTGATTGAGAACATAAAGGCACATAATTAAGTCAACTCGATATTTCCACCAAAGTTTGGTACTCATAAACTACCTCGATCATTTGTTGTTGGGTTTGCCAAAGCAAAGTGACACATTTTATCTTGGTAGAGTGAGAGTGGACAATTGTGATGTCCCACTTTTGAACATTTGGTGTGACTTAACTAAGTTATCTCAATTGGATTGAGGACTTACAAGCATCTCCCATATTGTTGGGTAATCGAACAAATAGTCTTGTTCACCAAAATCTCCAAGAGTTGCATATGATGCAATTGGTAAAGAGTTGCCTACCTAAATTATACTAGTCTTGGGCGATTAGCCAAAGCTAACTCAAGATGAAATATAATATGGATCTTGGCCCACATGAATGATATTTCATTTGGAGCTAGTAGTATGGGCAAAGTACGTTTGCCTACATTCATGTCTAGCCTCTACCAAAGTGCTATGATTCAGTGGGAGTATCATTTAATTAAAGGTCAAATTAAATGATTTAGAATATGATACTTATTTTTGCATTTCTTGTTGTAGATCTCCATGTCGTCTAATACGTCAAATACTCTCTCTTTACGATCAAAGGAGTTAATTTCCTAGACTGGTACAGAAATTTGAGGATCATCCTAAAGCAAGAACGAAAACTATACGTCTTAGAGCAACCTCTTCCTGAAGCACCCTCCACTACCGCCACTCGTGCAGAGAAAGATGCTTAAAAGAAGCATCAGGATGATACACCAGATGTATCTTGCCTAATGCTTGCCACCATGAACTCTGAGCTTTAGAAGCAACATGAGAACATGAATGCATATGATATGGTCGAGCACCTGAAACAACTATATCAAGGGCAAGCTAGGCACGAGCGGTTTGAGGTATCTAAGGCCCTATTTGCATTCAAAATGTAAGAAGGAACTCATGTAGGAACTCACATACTCAAGATGATTGGGGTATGTCAAGAACCTCGAAAGTCTAGGATTTCCACTGGGCCAAGAATTGACCACTGACCTTATCTTGCAATCATTGTAGGAAGGTTATAGTCAATTTGTCATGAACTACATGGACGAAATTGACAAGCCTCTGTCTGAGATGCTCAACATGTTGAGAACTATTGAAACCAATCTCAAGAAGACCTAGATTAGTAACATAATAAAGGTACAAAAGAGCAAAGGAAAAAGGAAGTCTAAAGGCCAACTCAAAGGTAAAGGCAAGGCCAACTCTACATACATCGAAGGCTAAATGCGTGCTTCCACTATGGTGAGATCGGTCATTGGAAGAGGAACTGCAAGAAATACCTAGAGGAAGTTAAAAAGAAAAGAAGCGAGACTTCTATCTCACGTATATATGTTATAGAAGTCAATTTATCTATTTCTTCTTCATGGGTATTTGATACCAGTTGTGCATCACACATTTGTACTAATGTGCAGGGCCTAAGAAAGACTAGATCATTGACAAAGGGTGAAGTGGACCTACGAGTAGGCAATGGAGCGAGAGTTGATGCTATTCCTATAGGAACATACTCTTTACCTTTGCCCTCTGGGCTTGTTCTGGAACTAGAAGAGTGCTATTATGTGCTTGCTTTAACTAAGAACATTATTTATGTTTCTTGTTTGGACAAGAAATGTTTCGCATTTATGATAAAGGATAAATGTTGTTCTATTCATTTAAATGATATGTTCTATTGTAGTGCACTTCTTATGAATGGACTCTATGTTCTAGACTTGGAAAGGCCAATCTATAACATAAATACCAAACAGTTCAAATCGAATGATTTAAACCAAACATATCTCTGGCATTATCGCTTGGGTCATATAAATGAGAATCACATATTACAACTCCATAAGGATGGACTTTTAGACTCATTTGATTTTGAATCATATGAGGCATGCGAATCTTGTCTTCTAGGCAAGATGACCAAGACTCCATTTAGTGGACATGGTGAAAGAGCGACAAACTTGTTAGGACTCATACATACTGATGTATGTGGCCCGTTCAACACTACATCACTTTTATTGTTGATATCAGTAGATACGACTATGTGTATCTCATGAAACATAAGTCAGAATCCTTTGAAAAGTTAAAAGAATTCAAGAGTGATGTATAAAAGCAACTTGGCAAAAGTATTAAGATGCTTCAATCAGATCGAGGTGGTGAATATCTTAGCCAACAGTTTTGTGACCATCTTGCTGAGTGTGGGATCATATCTCAACTCATTCCACCAAGAACACCATAGTGGAATGGTGTATCAGAACAGAGAAATCATACTTTATTAGATATGATACGATCAATGATGAGTCAGACGGATCTACCTACTTCCTTCTGGGGATTTTCTCTAGAGACAACTATCTTTATACTTAACTGCGTTCCATCTAAAGCTGTCATAAAGACACCATATACGATATGGACTGGGAAGAGTCCCAAAATGTATTTTATCAAGATTTATGGTTGTGAGGCTTATGTTCGACGTCAAGTCTTCGACAAGCTAGGTCCTAAATCAGACAAGTGCTACTTTGTATGATATTCCAAGGAAACAAAGGGATATTACTTTTACAATCCCACACAAGACAAAGTGTTTGCCGCTAAAAATGACGTATTTCTAGAAAGAGAGTTCATTTCTAGAAGAACTAGTGGGAGTAAAATCCATCTTGAAGAAGTCCAAGATATAGATAGCACTGAGGCCTTGATGGAAATTGAATAGGTACCACAAAGTGTTGCGGATGATGAGATTGTTGCACAAGAAGTTGTAGAGTAACAACCTATTCAAGTAGACTAAGCATTTCGCAAGTCTAATAGTATACATCGTCAGCCTGAGAGATATTCATTTCTTTTGTCTGACCATGATGATGTTATGCTTGTTGAGTTAGATGAGCCCATAAAGTTGTTCTAGGGAAAGATTTAAGCACATACCTTACAAGGTCCTGGTTGTCCACCTTCTCACCTATCACATGTAATCCGTTGACTACCTCCTTGAATCGATCGTGCATTTGGCTCACGGTCTCGTTGGTCTTCATTTTGAAGCTTTGGAGTTGACCTATCAATAGGTCTCTCTTGGCTCTTATTGTTTCCTTTGATCCCTCGTTGAGCTCAATGAGCTTCTCCCAAAGCTCCTTTACCGATTCGAAGGGTTCTACTTTGCTTAGTTGCTCTTTAGACAAACCACATTGAAGTGGGGTTGTTGCCTTGGCGTTAGCTTGTGCTTTCTTCGCAATTTCCCTTGTCCAATCCTTCATTGGTATTGGTGCTCCATATTCGTCGATCGACTTCTTGAATCCATCTACAATGCTAAACCAATTATCAATATCGTTCATAAGGTAGTATTCTAGAGTATGGTTTGAATATAAGCATTAGCCTCCTCAAGCACCCAATGGCCTCTTTTTATAGAGAGGGTTGATTTTCCCATTGAGCCTCGATGAATCGACTACAACATCAATCGAATGATGTTGTATCTGTCGCCATTCAATGACTTCTGACAGGGCGGATATGCAATCATCACTGCCCAACGAAAACCTGATCAATCGACTGATCATACCATCAGTCGACTGATTGAATAACCAATTGAGTGCTCCAAGCGATCAATCGACTGGAGAACTCTGTGTGCCGAAATCCACTTATATCAGTCGACTGCTAGGGTATAGAAGTCGACTGATGGGTGGATCAGCCTAGCAGTCGACAGTTCGACCACAGAATCAACCGTCTTTAGTCGAGTGACTGATCAGTCGACTGGAAAAAGTCACCAGTCGACTGGCACACTTCAAGTATGATAAATTCATGCTTGAAGTCAAATCCCTAGACCTAGACTCAACCTTCTAACTCTTTGTTCATCCTTGTGCCTCCAGGATCCCTCTGAGTCTGCGACTCCTTCATCCTTGCGCTTGCTTCCAAGAGCTTCCATCGGTGATGTCTTGGGTTTCTCTTTTGCCAAAGGACCGCTTGGACTCTACGCCGCCAAGACTACATGCTTGGACTTATGCTGCCAAGACCTTGCCTTTGGTCTTCCTTTGCCAAGGTTCACTTGGACTTTATGCTGCCAAGACTACTTGCTTGGTCTTACGCTGCCAAGACCTTCCCTTTGACTTCTTTTGCCAAGATCATACTTGGAATTTCCTTTGCCAAGTCTTTACACTTGAATTTCTTGTCACTTAACACGTTCATGGTTAGATCACAAAACATTGCCTAACTATAGATGATTATCCAAACATCAAAATATATAAATGCATGGGGCATTATTACACCAACACAGATGCCAGTCAGACCAGGTGAAAGCCACTAGACAACTGTCAAGAACATTCTTAAGTACTTACGAAGGACAAAAAAATATTTCTTGATATTTGGAGGCGATGAGGAGCTAGCTGTAAAGGGTTACAGTGATGCAAGCTTCCAAATTGACAAGAATGATTTCATGTCACAGTTAGGGTATGTATTTTGCCTAAATGGTGGCACAGTTAGCTGGAAGAGTTAGAAGCAAGACATAATCGCAGATTATACAATAGAAGACGAATATATTACTACGTTTGATGCAGCAAAGGAGGTTGTTTGGATCCAGAAGTTCATCACTGAACTTGGGGTGGTTCCTAGCATAACGGACCCTATATACCTCTGTTGTGATAACAATGGGGCTATTGCAATGGATAAGGAACCTCACTCTCATCAACGATCCAAATACATACTACGACGGTTCCATCTCATTCGAGAGATCATCGATAGAGGAGATATGAGGATATGTAGAATATCGACCGATGCTAACATTACAGACCCTTTGACCAAGGCTTTGGCACAGATGAAGCATGGTGGTCATACTAGATCACTGGGTATTAGATATTACAATGATTGGTAGTAGTGCTAGTGGGAGATTATTAATAGTAAGCCCTGGAGCCAATTATGTAATGATTGACTAGGGATTTTTTGTAACATATTTTATTAATAATAAGGGCAAAGTTTGGTTATTATATTTACTTCATGCTTGTGCCAGCCGAATAAATATAATAATTCTCTAGAAAGTATATTCTTTTCTACAACGCATCAATTGGCAGAATTAATTGTGAGAGGTTGTAGAGAACACTATTCTTAAATATTCCTAGTCAAACATTAATATACAAGGGCAATATTAATACATTGAGACTAGTTTGTAGGTCAATTGATGGCTTGATTTCACAAGTCATGGATATGTGATATCACGTTGACACACGGGTATATATTTGAGAATATATACTGAATTAATCCGCCATGAGAATGTTTTAGGGATCATCATATGAGTGTCATAAACTTTCTCATGTGACTATTGGTATGAATAGTCCTTAGACCTCAAGTCACTACAATTCCCTACATAAGGAATTACGTACTTTGGTATTGTCAAACGTCACCCGTAAACTATAAAGGTGATCATTAGGTATGTAATAAATCATGCAGAGGGATGTGAGTGATGTAGATGGAATCTATCCCTCCCATATGATGGGAATGATATCTTTAGGCCTCTTGATAGAGTATGATCACGAAATGCATGTCCATGCTCAAATGAGTCAATATGAGATATTGAGCTCATTTTCTTAGTGATTCTACTTGGGGATCAAGAAACATAAAGATTGATAAGAGGATGACACGAGCTATGCCTCATTGATCGATCTAGATATCGAGGATAGAAGGACAAGGTCATACATTATATTAGTCACAAAAAGTTAAGTCAAATCTTGACATTCTCATCACTTGGGTAGCAATGATGTATTGCCAATGTTATGAGATCCTATAGGGTCACACACAAAGAACATGTTGATTTGGAGATAAGCTTATTCTAGTTTAAAATAATGGACCTTAAGATTATGTGGGTTAAGTTGGATTAATTGAGTTAGACTCAAATGAATCCAAGGGTTGAATCTATTAATTGAGTTAGACTCAAATGAATTGAAGGATTGAGTCTAATCCGGATTAGAATCATTTGGATTTGATTCAACTACTTAAGACCTAATGCATGGCGATGCATGGAGATTAGTGGAGCATTAAATTCTCATGCATAGAGATCCATGGAGATTAGTTGAGCATTAAATGCTCATGATTAATGATGATTAATCATGCATGCTAATGGGAATAAGAAGGGGTTGAACGTTCATGCATGATGAATGACGATTAATCATGCATTAATAAAGGGAGCACCAAAGGTTACCATGATTAATGATGATTAATCATGCATGCAAATGGGATTTAAAATGACTCCTCAACGTGAGTGGAGTGTATTTTTGTGATCTCCTCTTGGCCTTGCATCCCTTTTTCCCTTCTCCTTTCTTTTAGGCTGAAACTTGTCTTTGGTGGAGAGCCTTTGTGTGGTTGCTAGCACAACCAAAGGTTTCGTCTCCTTCTCCAAGAAAGTGTTCGTGTGGATACGCATAGAGGCACAAATACTTGAATGTGCAAGAGATCTGGCAAACTTTGGACTAGTGGATAAACGAAGGGCATGCTCCAAAGGTATACCCTATTAGATATGGCTTTATAGATCTAAACTTGTATGAGTTTTCTTTCGCATGGATCGCATAAGGGATCTTTTTTTCGCTGTGATTTTGTTGTTTATCACATAGGATTACCTACACTTAGTTTTTATGTATGAACCATAGTTAAAGCTAGAAATTACTTGTGGTTTGATATATGTGTTAAATATGCAGGCTTAACAGAAAGTGCTAGTAGGTTAGGCAGACCAAATACTAGGTAAAGTATGGAAAGTCCTAGTAGGTTGTGTTGAGCGAATACTAGGCAGAAGACTTGACAAATCAGGAGGACCATACATTAGGCAGGTAGTCCAGGTGGGTGAGGAGACCAGACAATCGACATGAAGTCCAGCTGAGTCAGGGAGACTGGACAACTAGCGGGAAGCCCTGGTGGGTGAGATCGGATGTCAAGTATGGTAAGTCCGGCAGGACATCCAGTAGGTATGCCTCGAGTGAAGAGGTGAGGCCGAGTCCTCTGTAGGGGTACAAAGCTAGATGTCAATCTGACGAATACCACGTGGGACTAAGAAGTCGAGACTGAGAAGTATTACTACTACTTTTGTGATTTATATTGTTTGTATTTACTAATCTCGTTTTGTAGGGAATAGTTGACTTAATGTATTCCAGCCGACTAAAGTCCAGTCGACTGAGTATGGTCCAGTCAACTGAATACCCAGTTGGTAAGATTATCTGGTGATCGATCGAAGATCTGAAAGCCTAGATGGAAAGAGTATCAGTCGACTGGAGAGGTCCAGTTGAATGAAAAGGCAAACTTGCCGATGCGGAGCCAGGTGACCTGGAGTCGACTAGAACATGTCCAATTGACTGGGAAGGACGAAGTACCTATTGGGATGTATACTGAAAAGTCTATCTTTTGTATGAACATCTTTATTTTTGAAATAAGAATCACATGATTATTGTTTGCATATTTATGACTATGCATATTGTCTAATACATTACATTGTAGATAACATGGTGTGTAGTGTCACACGGTAGATCATGTTATCAGTTCCTTGTAAAGTATAAGTAAAGGCTCACAACCGAGATGGTTTTGGACAAACCATTGGAATGATTGTAGTGTGATTTGGTATTGGTTTGTCTTGACCAAAGAATTACACTAGTACACTTTGTGTGTATTGAGCAGGACCGACTTAGAGGTGATTCAATTTATTACTGACTACATAATTGAATCGGACCTCAGATATTATGTTGTACATGCTCTTAATCACGATATAATAAAGGACACATATACTTAGTATTCATTTCTTTGATTTACCAATGGGAGAGATTTATAGAGTAAATCGATAGGCTTGATAAGTTGGGAAATGATATTATTTATATGGTGTGTCATTGATTATAGGAGGAAATCATGTCTATATATTAGGATGATGATGTCCCCTTGAGGAGCTCATAAGGTTCATCATGAAAATCATGCAGGTGGACTTGGTCCGGCATGATGATAAGGTTGAGTGGTACTACTCATGGAGTTAGATGTTGATTAATTAATTGTCAGTAAATTAATTAATCGATGGACATTCGAGATCTTAAACACGAGGAGATAAATATACAAATAATATATGGGGTCCATATTAACTTATGGGGGTTGGTGAGGTAGATCAATGATAATCCTCTAGTGGAATAGATTATCATTAATGTATCGGACTTTATGTGGGCTTGATCCATTGGGTGACCAAGATCCAACGCCTCCTCATGGTCCCTATTGTAGCCTATTAAAACCTCATGGAGCCTAGATCCGATGATGGAAAATAAAACTCTAGATCCAACGGTAGAGATTAAATCTCTAGATCCGACGGTTGAGATTAAATCTCTAGATCCGACCGTTGAGATTAAATCCCTAGAATCGATGGTGGAGATTCAAACAAGGCTTAATCCTAACTCTATAAAAGGAGGGATTAGGGTGGGCGGCAAGAGAATTTGGAGGCAAAGGGGATTAGGGTTTTTGGGCGGCAAGGGCTAGGAGGTTTAGGCGGCCACAAACTTGGAAAGTTTTTCCTTCTTCTTCCTTAGGTGGCCGGCGCCCATCCTCTCCTCTCCTCTCCTTGGCCGGCATCCAAAGCTCTTCCTTCTCTTCTCCTTGGCCAGTGGAAACAAGGGTTAGGGTGATTCCTTGGAGCTCTTGGCTGGCGCCCACCTTCCCCTCTCTTTAGGTCAGCGGCAAGCTTCAAGTTGGGAGCTTGTTGGTTGGTCCTAGATAGAGGAGAGTTTTATTTCATATTCTTCCTTTTGTTCGGTGTGAGCTAAAAAAGGAATATTGGTGATTTAGGAGGCTTTGACTTTTTGAAGATCGTCGCCCGCACGATGTCCAAAAGGAGGAAGGGCATACAATAAAAGATCGAGAGGTATAACGCTTGTTTATATTCTTTTGTATTATGTCTATAATTGTTTTTCAATTATATGCTTGTTGTATGTTTTTTTTTGTGGCTAAATTAACTTGGACCCCGAATACAAACACAAAAGCCGGCGATCCGTACATCGTCTATTCCGCGGCTAATCGTAGAATAGAGGTTGGTTGCTTGAACAACAAGTTTGTTCAAGTAACAACTCTAATCGAATAGCACGACGATGAAACGGTAGCTTGGGTAATCCCTCCTTGTCAAGGATAAAATTTTTTTATCCGGGGACGTAGAAGGGATCGCCATGAACAAGCGACCGAGTTGAAGTGGGAAGCGAAGTTTCCTACCTTCAAGTGGTATCAGAGCCACGGTTCCCAGTTTTGTGTGTTTAGAATTCGGTTACTTTTATGCACTTTTCATATATTATATGTGCCGGATAATAGTAGGATGTGCATAGGTTAACTTTTTGGTTGCACGCATAGGATCCAACTATTATGGTCATATGTGTGTATGTGATTGTACGTGTGTAATTGTATATTATTTGAATCCTCGGGGTTGACGAGGCTAGTATTTAATTTTTATAATTAGATACGGCATTGTTTATTCACTCTTTTTATTTTAGTTTACTTTTGATCTAGATTTCATGCACACTCCCTCGTGGAGTATAGGATGGATGGATGTATATTAAAATAGTTTTTCTTGGCTCGGATCTCCGGATGGCTTGTACATGGCGTAGGGAGGAGCGGACGAGACGGCGATATGACTGGAGGCATATTGGAGATAAAAATCATAATAGTTGGAAAATATTTCTTTTTCATATTTATTGCTTACTGTTTGATATGCATGTCATAGGCTAGAAAATTCCTCAATTTTAAATTACTAAGTGGGAGAGGGATATTTTATAAATTCCCATGGCCTCCATTACGATTTGACATGTGATGCAAACAAACTTGCGCGTCGGCTCTGAGTGCCTTCCTCCACATCGAATGAGTTTGTTTGCGGATCACAAGGTCGAATATGGTTATAGGAAATTATTAAGAAGTGTGTGTACTTCCCCATCGGAAGGCACATAACCCGAGATAATTACCTTGGTACCGAGTAATGGTGAACACTTAGATACAAATATAAGTATCCTCCCCGTCGGAGTCACTACTTTTATTTGTAGGGCCAAAGAGGAACCAACTATTAATTTTATTTGTCAAAAAGTTAGGTTGACAAGATAGTAAAATTAATGGGTAAAACCTCCCCTTACAAATGTAGAATTCGTATACGTCCACACTATCGTGGCATATGATATTCTCGGTGTTTTGAGGTGTTGGTTGATTTTAAAATTTTATTGTTTGAGGAATCAATAATTTTTTGAAATCTAATGTTTTGATCTATGTGATTCTTAGGTTGTTTTCAAAATGACTTTCAACCTGCTTACTGTGATATTGAAAGAAAATAAACTTACTTGACCCAACTATGTTGATTGGAAGAGGAATCTTGACATTGTCTTGACTGCTGAGGAATACAAATATGTACTCCTCGAATAGTGCCCTCCTAAGCCTGTGGATGATTTTGGGGAAAAGGAGAATGAGAGTTATAAGAAGTGGATCAAGGCCGATGAGATGTCGCGGTGTTACATTTTGGCATCTATGTCAAATGTACTGCAACATCAGCATGAAGCCATGCTCATTGCTTATGACATGATGCTCAATCTCAAATAGCTTTTCGGACACCAGAATCGGGCTGCTAGGCAGGAAGCCATGAGGAACTTGATGACAACCACCATGATCGAGGGAACACCCATGAGGGATCATGTTCTCAAGATGATGGCTCATTTAAATGAGCTGGAAGTCCTCGGAGCTGAGATAGATGGGGAAATCCTGGTCGATATCATTCTCCAGTCTCTATCTAAGAGTTTTGAGCAGTTTCACCTAAACTACAACATGAACAAGAGGTTGTATGTTGGTACAGGGGCACCTAAGTCGAACCTATATTTTGATTATGGCAAAAGACGCAAATTCAAGGATATATCGTTATCTCACGAGATGAATCGAGTGTGCAAAAAAGTGCTAAAGATGGAGCTGATGGCTAGCGACACCCGGAGGAAGCCGCGGTGGTCGGGCGACACTTGAGTGACTTCGGAGGGAGCCGAAGGAATCGAGTGGAAGGCCGGAAGCAAAAGCAACATGTAAGTATCGAGGTAAGCTCGTGTGTGCGAGCGTAAGTGAGTTCGTATCCTCGTTACGGGGATGATCTTAAGCGTAGATCCAACCAAAGACATCCTATAGATGGTCTAGGTCGAGATCGGACGGTCGACGACCTTCGAAATTATGTTTTTGTTGAGTTAACTTTGACTTGCGCAGCCAAGCTTGACCGACCGCCACTTGGAGGACTCGATCGCCGCCAATCACCGATCATTGCGGAGGTCGGCCTTTCTGATCGATCGCCATCGATCGGCCGATCGATGATGGCCATCGATCGATCGATGATGGCCATCACCGATCGATGGTCAATGATCGCCTTCGAGGCTTATCACCCCATTTCAAGGAGGTTTTGTGTCCATTTGTGATTGGTTGAAGACCCATTCGATGAGGGGATTAAAGGCTATAAAAGGAGGGCTTGTCTTAGGGTTTTTCATCAATTCTAAGTGCTCAAAAGCCTCCGTAACGCTACGACTCTCCGATGACTCTACAACAACGAAGTGCTGCCAACAACCCTAGTTTAAGTCCTATCTTCGAGTCGTTGGTATAATCTTAGTTTGTCATTTCTCTTAATCTTGCAATTCATTTGTTAATCGAGGCTTTCAACCGTTGCATTTTATTTTAATAGAAGAGAGGGATTGTCTCTCTATCTTTTGCTTCGAAGGTTTTTGTAATCGTAAAACTCCTACCTCCAATGAGGAGGAGTGTTTTAGTGAATTGCCCTCCATACACGGTCTAGGATTGTTAGGGCCTTGGAGTAGTGGCCGAAGGCCACGAACCAAGTAAAAAAACTATTTGTCTCATTTAGTTTTTATTTACATTTCCGCTGCATTTAATTGTCTACCGAACGATTTAAAAGAAAAAGTTTTTATCGCTATTCACCCCCCCCCCTCTAGCGATCCACTCGATTCAACATTGTATTCGTTGGCGGAGCTTTTGACAGAACTCCAGGCAGCAGAGGGGCTTTTTCGTCAGAGTGCTCAGGCGCAAGCCATGGTTGCCCAAAAGGTTTCTACTTCTAAGCCAAAAGGCAAGAATAAGAAGAAGAAACAAGCTGGGGCAAAGGCGGTGGGAGGAACTCAGGGAGGAGTGAAGAAGTCGAAAGGCAAGTGCTTCACTTGTAAGCAGACTGGACACTGGAAGAAGGACTGCCCCAACCACAAGCAGAACAAAGGTATATCTTTTGGTCTAGTCGTTGAAACATGTTTAGCGGTGTTATCTACCGGCACCTGGTGTGTAGATACGAGAGCCACTGATCATGTCTGCAATACTTTACAGGGCTTCCAGGAAACCAGACCACTGGCTGAGGGGGAGATTACCGTATACTTGGGCGATGCCGCAAAGATGGCGGTTGTTGCAGTGGGAGATGTCTATTTATCTTTTGAGAGGAATAAAGTTTTTGTTCTTAAAAATTGCCTTTATGTACCTTTATTTAGAAAGAATTTAATTTCGGTTTCTAAATTGTTTATGAATGGATATTCTATTTCTTTTAATGACAGAGTTGTTATAAAAAGGAATAGGAAGATTATCTGTTCAAGTGCATTGATAGGAAATTTGTATACACTCGAACCAAAAGCTCCCACGATGCAAATTGAAGTTAATAACTCATCTTCTAATTCCAATAAAAGAAAAGAACCTTCGAAGATGAACCAAACATATCTTTGGCATCTAAGACTTGGACATATTAACCTAAGCAGAATTCAAAGGTTGATAGCTGATGGACCTCTGGGTTCATTAGTGGTGGAAGATATCCCAACCTACGAATCTTGCTTGGAGGGTAAAATGACAAAGAGGCCTTTTAAGGCCAAGTGGTATAGAGCCAAAGATGTGTTGGAATTGGTTCATTCTGATTTGTGTGGTCCGATGTCTGTCCCGGCTAGAGGTGGTTTTGAGTATTTTGTCTCTTTTATAGACGATTATTCAAGATATGGATACATTTACATGATGAGCTGCAAGTCTGAATGCTTTGACAAGTTCAAGGAATTCAAGGCTGATGTAGAGAAACGTCAAGGTAAAAGTATCAAGACACTACGATCTGATTGTGGTGGTGAGTACCTCTTGGGAGAGTTTAGGAATTACTTATCAGAGGATGGGATTCAATCCCAATTGTCTGCACCTGGCACACCCCAGCAGAATGGTATAGCAGAGCGATGGAATAGGACTCTTATGGAGATGGTTAGATCGATGATGAGTTATTCTGAGTTGCCAAATTCGTTCTGGGGATATGCTCTAGATACGGCAGTATATATTCTAAACTTGGTTCCATCTAAATCAGTGCCTTCTACTCCCACAGAATTATGGAATGGTCAAAAGCCTAGTTTGACACACATTCGGATTAAGGGGAGTCCAGCACATGTGCTGAAGGCAGATGTTGGTAAGTTGGAACCTCGTACAGAAGTGCACATATTCGTTGGCTATCCTAGAGGAACCAAAGGTGATTTGTTTTATAGTCCTAGAGATCAAAGGGTGATCGTTAGCACGAACGCTAGATTTCTAGAGGAAGGCTATGTGATGAACCACAAGCCCATGAGTAAGATTGTTCTCGAGGAATTGAAAGGGGAAGTCACTACTTCAGTACCACTAGTACAAGAGGATATACCATAAATCACTACACCGTGTGTCACAAAGGATACACAGGTGATACCTCATCGTAGTTGGAGGGTTGTGAGATAGCCTGATAGATTCATGTTCTTGGGAGAATCTTCTAATTTGGTTCCTCGTGAACATGAACCTAATCCCTGGACATACGATGAGGCAATCCAAGATAATGATGCGGTATCTTGGCAAAGTGCAATGAGTGCTGAGATTGAATCTATGGATTCAAATCATATCTGAGAGCTAGTAGATCCACCTGATGGTGTACAAACCATTGGATGCAAGTGGATCTACAAAAGAAAGTGAGGAATAGACGGGAAGGTTGAGACCTTCAAAGCGAGTCTTGTTGCGAAGGGGTATACTCAGAAAGAGGGTATCAATTATGAGGAGACCTTTTCGCTAGTAACCATGCTTAAGTCTATCCGGATTCTCTTATGTATTGCTGCTCATATGGATTAAGAGGTATGATAGATGGATGTCAAGACAGCTTTCCTTAATGGAAGTCTTGAGGAAAACATCTACATGAAGCAACCAGAGGGATTCATTGCAAAGGGTAAAGAGCATCTTGTGTGTAAGCTTAATCATTCTATTTATTGATTGAAGCAAGCTTCGAGGTCTTGGAACATCTGCTTTGATGAGGTAATCCAGTCTTATGGATTTATTCAAAGTCCTGATGAGTCTTGTGTATACAAGAGATGTGACAGAAACGTAGTGGTATTTCTTGTACTATACGTAGATGACATTTTGTTAATTGGCATCAATATCATGGAGTTATCGGAAGTAAGGGTATGGTTATCCAAACAATTTAACATTAAGGACTTGGGAGAAGTGGGACACATCCTTGAGATCAAGGTTATAAGGGATCGCAAGAAAAGGAGTGTCAAGCAGAAATGCGTGGCGGACTCCACCATGGAAGCTGAGTATGTGGCAGCTTCTGAGGTGGCCAAAGAAGTTGTGTGGCTCAGGAACTTCTTGATGGACTTGGATGTGATTCCTGGTTTGCACAGAAATATCACAATTTTTTGTGATAATAGTGGTGCAGTTGCAAACTCGAGAAAACCACGAGCCCATAAGGCAAGTAAACACATAGAGCACAAGTACCACCAGTTACGAGAAATCTTAAAGAGAGGAGAAGTTGTTGTGGCCAAGATTGCATCAGAGGATAACCTGACAGATTCTTTCACTTAGGCCCTTCTGGCGAGAGCTTTTGATAGGCATGTGGAGGGAATGGGAATCAGATGTATGGCAGTTTAAGGACATCATAGTCTTTTAGTATGAGTGATAGATTGTTGGGAAGTATAATGAAAAGTATATCTTTTGTATGAACATCTTTATTTTGAAATAAGAATCACATGATCCTTGTTTGCATATTTATGGTTATGCATATTTGTCTGATACATTACATTGTAGATAACATGGTGTGTAGTTTCACACAGGAGATCATGTTATCGGTTCATTGTAAAGTATAAGTTAAGGGTCACAACCGAGATGGTTTTGGACAAACCATTGGCATGATTGTGGTGTGATTTGGTATTGGTTTGACTTGACCATAGAATAACTCTAGTACACATTGTGTGTATTGAGCTAGACCGACATAGAGGTGATTCGATTTATTGCTGACTACATAATTGAATCGGACCTCAGATATTATGTTGTACATGCTCTTAATCCCGATATAATAACAGGCACATATACTTAGTATTTATTTCTTTGATTTACCAATGGGCGAGATTTATAGAGTAAATCCATAGGCTCGGTAAATTGTGAAATGATATTATTTATATGGTGTATCATTGATTATAGGAGAAAATCGTGTCCTATATATTAGAATGATGATGTCCCCTTGAGGAGCTCATAAGGTTCATCATGTAAATCCTGCAGGTGGACTTGGTCCGGCATGATGATAAGGTTGATTGGTACTACTCATGGAGTTAGATGTTGGTTAATTAATTGTCATTAAATTAATTAATCGAAAGACATTTGAGATCTTAAACACGGGGAGAAATATGTGCAAAAAATATATGGAGCTCATATTATCTTATGGGGGTTGGTGAGGTAGATCAATGATAATCCTCTAGTGGATTGGATTATCATTAATGGATCGGACTTTATGTAGGCTTGATCCATTGAGTGGCCAAGATCCAACTCCTCCTCATGGTCCCTATTGTAGCCTATTAAAACCTCAAGGAGCCTAGATCCAATGATGGAAAACAATACTCTAGATCCAATGGTAGAGATTAAATCTCTAGATCCGACGGTTGAGATTAAATCTCTTGATCCGACGGTTGAGATTAAATCCCTAGAACCGATGGTGGAGATTAAAACAAGGATTAAGCCTAACTCTATAAAAGGAGGCATTAGGGTGGGATGCAAGAGTAATTAGAAGAAAGATAGGATTAGGGTTGGGCAGCAAGAGAAATTAGAAGCAAGATAGGATTAGGGTTGGGCGGAAAGTGCTTGGAGGTTTTGGGCAGCAACAATTAAGGAAATTTTTTCCTTTCTTCTCTTCTTCCTTTGGTGGCCGGTGCCCATCATCTTCTTCTCTCTCTTTGGCCGGCGTCCAAATCCCTTCCTTCTCTTCTCCTTGGCCAGTGGAAACAAGGGTTAGGGTGATTCCTTGGAGCTCTTGGCCGGCGCCCACCTTTTCCTCTCTTTAGGTCATCGGCAAGCTTCATGTTGGGAGCTTGTTCGTTGGTTCTAGATAGAGGTGAGTTTTGTTTCTTATTCTTCCTTTTTTTCAAAGCGAGCAAAGAAAGGAAGATTGGTGATCGAGGAGGCTTCGACTTTTGGTATATCGTCGCCCACACGACGTCCAAAAGGAGGAAGGACATACAATAGAAGATCGAGAGGTATAACACTTGTTTATATTCTTTTGTAACATGTCTATAATTGTTTTTCAATCATATACATGTTGTATGTTCTGTTTTATGGTTAAAATTACTTGGACCCCGAATACAAATGCATAAACCGGTGATCCGTACATCGTCTATTCTGCGGTTATTCGAAGAATAGAGGTAGGTTGCTTGAACAACAAGTTTGTTCAAGTGACCACTCTAATCGGATAGCACGACGATGAAACAGTTGCTTGGGTAATCCCTCTTGTCAAGGATAAATTTTTTTATCCGGGGACATAGAAGGGATCGCCATTGACAAGCGACCGAGTTGAAGTGGGAAGCGAAGTTTCCTACCTTCAAGTGGTATCAGAGCTTCGGTTCCTGGCAAAACCTTCAATTCTATGGTCAAGATTAACCAATACCAAATTACACTACATCCATGCCAATGGTTTGTCCAAAACCATCTTGGTTGTGAGCCTCTACTTAAACTCTACAAGGAACTGATAACATGATCTTCTATGCGATGTCACTTACCATGTTATCTGTAATGTAAAGTATCAGACAATATGTATAAATATAAAATGCAAACAATGATCATGTGATTCTTATTTCAAAATGAAGATGTTCATACAAAGAGCTAGACTTTCAATATACATCGCAACAGTGTTAGTACTAGGTTGTTCAAGTTTAAACTACTTTGTTTCCTATCTAGTCCATTCAAAATTAAGAAAGTAATGTAAACTAAAGCATGCAAGTGTTTAACTAAACAAGGAAACAAGCAAGGTGTTAGCTCCCCCTAAATGGTAGATAGATTTAGTTTTGCTCACTAAGTGAACTTGACTCTTGGGAACCCAAATTTGATTTGATCCATCTTGGTTGACTAAGCTAGACTTAGGAACCCATGCTTGGACTCGATTCTTAGCATTTCAACTAAGTAATGACTTGTATGATTTATAGGTGGATTTAGCCTTGTATCCGAGACCAGATCTATTGTACATGGCTCGCTGAGATCCAAGCATCATGTTGAGATACATGGAACCCGAAGTGAACCTTTCCAAAGAATCGATTAGATCTTCTACTTGCCTTTTTAGAACTGAGTTCTCGTCCTCAAGCTTTGCAACTTGAGTTTGTTGGTGCAATCGACCCAGGTCACGATTGACCAAACTCGAGTTTGACTCGAGTAGTGTTTTAATATTTGACATTGATGTCTGACAATGTTTTGGAGAGATTGTTGGTGCAATCGACCCAGATCATGTTTGATGTTTGACGATGGTTTGACCATTGTCATGGGAGAAGTCCAAGCATGATACTTGGCATGGAAATGAGCAGTCAACTGTTAGGGTTTGACAGTCAAGTGATGACTCGATCAGTCAACTGATGGGAATGAGCAGTCGACTGATGGTCTATCCGTTGGAACTTATCCAACATGGCTCATGTCGTTGTGAGACAACAGCTACAGGGCAGTCGACTGATGGTCCCGATCAGTCGACTGCTAGGTGGAATCCAACCCAAGCAGAAGCTTTAAAGGGAGCTCATAGAGGAGGTTTTCGCTATCAGTTTCTTGGATGATTTGAAGCGATTTGTTGGTGCAAATCAGGACCTTCAAGTGTAGTTCAAGCAATCACAAAGCAAGAATCCAAGTTCACAATTTTAAAGTGTTTCTTTACTTGTATTTGTGTAGTTTACTTGTATTCATTTGTATTTGTTTTTATTACTATTGTAATTCATTGTACGAGGTTTCTCCACCTCCGACTTGTTGTCGAGAAGGAGTATTATTGATTAGTGGTGTTATTTTCATTGCTAAAGCTCATTTGAGCTCAATCCGTGGAGTAGGAATCATTCGGTTCCAAATCAAGTTATATCGTTTGTCTTGTGCATTATATTTTTGTTTGTTTTGTATTTCTATTATTTCTGTTGCGCTAACAAACATCGTAGACAATCAAGCACACGAGATTGATCAAATTCCGTGAAGCAACGAAATGTTATTCACCCCCCTCTAACGGGCACACAAGTCCTAACAGATTTGAGTCTCTATCCTTAATTTGGCAAGTCGAAGTCTTCGAGTTGACTTGCTCCTTAAGTACTTGAACTTCCTTAAGTAGCGAGTCGACTTGATTCTCAGACTTGGCTAGTTTTCTACCTAAGCATGCAATAATATTATACAACTTATCTTCTAAGGGAGAAGTTACCTCATTTGAACCTTCAGAAATGGATATAGATCCATGGCTTCTCTCAGACTCGGAATCAGACTCATACTCGGAACTTGACTCGGCTCCGGATCTCGATTCGACCATAAATGCGATGAAACTTCTCTTCGTCTCTTTTGCGTCCGACTCTTCAAATGATGACTCATCCCATGTCGCCTTAAGTTCCTTCTTCTTCTTTTCCTTTTTTGGTTTTTCTTCCTTTTTTAAGTTTGTGCACTCTGACTTGTAGTGTCCCTTTCCGTTGCATTCGTAGCACGTCACTTCCGATCGGGGTCTTGGCTTGTTGTCGACCACCTTTTTGGCATCTTTCCTCGTAAATCTTTTCCTCTGGTTGAACATCTTCTAGACCATATTTATGATCTCTTCTTCTCCATTTGTTTTCGACTCTGACTCGTCTTTTGACTCACTCTTCACTTTTCTTTCCTTTTTAGTCGAACCTGCCATCAAAGCTATACCATTCTTGGTTTGACCCGAGTTAGCTTGTTCGTGTAGTTCGAGTTCACAGAATAGTTCGTCTAACCTAATTGTGGAAAGATCCCTAGAAATTTTATAGGCATTGACAATCGATGTCCATAAGGCATTTCTTGGGAATGCCTTAACCGTATACCTAATTATGTCCCTATTCTCTATTTGATGTCCTATTAAATGTAATCCATTTAATATATCTTTAATCCTAGTATGAAGTTGACTAGCTTTTTCATTTTTGTTCATTTTACAATTAAATAATTTATTTAATAACATGTCCCGTTTGGCTATCTTAGTGTCTTTTGTTCCCTCATGCAGTTCTATTAATTTTTCCCATAATTCCTTAGAATTTTTAAATGATTTTACCCTATTGAGCTCTTCTTTGGTAAGTCCACATTGCAAGGTGTTAAGTGACTTATAATCGATTTGAGCTCTCTTTCTAATATTCACGGTCCATTTCTCCGATTCTAACAGCTCACCCGAGTCATCTACTGGAGCTGTGAACCCTTTCCTAATTAAGAATCATACCTCTAGGTCGGTCTTCAAGTAGCACTTCATTCGCCTTTTCCAGTAGGAAAAGTCCTCTCCATTAAAGAGAGGAGGGTGAACTGTGATGTATTCCTCTAAGTGTGACATTATTAATGAAATAATCTCTAAATTCAAAAAATTAAATTAAATATTTTGTAGGACAAGAAAAATTAAATCTAATTTTTTCTAAGACAAGAAAAATTAAATCTAATATTTTCTACGGTAAGAAAAATTAAATCTAATATTTAAATATGTAAAAAATGATTTTAATTAATTTAAATATGTAGAAAATTTTTTTAATTATTTTAAATATGGAGAAAATGATTTTAAATAATTTAAATATGTAGAAAATATTTTTTACTAATTTAAATATGTAAAAAATATTTTTTAATAATTTAAATATGTAGAAAATGTTTTTTACTAATTTAAATATGCAGAAAATATTTTTCACTAATTTAAATATGCAGAATTTTTTTTACTAATTTAAATATGCAAAAAAAAAAATTAATGCAGTAAAAATTAATCTAAAGCAATAAAAATTATTCTAAAGCAATAACAATTAATCTAGATCAATAAAAATTAATCTAGAGAAATAAAAATAAATCTAAAGTAATAAAAATTAATCTAAAGCAATAAAAATTAATCTAAAACTCACGATGGTGGTTTCACCAATTTTGTGTGCCCCCCCCCTCTTATACCAATTGTAGGATCGAGTAAACCGAGAGAGAGGGTGAATCTCGGTATTTAATACTTTTTATTTTAGAAACTTATTTTATATTGTCAAACAAGAGTACACAGCAGAAATTAAATGCAGTTTAGACACAGCAGTTTACTTGGTTCACAACACTGACTGGGTTGCTACTCTAAGGCCCGTAGCTCTCCTGAGAGCTACCTCGATGGGCAATCACTAAATGCCCTCCAACTCAAGAACTCTCAACTTCGGAGGGTTTCGCTTTTTACAAATAATAGAGATGGGTAACACACTACCCACTCTAAAATTTAAGTACATAAGCCAAAAAGTAAATGAGCAAATACAAGACGTATACTGACACTAAGTAGATGGTAGAAGTATGCTCGGAGTGTCGGAAGATCGCCTTGTTGTGGAAGTTTAGCTTTGGTCGACGAGAATGGATTTTGACAACACTTTGACATAAATTGGATTTCTTGCTCGGAACTGGTCGAGCTCATATTTTATAAACATTTTCCAGTCGACTGGAATGTCTTCTAGTCGACTCCACATCAAGCCGTCTATATGGAATTCGTGGTCTTCCAGTAGACTGAAACTTCTCCAGTCGACTCCACCTCACTCGGCTCCGCATCGGGAAATTTGCCTCTTCAGTCGACTGCAACCCTTTTCATCTGCATCGCACAATCTCTGATCAATCACCAGCTGATCCTGCTAAATAGGTATCTAGTCGACTGGACTTCAGTCAACTTGAATCCATCCAGTCAACTGATCCTTGCAAAGCCGGATTAGCACAAATAGATAATATGAAATGTGATAGCAGTAGTAATACTTCTCGATCTCGACTACTAAGTCCCACACAGACTTTTCGTCAGATCGATGCCAAGCTTTATCCCCATACAGAGGACTCAGCCTCACCTCTTCACTCGAGGCTTACCTACCGGCTACCTGCCAGACTTACCACTCTTGACATCCGATCTGACCCACCAGGGCTTCCACAAGCTGTCCGATCTACCTGACCCAACTGGACTTTTTACTGATTTTTCGATCTCCTAACCCAACCAGTGTTTATGCTAAATGTCTGGTCCATGTAACCCATCTAGACTTCATGCCTGATGTCCGGTCCTTCTGATCTATAAAGATATGTGACAAGTATTCGGTCAACATGACCTACTAGAACTTCCTGTTGAGCTTGCACACTTAACACTGATATTAGAATACAAGTGAATCCTAACATTTAACTATGGTTCATACATCAAAACTAAGGAGTGATGCTCTCTACATCAACAATAATAACAAGAAGAAGGAGTAGGAATCGTGTGGAGCACTTAGGGAGCACTTAGGAGCATGAACATTAAGCTCCCTAAAGGCCACACCCTCTCTTTTTAGAGAGAGAGTCGAAATCTTCCCGTTGGGCATGCAGAAGTTGACTTCTGCATGCCAGTAGTCAACTGCCGCCTTTGCAATGACGTATGACGTCGTATGAATTGTGGTCGTCATCGTCCAATGTCCACCTGGGCAGTCAACTATCGATAATGTCGGTTCGACAGATCACCCCATAGCCGATTGATTAGTCGGCTACAAAGTGTTTTGTGCTCGCGCCACTTTCGACAGTCGACTACCACCTTTGGCAATCATCTGTTGACCGGGAAATTTAGCCAAACATAGTCGAACTCAATTCGACTTGGACCAGTTCTACTGCCAATACTTGTCAATCGACTGATGTCGGGTAAACCTCAAACAAATGGCTTGTTTGAGCATCCGATAGTCGGGTAAAATCTCAACCCACTTGGTTGAGCATCCGACACTCTCATTCATCGGGTAAAACCACAAACTAATGTTTAAGCGTCCGACTTAACCACACATCGGGTAAAACCTCAAACCCTAGTTTGAGCATCCGACTTATCGGGTAAAACCTCAACCCACTCGGTTGAGCATCCAACACTTGACTTAGCCATTCGGCCAAGTTTACCTATGATCTACCATTTACAAATCGCTCATTCTCTCATCTCCCTTGAAGTCCCTCTCCGAAGCTCTCTTCGTCTAGCCACGTCCCTCGGATGCACCAAGTACACGGCTTCACAATGCCATCCTTCACGTCTCGCCTTGAAGTCTGCTTCCTTGGCTTCACTCCAATGTTCCTCATCCGGCGGTCCCTCGGATGCACCAAGCGCACGACTTCCGCAATGTCATCCTTCACCGACACAATGACCTGAGCTATGAGATGGTGAACCCACCAATGCTTTTGTTAAGCCAACACGTGTGAATTACTAAGTTCTGCATGACTTCAACACACATATCAAATCACATAAACATCCTAACATAAACCTTTGCCACACACATCAAAACCTTAAACCATACTTGGGTTGATTTTCCTAACAATCCCCCCCTTTTTGATGTGTGGCAACCATGTTTAAGTTAGTTAAACCATTAACAAAATTAATAAGGCAAGGAAAGCATGTAAACATAATGAGTATCAAAAACTCCCCCTAAATACATGCAACTCTCCCTTAACACGTGCTAATCTCTCCCTAGCATGATTAACTTAAACACAATATTTCTCCCCCTTCAACACCATCAAAAACACTAAACATATGTTATATGTTAGGGCAATCAACCTATGTGATATGGTTTTGATGTGTGTGGCAAAGGGTTTAAGTTAGGTTGATTGGATTTTATATGTGCGTTGGAGTCTTGTAGGACTTAGTAATTCGCACATGGAGCTGTGGCAAGTTACACCAACTCACAACCTCATGCTTGAGTCAGCGAATGAGCATTATGAAGCCGTGCACTTGATGCATCCGAGGGACCGTCGCACGAGATGACTTGAAGCAAAGCCAAGGAAGCAGACTTCAAGGGCAAGAGAAGTGAAGGAGCATTGCAAAGTCGTGCGCTTGATGCTACCGAGGGACGTGGCCGCGAATGAAGAGAGCTTCGGTAAGGGACTTCAAGTGAGATGAGAGAATGAGTGAAATATAAGTAGCTCATTAGCTGAACTTGGCAGAATGGCTAACTGTCGGAGGCTCGACCACAAGGGTTAAGGTTTACCCGATCGTTGAACGCTCAAACAGATGTAAAGTTTGAGGTTTACCCAGCATCAGTCGACTGTGACTCAACTGGTGTATGAGTCTGGATTATGTGCCATCAGTCGACTACCACGGGGTGACAGTCGACTGTCGAGACCACCAGTCGACTGATGATGGCATCGGTCGACTGGTCACAAGGGTTTTAGGCACAGAATGGTGAGCAGTCGAGTGCTCGCTTCTGGCACTCGACTGATAGCTCCATCAGTCGACTAATGGGACAATCAGTCACCTGATGTGGGAGTCGTTGGATGAAATCCAACATGGAAGAAGCCGTTATTGGGCAACGATTATAGGAGTAGTCGACTGATCGGGGCATCAGTCAACTGCTAGTGCCCAACGAGAAGAAAACAACCTTCTCTATTTATAGAGAAGGTGTGGCCTTTTGGATGGCTAATGCTTATACTCTAAGTGATCATCCAAGTGCTCTACAAGCTTCCAACTCTTTCTCTTGCTTTTATTTCAAATCTATTGTAAGAAAGAGTGTTGTGTTGTAAGATGATTTACCTCCACCTTGCTTTAGCTAAAGAGAGAGATCGAAATTGGATTGGTTTCAGAGTGATTCACCGGAGATGAATCGGACCGTGGATTAGAGGCGAGGCCGTGAACCATATTACATATTGGTGTTAGCATTGTTTTATCTTTTTGTTGTTTTATTTGCTTGTTTAGTTTTGTTTCTATTGCACTAATATTCTTTATAGACTAGCAATTCCATCGTACGATGAAAGAGGGCTATTCACCCCCCTCTAGCTGGCCACCTACGTTCAAACAAGTGGTATCAGAGCCATGGTCCATGTCAAGCCATGAACCTCGAATGAAGGAAGTTGAGCTCCCATGTCCAGATCAAGAGAACCAGACACCATTCAGGAAGTTCAGTTGGGTTGGGAGGACCGAACAATTGGCAGGAAGTCCAGTTGGGCCAGAAGGGCTGGACAACTGGCAAGAAGTCCAGCTGGGCCAAGAGGACCAGACAATTGGCAGGAAGTCCTAGTGGGTGAAGATCGGACATCAAGCAGAGGATATCCTTGGAGGACGGATAGGCTTGAGGGGGGGGGGGGTCAATGTGGTCCTTCATTTGAGGGGGGATTGTTGTAGCATTGGGAATACAATCAAAGTTCTACATTGGTAAGATATGGAAAAGATCATGTAGTTATAAGATGAAAAAATATCTCCATTGATATGAGGCCTTTTGGATAAAGCCCAAAGGAAAAATATGAGGGCTTAAGCCCAAAGTGTACAATATCATGCCATTGTGGAGATATGTGGATCTTATAGGCACTAACAAGTGGTATCAGAGTTATGGTAGCTTGTCAAGGACTAACCATCGCAACAAGCACTATATCAAGGATGGCCGGCTCAAACATTCACCCACCGAAGTTTGAAGGAGAATTCTCTTGGTGGAAGAAGAGAATGGAGGTATTGTTTGAAAACGATTTCGATTTTATGCTTATAATGGAAAACGGTTTTGAGATGCCTAGGGACGAAGAGGGTGAACCAATAGAGAAGTCAAGGTGGACTAAAAAGCAAAGGGAGGAGCACCTTGCAAATTTAAAGGCCAAGCACCACCTCTTCAATGTGCTCCCTCAACAAGAGATCAACCGGATTGGGGAGTTCTCAAGTTCCAAGGAGATGTGGGAGAGATTGGTGGAACTCCATGAAGGCACTTTCGAGGCCAAGCTTGTAAGAAGAGATCTCCTTTGCTCCCAATTAAGCAACATCAAACTCGAAAAGGGGGAAGAAGGTAAATTCTTTACATTCTAGGTTTAAAGAAATTTTGATTGGTCTAACAAGTGTAGGGGAAAAGCTCTCCAACCGGGATATGGTAATGAAGGCTATAGATGCCTTTCCCCGATCCTCAAAGTGGAGCTCAATGGTGGACTCTTTCTACATCTCCAAAAACCTAGAAGTTAGCACCTTAGAGGAGTTCTTTTCCACCATGGAGTTGCATGATACAAGGCTTGAAGGAGTAAGTGAAGAACCAAGCATCAAGCCAACGAGAGGAGTAGCCTTAGTAGCTAACAAGGGAAAGAAGAAGAAGGAGACTCCCTCCTCATCCGATGAAGCATCTCCTCATCCTCCATGAATAGCAATGAAGATGCTTATATGGTAATGAAGGTAAGGCGTGCTTTGAAAAAGTTAAAATTTAACAAATCTTTTGATAGGAAAAGGCACAAGAGGAAGATCATATGCTACAATTGCCAAGGAGAAGGGAATATAAGAGATGATTGTTCTCTCTTGAACAAGAGCAAAGAAGAGAGGAGGAAGAAAGAAGAAAAGATGAAGGGGAGCAAGAAAAAGGAAGAAGAGAATAAGGTCAAAGAAAAGGGGAAGGCCAAAGCGCTCAAAGCAAGGACATGGGATGATCCTTCTTCTTCATCATCAGAATAAGAACATGTCTACTCAAACCTTGCCCTAATGGCAATTGACGACCTAGACTCCTCCTCCTCCGAGCAAGAAGAAAGAAGCACAAGTGAGGAGAGCTCTAGTGAAGGGGGAGCTTCATCCTCATCCTCATCAGAATCCGAGGAAGAAGACATGGAAAGTATGGTAACGAACCTTTCGCCCAAGAAAATTGTTGCCATGATTTCTATCCTTACTAAAGACTTATTTAGGGCTAAGAAAAAGAACAAATGCATGCTTGAACAAATTAAGAATTTAGAAGAAAAAATAGAAAAATCATGTTTAAATATTAATGATAATATTTCTTCTAGTTTTGATAATGCATGCTCACATGATAATTATAAGCCTTTTGATGTAAATGATGCATGTATTGAAGAAAATAGGGTTTTAAGGGAAAAGGTAGACCATTTGACTAAAGCCATAGAAAAATTCACAATAGGCTCAAATACTTTGAACATGATCATAGGGAGCCAAAGGGCAAGCTTCAATAGGAAAGGCCTAGGTTATAAGGGAAAGAAAAATGAAAAGGCCTATAAATGTTTGATTGCTACGGGTCAAGCCAAGAACAAGACAATAGCTAGAAAATGGATCCCTAAAGTATATTTAGTGAACCCTATAGGAAAGAACTTGTATTGGGTTCCTAAATCCATCCTTAAGGGTTAGGGAAACCCTAGGTTAGTCAACCATAAGGATTTTACTTATATCATATGTTTTGATTGACTTATGATGGCATGGACTTAATTTTGAAATAGTGTTGGGTGATGATAATGCGCCCATAAATAGTTTAAATCATGCTTTTGGTGATACTTGAATTATTATCATGATTTTATACCGAATGCATGATTAAAAATTGATTGATACATTTGTTTCATGATCATAATGAGAAATCAATGCATATATGTTTTTATGATCATGTGGTATGTTAGAGTGATACTTAACCATGGGTAGAATTGCATGAATTTGAAGGTTAAGTACATAAATACCTTTAGGAATATCTCACATTCACCATAAGGATAACTTTGATTGAAAACATAGTATGGGTGATGTTGGGTTTCCGGCACCGCGGCGTGTGTGTGTTCGATCACATTTCGTAAACATGAGCACAGCGGAAGCAATAAAAATAATAAATCTACATTTATTACAACACACACAACACACGCATGCATATTACAACAAGTGTAGACATAACCGTAAATTTAAATTTGCAATAAAAGGAAATTTATCTACGTTATACCTTTCGTATGACGTGTAGCGGGAACGGCATCAACCGGAACGATCCTCGCTAGAATCGTCTCTATCCGTATCCACGCCGAGTTCCTCGGGATGACTTCGCTAAGCCACGAGCTTCGTCTTCGCACGGGTTACTAGCCTCGTGTTGAAGACGACGTGATCGAGAGACGATCACGATCCGAATCCAAATTCGGATCCTAATACGAGTTCTCAAAACTCGCTTCTCCGGAGAGGTATTCGTCAACCAATTGACGAATCCTTCGTCCTCCACCTCAGAGGATTACTGGAGATCGAATCCCCGGTAAGTTAGCCGCTGTCGGAGCTCTAACCGTCGTCCAAACGACGCTCCGACTAGAGGAGAAGAAGCTATCCAGAAAACTGGACAGCTTGGTGGAGGAGTAGGCGCCGGCCAAAACAAGGAAGCCAAGTGCTCACCTTATCGCCACACCCAAGGAAGATCACCGGAGCACCAACCGGCAGCAGCTCGACGCCGGCGAGGGGGAAGGAAGGCTCCTTCTGGACGCCGGTTGGAGGAGGAGAGGGGCGGCAGCCTAGGGTTGGTGCCCAATCCTTCAAGGGGTGGGCGGCAACTCTTGAGTTTAGGGGTTTTGGATTGGATTAGGGCTTAATTATCCATTAAGCCCTCTTTTATAGAGAACTAATTCTCTTAATAGTTATTGGATCATAACCATTAGGCCCGTTAATCCGCTCCATTAAGATAAGTTAAAATAAACCAAACCATGATGGTTTATTTTAAGTTAAAACGAACCGAACCAACTTTTGGTTCATTCGTTTAAAATAAACCAAACCCTTTGGTTTATTCTCCTCCATTGGATTAGAATCAAACCATTTTGGTTCATCCATTACGTCTTCATAAGACTCGGCCCATCCACGCTTCCATTGCGACTGAAATGATTTCATGCTCGCTTTATGTTTGGTCCAACCAAACCTAGTTTCTCTCGGTCTGAGAATCCCATTCTCAAGCTCGTTTTAAATCCTTCGGATTACGCTCGTTGTGCATGTGACCAAATAGGTTCTCGGTTTATGTTGGCCGTCTATAATTAACCATTAATTATAGAACGATCATGAGTGGCACCTAGTAGTACATCATGATCCCCAATTAACCGAAAAGATCAACGGTTGATCCAGAACTATTTCTGAAACCCTTGATTCGAATGAATGATTCCCTTCACTCATCTTATACCCACTTGGTTCAGGACATGGTCTATTGTGTCAGTCCCCACTAGGCTGACTACGTCACACCTAGCCCAAGTATCAATTCCTCGTCCTATGGATTCTAGTTACTCCACATGTATCGAAGAGTACCTTACTCTAAACATGCAATGCTTTGGCCAAAGACTTTAGTAACAATCCGACGAGAGGCCATGGGTATACATCTCCTCGCAAGGAGTGGTGAATCCTTTATAGGCTATTCAAACACCTTCGATCATTTCGACTTATACCCAATCATCCCGGGTCCACATCTCCTTAGAGATGTTTGCTTAAGATGTCAAAGCATAAGTCTCCATGATCAAGATGACTTGAATACCGCAAGTCAAAGGAACATCGCACTTAAGCTACAGTAAAAACTTCATTGACATATCTATATATGCAGAGAACCATATGAAGTCTTACAGTTGGTCACTCCAATGAACTAGTTACCATAACTAGCTTCCACGATTAACTCCGGACATCACAATGTCTCTAGCCAGTGAGAATCAGCTGCTTGGATACACCAAGGAGTATACCTCGTGCTAGTCTCGACAGAATTGATGGTGTCCAACTCCATCAATTTATTGACTAGGGATAATTCCGATACATCACAATTACACATGTAGAGATACTCACTAGTTGTGATCCAATCACAAATTCTCTCATGCTATGAATCGTATCATCAACATTCAGTAAATGAGTTTAAGATCCAATCAAATACATGAAACATGTATACTCAAATAGTGAATCTTCATTTATCATATAAATGGTTCATACATAAGGCGATTGCCTTAGGACATCTCTCATATATTACTAACAGACTCCCACTTGGCCTAATGCCAATCGCTACGGTATCCAATACCATAAGCTCTAACATGACCCTCAAACTTATTTTGAGGTAATGCTTTAGTCAAAGGATCCGCTAAGTTCCTTTCAGTGGGAATTTTCTCGATTTGTATTTCATTCCTACTGATGATCTCTCTGATAAGATGATAGCGGCGAAGCACATGTTTGGATCGTTGATGAGACCTTGGCTCTTTCGCCTGTGCAATTGCTCCATTGTTGTCACAGTAGACCGGTATTGCTTCAACAATGGTCGGAATCACACCAAGTTCATGAACGAACTTCTTGATCCAAACCGCTCTTCGCTTCGGCCGCAATGTATTACGCCTCGGTGGTAGAATCCGCTACGCCTCTTGTTTGGAACTTTTCCAACTCATCGCGCCTCCATTCAAGGTGAATACGATCCCGATTGAGACCATGGAATCATCCTTGTGTCATGCGAAGCTCGCATCCGTATACCCGCGTATCACCATGTCCCCTTCTCCATATATTAGGAACACATCCTTAGTTCTTCTCAAGTACTTAAGGATTGTCTTAACAGCCACCCAATGATCCATTCCTGGATCGGACTGGTATCTGCTCGTGACACTCAGAGCATACGATACATCGGGCCTCGTACATAACATAGCATACATGATAGATCCTATTGCGGATGCATAGGGAATCTTACTCATGCAAATCCTCTCGTCTTTTGTGCGCGGACACATAGACTTCGAAAGGTGTACCCCATGCCTGATGGGTAAGAAACCTTTCTTGGATTCCGACATGCTAAACCTCTTTAGCACTCGGTCTATATATGTAGACTGCGAAAGACCAAGCAACCGTTTCGATCTATCTCTATAGATCTTAATCCCGAGGATGTAGGTTGCTTCTCCCAGGTCTTTCATGGAGAAAGTCTTGGATAACCAAACCTTCACTGACTGTAAGATTGAGACATCGTTTCCTATAAGTAATATGTCATCGACATACAACACTAGGAACACGACTGCACTCCCACTAACCTTCTTGTACACACAAGGTTCGTCTGGATTTTGTGAGAAATCAAACTTTTTGATTGTCTCATCAAAACGGATATTCCAGCTCCTGGATGCTTGCTTCAATCCATAAATGGACCGTCGCAATTTGCATACCTTGGTTTTATCAACCGATGTGAAACCTTCAGGCTGTATCATATACACGTCCTCGAGCAGGTTTCCATTAAGGAAAGTTATTTTCACATCCATCTGCCATATCTCATAATCATAATGAGCCGCTATGGCCAGGAGCATCCGAATGGATTTAAGCATAGCTACAGGCGAATAGGTTTCGTCATAATCAACACCTTGTTTTTGACGATATCCTTTCGCCACCAATCTAGCCTTATAGGTAATCACATTACCATCCATGTCGGTTTTCTTCTTGAAAACCCACTTGCACCCTATAGGCTTTATCCCTTCAGGTGGGTCAACCAAGTTCCAAACTTGGTTTTCATACATGGAATCCATTTCCGACTTCATGGCACTAAGCCACTTATCCCTTTCTGAACTTGTCAGCACTTCTTCATAACTGGTAGGCTCCTCATCATCAATGAGTAACACGTCGTTCGATTCACTTACGAGAAATCCATATCTCTCAGGAATATTGCGTGTTCTACCAGATCTACGAAGATGTGGTGTTACAATAGGTCCAGCCGATTGCTCATCACTATGAGTTGTCGGCTGTTGTGCTTCACCAGGTATCTCATCAATGTCTATTTGAGTCTCTCGAGCCTCCTCAAGCTCGACGACACTCCCACTGTTTTCTTGCAAGAGAAACTCTTTCTCTAGAAACACAGCATGCCTTGAAACAAACACCTTTTGTTCCACAGGATGATAGAATTGGTAACCCCTTGTTTCCTTAGGGTATCCAACAAATAGACATTTATCAGACTTAGCATCCAATTTGTGCTATCCGCTTCACATAAGCAGGACAACCCCATATCTTCAAGTAAGATACATGAGGTTTCTTACCATTCCATATCTCATATGGAGTAGTTGAGACTACCTTGGTAGGCATTCTGTTTAACAAGTAAACAGCTGTCTGAAGTGTATAACCCCAAAAGGACTTGGGAAGAGTCGCATGATTCATCATTGACCTGACCATGTCCAACAAGGTCCGGTTACGCCTCTCAGATACACCATTATGCTGTGGTGTATAGGGCGGAGTCCATTGAGACAATATACCATTGTCTCTTAGGTAATCAAGAAACTCCTGACTCAAGTATTCACCACCTCGATCCGATCGAAGTATTTTAATACTTTTGTCATGTTGTTTCTCTACTTCATTTCTGAACTCTTTGAACCTTTCAAAGGCTTCAGACTTGTGTTTCATCAAGAACACATACCCAAACCGTGAGTGATCATCGGTGAAGGTAATGAAGTAGCTATAGCCTCCTAATGCTTGAGTTGACATAGGTCCACATACATCAGTATGTATTAGACCTAGTAACTCTCCCACTCGTTCACCTTTTCCAGTAAAAGGTAACTTAGTCATCTTGCCTTTTAAGCATGATTCGCATGTATCGTATGAATCCAATTCAAACGATTCCAGAATTCCACATTTGTGTAATTCGGACATGCGTTTCTTGCTTACATGGCCAAGACGACAATGCCACATATAGGAGTCTATTTGATTATCCTTTTGAGCACGCGTGTTGCTCGCTTCGATATTGAAGATGTCACTGGATACGTCCAACGTATAAACACCATTGCTTAAAGTTCCAGTCCCATAAAGAACTCCATTCAAAGTTATGTAACAACAATTGTTACTAAAAGTCAAATGGTACCCATTTCTATTTAAACAAGAAATAGAAATGTTGTTCTTTATCAACGAAGGAACATAAAAGCAATTGTCCAGTTCTAAGACAAGTCCTGTAGGGAGTTTCAACAAATGCGTTCCAATGGCGACTGCAGCAACCTTTGCTCCATTCCCAACACGCAAATTTGACTCTC
The DNA here is from genome assembly GCA_025175895.1 of Wurfbainia villosa. Classification (NCBI taxonomy): domain Eukaryota; kingdom Viridiplantae; phylum Streptophyta; class Magnoliopsida; order Zingiberales; family Zingiberaceae; genus Wurfbainia; species Wurfbainia villosa. The sequence continues at coordinate 57,216,390 of CM045995.1, read as the reverse complement.
CCTTGACGAGTCTTCTTCTATTCCTTAGCACATGTATGTCATTACATATATGTGAGCCACACCCAGTATCCAATACCCAAGTGTTTGAGGAAATAAAATGACAATCAATAACGAAGATATCTGAAGAAGATGGGGCATCCGATGCCTTATTCTTCTTCACGGACTCAAGATAAATCTTGCACTTTCTTCGCAAATGGCTCTCCTTGCCATAATGATGGCAAGTTTCCTTTTGTGCTAGTTCTACCTTCTTAGCCTTTCTCTTCTTTCCCTTCTGTTGTTCCTTTGACTTCCTCTTAGAACCTTTCTTCGAGGAATCAACTAATAGCACCGTCCCCTGCTCATGCTTCTCAGAAGACTCCACAGTCTTCAGCATATTGAGCAGTACCACAGATGAACCTTCTAGCATCTCAGAGGTGAAGAGGAGCTTTGAGACTTCGAACCTTTCGAATCTCACTTGCTCATCAACCAACTCACAAAGATGAAGGACTACGATATGAGCATCCATATGCTCATGCTGCTTTCGTAGCTTGGGTTCCATCGCGGCTAGCATGATGCAACTCATTTGTTCAGAATCACTCACATGTTTCGATAGGCCAACAATTGGTCGAGTTGCATCGTCACTAGATCAAGCGGAAGAGGCGCTTCGAGGACATTTGCAAGCTTTTCAACCTTGAGAACAATTCTCAAGCTTCTAAGCCAGTCCAAGAAGCTCGGCCCAGTCAATTTATTCGAATCCAAAATGGAACACAAATTCAAAGACATCATGATCAATCTTAGAAATACAAAACGAGCATATATGAGAAAATGATTTTAAAATGCATCAATATACATTTATAAATCCCATTCATTTTCGAATTTAAAAAACCCCAAACTCACTTCGGGAGATCGTAGGTCCATCTCCGAATGGGCTGATATCCATCATAGTTATGAACAACCTTGGAGAGAGTCCAACAAGCCATTCATAACTCTAGGTATCATCTATACCGATTGCATATCACGTATATGCAACTATCACAATGTGCTATCAACTAATTGAATGTTCACACATACGTTGGGTTGTTAACACATTAACAAGTATGCATCATATGCATAGCACCCAACTTCACCTCCCTTTACATCGACCTTGGAGAGAGTCCAACAAGCCGATGCTCCAGGTTAAAGCCAACCCATTAATCGAGAAACAGTTTTAATATGGTTAGGCGCATTCAACCAATTAGCCCGGCTTGGAGAGTCCAACAACCAAAGCTAACGATTGACCTCGACTCTTACCATATTAGTATTAAACTATTCCATGGTTTGAACATGTTGGGTTGGTAGGGCTTACAACCCAAACAAGAAACGGAACTCTGGTTCTAACCATATTAATGGAAGGTGTAGGCTTTAATATTGTTTAAGGGTTTTATGTCTCATCCTCTTTGCATGCAAATAACTATTATCTACATGGCATGGCATACATGGCATACATCTACATGTCACGACACACATGGCATAATGTTATGCATCTAATGCAATTACATGGCATACAATTATGTCATGTATATAATTTCCTTATATGTCATAACTATTTATGGAAATAAAATATGTTTAAGATTTGATTCTCCAAATCAAATCATAATTAAATTAGGAAACAAATTTCCAAATCTAATCACATATTTTATTCATGGAATTATTTGATTAAGGAAAATCTATTTAGGAAACCAATTTCCTAAATCATTAAAACTACTTATGGAAATAAAATATTTTAAGATTTGATTTCCCAAATCAAATCATGATTAAATTAGGAAACAAATTTCAGAATCTAATCAAATATTTTATTTATGGAAAATATCAATTTCCATAAATACTTCCAACTTTCCAAAAGTGGAAGATTTCCATAAATACTTCTAGACTTTCCAAAATTGAAAAATTTCCATAAATACTTCTAAATTTCCAAAATTAGAAAATTTCGAGAAATACATTATGACTATCGCAAAACCATTTTACGATTATGTCGAAACACAACCTGGGCTCTGATACCACTGTTGGGTTTCCGGCACCGCGGCGTGTGTGTGTTCGATCATGTTTCGTAAACATGAACACAGGTGAAGCAATAAAAATAATAAATCTACATTTATTACAACACACACAACACGCATGCATATTACAACAAGTGTAGACATAGCGTAAACCGTAAATTTAAATTTGCAATAAAGAAATTTATCTCGTTATACCTTTCGTATGGCGTGTAGCGAAACGGCATCAATCAGCGAGCGATCCTCGCTAGAATCGTCTCTATCCGTATCCACGCCGAGTTCCTCGGGATGACTTCGCTAAGCCGAGCTTCATCTTCGCGGGTTACTAGCCTCGTGTTGAAGGCGGCGTGATCGAGAGATGATCACGATCCGAATCCAAATTCGGATCCTAATACGAGTTCTCAAAACTTCGCTTCTCGGAGAGGTATTCATCAGCGATTGGCCAGATCGCCGTCCTCCACCTCAAGAGGATTACCAGGGAGATCGTCCCGATAAGTTAGCCGCTTTCGCCGAGACTCTACTTGGAAACGACGCCCGACTAGAGGAGAAGAAGCTGTCCAGAAAACTGACAGCTTGGTGGAGGAGTAGGCGCCGCCAAAACAAGGAAGCCAAGTGCTCACCTTATCGCCAAACCTAAGGAAGATCACCGGAGCACCAACCGAGGTTCACCGCTGAAGGAAGGAAGGCCTTCGACGGGCCGAGGAGGAGAGGGCGGCAAGGAGGTTGGGCGCCAATCCTTCAAGGGGTGGGCGAACTCGAGGCTAGGGTTTTGGATTAGGCTTAATTATCCATTAAGCCCTCTTTATAGAGAACTAATTCTCTTAATGGTTATTGGATCATAACCATTAGGCCCGCTAACCCGCCTCCATTAAGATAAGTTAAAATAAACCAAACCATGATGGTTTATTTTAAGTTAAAACGAACCAACCAACTTTTGGTTCATTCGCTTAAAATAAACCAAACCCTTTGGTTTATTCTCCTCCATTGGATTAGAACCAAACCATTTTGGTTCATCCATTACGCCTTCATAAAGACACGCCCATCCACGCTCCATTGCGATCAAACGATTTCATGCTCGCTTATGTTTGGTCCAACCAAACCTAGTTTCTCTCGGTCCGAGAATCCCATTCTCAAGCTCGCTTTAAATCCTTTGATTACGCCACAGCGTGTGACCAAATAGGTTCTCGGTTTATGTTGGCCGCCTATAATTAACCATTAATTATAGAACGATCATGAGTGGCACCTAGTAGTACATCATGATCCCCAATTAACCGAAAAGATCAACGGTTGATCCAGAACTATTTCAAACCCTTCAAGATAATGATTCGTGCCCCATTCCCTTCACTCATCTTATACCCACTTGGTTCAGACATGGTCTATTGTGTCAGTCCCCACTAGGCTGACTACGTCACACCTAGCCCAAGTATCATTTCCTCGTCCTACGGATTCTAGTTACTCCACATGTATCGAAGAGTACCTTACTCTAAACATGTAATGCTTTGGCCAAAGACTTTAGTAACAATCCGACGAGAGGCCATGGGTATACGTCTCCTCGCAAGGAGTGGTGAATCCTTTATAGGCTATTCAAACACCTTCGATCATTTCGACTTATACCCAATCATCCCGGGTCCACATCTCCTTAGAGATGTTTGCTTAAGATGTCAAAGCATAAGTCTCCATGATCAAGATGACTTGAATACCGCAAGTCAAAGGAACATCGCACTTAAGCTACAGTAAGAACTTCATTGACATATCTATATATGCAGAGAACCATATGAAGTCTTACGGCTGGTCACTCCAATGAACTAGTTACCATAACTAGCTTCCACGATTAACTCCGGACATCACAATGTCTCCAGCCAGTGAGAATCAGCTTCTTGGATACACCAAGGAGTATACCTCGTGCTAGTCTCGACAGAATTGATGGTGTCCAACTCCATCAATTCATTGACTAGGGATAATTCCGATACATCACAATTACATATGTAGAGATACTCACTAGTTGTGATCCAATCACAAATTCTCTCATGCTGTGAATCGTATCGTGGACATTCAGTAAATGAGTTTAAGATCCAATCAAATACATGAATCATGTATACTCAAATAGTGAATCTTCATTTATCATATAAATGGTTCATACATAAGGTGATTGCCTTAGGACATCTCTCATATATTACTAACAGGTGAGATGATAGGATGATACAAATGGTCCACTAATGCTTATGGCATTTAGATGGGCCATTAAGTGTATCAATAGACCAATAATAGACCAATCATGGCGAAAGCATATGTTTAATTCATAGACATATTGCTCAAAGATCATGGTTGGATATTTCATTTGTTTTCAAAACCATTTCTTACTTTACAATCTGTGTTTTCATGTTTTGAAACAATCTAAAGCAAAACTAGATGTTAAAATTGATACAAACTTGATCAAAATACTAGTTGTTTTTGAAGCTTTTGGATTTTTGGCAAATCATTGAAATTATAAGTAATTTTCATGAAAACTCATTTTTCACTGATAAAGGACTTTAAAGAAATTTGTTTTCAAAATTTTACAATTTTTTGAATTTTCAAGAATTTCTGGTGTATTTTTGAATTTCGGTTCGAAAATCATAAATGGATGAAAATTGAGTGCCAGTCGATTGCTAGTCTGAACCAGTCGACTGATGTACTGTGCACGAGCACAGTAATCTATTTTGAATCAATCTAAAGCAAAACTAGATGTTAAAATTGATACAAACTTGATCAAAATACTAGTTGTTTTTGAATCTTTTGGATTTTTGGCAAATCATTGAAAATATAAGTAATTTTCATGAAAACTCATTTTTCACTGATAAAGGACTTTAAAGAAATTTGTTTTCAATATTTTATAATTTTTTGAATTTTCTAGAATTTCTGGTGCATTTTTGAATTTCGGTCCGAAAATCATAAATGGCTAAAAATGTAGTGCTAGTCGACTGATGTACTGTGCATGAGCACAGTAATGTGTTTTGAAACAATCTATAGCAAAACTAGATGTTAAAATTGATACAAACTTGATCAAAATACTAGTTGTTTTTGAAGCTTTTGGATTTTTGGCAAATCATTGAAAATATAAGTAATTTTTCATTAAAACTCATTTTTCACTGATAAAGGACTTTAAAGAAATTTGTTTACAAAATTTTACAATTTTTTTAATTTTCTAGAATTTCTGGTGCATTTTTGAATTTCGGTCTGAAAATCATAAATGGTTGAAAACTGAGTGCCAGTCGACTGGTAGTCTGAACCAGTTGACTGATGTACTGAGCACGAGCATAGTAATCTGATTTTATCTGATTTTGATTGGTTTTTGGGTATTTTTCCTCCTTAGACTTGATGCCATGCTTTTATGACATTTAAATAATGTTTTTGATGGTGTCAATGGGGAGAATTTGTTGGGATGTATACTGAAAAGTCTATCTTTTATATGAACATCTTTATTTTTGAAATAAGAATCACATGATAATTTTGTGCATATTTATGGTTATGCATATTGTCTCATACATTACATTGTAGATAACATGGTGTGTAGTGTCACACGGTAGATCATGTTATCATCTCCTTGTAGAGTATAAGTAAAGGCTCACAACCGAGATGACTTTGGACAAACCATTATTTGTATGGTTGTAGTGTGATTTGGTATTGGTTTGTCTTGACCATAGAATCACACTAGTACACTTTGTGTGTATTGAGGTGGACCGACTTAGAGGTGATTCGATTTATTGCTGACTACATAATCGAATCGGACCTCAGATATTATATTGTACATGCTCTTAATCTCGATATAATAATATTCACATATACTTAGTATTCATTTTTTTTTATTTACCAATAGGCAAGATTTATAGAGTAAATCGATAGGCTCGGTAAGTTGGGAAATTATATTATTTATATGGGGTATCGTTGATTATAGGAGGAAATCATATCCTATATATTAGGATGATGATGTCCACTTGAGGAGCTCATAAGGTTCATCATATAAACCCTGTAGGTGGACTTGGTCTGACATGATGATAAGGTTGAGTGGTACTACTCATGGAGTTAGATGTTGATTAGTTAATTGTCAATAAATTAATTAATTGACGGACATTCGAGATCTTAAACACGGGGAGAAAAATGTACAAATAATATATAGAGCCCATATTAATTTATGGGGGTTGGTGAGATAGATCAATGATAATCCTCTAGTGGAATGGATTATCATTAATGGATCAGACTTTATGTGAGCTTGATCCATTGGGTGGCCAAGATCCAACTCCTCCCCTTGGTCCCTATTGTAGCCTATTAAAACCTCATGGAGCCTAGATCCAATGATGGAAAACAAAACTCTAGATCCAACGGTAGAGATTAAATCTCTAGATCCGACGGTTGAGATTAAATCTCTAGATCCGACAGTTGATATTAAATCCCTATAACCAATGGTGGAGATTAAAACAAGGCTTAAGCCTAACTCTATAAAAGGAGGGATTAGAGTGGGCAGCAAGAGAAATTGGAGGCAAGGAGGCATTAGGGTTTTGGGCGGCAAAGAGCTTGGAGGTTGGGCGGCCACAAATTAGGAAATTTCTTTCCTTCTTCTTCCTTAGGTGGCCGACACCCATCCTCTTCTCTCTTCCCTTTGGCCGGCGTCCAAAGCTCTTCCTTCTCTTCTCCTAGTCTGGTGGATACAAGGGTTAGGCCGATTCCTTGGAGCTCTTGGTCGGCGGCCACCTTCCTCTCTCTTTAGGCTGGCGGCAAGCTTCAAGTTGGGAGCTTGTTGGTTGGTCCTACATAGAGGATTGTTTGATCTTATTCTTCCTTTTGTTCGGAGCGAGCAAAGAATGGAAGATTGGTGATATTGGAGGCTTCGACTTTTGGAAGATCGTCGCCCACACGACGTCCAAAAGGAGGAAGGACATACAATAGAAGATCGAGAGGTATAACGCTTGTTTATATTCTTTTGTATTATGTCTATAATTGTTTTTCAATTATATGCATTTTGTATGTTTTGTTTATGGATAAATTTACTTGGACCCCGAATACAAACGCAAAAATCGGTGATCCGTACATCGTCTATTCCGCGGCTAATCTAGAATAGAAGTTGGTTGCTTGAATAACAAGTATGTTCAAGTGACCACTCTAATCGAATAGCACGACGATTAAATGGTAGCTTGGGTAATCCCTCTTGTCAAGGATAATTTTTTTTTATCCGGGGACAAAGAATGGATGGCCATGAACAAGCGACCGAGTTGAAGTGGTAAGCGAAGTTTCCTACCTTCAAGTGGTATCAGAGCCACGGTTTCCGTTATTTGGTGTTTATGATTCGGTTACTTTTATGCACTTTTCATATATTATATGTGCCAGATAATAGTAAGATGTGTGTACATTAAATTTTTGTTTGCATGCATAGGATCCAACTATTATGGCCATATGTGTGTATGTGATTGTATGTGTGTAATTGTATATTTTGTTGAATCCTCCGGGTTGACGAGGCTAGTATTTAATTTTTGTAATTAGATACGATATTATTTAGCCACTCCTTTTATTTTAGTTTACTTTTGATCTAGATTTCATGTACACTAATTCGTGGAGTATAGGATCGATAGATGTAAATTAAAATAGTTAGTCTCATCTCGGATCTCCAGATGGCTCGTATTGGCGCAGGGAGGAGCGGACGAGATGACGTTACGACGGGAGACATATTGGAGACAAAAGTCATAATAGTTGAAAAATATTTCTTTTTCATATTTATTGCTTATTGTTTGATATGCATGTCGTAGGCTAGAAAAATTCCCCAATTTTAAATTACTAAGTGGGAGAGGGATATTTTTATAAATTCCCATGACCTCCATTACAATTTGACATGTGATGCAAACAAACTTGCGTGTCGGCTCTGAGTGCCTTCCTCCCCATCAGATGAGTTTGTTTGCGGATCACAAGATTGAATATGGTTATAGTAAATTATTAAGGAGCGTGTGTACTTCCCCATCGGAAGGCACATAACCCGAGATAATCACCTTGGTACCGAGTAATGGTGAACACTTAGATACAAATATAAGTATCCTCCCCATCGGAGTCACTGCTTTTATTTGTAGGGCTGAAGAGGAACCAACTATTAATTTTATTTGTCAAAAAGTTAGGTTGACACGATAATAAAATTTTTGGGTAAAACCTTCTCTTACAAATGTAGAATTCGTATACGTCCACACTATCGTGACAAACGATATTCTCAGTGTTTTGAGGTGTTAGTTGATTTTAAAATTTTATTGTTTGAGGAATCAATAATTTTTTGAAATCTAATGTTTTGATCTATGTGATTCTTAGGTTTTTTAAAATGACTTTCAACCTGGTTGTTGTGATACTGAAAGAAAATAAACTTACTGGACCCAATTATGTTGATTGGAAGAGGAATCTTGACATTGTCTTGACTGCTGAGGAATACAAATATGTACTCCTCGAAGAGTACCCTTCTAGGCCTGCGGATGACTCTGGGGAAAAGGAGAAGGAGAGTTATAAGAAGTGGATTAAGGCCGATGAGATGGCGCGGTGTTACATTTTGGCATCTATGTCAAATGTAGTGCAACATTGGCATCAAGACATGCCCACTACTTATGACATGATGCTCAATCTTAAAAACTTTTTGGACACTAGAATCGGGCTGCTAGCCACGAAGCCATGAGGAACTTGATGACAATCTTCATGATCGAGGGAACACCCGTGAGGGATCATGTTCTCAAGATGATGGCTCATTTAAATGAGCTAGAAGTCCTCGAAGCGAAGATCGATGGGGAAACCCAGGTCGATATCATTCTCCAGTCTCTACCTAGGTGTTTTGAGCAATTTCGCCTGAACTACAACATGAACAAGAGGTTGTATTCATTGGCGGAGCTTCTGACAGAACTCCAGGGGGCAGAGGGGCTTTGTCGTCAGAGTGCTCAGGCGCAAGCCATGGTTGCCCAAAAGGTTTCTACTTCTAAACAGAAAGGAAAGAAGAAGAAGAAACAAGTTGGGGCAAAGGCGGTGGGAGGAACTCAGGGAGGAGTGAAGAAGCCGAAAAGCAAGTGCTTCACTTGTAAGAAGACTAGACACTAGAAGAAGGACTGCCCCATCCGAAAGCAAAACAAAGGTATATCTTTTGGTCTAGTCGTTGAAACATGTTTAGCGGTGTTATCTACCGGCACCTGGTGTGTAGATACGATAGCCACTGATCATGTCTGTAATACTTTGCAGGAGTTCCAGGAAACCAGATGACTTGCAGAAGAGAAAATTACCGTATACTTGGGTGATGCCACGAAGGTGGCGGTTGTTGCAGTGGAAGATGTTTATTTGTCTTTTGAGAGGAATAAAGTTCTGGTTATTAAAAATTGCCTTTATGTACTTTTATTTAGAAAGAATTTGATTTCGGTTTCTAAATTGTTTATGGATGGATATTCTATTTCTTTTAATGACAAAGTTGTTATAAAAAGGAATAAAGAGATTATCTGTTTTGGTGCATTGATAGGAAATATGTATACACTTGAACCAAAATCTCCCACGATGCAAATAGAGGTGAATAACTCATCTTCTAATTTCAATAAGTGAAAAGAACCTTCGAAGATGAACCAAACATATCTTTGGCATCTAAGGCTTGGACATATTAACCTAAGCAGAATTCAAAGGTTGATAGCTGAAGGACCTTTGTGTTCATTAGTGATGGAAGATTTCCCAACCTGCGAATCTTACTTGGAGGGTAAAATGACCAAGAGGTCTTTTAAGGCCAAGGGGTATAGAGCCAAAGATGTGTTGGAATTGGTTCATTATGATTTGTGTGGTCCTATGTCTATCAAGGCTAGAGGTGGTTTTTAGTATTTCGTCTCTTTTATAGACGATTATTCAAGATATGGATACATTTACTTGATGCACCACAAGTCTGAATGCTTTGACAAGTTCAAAGAATTCAAGGCTGATGTAGAGAAACGTCAAGGTAAAAGTATCAAGATACTACGATCAGATCGTGGTGGTGAGTACCTCTTAGGAGAGTTTAAAAATTGCTTATCAGAGGCTAGGATTCAATCCCAATTGTCTGCACCTGGCACACCCCAGCAGAATGGTGTAGCAGAGCGAAGGAATAGGACTCTTATGGAGATGGTTAGATCGATGTTGAGTTATTCTGAGTTGCCAGATTCGTTCTGGGGATATGCTCTAGATACGACAGTGTACTTTCTAAACTTGGTTCCATCTAAATCAGGGCCTTCTACTCCCACAGAGTTGTGGACTAGGCGAAAGCCTAGTCTGAGACATTCGGATTTGGGGGTGTCCAGCATATGTGCTGAAGGCAGATGTTGGTAAGTTGGAACCTCATACAGAAGTGCGCATGTTCGTTGGCTATCCTAGAGGAACGAAGAGTGGTTTGTTTTATAGTCCTAGAGATCAGAAGGTGATCGTTAGCACGAACGCCAGATTTCTAGAGAAGATTATGTGATGAACCACAAGCCCATGAGTAAGATTGTTCTGGAGGAATTGAAAGGGGAAGTCACTACTTCTGTACCACCGTTACAAGAGGATATACCACAAGTCACTGCACCACGTGTCACAGAGGATATACAGGTGATTCCTCATCGTAGTGGGAGGGTTATTAGACAGCCTTATAGATTCATGTTCTTGGGAGAATCTTCTGATTTTGTCCCTGGCGAACATGAACCTGATCCCTGGACATATGACGAGGCAATCCAAGATAAAGATGTAGTATCTTGGCAAAGTGCAATGAAAGCTGAGATTGAATCTATGGATTCAAATCAGGTGTGGGAGCTAGTAGAACCACCCAATGGTGTAAAATCATTGGATACAAGTGGATCTACAAAAGAAAGAGAGGAATAGAGGAGAAGGTTGAGACCTTCAAAGCGAGGCTTGTTGCGAAGGGGTATACTCACAAAGAGGGTATCGATTATGAGGAGACCTTTTCAGCGGTAGTCATGCTTAAGTCTATCCGGATTCTCTTATGTATTGCTGCTCATATGGATTATGAGGTATGGCAGATGGATGTCAAGAATACATTCCTTAATAGAAGTCTTGAGGAAAACATCTATATGAAGCAACTAGAGGGATTCATTGGAAAGGGCAAAGAGCATCTTGTGTGCAAGCTTAATTAGTCTATTTATGGATTGAAGCAAACTTCGAGGTCTTGGAATATCCACTTTGATGAGGTAATCCAGTCTTATGGATTTATTCAAAGTCCAGATGAGTCTTGTGTATACAAGAGATGTGACGGAAATGTAGTAGTATTTCTTGTACTATACGTAGATGACATTTTGTTAATTGGCAACAATGTCAAGGTGTTATCGGATATAAGGGTATGGTTGTCCAAATAGTTTGACATGAAGGACTTGGGAGAAGTGAGACACATCCTTGGGATCAAGGTTATAAGGGATCGCAAGAAAAGGATGTTGTGCTTATCTCAAGCTTCATACATAGACACAATTATGGATTGTTTTAGCATGCAAAACTCCAAGAAAGGTTTTCTACCTTTCAGGCATGGAGTTCCTTTATCTAAGGAGATGTGTCCTAGAACATCGAAGGTGGTAGAGGAAATGAAGGCGGTTCCTTATGCTTTGACAGTAGGAAGCCTCATGTATACCATGCTATGTACGAGACCAGATATCTGCTTTACCGTGGGCATGGTTAGCAGATATCATAGTAATCCAGGACAGGAACATTGGACTGCGGTAAAGCATATATTGAAGTAGTTGAGAAGGACTAGGGATTATATGCTAGTTTACAAGGCAGACCAATTACTCCCCGTGGGTTACACATATTCGGACTTCCAATCAGATAGGGAAAACAGTAAGTCTACTTCAGGTTTTATGTTTACTTTGGGAGGTGGAGCCATTGTATGGAGGTGTGTCAAGCAGAAATACATGGCCGACTCTACCATGGAAGCTAAGTATGTGGCGGCCTCTAAGGCGGCCAAAGAAGTTGTGTGGCTCAAGAACTTTTTGATGGACTTGGATGTGATTCCTGGTTTGCCCAGAACTATCACAATTTATTATGATAATAGTGGTGCAGTTGCAAACTCGAAGGAACCACGAGCCCATAAGGCAAGTAAACACAGAGCACAAGTACCACCTGATACGAGAGATCGTAAAGGAGGTAGAAGTTGTTGTCGCCTAGATTGCATCAGAGGATGACCTGGTAGATCCTTTCTCTAAGGCCCTTCAAGCGAGAGCTTTTGATATGCATGTGGAGGGAATGAGAGTGAGATATATGGCAGTATGAGGACAGCATAGTCATTTAGTATAAGTGGGAGATTGTTGAGATGTATACTGAAAAGTCTATCTTTTGTACGAACATCTTTATTTTTGAAATAAGAATCACATGATCATTGTTTGCATATTTATGGTTATGCATATTGTCTCATACATTACATTGTAGATAACATGGTGTGTAGTGTCACATGGTAGATCATGTTATTATCTCCTTGTAGAGTATAAGTAAAGGCTCACAACCGAGATGGCTTAGGACAAACCATTGGTATGGTTATAGTGTGATTTGGTATTGGTTTTTCTTGACCAATCACACTAGTACACTTTGTGTGTATTGAGCAGGACCGACTTAGAGTTGATTCGATTTATTACTGACTACATAATCAATTCGGACCTCAGATATTATATTGTACATGCTCTTAATCCCGATATAATAATGGGCACATATACTTAGTATTCATTTCTTTGATTTACCAATGGGCGAGATTTATAGACTAAATCGATAGGCTCGGTAAGTTGAGAAATGATATTATTTTATATGGTGTGTCGTTGATTATATGTGGAAACCGTATCCTATATATTAGGATGATGATGTTCCCTTGAGGAGCTCATAAGGTTCATCATGTAAACCCTGCAGGTGGACTTGGTCCGGCATGATTATAAGGTTGAGTGGTACTACTCATGGAGTTAGATGTTGATTAATTAATTGTCAGTAAATTAATTAATTGACAGACATTCGAGATCTTAAATACGGGGAGAAAAATGTACAAATAATATATGGAGCCCATATTAATTTATGAGGGTTGGTGAGGTTGATCAATGATAATCCTCTAGTGGAATAGATTATCATTAATGGATCGAACTTTATGTGGGCTTGATCCATTCGGTGGCCAAGATCCAACTCCTCCTCATGGTCCCTATTGTTGCCTATTAAAACCACATGGAGCATAGATTCAATGATGGAAAACAAAACTCTATATCCAACGGTAGAGATTAAATCTCTAAATCCGATGGTTGAGATTAAATCTTTAGATCCGACGGTTGAGATTAAATCACTAGAACCGATGGTGGAGATTAAATCAAGGCTTAAGCCTAACTCTATAAAATGAGGGATTAGGGTGTGCGGCAAGAGAAATTGGAGGCAAGGAGGGGTTAGGATTTTGACCGGCAAGGAGCTTGGAGGTTGGGCGACCACAAATTAGGAAATTTCTTTCCTTCTTCTTCCTTAGGTGGCCGACGTCCATTCTCTCCTCTCCTCTCTTTGGCCGACGTCCATAGCTCTTCCTTCTCTTCTCCTTGGCCGGTTGAAACAAGGGTTAGGGTGATTCCTTGGCGTTCTTGGTCGGCGCCCACCTTCCTCTCTCTTTAGGCCGGCGGCAAGCTTCAAGTTGGGAGCTTGTTGGTTGGTACTAGATAGAGGAGAGTTTTGTTTCTTATTCTTTCTTTTGTTCGGAGCAAGCAATGAAAGGAAGATTTGTGATCTAGGAGGCTTCGACTTGTGGAAGATCGTTGCCCACACGACGTCCAAAAGGAGGAAGGACATACAATAGAAGATCGAGAGGTATAACGCTTGTTTATATTCTTTTGTATTATGTCTATAATTGTTTTTTAATTATATGCATGTTGTATGTTTTGTTTATGGATTAATTTACTTGGACCCCGAATACAAATGCAAAAATTGGCGATCCATACATCGTCTATTCCGCAACTAATCTAGAATAGAAGTTGGTTGCTTGAATAATAAGATTGTTCAAATAACCACTCTAATCGAATAGCACGATGATGAAACGGTAACTTGGGTAATCCCTCTTGTCAAGGATATTTTTTTTTATCCGGGGACAAAGAAGGGATCGCCATGAACAAGCGACCGAGTTGAAGTGGGAAGCGAAGTTTCCTACCTTTAGAATTGATAAGGTTTAAGTTAATCATGCCAAAAGGAAAAATTTAGCATGTCTTAAGGGGGAGTTGCATGTTTAAGGGGGAGTTTTAATGCTCATATTTTTTACATGCTTTCCTTGCTTATGTTGTTATTGTTATTTGTTTACCTAATTTAAATGGATTGCCACACATCAAAAAAGGAGAGATTGTTAGGGAAATCAACCCATGTGATTTTGTTTTGATGTGTGTGGCAAAAGGTTTAAGTTAGGTTGATTGAATATGATATGTGCGTTGGAGTCTTGCAGGACTTAGTAATTCGCACATGGAGTTGTGGCAAGTTTCACAAACTCGCAACCTCGTGCTTGAGTCGGCGAAGGAGCATTGCGAAGCCGTGCGCTTGATGCATCCGAGGGACTGCCGGACGAGATGACTTGAAGCGAAGCCAAAGAAGCAGACTTTGAGGGAAAGAGATGCGAAGGAGCATTGCAGAGTCATGCGCTTGATGCTGCCGAGGGACGTGGCCGCGAACGAAGAGAGCTTCGGCGAGGGACTTCAAGTGAGATGAGAGAATGAGTGAAATGTAACTAGCTCATTAGGTGAACTTGGCTGAATGGCTAAGTGTCGGAGGCTCGACTGCAAGGGTTGAGTTTTACCTGACCGCCGAACGCTCAAACTGATGTAAAGTTTTAGGTTTACCCGGCATCAGTCGATTTCCATGTCATGGCAGTTGATTTCTCCAAGTCGACTGTGACTCGACTGCTATATGATTCTGGATTATGTGCCATCAGTCGACTACCACGGGATGGCAGTCGACTGCCAAGACCACCAGTCGACTGATGATGGCATCAGTCGACTAGTCGCAAGAGTTTGGGGCATAGAATGGTGAGCAGTTGAGTGCTTGCTTCCGGCACTCGATTGATAGCTCCATCAGTCGACTGATAAGATGATAAGTCAACTGATGTTGGAGTCGTTGGATGAAATCCAACGTGGAAGAAGCTGTTATTGGCCAACGGCTACAGGAGCAGTCGACTAATTGGGGCATCAGTCGACTACTAGTGCCCAACGGGAAGAAAACAACCTTCTCTATTTATAGAGAAGGTGTGGGCTTTTGGATGGCTAATGCTTATACTCTAAGTGATCAAAGTGGTCTACACGCTTCCAACTCTTTCTCTTGCTTTTATTTCAAATCTATTGTAAGAAAGAGTGTTGTGTTGTAAGAAGGTTTACCTCCACCTTGCTTTGGCTAAAGGGAGAGACCGATATTGGATTGGTTTCGGAGTGATTCACCAGAGACGAATCGGACCGTGGATTAGAGGCGAGGCCATGAACCACGTTACATATTGGTGTTAGCATTGTTTTATCTTTGTGTTGTTTTAATTTCTTGTTTAGTTTTATTTCCATTGCGCTAATATTCTTTGTAGTCAAGCAATTCCATCGTACGATGAAAGAGGACTATTCACCCCCTTCTACCCAGCCACCTACGTTCAAACATTATATAACATGACATCAAGGTCTAAAGGAAGAAAAAAAACCAAAATCAACCTCAAAACCTATCAAAATAGGTTACTATGCTCGTGCACAATCATCAGTCGACTACTATCAGACTGCCAATCGACTGGCATGCAGTTTCAACCTTTTCTGATTTTTGGACCGAAATTCAGAAATGCATTAAAATTTATATGAAATTCAAAAAATCTTGAAAATTTGAAAAAACATTTCTTGTAAAGTCCATTATCAATGAAAAATAAGTTTTCATGAAAATTCATTCAATTTTCCAAAATTTGGCAAATACTTAAATGTCTTAAAAACCTTCAAGGTTTTATCAATTTGAGAACCTAGTTTTGCCTTGAAATGATTTAAAACATGAATACACAAATTATAAGACAAGAAATGGTTTTGAAAACATTTGAAATATCCAACCATGATCTTTGGGCAATATGGCTATGAATTAAACATATACTTTCCTCATGATTGATCTATTATTGCTATGACATATAAATGACCATCTAAATGCAATAAGTATTAGTGGACCATTTGTATCAACCTAACATCTCACCCATGCTATATTTTCAATCAAGTTAGCCTATAGTGAGTGTGAGATGTACCTAAGGTATTTGTACTTAACCATCAATTTCATGCAATTTCTATCAAGGTTAAGCATTACTCAATCATGATGATAAAGCAAGCATTGTTCATGAGTCACACATTATCATCACCCAACACTAAGTCAAAAATCATCACCCACATCATCCTAAGTCAATCATTTAACATGATATAAGTAAAGTGCACTTATGGTTGCCTTTCCTAGATTTTTCTAACCCTTGAGGATTGACTTGGGAACCCAATACAAATTCTTTCCAATTGGGTTCACCAAGTATTCCTTTGGGATCCATTTCCTAGCTACCATTATACTTTTAGCTTGACCCCTTGCAATTAAACAATGGTAGGCCTTCTCATTCTTGGTTCCCTTATAACCTAGGCTTTTCTTATTGAAACTTATGCTTTGGCTCCCAATTATCATGTTCAAGGTATTTGAGCCAATAGTAAATTTTTCTAAGGTCATTGTAAGAAAATATACCTTTTCCCTTAAACCCTTATTTTCCTTAACTTAGCATGCATCATTTACCCTAGAAGAATTATCATTATCATTGGAAAATGCAAATTTCAAATTTTCTTATAGTTCATTAATTTCGTTAAGCATTCTTTTGTTCTTCCTTTTAGCCCTAAATAAATCCCTAGTTAGGCTAGTAATCATTGAAACAACATCATTTGAGGGTAGTTTTGTTACCTTACTTACCCAATCTCCTTCAGATGATGATTACGACGCTGCCCCTTCACTTGAGCTCTCCTCTTCACTTGAGCTTGTTTCTCCTTTTTTCGAGGGGGTGGACTCTACATCATCAACTCCCATTAGCGCCAAGTGGGTGACAATGTCTTCCTCTTCGGATGATGAAGGATCATCCCACGTGGCCTTCAAGTTGTGTGCCTTGGCCTTTCCTTTTTCTTTTGATTTTCTTTCTTCTTTCTTCTTCTTGCTCACCTTCTTCTTGTCTTCTTTCTTTCTCCTTTCTTCCTTGTTTTTTTTCAAGAGGGGACAATCATCTCTCATGTATCCCTCTTCTTGACAATTATTGTTGGGATGTATACTGAAAAGTCTATCTTTTGTATGAACATCTTTATTTTTGAAATAAGAATCACATGACAATTGTTTGCATATTTATGGTTATGCATATCGTCTAATACATTACATTGTAGATAACATGGTATGTAGTGTCACACGGGAGATCAAGTTATTAGTTCCTTGTAATGTATAAGAAAAGGCTCACAACTGAGATGGTTTTGGACAAACTATTGGTATGGTTGTAGTGTGATTTGGTATTGGTTTGTCTTGACCATAGAATTACACTAGTACACTTTGTGTGTATTGAGCAGGATCGACATAGAGGTGATTCGATTTATAGTTGACTACATAATTGAATCAGACCTCAGATATTATGTTGTACATGCTCTTAATCCCGATATAATAATGGGAACATATACTTAGTATTTATTTCTTTGATTTACTAATGGGCGAGATTTATAGAGTAAATAGATAGGCTCAGTAAGTTGGGAAATGATATTATTTATATGGTGTGTCATTGATTATAGGAGAAAACCATGCCCTATATATTAGGATGATGATGTCCCCTTGAGGAGCTCATAAGGTTCATCATGTAAACCCTGCAGGTGGACTTGGTCCGGCATGCTGATAAGGTTAAGTGGTACTACTCATGGAGTTAGATGTTGATTAATTAATTGTCAGTAAATTAATTAATTGACAGACATTCGAGATCTTAAACACGGGGAGAAAAATGTACAAATAATATATGGAGCCCATATTAACCTATGGGGGTTGGTGAGGTAGATCAATGATAATCCTCTAGTGGAATGAATTATCATTAATGGATCGGACTTTATGTGGGCTTGATCCATTGGGTGGCCAAGATCCAACTCCTCCTCATGGTCCCTATCGTAGCCAATTAAAACCCTCTTGAAGCCTAGATCTGATGGTGGAGAATGAAACTCTAGATCCGATGGTGGAGAATAAATCTCTAGATCCAACGGTGGAGATTAAATCACTAGATCCGATGGTGGAGATTAAATCTTTAGATCTGACGGTGGAGATTAAATCTCTAAGTCCGACGGTTGAGATTAAATCTCTAGATCCAACAGTTGAGATTAAATCCCTAGAACCGACAGTGGAGATTAAAAGAAGGCTTAAGCCTAGCTCTATAAAAGGAGGCATAAGGGTGGGCAACAAGAACAATTGAAGGGAGATTAGGGTTTTGGGCAGCTAGGGCTTGGAGAGGCATTGGACGGCTAGGGTTTCCACTCCTCCTTGGCCGGCAAGGCTTTCTCTCCTTCCTAGGGTTTTGGTTGGCTCCTCCCATCTTCCTCTCATCCTTGGCCGGCATCCCCACTCTCTTCCTCTTCTCCTTGGCCGGTGGAAACAAGGGTTAGGGTTGTTCCTTGGATCTCTTGGCCGGCGCCCACTCCTTACACCTCTCTTTGGCCCGGCGGCAAGCATCAAGCTTGGAGCTTGATGGTCGGTCCTAGATAGGAGAAGAGTTTTATTTCTATACTTCCTCTTGTTCGGAGCGAGAAAGGAAAGGAAGATCATGATCTAGGAGGCTTCATCTCTTGGAGGATCGTTGCCCACACAACGTCCAAGAGGAGGATAGGACATACGATAGAATACCTTGAGGTAAACAAGAGGTATAAATCTTGTTTTTCTTTCCTTTTGTTTCTTTGTATGTTGTATGTTTTTATTATGTGGCTAATTTACTTGGACCCCAAAAACAAACACAAAAATCAGCAATCCATACATCGTCTATTTTGTGGCTATTCGAAGAATAGAGGTAGGTTGCTTGAACAACAAGTTTGTTCAAATGACCACTCTAATCGGATAGCACGACGATGGAATGGTAGCTTGGGTAATCCCTAATTTTCATGGATTATTTTTTTTAATCCGGGGACGAAGACGGGATCGCCATGAACAAGAAACTGAGTTGAAGTGGAAAGTGAAGTTTCCTACCTTCAAGTTGTATCAGAGCCACGGTTTTCGATATTGTGTGTTTAGGATTCGATTACTTTTATGCACTTTTCATATATTACATGTGTCGGATAATAGTAGGATGTGCACAAGTTAACTTTTTGGTTGTAAGCATAGGATCCAACTATTATGGTCATATGTGTGTATGTGATTGTATGTGTGTAATTGTATATTATTTGAATCCTCGGGGTCGACGAGGCTAGTATTTAATTTTTGTAATTAAGTACGACATTGTTTAGCCACTCATTTATTATAGTTTACTTTCGATCTAGATTTCATGTACACTTCTTCGTGGAGTATAGGATCGATTGATGTAAATTAAAATAGTTTTTCTCGGCTCGGATCTCCGGATGGCTTGTACAAGGTGTAGGGAGGAGCGAATGAGATGGCGATACGACGGGAGGCATATTGGAGACAAAAGCCATAATAGTTGGAAAATATTTTTTTTTCATATTTATTGCTTCTTGTTTGATATGCA
The DNA here is from genome assembly GCA_025175895.1 of Wurfbainia villosa. Classification (NCBI taxonomy): domain Eukaryota; kingdom Viridiplantae; phylum Streptophyta; class Magnoliopsida; order Zingiberales; family Zingiberaceae; genus Wurfbainia; species Wurfbainia villosa. Next base: position 57,196,695 of record CM045995.1, on the reverse strand, counting down.
TGTCGTAGGCTACAAAAATTCCTCAATTTTAAATTACTAAGTGGGAGAGGAATATTTTTATAAATTCCCACGACCTCCATTACGATTTGACATGTGATGCAAACAAACTTGGGCGTCGACTCTCAGTGCCTTCCTCCCCATCGAATGAGTTTGTTTGCGGATCAAAGGGTCGAATATGGTTATAGGAAATTAAGGAGCGTATGTACTTTCCCATCAGAAGGCAAATAACCCGAGATAATTACCTTGGTACAAAGTAATGGTGAACACTTAGATACAAATAGGAGTATCCTTTCCAATGGAGTCACTGCTTTTATTTGTAGGGCCGAAGAGGAACCAACTATTAATTTTATTTGTCAAAAATTTAGGTTGACAAGATAGTAAAATTAATGGGTAAAACTTCCTCTTACAAATGTAGAATTTGTATATTTCCACACTATCGTGATATACGATATTCTCGGTGTTGGTTGATTTTAAAATTTTATTGTTTGATGAATCAATAATTTTTTAAAATCTAATGTTTTGATGTATGTGATTCTTAGGTTTTTTTAAAATGACTTTAAACCCGCTTGCTATGATACTGAAAGAAAATAAACTTACTAAACCCAATTATATTGATTGGAAGAGGAATCTTGACATTGTCTTGATTGCTGAGGAATACAAATATGTACTCGTCGAAGAGTGCCCTCGTAAGCCTGCGGATGATTCTGGGGAAAAGGAGAAGGAGAGTTATAAGAAGTGGATTAAGGCTGATGAGATGGCGGGATGTTACATTTTGTCATCTATGTCAAATGTACTGCAACATCAGCATCAAGCCATGCCCATTGCTTATGACATGATGCTCAATCTCAAAGAGCTTTTCGGACACCAGAATCGGGCTACGAGGCAGGAAGCCATGAGGAACTTGGTGACGACCACCATGATCGAGGAAACACCCGTGAGGGATCATGTTCTCAAGATGATGGCTCATTTGAATGAGCTGGAAGTCTTTGGAGCTGAGATCGATAGGGAAACCCAGTTCGATATCATACTCCAGTCTCTACCTATGAGTTTTGAGCAGTTTCACCTGAACTACAACATGAATAAAAGGTTGTATTCGTTGGCAGAGCTTCTGACAGAACTCCAGGCGACAGAGGGGCTATTTCGTCAGAGTGCTCAGGCGCAGGCCATAGTTTCCCAAATGGTTTTCACTTCTAAGCCGAAAGACAAGAAGGAGAAGAAACATACTAGGGCAAAGGTTGTGGGAGGATCTCAGGGAGGAGTGAAGAAGCCGAAAGGCATGTGCTTCACTTGCAAGCAAACTGGACACTAGAAGAAGGACTGCCCCATCCAGAAGCAAAACAAAGGTATATCTTTTAGTCTAGTCGTTGAAACATGTTTAGAAGTGTTATCTACCGGCACCTGGTGTGTAGATATGGGAGCCACTGATCTTGCCTGCAATACTTTGCAGGGGTTCCAAGAAACCAGACGACTGGCTGAAGGGGAGATTACCATCTACTTGGGTGATGCTACGAAGGTAGCGGCTGTTGTAGTGGGAGATGTTTATTTGTCTTTTGAGAGGAATAAAGTTTTGGTTCTTAAGAATTGCCTTTATGTACCTTTATTTAGAAAGAATTTGATTTCGGTTTCTAAATTGTTTATGGATGGATATTCTATTTCTTTTAATGACAGAGTTGTTATAAAAAAAATAGGGAGATTATCTTTTCTGCTACATTGATAGAAAATTTATATACTCTTGAACTAAAAGCTCCCACGATGCAAATAAAAGTAAATAACTCATCTTCTAATTCCAATAAGAGAAAAGAACCTTCGAAGATGAACCAAACATATCTTTGGTATCTAAGGCTAGGTCATATTAACCTAAGTAGAATTAAAAGATTGATAGCTGATAGGCCTCTTGGTTCATTAGTGGTGGAAGATTTCCCAACCAGTGAATCTTGCTTGGAGGGTAAAATGACCAAGAGGCCTTTTAAGGCCAAGGGGTATAAAGCCAAAGATGTGTTGGAATTGGTTCATTCTGATTTGTGTAGTCCTATGTCTATCCAGACAAAAGGTGGTTTTGAATATTTCGTCTCTTTTATATATGATTATTCGAGATATGGATACATTTACCTGATGCGCTGCAAGTCTGAATGCTTTGACAAGTTTAAAGAATTCAAGGTTGATGTGGATAAATGTCAAGGTAAAAGTATCAAGACACTACGATCTGATCGTGGTGGTGAGTACCTCTTGAGAGAGTTTAAGAATTACTTATCAGAGGTTGGGATTCAATCCCAATTGTCTGCACCTGGCACACCCCAGTAGAATGGTGTAGTAGAACGAAGGAATAGGACTCTTATGGAGATGGTTAGATCGATGATGAGTTATTCTGAGTTGCCAGATTCGTTCTGGGGGTATGCTCTAGATACGGTAGTGTATATTCTGAACTTGGTACCATCTAAATTAGTACCTTCTACTCCCACAGAATTGTGGACTGGGTGAAAGCCTAGTCTGAGACATATTTGGATTTTGGGGAGTCCAGCACATGTGCTGAAGGCAGATGCTGGTAAGTTGGAACCTCGTACAGAAGTGTGCATGTTTGTTGGCTATCCTAGAGGAAGGAAAGGTGGTTTGTTTTATAGTCCTAGAGATTAGGGGGTGATTGTTAGTACGAATGTCAGATTTCTAGATGAGGACTATGTGATGAACCATAAGCCCACGACTAAGATTGTTCTGGAGGAATTGAGAGGGGAAGTCACTGCTTCAGTACCACCGGTACAAGAGGATATACCATAAGCTACTGCACTGTGTGTCATAGAGGATACACAGGTGATACCTCGTCGTAGTGGGAGGATTGTTAGACAACCTGTCAGATTTATTTTCTTGGGAGAATCTTCTGATTTGGTCTCTGGCAAACATGAACCTGATCCCTGGACATATGATGAGGTAATCCAAGATAAAGATGCGGTATCTTGGCAAAGTTTGATGAATTCTGAGAAAGAATCTATGGATTCAAATCAGGTCTGGGACCTAGTAGAACCACCCAATGGTGTAAAAACCATTTGATGCAAGTGGATATATAAAAGAAAGAGAGGAATAGATGGGAAGGTTGAGACCTTCAAAGCAAGGCTTGTTGCAAAAGGGTATACTCAGAAAGAGCATATCGATTATGAGGAGGCCTTTTCTCTGGCAGCCATGCTTAAGTCTATCCAAATTCTCTTATGTATTGTAGCTCATATGGATTATGAGGTATGACAGATGGATGTCAAGACAACTTTCCTTAATGGAAGTCTTGAGGAGAACATCTATATGAAGCAACCAGAGGGATTCATTGGAAAGGGCAAAGAGTATCTTGTGTGCAAGCTTAATCGACCCATTTATGGATTGAAGCAAGCTTCGAGGTCTTGGAACATCCGCTTTGATGAGGTAATCTAGTCTTATGGATTTATTCAAAGTTCGGATGAGTCTTGTGTATACAAAAGATGTCACAGAAATATAGTGGTATTTCTTGTACTATACGTAGATGACATTTTGTTAATTGGTAACAATGTCAAGGTGTTATTGGACGTAAGGGTATGGTTGTCTAAATAGTTTAATATAAAGGACTTGGGAGAAGTGGGACACATCCTTGGGATCAAGGTTATAAGGGATCACAAGAAAAGGATGTTGTGCTTATCTCAAGCTTCATACATAGACACCATTATGGATCGTTTTAGCATGCAGAACTCCAAGAAAGGTTTTCTACCTTTCAGGCATGGAGTTCCTTTATCTAAGGAGATGTGTCCTAGAACATCTAAGGTGGTAGAGGAAATGAAGGCGGTTACTTATGCTTCGACAGTAGGAAGACTCATGTATACCATGCTATGTACGAGACTAGATATTTGCTTTACCATGGGCATGGTGAACAGATATCACAGTAATCCAGGACAAGGACATTGGACTGCGGTAAAACATATATTGAAGTACCTGAGAAGGACTAGGGGTTATATGCTAGTTTACCAAGCAGACCAAATACTCCTTGTGAGTTGCACAGATTCCGACTTCCAATCAGATAGGGATAACAGTAAGTCTACCTCAGGTTTTGTGTTTACTTTAGGAGGTGGAGCCATTTTATGGAGGAGTGTCAAGCAGAAATGCGTTGCGGACTCTACCATGGAAGCTAAGTATGTGGCAGCCTCTGAGACGGCCAAAGAAGCTGTGTGGCTCAAGAACTTCTTGGTGGACTTGGATTTGATTCCTAGTTTTTCCAGAACTATCACAATTTATTGTGATAATAGTGGTGCAGTTGCAAACTCGAAGGAACCGCGAGCCCATAAGGCAAGTAAACACATAGAGCACAAGTACCACCTGATACGAGAAATCGTAAAGGAGGTAGAAGTTGTTGTCGCCTAGATTGCATTAGAGGATGACGTGGTAGACCCTTTTATTAGTGAAAGCCCTAGAGCGAATCATGTGATGATTGTTGTATGGACTTTATTGTATCATATTCCTATTTATAAAGGCATGGTTATTATATTTACTTGTATTGCTGCCAAATAAACTAAGTATAATAACGTCCTTGAGTAGAAGATTCTTATCTATATCAATCGATTGGTTGAATCGATAATGAGATGATATAGAGAACATTACTCTTAATCATTCCTAGTCAAGTATTAACATTCAGGAACAATGTTAATGCGTAGAGACTAACATGTAGGTCAACTCGATGACTTGATCTCACAAGTCATGAATATGAGATATCAAGTTGACACATGGGTATGCATTAGAGAATGTATACTGAATGACCCGCCATGAGAAATTATCATGGATCGTTATATGAGTGTCATATATTTTCTCATGTGACTATTAGTCCTTGGACCTGAAGTCACCATGGTTCCCTACATAACGAGTTGAATACTTTGTCTTCGTCAAACGTCACCCGTAAATGGGTGGACTATAAAGGCGATTACTGGGTGTGTAACAAATTATGCGGAGGGATGTGAGTAATGTAGATGGGATCTATCCCTCCTATATGACAGGAGTGACATCGTTATTCTTCATAGAGTGAGACCACGAAGTGCATGGCCCTGCCCAAATGAGTCAATATGATATATTGAGCTCATTTGATTAGAGTGAGTCTACTTGGATTCAAGATATAGATTGTACCGAGGATGACATGGTCTATGTCTCAATTGATCAATCTAAATGTCAAGGATAGAGGGACATTGTCACATATTGTGGGAGTCACAATTAGTAGTCACAAAGGTGATGTTGGATCTCAACATTCTTGTAACTTTGGTAGCAATGATGTGTTGCTAGATACCGCTCATTGCTTATGTTCCTAAATTGGTTTGGAGCATTGCCAACGTTACAAGAACGTATAGGGTCACACACAAAGGGCAATTAGATGGAGATTAGGTTCATATGATGACCCATGAGGATTAGTTTCATGGGATGAACCAAATTGGATTAAGAGTAATCCAAATTAGACTAATTGAGTTAGACTCAATTTGAATCAAGTGTTGAATGAGTCTAATATAGATTTGATTCATTGAGTCAATTTAAATTAATGAATAGAAATTCATTAAATCAAATTGACTTGAATCAAGTGGCTAGATTTGATCAACCATGGGAGATAAGAGGTCACGTTTGACTTGACTTGAGAGGGAAGATGAATAGTAAATTTTGACTTGACCAATTGCCATGTCATGGTGACATGGCATGTGTGCCGGCCAATGATGATGTTCCACATCATCATGGACTTATCATGTGGTGCCACCTCATGAGGGAGACCAAGAGACATTGACTCTTGGAGTTACATGCATGCATGTAACCCCCACCCATTGAAGTGGCCAACCACTATTCATCATGGTGTGAATTAATTTGGTGAGAAACTCCATCTTCTTCTTCCTTTGATCTTCTTCCTCTCAAGCTCTCTCCCAATCCTCTACGTTGGCCGAAACTTCCAAGGGGTGCTAGCACACTCTAGGTTGGGTTTCTCCACCATTTGTCTGTGTGGATACCAATAGAGGAGTGTACACTTGACACTCTTGAGTTTCGGCAAATCATTTGGACGAGCGGGATAAGCGAAGGGCGTCGCCATGAGGGTAATGCTCTCATCTTATAGATCTAGGGTAGATCTAGGGTATTTAAACACATACATGTTTTTTTTTATATCTTTGCATGGATCCGTGGCAAGGCTTCCGAGGTTTCCGCAACGCAAAAAGTGGTTTTTGCGGCTCGAAAAGTCCAACAGTGGTATCAGAGCCACATGTGAAGCATGTATGCGTTTCATATTTGTAGTTTTTGTATTAGATATAAAAATTACAAATTTTTAAGTTTCTGTAAATTTACTATTTTTATAGAATTTTTGGGTATTTTTCTCGAATAGTCGAAGCAACAAGTGTGGTGACACTTGTAGGCTTCAACCGCCGAGAAAAACTCTCCGAAATGGCGAGTTCTCGCTTTAGGTTTTTGGGACAGCGACTTAAGTCGCTGTAGGATTTAGTAGAGACACTCGCAAAGTTTATTTTTGCAAGTAGGGGCGCTGCCCCTATCCCCGAAAGGGGCCTTGTCCCGTGATCGCGCCCGGAAACTGCTTAGCGGGACCGTTACAGAGAGGTGACTAATAAAATTGAAAAATAAATAGAAAGAAATTAGAGAAATTTTTTGTAAAATACATAATTTAGTATTATGTATAATTCTATGATGTTCATGGCCTAAGAACCCCAATATGATTGGATGATAATGTGTTGTAATTCATAATACGACCTGTGTGCCATTTTTGTGGTTGTGCATGTTGTATAGGGTATGCGACCTACGCGTCGTGCCACTTCTTTTAAAATTCTAGTTGTAACTAGTTTTAGACTCGAATGTAACTCGAGTTTCATATTTGTAATGTACAAAATGGAGCGGTGAAAAGTCCACTTGTAGACGAAGTTACGAGAAGTATGCCGACGACACATGACAGTCAAAGGAGGCGCTTGGAGAAGCCGCTAACCCTAGGTTGACCGTCCGATCTTCTCATTGGCTTGAGAACATCATAGTAGGGCCATGACCACATAACAATTAATTATATATATATATATATGTTGATATATATATATATATATATATATATATATATATATATATATATATATATATATATATATATATATATATATTTGTTTTTGCTTGTATGTATGTGATGCATGCTAGTAGAATAATGCTTGTATGTATATGATGCATGCTAGGATATTTTTCTTGTATGTATATGATGCATGCTAGAATAATGCTTGTATGTATGTGATGCATGCTAGTATAGGATAATAAAGGCCTTGATGCGTATATGTTACACATTAACGATTAGATTAGATCTTAATCGAATCAACTCGAAAATGCCTACCAAGTCCTTGATACCCATCACTACCTCGATCATTTATAGTTGTTGAATCTGTCAAAGCAGAGCAACACATATTATCTTGGTCGGGTGTGGAGGGACAATCTTGGTCCTGCCTATCATGGCTTGGGTTAGAGTAAGCTCAATTAGATTGAGTAAAACTAGTTAACTCAATTGGATCGAGTAGAACTATAGGCATATTCCAACCGTTGGAAAGATAGGATAAGATCGCATTTACACTAAATCTTGGACGATTTAGCCAAAGCTAACTCAAGGTCTTTTGTAAATGTGGGTCTTGATCCTATAAACAAGAGTTGCATAGAGATGTAATCTGTAATGTATTACCCACCGATCATACTAAGTCTTGGGCGATTTAGCCATAACTAACTCAAGGCTTAGTATGATGTGGATCTTGTCCCACAAAATTATAGCATGTTTGTATGAATCTAGTAATGTGGTTTGACCACATCCATAACTCGATTCTATAAAATTCTTATAATTCAGTGGGAGCATCTTTGATTAAAGGCCTAATTAAATGATAAAAAGAATATGATATTAATTTTCTGCATTATGTATGTTGTAGATTACTATGTCGACAAACACGAACACTCTCTCCCTGCGTTCTGTCCTTGAGATGGACAAGCTTAATGGAGCAAATTTCCTAGACTAGTACAGGAACCTGAGAATCGTTCTCACCCAAGAAAGGAAATTGTACGTCCTGGAGCAGCCCATTCCGGAGGCACCTCCTGCCACTGCCTCGTGAGCTGACAAAGATGCTTACAAGAAGCATCAAGATGATGCATTAGATGTGTCATGTCTCATGCTCGCAACCATGAACTCTAAGCTTCAGAAGCAACACGAGTTCATGAATGTTTATGATATGGTTGAACATCTTCGTCAACTGTATCAAGGACAAGCAAGGCACGAGAGATATGAAGTCTCTAAGGCATTGTTTCAGTCCAAAATGCAAGATGGGACTACCGTAGGTCCATATGTACTCAAGATGATTGGGTACGTAGAAAACCTACAAAGATTGGGATTCCCACTTGGCCAAGAGCTTGCCACTGACTTGATCTTACAGTCTTTGCCACAAAGCTACAATCAATTTGTCATGAATTACAACATGAATGAAATTGATAAGTCACTGCCTGAGATGCTCAGCATATTGAGAACTGCTGAACTCAACCTTAAGAATGGAAAATCTGACTCCATTTTGATGGTGCAAAAGAAGAAAGGCAAGGGCAAGCCTAAAGGTAAGGGAAATTCCCAAGCCAAGGGCAAAGGCAAAGAACTGAAACCCAAAGGAGGGGTGGCCAAAGAAAATGGTTGCTTCCACAGCAAGGAAGCTGGACACTTGAAGCGTAACTGCAAATCTTACCTGGAAGATCATAAGAAGAATAGAAGTGAGACTTCTACATGAGAAATGAGATATTAAGTAGACACATGGGTATGCATTAGAGAATGTATACTAAATGACCCGCCATGAGAAAGTATCATGGATCGTTATATGAGTGTCATCTACTTTCTCATGTGACTATTAGTCCTTGGACCTAAAGTCACCATGGTTCCCTACATAAGGAGTTGCATACTTTGGCTTCGTCAAACGTCACCCGTAAATGGGTGCACTATAAAGGTGATTACTGGGTATGTAACAAATTATGCGGAGGGATGTGAATGATGTAGATAGGATCTATCCTTCCTATATGATGGGAGTGACATCGTTATTCTTGATAGAGTGAGACCACAAAGTGAATGGCCATGCCCAAATGAGTCAATATGAGATATTGAGCTCATTTGATTAGAGTGAGTCTACTTGGATTCAAGATATAGATTGTACCGAGGATGACATGGTCTATGCCTCAATTGGTCAATCTAGATGTCAAGGATAGAGGGACATTGTCACATATTGTGGGAGTCATAATTACTAGTCACAAAGGTGATGTTGGAGCTCAACATTCTTGTAACTTGGGTAGCAATGATGTGTTGCTAGAAACCGGTCATTACTTATGTTCCTAAATCGGTTTGGAGCATTGCCAATGTTATAAGAACCTATAGGGTCACACACAAAGGACAATTAGATGGAGATTAGGTTCATATGATGAACCATGAGGATTAGGTTCATGGGATGAACCAAATTGGATTAAGAGTAATCCAAATTAGACTAATTGAGTTAGACTCAATTTGAATCAATTGTTGAATGAGTCTAATTTAGATTTGATTCATTTAGTCAATTTAAATTAATGAATAGAGATTCATTAAATCAAATTGACTTGAATCAAGTGGTTAGATTTGATCAACCATGGAAGATAAGAGGTCAAGTTTGACTTGACTTGAGAGGGAAGATGAATGGTCAATTTTGACTTGACCAATTGCCATGTCATGGTGACAAGGCATGTGGCCCGGCCAATGATGATGTTCCACATCATCATGGACTTATCATGTGGTTCCACCTCATGAGGGAGACCAAGAATCATTGGCTCTTGGAGTTACATGCATGCATGTAACCCCCACCCATTGAAGTGGCCAGCCACTATTCATCATGGTGTGAATTCATTTGGTGAGGAACTCCATCTTCTTCTTCCTTGGATCTTCTTCCTCTCAAGCTCTCTCCCAATCCTCTACTTTGGCCGAAACTTCCAAGGGGTGCTAGCACACTCTAGATGGTATTTCTCCACCATTTGTCCCTGTGGATACCAATAGAGGAGTGTACACTTGACATTCTTGAGTTCTAGCAAAGCATTTGGACGAGCGGGATAAGCGAAGGGCATCGCTAAGAGGGTAATGCTCTCATCTTATAGATCTAGGGTAGATCTAGGGTATTTAAACACATACATGTTTTATTTTTATATCTTTGCACGGATACGTGGTCGGGATTCCAAGGTTTCCGCAATGCAAAAAGAGGTTTTTGCTGCTCAGAAAGTCCAACACCTTTCACTAAGGCCTTTCTAGCGAGAGCTTTGATCGGAATGTGGAGGGAATGGAAATCAGAAGTATGGCAGTATTAGGACAGTATAGTCTTTTAGTATAAGTGGGAGATTGTTGGGATGTATACTGAAAAGTCTATCTTTTGTATGAACATCTTTATTTTTGAAATAAGAATCACATGATCATTGTTTGCATATTTATGGTTATGCAAATCGTCTAATACATTACATTGTAGATAACATGGTGTGTAGTGTCACACGGGAGATCTTGTTATCAGTTCCTTGTAAAGTATAAGTAAAGGCTCACAACCGAGATGGTTTTGGACAAACCATTGGTATAGTTGTAGTCTGATTTGGTATTGGTTTGTCTTGACCATAGAATTACACTAGTACACTTTATGTGTATTGAGTTGGACCGACTTAGAGGTGATTCGATTTATAGATGACTACATAATTAAATCGGTCCTCGGATATTATGTTGTACATGCTCTTAATCTCGATATAATAATGGGCACATATACTTAGTATTTATTTATTTGATTTACCAATAGGCGAGATTTATTGAGTAAATCGATGGGCTCGGTAAGTTGGGTAATGATATTATTTATATGGTGTGTCGTTGATTATAGGAGGAAAACATACCCTATATATTAGGATGATGATGTCCCCTTGAGGAGTTCATAAGGTTCATCATGTAAACCCTGCAGGTGGACTTGGTCCGGCATGATGATAAGGTTGAGTGGTACTATTCATGGAGTTAGATGTGGATTAATTAATTGTCAGTAAATTAATTAATTGACGGACATTCGAGATCTTAAATACGGAGAGATAAATGTACAAATAATATATAGAGCCCATATTAACTTATTGGGGTTGGTGAGGTAGATCAATGATAATCCTCTAGTGGAATGGATTATCATTAATGGATCGGACTTTATGTGGGCTTGATCCATTGGGTGGCCAAGATCCAACTCCTCCTCATGGTCCCTATCGTAGCCTATTAAAACCCTCATGAAGCCTAGATCCGATGGTGGAGAATGAAACTCTAGATCCAATGGTCGAGAATAAATCTCTAGATCCGACGGTGGAGATTAAATCACTAGATCTGACGGTGGAGATTAAATCTTTAGATCCGACGATAGAGATTAAACCTCTAAGTCTGACAGTTGAGATTAAATCTCTAGATCCGACGGTTGAGATTAAATCCCTAGAACCGACGGTGAAGATTAAAAGAAGGCTTAAGCCTAGTTCTATAAAATGAGGCATAAGGGTGGGCAGCAAGAACAATTGAAGGGAGATTAGGGTTTTGGGAGGCTAGGGCTTGGAGAGGCATTGGGTGGCTAGGGTTTCCTCTCCTCCTTGGGCGGCAAGGCTTTATCTCCTTCCTAGGGTTTTGGCCGGCGCCTCCCATCTTCCTCTCATCCTTGGCTGGCGTCCCAATTCTCTTCCTCTTCTCCTTGGCTGGTGGAAACAAGGGTTTGGGTTGTTCCTTGAAGCTCTTGGCCGGCACCCACTCCTTACACCTCTCTTTGGGACGGCGGCAAGCATCAAGCTTGGAGCTTGATGGTCGGTCCTAGATAGGAGAAGAGTTTTGTTTCTATACTTCCTCTTGTTCGGAGTGAGCAAGGAAAGGAAGATCATGATCTAGGAGGCTTCATCTCTTGGAGGATCATTGCCCACACAACGTCCAAGAGAAGGATAGGACATACGATAGAAGACCTTGAGGTAAACAAGAGGTATAAATCTTGTTTTTCTTTCCTTTTGTTTCTTTGTATGTTGTATGTTTTTATTATGTGGCTAATTTATTTGGACCCCGAAAACAAACACAAAAATCGGCAATCCGTATATCGTCTATTCCGTGCCTATTTGAAGAATAGAGGTAGGTTGCTTGATCAACAAGTTTGTTCAAGTGACCACTCTAATCAGATAGCACGACGATGGAACGGTAGCTTGGGTAATCCCTAATTGTCATGGATTATTTTTTTTAATCCGGGGACGAAGATGGGATAGCCATGAATAAGCAACTGAGTTGAAGTGGGAAGCGAAGTTTCCTACCTTCAATTATACATATAATTTTTCTTCTTGGCCTTCTCCTATCATGAGATTTGTTAAATTTAAAGTTTTTCAATGCACTTCTCACCTTTATTACCATGTAGGCTTCTTCATTGCTATTCATTGATGATGAAGACGATGATTCATCGGATGAGGAAGTTTGTAATCTTCTTTTTCTTCTTCCCTTTGTCGGCTACCAAAGCTAATCCCCTTGATGGCTTGATTAGCTCTTCTATTATACCTTCAAGCCTAGTTTCATGTAACTCCATAGTTGAAAAGAATTCTTCTAGAGTACTTACCTCTAGATTCTTGGAAATGTAAAACGAATCCACCATGGAGCTCCACTTAGATGATCGGGGGAATGCATCTATAGACTTCATGATCATATCTCTATTGGAGAGCTTCTCCCCTACACTTGTTAAGCCATTAACGATTTCTTTAAATCAAGAATGTAAAGAGACTACCTTTTCTCCTTTTTCTAGCTTGATGTTGCCTAATTGTGATCGGAGAAGATCCCATCTTGCAAGCTTTGCCTCGGAAGTGCCTTCATGAAGCTCCACGAGTTTTTCCCACATTTTCTTAATGCTTGCACACTCTCCTATTCAGTTTATCTCTTATTGAGGGAGCACATTATATAGATGATGCTTGGCCTTTGAGTTTGCAAGGTGCTCCTCTCGTTGCTTCTTTATCCATCTTGACTTTTCGATTGGTTCACCCTCTTCATCCCTAGGTACATCGAAATCGGATTCCATAATAACCATTATATCAAAGTCTGTTTTGAAGAATACCTCCATTCTTTTCTTCCACCATGTGAAGTTGCCCTCGAACTTGGGTGGATGAATGTTGGAGCCGGCCATTTTGTCGTGCTTGTGTTGGCGATGAGTCCACGACAAGCTCCTTACTTTGATACCACTTGTTGGAGGATCGGTGGTCAGCTAGAGGGGTTGAATAGCCTTCTTTATCGTTGATGACGTTTGGTTGCTTAATCGTGTATGAATATGATTAGTGCAGTGGAAAATAAATGGTAAACAAAATGATTAAGAGAAATACAAAGAAAAAGAAGCACAAACACTAACACCGGAGATATAACATGGTTCACGACCCTTGTCGCTAATCCACGGATGATTCGTTCCAGGTGAATCACTACTTAACCAACTCCACTAGTCTCTTCTTTAGCCCAAGCAAGGTGGAGGTAACCTCTTTACAAGAATGCACTCCTTTTTACAATAAGATTGGAATAAGAACAAGAAGAGGGAGTAAAAATCGTGTGGAGCACTTAGGAGCAAGAACATTAACCTCCCTAAAGGCCACACCCTCTCTTTTTATAGAAAGAGTCGAAATCTTCTGTTTGCATGCTGATCATCTATTGCATGCGGTGATGCTACGCCTTTTCAATGGCTTCTAACATCGTTTGAATTTTGATCGTCACCATCCAACGGACTCCTGGGTAGTCGACTGGCGATATCGCTGGTTTGACTGATCGCCTCATAGCCGACTGATCAGTCAGCTATGAAGCATTTTGTGCCCATGCCACTTTCGATAGTCGCTGCCACCTTTGGAAGTTGACTATTGATCGGGCAATTCAGCCGAACACCAGTTGAACTTAATTCAACTTGGACCAATTCAAATGCCAATACTTGGCAGTCGACTGATGTCGGGTAAACCTTAATCAAATGGCTTATTTGAGCATCCGATGATTGGGTAAAATCTCAACCCACTCAGTTGAGCACCCGACACTTCTATTCGTCGGGTAAAACCTCAAACTAATGTTTGAGCATCAACTTAACCACACATCGGGTAAAATCTCAAACCTTAGTTTAAGCATCCAACTTGTCGGGTAAAACCTCAACCCACTCGGTTGAGCATCCGACACTTGACTTAGCCATTCGGCCAAGTTTACCTATGAGCTACCATTTACAAATCACTCATTCTCTCATCTCCCTTGAAGTCTCTCGCCGAAGCACTCTTTGTCCGGCCACATCCCTCGGATGCACTAAGTGCATGGCTTCGCAATGCCATCCTTTGCGTCTCTCCCTGAAATATGCTTCCTAGGCTTAACTCCAATGCTCCTCGTTCGGTGGTCCCTCGGATGCACCAAGCGCACGGCTTCCGCAATGCCATCCTTCACTGACTCAAAGACCTGAGGCATGAGATGGTGAACCCACCAATGCTTTTGTCAAGCCAACACATGTGTGAATTACTAAGTCCTGCACGACTTCAACACACATATCAAATCACATAAACATCCTAACTTAAATCTTTGCCACACACATCAAAACCTTAAACCATACTTTGGTTTATTTCCCTTACAGATGTATCTGGTTGGACCAGGTCAAGAGGGTGTTAAATGGAGGCTATGAAACATCCTATGGCCTTGTCCGACTTAGCACGACCATATCCCACCTAAACGAAGTCAAACAGATCATACAGTGCCTCACAGGGTCGTGCCTAATCAGCCATGGGTCGTGCCTAGCTCTGGTCAAAAATGGCCAAAACTAGGGTTGTGCACAGCAGGGCACACAACCAACCATGTGTCTTGGCATGACCATGTATTTTGGCACGATAGACAGTGTGTAAAACACACGGCCGTGTCACGGCTCCATCGATTTTGAGATATTTCTTATGAAAATTTCTTGGGTCGTTCTTACCTTAATTATAAGATAATTATAGAAAGAAAGGTTCCATTTAAGCTTCCTTAGATAACCTAATCAAGAGATCTATAAATATATCTCTTGAATTTCTTTAGTGGCATAACTCTTGGTTTTCTTTCTTGGTAGACATTTTTCTCTCTATTTCTTCTCTTGTCTCCACCGGTTGCCTAACACCAATCGGAGACAAAAGCTTGCTGTTCTAGGAGTTGTCTTAGGTGATCTCGACATGGATACTTATAGAGGCAAGGCCCGTTGGTCTTTCTTATGGTTTTGACTAATTTGATAAGAATCTTAGAGGTATAACTTCTCTCCTTTTGTATGTTTTCATGTCATTATGTCAATAGAAAGGATTCCTATGCCTCTTCCCCTTGGGCATGAGTCTTGGGGTTTCATTCCCATGATGCATGGGATTCACTTTTCGAAGTATATCATCCCGCACACTGAAGATGAGAGGATTCGCATGTGCAGATCTCATATGTCTCAACTATAGGATCGATCATGTATGCTATGTTATGTACGAGCCTTGATGTTTCGTAAATTTTAAGTGTTACAAGTAGATACCAGTTGGATCCTGGTATGGACCATTGGGTTGTTGTCAAAATAATTCTTAAGTACTTGAGAAGAACTAAATATTTATTCTTGGTATATGGAGGAGGTGATATAGTAGTAAGTGGGTACACTGATGCTAGTTTCCAGACAGATAAGGATGTTTTCAAATCCTAGTCTGGATACATATTCATCTTGAATGGAGGTGCAGTGAGTTGGAAAAGTTCCAAACAAGACATCGTTGTTGATTCTACTACGAAGGCAGAGTACATTGCAACTTATGAAGTATCAAAGGAGGCGGTCTGGATCAAGAATTCATTGTTGAACTTAAAATAGTTCTGAGAATTGTTGAAGCATTACTGGTTTACTTCAACAACAATGGCACCATTGCATAGGTGAAGGAACCATGGTCTTATCAGCGATCTAAGCATGTACTTCATTGTTACCATCTGATCAGAGAAATCATAGGTAGAAGAGACATGCAAATAGAGAAAGTTCCCACTAATAGGAATCTACCAGATCCCTTGACAAAGCCTCTTCCCCAAGAAATGTTCGAGAGGCATTTAGAGGCCTATGATATTAAATACCAAGGTGATTGGATGTAGGCCAAGTGGGAGTTTGATGTAATTGAGAGATATCCTAAGGCAATCACTTCAGAAGTTATTAACAAAACTCACTATCTGAATATAGATTGGTTATGTATTTAATTGGATCTTTAAATCAACTACTGAAGTCCACAATATGATACATAGCATGAAAGAAATTGTGATTGGATCACAATTAGTGGATATTTTATCATGTGTAATCATGTAAGTATTGAAACTATCCCTAGTCGATGAATTGATGAGATTGGGCATTACCAATTCTGTGAGACTAGCACAAGTTATGCTTCTTGGTTCATTTAAGCATTTGATATTCACTGAATAGAAGTAAGAGGGATGCTGAGAGTGAATAAGTGCATGCTAGTTAAGGTAACTAGTACATTGGAGTGACCTACTATGAGACTTCATATGGTTTTTAATATCGTTGAAGATCTCATTGCAGCTTGAGTTCAAGATTCCTTACACGTGAGGTATTCAAGTCATCTTGGTGATGACACCTTATACTTTGACTTTTTTGCAACCATCTCCATAGGAGGTGTAACTCCGAGTTGATTGGGTATAAGTCAAAATGATCGAAAATGATTGAATACCCGATAGAGAATTCACCACTCCTTATATATAGGAGATGTATACCCTAGGCCTCTTGTCAGAATTATTACTCAGAAGTCTCTGGCCAGAGCAACCATGATAAGAAGACAGTTTTCTTGATAACATGTTTGAGTAACTTGAACCCACAAGACAAGGAAACTAACCTGTGCTAAGTGTGATGTAGTAAGCCTAGTGGGGACGAGCACATAGACCATGTCCTCAACCAAGTGGGTATAAGATGAGTGAAAGGAATAAGGCACGTAAATATCTATAGCTGCTGAATGGTTCAGAAATGTTATGGAGTTGATTTAGACTTTTCGATTAATTAGAGGTCATGATGTACTGTTAGGTGCCACTCATGATCTATTCATAATTAAGGGGTTAATTATGAATGGCCAACATAGCCAGGAACCTATTGGGTCACATGCACTACAGGTAATCTCGAGACATAAAACAAGCCTGAGAATGAGATTGTCGATGAGAGAGGATGTATCTAGTTGGAATAGGCCAAGAGCATGCGAAACACAGGCTATCAAACTTCCTATGGCCTTGTCGGACTTACCATAACCATATAACACCTAAACGAAGTCAAACAGATCATACAGAGCCTTACTTAGTCATGCCTAATCAGGCATGAATCGTGCCTAGCTCTGGCCAAAAATAGCCAAAACCAGGGATGTGCACAACAGGACACATGGCCAGTCATGTGTCCTGGCACGATCGTGTCTTTTGGCAAGACTAGCCGTGTGTAAATCGCACGACCATGTCATGACTCCGTTGATTTTGGGATTTTTCTTAAGGAAATTTCCTTGTTTTCTCTTACCTTAATTATTAGATGAATATGGAAAGAAAGGTTCCATTTAAGCCTCCGTAGATGCCCTAATCAAGAGATCTATAAATATATCTCTTGACATTCTTTGGTCGCATAACTCTTGGTTTTCTTTCTTGGTAGTCATTTTTTTCTCTCTTTCTTCTCTTGTCTCCATCGGCTGGCTAGCACCGATCAAAGACAAAGGCTTGCTTCTCTAGGAGTTATCTCAGGTGATCCCGGCATGGATACTGATAGAGGCAAGGCCCGTTGACAGATTTGATAAGAATCTCAAAAGTATAACTTCTCTCCTTTTGTATGTTTGCTTGAGATTATGTCAATAGCAAAGATTCTTGGCCCCCAAGGCATTTCTGGGATGAAATAAAAATTATTTTATTTTCTATATTCTACTCTGCATGATCTTGGAATCTCCAACAAACCACACGTATCCATACCCATTGGGGATTATAGAAGATGTTTATGTCTGGGTGGGAGACTTCACATTACCTATCGATTCTGTGGTATTAGAGGTGGAAGAGGACCCCAAAATTCCAATGATCTTAGAAAGACCATTTTTAGCCACAACAAGAGTGGTTATCGACATGAAGAACCACAAGTTAACCTTGTCGCTAGCTAGGAGATAAAAATTTGAATTTAAGTTCACTAGCGCGATAGATTTGGGATCCGTGAAAAGTAAGTATGTTATTCCTACAAGGGCAAGGACACAAAATGAGGCTTTGGATTCCGATGGAGACGTATGGGGATTTACTAAGCCAGTGACACCCAATTGACATACGGGAGTATGGTCAAGCTAAAGACCTTAAACAAATGCTTCTTGGAAGGCAACCCAAGTTTACTTTAGTTTACTTCAATTTGTTTCTTTCATTCATGCCAATTTAAATTTTTAGTTTTTGCTTATCATTATGTTCTTATGTTTATAGTAATTTGTAAGACTTACCATGCAGGAAGGAGAAATATTTAGAAGTTCATAGAATAAGGCACGGACAACTGTGTGAATTTCACAGGTCATGGCTCTTTGGTAGGAAAGTACACGACAGAGCGTGAGGGAAAAATTTAGACCATGTGTCAAACAAGAATTTCCAGAGTCACACACTGTCGACCATGTGAAATTTACATGGCCGTGCCATTTTATGGAAATTTTTCAAGCAGACGAGACAAAATACACATGGTCAGACTTGTGAATTTCACATGGTCGTATCGCGCCCCTTTAAAAGGGTGTGAGCCAAGTTTTTTGCCCCAAATCTATTGTGACTTTCAGATTTTCTACCCTAACATGCACCTATCCTCTTCTCCTATCTCCTAGTGACCTTCCCCAACCCTTAGCCTCATCCAAGAACCTTTCCACAAGTGAAGATGAAGTGCACAAGGTGTGGAGCTTCTTCATCCACCCCAACGAAGCCAAGGGAAAGGGGAATATGTGTTTTGGATTACCTCATGGGGGAGAGAGGAGGACACCTAATAGTTTAAATGCTACATCATTTTGGTTTGACTTAACAGGAGAAAACACCTTTAACCCTTCTAGAACCAAGGCATCCCTACATCAAAACCCAACTTTCCGATACATTCATCGAGTCATGGTGAGCACCATCTTTGGTAGAGGAGAGAGTGATAAAGTAGTTAGAGCTAGCAGGTGATGTGAGCGAAACATATAGGTTTTAGGAGTAGTTTTCTTCGCTCACATCTCATTTCGTTTTATGTTTGTTTCACGCAAATTCTACTTTATTTTGCATGCATTTTTTGTTTTCTAGTTTGGAGATCTGCTCTTTGTACTTTTGTGTGCAAGATAGCATTCCATGGGGAAAACGGCGTGCTTTTAGAGCCAAAAGGAGGCATTTGGCAGTTGGACATAGAGTGGTGTTAGTGAAAGCCCTAGAGCCAATTATGTGACGGTTGTTGTATGAACTTTGTTGTATCATATTCCTATTTATAAAGGCATTTCTTTATGGTTATTATACTTACTTGTATTGGTGCCAAATAACTAAGTATAATAACATCCTTGAGTAGAAGGTTCTTATCTATATCAATCGATTGGTTGAATCGATAATGAGATGATATAGAGAACACTACTCTTAATTATTCCAAGTCAAGTATTAACATTCAGGGACAATGTTAATGCGAAGAGACTAGCATGTAGGTCAACTCGATGACTTGATCTCACAAGTCATGGATATGAGATATCAAGTTGACACATGGGTATGCATTAGAGAATGTATACTGAATGACCTGCCATGAGAAAGTATCATGGATCGTTATATGAGTGTCATATACTTTCTCATGTGACTATTAGTATGACTATTAGTCCTTGGACATGAAGCAACCATGGTTCCCTACATAAGGAGATGCATACTTTGGCTTCGTCAAACGTCATCTGTAAATGGGTGGACTATAAAGGTGATTACTGGGTATGTAACAAATTATGCGAAGGGATGTGAGTGATGTAGATGGGATCTATCACTCCTATATGATGGGAGTGACATCGTTATTCTTGATAGAGTGAGACCACTAAGTGCATGACCATGCCCAAATTAGTCAATATGAGATATTGAGCTCATTTGATTAGAGTGAGTCTACTTGGAGTTCAAGATATAGATTGTACCAAGGATGACATGGTCTATGCCTCAGTTGGTCAATCCAGATGTCAAGGATAGAGGGACATTGTCACATATTATGAGAGTCACAATTAGTAGTCACAAAGGTGATGTTGGATCTCAACATTCTTGTAACTTATGTAGCAATGTTGTGTTGGTAGATACCGCTCATTGCTTATGTTCCTAAATCGGTTTAGGAGCATTGCCAACATTATAAGAACCTATAGGGCCACACACAAAGGGTAATTAGATGGAGATTAGGTTCATATGATGAACTATGAGGATTAGGTTCATGGGATGAACCAAATTGGAGTAAGAGTAATCCAAATTACACTAATTGAGTTGGACTCAATTTGATTCAAGTGTTTAATGAGTCTAATTTAGATTTGATTCATTGAGTCAATTTATACTAATGAATTGAGATTCATTAAATGAAATTTACTTGAATCAAATGGTTGGATTTGATCAACCATGGGAGATAAGAGGTCAAGTTTGACTTGACTTGAGAGGGAAGATGAATGGTCAATTTTCACTTGAACAATTGCCATGTCATGGTGACTTGGCATGGGGCCGGCCAATGATGATGTTCCACATCATCATTGACACATCGTGGGGTGCCACCTCAAGAGGGAGACCAAGAGCCCTGGCTCTTGGTATTACATGCATGTATATAACTCCTTTTGAAGTGGCCGGCCACCATTAGTTTTATGCATTAGTGTGAAGTTAAGTGTGGTAACTTCATCTTCTTCCTCCTCTCTTCTCAAGCTTTCTCCCCCTCTCCTTTGCCGTGGGCTTCCAAAAAGTACTAGCACACTCTAGGTTGCTTTTCTCCACCTATTGCTCATGTGGATACCGATAGAGGAGTGTACTCTTGACACTCGAGTTTGGCAAGACGTTTGGACGAGCGGGATAAGAGAAGGGTGTCGCATCAAGGGTAAAACTCTTAACATGTAGATCTAGAGTAGATCTAAGGTTTTTAAACACATACATGTATTTTTTGTTTACCTTCGCATGGATTCGTGGCCGACTTCTGAGGTTTCCGCAATGAAAAAAGAAGTTTTTACGGCTCGGATAGTCCAACAGTGGTATCAGAGCCACGTGCGAAGCATGTACGTGTTTAGTTTTGTAGGTTTTGTATTAGATATAAAAATTAAAGATCTGTAAGTTTCTATAAATTTCCTATTTTTATAGATTTTTGGGTATTTTTCTCGAAGTCGAAGCAACAAGTGTTGGGACACTTGTAGGCTTTAACCACCGAGAAAAACTCTCCGGAACGGCGAATTCTCGCTTTATGTTTATGGGACAGCGACTTAAGTAGTTGTAAGATCAAGAAGGGACACTCGCAAGATTCATTTTGCAAGAAGGGGCGCTGCCCCTAACCCCGCAAGGGGCATTGTCCCGCAATCACATCTGGAAATCGCTTAGCGGGACCGTTACGGAGATGTGACTCATAAAAATTGAAAAAAAAAAGGAAAATTTATAGAAATTTCTGTAAAATACATAATTTAGAATTATGTATAATACTGTGATGGTCATGACCCAATAAACTCAATGTGATTGGATAAATGTGTTGTAATTCATAATATGGCTTGCGCGCCGTTTTTGTGTTGTGCATGCTGTATAATGTATGCGACCTGCACGTCATGCCTCTCTTTTTAATATTCCAGTTGTAAAAAGTTTTAGACTCAAATGTAACTCGAGTTTCATATTTGTAATGTACAAAAATGGAGCAGTGGAAGGTCCACTACTAGACGGAGTTACGAGGAGGTGTCGACGACACATGGCGGTCAATGGAGGCGCTTGGAGAAGCCGCTAACCCTAGGTTGACTGTCTAATCTTCTCATTGGCTTGAGAAGATCGTAGTAGGGCCATGACCTCATCACAATTTATTTATATATATATATATATATATATATATATATATATATATATATATATATATATTTATTTATTTATTTATTTTTACTTGTATGTATGTGATGCATGCTAGTAAATTTTGCTTGTATGTATATGATGCATGCTAGGATATTTTGCTTGTATGTATATGATGCATGCTAGTATATTTTACTTGTATATATGTGATGCATGCTAGTGTAGGGTAATAAAGGCCTTAATGCGTATATGATACACATTCACGATTAGATTAGATCTTAATCGAATCAACTCGAAAATGTCTACCAAATTTTGATACCCATCACTACCTCAATCATTTGTTGTTGTTGAATATGCCAAAGCAGAGCAATGCATATTATCTTGGTAGGGTGCGGAGGGACAATCTTGGTCCTGCCTATCACAACTTGGGTGAGAATAAGCTCAATTATATTGAGTAAAACTAGTTAACTCAATTGGATCGAATAAAACTATAGGCATATTCCAACCGTTGGAAAGGTAAGAAAAGATTACATTTACACTAAATCTTGGGCAATTTAGCCAAAGCTAACTCATGGTCTTTTGTAAATGTGGATCTTGATCCTATAAACAAGATTTGCATAGAGATGTAATCGGTAATTTATTACCTACCGATCATACTAAGTCTTGGGTGATTTAGCCAAAGCTAACTCGAGGTGTAGTATGATGTGAATCTTGTCCCACGAGAATTATAGATAATTTGTATGAATCTAGTAATGTGGTTTGACCACATCCATGACTCAATTCTACAAAAGTCCTATAATTCAGTGGGAGCATCATTTGATTAAAGGCCTAATTAAATGATAAATGGAATATGATATTAATTTTTTGCATTATGTATGTTGTAGATTACCATGTCGACAAACACGAACACTCTCCTTGTGTTTTGTCCTTGAGAAGGACAAGCTTAATGGAGCTAATTTCTGGTATGCAAGAATCGAGAATAGTTCTCACCGAGAAAGAAAGATCAGACGCCCCGAGCAGCCCATTCCGGAAGCACCTCCTGCCACATTCTCGCGAGCTGACCGAGATGCTTACAAGAAGCATCAAGATGATGCATTAGATGTGTCATGCCTCATGCTCGCAACCATGAACTCTGAGCTTCAGAAGCAACACGAGTTCATGAATGCTTTTGATATGGTTGAACATCTTCGTCAACTGTATCAAAAAATAAGCAAGGCATGAGAGATATGAGATCTCTAAGGCATTGTTTCAGTCCAAGATGCAAGATGGGACTCCCGTAGGTCCATATGTACTCAAGATGATTGGGTACATAGAAAACCTACAGAGGTTGGGATTCCAACTTGGCCAAGAGCTGGCCACTGACTTGATCTTGCAATCTTTGCCACAAAGCTACAAACAATTTGTCATGAATTACAACATGAACAAAATTGATAAGCCACTACCTGAGATACTCAACATGTTGAGAACTGCTGAGCTCAACCTTAAGAAGGAAAAACTCGACTCCATTTTGATGGTGCAAAAGAAGAAAGTCATGGTCAAGCCTAAAGGTAAGGAAAGTCCCAAGCCAAGGAAAAAGGCAAGGCACTAAAACCGAAAGGAGGGGTGGCCAAGGAAGGGACTTGCTTCCACTGTAAGAAAGCTGGACACTGGAAGTGTCACTGTAATGAATACCTGGAAGATCTTAAGAAGAAGAGAAGTGAGACTTCTACTTTAGGTATATATGTCATAGAAGTCAATCTATCTATTTCTTCATCATCGGTATTAGATATTGGATGTGCATCTCACATTTGTACCAATGTGCAGATGCTGAGAAATAGCAGGGCATTGATGAAGGGCAAGGTGGGCCTACGAGTAGGCAATGGAGCAAGGGTTGTTGTTATTGTTGTAGGAACTTATTTTGTATTTCTGCCCTCTGGGCTTGTACTAGAACTAGATGAATGATATTATGTGCCTACTTTGACTAAGAACATAATTTCAGTTTCTTGTTTGGACAAGAAAGGCTTTTCATTTATAATAAAGAACAAATATTGTTCAGTTTATTTAAATGATATGTTCTATTGTAGTGCACCTCTGATGAACGGGACTCTACATTCTAGACTTAGAGAGCCCCATCTATAACATAAGTACGAAAAGGTTCAAGTCAAATGAGTTGAACCAAACCTATCTCTGGCATTGTCACTTAGGTCACATAAATAAGAGTCGCTTATCCCAGCTCCATAAGGATGGGCTGCTGGACTCATTTGATTTTGAATCATGTGAGGCATGCGAGTCTAGCCTTATAGGCAAGATGACCAAGACTTCTTTTAGTGGACACAGCGAAAGAGCAACAGACTTGTTAGGACTTATACATAGTTATGTAAGTGGCCCTTTCAATGTTTCTGCTAGAGGTGGTTATAGGTATTTCATTACATTTACTGATGACTTCAGTAGATATGGTCATGTGTATCTGATGACACATAAGTCGGAATTCTTTGAAAAGTTCAAAAAATTCATGAATGAAGTACAAAACTAGCTTGCAAGAGTATTAAGATACTTTGATCAGATCGAGATGACGAATACCTTAGCCATGAGTTTAGTGACTATCTGGCTAAGTGTGAGATTCTTTCCCAACTCACTCCTCCTAGAACACCACAGTGGAATGGTGTATCCAAAAGGAGGAATCGTACCCTATTAAATATGGTACGATCTATGATGAATCACACAAATCTTCCTATATCCTTTTGCGAAAATGCTCTAGACACAGCAGCCTTCACTCTTAATCGTGTGCTATCCAAGGCTGTGATAAAGACACCCTATATGATATGGACAAGGAAAAATCCCAATATGTCATTAATGAGGATTTGGGGTTATGAGGCTTACATTCGACGTCAAGTCATAGACAAACTGGGACCCAAATCCGATAAGTTCTATTTTGTTGGATATCCCAAGAAAACGAAGGGATATTACTTCTACATTCTCAATCAGCACAAAGTGTTTGTGGCAAAGACTGGGGTATTTCTAGAAAGGGATTTTTTTCTAAAAAAACTAGTGGGAGCACATTCAATCTTGAAGAAATTCAAGATAGGGACCATAGCACTGAGGCCTTGATGGAGGTTGAACAGGAACCACAAAGTGTTGTGAGTGATGAGATTGTTGCACAAAGAGTTGTGGAACAATAACTTGTTCAGGTAGACCTACCTCTTCGCATATTTGATAGGGTACATTGTTAGCCTGAGAGATACTCATTTCTCTTGTCTGACCATGATGACGTTATGCTCATTGAGAATGAGCCTACCTCTTATCAGGAAGGTGTGATGAGTCCAGATTCTGAGAAATGGCTGACGCCCTGAGATCCGAGATGGAATCCATGTACACCAACCAAGTATGGACTTTGGTTGATTCACCTGAAGGCGTCAAACCCATTTGGTGTAAGTGGGTCTTTAAGAGAAAGACTAAGATGGATGGACATACGCATACCTATAAGAGTCAATTGGTGGCTAAAGGTTTCAAGCAAATTCAAGGTATTGACTATGATGAAACCTTTTCTCCAGTGGCGATGTTTAAGTCCATTCGGATCATGTTTGCTATTGCAACATACCACGATTATGAGATCCGATAGATGAATGTCAAAATCGTGTTTCTGAATGGAAACTTGCTCGAGGATGTGTACATGACACAGCCTGAGGGTTTTGTAGATCCACAGCATACTAGCAAAGTATGCAAGCTACAAAGGTCCATTTATAGGATAAAGCAAGCTTCTCGGAGCTAGAATCTTCGATTCGATGATGCGATCAAACAGTTTGGTTTAATCAAAAATGAAGATGAACCCTGTGTCTACAAGAGGGTTAATAGAAACATAGTTGTCTTCCTAGTGGATGGCTCGGATCATTTCCCGAACCCCCTAACTACACTAATATAGCATAGTCGTGGTACCATTTCAAATTAATTACCGAACCCCCTAACTACACTAATATAGCATAGTGGATGGCCCGGATCATTTCCCAATGAGTGTAATCGACAAAATAGTAAACTTAGGATTTCTAATTATTGGTTTGGGTTTTCTATTGAAGCTGGGGGTTTGAGATTTGAGATCTAACCTACAGTTGCAAGGTAATTAAAACTCTAAACTAACATGCAACAACAAAATCAAACAATGCAGAAATTAAAGCAATACAAATTGGAAGATAAACTAATTTGATCAACCCAAGATAGGGCCAGTGAATGAACAAGGTCCTCCGGCTAAGTCCAGCGAAGCTTGATCGAGACTCCACAAATGACAATGGATGTGGGATGGTGCAAACTCTTGAATCTAGTAGTTAGATGGACACTCCGAACTCTCATAGATCCGGTTGAACTTGAAGAAGTGTTGTCGAAGGTGGAACTTCTCCTCGAATCCGAAAGAGAAGGTGGATGAGTTGTGAGATGGAGGACGTCACTAAAATCACTCGATGAAGTGGTTCCTACTCAAATTCGTGGAGGAAAGTGGATGGAGGCAAGGTGGGCGCGGCTGCTAAGACTCAAGGGAAGAAAATATTTAACTAACAACCTAATGAAAACATGATTAAAAGAAAGCAATTAAAGTAATGCTTGAAATTAAATCTAACCTAACTAACTACAACCTAATTACCCATAGAAACATTTCATCAAACACTCCATATGCATGTAATTATTTTCAAACCTTATTTTCAATCTTGATCTATGGGCTATGTGTATATGACTTGCACATTAGTTTTTCTCGTGATTTATTCTTATGATTGAAAGAGCTTTAGTTCATATTGATGCAACATCTAAGCACCTTAAACTTAACTAATTTTCCTACCATCTCACATGTATCTAGGGTGTTTCAATACACACACATGTCTTCCTATAGTTTTTGTGAGATGTGGATTTTATTTTTCCCTAAACTAAGGGTTCATGCATTGTTATCTAGGCATATCCAATTTGACCTCCGTACCTAGGACGTCAATTAATGTCATTTGTACTTAATTATCTTAATGCATGAATATGATCATGGCATATATTATTGAATAATTTAAAATTATTTCCAATGATACATGATGTCATTGTAGGATCGTGAGTTCCCATGAGAGGGGGTGAATCTCGAAGAATATAAAATTTTCTTTATCGTTTGAAAAATTTTCTTTTGCTTTTGAAAACTTAGAAATATTGCAACAGAAATGTAAATAAAGTAAAAAAGAATAAGTTCGTTTACTTGGTTGACAACCCGAGCTGGGTTGCTACTCCAAGGTTCGTACCCCTTCCTAGAGCTACTTAGGTGACCAATCACTAAAAGCCCTCCGATTCGAGAACTCTCGAACTCAGAGAAGGGTATTTGCTTTTTACAAAAGATAAGGGTAAGGTAACAAGCTAGCTTCCCCTGAGAAATTTAAGTACAAAAGCGAAGAAATGAAAACAATACAAAAAGTATACCACACTACTTTAAAGGTAGAAATGTAGCTCGAGTGCGGAGTATCGATGTATCGATGCCTTTGCGGATGATGAATGATGGCGACATCAATTTGAGGTATGAGATTTGTTATCCTTGGATCTAGCTCTCCATTTCTTATATAGGCCCTTTCCAGCCAACTAAAACACACTCCAGTTGACTCCAAATCTACCCTCGATTTGGTATTTTGGCCATCCCAGTCAACTTGACCTGGTCTAGTTGACTCCATGTCGCATGGCTCTGCTCCCCTTATGTTCGGGAAATTTCTTATCCCAGTTGACTAGACCTACTCAGTCGACTAAAATACTTGGCATCTCAGTTGCATGATCTCCAGTTGATCCCCATACTTGGTTACCAAATCTTCATCCCAATTGACTGGACCATACTTAGTCGACTGGGTCTGAGTCGACTGGAAACCATCCAGTCGCTTGGAGACCTACAAAATGAGATAACAAAACACATAGTATAATATGACATGGTCATAGTAATACTTCTCGATCTTGACTTCTGAGTCCAACATGGATCCTCCGTCGGATCGATGCCTTGCTTTGTCCCCACCTGAGGACTCGACCTCACCTCTTCACTCGAGGCTTACCTATTGACTATCCTATCAGACTTACCTTGCTTGACATTCGATTTGACCTACCAAGTCTTCATGCTAACTGTCCAATCTCCCTGACCCAGCTGGGCTTCCTACATACTGTCCAATCTCTCTGACCTAGTTTGTCTTTTGCCAGATGTCCGGTCTACACAAACCCATCAGAACTTCCGACATGATCTCTAATCATTCTGATCTGTCAAGTCTTCTGACTAATATTCGATCAACATGACCTACTAGAACTTTTTATTAAGTCTACACACTTAACTGCATTTTAGATCACAAGATGATTCTTACTTTAACTATGATTCATACACCAAAACTAAGGAGTGATGCTCTCTGCACCAACAATCTCTCGCTTTTTGATATATGATAATACACCAATTAAAGTTAGGGAGAAATATTGCAAGATGTTGTTAGTGTCAGCCCTTAGTGCAAATCATGAGATGATTGATTAGAGATTAAATGTATCATATTTCATTAATAACATGCAAAGATTTATTATTATATTTACTTTGTGTGTGCCAGTAAATAAAAATAATAATGCCCTTGAATAGTAGGTTCTAATCTATAGTATATCAATTGGTAGAATTGATTATGAGAAGCTATAGAGAATACTATTCTTAAACATTCCTAGTCAAGTATTAATAGACAAAGGGATATATTGATACATTGAGACTAGCATGTAAGTCAACGGATGACTTGATCTCACAAGTCATGGATAAGTGATATCACATTGACACATGGGTATATATATTGGAGAATATATGTACTGAATTGACCTGCCATGAGAAATTTTCATGGATCGTTATATGAGTGTCATATACTTTCTCATGTAACTATTGGTATGAATAGTCCTTAGACATGAAGTCACTACGATTCCCTACATAAGGAGTTATGTACTTTGGTATCGTCTAACGTCACACCATAACAAGGTGCACTATAACGATGATCACTGGGTATGTAACGAATTATGCGGAGGGATGTGAGTGATGTAGATGGGATCTATCTCTCCCATACGACGGGAGTGATATCTTTGGCCTCTTGATAGAGTATGACCACTAAATGCATGGTCATGCTCAAATGAGTCAATATGAGATATTGAGCTCATTTGTTTGAGTGAGTCTACTTGGGGATCATGAAACATAAAGATCGATAAGGGGATGACACGGTCTATGCCTCATTGATCGATCTAAGATATCAAGGATAGAAGGACACTGTCATACATGATAATAGTCATGGAAAGGTTGTCGGATCTCGACAATCTTATAGCTTGGGTAGCAATGATGTATTGCTAGATGTCGTTCATTGCTTATGTATCTAAAATGATTTTAGATATATTGCCAACGTTACAAGAGCCTATAGCGTCACACACACAAATGACATTCTATTTTGGAGATGTTTTCTTTTAGTTGGACTAAAAGAACAATTGAGCATATGGCCAAGATTTGAGTTAGGCTCAAATTTGTTAGACTTGAGTTAGACTCAAGTTAAACCATGGAAGATAAATCATCATGCAAGTGTCATCTATCATCATGTATGATTATTGTGATTAATCATGCATGTGAATACCAAGGGTTTAGGTATTCTTGATGAGAGGTTCATGTATTTGGATGAAGGAAAAATACCAAGGGTCTTGGTATTAAAAGTCTTCTTAATGAAGAGACTTTAAGAAGAATTGATGGCTTGAGGATAAAAGGGCTTCAATGTGAAAGCTAGTGAGTTTAGGTGTGGCTTTTGTGTTTTGGGCGTGCAAGCCAAAAAGCCAAGGAGAAAGAGTTCTCTTCTTCCTATCTTTCCTCTCCTTCTCTCTTCCAAGTGGTCTTGGCGCTTTGCTAGGGTTGCTAGCACAACGTGACTCTAAAACGACTGAGTGTCAGTATGGATACCTTAGAGATATGGTTATCCTTACCGTATTGAGATCCGACAGCATTTGGAAAAGCGGGATTGTGAAGGGGACGCATCAAAGGTATAATTCTCCTTCTAGATAAGATCTAGAAAAAGTAGGATACAAAACGACTTATATAGTTTTGCTTGGATCTCTAGTGGGATCCGGTTTATATATTATTTCCGCTGTGGTTGTGCGAAGTATTCGCCCCCGATTTTGTGAACATCAAGATCCGGAATTTCCCAACAGAAGTATTATCAGGTTTATATGCAATGCATCAAGATTCAAGTTTAAGTTCACATGCAATGCATGAAGTCATGAAATGTACCAACTTTAAACCACTCTATTGCTTTTAGCCACTATTTCTCCCCCTTTGGCATACATCAAAACATTTTTAATTATCTTTCAATGCAAAAATTCAATATTCAAGAATTACTTATCTTTTTCATAAAAACTAATCCAAGAGTCAAACCAGTAAGTGATTAGGTTTAAGAAAGGCTTATATAAGTTAAAAGGTATGTTTCAAAAGTACTTAAGCTTTCATAATCTTTTAAAGAATAAACTTTTCAAAAATACTCCAAGATTTTCAAAGTATTTCAACATATTTAAACTTCTAAGGTTCATGAAAAATTTGATTTCAAGAATTGGTAGACTTAAGTTAACCATTTTCAAAAATCCCTTTCAAATTTTGAAATTCTCATAAACTTTGAAACTCCCCCTCAACAAAAGCTAAATGTTTAAAAATCTTTGAAACTCCCCTCGAAATCTTTAATACTTTAAAAATCCCCCTTAATTCAAAAACCATATTTTGCATATTTCAAAAATGTAATAATGCAAATGGCATAAGATTTCCAAGCATGAATCCCCTTTTCTAATAATATATTTAAAATAAACATCTAAAAATTGTCCTTAAAGTAAATGTGTAACTCTTGAAAAACTCAAATGATATAAGATTATCATTAAGTTTTGGGTGAGAGTTAATCACTGAAGTGATCGATTGGCTTTAAACCCCTTTTGGTTCATGTTGATGCACTAGATCTACATCTGGAACTTGGGATGCAGTTCTAGCATCTCATGCTCATCTTCGTGGCTCAGTACACAAATAGGTAGTCCTAGGTGTTTATGAGATGCAAAGGCTTGCCTAGATCTATAGGATCATGGATTCTAGATTTAACCTAGACTAGTTCAATTTTAATTTTCTTTTAAAATAATATTACTTAGTAAAAAAAAATAGGTTTGGAATGGTAAAACATTGAAACATATTCTACCAAGAATAAACCTAATTGTCTTCTGAGTGTACTAAACTCAACTTTTGGAAGTGGTTTATTGAAGTTGTCAGTAGGGTTAGACTTGGACTCGATGTAGTCGAGTTCAATACTCCCCCTGGCAACATGGTCTCTTATAAAGTGATGTTTAACATTAATATGTTTTGTGCGTGAGTGATGGATTGGATTTTTTTTGTCAAGTTTATTGAACTTATGTTATCAACCAATGTTTTTACTTTTTTATATTTAAATTCAAAATATTTTAGTATATATTCACAATAATTGTACCACACATTCTCCTAATAGTATATATTATGTCTCGGTTATGGATAAAGCAACACAATGTTACTTTCTACTAAACCAACTTACTAGGAACGCTCCTAAGAATTGACAACACCCAATTGTACTCTTTCTATCAAGTTGACTGATGTGAGCAAAACATATAGATTTTTACGAGTAGTTTTCACTCACATCCCGTTGTATTTTATATTTGATTCTTGCATATTTCACTTTATTTTGCATGCATTTACTATTTTCTGGTTCGGAGATCTGCTCTTTGTACTCTTGTGTGTAGGACAACATTCTCCGGGGAAAATGGCGCACTTTTGGAGCGAAAAGAAGGCATTTGGCAGCTAGAACAGAAGGACACACACCCTGGCCCTTTGAATCCACACGGCTCGCACCCCAGAGCCACACACGGCCTGGCCATGTGAATCCACATGGTCGTGTGGTGCTGGGTAATTTCGACGTGATTTTATTATTTTCTAAGTTTTGGGGAGATCCGAACTGATGTCTATATAAAGGAAGCTATGCCCAAACCCTAGGAAGAGGCCCGACGGTCGGGATGACACACCGATGCCCTAAAAAGCACTGGAAACTCTCAATGAGGAGGAAGGAAGCCGCTCGAGGATCAAATTATGCGCTTCAATGACGGGGAGAAGAACGAAAGTGCATTATAATTCTCTTTCCTTACATCATCTGCATTTTATCTATAAATTTGATTATGCTTTGTGTTCCTCTTATCGTATTCATGGAATAGATTCTCTAATTCTAGGATTAGGAAGTAGTTTGTGTGCGTAGAACATATTATTTCAAATATACTTCTGATCATGATTTTATATTTACAATTGATGATTGTTTAAATCGATAAATGTTGGTTTTGGTCTTCTATTTACTGTGCATAGCTGATACAAGGGGTGACAGCCCTCGTATCAAAGATTTAGGAGGATTAAGGAGGAACCTAGGAGTTGGCCTCATATCCGATAACCGTGGATAGAAGGGTGTGATAGAGTCAGAAACGGGACACGTTTTGACTCATCACAGGGATTGATCCGGCATCCTCGTTGT
This sequence comes from Wurfbainia villosa, assembly GCA_025175895.1. Taxonomy (NCBI): domain Eukaryota; kingdom Viridiplantae; phylum Streptophyta; class Magnoliopsida; order Zingiberales; family Zingiberaceae; genus Wurfbainia; species Wurfbainia villosa. The sequence continues at coordinate 57,164,184 of CM045995.1, read as the reverse complement.
TGGGATGTATACTGAAAAGTCTATCTTTTGTATGAACATCTTTATTTTGAAATAAGAATCACATGATCATTGTTTGCATATTTATGGTTATGCATATTGTCTAATACATTACATTGTAGATAACATGGTGTGTGGTGTCACACGGGAGATCATGTTATCGGCTCCTTGTAAAGTATAAGTAAAGGCTCACAACCGAGATGGCTTTGGACAAACCATTTGTATGGTTGTAGTGTGATTTGGTATTGGTTTGTCTTGACCATAGAATCACACTAGTACACTTTGTGTGTATTGAGCATGACCGACTTAGAGGTGATTCGATTTATTGCTGACTACATAATCGAAAAGGACCTCAGATATTATATTGTGTTGGATCGAAGTGGATCGCTAGAGGGGGGGTGAATAGCGATAAACCTTTTTTTTCTTTTCTTTCGGTAGACGATTCAAAAACACTTATACGCAACGGAAATATAAATGTAAAGTAAAAAGAGACAAGGTAATTTTACTTGGTTCGTAGCCTTCAGTTACTACTCCAAGGCCCTAGCGGTCCTTGACCACATACGGAGGGAAAAAATACTAAAGAACTCCTCCCCGTTAGAGGTAGGAGTTTAATCGATACAAGTGAAGCACAAAGCTTGAGGTAGAGGGACACTCCCCCTCTCCTCGTTACGATAAAAGCTCCGAGAAATGAAAGTACTAAACTGAAATAAAAACTTTAACCGACGTAATAAAATGAAAACAAATAAACCTAGACGTCGGAGAAGAAGCACTTCGTTGTCGGAAGGTTGTAGCATGGTGGAGGCTTTTGGAAGCTTAGAATTGATGATGAAACCCTAGGATTGACCCTCCTTTTATAGCCTTTGAGCCCCTTTTTGAGAAGAACTTCACCCAATAGAGTTTTGGCACATGGCTCCTTGAAAAATGGTGATAAGGCTTGACTCCTCGAGGTTGATCCTTGACCATCAGTTGATTGATGGCCATCATCAGTCGACTGATGGTAGCATCAGTCGAATGCTAACCTCCGACAGTCGACTGTTACACGGCAGTCGAGTTCTCCATGCTGGTAGTCGACTAATGCTAGCTGCAAGGTAAAGTTAGCTTAATAAAAATATTATTTTGATGGCCTCTGACCATCCGATCTCGACCTAGACCACCAATAGGATGTCTTTGGTCGGATCTACGCTTAAGATCATCCCCGTAAAGAGGATACGACCTTACTTACGCTCGCACACACGAGCTTACCTCGATACTTACTGTGTTCCTTTTGCTTCCGGCCTTCCACTCAATTCCTTCGGCTCCCTCCGAAGTCACTCGAGTGTCGCCGGACCACCGCGACATCCTCCGGGTGTCGCTAGCCATCAGCTCTAGCTATAGCAATTTTCTGCACACTCGATTCAGCTCATGAGATAACGACATGAGCTTAACTTTGTATTGTTTGCCATAATCAAAACTCAAGTTCGACTTAGGTGCCTACTGCACCAACATATTGTACATGCTCTTAATCCCGATATAATAACGGGCAGATATACTTAGTATTAATTTCTTTGATTTATGAATGTGCGAGATTTATAGATTAAATCGATAGGCTCGGTAAGTTATGAAATGATATTATTTATATGGTGTGCCATTGATTATAGGAGGAAACCGTGTCCTATATATTAGGATGATGATGTCCCCTTGAGGAGCTCATAAGGTTCATCATGTAAACCCTGCAGGTGGACTTGGTCCGGCATGATGATAAGGTTGAGTGGTACTACTCATGTAGTTAGATGTTGATTAATTAATTGTCAGTAAATTAATTAATCGACGAACATTCGAGATCTTAAACACGGGGAGAAAAATATACAAATAATATATGGAGCCCATATTAACTTATGGGGGTTGGTGAGGTAGATCAATGATAATCCTTTAGTGGATTGGATTATCATTAATGGATCGGACTTTATATGGGCTTGATCCATTGGGTGGCCAAGATCCAACTCCTCCTCATGGTCCCTATTGTAGCCTATTAAAACCTCATGAAGCCTAGATCCAATAGATGAAAACAAAACTCTAGAAGCAATGGTAGAGATTAAATCTCTAGATCCGACGGTTGAGATTAAATCTCTAGATCCGACGGTTGAGATTAAATCCCTATAACCAATTGTGGAGATTAAAACAAGGTTTATCGCTAACTCTATAAAAGGAGAGGCTAGGGTGGGTGGCAAGGGCAATTGGAAATAAGATAGGATTAGGGTTGGGCGGCAAGGAGCTTGGAGGCTAGGGTTTTGGAGTGGGCGGCCATAAATAAGGAAGTATTTTCCTTTTCTTCTTCTTCTTCCTTAAGTGGCCAGCACCCTTCCTTCTTCTTCTCCTTTTGGCTTGGACGACATCCAACCCTCTCCTCTTCATCTTTGGCTGGTGCTTAGGGTCTTCCCCTTGTAGCTTTTGGCCGGCCCTCTTCTTCATCTCCTTGTTCTCCTTCTTGGCCGACGGCAAGCACCAAGCTTGGAGCTTGGTGGTTGGTTGAAAGAAGGATAAGCGCTTTGTTTCTTATTCTTCCTCTTGTTCAGAGCGAGCAAGGAAGGAAGATTGGTGATCTAGGAGCTTCGAATTTTGGTAGATCGTCGCCCACACGACGTCCAAAAAGAGGAAGGACATACAATAGAAGATCAAGAGGTATAATGTTTGTTTATATTCTTTTGTAAGTTGTCTATATTTGTTCTTCAATCATATGTATGTTATATATTCTATTTTGTGGCTAATATAACTTAGACCCCGAATATAAACACAAAAGTCGGTGATTCGTACATCATCTATACCGCGGCTATTCGTAGAATAGAGGTTGGTGGCTTGAACAATAAGTTTGTTCAAGTGACTACTCTAATCGAATAGCACGATGATGAAACGGTTGCTTGGGTGATCCTTTTTGTCTAGGATTAAATTTTTTAATCCGGGGACGTCGATGGGATTGCCATGAACAAGCGACCGAGTTGAAGTGGGAAGCGAAGTTTCCTACCTTCAAGTGGTATCAGAGTCACGGTTTCCGGTTTTGTGTGTTTAGGATTCGGTTACTTTTATGCACTTTTCATATATTATATGTGTCGGATAATAGTAGGATATGCGTAGGTTAACTTTTTGGTTGCAGGCATAGGATCCAACTATTATGGCCATATGTGTGTATGTGATTGTATGTGTGTAATTGTATATTTGTTGAATCCTCGGGGTTGACGAGGCTAGTATTTAATTTTTGTAATTATATACGACATTGTTTAGCCACTCCTATTATTTTAGTTTACTTTCGATCTAGATTTCATGTACACTCCCTCGTGGAGTATAGGATCGATGGATGTAAATTAAAATAGTTTTTAGTCTCGGCTCGGATCTCCGGATGACTCGTACATGGCGTAGAGAGGAGCGGACGAGATGGCGATACGATGAGAGATATATTGAAGACAAAAGCCATAATAGTTGGAAAAATTTTATTTTTCATATTTATTGCTTATTGTTTGATATGCATGTCATAGGCTAGAAAATTCCTCAATTTCACATTACTAAGTGGGAGAGGGATATTTCTATAAATTCCCATGGCCTCCATTACGATTTGACATGTGATGCAAACAAACTTGCGCGTCGGCTCTGAGTGCCTTCCTCCCCATCGGATGAGTTTGTTTGCGGATCACAAGGTCGAATATGGTTATAAGAAATTATTAAGGAGCGTGTGTACTTCCCCATCAGAAGGCTCATAACCCGAGATAATTACCTTGGTACCGAGTAATGGTGAACACTTAGATACAAATATAAGTATCCTCCCCATCGGAGTCACTGCTTTTATTTGTAGAGACAAAGAGGAACCAACTATTAATTTTACTTGTCAAAAAGTTAGGTTGACAAGATAGTAAAATTAATGGGTAAAACCTCCTCTTACAAATGTAGAATTCGTATACGTCCACACTATCGTGGGATAAGATATTCTCGGTGTTTTGAGGTGTTGGTTGATTTTAAAATTTTATTGTTTGAGGAATCAATAATTTTTTGAAATCTAATGTTTTGATCTATGTGATTCTTAGGTTTTCTTTCAAAATTACTTTCAACCCGCTTGCTGTGATACTGAAAGAAAATAAACTTACTGGACCCAACTATGTTGATTGGAAGAGGAATCTTGACATTGTCTTGACTGCTGAGGAATACAAATATGAACTCCTCGAAGAGTGCCCTCCTAAGCCTATGGATGATTCTGGGGAAAAGGATAAGGAGAGTTAAAAGAAGTGGATTAAGGTCGATGAGATGGCGCGATGTTACATTTTGGCATCTATGTCAAATGTACTGCAACATTAGCATCAAGCCATGCCCACTGCTTATGACATGATGCTCAATCTCAAAGGGCTTTTCGAACACCAGAATCGGGCTACTAGGAAGGAAGCCATGAGGAACTTGATGACGACAACCATGATCGAGGGAACACCCGTGAGGGATCATGTTCTCAAGATGATGGCTCATTTGAATGAGTTGGAAGTCCTCGGAGCTGAGATCGATGGGGAAACACAGGTCGATATGATTCTCCAGTCTCTGCCTAGGAGTTTTGAGCAGTGTCGCCTGAACTACAACATGAACAAGAGGTTGTATTCTTTGGCGGAGCTTCTGACAGAACTCCAGGCGGCAGAGGGGCTATTTCGTCAGAGTGCTCAAGCACAAGCCATGGTTGCCCAAAAGGTTTCTACTTCTAAGTCGAAAGGCAAGAAGAAGAAGAAACAAGTTGGGGCAAAGGCGGTGGGAGGAACTCAGGGAGGAGTGAAGAAGCCAAAAGGCAAGTGCTTCACTTGTAAGAAGACTAGACACTGGAAGAAGGACTGCCCCAACAGCAAGCAGAACAAAGGTATATCTTTTGGTCTAGTCGTTGAAACATGTTTAGCGGTGTTATCTACCGGCACCTGGTGTGTAGATACGGGAGCCACTGATCATGTCTGCAATACTTTGCAGGGGTTCCAGGAAACCAGACGACTAGCTGAGGGGGAGATTACCGTATACTTGGGCTATGCCATGAAGGTGGCGGCTGTTGCAGTGGGAGATGTTTATTTATCTTTTGAGAAAAATAAAGTTTTAGTTCTTAAGAATTTCCTTTATGTACCTTTATTTAGAAAGAATTTAATTTTGATTTCTAAATTATTTATGGATGGATATTCTATTTCTTTTAATGACAGAGTTGTTATAAAAAGGAATAGGGAGATTATCTGTTCTGGTGCATTAATAGGAAATTTGTACACACTTGAACCAAAAACTCCCACGATGCAAATAGAATTTAATAACTCATCTTCTAATTCCAATAAGAGAAAAGAACCTTCGAAGATGAACCAAACATATCTTTGGCATCTAAGACTTGGTCATATTAAACTAAGACTAATTCAAAGGTTGATAGCTGATGGACCTTTGGGCTCATTAGTGGTGGAAGATTTCCCAACCTTCGAATCTTGCTTGGAGGGTAAAATGACCAAGAGGCCTTTTAAGGCCAAGGGGTATAGAGCCAAAGATGTGTTAGAATTGGTTCATTCTGATTTGTGTGGTCCTATGTCTATCCAAGCTAGAGGTGGTTTTGAGTATTTTGTCTCTTTTATAGACAATTATTCGAGATATGGATACATTTACTTGATATGTCGCAAGTCTGAATGCTTTGACAAGTTTAAAGAATTCAAGGCTGATGCGGAGAAACGTCAAGGTAAAAGTATCAAGACACTACAATCTGATCGTGGTGGTGAGTACCTCTTGGGAGAGTTTAGGAATTACTTATCAGAGGCTGGAATTCAATCCCAATTGTCTGTACCTGGCACACCCTAGCAGAATGGTGTAGCAGAGCGAAGGAATAGGACTCTTATGGAGATGGTTAGATCGATGATGAGTTATTATGAGTTGCCAGATTCGTTCTGGGGATATGCTCTAGATACGACAGTGTATATTCTGAACTTGGTTCCATCTAAATCAGTGTCTTTTACTCCCATAGAATTGTGGACTGGGCGAAAGCCTAGTGTAAGACATATTCAGATTTGGGGGAGTCCATCACATGTGATGTAGGCAGATGCTGGTAAGTTGGAACCTCGTACAGAAGTACGCATATTCGTTGGCTATCCTAGAGGAACGAAAGGTGGTTTGTTTTATAATCCTAGAGATCAGAGGGTGATCGTTAGCACGAATGCCAGATTTCTAGAGGAAGACTATGTGATGAACCATAAGCCCATGAGTAAGATTGTTCTAGAGGTATCGAAAGGGGAAGTGACTTCTTCAGTACCACCGGTACAAGATTATATACCACAAGTCACTGCACCACGTATCACAGAGGATACACAGGTGATACTCCATCGTAGTGGGAGGGTTGTTAGACAGCCCGATAGATTCATGTTCTTGGGAGAATCTTCTAATTTGGTCCCTGGTGAACATGAACCTGATCCCTGGACATATGACGAGACAATCCAAGATAAAGATGCGGTATCTTGGCAAAGTGTAATATATACTGAGATTGAATCTATGGATTCAAATCAGGTCTGGGAGCTAGTAGAACCACTCGATGGTGTAAAAACCATTGGATGCAAGTGGATCTACAAAAGAAAGAGAGGAATAGATGGGATGGTTGAGACCTTCAAAGCGAGGCTTATTGCGAAGGGGTATACTCAGAAAGAGGGTATCGATTATGAGGAGACCTTTTCGCCGATAGCCATGTTTAAGTCTATCTCGATTCTTTTATGTATTGCTGCTCATATGGATTATGAGGTATGGCAGATGGATGTCAAGACAACTTTCCTTAATGGAAGTCTTGAGGAAAACATTTATATGAAGCAACCAGAAGGATTCATTGCAAAGGGAAAAGAGCATCTTGTGTGTAAACTTAATCGTTCCATTTATGGATTGAAGCAAGCTTCGAGGTCTTGGAACATCTACTTTGATGAGGTAATCCAGTCTTATGGATTCATTCAAAGTCTGAATGAGTCTTGTGTATACAAGAGATGTGATGGAAACGTAGTGATTTTTCTTGTACTATACATAGATGATATTTTGTTAATTGGCAACAATATCAAGGTGTTATCGGATGTAAGGGTATGATTGTCTAAAAAGTTTTATATGAAGGACTTGGGAGAAGTGGGGCACATCCTTGGGATCAAGGTTATAAGGGATCGCAGGAAAAAAATGTTGTGCTTATCTCAAGCTTCATACATAGACACCATTATGGATCGTTTTAGCATGCAGAACTCCAAGAAGGGTTTTCTACCTTTCAGGCATGGAGTTCCTTTATCTAAGGAGATGTGTCCTAAAACATCTGAGGAGATAGAGGAGATGAAGGCGGTTCCTTATGCTTCGACAGTAGGAAGCCTCATGTATGCGATGTTATGTATGAGACTAGATATCTGCTTTGCCGTGGGCATGGTCAGCAAATATCAGAGTAATCAAGGACAGGGACATTGGACTGCGGTAAAGCATATATTGAAGTACCTGAGAAGGACTAGGGATTATATGCTAGTTTACCAGGCAGACAAATTACTCCCTGTGGGTTATACATATTCTGACTTCCAATCAAATAGAGATAACAGTAAGTCTACCTCAGGTTTTGTGTTTACTTTGGGAGGTGGAGCCATTGTATGGAGGAGTGTCAAGCAGAAATGCATGGCAGACTCTACCATGGAAGTTGAGTATGTGGCGGCCTCTAAGGCGGCCAAAGAAGTTGTGTGGCTCAGGAACTTCCTGATGGACTTGGATGTGATTCCTTGTTTGCCCAGAACTATAATAATTTATTGTGATAATAGTGGTGCAGTTGCAAACTCGAAGGAACCACGAGCCCATAAGGCAAGTAAACTCATAGAGCGCAAGTACCACCTGATAAGAGAAATAGTAAAGAGAGGAGAAGTTGTTGTGGCCAAGATTGCATCAGAGGATAACTTGGCAGATCCTTTCACTAAGGCCCTTCCGGCGAGAGCTTTTGATAGGCATGTGGAGAGAATGGGGATCAGATGTATAACAGTTTGAGTACATCATAGTCTTTTAGTTTAAGTGGAAGATTGTCAGGATGTATACTGAAAAGTCTATCTTTTGTATAAACATCTTTATTTTGAAATAAGAATCACATGATCATTGTTTGTATATTTATGGTTATGTATATTGTCTAATACATTACATTGTAGATAACATGGTGTGTGGTGTCACACGGGAGATCATGTTATCGGTTCCTTGTAAAGTATAAGTAAAGGCTCACGACCGAGATGGCTTTGGACAAACCATTGGTTTGGTTGTATTGTGATTTGGTATTTGTTTGTCTTGACCATAGAATCACACTAGTACACTTTGTGTGTATTGAGCAGGACCGACATAGAGGTGATTCGATTTATTGCTGACTACATAATCGAATCGGACCTCAGATATTATATTGTACATGCTCTTAATCCCGATATAATAACTGGCACATATACTTAGTGTTAGTAATATATGAGAGATGACCTAAGGCAATCGCCTTATATATGAATCATTTATATGATAAATGAAGATTCACAATTTGTGTATACATGGTTTCATGTATTTGATTAGATCTTAAACTCATTTACTGAATGTCCGCGATACGACTCACAGCATGAGAGAATTTGTGATTGGATCACAACTAGTGAGTATCTCTACATGTGTAATTGTGATGTATCGGAATTATCCCTAGTCGATGAATTGATGGATTTGGACACCATCAATTCTGTCGAGACTAGCACGAGGTATACTCCTTGGTGTATCCAAGCAGCTGATTCTCACTGGCTGGAGATATTGTGATGTCCAAAGTTAATCGTGGATGCTAGTTATGGTAACTAGTTCATTGGAGTGACCAACCGTAAGACTTCATATGGTTCTCTGCATATATAGATATGTCAATGAAGTTCTTACTGTAGCTTAAGTGCGATGTTCCTTTGACTTGCGGTATTCAAGTCATCTTGATCATAAAGACTTATGCTTTGACATCTTAAGCAAGCATCTCTGAGGAGATATGGCCCCAGGATGATTGAGTATAAGTCGAAGTGATCGAAGGTGTTTTGAATAGCCTATAAAGGATTCACCACTCCTTGCGAGGAGATGTATACACATGGCCTCTCGTCGTATTATTACTAAAGTCTTTGGCCAAAGCATTACATGTTTAGAGTAAGGTACTCTTCGATACATGTGTAGTAACTAGAATCCGTAGGACGAGGAAATGATACTTGGGCTAGGTGTGACGTAGTCAGCCTAGTGGGGAATGACACTATAGACCATGTCCTGAACCAAGTGGGTATAAGATGAGTGAAGGGAATGGGGCACGATTCATTCGAGCTGCTGAAGGGTTTCAGAAATAGTTCTGGATCAACCGTTGATCTTTTCGGTTAATTGGGGATCATGATGTACTACTAGGTGCACTCATGATCATTCTATAATTAATGGTTAATTATAGATGGCCAACATAAACTGAGAACCTATTTGGTCACACGCACAATGAGCGTAATCCGAGGGATTTAAAACGAGCTTGAGAATGAGATTCTCAGACCGAGAGAAACTGGGTTTGGTTGGACCAAACATGGAGCGAGCATGAAATCTTTTCAGTCGCAATGGAAGCGTGGATGGGTCATGTCTTATGAAGACATGATGGACGAACCAAATTGGTTTGGTTCTAATCCAATGGAGGAGAATAAACCCAAGGGTTTGGTTTGTTTTAAACGAATGAACCAAAGTTGGTTCGGTTCGTTTTAACTTAAAATAAACCATCATGGTTTGGTTTATTTTAACTTATATTAATGGAGCGGGTTAACGGACCTTATGGTTATGATCCAATAACTATTAAGAGAATTAGTTCTCTATAAAAGAGGAATTAAGGGTTTGTTAAGCCCTAATCCAATTCCCTTAACCTAGTTGTTGCCGCCCCCTTCCTCTCCTTGGAGAAGTCGGCGCCAACAGCCCATTTCCGCTGCCCACCCCCTTGTGCCGCCGTCCAAATTGTTGTCGGTGTCCAAGATTCGGCCGGTGATCCTCTGGAAACTCTCCGGTGATCTCCTTTGGGTTCAGCACCTTTTTGGCTTTCTACTCCTTTCCACCAAAGCTGTCCAGTTTTCTGGACAGCTTGTTTCCCTCTCGTCAGAGCGTCGTTTGGATGGTGTTTGGAGCTCGGACAGCGGTATCCTTGCCGGGGATTCGATCTCCGGTAATCCTCATAGGTAGAGGACGAAGGATTCGTCAAACGGTTGACGAATACCTCTCCGGAGAAGCGAGTTTTGAGGACTCGTTTTGGATCCGAATTTGGATTCGGGTCGTGATCTTCTCTCGATCACATCATCTTCAACACGAGGCTAGTAACCCGTACGAAGACGAAGCTCGTGACTTGGTGAAGTCATCCTGAAGATACTCGGCGTGGATACGGATAGAGACGATTCTAGCGAGGATCGTTCCGGTTGATGTCTTTCCCGCTACACGTGATACGTAAGGTATACGTAGTTAAATTTCCTTTTATTGCAAAATTTAAATTTATGGTTATGTCTACACATGTTGTACTATACATGCGTGTGATGTGTGTGTTGTAATAAATGTAGATTTATTATTTTTATTTCTTCTGCTGTGCACATGTTTGCGAAACATGTTCGAACACACACTCGCCGCGGTGCCGGAAACCCAACAATGGTATCAGAGCCCAGGTTGTGTTTCGACATAATCGTAAAATTGTTTTGCGATAGTCATAATGATATTTCTGGAAATTTTCTACTTTTGGAAAGTTAGAAGTATTTATGGAAATTTTTCAATTTTGGAAAGTCTAGAAGTATTTATGGAAATCTTCCACTTTTGCAAAGTTGGAAGTATTTATGGAAATTGATATTTTCCATAAATAAAATATTTGATTAAATTTTAGAAATTTTTTTCCTAATTTAATCATGATTTGATTTGGGAAATAAAATCTTAAAAATATTTTATTTCCATAAGTAGTTTTGATGATTTAGGAAATTGATTTCCTAAATTGACTTTCCTTAATCAACTATTTCCACAAATAAAATATGTGATTAGATTTGGAAATTTATTTCCTAATTTAATCATGATTTGATTTGGAGAATCAAATCTTAAACATATTTTATTTCCATAAATAGTTATGACATATAAGGAAATATTGTACATGACATAATTGTATGCCATGTAATTGCATTAGATGCATATCATTATGTCATGCGTGTAGTGACATGCATATGTATGCCATGTATGTCATGTCATGTAGATAATAGTTATTTGCATGAAAAGAGGATGAGACATAAAAACCCTAACACAATATTAAAGCCTACACCTTCCATTAATATGGTTAGAACCAGAGTTTCGTTTCTTGTTCGGGTTGTTGGACTCTCTCCAAGCCCGGCTCGAACCCGAACATGTTCCAACCATGGAATAGTTTAATACTAATATGGTAAGAGTCAGAGGTCAATCGTTAGCTTTGGTTGTAGGACTCTCTCCAAGCCGGGCTAATTGGTTGAATGCGCTCTAACCATATTAAAACTATTTCTTGATTAATGGGTTGACTTTAACCTGGAGCATCGACTTGTTGGACTCTTTCCAAGGTTGATGTAAAGGGAAGTGAAGTTGGGTGCTATGCATATGATGCATACTTGTTAATGTGTTAACAACCCGATGTATGTGTGAACATTCAATTAGTTGATAGCTCATTGTGATAGTTGCATATACGTGATATGCAATCGGTATAGTTGATACCTACCATCGTAGTTATGAATGGCTTGTTGGACTCTCTCCAAGGTTGTTCATATCTATGATGGATATCAACCCATTCGGAGATGGTCCTATGATCTCCCAAAGTGATTTTGGGGTTTTTGAAATTTGAAAAATGAATGGGATTTATAAATGTATATTGATGCATTTTTTTAAAAAAATCATTTTCTCATATATGCTCGTTTTGTATTTCTAGGTCAATCGATTGATCATGACGTCTTTGAATTTGCGCACTATTTTGGATTCAAACAAACTGACTGGGCCTAACTTCCTGGACTGGCTTAGAAACCTGAGAATTGTTCTCAAGGTGGAAAAGCTAGCATATGTCCTTGAAGAGCCTCTTCCCAACCGTCCTAAGGACGATGCAACTCCAGACCAAATGTTGGTCTATCAGAAGCATGTGGCAGATTCTGAGCTGGCGAGTTGTATCATGCTAGCGGCGATGGTACCTGAGCTGCAAAACCAGCATGAGCATATGGATGCTAATACCATGGTCTTCCATCTTCATGAGTTGTTTGATGAGCAAGCGAGATCCGAAAGGTTCGAAGTCTCCAGGTTCCTCTTCACCACGAAGATACAAGAAGGTTCGTCTGTAGTGCAGTTTGTGCTAAAGATGAATGGGTACATCGAGCGGCTAGCCACCCTCGGGTTTGTGATGGATCATGAATTAAGTATTGACTTAATTCTGCATTGTTTGCCCAAGAGTTTCTCACAATTTGTGATGAACTATCGGATGAACAAATTAGAATCCACTATTCTTGAGCTCCTCAATATGCTGAAGACTGTGGAGCCTTCTGTGAAGCATGAGGAGAAGGCGGTTATGTTAGTTGATTCCTCAAGGAAAGGTTTTAAGAGGAAGGCAAAAGAACAAAAGAAAGGGAAGAACAAGAAGGCAAAGAAGATAGAACCAGCACAAAAGGGCACTAGCCATCACTGTGGCAAGGAAGGCCACTGGCGAAGAAACTGCAAGATTTATCTTGAGTCCATGAAGAAGAAGAAGGCATTGATGCTCCAACCTCTTCAGGTATCTTCGTTATTGATTGTCATTCTATTTCCTTAGACACTTGGGTATTGGATATTGGGTGTGGCTCACATATATGTAATGACATACAGGGGCTAAGGAATAGAAGAAGACTCGTCAGAGGGGAGTCAAATTTGCGAGTTGGAAATGGAGCAAAGGTTGTTGCGGTCGCCATCGGAACTTATTTGCTGAAGCTCCCTAATGGACTAGTCTTGGAACTGGACAATTGCTATTGTGTTCCTTCTCTAATAAAGAACATTGTTTCTATTTCCTGCTTAAATAGAAATGGTTTCCATTTGACGTTTAGTAACAATTGTTGTTATATAACTTTGAATGGCGTACTTTATGGAACTGGAACTTTGAGCAATGGCATTTATACGTTGGACGTATCCAGTGACATTTTCAATATCGAAGAGAGCAATAAACGTGCTCGAAAGGATGATCAATTAGACTCCTACATGTGGCATTGTTGTCTTGGCCATGTAAGCAAGAAACGCATGTCCGAATTACACCAATGTGGAATTCTAGAATCGTTTGAATTGGATTCATACGATACATGCGAATCATGCTTAAAAGGCAAGATGACTAAGTTACCTTTTACTGGAAAAGGTGAACGAGTGGGAGAGTTACTAGGTCTAATACATACTGATGTATGTGGACCTATGTCAACTCAAGCTTTAGGAGGCTATAGCTACTTCATTACCTTCACCGATGATCACTCACGGTTTGGGTATGTGTTCTTGATGAAACACAAGTCTGAAGCCTTTGAAAGGTTCAAAGAATTCAGAAATGAAGTAGAGAAACAACATGACAAGAGTATTAAAATACTTCGATCGGATCGAGGTGGTGAATACTTAAGTCAAGAGTTTCTTGATTATCTAAGAGACAATGGCATATTGTCTCAATGGACTCCGCCATATACACCATAGCATAATGGTGTATCTGAGAGGCGTAACCGGACCTTGTTGGACATGGTCAGGTCAATGATGAATCATGCGAATCTTCCCAAGTCCTTGACAATTGCTTTACTTGTTAAACAGAATGCCAACCAAGGTAGTCTCTACTACTCCATATGAGATATGGAATAGTAAGAAACCTCATGTATCTTACTTGAAGATATGGGGTTGTCCTGCTTATGTGAAGCAGACTGTATCAGATAAACTGGATGCTAAGTCTGATAAATGTCTATTTATTAGATACCCTAATGAAACAAGGGGTTACCAATTCTATCATCCTGTGGGACAAAAGGTGTTTGTTTCAAGGCATGCTGTGTTTCTAGAGAAAGAGTTTCTCTTGCAAGAAAACAGTGGGAGTGTCGTCGAGCTTGAGGAGGCTCGAGAGACTTAAATAGACATTGATGAGATACTTGGTGAAGCACAACAACCGATAACTCATAGTGATGAGAAATCGGCTGGACCTATTGAAACACCACATCTTCGTAGATCTGGTAGAACACGTAATATTCCTGAGAGATATGGATTTCTCGTAAGTGAATCGAACGACGTGTTACTCATTGATAATGAGGATCCTACCAGTTATGAAGAAGTTCTGACAAGTTCAGAAAGGGATAAGTGGCTTGAAGCCATGAAGTTGGAAATAGATTCCATATATCAAAACCAAGTTTGGAACTTGGTTGACCCACCTGAAGGCATCAAGCCTATAGGGTGCAAGTGGGTTTTCAAGAAGAAAACCGACATGGATGGTAATGTGATTACCTATAAAGCTAGATTAGTGGCGAAAGGATATCGTCAAAAATAAGGTGTTGATTATGACGAAACCTATTCGCCTATAGCTATGCTTAAATCCATTCGGATGCTCCTGGCCATAGCGGCTCATTATGATTATGAGATATGGCAGATGGATGTGAAAACAGCTTTCCTTAATGGAAACCTACTCGAGAACGTGTATATGATACAGCCTGAGGATTTCACATCGATTGATAAAACCAAGCTATGTAAATTGCGACGGTCCATATATGGATTGAAGCAAGCATCCAGGAGCTGGAATATCCATTTTGATGAGACAATCAAAAAGTTTGATTTCTCACAAAATCCAGACGAACCTTGTGTGTACAAGAAGGTTAGTGGGAGTGCAGTCATGTTCTTAGTATTGTATGTCAATGATATATTACTTATAGGAAACGATGTTTCAATCTTACAGTCAGTTAAGGTTTGGTTATCCAAGACATTCTCCATGAAAGACCTGGGAGAAGCAACCTACATCCTTGGGATTAAGATCTATAGAGATAGATCGAAATGGTTGCTTGGTCTTTCGCAGTCTACATATATAGACCGAGTGTTAAAAAGGTTTAGCATGTCGGAATCCAAGAAAGGTTTCCTACCCATCAGGCATGGGGTACACCTTTCGAAGTCTATGTGTCCGCGCACAGAAGACGAGAGGATTTGCATGAGTAAGATTCCCTATGCATCCGCAATAGGATCTATCATGTATGCTATGTTATGTACGAGACCCGATGTATCATATGCTTTGAGTGTCACGAGCAGATACCAGTCTGATCCAGGAATGGATCATTGGGTGGCTATTAAGACGATTTTTAAGTACTTAAGAAGAACTAAGGATGTGTTCCTAATATATGGAGAAGGGGACATGGTGATACGTGGGTATATGGATGCCAGCTTCCAGACAGACAAGGATGATTCTAGGTCTCAGTCTGGATATGTGTTCACGTTGAATGGGGGCGTAGTGAGTTGGAAAAGTTCTAAACAAGACACTGTAGCAGATTCTACCACTAAGGCAGAATACATTGCAACTTCGGAAGCAGCAAAGGAAGCGGTTTGGATCAAGAAGTTCATTTATGAACTTGGTGTGATTCCAGCCATTGTTGAAGCAATACTAGTCTACTACGACAACAATGGAGCAATTGCACAGGCGAAAGAGCCAAGGTCTCATCAACGATCCAAACATGTGCTTCGCCACTATCATCTTATCAGAGAGATCATCAGTAGGAAAGAAATACAAATCGAGAAAATCCCCACTGAAAGGAACTTAGCGGATCCTTTGACTAAGGCATTACCTCAAAGTAAGTTTGAGGGTCATGTTACAGCTTATGGTATTGGATACCGTAGCGATTGGCATTAGGCCAAGTGGGAGTCTGTTAGTAATATATGAGAGATGTCCTAAGGCAATCGCCTTATGTGTAAACCATTTATATGATAAATGAAGATTCACTATTTGAGTATACATGGTTTTATGTATTTGATTGGATCTTAAACTCATTTACTGAATGTCCGCGATACGACTCACAGCATGAGAGAATTTGTGATTGGATCACAACTAGTGAGTATCTCTACATGTGTAATTGTGATGTATCGGAATTATCCCTAGTCGATGAATTGATGGATTTGGACACCATCAATTCTGTCGAGACTAGCACGAGGTATACTCCTTGGTGTATCCAAGCAGCTGATTCTCATTGGCTGGAGACATTGTGATGTCCGAAGTTAATCGTGGATGCTAGTTATGGTAACTAGTTCATTGGAGTGACCAACCGTAAGACTTCATATGGTTTCTGCATATATAGATATTTCAATGAAGTTCTTACTGTAGCTTAAGTGCGATGTTCCTTTGACTTGCGGTATTCAAGTCATCTTGATCATAAAGACTTATGCTTTGACATCTTAAGCAAGCATCTCTGAGGAGATGTGGACCCGGGATGATTGGGTATAAGTCGAAGTGATCGAAGGTGTTTTGAATAGACTATAAAGGATTCACCACTCCTTACGAGGAGATGTATACCCATGGCCTCTCGTCGGATTGTTACTAAAGTCTTTAGCCAAAGCATTACATGTTTAGAGTAAGATACTCTTCGATACATGTGCAGTAACTAGAATCCGTAGGATGAGGAAATGATACTTGGGCTAGGTGTGACGTAGTCAGCCTAGTGGGGACTGACACTATAGACCATGTCCTGAACCAAGTGGGTATAAGATGAGTGAAGGGAATGGGGCACGATTCATTCGAGCTGCTGAAGGGTTTCAGAAATAGTTCTGGATCAACCGTTGATCTTTTCGGTTAATTGGGGATCATGATGTACTACTAGGTGTCACTCATGATCATTCTATAATTAATGGTTAATTATAGACGACCAACATAAACCGAGAACCTATTTGGTCACACGCACAACGAGTGTAATCCGAAGGATTTAAAACGAGCTTGAGAATGAGATTCTCAAACCGAGAGAAATTGGGTTTGGTTGGACCAAACATGGAGCGAGCATGAAATCGTTTCAGTCACAATGGAAGTGTGGATGGGCCGTGTCTTATGAAGACATGATGGACGAACCAAATTGATTTGGTTCTAATCCAATGGAGAAGAATAAACCAAAGGGTTTGGTTTGTTTTAAACGAATGAACCAAAGTTGGTTCGGTTCATTTTAACTTAAAATAAATCATCATGGTTTGGTTTATTTTAACTTATATTAATGGAGCGGGTTAACGGGCCTTATGGTTATGATCCAATAACAATTAAGAGAATTAGTTCTCTATAAAAGAGGGCTTAAGGGTTTGTTAAGCCCTAATCCAATTCCCTTAACCTAGTTGTTGCCGCCCCCTTCCTCTCCTTGGAGAAGTCGGCGCCAACAGCCCATTGCCGCCGCCCATCCCATTGTGCCGCCGTCCAAATTGTTGCCGGCATCCAAGCTTCGGCCGGTGATCTCCTTTGGGTTCGGCATCAAGGTGAGCTTCATCCTACCCTTTTTGGACGGCCCTTACTCCTCCACCAAAGCTGTCCAGTTTTCTGGACAGCTTGTTTCCCTCTCGTCGGAGCATCGTTTGGACGATGTTTGGAGCTTCGACAGCGGTAGCCTTGCCGGGGATTCGATCTCCGGTAATCCTCATAGGTGGAGGACGAAGGATTCGTCAAACGGTTGACAAATGTCTCTCCGGAGAAGCGAGTTTTGAGGACTCGTTTTGGATCCGAATTTGGATTCGGGTCGTGATCTTCTCTCGATCACATCGTCTTCAACACGAGGCTAGTAACCCGTACGAAGATGAAGCTCATGACTTGGTGAAGTCATCCCGAAGATACTCGGCGTGGATACGGATAGAGACGATTCTAGCGAGGATCGTTCCGGTTGATGTCTTTCCCGCTACACGTGATACGTAAGGTATACGTAGTTAAATTTCCTTTTATTACAAAATTTAAATTTACGGTTATATCTACACATGTTGTACTATGCATGCGTGTGATATGTGTGTTATAATAAATGTAGATTTATTATTTTTATTTCTTCTGTTGTGCACATGTTTGCGAAACATGTTTGAACACACACTCCCCACGGTGTCGGAAACCCAACACTTAGTATTCATTTCTTTGATTTACCAATGGGCGAGATTTATAGATTAAATCGATAGGCACGGTAAGTTGGGAAATAATATTATTTATATGGTGTGTCGTTGATTATAGGAGGAAACCATGTCCTATATATTAGGATGATGATGTCCCCTTGAGGAGCTCATAAGGTTCATCATGTAAACCCTGCAGGTGGACTTGGTCCGGCATGATGATAAGGTTGAGTGGTACTACTCATGAAGTTAGATGTTGATTAATTAATTGTCAGTAAATTAAATAATCGACGGACATTCGAGATCTTAAACACGGGGAGAAAAATATACAAATAATATATGGAGCTCATATTAGCATATGGGGGTTGGTGAGGTAGATCAATGATAATCCTTTAGTGGATTGGATTATCATTAATGGATCGGACTTTATGTGGGCTTGATCCATTCGGTGGGCAAGATCCAACTCCTCCTGATGGTCTCTATTGTAGCCTATTAAAACCTCATGAAGCCTAGATCCAATGAATGAAAACAAAACTCTAGATCCAACGGTAGAGATTAAATCTCTAGATCCGACGGTTGAGATTAAATCTCTAGATACGACGGTTGAGATTAAATCCCTAGAACCAATGGTGGAGATTAAAACAAGGCTTATCCCTAACTCTATAAAAGGAGAGGCTAGGGTGGGCGGCAAGGGCAATTAGAAACAAGATAGGATTAGGGTTGGGCGGCAAGGAGATTGGAGGCTAGTGTTTTGGAGTGGGCGGCCACAAATAAGGAAGTTTTTTCCTTTTCTTTTTCTTCTTCCTTAGGTGGCCGGCGCCCTTCCTTCTTCTTCTCCCCTTGGCTTGGCCAGCGTCCAACCCTCTCCCCTTCATCTTTGGCCGGTGCTTATGGTCTTTCCCTTGTAGCTTTTGGCCGGCCCTCTTCTTCATCTCCTTGTTCTCCTTCTTGGCCGGTGGCAAGCACCAAGCTTGGAGCTTGGTGGTTGGTTGAAAGAAGGAGAAGCGCTTTGTTTCTTATTCTTCCTCTTGTTCGGAGCGAGCAAGGAAGGAAGATTGGTGATCTAGGAGCTTCGACTTTTGGTAGATCGTCGCCCACACGACGTCCAAAAGGAGGAAGGACATACAATAGAAGATCAAGAGGTATAACGTTTGTTTATATTCTTTTGTAAGTTGTTTATATTTGTTCTTCAATCATATGTATGTTATATATTCTGTTTTGTGGCTAATATAACTTGGACCCCGAATATAAACACAAAAGTCGGTGATCCGTACATCGTCTATTCCACGGCTATTCGTAGAATAGAGGTTGGTGGCTTGAACAACAAGTTTGTTCAAGTGACTACTCTAATCGAATAGCACAATGATGAAACGGTTTCTTGGGTGATCCCTTTTGTCTAGGATTAAATTTTTTTAATCCGAGGACGTCGATGGAATCGCCATGAACAAGCGACCGAGTTGAAGTGGGAAGCAAAGTTTCCTACCTTCACTCATACCACCTATCCCATCCTAAAGCCAGGGGTCGACCTGGTCTGATAGAGGTAGTTCCCGATAGATGTGAAGGCTCATCGGGGAAGTGTATGATGTCCCTTCCACAAGACCATAGTTAGACGTCTACATACTACCCAATTGATAGCGTGTTCTGCGACACACAAGCGAAACCGAAATCCTAGAATTCCCTTAAAGGACGCGTAGCTACCCTTGTCTTCTTTCGTGTGACTTCGTACTAGAGTTAGGACCGCCTACAGACCTCATAAGCACAACCCTTAATGTTAAACTCTGAATAATAACGTCCATTGAACAATCGGTTCTCGAATCTCAGTCCATGTGGGATCGATAATCTTTTTATTACTTGATGACATTCGTGCACTTGCGGGAGTTGAGCACGAGTGCGCGCTTTGAGTCCTCAACAGTTCCCGTCGTGAGATTTGAGGTTGCGTTCGCGTGCATCAAGTTTTTGAAGCCGTTGCTGGGGACTGTTGATTCGATATCGAATCGAAAGTGGACAATTAGATTAGACCTAATTTAGGTTTATTTCCCTATTTTTTATTTTTTTTCCAGTTTAATTTGGTTATAATTTAGATTTTAGTTTGCTTCTAGATCTAGTTATTTTCTAGCAGTTTTTCTTTTAGATTAATCATAGTTCTGGCAACTTTAGTCTCTTGTTGTGGCACTGATGTTCCTTTCCTTATTCATATTTTCTTATAGATAAACATGCATGCTTTTTCTCATGATTATGGTCAATTTAATGTTGTAAGTTTTGGTAACAATTTTTGTGATCATTGTGGTGAAACATGGCATACCATTAACGATTGTCCGGATATATCTGAACCTTCACAATTTGAACAAGAAGATGTCACCTACAATTGCAACTAGTGGCCACAAGATGATTCATATTCATATAGTTATGACCATGGCTACTTAAACCCTCAATATTGTCCTCCTAAATCCCGACTTGAGCAGATGATGGAAAATTTCATTCAAACACAATAAGCGGCGAATACTGAATTTCGGCAGCGACATTTGCAGACAGAGACTCGATATTGTTTTCCAAGTGAGAACGAGAATTATGAATCACCATGTGAATTTTATCAAGAACCAAGTCCCCGCTTAGAAGCCTTGCTAGCCGATTTTACTAGGGAATGCGAGGAGCATAGCAGACAATTTGCGGAGATTATGCAACGAGATCTAGCAAGAGAAGAAACCAAACAACGAGAAGGTGACTTTGATGACTGGATTACACCTAATATGGCGGAGACTCACTTTGAGCGAATGGATGAGGAAGACATAGATGACATAGGAAGTAAAGAAGGGCAATCCATGCAATCACCACTTGAAGGAGAATTTGAGGATTATATAATTGATACGTAAATCGAGGAGTGCATTGCTTCAATTAAAATACCTCCTAACCTCAAGGAACCAGAAGAGTCTTCCTTAACCCTCATTGAAAATTTAGTTGCCAATAACGAAGCCCTTTTAGTTATTGGTAATGATAAAGATTCATTCGACATAATAGAATATGCTAACCAATCTTTTGGTGAGGATATTTGTGGTGAGTTACATTATTTACAACATATGGATGAAATGACATATTATGATCAAACTCATGATAATTTTGTGAAGATAAGCATGTTTAATCTTGAACCAAGGAAGACAGCTAATAAATATCTGACCCCTCCACGAGCAAGATTTAAGAGATATGGTGATGAGGGACCACAAGGCAAGAGTCATAAGGTGAACAAATATCTTGCTCCCCCCACGAGCGAGATTCAAATGTATCAAGAAGGGGAGGGAGAAAAATCTCCTTGGGCCACTAGAGCCGAGAAGAAGCGATGGAGTGTGGTCAAGCTAAAAGACTTTAAACAAAGCACTTCTTGGGAGGCAACCCAAGTTTAGTTTTTACTTGTTTTTGACTTTATTACATTCGTTAGATTTTAATTTCTGGCATTTAGCAATTTTTGCAAATAAAATCGAATTAGAAAGAACTTGCTAGGTTGAAGCAAAAATTGTTTTGAGCCAACCTAGTCCACAACAAAAGCCTGCACCTGCACCACCATCTTTTTCTACTTTTGATCAGGATGTAGGTACATCCTCTTATGATTTCTCCGAGTTTCGATCATGCCTCGACGACATTTATGTCGAGCAGCATATGCAGAGGCAGTGATGGGAGGAGAAGAGCGCTTACACGCAGACGGAGTTTCATGCCTTACGAGAGCACTTCCAACGGGTTGAGGAGTTCTATGACGAGGCTCGTGTCTACTTCCAGGAAAAGGCTACCCGTCGCCAGGAGGAGGCCATATATTGCCAGGAGGTTCGGCAGCACATGAGTGCCCAGCGGCATAGTGGCCCTAGGAGGAGGAGCACAGAGCGTTGTTGCATCCACCAACTCTTAAATCGACCACATGTACATGTGCCATCAACGTCTTAGCACCAGGTTCTCTTAGGATCCCGAGATGCCGAGGCTACCAGACTTTCCACCTCGTCCACCATATTAGAGGTATGCTTCACTTAAGTCTGGGGGGTCCCAAGTTTTAATTTATTTTGTTTTAGGAGTAGTTTCTTTCCTGATATTTGCATTTTAGTTAGCATTCATTTGTTCATGCATAGGTTGTTTAGTTTCTTTCAACACTTAGTTTTGCTACCTATAAGCTGCCTTAGTAGTATTTTTAAAAGTTTTCTTCATGAGTTATTTCCATGGGTAGCTTAACTTCATTTACCTCATAGTATTTTATGTGCTCTAATGAATGTTCTAGACATATACTGGTTAGCTTTTATTTTTACACCTACACATATTGAACATTCTGAAAGGGAGAATCTAGTACGTACCTAGTTATGATTCATCTCAATAGTCTAGTACTTTGGAATCTATAGGTGACTCTAGACTTAGCATTTTAGTTATTGGAGATGCTCGGATCGTGGAAGCCCATTCAGAAAAATCAAAATCTCAAGAGAGAAAGAAAAGAAAAAGAAAAAAAATGGAATAAGGAAAAAAAATAGAGGGAAAGAAAAAGATAGTGAGAAAAATTGAAAAAAAGATTATGAGGGATAAAAAAAATAGTTGTTGTGGGTGGAAATGGCTAGGTTCCCCTTTGAGACCGAGTTAGTTACTGGGGAAACACCTATCAATTTCTCTCAGTACCGAGCACACCTTTGAGACTTTGTGCTAGATCTAGAGAACGACTCTCGCTTTGGGCAGGTAAGTGCCTAAGAGCCGAAGGCCTTAGAAAAGCTATAGGATGACGACTTAACTTACCATGGAACGAGTATCCCCGAAGAAGATTCGCTTAGCACGTGCATGAGAAGCTAACTTAGTGAATTTTTAGAACATATCTATTTTGCTTTGATTGAAAATACCACTTGATAAATCTAGTTAACATGCTAACTATTGGACAATGACTTTTTAAAAAATTTATGGCACTGAGGTTTGCTTGAGGACAAGCAAAGACTTAAGTCTAGAGGAATTGATATGAGCAAAATATATAGGGTTTTAGGAGTAGTTTTCACTCACATCCTGTTGCATTTTAAATTTGATTCTTGCATAGTTCACATTATTTTGCATGCATTTCCTATTTTCTAGTTCAGAGATCTGCTCATTGTACTCTTGTGTGTAGGACAACATTCTACAGAGAGAATGGCGCACTTTTGGTGTGAAAAAAAGGTATTTGGCAGCTAGAACAGAAGGACACACACCTTGGCCCTGTGAATCCACACGGCTCGCACCCCAGCGCCACACACAGCCTAGTCATGTGAATCCACATGACTGTGTGGCACTGGATGATTTTGATGTGATTTTTGTTATTTTCCAAGTTTCGGGGAGATCCGGATTGATGTCTATATAAAGGAAGCTACGCCCAAACCCTAGGAAGAGGCCAGATGGCCGGGACGGCACACCGGTGCCCTAAAAAGCACCAAAAACTCACAATGGGGAGGAAGGAAGCCACTCAAGAAGCTACTCAAGGATCAAATTCTGCACTTCAATGTTGGAGAGAAGAACCAAAGTACATTGCAATTCGCTTCCCTTACATCATCTACATTGTATCTATGAATTCGATTATGCTTTGTGTTCCTCTTATCGTATTCATCGAGTAGATTCTCTAATTCTAGGATTAGGAAGTAGTTTTTGTGGATAGAACATGTTATTTCAAATATACTTCTTTTCGTGATTTTATATTTGCAATTGGTGATTGTTTAGATCGATAATTGTTGGTTTTTTTCTTCTATTTACTGTGAGTAGCCGATACGAGGGGAGATAGCCCTCGTATCAAAGATTTAGGAGGATTAAGGAGGAACCTAGGGGTTGGCCTCATCTCCAGTAACCGTGGATAGAAGAATGTGATAGAGTTAGAAATGGGACACGTTCCGACTCGTCACAGGGATTGATCTGGCATTCTCGTACCACCTATCCCATCCTAAAGCCAGGGGTCGACCTGGTATGGCAGAGGTAGTTCATGATAGATGTGAAGGCTCATCGGGGAAGCATATGATATCCCTTCCACAAGACCATAGTTAGACGTCTAGATAATACCCAATTGATAGTGTGTTCTGCGACACACAAGCGAAACTGAAATCCTAGAATTCCCTTAAAAGACTCTTAGCTACCCTTCTTTTATTCCGTGTTACACCATACTAGAGTTAGGATCGTCGACAGACCTCATAAGCACAACCCTTAATGTTAAACTCTGAGCAATAATGTCCACTGAACAATCGGTACTCGAATCTCAATCCCTGTGGGATCGAAAAACTTTTTTTTACTTGACTACATCCATGCACTTGTGGGAGTTGAGCACGAGCGCACGCTTTGAGTCCTTGATTTTTCCCGTCACGAGATTTGAGGTCACATTCGCGAGCATCATTGACACCCAACATAATCTGAGTCAGGGTATATTGTAACCGAGAACGGACTGCAAGCTAATCTGAAGAAAGTGCAAGCATTGTGCAATATGAAGTCACCTACTAATCAGAGAGAGACTCAAAAGTTAGTAGGAAGAATAGTTTCCCTGTCTCGATTTATAGCCAGATCGGCGGACAAGGGGCTACCTTTCTTTCGAATTCTACACAAAGCTGTTGAGTTCCAATGGGACGATCTGTGTGAGCAAGCCTTCCAAGAGTTAAAGAAGTATTTAGCTGAACTACCTCTGCTAGACAAACCAGTTTCAGGAGAGTCATTGTGGATGTATTTATCTATTTCAGAATGAGCCATCAGTTCAGTATTGTTGAAGCAAGAAGGTTCTCAGTAGCATCCCATTTATTACACCAGTCATATCTTGAAAGGAGCAGAGTCACGGTATACTGAGTTGGAGAAGTTGGCATACATTCTAGTTCTGACAGCCCCAAGTTGAGGCCATATTTCCTGGCCCATCTAATCAACGTTTTGACTCAGAGTGAACTAGGTAAGGTGATGACTAAGCTTAATTTTTCAGGGAGGCTCGCTAAGTGGGTTGTGGAACTAAGTGAGTATGACATTCACTACCAACCCTGAAAAGCTGTCAAGGCCCAGGCTTTAGCTAATTTCCTGGCAGAGGTACTTGTTGGTTCGGAAAATAGTTCGGCTGAAAAAGGAGAAGGGTTAGAGTCATGGAATGTCTTTGTGGATGGGTCTTCTGTTGGACTTTCCGAGCCGCAAAAACCGCTTTTTACATTGCGGAAACCCCGGAAGTCTGGCCACAGATCCGTGCGAAGATATATTAAAATAAAAACATGTATATGCTAAGTAAACCTAGATCTATCTTAGATCTAGAAGTTGAGAGTGTTACCCTCGATGTGACGCCCTTCGTAAATCCCACTCGTCCAAATTGCTTGTCGGAACTCTAGAGTGTCAAGTGTACACTTCTCTATTGGTATCCACACAAGCAATAGGTGGAGAAAAGAAACCTAGAGTGTGCTAGCACCCTTAGAAGTTTCGGCCAAGGAGGAGAGGGGAGCTTGAGAGAATGATCCAAGGAAGAAGATGAAGTTCTATTTACTCACCAAAATCAATTACACCCATCAAATGGAGTTCCCGGCCACTTCATGAATTGGGGGATTACATGCATGCATGTAACTTCAAGAGCCAATGGCTCTTGGTCTCCCTCATGAGGTGGCACCACATGATAAGTCAATGATGATGTGGAGCATCATCATTGTCCGGCCATGCCAAGTCATCATCATGACATGGTATTTGGTCAAGTCAAACTTGACCTTTCATCTTCCCTCTCAAGTCAAGTCAAACTTGACCTCTTATCTCCCATGGTTTATTAAATCCAACCACTTGATTCAAGTCAATTTGATTTAATGAATATCTATTCATTAATTTAAATTGACTAAATGAATAAAATCTAAATTAGACTCATTCAACACTTGAATCATCTTGAGTCTAACTCAATTAGTCTAATTTGGATTACTCTTAATCCAATTTAGTTCATCACATGAACCTAATCCTCATGGTTCATCATATGAACCTAATCTCCATCTAATTTCCCTTTGTGTGTGACCCTATAGGTTCTTGTAACGTTGGCAATGTCCCTAAACCGATTTAGGAACATAAGCAATGAGCGATATCTAGCAACACATCATTGCTACCCAAGTTACAAGAATGTTGAGCTCCAACATCACCTTTGTGACTACAAATTGTGACTCTCACAATATGTAACAATGTCCCTCTATCCTTGACATCTAGATTGACCAATTGAGACATAGACCATGTCATCCTCGGTACAATCTATATCTTGAACTCCAAGTAGACTCACTCTAATCAAATGAGCTCAATATCTCATATTGACTCATTTGGGCATGGCCATGCACTTCGTGGTCTCACTCTATCAAGAATATCGATGTCACCCCCGTCATATAGGAGAGATAGATCCCATCTACATCACTCACATCCCTCCGCATAATTTGTCACATACCCAATAATCACCTTTATAGTCCACCCATTTACGGGTGACGTTTGACGAAGCCAAAGTATGCAACTCCTTATGTAGGGAACCATGGTGACTTCAGGTTTAAGGACTAATAGTCATACTAATAGACACATGAGAAAGTATATTAAACTCATATAACGATCCATGATACTTTCTCATTGTGGGTCATTCAGTATACATTCTCCAATGCATACCCATGTGTCAACTTGATATCTCATATCCATGACTTGTGAGATCAAGTCATCGTGTTGACCTACATGCTAGTCTCTATGCATTAACATTGTCCCTGAATGTTAATACTTTACTAGGAATGATTAAGAGTAGTATTCTCTGTATCATCTCATTATCGATTTAGCCAATCGATTGATATACATAAGAACCTGCTACTCAAGGACATTATTATATTTAGTTATTTGGCACCAATACAAGTAAATATAATAACCATTCCTTTATAAATAGGAATATGATACAATAAAGTCAATACAACAATCATCACATGATTGTCTCTAGGGCTTTCACTAATAATCTCTCACTAGCACTAGTGTCAATCACCGTAGTATCTAATACCCAATGACCTAGTGTGACCATCATGCTTTTTCTATGCCAAAGCCTTGGTCAAGGGATCTGCGATGTTAGCCTTTGTGGGTACTCTGCAAATGTTCACATCTCCTCTATCGATAATCTCTCGAATGAGATGGATGCGCCGTAATATGTATTTGGTCCGCTGGTATGAGCGAGGTTCCTTAGCCTGTGCAATCGCTCCATTGTTGTGACAATAGAGCTCTATGGGATCTGCTATGCTAGGAACCACCCCAAGCTCAGTAATGAACTTGCAGATCCAAACTGTCTCCTTTGCTGCCTCAGATGCAGTGATATACTCGGCTTCTGTTGTAGAATCAGCAACTATATCCTTCTTTGAACTCTTCCAGCTCACAGCGCCACCATTCAAGCAAAACATGAATCCTGACTGCGATCTATAATCATCCTAGTCAGTTTGGAAGCAGGCATCACTGTAACCCTTTACAGCTAGCTCCTCATCGCATCCAAATATCAAGAAATATTCTTTAGTCCTTCTCAAGTACTTAAGAATATTCTTGACTGCTATCCAGTGACGCTCACCTGGATCTGACTGGTATCTACTCGTCATGATCAAAGCATACGAGACATCAGGATGAGTACATAGCATGACATACATGATAGGTCCTATAGCAAATGCATAAGGGATCTTATCCATGCGGTCTCTCTCCTCTCTAGAAGGGGGACTTTGAGTCTTCGAAAGGCTCACACCATGTGACATCGACAGAAGTCCGTTCTTGAAATTCTACATGGAAAACCGTAGTAATACCGTGTCAATGTATGTACTCTGACTTAGGCCAAGCAATCTCTTAGATCTATCTCTATAGATCTTGATGCCTTGAATACAGGCTGCTTCACCTAAGTCCTTCATTGAGAAGCACGTCCCCAGCCAAGTCTTCACAGACTGTAGCGAAGGGATGTTATTCCTAATGAGTAGTATGTCATCCACATACAATATAAGGAAGACAACTGTGTTCCCATTAACCCTCTTGTAGACACAGGGTTCATCTTCATTCTTGATGAAACCAAACTGTTTGATCGCATCATCGAATGGAAGATTCCAGCTCCGAGAGGCTTGCTTTAGCCCATAAATGGACCTTTGCAGCTTGCATACTTTCCCAGTATGTTGTGGATCTTCAAAACCCTCAGGTTGTGTCATGTACACATCCTCGAGTAAGTTTCCATTCAGAAATACGATTTTGGCATCCATCTGCCAGATCTCATAATCGTGGTATGCTGCAATAGCAAGTAAGATCCGAATGGACTTAAACATCGCCACTGGAGAAAAGGTTTCATCATAGTCAATACCATGAATTTTCTTGAAACCTTTAGCCACAAATCGGCCCTTATAGGTATGCGTAAGTCCATCCATGTCAGTCTTTCTCCTAAAGACCCACTTACACTCAATTGGTCTAACCCCTTCAGGTGGATCAACCAAAGTCCATACTTGGTTGGTGTACATGGATTCCATCTCGGATCTCATGGCCTCTAGCCATTTCTCAGAATCTGGGCTCATCACAGCTTCCTAATAGGAGGTAGGCTCATTCTCAATGAGCATAACTGTAACGCCCGCCCTTCCCGTACCTCAGAGGGGAGCGAAGGGCGGCGCTACGCGATCATACATACATGCATATACATACAGCAGAAGCATTTAAAACAATAAAATCCCATCTTAAGCTAACTATATTAACCTAATCCACCTAACAGATTAATTATGATGTAACGGTCTTAGCAATTTTCTTAACTAAACATGTACTAAAGAAATTAAAGATTTATATAATAAATGGGAGTGACAACCAAGGCAAAAACATCATTTAAGTCTTAACACTGAACGGTAAAACATGCATAATCTCCCCGAACCATAAACTAAATCTTATCCACCATGCCACTGCCACACACATCTTTGCCTCCTGCTGCTCCCTTCAATTATTCCATTCCTTGCCTTGCTCTGCAGTACAAGGGAAAAACGACACTATCAGAACATATGCTGAGTAAGATCCTTTCCTACTCACAAAAGCCATACGACATAAATTACACATACGATAGTGACATGTTCATTTAACTAACATATAGTCATAGCATGGATGTAACTATTAACATGATCATTAAGAGGCATATAGACTTAGCATTCAAAATTCATGAGTAAAGCAATCCGTGACATGATCATCTAGGACATGTATCCCCATGGCATTTTTATCACAATAACATAACATCTCGTAATAACATAGGCATGGAATAGTTATATGCAGAATGCTCTTTGAAAACATATACTTTCATAAGTACTTAAACATAATCTCAACATTAGGGCCCGGCATTGTATCCATGACTCGGCCCAGCCCATTTGGCGGTCCATTCGGCGCCCCATTTGGCGACCTTGTGATGCGTCGGCCGTCGTCGACACGCGTCGATCTGTCATTACCACTAGGCCCGTACTTTGACCTAGGGGCAACTTTGGATACAAGCCATGCGTAAAGTAAAATAGCATACATGTTCTTTGACATAACATAAAGAGTGTTCTTGTCCCCACTCTTAGGGAAACATTTCTTAACCAATTCATATTCATAAGCCTTACGTAACCATAGCATAGGGGTGCCTATCATTCATAAACATAAACAGGTACATCATGATAAAATGAGCAAAACTTAACATATATATTATGATACAATGGTCCTACATCAGCCGTTAACATAGACATAAGGTATGAAATCATGCAAATATATCGTCTAACTAGCATCATATCAATACCATATATATACCTAGCATAACATGGAAAATCATTCGGAATCAAGTTCGAAAATATTTTTTTTATTTTTATTTTTATTTTCTTGTCCTTTTTAATCTTCCCGAGCCCGACCCGGTAGGCTGCGTTGGGCGACGACACACCGTGTCGTGGCGAGCGCACTTGCTAGCAGAAATGCGCCTGCTAGCCGAGCGGCACCTCCATCGATCGGCGACACGCTGGTGCCCGGGCATGCTTTGTGCGGGCGACGCGCTTTGCCTGAGTTGTTTGGCCCGACATGCGTCTTGCAGGCGGCATAGGCGTGTCCCGCGCTGCTCACCCCGACACGCCTGTGTCGGGTGAAAGAGCGGCGTGTTGGCCTCTGTACATGTTCTGCTTAACAAAATTTATACGAACCTCGTCCTAGGGTCTTAAGCAATATCAACTATGGAACCTCGGCTAAGGTTAATCATATGCAATATAGGGAAAAGAAGAACACAAAAAACTCTTTATTGCATAGCACAACATTAGGAACATGAAAGCCATTCGAGAGAAACCCATGTACTGCAGGTGAGGGAATTCTTACCTTCGATTGCTTTAACTTATATTTGTAAAACCAAATGAGATGCAACCTTCTATCCCACCCTAGCAGCTGCCCTCCAAGGTCTCTTGAATCCCACCTTTCCTTGGGTTCGGCGGAGAAGACAACCCTAGGAGAGAATTCTCCTTGATGTGTGGTTCGGCGGTGGAGGGATCAAGAGAGTAGAGAGGTGTCCTCTAGGGTATTAGGGAGGTTAAATTTATAACCATCAAGGCTTAACCTATTCCCTTATAAATTTCCTTAAATTTCTCTCTTTAACAGAATTAATTCCTTCTTCAATTAAATTCGTGACTTCTCCCTAATCATATAAAATTTTTATTGGATTTTTGGTGACTCACCCCTTCTTGTCCAGTTTTCTTTTCTTTTATCTTTTCTTTTATTTCCTTTGAATCCCACGTAAGCCTATTATCATCATGCATAATTATCTATATCTTCTTTAACCTACATAAGGGCCCCTTTATTATCATGCCTCATTATCTATAAAACTCTTAAGATTTTTCGGGCGTTACAATCCCCCATACCTTATAAAAAGTTCATCCTCGAACTTAGAATAGTTCTGGGTATCTTCGTTTCATATCGTCCTCACGTTCCCAGGTGGCTTCTTCGTACTGTTGACTTTGCCACAAAACTTTTACTAAGGGCACTTCTTTATTTCTTAGTCTTTTGGCTTCCCGGTCCAGTACTCGGATCGGTCGACTTTCATAACTCAGGTCCTCCTGAATTTGCACTATCTGTGGCTCAACCATCTGGTCTATACTGGAAATGCACTTCTTGAGCATCGACACATGGAACACATTGTGAATAACCGACATCTCCTGAGGTAGCTCGAGCTCATAAGCTACATTGCCAACTCTTTTCAGGATCGGATATGGTCCTACGTTTCGCGGACTTAGCTTCCCTTTCTTACCAAATCTCATTATTCCTTTCATAGGTGCTACCCAGAGAAATACCAAATCTCCGACATTGAATTCCAAAGGTCTACGTCGCTGATCCGCATAGTTTTTCTGCCAGCTCTGAGCAGTCTCTATTCTTTGGCGGATATTCTGTATCGCTCAGGTGGTGTCCTCGATGAATTCCATTCGAAGTCCCATCTCTTTCTTCTCACCACCTTCGTACCAACAGATTGGAGACCTACATCTCCTCTCATATAAAGCTTCATAAGGTGTCATTCCGATGGTAGCCTAATAGCTATTGTTGTAAGCGAATTCCGCTAGACATAAATATCGGTACCAGCTCCCTTTGAAGTCCAGGGCACAAGCTCGTAACATGTCTTCCAGTACTTGGTTCACCCTTTCTGTTTGTCTGTCTGTCTGAGGATGAAAGGCGGTACTGAAATGCAGCTTCATGCCAAGAGTCTTATGAACACATTCCCAAAACTGTGACGTGAAGCGACCATCCCTATCTGAAATGATGGTCTTGGGAATACCATGCAGTCTGATGATTTCCTTAGCATATAATTAAGCCAGTTGCTCAATCGAATAGGCCATCTTGATTGCTAGGAAATGGGCTGACTTCGTCAATCTGTCAACGATAACCCATATTGCGTCATATCCGTTCGTAGTCCTGGGAAGACCTGAAATAAAGTACCTAGAGATGTCTTCCCATTTCCACTCTGGAATTTGGATCGGTTGCAGAACTCCTCGAGGCCTCTGATGTTCTGCCTTAACTTCATCGACAGTCAAACGGTAATCGACGATCGCTACATCCCTCTTCATACCGGACCACCAGAATTTCTCTTTCAGATCTTGATACATTTTGGTGGATCCCGGATGCATAGAATAGGGGGTCCCATGAGCCTCCTCCAATATCTTCTTGCGTAGTTCCGGATCATTAGGGATACATAGACGATCCCTAAGGTATAATATTCCTCTATCAGCGACACAAAAATCCTCGGTTTTTCCTTCTAGGATCTCCTGCTTGATCCTCTGGAGGTTTGGATCACTACTTTGTTTTGTCAATATGTCATCGAATAGTGATGGTACTATTGCCATGGTCAAAAGCTGTCCGGAAATAACCTCGATTCCATAGCTCATGATTTCCGTCTCTAGCGGTCGAGACAATCCCGATAGAGATATCAAGGTGGCACTGGACTTCCTGCTGAGTGCATCGACCACTTTGTTCGCTTTCCCTGGGTGATAGAAAATCTCGCAGTCATAGTCCTTCACGAGCTCAAGCAATCTGCGTTGTCTCATATTGAGGTCCCTCTGTGTGAAGAAAAATCTCAGACTCTGGTGGTCTGTATAGATCTTACACTGTGCTCCATACAGATAGTGCCTCCAGACCTTGAGAGCGAAGACTACAGCGGCCAACTCTAAATTGTGAGTGGGATAGTTCTTTTCATGTTCCTTGAGTTGCCTAGAGGCATAGGCAATAACTTTACCACTTTGCATAAGTACAGCTCTGAGTCCCAATTTGGAGGCATCGCTGTACATGTCGAAGGATTCATCACAGTTTAGAAGAGTAAGGATAAGAGCACTGGTCAATCTCCACTTCAATTCTGTGAAACTCTTCTCACAGTCGTCCGTCCATTCGTACTTCTTATTTTTTCGGGTGAGAACTGTCATAGGTGTTGCGATTCTGGAGAAGTCCTCTATGAATTTCCGGTAATAGCTCGCTAATCCGAGAAAACTCTTGACTTCGCTAGCATTCCTTGGTCTGCTCTAGTTACTCACGGCCTCGATCTTCTTCGTGTCCACCATAACTCCGTCCTTGGAAATAATATAACCCAGAAAATATACTTGATCGAGCCAGAATTCACATTTGGAGAACTTGGCATATAGTCGCTTTCGAAGGATTCAGAACACCATCTTCAAGTGTTCGACATGCTCTTCTTGATTTCTCGAATAGATGAGGATATCGTCGATGAAGACGATCACGAACTTGTCGAGAAATGTCGAGAATACCCGATTCATCAGGTCCAAAAACATAGCAGGAGCATTGGTCACTCTGAAGGGCATGACGACGAACTTAAAATGTCCGTATCTGGTCTGGAAAGTCATCTTTGGAATATCGTCTGGTTTCACCTTCACTTGATGGTAGCCGGATCTGAGATCAATCTTTGAAAAGACGGTGGCTCCCTTCAATTGATCGAACAGGTCATCTATCCTTGGAAGGGGATACCTGTTCTTGATCGTTACATTATTTAGCGCTTGGTAGTCTATGCACAGGCACATAGTTCCGTCCTTCTTCTTTACAAACAGTACCGGAGCTCCCCATGGGGAGTGACAAGGGCGAATAAAGCCCTTATCAAGTAACTCCTGTAGCTGTTCTTGAAGCTCCTTCAATTCAGCGGGAGCCATACGGTAAGGTGCTTTAGAGATCGGGTTAGTACCAGGAATCAATTCGATCTCAAATTCAATTTCTCTATCAGGGGCTAACCCTGGTAGTTCATCGGGGAATACCTCTGTGTAGTTGCATACAAATCTGACGACATCTTTCGATTTGATCCATTGAGTCGTGACCGACCATGTGTGCCAGAAAACTCGTGTATCCCTTATTCAACATCTTCTGTGCCTTTAGAGCCGATAAGAATTTATATGTTCTGTTTCTTGGCTCTCCTATAAATTCAAACATAGGTTCTGCCTCAGGCTGGAAGATCACTTTTCTTTCACGGCACTCGATCGAAGCTCCGTACTTACTTAAGAAATCCATACCCAATATGATATCATAATCCTGCATGTCAAGTACTATTAGATCACAGTAGAGTTCTCTGTCTGCGATTCTGATAGGTGTGGCTCACAGCATATGAGTAGATGTCATCACCTCTCCCGAGGGTAGTGACGTTAAGAACTTGCAATCTAAAACTCATGGTGGCATGTCCATTTTCTTGGTTAAAGGCATAGAGACAAACGAGTGTGTTGCACCAGTATCAAATAATACAGTAGCATGCTGACAAAAAATAAATATCTGACCTGTGACCACCATAGAATCGTTCGCCATGTCTTCCTTAGTGAGAGAGAAAACCCTGGCATTCGTTGTAACTGGCGGGACTTCCAATCTCCCTTGGCTGATTTGAGCACCTTCTATTGCAGTTTGCATCTGGTGTAGCTGTGGAGGGGCACTCCTGTATTGCGGATACTGTTGAAAAGGTGCCTGATCCTGGGTAGGGCAGTCCTTGACTCTATGTCCTTCTAGTCCACAGCGATAGCATCTATTCGTGCCCTTGTAGCACACTCCGGAATGTGGTTTCCCGCATATAGTACACTGAGAGATCTTGGCTTGCTTGTTTGCTGGACCACCCTTAGCGTCGTTCCATTGCTTCCTTTTACTATTGTGGTCTCCTTTCCAGGTACTCTGAATCTTCTGACCTCCTGACTGGGCTTGACTCTTGCCTTCACACAGCGCCTTCTTTTGCTGATTAATATTGTTCAGGTAGTGCTCGGTGATCCGGGCACTACTGAACAGCTCCTCTGC
Source organism: Wurfbainia villosa (assembly GCA_025175895.1). Classification (NCBI taxonomy): domain Eukaryota; kingdom Viridiplantae; phylum Streptophyta; class Magnoliopsida; order Zingiberales; family Zingiberaceae; genus Wurfbainia; species Wurfbainia villosa. Next base: position 57,129,438 of record CM045995.1, on the reverse strand, counting down.
GATCTGTGGTCTATTAACTCCACCGGCCACGTTCAGAGCTATCTCAGGTCTAAGCATCTTCAGAATGAGTCTGACCCTTTCCTTTTTGGTGTTGACCAACTCGGGGCATAGGCGTGCGAGTTGGTTGAATTTCTTTACAGCTTCATTAACTGATAGGTCACCTTGCCGGAACTCGGTGAACTCGTCATAATGCTTGTTCGTCACTCAGATATGAAAGTATTCTTCGAAGAATTCAGATTCGAAGTCCGTCCATCTCATCTGGTTCACGGGTCTCTTGGCCTTGACCCTTTCCCACCACATTCTGGCATCTCCAGAAAGGCAAAATGGTACGCATTTGATCTTTTCGTGCTCCGACCAGTCCAGCAGCTCCATAGTACTTTCTACCATCTTGAACCAGGCCGGAGCGTCCCATGGTTCACCAGCACCAGAGAAGTTTTCCGACTTCAGCCTCTACCACTAGATCAGGTAGGCCTCTTGTCGAACTATTGGGCCATGGCCTCCCGGTGCAGTTGTAGGTATAACTGGTATCGTCTGCTGGTTCCCTAGTGGGGCGATAGGGTTTCCTTGCTGAGTCATTAGGGTATTTATCACTTTCTGCTGCTCAGCGACTTGACGCTGGAGTTCAGTAACCATCTGCATAAGATCAGGTGGGGGTATTGTCTCCTCAACTCTATTACTGCGTCTCCCATTCATGTTTATCTTCATAAAGGATAACAAGTTATCATAATATTATCATCCTTACTTATATTCATGCACATTTGAACTAACAGTATTTCTTATCATACATATATCATACATGAAAGAACTATATTAGGCATAGAATTTCTTACTTGGAGCGGCAGGATGGAAGCTTGATGTGTGTGTAGTGGAAAGGTAGAACTTGGGCTCTGATACCAACCTGTAACGCGCGCTCTTCCCGTACCTCAGAGGGGAGCGAAAAGCGGCGCTACGCAATCATACATACATGCATATACATACAGCGGAAGCATTTAAAACAATAAAATCTCTTCTTAAGCTAACTATATTAACCTAATCCACCTAACAGATTAATTATGATGTAATGGTCTTAGCAATTTTCTTAACTAAACATGTACTAAAGAAATTCAAGATTTATATAATAAACGGGAGTGACAACCAAGGCAAAAACATCATTTAAGTCTTAACACTGAACGGTAAAACATGTATAATCTCTCCGAACCATAAACTAAATCTTATCCACCATGCCACTACCACACACATCTTTGCCTCCTGCTGCTCCCTTCAATTATTCCATTCCTTGCCTTGCTCTGCAGTACAAGAGAAAAACGACACTATCAGCACATATGCTGAGTAAGATCCTTTCCTACTCACAAAAGCCATACGACATAAATTACACATAAGATAGTGACATGTTCATTTATCTAACATATAGTCATAGAATGGATGTAACTATTAACATGATCATCAAGAGGCATATAGACTTAGCATTAAAAATTCATGAGTAAAGCAATTCGTGACATGATCATCTAGGACATGTATCCCCATGGCATTTTTATCACAATAACATAACATCTCGTAATAACATAGGCATGGAATAGTTATATGCAGAATGCTCTTTGAAAACATATACTTTCATAAGTACTTAAACATAATCTCAACATTAGGGCCCGAGATTGTATCCATGACTCTGTCCAGCCCATTTGGCGGTCCATTCGGCGGCCCATTTGGCGACCCCTTGTGGTCGTCGACCGTCGATCGTCGGCACGTCGACCGTGTCATTACCACTAGGCCCGTACTTCGACCTAGGGGCAACTTGGGATACAAGTCATGCGTAAAGTAAAATAGCATACATGTTCTTTGACATAACATAAAGAGTGTTCTTGTCCCCACACTTAGGGAAACATTTCTTAACCAATTCATATTCATAAGCCTTACGTAACCATAGCATAGGGGTGCCTATCATTCATGAACATAAACAGGTATATCATGATAAAATGAGCAAAACTTAACATATACATTATGATACAATGGTCCTACATCAGCCGTTAACATAGACATAAGGTATGAAATCATGCAAATATATCGTCTAACTAGCATCATATCAATACCATATATATACCTAGCATAACATGGAAAATCATTCGGAATCATGTTCGAAAATATTTTTTTTTATTTTTATTTATTATTTTTATTTTATTGTCCTTTTTAATCTTCCACCCATGTCATGGCCGAGCAAGACGCTCCGAGAGGTATGCAGCCGAGCAAAGACTTCCACGGCCGTCGAGCGACATGCCCGGGCGCTCGATGCTTTGGCGCCGGCAAAGACGCTTTGCACCCGAGCCGCTTTGGCCCTCGACATGCTCGCGGCTGTGGCGGCATAGGCGTGTCCCGCACTGCTCACCCCGACACGCCTGTGTCGTGTGAAAGAGCGGCGTGTTGGCCTCTGTACGTGTTCTACTTAATAAAATTTATATGAACCTCGTCCTAGGGTCTTAAGCAATATCAAGCATGGAACCTCGACTATGGTTAATCATATGCAATACAGGGAAAAGAAGAACACGAAAAACTCTTTATTGCATAGCACAACATTAGGAACATGAAAGTCATTCGAGAGAAACCCATGTACTGTAGGTGAGGAAATTCTTACCTTCGATTGCTTTAACTTATATGTGTAAAACCTAATGAGATGCAACCTTCTGTCCCGCCCTAGCAGCTGCCCTCCAAGGTCTCTTGAATCCCACCTTTCCTTGGATTCGGCGGAGAAGACAACCCTAGGAGAGAATTCTCCTTGATGTGTGGTTCGACGGTGGAGGGATCAAGAGAGTAGAGAGGTGTCTTCTATGGTATTAGGGAGGTTAAATTTATAACCATCAAGGCTTAACCTATTCCCTTATAAATTTCCTTAAATTTATCTCTTTAACAGAATTAATTCCTTCTTCAATTAAATTCGTGACTTCTCCCTAATCATATAAAATTTTTATTGGATTTTTGGTGACTCACCCCTTCTTGTCCGGTTTTCTTTTCTTTTATCTTTTCTTTTATTTCCTTTAAATCCCACGTAAGCCTATTATCATCATGCATAATTATCTTTATCTTCTTTAACCCACATAAGGGCCCCTTTATTATCATGCCTCATTATCTATAAAACTCCTAAGATTTTTCGAGCGTTACAATAACGTCATCATGGTCAGACAAGAGAAATGAGTATCTCTCAGGCTGACGACGTACCCTATCAGACCTGCGAAGAGGTAGGTCCACATGACCTGGTGGTTGTGTTGGGTTTCCTGCACCGCGGCGTGTGTGTGTTCGATCATGTTTCGTAAACATGAGCACAGCGGAAGCAATTAAAAAATAATAAATCTATATTTATTACAACACACACAACACACGCATGCATATTACAACAAGTGTAGACATAACCGTAAATTAAAATTTGCAATAAAAGAAAATTATCTACGCTATACCTTTCGTATGACGTGTAGCGGGAACGACATCAACTGGAACGATCCTCGTAAGAATCGTCTCTATCTGTATCCACGCCGAGCTCCTCGGGATGACTTCGCTAAGCCACGAGCTTCGTCTTCGTACGGGTTACTAGCCTCGTGTTGAAGACGACGTGATCGAGAAATGATCACGATCCGAATCCAAATTCGGATCCTAAAATGAGTTCTCAAAACTCGCTTCTCCGGAGAGGTATTCGTCAACCGTTTGACGAATCCTTCGTCCTCCACCTCAGAGGATTACCGGAGATCAAATCTCCGGTAAGTTAGCCGCTGTCGGAGCACTAACCATCGTCCAAACGATGCTCCGACAACAAAGAAACAAGCTGTCCAGAAAAACTGGACAGCTTTTGGTGGAGGAATAGAGGCCGGCCAAAGGAGATGTGGAGCTCACCTTATCACCGAACCCACAAGAGATCACCGGAGGGTCGCCGGCTGAAGCTTGGATGCCGGCGGCAAGGAGGTGGCAGCAGCTCCATGAAGTTGGCGGCAACACCATGTTGGGCGGCAACAACAAAAGGGGGCTAGGGTTGGGCGGCCAAAACTTCATTAGGGTTTTTGGGTTAGGGTTTAACCCCTATTTTATAGAGAACTAATTCTCTTAATGGTTAATGGATCATATCCATAAAGCCCGTTAACCCGCTCCATTAAGATAAGTTAAAATAAACCAAACCATGATGGTTTATTTTAAGTTAAAACGAACCTAACAAACTTTTGGTTCATTCGTTTAAAATAAACCAAACCCTTTGGTTTATTCTCCTCCATTGGATTAGAACCAAACCATTTTGGTTCATCCATTATGTCTTCATAAGACACGGCCCCTCCACGCTCCATTGCGATCAAACAATTTCATGCTCGCTTATGTTTGGTCCAACCAAACCTAGTTTCTCTCGGTCTTCGAATCCCATTCTCAAGCTCGTTTTAAATCCTTTGGATTACACACATTGTGTGTGTGACCAAATAGGTTCTCGGTTTATGTTGGCCGTCTATAATTAACCATTAATTATAGAACGATCATGAGTGGCACCTAGTAGTACATCATGATCCCCAATTAACCAAAAGATCAACGGTTGATCCGTAACTATTTCTCAAACCCTTCAAGAGCTCGAATGAATCGTGCCCCATTCCCTTCACTCATCTTATACCCACTTGGTTCAGGACATGGTCTATAGTGTCAGTCCCCACTAGGTTGACTACGTCACACCTAGCCCAAGTATCATTTCCTCGCCCTACGGATTCTAGTTACTGCACATGTATCGAAGAGTACCTTACTCTAAACATGTAATGCTTTGGCCAAAGACTTTAGTAACAATCCGACGAGAGGCCATGGGTATACATCTCCTCGCAAGGAGTGGTGAATCCTTTATAGGCTATTCAAACACCTTCGATCACTTCGACTTATACCTAATCATCCCGGGTCCACATCTCCTTAGAGATGTTTGCTTAAGATGTCAAAGCATAAGTCTCCATGATCAAGATGACTTGAATACCGCAAGTCAAAGGAACATCGCACTTAAGCCACAGTAAGAACTTCATTGACATATCTATATATGCAGAGAACCATATGAAGTCTTACACCGGGTCACCCAATGAACTAGTTACCATAACTAGCATCCACAATTAACTCCGACATCACTATGTCTCCAAATGGAGAATCACCGCTTGGATACACCAAGGAGTATACCTCGTATAGTCTCGACAAAATTGATGGTGTCCAAATCCATCAATTCATCGACTAGGGATAATTCTGATACATCACAATTACACATGTAGAGATACTCACTAGTTGTGATCCAATCACAAATTCTCTCATGCTGTGAATCGTATCGTGGACATTCAGTAAATGAGTTTAAGATCCAATCAAATACATAAACATGTATACTCAAATAGTGAATCTTCATTTATCATATAAATGGTTCATACATAAGGCGATTGCCTTAGGACATCTCTCATATATTACTAACAGACTCCCACTTGGCCTAATGCCAATCGCTACGATATCCAAGACCATAAGCTCTAACATGACCCTCAAACTTACTTTGAGGTAATGCTTTAGTCAAAGGATCCGCTAAGTTCCTTTCAGTGGGAATTTTCTCGATTTGTATTTCATTCCTACTTATGATCTCTCTGATAAGATGATAGCGGCGGCTACATGTTCGATCATCGATGAGACCACATCAAGTTCATAGATGAACTTATTGATCCAAACCGCCTCTTTCCGCCTAAAGTCGCAACGATTCTCGCTTTAGTGGCGTAATCCGCTTATAGTGTCAAGCTTGGAACCTTTCCAACTTATTGCGCCCATTTTAGGTGAATATATACCTGCATCGAGACATGGAATCATCCTTGTCCGTCTCGAGCTAGCATCCAGATACCCACGTATCACCATGTACCCTTCTCCATATATTAGAACGATCCTTAGTTCTTCTCAAGCACTTAAGGATCGCCTTAATACCACCCAATGATCCATTCGTGGATCGATCGGTATCCGCCGTGACACTCAGAGCATACGATACATCGGGCCTCGTACATAACATAGCATAGCATACATGATAGATCCTATGATGCATAGGAATCTTACTCATGCAAATCCTCTCGCCTTCGCGCTGACACATAGACTTCAAAGGTGTACCCTATGCCCGATGGGTAAGAAACCTTTCTTGGATTCCGACATGCTAAACCTCTTTAGCACTGGCTATATATGTAGATCGAAAGACCAAGCAACCGCTTCGATCCATCTCTATAGATCTTAATCCCGAGGATGTAGGTTGCTCCTGTGTCTTTCATGGAGAATGTCTTGATAACCAAATCTTCACCGATCAGAAGATTGAAACATCGCTTTCTATAAGTAATATGTCATCGACATACAATACTAGGAACACGACTGCACTCCCACTAACCTTCTTGTACACACAAGGTTCGCCTGGATTTTGTGAGAAATCAAACTTTTTGATTGTCTCATCAAAACGGATATTCCAGCTCCTGGATGCTTGCTTCAATCCATAAATGGATCGTCCGCAATTTGCATACCTTGGTTTTATCAACCGATGTGAAACCTCAGTCAGATTATCATATACACGCCCTCGAGCGTGTTTCCATTAAGGAAAGCCGTTTTCACATCCATCCGCCATATCTCATAATCATAATGAGCCGCTATGGCCGTGAGCATCCGAATGGATTTAAGATAGCTACAAAGTAATAGGTTTCACTATAATCAACACCTTGTTTTGACGCATATCCTTCGCCACCAATCTAGCCTTATAGGTAATCACATTACCATCCATGTCGGTTTTCTTCTTGAAAACCCACTTGCACCCTATAGGCTTTATGCCTTCAGTGGGTCAACCAAGTTCCAAACTTGGTTTTCATACATGGAATCCATTTCCGACTTCATGGCACCAAGCCACTTATCCCTTTCTCAACTTGTCAAGACTTCTTCATAATCGTAGGCTCTCATCATCAATGAGTAACACGCTGCTCGATTCACTTACGAGAAATCCATATCTCTCAGAATATTATGCGGTTCTACCAGATCTACGAAGATGTGGTGTTACAATAGGTCCAAATGATTGCTCATCACTATGAGTTGCTACCACTGTGCTTCACCGTGTATCTCATTAATGTCTATTTGAGTCTCTCGAGCCTCCTCAAGCTCGACGACACTCCCAATCGCTTTCTTGCAAGAGAAACTCTTTCTAGAAACACAAGATGCCTCAAACAAACACCTTTGTTCCACAGATGATAGAATTGGTAACCCCTTTAGGTATCCAATAAATAGACATTTATCGACTTAAGCATCCGCTTTGTCCGATACCCGCTTCACATAAGCAGGACAACCCCATATCTTCAAGTAAGATACATGAGGTTTCTTACCATTCCATATCTCATATGGAGTAGTTGAGACTACCTTGGTAGGCATTCTGTTTAACAAGTAAACAGCTGTCTGAAGTGCATAACCCCAAAAGGACTTGGGAAGAGTTGCATGATTCATCATTGACCTGACCATGTCCAACAAGGTCCGGTTACGCCTCTCAGATACACCATTATGCTGTGGTGTATAGGGCGGAGTCCATTGAGACAATATGCCATTGTCTCTTAGATAATCAAGAAACTCTTGACTTAAGTATTCACCACCTCGATCCGATCGAAGTATTTTAATACTTTTGTCATGTTGTTTCTCTACTTCATTTCTGAATTCTTTGAACCTTTCAAAGGCTTCAGACTTGTGTTTCATCAGGAACACATACCCAAACCGTGAGTGATCATCGGTGAAGGTAATGAAGTAGCTATAGCCTCCTAAAGCTTGAGTTGACATAGGTCCACATACATCAGTATGTACTAGACCTAGTAACTCTCCCACTCGTTCACCTTTTCCAGTAAAAGGTAACTTAGTCATCTTGCCTTTTAAGCATGATTCGCATGTATCGTATGAATCAAATTCAAACGATTCCAGAATTGCACATTGGTGTAATTCGAACATGCATTTCTTGCTTATATGGCCAAGACGACAATGCCACATATAGAAGTCTATTTGATTATCCTTTCGAGCACGCGTGTTGCTCGCTTCGATATTGAAAATGTTACTGGATACGTCCAACGTATAAACACCATTGCTTAAAGTTCCAGTCCCATAAAGAACTCCATTCAAAGTTATGTAACAACAATTGTTACTAAAAGTCAAATGGTACCCATTTCTATTTAAACAAGAAATAGAAATGATGTTCTTTATCAACGAAGGAACATAAAAGCAATTGTCCAATTCTAAGACAAGTCCTACAGGGAGTTCCAACAAATACGTTCCGATGGCGAGTGCAGCAACCGTTGCTCCATTCCCAACACGTAAATTTGACTCTCCCCTTGACGAGTCTTCTTCTATTCCTTAGCCCATGTATGTCATTACATATATGTGAGCCACACCCAGTATCGAATACCCAAGTGTCTGAGGAAATAGAATGACAATCAATAAAGAAGATTTCTGAAGAAGATGGGGCATCCGATGCCTTATCCTTCTTCACGGACTCAAGATAAATCTTGTACTTTCTTCGCAAATGGCTCTCCTTGCCATAATGATGGCAAGTTTCCTTTTGTGCTAGTTCTACCTTCTTAGCCCTTCTCTTCTTTCCCTTCTGTTGTTCCTTTGACTTCCTCTTAGAACCTTTCTTCGAGGAATCAACTAACAGCACCGTCCCCTGCTCATGCTTCTCAGAAGACTCCACAGTCTTCAGCATATTGAGCAGTACCACAGATGA